>JAWNOB010000016.1:15262500-16492500 GCA_035046265.1 Drosophila bunnanda | reverse complement strand
TTTGAAATTTGTTTAGATTTTTCCGCAGCTCTCTTATGTATAAAATATACACACAGATCGAAATAATCCTAATTTGATGAATCGAAAATTTAAATATCAAAATATTTTGCATTTATTGCTAAAATAGCATGCAGTATTTAATTAGCTTCAGACATCTTTACCTATTAAAAATTGATCATTATGAGATTATTTTGATATATCAAACTGTAAATCGATTTATAAATTATATATCCAAACGATATAACATCGATTTATGTATCATTTGCCTCAAATATCGATGTAGTATATCACTAGCTTATTTAATCGAGTTGCTTTACCATCACTACACTAGTATTTATAGATTTAATCCCCACCCACCATCTACAACAAATGCCAAGCTTTGACTAACCGATATAATCAATCTATATTTATGCAAAGTTGCACATGTTGCAGCAACAGTTCCCGTATAGTCCGTCGCCTCATCCACCAACGCCGCAGCATCACAGCACGCCGCAGCACCATAGCTCGGCGCAGGGGCCGCCAACGCCGCAGCACATGCAGCAGCAACAGCACGTGGTGCATATGCAACAGCAGTCGCCCCATCCGGGCCACCATCCGCAGCACATGCAGCAGGATGTGGTCACATCAAGCAGCCAGGTGGTGCACAGCCAACAGCAGCAGCAGCAGCTTCAGCAGATCTATCAGCACCACGGGACGCCGGAGCGTAGTTGAGAATCACTGCATGCTGCGGCTTTAATGGGCAGCACAGGTGCAGGAGGAGGAGGAGGAGGGGCCAGCACTAGTGGCAGCGCGGCGGCCACCAGCTCGCCCTTTGCCAGCATATCGGCGCTGGTCAGCGGACAGAGCAGCAGCGTCCCACCGCCACCACCACCGTCGGCGTCCGTTGCGGCGGCAACAGCAACTGGCACCAGCAAGCGCAAGAAAGCCACCAAGCAAAAGCGTTGAGAGCAGGATCAACTGCAGCAGGAGCGGGAGCAGGAGCAGAAGGAGGAGGAGCCAGAAACCATTGCCGGAGTGGCCAGGCCCGAGGACATCAAGTTTAGATTTAATTGCAGGCACTGGAAGCGCAAGCTTAGGCAGTTTCATTCGTTATTGTCCAAAAAACCAGCGGCAAAAGCAGTAGAGTAGTCAGTCAGTTGGAGAGACGACCCACAGACACAAGAGACACACACCTCCCGAGGATCTAACCAATCACAAAAAGAAACACCTTTGAGCTACATATATGGACATTATTTACACAGTCGAGATGTGTATAAAATGTATATATTTAACGAGAATATGCTTTATCTAAATTAATGCGGAACATAAGTAGTAAAATAGGTATTAGGTTCGCAAAGTCCTTTGGTTCTAGCCAGTAAGATGAAAAGGATAGCAGAGGAGAGGAGAGAAAGATATAGATACATAGACGGATAAACTAGAGCGTAAGAGAAAAATGAATTTTTGCTTTTTGCCTAAACTCGAAAAAGAATATGAATATTCGTTTTGGGCTAAGCAGTTTTAAGAGCACTTTGTTATCAATGGACATATATATATATATAGACACGCCTATATATCTGGGACTCTCGTGATTATTTAAAGAACCTTTTGAGCTACGTTTGTTATAATTTACTTCTTAGTGTGAGACTGAAAGTGCGCCTAAAACTGTCTACAAAAAAAAACAAGCCCAAAACCATACAACACACAACCCAAGAACCCATAATGAAGAATCAAATGCTTTATATCCATTACATAATTTGAAACGGGAGAAAAGAGTAAAAGGATAATATACCTTAAAGTAGAATTAAACCAACCAAATTATCAAGGTTCTAGCTTAGACTCATTAGCTCTAAACCGCAAAGAAAGTTATTTGAATTTAAAACCAGATGGGCGCCCTGAAGCAAACTAACCATAATTGATTTTATTTGATTTCCCAACTGAATTCATGATAACATGTATCCAATAAATAATTGTAGAAGTTGAATGAAACATGGAATAAAGAAATTGTATTTTTTATAGAAATCAGGAACAAACACCGTAGCAAAAGCCGTCGAAGTTAAGCGAAACGAAAACTTCAAATGTTAATATTAAGCTCCAAATTATGTCTTTTTCGAAATTACATCAAAAAAAGAAAACAAAGCAATTGTAAGAGAAATCAATCAATAAAGCAACCGTATATAGATGGATACACACAAGAAATCTGTATGAAGTGAAAGTAATACAAAGAACCCTTCTTTCTTTATATAAAGCAACTTGATCATGTTTAAATAATTGCAAAAAAATCAAAGATCGTCAAATGAAGTGAAGAGGAGAAAAATTATATTGAAAATTTTTAAAAACTAGAAGGAAACAAAATAAAATTGTATAATAACTTCCACTAGAGCGTATTCTACACATATTTAGGAATCTAAACTAAACATAAAAAAATTAAAACGGATACTTGTAAACACACACACGCAAACCCATCTGAAGTTACTTCAACTATTTTTGGTTTCATCTCAACTATAGAAGTGTCTAGAGGAAGAAAGATTTTAGAAATTTGTAAATACATTAAAAATAGTTTAGTTTCCGTAGGTTCTTTTAGTTGAGCTAAGCGAAGAAGGGATTAGGTATATAAATATGTATCTGAAATTTACAAGAATCGAAATGTTGCAAATTAATTTATTTTAGCGTTATAGACCCGTAGAACTGAATGCAATATGCTTACCTTAAACTCAACATTTAATTTAATTCTATTCCTATTATCTTTAGTTGGATTCATTATAATGTTTTTATATAGCTAAACCTGTATATCATTGTAAATTAATTAAAGCATACGAAGTAGCATCTACAAGAGTTATATTAAATCAACAATACAAAAACAAACAACAAATATCATTATAACCTTGTTAAAATTGTCGCAAGAGCAATTTAAAAAATGAACCCAGCTAAGAACTTGAAGATGAAAAAGAATCGAAAATAAATGCAAATCACAGAAGATTTAAATAATAATAATAACGAGAAATATTACATTTAAAATTTTAAGCTAAACTAAATGTGTAAGAGTAAACTTTAACCACACAATATTATAGCACATTTTGGATTATCAAGTATGCATATACAGCAAAATATCTACTATAAACCGTACGTGTAAAGGTAAACCCAAAAAAAAAAACAAAAAAATGAAAAAATCAGAATGAAACAATCTATGTAACAGCCGAAATTAGCGAAAACAACCAATGTAATAAACAAACAACATTTAATGTAATATTGGTATAACGTAATTTTTAAAGTGAGGTACTATAAATAAAAATTATTAAATAATATAAAAATCGATGGTTTATTTTATTTTAAGTGCTGTTTTATGAACTTCTAGTTGACGTCCGTCTGTCCAATTCACGAGATTTTTATAATACTTTCTATTGGAGTTTAAATAATTATTCAAGTTGACAAATTGGGAATATATGTCTTAAGGATATTTAAATCACTAATTATTTTCGTACCCTAATTTGTATGTCTGAATATTTGAGTATTTGAATTATTTCTTAATCAAAAAAAGCTAACGCGATGCGGATAAAAATATACCCCAGAATCGTGATCATCGAAGGAATCTTTTTCAGTTTTACTTATGAATCTATAGAGGATATAATACCAAAGACATTACAGTCTATAAAATGCCTTACGACCATACATTCGTTTTGCAATAGACTGTAATGTCTTTGATAATACCATATATCAAATATAATATTAATATTAATATTAATATTATATGATATATAAGTGACAGTATATAAAAGATTATCATTCAGATAGCTGAGAGACTAGTTTGCGTAGAAACGGACAGACGGACATGGCTAGATCGACTCGGCTGTTGATGTTCATAAAAAATATATATACTTCAAATGGTCGGAGATGACTCCTTCACTGCGTTGCAAACTTCTGACTGAAATTATAATACCCTGCAAAGGTATAAATACCTAATTTCACGTTAAAATTTAATAGAGAACATTTTATTTCTTTTTATAGATAATGGTCCGATATATCAAAGGGTATATTGTTTTATTGCGCATGTGTTGCAACGGTAAAATATGGATTTATAAATCAGTCATTTACAATAATCGGATACTTCTCTCTAAAAAAGAGTAGAGTAAACGTTAAAGTAGGTCGCCAACTGGAATCCATTCTGAATTTATATAAAATTGATAACAGTGCTTTATTATTAAAACGAATGAAATAATTTCACAAAAGAAAAATTCTTAATCTTGACTTATAAATTAATTAATACGGGGTCAATGTGTGATATTTTTATTCATTCGTAAGAAAAGTTGTTACTTTTTCAAGTTCAATTGAAAACTTTTAATTTTACATTCTCTGCTTACAGTGTATCCAAACGTAAAAGCTTTGCCGCTGTTAACCCTGATCTTGGCTCTGGGGGATTGTTTTTGGCCAGCAATGTTAGGCAGAGCTTTTCTGTTAGACACTCTCTGCTAGGGGTATTATTATTATGATTCTCTCTCGCTCCTTGCTCAGCTGGCGCATGCTCTGCTCCTCTCTCCCACATGTTGGATTTATTTGACTGCGCTCACCTAGAAGCGGAGGAAGACGCCAAAGTAGTCAAACTTCTGCTGGCTGTCCATGTGAACGAACGGTGCTTTACCTGGCAACTCCTCCGCGATTCGAACCCTCTGCACCGCTTCCTTTCGCGACGCAGAAGATTTTTTAGCAGGGAAAAAATAAAATAAAATATAGGAAAGAAGAGAAGGAAAAGGAATCAGCAGGCGCAGCATTTTTTCCTGGACACAAGCAAGGAAAAGGTAATTGCTTCATTTTTGGTGGAAACAAAAGAACGCTCAAAGAATTTCCGTAAGTCTCGGATGGGGGAAATCCTCCTCCTCGTTATCAGTGCTAATTGATTAATCAGCGCATTAAATGTGTGTTTATATTATTGAATCAACTGGAAGGGACTCGACTAGATTGAATGAAAGTGAGTGTGAAGTGGCTTCTAATTGAAAGATTAAATAAAATACACAGGAGATAGGCGGAAGTGGCAATTGAAAAATTCGCATGATTGCGAATTTTCTAACCCAGAACTGTGTGTGAGTGTGTGTGCGCTGAATTATTAATGCTAACCCCAGAGGGGGAGGAGAAAGTGGGGGATGCTAAATCGAAGTCAAAATCGGGGCCAAAAGCACGGCCCAAGCGAGCCCGAGCTAACTGCATAAACAGTTTATTTTTATATGCCAGAGGACAGCTGCAAGTTCAAGTGTACAAAACTCGTAACCCCCGAGAAATTACATTACGCATGATACACACACACACACACACGCACACACACTCCAGCACTCCCTCACAGGGATAGCCAGTGGGTATGATGTGCGTGTGTTTGTGCGAAAGCTAACGCTCGTCGCTCAACACGTTTTAAAATATTAACTTAAAGCAGACACGAGCAAAAACAAAAGGAAAAAACAGCAACAAAAGGTACCTGACAATAATAACAGCTACCAAACAACGTGCTTATTAAGAGAGAACGAGAGGAAGTAAACCAGGAGAGGCAGAGAGCAGCCATGAAAGCTTTCTCTCTCTGTTGGGTTCTACTTCTCTCTAGCTCTCTCTTGCTCTCACACAGCTGATTGCCAGAATTGTAACGGTATTTGGTGGTTCTAGCACTTGCAACCCACTCTTACCACCCCCCTTTTTGTTCTTACAACAAGTGCTGCGAATAAGTGTTTCGTGTTTGCTGATGTTTGCCATGTCTGCCGATGTCTTTGGGCCATTTGATGAACTTGGCACCACACACAACTGGGTCTAGGCTAACGGGTGTGACCGCCTTTAGACATCGTCTATAGGCCGTTTGACCTTGAAGATTCCGGAAGAATAAGGCTGAATTTTGAAAAGTAAAACAAGCAACGTTAAATATAGTTTCCATGGTGAATAGCAATACATAATTATGGAAGCACCTTTAAATTAAATTGTTTATAATGATGATGATGTATAAAAAATATATAATTTTTGTTTTATTATTCATTTTGAAAGTTATTTGGATTGTTTCCCTTAAAAAAAAACATTTTACGGTCACATTCTGTTAGTTTTTTATCGTCACAAAGCTACGTATTATTAACAACTTTATTACGGCAAAATAAAATTTATAAAAGATTTTCCTTCACTATTTTTCATCCTTAAAGTTTATAATTTTTGAAATCTTAATCTTAAACAATAGAAAGTACCTGTCTAGATAATGTGTTTAATTATTAAAAACTTAAAACCTTTCCACAAGGTAAAATAATTACGTTCTAGCTGCTTATGTCAGAAAGATTTTTTTTTATCGTTTGCTGACCTCAACGATTTCTAAATTTTTGTATTAAATATATACAAACATATGTATGTACATATGAACGTTTCTGCCACAAAAATAAACAAGCCAAATGACACATTTCGACAGTTTATGTATAGCTTGTTTTTGTTTGTTAAAAGTTCAGCAAATATACAATTTGAAACAAGGCAAAGATTATTATTTTAAATATAAATGTCTTATATGCCGTTTTCCAATCAAATAAAAATTATATGAAATTTAAAGACTTTTTATCCAATCCCTATTAGAATTTCATGAATAATTGAATCATAAATGGTTTTAGTGATATTTCAAAGAAAGTTGTAATGGGTTTCACCTTTTTCTTCTTTGAAGACAACTCAAAGACACTTGAAAACATCAATGCCAACAGTTTTGATTAATTACTCAACAATTAAAAAGCCACTCTTGGCTTTACAATATTTTTGCTCAATTATTCGTGAAACTTGGAAGACAATCAACCCTATATTCAGGTTTTTAAATCCAAAATAGATGTGCCAAATATTGAAGGCCTGCCTTTTGACGCGAATTCAATCTGTGAAAATAACCAACAAGTGGCATCGAATCTTTGACTTTGAAATTTCAGTCAACAAGCTGAAGTGGAAGCCCCAGTAGCTGCCACTATAATAATATTGAAAGGTTGTGTGAAGTCGAGTGAAGCTGCCGCGTGTGTGTGTGGGTGCCACATACATATATTTTGTGTGTTCAAAAAGAAAACTGAACCGGAGGGGGGAAGGAGGTGTAAAAATAGACCATCGATACTTGCTTTAGCTTTTTGCGTCCCGAAAATGTAATTACTATCCTTCAGCCTTGGAAGGAGGGTTCTATTAAGGTGCCTCAAGTACAGTGGGTGTTGTTTGTTTATAACCACAAAGAGTTTTCTATATCTAAAGTTTATTTTATAAATGACATTTAGAAAGCAGAATAAAAAGGGTTGTCAATTGTTGACAATTTTTATTGATTTATTAAAATAATAATAGGTAAAATTCATATCTACAACAGTATTTGTTAAGGCTCTTAATCTTCACGATTAGATATGACATTTAAATGTTACCTTGATATAAAGTTGATAATATAAATGAGAAACTTTATAGAGCAGTATTAATTAGTATAAATAATTTACAAAAAAAAAAGAAAGTTTAAACAAAGAGTGTAGAAATTTCAAACAATAAATGTACATTTCTGTAAGAAGTGTCTTTAAATTAGAGTTTGTATAATGTTTTAACTAATTAAACTAATTCTAGATAAAAATTTAAAGACAACTTTAACTTTGGATAATGAAAACTTTAGTTGGCCATTAAAAAACTTTGCTTTAGTGATGATTAACTTTTTAGAAGCCTGAAGTTGCCTGAAATTTTATTTTATAGTTGAAAAGTTCCATGACTTTTATTCGATACCTCGAGTTACCTCAAGATTCCCGATAAATTAAGTTAGTCTGTGTTTTAGCTAGTTGCTGCCTGGTGTCTATATGTATACCATATCCTAATGTGCCTTTGCAGTTGCATTGCATTCCCATCAACCCATCGGCAGTGTTGCTGGGGCAACACATCCATTCAACGCCGCAAAGAAGCCAAACGAGGGGGACGAAGGACGCACAGCGGGCGGAGTGCGTGGGAGGACACAGCGAACCTTACACGCAAGTGAGTAAATAACGGTAACTGGCAGCCATTAGATGAAATTATCAATTATGCAATTAAAATGGGGGAAAGCCCCGGGCTGAGAGTTGTGAAAACTTTGGGCAGCCAGAGAGAGCTCGCTGCTGCACCTGCACTATTGACCAAAGGTAAATGCCAAGGCTAAGGACTGAAGGATTAAAATAGTTTGGGGAGCTAGCTCGAGGCGTTTCTTCCCTGCTTTGAAATGATGACGATGATGTGGAAATGTCTTTAATAATTTATTCCTGATTTGCTGTTTGAGTTTCCGTTTTTCTCATTACACTTTTCATTTCCGTTGCCCTGCCCCTGCCCCCGTTCCAGTTGAAATGAAAATGTTCGTTCCATGGCAATCAGTGTGCCCTGTGAGCCTTACGTATACGTAATATGCTAATGAACTTCTGTTGCCGCCTGCACATAAAGGCGATAAACAAAGTACACTGGCAAAATGGCATTAAATCGAACTATATATTTGCTTTATTTGTGATTTAGAAGTTGGTTTACATTTCGGCAGCACAACTTCAGAGCAGTGTACATTCCCTTTCGCTTGTGGGTTCTGGGTTGTATTTGTGCTCAGTGTATTGGCCCTAAACCCTTGGCCCAACTGTTGCAAAAGTTACTTTCTGTTAAGCAAGGATATGTGAGTGTGTGTTGAAGTCCCTCAACCTACTGCGGTTGTCCTTAGGTTGTCGGAAAACAAGCCAGGCGAAAAGTTCCTCCTACTCCTGCTGCTGCTGTTGCTCACTTCGCCAGCGACGAGGCTCGACCTCCCCTTCAGCCAATTGACCCTTAACCCTTGCTTAGAGTGACTGTCTACCGCTGGCCCCACTTACCTCCTATCCTGTCTCCTTACCTGGCCGGAAAGTCAAGGACGCACACTCATGCGAATTGCATGCCTGATTTCACCAATTGATTGCATGCAATTGTTTTGCCTTCAACTTTCACTTGTCGGCTCATCCCCACCCAAATCCTTGGAGGAGCACACCGGTTAAGGATATTAAGCACCTGAAAATGCTTAAACATTATTCAGAGTCATTCGAGTGAGCCGAGGGCCCCCATGAAATATTATTCAAATTTCAGAACCCACTTCAACTGTTGCACATTCCGTAAATCAGAGAGCTGTCATAACCGAAAGCATATTTAATGCTGACCTGTTGGGTTATTTATCCTTGTTTTGAAGTGTATGTACCCAGGGTATGAATCTTTTCTTAAAAATCATAAACCATAAGCTTATCTGATAGGAATTCAAAAGACAAACTAACAAACTCTTTCAAGGGTTTCAGCAGCTGCAAAATTCTTGCCTTAAATCAATAAACAATTCCATAAATAATAAACAAACTGTTGAAAGGGTATTTGCGGCTTCGCTTTTGCAAAGTAGGCACAAATATTTTTTTTCATTTTTGTTTTTCCTGCGCAAATACCGAAATGAGATTTTGCGGTTGCCACTTTTGTGTGTGCGCCGATATGCATGCTCCTGAATGTTTCCGCGGTGATGTGTGTACGCTTGATGAGCATATTTAATGCAGTTTGAATGGCTTTTCCAGCAAAAATTGCCCATAGCTGAAATATAAATTAATTATGCTCGGGTAAGCGGATTCAATTAATTAGCCAAACAAAGCGTTGACATTGAAATATGTCTGGCAGAGCAGAGCAGCAGGGGCTAATAAAATGTATTCGTTATCTAATTCGGCGAGGGCTAATTATGCCAATAAACAAGCAAACTAATAAACAAAATGGCTGCAAACTAATTGGTTTCAATTATTTGGCAAACCAACTGCAACCAGTTAAAGCCAAATGGCACAGCATCGATAATTCTGAATCGGTTCTGGCCACGTATTGAGGTCATCTGCCAGCTTGTTTCCGCTTTCCGGCCATTTCCTGCCCCGAGTGCATTTCATTTCCTGTGTCCTGTGACAGGATCTGTAGCTTTGCCTCAGCTGCCAGCTCAATGTATAACCTGAAGATGTTGCTAAAAGCACTTGCAAACACATATGACCTCGGCCTACGCTGCGTATGAGCGATGTTTCGGATGAGATGACTTTGCCGATTTGCTTGTCGCTTTCATTATCAATGTCAATGTTCTCTAGGAATTTACATAGTGTGTGCTCTGAGATTCGTTAGCTCTCGATTTCTCACTATCTCTGATTGTTTTCTTTATTTTTTGTGTCTCACCCTGAAATAATGGGGCAAATTGTAAACAGAATAAAAGAAAATAACACTGTACTACCTAAGTAGGGGAAGGGTGTTAATAGGTAATATATTATTACCTAATTATTTGTTTAAATCTAAGTTTAACAAGTAAGAAAGTTGAGAAATCAGGTTTCAAACCCAAGGTTTAAGACACGGCTAATAATTTGTGCTGTGTGAGCGAGATAGAGGAAAGGTTACAACTTTATTTTCAAATAACTTACATGTTTATCATTAAATTTAACTCAAATATGTATTAATTATTATACCTATTAACTTTCTACCGATTAGCAAGTTATTTCTTTATTATTTTACACTTGTTTGCCTTTAGTTTAACACCTTTTGCAGTGCAGTGTAGTAATTGATGAGAGGAATGTGACGAATCTGTAGGTCATTGGGTGGCTGTAGCAAACCCACTTTGTTGCAAAATGGATTTCCTTTTTGTTTTTATTTACTTTCGTTTAAATGTGTTCATTTCTCGCCCACCTCTGTGTGTGCACTTTTATGCTCATTCTCTCAGCGTTATCATTGTTTGTACTTTACTTATATATTTTTGTATTTTTGCAACGAATGAAATAGCTACTCATTTCGCTTAAGCAATCATTTGCCGTTCGAGTGGCGCGGATCTCGGTGTTGTTTTTATTTTTAGCGCGAAATTACCAAATTTTTGTGATTATTAATTTATTGAAAATGCGCCTGAGCCGTATACGCTGTTTTCCAGGCGTCTTGTGAGTTTTCCAAAAGTGATTTTGACTCTTCTCGATCTGATTTCTCAGCCTAGAGATATCTTTATTGTCAGCAGAGACTATTATTATTTAAATTTCCAATTATGTAAAAGTTGTTAGCTGAAATTATTTCAAAAGCATTTGCTTTGTTTACCAGTATTACTTAAACCTCTTTACTTCAACCTCTTTAAAGGCATTTATTGCCAGCAGTTAAGTTTCCCTTTTTGATTAATTTAATTTTTGTACATAGTTAACTTTGAAAATATAGATTTTTTTAAAATAAAATAAATAACTTCCTAGTTGAGCTATCAGATCCTGGGAGCAGGTTCCCTCTAGCTTATCACCAAGTCGTATCTATCACCAATCTCTTGTGTGCCATTTCCATTTCAATTTCAAAACCCACCAAGCAGCGTCTGTAGGATGAGCAATGCGGGAATCGACGGAGGAGGAGGAGGAGGAGGCGGCGGATCTGGAGGAGCAGCAGGAGTGCCGCCCACAACGCCACCGCCCACTGGTCATGGATCCACGCGTCGCCTGAGCCACCTGACAGGCAGCAGCCGTTCGGGAGGAGCCGCCGCCATGGGCAACGTGGTGGGCTGGCTGAAGCAGGTTCTGTCCAAACCCAAAACTGATCCGTATTGATGTGAACCACCCAGCACGACACACAGTGTACTACACTACACTGCCAAGAACAAAAAAAAAGAGAAAATAGACACCTGCACCCCTTTGCTTTTGTGTTGCACCCTCCCCCCGCCTGACTCTTCAGTTGCCCCTGATCTCCTTCGATGTGGTTATATAGTTGCCCACCGAGCAGGATCTCTGAACTCATCTGCTGCCTTCTTGGTTTCTTCCAGGCCTCCATCGAGGTGCGAGACGCCGGCACACGGACTCTGTCCATGCTGCAGAGCAGCAATCCCAACTTCCGATCTCTGGACCTGTCTCTGGGCACACCCACAGCCGTTACACCGACCTCGAGCGAAGCTCCAGCTGCTCCAGCCAGTGCTACCGCCTCGCTGAGTGGTTCCACGCTGCACTTTGGACCAGAGGAGCCAGAGGAGACCGCCGGAGGCAGCCAATCGCTGACGCCGCTGGATGCCAGGGAACTGCTTACGCGACCCACACGCGCCTACGCCTCCGTCAGCCAGCCCCAGAGCCCAAGGCATCGAGGATCGTGCTCGGGATCCGTCACAGGCTCCAGGATATCCACACACGGCCTGACCGGGCGCTCCACATCGATTTCCTCGCAGCTGGAGAAGACCAAGAAGCTGCTTAAGATGACCGAGGGCGAGGACAAGCCGCTGACGATTCTGCACTACAACGATGTCTACAACATTGAGTCCATGGCGGAGACGGAGCCGGTGGGCGGAGCGGCCAGATTTGCCACAGCCATCAAGAGTTTTGCCCACCTGAATCCCTTGGTGCTCTTCAGTGGTGATGCCTTCTCGCCCAGCATGTGTGAGTAGTCCTAGAAGATTAAATAGGACTTAGTAAATAATCCAACCGATTGAATGTCTCCACAGTGAGCACCTTCACCCAGGGCGAACAGATGATACCCGTGCTTAACTCGGTGGGAACGCACTGCGCCGTCTTTGGCAACCATGATTTCGGTAAGTCATTAGTAGAAGCTAATTATCCAAGCACAGATTAACCTCATCCCGTTCCAGATCACGGCCTGGATGTGCTGGTAAAGCTGATCAAGCAGACGGAGTTCCCCTGGCTCATGTCCAATGTGGTGGACAACGAAACCGGACGACCTCTGGGCGGTGGCAAGATCTCGCATTTTATTCTGCACAATCAGATCTCCATCGGTCTGATCGGTCTGGTGGAACGCGAATGGCTGGAGACCCTGCCCACCATTGATCCCAACGAGGTTACCTACATCGACTATGTGGAGGCGGGCAATAAGCTGGCCCGTGAGCTGAGAAATGAGGGCTGTGACCTCATCATCGCCCTCACCCACATGCGGACGCCCAACGACATTAATCTGGCTGAGAAGTGCAACGGCATCGACATTATCCTGGGCGGCCACGATCATGTGCGCGAGGTGACCGAGATTAATGGAAAGATGATCGTCAAATCGGGCACGGACTTCCAGCAGTTCTCGGTGATTACCATAGAGCGCGACCCGGCCAACCGAGAGCACTTCACCACGGACGTCAAGTGCTTCGATGTGACAGCCAAGGTGCCAGAGGATCCGGAACTCAAGCAGGAGCTCTCCAAATATGCCAGTAAGTAGGACGGTTTTGGTTAGGAAATGTGAATCTAATCGTATTCCCCCTTGCAGAGTTCATCGAGAGCAAGCTGTCGGATGTGATGGGCGTTTTCAGCGTGGAGCTGGACGGTCGCTTCTCACGAGTGCGTACCCAGGAGACTAATCTGGGCAACTGGGTGTGCGACGTAGTGTTGGCGGCTGTCGGTGCCGATGTGGTTATCCTGAATGGCGGCACCTTCCGATCGGATCGGGTACATCCCGTCGGCGCCTTTACCATGGGCGACCTGGTCAATGTGATTCCGATGCGGGATCCCCTGATCCTTCTGGAGGTTAGCGGTCGCGTGCTATGGCAGGCGCTGGAGAACGGCGTGTGTGCCTATCCCAAGCTGGAGGGTCGTTTCCCCCAAGTGGCGGGCATTAGTTTCGCCTTCAATCCGCAGGCGGAGCCAGGCAAACGAATCGATCCGCAGCTCATACAGGTGGGCGATGAGTACCTTAACCTGGAGCAGACCTACAAGCTGTGCGTCAAGAGCTATATCTTCATGGGCTGCGATGGCTATACCATGTTCAAGGATGCCACAGTGCTGGTAAGCCTATATAATATCCCTTAAATGCTAGTCCTAAAGTTTTTTGAACCTTTCAGATGGATGACGATGCCTGTCCCGAGCTGGGCATCACCCTGCAAAACCATTTCAAGGCCATTAATTCGCGTAAATGTGGCCAAAATACTAAGCATCGCCAGTCACTGGTCACCCTCTCAAGGCGGCACAGTTTGGTGCAATGCCTGGACAGCATGGATCTGGATGGACCATCGCCCATACGAAAGCTGTCCGTGGGTCATCACAACAAATCCATGGATCTGACGCACGGCAACTCCCAGAAGGTGAGCTTGATTTGTTAATAAATGTATTTATTAGTTTATATTTAAATGTAATCTTCTACCTCAGATGCTCCGGCGTGCCTCCTTGGATGATCTGGAGCAATCCACCTGCGATTTGGCGCCGCAACTGGAGCACCGCATAGTCATGATACAAAACGAAGAGGTTGGTTGTCTTTAATTACCTAATGAAATTTTCATTTAATAATTAAAATATCCTCTGCAGCATTATCGACAGCTTCTGTTCAAAAAGGAGACGCACATTATGAACTCCACGATCACCGAGGCCGAGGACGAGTAAAGATATTTATTCCAGACTTTTCTAATTCACAAATTTTGCATTTAATTTTTGTATTTTTTTATTTTCTTCTTTTTTATTGTTTAATTCTAGTTACAAGAAAATAAGACAACTTGATTTTAGGGCGGGGGCAGGACCAGAGTCCGATTTGGAAAGAAATATTTGAATATAAGAAGAAGGATTAAGCGAAGCAAAGAGAAGATATACTCGTTAGCTAGTTAGTTAGTTGCTCTATTTATTGCCGTTTATTGTTAAAAACCACCGCCAGCGCTCTTCTGTTTTGGCCAAGTTTCGTTGTAAACGTTGGCAAGACTTTCCCCCGACAGGGAAATGTATGAACTTGGTATTGATGTATTGTATATGATGTATTGAGTGTATCCCTAAAGCTTGCTAGTTTAATTTACCTTTAATTAGATAAACTGATTTATTATTATAAACGGTAATTAATTACTGAAAAGCCCTTATGTTGTGTGATCTAGATAAAATGAGAGTTTGAGCTGAGCTTTGACATGATATTCCTTAGAGATATTCCAAAAAAGAAAACCCCTAGTAGTTGTTTTTTCACAAAACGCAATCAAAAGACACTACAGGTTGTAAACAGAACGCACTGGACACTACACTGAAACCAAGAAAGCATGTAAAGTGAATATGTAAAGCAATATTTTAGACAATGCACTCGAAAAATGTTGAATGTATATTTTTATGGACACTTTTGGAGCAGCAGCAGAGCATATTATTTTTTAGAGGAAGTGCGCCACACTCAAGGATAGTTGCTTTATTTTCTGGCATGTGTACGGAGTTCCTTCCACCACCTACTGTGACCGTGAGATGTCCATTGAAGCAATCTGATTGCATGACCGACGACCAACAGGAAATCAGAACACAAAGGCAGCCACAATTACCACACAAAGTTAAACAATAAGTAGAGGAAGCCACATACATATTGAACGTGTGTATATGACGTAGTCCATGCTTAACTGATTGTCCATGCTTAGAACGTATAGTTAACTAAAGTGAACAATATGCAGGCTCAAAATGCACCTGATTATTAATTACTGATTATAAAGGACACAAAAATATATAATATATATACATAGAGATATCGTACATCTTTCTAAATTCCGCGAACCCTTTAAGCAAAGAGACTATAAGGGCTAAGATGCGTAATGCCATATCCTGATGTAGTCTGCCTTTTCAACAAAAGCTCAAGGGAGCGTTTAAACAAATCTTATGGCGTTACGCATCTTATTTATTACATGCTCTTTGCTTTGAGACACTTACAAATTATTTTGCAAACGCATTTTGTGTGTGTATATTGAACGAAATACAATGATTTATGTAAACATTTATTAAATACATAAAACTATATGTAAAGGGGATAATTTTTTTAACTTATTTGGCGGAAGCACGTTTGTTAGTCAGCACTAAATCGGGGGCACTTAGTTGGTCTTGTTAATACTTCATTAAGGGTAAGTTATCGAGAGAAAAAGTCCGATATGATATATATTGGCAAAGACATTGCGCTCCATATTAAACTTTGATATACCGAAATGTTTAAATATCGAACAATATTGATATTATATATATCTCATTTTCCGTTACGATAGATCAATCAGAATAACGATTTATCGCGCACATGTCATTTGCAACGTCAAAATATATTGACTTTCACTTTAAGTATCAATATAGTATTGATATATTGATATTTTCTGGCATCCCTAGGGTGGGTTAAGTTAAACTTCAATGTTGTTCGCTAGCAGATGTCAATAGAACTGCAACACCAAGGTCTTTATGGCACTGGCAATGTGGAAGGCACAGTCGCGCACCTCCAAAGTGTTCTTCTGTATGGCCTGCTTGTCGTCTGTCTCTATAGCTTTCTGCAGATTCTCGCACTCATGCTGGATCAGGATTTTGTGGCGGGTCAGCTGCTTAAGGGTCTCGCGCGTAGTCTCGCTGGCATTTGGCGGCTAAAATTGAAATTGAAGTCTTGTAAAGAAAGCATTGATATTGGTTAAGTCCCTAGATTAACTCACCAAATTGGCATACAAAGCTATCAAGTCGGTGACCGCACTGTGTATTAGTTCACCGTGCGGCGCTATCGATTGCTTTTGATCCTCCGCCACCGGCTGCATGGCCCTTATGAGCTCTTTGAGGCAGCGTGTGACCAAATCGGAGCGCACCTTCACCTCCTCGCCAAAGGGCTTGCCATCGCCAGCCATTTGGTACATGCTGGTCGTGTTCCGCACATCCGTGGCCCCCTTGCCCACATTCGGGGCCAGGCGTCGCTCATACATGCTGGCCGGCCGCTTGATGGTCGATTGGTTCGAGGAGCCATTCGAGGAGCCGCTATCTGCGTTGCCGGCAGCACCAGAACCCCCCTCCGGCAGCGACGGCGGCTCGTGCTCCGCGTCTGGACTGCTCAGGCTCAGATCAATGCGACTAAATGAAGGTAAATTAAGAGGAAATCATAATCATAATCGTAAAAGCAAATTAAAGGCAAATCAAAACGCTCACAGTGGCTCATCGTAGACGCTGTTGTTGGAGGCGCTCGAGAACTTGGACTTGAGCTGCGAGTTCTCGCTGGACAGCATCTGGACCACATTCTTTAGCTGGTTAATCTCAGACTTGTACTCGCTGAGCTGTTTGCGCAGCGTATCCATTTCGTTCTGCGAAGTAGCATTGCGCGGCGGGGTGTGGACAATGGCCTAAACACAAAAGAAATAATAAGAAAAGTTTAACAAATCATAAACTAAACAAAATTATATATTTACAAACTATAAAATATTAAATGCAAATAGGGAAATAGATAAGAGGAAGCCGAAATCTACACATAGTTAAACACTACACTTTCGCAAGTATCAGCTAGTTTTATTGAGGCTTAAGGTCTACGCTTTGGGGACTACCATTAGGGAATCAACTAGCTATATATATTGGCTAAAGCAGGGGCTATAGTGCCCTGAGCTACGGATTGAACACAACGGGTGTCACAGCACGGGGTCAGTCTTGACTAGCCGAAGCTATTGTTCAGCTTGAGTATCTTTTGGCGCATAAGGTTTACCTGCTGGGCCATCGGCGGCACCGGCGAATAGTCATCGTCGCTGGCCACTGGATCGTAAATGGGCTCATCGTCCGACAGATTCGGATCGTGGCCACCGTCGAAAGATCCCAGCCTCATCGAATGGTTAACATACGGCAGCGATTGCAGCGACTGGTTACCCCCATGCAGCGGGGCGGCGGCATCCAGCGGACGCAGGTTGGCCATGTTCTGGCGCCGCATGGCATCGACGAGGACGTCGGTCAACAGACCAGCAAACTCGGCGCGATTGAAGCGTGCCAATTTCTGACGACCCTGTAGCGGCGAAGCGAATAAATTAATATTTTGATTCAGAAAATTAAATGCTGTCAGACCTGATTGCGCGTGGCACTCAAAAACGGATTGGCCGGCAAAAATGGCACAGTTGCATGATCAGCATTCAGAGTACTCGTCGACCAGACTGCAAAAGGTTGCGATAATGTTTAATTAAGACTATGGATATTGAGAAATAGAGATCCCACTCACTGGCTTCGCACTCGCGTCGGTCCACCTCATCGTACAGATCCATGACCAGCTCCTCAAACATTTTGTTGGGCACCAGCTGGAGCTTGCCACGAGCTATCTTCAGCTGCTCGCTGATATCAGCTCCATTGGCATCGGGTATGATCATGTGGCGGCCACTCTGAAAGGGAAAGGAAGGTTATTTAAATTAGAAAATATAAACATGGATTAATATAACTTCATTTCACACTTCAGAAATCAAGACAACAGTCCACTCACCGCATGATCCGGCTTTTTTCCACCCAAGAACATGATGATTCTGTCGGTGACATCGTACATGGCATCCTGCAGTCGCTCTGCGATGGTATTATGATTGTTGGCCCTGGCCAGTTCCAGCGGAGTATGTCCGCCGTTGCCATCCAAGGCGTTCACATCGGCTCCGTAGATTAACAGCATCTCAATCTGCGAGGCCTGGCCAAATTTTGCGGCCATGTGCAGAGGCGTGGACAGCTTGTCCTCGTGATAGTAGTTGGGATCGGCTCCCTGTACTAAGAAACGCAGCGAAGTCTCCAGATTGCTGGTTCGCACGCTGGCATGCAACTGGCGACTGAGCTCCTGCTCCCGACTACCAGCCGTGCCGTTGCCATCGTCGTCGTCCTGCAGACTGGGCTTCAGCACGAACGCCAAATTGACGTGCTTGGCCTTGATGAAGTCCGACTTGGTGGGATGCAGGGCATCCTTGGGCGAGGGTTTGCGCCAGCGAGGCACATGCTTGCCGGAAGTGGACCCGCTGGAGCCATCCAAGAGATGGTGCTCCCACACACTGTTGGCTCCGTGGGCATTCAGCGAGTTGACAAAGTTCAGCACCGACGGCTCCCAGTTGCCCTGGCGCAGGGACTTTACGATCGAGATGTGCCGCCCCAGGCTGCGATGGACCGAGCAGCAGTCGGCGCATAGGAGGATGCCTCGGTTTATGCTCGCCCAGGAGGGATCACTGGCACCGCAATCTCCACATACCTCCGTCTGCAGGCGGGACTTGCCCCGTGACATCTTGCTGCTGCTGCTGCTGGCCGAAATCCTGGGCGTGGTGGGGCTCCTCGTCTGCTGCTGCTGCTCCGGCTGCGGCGCTATAAATAACTTCTTATGCGCTTCGATTATGCTGCTGGCGAAACACATTCAGCATTCCAAGCTCCGTGGCTGCAGGGGGATAAAGAATAAATATAGAAAAAGTTGGGAAAACTCTCGGAAAAACTCAAGTGGCCTCCGCGTGAGTCAACGGCAAACTGAGAGCTCTGATTGGGAATCGGACGGGCTGGCGGTCAGAGGTCGAGTGTCCCCGTCAGCCCAGTTCACCCTGGCCAATCAATTAGGAAAATTACTTTTAATTAAACGCTGCTGGCGGCACTAAAAAAACATTTGCTTGGCGAAGGCTTTCACTATTTTTGTTTTATTTTTTCCACCGGCCAGTGTGACCAAGGAGTTTTACATTAAAAGCGCCAGATTTAAAATGGGATAAATTGGTAAAATATATTTTCAATTACTGAAGTATTTAAACAAACGTCTATTAGTGTGAAGTGCACAGAAAATTAAGTTTTATAAAATATATTTAGTTATTTGAAAAATAAGCTGTGAAAACCATTTGAAAGGAAATTTCCTATGCAATCAAACTAGACACCCATTTGGTCCTACTAATTTTCACTTGTCTGGCAACGCGTGTAGGATAATATAGTTGTCTCGCTCTGGGCAAATCATATGTTTATCAACAGACGACAGTTTGAGAACCACTGCCGCTTGAAGCCACACGTGCAAAACAAAAACAAAGTGCCGGACTTACAATTGGATTTTCATTGTTTTTAACTATTTAAAAGCGACATTACGCTGATTAGCATGGAGGTGGATAATCTGTACACTTCGGTGGCGTGTAATCGCTGTACAGAATGCGCGGATTGGGGCCCAAATGGTCTGATTGCCTACGGAGCCTGCAACGCAGTGGCTGTTATGGACCCAAAGGTAACTTCTTGTAGTTGCGTTTCACAAATAACCATAATACTACATTGTATTTTTAATATTTTCAGTTCAATGGCAACTCGGCCAAGATTCTGTTTACCTTAGTGGAGCACACAAAGCGAGTAAACACTGTAAAGTGGCTGAACAACGAGAGGCTTCTCTCTGGCGGCGACGATGGAAATGCTGTTCTCTGGAAAGTGGACGACTCCGGTGCCACCAAGCATTTGCTCCTCAAGGGCCACACGAGTGGTGTGAATGCGGTGCATGGCGTGCGTCGGGCGGACTGCTCCTGGCTCCTGGCCACCGCTGCTGCGGACAGCAGCATCCGGCTCTGGAGCTACCTCGATGGCGTCGCTACTTGCTTCCAAACTATCCAACTGTCGGGCGGCTTCTGCTTTTCCCTGCGCCTCACACTGCTCCCCAGCAGCGATAATGTTCTCCTAGCCTTTAGCGGTGATGACGAGAGCGTTTCTTTGTACGCGGAGCAGGTGGAAGCCGCAGCTGGCGGCGACTCCCTAGGTCGTCAGTTCCATCGCGTCCACAAGCTCAGCGGCCATGAGGACTGGGTGCGGGGACTGGACTTTGTCTACGACGGAGAGGATCTGCTGCTGGCCAGCGGTTCGCAGGATAACTTTATACGCCTCTGGAGGATAGCACCACGCAGTGAGGAGCAGATGCGCGAGAATCGCATAGATCTCCTCCAAATGAGCGAGAGCGAGGCCGAGATCAAGGTGGAGGAAAAGATCCTGCAGCTGGGAGAGCAGGACTGGTATGCGGTGAGCCTGGAATCGGTGCTGTACGGCCACGAGGGATGGGTCTATGGCGTTCACTGGCACAAGACGAGCGGTGGAGGTGGGTAAAATACCTATATTAATATAAGAACTCTTACTTATTATTTTTCTTACATCCCAGATCTCCGCCTGCTCTCCGCTTCCATTGACAAAACCCTCATCGTTTGGGCTCCCACCGAGGACGGCGTCTGGTTGGAGCAAGTCCGCGTCGGCGAGGTGGGCGGCAACTCGATGGGCTTCTTTGGCGGCAAGTTCTCCGTCGACGGACACTCCATTGTGGGACACAGCTACCAGGGCGGCTTTCACATATGGAATCAGGATCGTGATCGTCCCCAGCTCTGGTCCTCCAACGTAAGTGTGGGCGGTCACTATGGCGAGGTGAGGGATCTGGCCTGGGAGCACGACGGCGCCTATCTGATGACTGTATCGGCGGATCAGACAACTCGCCTGCACGCTCCTTGGGTGCAGGACGCAGCTGATCCCACCTGGCACGAGCTGGCGCGTCCACAAATTCATGGCTATGACATGCAGGCCTTGGCCTTGCTGTCTCGCTATAAGTTCGCCAGTGGAGCGGAGGAGAAGATCGTACGCACATTCCAGGCGCCGGCGAACTTTATCGAAAACTTCCGGAACATCAGCAGGGTGGAGAGCGATGCGGCGGGCGATGCTCTACTGGATTGTAAGTTAAGTAACCAAGATTTTTAGTTAATAATTCCCATAACAACTTCCCTCTCTCAGCTCTACCCAAGGGAGCCTCTGTTCCCTCCCTGGGCTTGTCCAACAAGGCTGTGTACAAAGTAGACACCAGTGCGGAGGACACAAGCAAGGGCAAAAATGAGTATCCCGAAAGCTATTTCGTTCCCATAACTCTGGAAACGCCGCCCCAGCAGGAGACCTTGATGCAGAACACACTGTGGCCGGAAATGCAGAAGCTATACGGCCATGGCTATGAGATCTTTGCCCTAGCCGCCACTGCTGATGGCTCTGTCTTGGCCTCCACCTGCAAGGCCAGCAACGCCGAGCATGCTCAGATAATCCTGTGGTGAGTTTAAGCGGAAGGAGGGGATGTGGATAAAAAGTTTACAGAGTTTTTTGACAGGAACCCATCAAACTGGAAGCAACTGCAGAAGTTGAGCGGCCACCAGTTGACAGTCACGCAACTCAGCTTTTCTCCGGATGCCCGATTCCTTGTCTCCGTGTCGCGCGACCGTCGCTGGTGCCTGTACGAGAAGCAGCAGGACTCCACAGCGGGTTACCAACTGGTGGCCAGCACGGACAAGTCGAACGGAGTGCACGCACGCATCATCTGGTCCTGCGATTGGTCGCACGACGGACAGTACTTTGTGACCAGCTCAAGGGATGGCAAGGTGGTGGCCTGGCGAAAAGGAGACGACGACAACATCACTAAGGAATCCTCCTCCCTGAACGGCTGGCAAGCAGCAGCAGTGCTGGAACTTAAGAATGAGTCAATCACAGCGGTGGCTTTTTCCCATGATTACCTAAACGGAACCAATGACACATATATTGTGGCGCTGGGCACGGAAAGTGGGCTGATAAAGATATATCAGTTGGTTAAGGGAGAGTGGAAGCTGCTTGTCGATTTGCACAAAGAGTGAGTAGCTATTAATAACTCAATTTTCCTCTACCTAATGGAAACTTTTTAGCCAAGCCCATCATCTCACCGTCCGGAGGCTCCAGTTCCGGCCCGGACAGAAGCTCCTACAGCTGGCGAGCTGTGGCGAGGATCACCTGGTGCGCATCTACGACATAAAGCTGACAGGAGTTTGACTTTGTCTGCATTAAACTAGCCTTATTAGCTTTTTAACTGCTGAGTTTAATTATGAATCTGTGCAGACTTGGCAGGGAGAGGGTTGGCTGGGTCGAGACCCAGACGAGCTAGACGCTATCTAATCTGTTTATTGCAATTAGTCGTGTTCGGGGTTTCCCTTCGCTTCTTTTTTACCCCCCTCCCCGCCGCGATAACAAGATATTGACACCTAATTAGGTGCAAAAAAGAGTTTCGATTCCGGGTATTTAAGTTGGTCTATTCCCATCTGTGGCTCACAGTCTGTTGTAAACCATTCGAGATGAAGGCAGCTATAGTTTTGGCATTGATCGGTTCCGTTTTGGCGGCTCCGCCCATCAGGCAGATGCAGAGGCCTGACCACGATCAGTACTCGCACATATTTGCGCAAGTGCGACCGGCGGGTCAGAAGCCCCAGAACATGGAGTTGCAGTTCCAGTCGCAGGGAGAGCTGACCACACAGCAGAAGCTGTCAGTTGAGGAGAATCACCAGGTTCAACTGGTCGATGTGCAAATGAGGCCCGCGGAGCAGAAGCCCCCGCATGTGGTGGAGGTTGAGATCAAGCAACAGCACCCCAACTCTTCTCCCAATCATCTGGTGGAACTGGAAGTTAAGCCCGTGGAGCAAAAGCCTCATCATTCCGTTGAGGTGGAGATCAAGCAGCAGCGTCCCAACTCTTCTCCCAATCATCTCGTAGAACTGGAGGTCAAGCCCGTGGAGCAAAAGCCTCATCATTCCGTTGAGGTGGAGGTCAAGCAGCAGCGCCCCGAACAGCAGAGGCCTCAGCATGTCGAGCTTGAGATCAAGCAGCATCAGGAAGACTCTGCCCAAGGACACCTGGTTTCACTTGGAACCAAGCATGTGGAGCAGAAGCCCCAGCATCTTGAGTTTGACATGGCTGTCCAGGAGCCGGTGGAGCTTCCCCAGCATCTCGAGTTGGAGATCAACCAGAATAATAAGCTCATGATGTCCGGCCCCCAAAACCAACACCTGAACCTGAGCCAGCGCCAATAGACTTTGGCTGCGAAACAAAAAACTATATCCGTATGGGAATGAAAGTGCATTAAATATGTATAATTACAAAAAAGAGCTTTTCACTGGCGCAAGTCCTCCCAAGGTGCTTGTAAAATGAGAAATAAATAAAAATGGTTAGCCGGGAATGGGAACGGGAACGGGAACGGGAACGGGATGCAGTGAGCGAGCACAAGGAGCCGCAGTTTGCAATTTCCGTTTAGCTGCATAGTTTTGGGCCAAGACAGCTATGGCCAAAGCCACGTGACCGGGAGGAATCAGGGATAAAGTGGAGCCGGGGGTGCTGAGTTATGGCCTGAGCGTGCCACCTTTTTAACCGCAGCTTGCAATTTCCGTGCTCCAACTGACTTTATGATTGCCATTGGCTTCTGGCTTCAGCTCCTGCTCCTGCTCCTGCTCTTGCGCCAGACCCATTGTTGTCCAAAACTTTTGGAGCGGAGCTCCGGCGCGGAGCTGGCAGTGCGGTTAATTGGCTGGCGGCCATCTTTTGCTGGCACTTTAATTATGTTTTTCGTGGAGTCCACAACTCCTTCTCCCCAGCCATGCATAGATTCTATATCCATCTACAATGTCGTTGAACCACCGCCGAGGAGCCGCATAGATAAGCGCATAAATCTGCATTGTTCCCGGTTGCCACAATGGGGCAGAGAGTTAACTATTGAATTGCATTTAGGCCACGTCGGAGGTCGATTGTCCTCGCACCTATTCAGAGACAGCCAATATTCCGGCGGGAAGTGCTCTCCGCCGGACCCGATGGCTCAATCGGGATTGGGATTGGGGAGATGAGGTTCCTGCGTTCCACGTCTGTGTGTTCACACTGAGTGGCGTCGATGGAAAAATTGGAACAGCATTCGCGGGTCATGATTGTTTTATTCTTACACCGTAAAGAAATATTTGTCAAATATTTTAATTTTAAAACGGAACCATCCTTTCCTTTTCGGAATTAGTGGATAGTATTAGGTGGAAATAAGAGACTCAACTTGCTTATAAAAGTCAATTAGGGCCTGAATATGGTAATACTTAACTTCAGTCTTAATTGCTTGGATTCACAGCTGTATTTATTGACTCTTAATATACAATTTTTATTAAAAATATTTAATTTAAATCACAAATTTTAAATAATTTATCAAAAATAAATATTTCTCACTGCACCTTACTCGCACGCCTTTTATTTGAAGTCAAATATTGGCAAACAATGCCGGTCCTGGCCATTGCAATGGCGCTACACGCGCTTCCGTTTCCGTTCAGAAAGTTCCACAAAAATCGCATACATTCATGCATTTGTTTCCCCAAAAAACTTTTGTTGCAAGTTGCATTGTGCTGTGGCATGATTCCGCACTCTTTATTTATTTTCTTAGCCCCCGCCGCCATTTGTTATTGTTGCAACAATTTTGCATTTTGCGGAAAAAGTTTTAGTTTCAATTGCAGCGAGAACGTGCCCAAGAGTTGCTGACAGCCACTGCTGCTGGTGCTGGAAACTGAAGCCATTCTGGCCATAACATGTGTAAACATATTCCCCCGATCCCAGCAACCCTGGATCCCAGCATCCCAGTCCAGCCTTTCAGCATCCCGTAGTCAGCTTGCCACGCGAAGCAAACAGACATTCGTTTGCATGTGTGTCAGTAGTGGATTTCGCTTTGGCTGCGCTTTCTGTTTGCCTGCCATAGTTTTTTTTCCTTGTTTGACTTGACGTTCAATCTTGCCTATACTGTGGAAAAAATCGGTCTAGGATCAAAGGACCACCACAATTTCAAAGGAAATGGAAATTAATAGGGGTTTTTCCAGGGATTTATGTCGCTTTATAGCTTAGGTTATTATTAATTCAAGAATAGAATATTTATAAGATTAATACATAAATCATACAGTGGGGGTGAAGCGTATTATGTAGTCTTATGAAAGTTGTTTTAGTAACAAATTCTCATTAAATTTCCTGGTCAATTTTAGCGGAGAAGCTCGGATGGCTTGTTGATACAACTCTCATGCTGGTAACCGTCTTCTGAAAAATCCCTAAAGCAAAAGCATATTAATTATTCCAGTGGTGCAGCGTATGCCAGTCCATAGTCATATATATTTTTGCTCGCTTTTCGCTGTCACACACCCCCATGCATATATCCACGCATATGTTTCGCTCGTATTTCCGTTTTGACTGCGGCAGCAACAATGGCGCACGGTCCATGATTTGTGCATTTCCGCTTTTTGGCAGCACGCACACGCAAGCCGGAAGCTGCCATAGCTGAAGCTGGGGCTGGGAATGGAAACTGGAGCTGCGACAAAAGCCAATTGATGCGCATTGAACACGCTGGCCTAGTTCGAGGTGAGTGGCCAGTGGGTCCCAGTTAAATCGCAATTGCCAATTGATTAAGCAACGAGTGTAGTCCAGCTTTTTGGCGCATTTGGCGTAACAAGCAAAAGTTCGGAATCGAAAACTTTCAGACTGCTAAGCCAGCCCAAAGCTGAAGTTCAAAGTTTTTCAATTACCTGGCCGCGCTCAGTCTCAGTCTCCTGTCTCCAGTCTCCAGTCTCGTGTTTCCAGGATGCCCAGATCCCTGCTAGATCCTGAAACAAATTTCTGGCTAGCATAGTTTTGTTTACTCGGAAAAAGGGAAAGTTTAACACAAGACAAGAGGAAAAAGTAGAAGGAAAGTGGAGTAAAAACGAGCCGGAGAGTTGCGGATTTTGATTATAAATATTGTAATATAAACTTCTGGCCAGGTCCATTTAGCGGCTCAATTTAGGGGGTGGCTTCGGCTTCAGCTTGATTCCGTTTTCATTTGTGTCTGCCAAGCCTTTGAATGTTGGTAAACCTTAATTGTTTTCCAATTAGTTGCGCTGTAAAAAGTTTGAAGTTCATTTAGCCTCTGCCACATGCCCGCTCCCTTACGCTTTACATCCTCTTTGCTCCTCATTGTTTTTTTGCTTCTTTTTGGTCGCAGTCAACGTGGCGTATGATGAATTTTTAATTACGTGTGCTGCAAGCAAACCAGACACGAACAAAAAAAGAGGTAGCGAGCCAAAAAAATTGGTAACAACTGTTTGCCACTTGCAAATTGCAGCTGACGAAAAAAGAAGTAATAAAAAATAGCGAGGATTTTTTTTGCCTGAAAACTCCAAAGCCAAGCGAATGGCTTTCCCAGACATTTGGTAGGTGCAACAACATGGAGGCGTTGTGTCCATAAATTGGCAGCATAAAATGGAGGCAACAAAAGACTGCTGTTTGAGCCGGCATAATCACACAGTCGGTTCAGAGCGTTTAGGCCTTAGAACTTGACAGTGAAACCGTGCTTCGCATTGGAATTTTCCGGGTTCTTAAGGGATTAACTCTTGACTGATTTATGCAGCGATGCTTAACCACCTTTAAGCTTTAAGCCCACTTAAATCCGGCCATTATTCTGTAGCCGCAGTTGGCAGTGGCAGTTGTATTTGCATTTGCATTTGCATTTGCCTTTGCTCAGCTCGAACCGAAAACAATTTAATTGTTTTAAGCGCGAATCGCTTTCGGCCATTCTCGACACTCCTGATTGCAGTTGTAAAAAATGTTTGTCAAAAAAGGGAAACAACACCAAAAATGAAAGAGCAAACGGTGTATTGTGTTCTGTCAACAGTGCAGCAACAGCAACAGCAGGAGCAGGAGCAGGAGCAGGAGCAGCATCAGGGACTGCCCCATCATCACCTCTGGGCAACGTAACCACCGAGCACCAGTACCAGCCGCAGGGAAATGGCCCGAATGCAAAAGCCATCGGACATTTTTCCAGCATTTACGATTTCCCTTATTGCTTGTGCTTTCATTTCGTTTCAGACACTTTTCCAGCCGCCTGACAATTTCACGTTTTTTATCAATTCGCGTCCGGCATCTGTAAATGCATTGCCGCCATAACTATCATTTCGCTGTGGAATTATATATATTATTTGGAAGCTGCACTGATCCATTCTGGGGGTACAGGCCTCGGCTAATGTTTCTTTTTTAAAGAGTTTGGAGTTTAAAGGAGGCTAAAAAAGACAAATTTTAGGTTTTGATAATAAATATTTATTATTACAAATTAAAGCTGAGCTGAAAGACAGCTTAAGCTCTTTCAGCCGTTAACAAATATTTAAATTGTTGCAATTAATTAAAGTTTTCACTCTGAATCAATTTATGAAGGTTTATATATTGCAATGTGGGAATGCCCTTTTCAAGGGTTCTTTGAGTGCCTGAAACCTAAATTGAATTTCACTTATTTTCAAACATAAATGTTCCCTTTAAAATATTCATTAAATAGTAAATAGCATATATTAAGTCTTATACATTTATAGAAATAATATAAGGATGTATAGGTGCATAATGAGAGCATAACTTCCTCGGTTTGTGACTTTAAAATGAACTTGGTCCTCGGTTGGATGCGCTCCAGTTGATTTTCCCACAGCTGTCAGGATTCTTCCTGAACTCTTTTTTTTTTTTTGCATTTTTTCTGATGTATGTTGAATGGTCCCAACTGTAGGGCGTTAAAGTTAATTTGTTTACGCTGATGTGTCAATAAAAAATACGGTTTTTGTGACTTCATCAAGGGCTGCGAATAGATTTGTCAGAGCAAAAACAAATTTGCGCCATATCGTGCGGATTTATAAATTCAATATGCTGTTGAGTGCGATTAAGGGGAAAGCCACTCCACGGCGTTGACGTCCATTGATGTGGTTAGCACAGTTCGTTCCTGTTCGCTCCTGGCAAATGGGGGACAAAGGAAAATCGGGTTAAGCCGAGAAAATCAACTTTGACTTAACAACATTAAAAGCGCACTGCTTTAAAGGCCTTTAAGTTAATTTCCAGAGGCAACTCCCGACACTCCCCGCCCGGCTGGAAAGATGATAAATTTTTATGCCGAACGACTCTGAAGGCAAGTTTATAAGTATGCCTGTGTGTGCCTGTTGTGAGGCTCGAGGATAGGAAACTTTGGAGCAACACAGCCGCAACTTTAGCGGCGACATTTCCTCCGGGCATTGCCGCAAATTATGCGGTCGGGGACGCCATTGCCACCAGGACGAAGGAGGGCACCGCCGGAGACACTTAACGAAATGTATTCGAGTTTGGCCATCATTAAAGTGATTAATTGCCAATGATTATCGCCAGCATTTTGCTGTAATGTTTATTTAAGTGAATCTTGAGTAATCATTACTTGATTAATTTTCAATTTTAAGTTTGTTTGGCTCTGGAACAAGCACTCTATGGAGCTGCTAAAAATTAGGCAATGATTTGGGAGAATTGCTTGGTAATGAGTTGTTTTTTTTCTGAATTTTTAATAATAGTTTTAGTTTGATATTTGCAGAAAATGTTCTATGAAAGCATAAAGCTTTGTTAGCAATTGTATTAATAATTATTTTTTATTGAGCGAATTAACTTTACAGAACTCATTAAGAATTTGTCAAAGACTAGTATTGGACTTGTGTATAGGCATGAATAGTTTTCCAATTATTTCTTTGCACAAATAAAAATATTAGTTTAGTTTAAAACCAAGAATTAATAGAATGTTTATTTGTTAATTATGTAGCTAAAACTTATGTATTTATATTATAAACAAAACATAAAATAACATAAAATGTCGTTTGTTTATAAATTAAACAAGCTTTGCAGAACATTATTGGTTTCGCAAAGAATTACTTGACAAAATTTAAGTCAACCGGAAAAGTCCTATTTTAAATATACATTTATGTATTATATAAATCTATAAAATTATCCGGAATATATCGGACTTTAAAATATGAGACTATATTTTAAAAATCTATAAAAATCTGTTATTTTTTATTATGCTAAATCTTAGAATCAAACAGTAAAACATATCTAAAAATTATCGATTTATATATTGATTGAGTACTATTATTTTTCCTGCAGCTTTTGAGGATCTTTCAGGGCTCGTCCTTCTGATCGTTTATCCTGTTTGCGACCAGTTTGCAACTACGATCCTTTGGGAATTTCTATGAATATTAGGCAATAATTACTCTGATTGCGAGAAGGACCCTTGTGTGATTTGAAGCGTTTATTTTACAATTAATAATAATGAAATGATGATGTAATTCAAGTTTGTTTGACTCATAAAATAAATTCAAATACACTTTACAGATACAGTAGGATGCTTTGGATTATTTTTGTATTATTTAATGTAGCTTAAAGTCCATATTACATGGACTTCTAATTTCTCTCTGTGCATGGGAAGTGCAAACTGGCAAGTGGCAGCACCTGCTGCTGTCAGTTCGGATGGGATGCCTCGGCACTCATCTTGCCACCACCCCGGAAACCCGGAACCAACCCCATGGATCTCAAGCTCCCTTCTGCTTCCTCTAGCTTCCCCTATCTTCCCCTAGCCCGAGTGAGCGATGGCTGTTTGAACAGTGTCGACTGTCATATTACACGCTGCGCGTAATTTGTATAAAGCCATGTCGTTCTATACTCGTACTTGTGACCGTGTCCGTGTCCGTGTTCATGCCGCTTAATTTATGCATCCATCAATTGCATGAGTGGCGCTAATTGATATTACTGGGTGAGTGAGGAATTGCTTACCGACAGCATTAAGTTTGGCTTTTGGCCATTTATTTGCCCCGCAAATTGCAATAATGCACAATTGTTATAGTAATGCGATTTCCCCCAATTTATGGGGGAACTTCGGCCCATCATGGACTCGGTCCATTAGCAAGTACTTCTAACTTGCAGTATTGATTTTTTCCTCCCCCCGCCCTTCGCATGCGTGGCCGATGTCAGAGTTCAAATTATGAGTTCATCGCAAGTCGCGGGCACAAAGCAACACTTGCCAACAAAGCTCGGATACACTCAGCGTCAGACAACGGCAGCAACAGCAACGGCAGCAGTGCCAGCAACTACAGACAACTCGAGTGTCATTGTCTGAATACGTGTTTGATGGGTGGGTGTGTGTGTGTGTGGGGTGTAGTGGGTGTACTGGGTGTGTGTGGCAAAGGGGTGTGGGGTCATTTTTGCCGCCTATTTTGCTTTGCCTTGGACAAATGCCTGCCAGTGCTGGGACAATGCCAATGCACTCCTCACTATTATTTCCCTCAGCAGTCACGTCACTGGAAAAACAATGACAAACAATTGCAATTGCAAAAGAGAATCGGACTATTTTTAGTTAGATTTTTAAAACAATGCCCTGTTAATGAAAGGAAATAATTACTTTAATGAAAGTGAAAACATGTTTAATTGTTGAAAAAGCTATAGGTAGTCCTTATTATTGTGCTAGGCTTCTTTTAGGTATATAAAATATCTAAATAGAATATTTTTTCATATTTAAAGTAGAACCATAAATATTACCTAAATTTTGAAATAGTTCACATGATATTTAATAAATAGCTCTAAACGCTTCCCACTTTTATATTTTAAAAATATAATATAATCAATGTTAATAGATATCTAAGCTTCAGCTTTACAGCTTAATTTGTTAAAAATTACGTTAAACTTTAATATGTCACTTACCCCAAGCATTTCCCTTAGCAATGCCGTGATTCCGATGCCATCACAGCCAACTGCTCGGGTGACATCTCTCCTCAGGGGCCTGGGGATCAACTGGGCCTTACTCACACGTGAGGAGACAGTTGGGCGGTTGGTGCTCTCGAGACCGGCTAGTTGACCATAAACTAGCTTTGGCTGGGTGCTGACCTCGTCCTCGGTTTGACTGCCCTGTCAAATGTCAACGGAATGGGCTTGAGCTTGGGTTCAGCTTCGGAGGAGGAGTGTCCCCTTCAGTCAGAGAATTCGCCTTTGTTATTCCACCTGCAGATGCATCCACCTTGTTGTCTGTTTGCTGCTGCTTCTGGCTCTGCTCCTACTCCTGATGAGGATGACGGTGAACAATGTGGAGGAGTTGGGATCTGGCTTAGCTGGGTCTGAGCTTCGGGAGATTGAAGATTGGTCGGGAGCCGAAGGCCTGGAGTGCCTGGCCGTGTTAATGACAGCGGAAGTGCACTTTATTTAATTAATATGTTATAATTATAAAGTGCTTATGTCTGCTCATGTGTGTGAAGTGGACCGGGAAAGGGGAATTGTATTCGTATCAAGGGTTAAAAATGTCAGAAAGTGCAGTAATTTCGCTAAGCAAATAAAAAGTGCGAGGCCAACGGGAATGTAAATACATATAAATACAACAACAGGATGGGAAATAATTGAAAAGGCTTTAAGGAGTGCCCTCGTGGCAGAGATCTCTCAGGTGGAACTTTAATTAAAAACATTAATGTGGTAAAAAATGTGTTATTTTTGTAATATAAACTTCAGGGAAAATAGGGCCCTTTGTAAAGAATTTTATAGTTTCCATTCAAAAGATAATAAGCTTTAAAGCCTTTTGGTTTTATTTTATATTAATGCTTTCAGAAGCTTAACTTCTGTGGGATTAAATCTCCCTTTGCCTCAGTTTGTTCTTTCTAATTGAAATAATATCTACAGAGAGTGTTTTATGTATACTTTTCAGAAGCCAATAACTTTGCTTTTATACAACCTTTAACTTTATGGTCTCTGAATATTGCATTAATCATCACAATCATTTTAAACTTTCAATTAAGTGGGAGAACAAATAAAGTTAAATTTGCTGGCCCCTGTAATGGAAAAACACCTATAACCCAGGCGCTAAACTGAGCTTTATTAGCGCTGTGAATTGATTATGAATTATGAATTTAATAATAGTTACTTTAAAGTGGCTCCCATCAATGCGCCCTAATTGCCGCGCTTCAGATTGCTCCAGAGTTGACTTTTGTGTGGCAATAATAACGAAATTAATTAGGTGGCATATCAAGCAGGAGGCTCCAGTTAACATTAGGAACTTTGCCATGTGCGGCGTAAAATGTCAATTATTTCAATTAAACAGGCTTCTCCGTTGCCGAGGTTGGTTGCGTTGCCCCTGGCAGCGGCAATCACCACGGGCATCCGCATTAACATCAATTTCAGTGCACTTAATACCAATATTGTGGAAAGATCCCAGTATGTTGTGCCGATGCTCTGTCACAGCCATTAAAAGTTCGACGGCTCCAGTTCTAATAACCAATTAAAGTGCAAAAATAAACATTAATTATGCGCTCAGGCCCGAAATATGTGGTAACTTTCGGCCATTTACATTGTTGCCAGCCGGAACTTTCCAACCCCACACAGTACCATCTAGAGATGGCCAAAAGCAGCGGGCGGCGGCTGCTACCATTTTAAAGTTTGGCCGAATTTATGCACATTGTTGCACTCATTCCTCGGCATACCAAGCCTGTGCGAATATGTGGAGTGGCATAAGTAATCAAGCAGCCGGAAAAGTGGCAAATGTGAAGTATTTGCCGGCAAATGTTTTGGCCAGGCTAAGACCGAAGTCCATCCTATATTCTCTCTCTCGCCAAGGCACTGCGAAATTTATGTGCTTGATTTGCATAAGCTGGCCCTCGAGGCCCTTAAATAACTGCATTTTAATATAGCTTATATATTTGAATATATATGCATGCGGCAAGAGGTTTCTTCAAGGTGAAGCGGCTTTGGTTTTGGGTTTAGTTTCAGTTATTGATTCACCCTAAGAAAATTCCTTTGCTGCCCAGAAAGAGCCTATATTTTATTTCAATTCATTTTTTAAGAAGTGGCTGAAGTATAGAGATTTATAAAGCAATATTTTCTAAATAATAAAGGCTTACTAACTTTTGCTTGAAAATAGGAAATTCTACGATTGAAAATAAATTAATTTTCGAACTCCATGTATATCAATATAATATTTCTTACAATTACATGTTACCTAGATTTTATTGACATTAACTTTTTGAGAGGTTGCTAAAGTATAGAGCTATATACAGTAATATTTTCTAATTAATAAAGGTTTAATTTTTTGAGGTTTGCTATTATAAGAAATTAAATTCTTTCAAATACAAGGGTTTTTGGAACTTTGAGTTCACATTTAAAAAAATTCCTTCCGACTTTATCGGTACCAAAAAAGTTTCTCGATTTAATTTATATTAATGTCTTATAAGATTGCTGAAATATATATATCTGAATAGCTATATTTTCACTATAATCACTTTAAAGACTTTACAAGGAACTTCTCTCTTGAAGGTAAATATAATTTGGAAACTTCAGGTTATTATTTCAGTGCAAGCATTTGTCTTTCCACCTGAACAGTCCTTCATCCTGGAGTAGAAATTGCACTTTGCTCGCACTGCCTGCTTAAGTGTCACTCCAAAAATTGAACTCAAGCCCGGCCCGAGCATCTATTGGCCTCTTCACAACAAGATGCAATTATTGCAAGGCCGGCAGCTGCCTTGCCTCCTTACCTTTGGCAAACTAAAAATAAGTGCTTTCGAGCAGCAGTAGTTTTTAGCAAAAGTCCGAGCACGACTAACTTTTCGCTGGCAAAGTTAAACAGCAGGAGCAGCTGAATAAATTGTCAAGGCTGTCCCATCAAAGATACCGAAGAGTGGGCGGAGGCTGTAGCCTCCGGCGACTTGCCGAATAAAAGTTAGCCAAAAACGATGAGTTCTCCCAAGTACAAATAAGCAGAGCTCAGCACAGGCATCCGGGGCGAGTGTCGCATGATTATTAACTTCGTTACGAGTATATTCAATCGCTTATTTGGGATATTCATTGGCGGCATCCTGTTGACGTCATGCCGAATGGAGGGTGGCAAGGATGTATCTGTTACACGTTGGGGGAAAGGACTAAGAAGTATGTTAAAAATAAGTTAAAGCTGAACACTTAATTTTTTTGGGAGAAAAAAAGAATGAACTTACAAGCGGATCCTTTGATGGTATTATTCCTTAATTATTTTCTGAATACTACAGACAATTAATTGAACTTAAATTGGGAATAAAAGCTGCTGAAATATATTAAGAGGCCAGGGACCAAGCTCCCCATTTCTCCATTATGTATAGTAACAAGAACACATCCTGTCGATCCCGTCTGTCAGGTGTCTGTTTAATTGTTGACAACAGCTGCCAGCGCTTGTGGTTAATTAGCCGGCCATATGATTAATCAATCAGCCGGGAACTCGCAACTCAATCCCACGGAGCAAGTGCTCCTCGCGGCACCGCACAATGAATACCAAAAAATGCAATTAATTTGTGAATAAACGTTAAATTGAATTGCGCCAGCGGTATGCTGCCTGCTGCATTTGCACTCGGAATCGCAATCGCGGCAGCCGCTGCATAATTGCCAGTGACATGGCTCCGGATCGAGGACTTCTCGGGCCTCGAGAGCGTGCCAGAGTCATCTTTGACGGCTTCTTAATTAAAAGACTGTCAATCTGTGTGTTCGTCCTCGTATATAGTATGTGTGTGCACTGCGTGAGGCGGCCCAGGAACCGACAACTCGACAAACTCGACGAGCCCAGCCAGGCTGATGCCATGATGATGTTCCGATGCCGTGATGCGATGCTCTGACGCTCCCAGCCTCACAGTCTCATAGCCTCTGGGGCTTCAAGCCCTGGGCCTCTGACTCCGACTCCCGACTCCCGACTCCCTGGTCCCTGTTCCCTGTTCCCGGCTCCTGCAACCCATTCCCAGAGTGCTATTGTTAGCATCAAGTCATGCGCGCGGCAGGCTGTATCGCCGGCAAAAGCTATGGCATCAGGGCAACGCCAGCGAAAAAGAAAGAAAAAACTGAAAAGAAAATGGGAAATGAATAAAGAAAGGAACAAAAATTCACACAGATGCCAGGACTCGCTGGAGTTGGCGGCTTTTCCGGCCGCTTGCCATGTCCTTCGATGAACAGGCACCTTTCAAAGAAAATAGGATGCTGCCCTTTCATAACCCTTAAACTAACTACTTTGTATGCATCTTCATTATAAGTAATTATATTAATAATTTGGATCCTTTTCAATGATTTGATATTACCATATTTACATGTTTGCAACTAAGAGTTCTATATAACATAAGAATGATCATAAATGTTTATTTCTGCTCTTTGACTTGAACAATAACATTAAAGTTTATTAATATATACAATAAACCACGTAATTACTACTGTTTGCCATAAAAAATCAAAGATAACTACGCATCTCTGAGGTGGACTGGCACTCTACTTGCGAACAGGAAAAAGCAAAGGAAAAAATAAAGCAAAACAGGGAAATTCTCGTACAGGAAAAAATGCATAAAAATGACTTATAAAACATTTGTGAGCATGCGAAGCGGGAAGTCACTGAGGGGGCGCAGGAGGGCTGGCACCGCAAGCATTCCCCCCCGGAGTCCCAGGCCCATCATCGCATCCCGTCCCATTGGATCCCATTTGGAAACAGTATCCCTTTGCCAGGCGATGGCGACGGCGGCCGTACAAGTGCTGCTCATTGACAGCACGCTGACGTGATGTGTTTAAGCCTGCCTGCCGTCAGCCTGCTGCCTGCTGCCTGCTTTTGGGCTGCATGCTGCTTCTACACTGCAAGAAATTATGGTTAAGAAATTAGGTTAACAGCTTACTAAATGGGATTTTGGTATAGGTATATTATAAGAGCCTAGAATATTGGTTTAAGTCCTTGAATTACAAATAAGCAAATTAGGTTTTATATGTTGCTTAATGAAATATATATTAAAATCATAAAGGAATCATTAGATGTATAAAACAGGCAGGGGAATTATAAGCTAAAGATGAAATTTTATTTGATTAGATTTTGAAATGAAAATAGCTCTTATGCTTTGTTTGATAACAAATTGTATTATAAAAGTTGAGAAAAGTTGTAGCTTAAATTGATCTATTAGAATATTGAGAGACCTTATTCAGGGTTTAATAACTCAATTTGCTTGGATAGACATAAATACAAATGCAGAGAATACGTTTTCATTAGCTTGTTTCAGTTTCCCCAAGCTTGCCATTAAATCTGAGGTTCTTCACCCTTCATACACAAGCCCCAAGTATTTCTCTCCGTGTACTGTCTGCAGCCTTGAGATTGCGGCATCCCGATATCCGTGCACCCGGAATGCGCTCCCATACTCCACGACGTGATGACTCCGACTGTGACGTGCCACAAATATCAATACGGGAAGACCGGAGGCGGTCTCAAGGATGCAGGACTCCGTGGCTCAACTGCTCGTCTTGAACACGTTTCGCACGTCCTCAAGTGTTGTTAGTTTCAGCCCACTTTACACCTCCCAACTCCAAGCGAAGGGGGATTCCCCATTCCGCGTTTATACCATTCCGGCTGTTCCGGGCGTCAGCAACTTTGTTTTTCGCATGATTTACCGCACGGATCCGTTCGTATATTTGTCGTTTCGACGTAATTTGCATATAATTTACAGCTCCTGGCAGCCGGCATTGGCAACTTCATCGTTGTGGGCCAACTTTTAAAGTATTCCTCGCACCTGGTCGTCGACCGACGACGACAAGCGCCTCGAACCGCCGCCAGCCCGGCGAACCGGCGGCAAACATCCTAAGACGCTGGCAAGCACTTGGAACAACAAACATTTTAGCGCCACGCCATGCCGGTGAATATTTTTAAAGTTTTTGACATAGTTTTCCCACGCCCACTTGAGCACGCCCTTCCCGCACGCACTCGCGAATTTCCTTGCCGTTCGAAGGGGTTGCCGGCAGCAGACGCGTCTGGCTAATGAGCTGGGTTTTACAGCACAGGAAGGAGTCCTCGCGGCTCCCCCTCGAAACTCCCCTGGAAAGACAAGAGGAAGCGTAATGCACTCGGCATGCATTTTTTATATCAACTTATAAGTGGTTCCGTCGAAAAAATAAAAATAATGAAAATAAGAACTGCGGGAGTTGCCCAGGTGGCAACGGCGTGCCGTGGAGTGCACTAATTTACCGAATGCAGGTGTGAAGTAGAGAGCCACGGGAGGCTGGGATGGAATAAGGTGAGAGCCACGGGTTGTGCTAGTTCAGGTGGTTAGTAGTTCGCATTGCTGTGTTTTCATGGGGAAAGTGTAATTATAAAGATATCTTTTATTTCAGGAAGCCACGGAAGCTGCAAAATAATTAGTAAGTAGTAGTTGCAATAGCAAAATGCGACTACAATTTGACCAAGACTTTTATACAATGAATAACGGCCATTTTATTACATTTTACATGAATATTTTAATATTTTTACCAATTATCTGTTGATTTAGATTGATATTGCGCTATGTTATTGATAGTTTGCAAGAAAATTTTACTAAAATATTCAGACTCAAAAGAAAACCCTGAATTAATAGATATCCAAAGATGGAAAGTGGAAATATAATTATAAGTTAAGTTTTAATTTATTTTTTCTCAGGAGTAATTTCTGTTGTTTTCTTTTGCAGCGAAATATCTGTGACCCTATTCTACACAATATAAAGAAAAATGCTCTGCAAATCAAAATATGTATTTAACCTTTAATTAGAGTGCATCTAAAAATTGTAGAAATCAGTAATTGACGCAGGAGAATAAGACTACAATTAGACACTAAATTACAAATTGAATATTAAGATCAATGTGCCATTAATAAAGGTTGCAGATAAATATTTAAATATTTTACTAATTATGTTTTGATTTTGCTTGGCACAGAGGTTATTTCAGCAAGTTTATATTAAAATTTTCAGAGAAGTTTCCCCGACTCTTTTCTTGACAAAATAAGAAAATAAAATGCAATGCAGCATCCTTATTTAAGCTTCAATTTAAGTGAATAGCCAAAGCGATGGGATACTTGTGTTTTAAGCAAAAATTCGTAGCATACATTTGTGCAGCAGCTGAGAAACTGGAAACAGCTCTTGATATTGCTGCTCAAATATGTTTTATGCATACAAGAAGCTCGAATTAGGTTAGATTTCAATGGAATTTCTCGAATTTAATGCAATCTTCTCGATGTATGGAAATGCGTGTGGAGAGTTTCTCCTGCGCTGGGACATTTCAATTTCTGAATTCTTGTATTTAACTTGCTCAGCGCTTTTTGCCTCAGACTTATATTTTGGGCTTTTCCTTCGCTCGTTCCTCATTAGCCTTCTCTTTTCTATCTCTCGGGGGAGTTCCTTTTTTTTGGGGTTTTCCGCGTTCGTTTAGCTATTCCGTTGAACGGGAAAAATTAACTGCCCCGCGCCGCATAAAATTTAAATTTTATTCGCTTTTATTGTCGCTGTTTTATTTTATTTCATTGCGCCCCCGCCTACTTTGCTTTATTTTTTGCAACATTGCTTGTTTTCCCTGGGCAACTTTCCGCCGGCAGTTCTGTTTTCGGTTTGCTGCGCATCATTTCCATATCAATAACAGCTGGACTTTGGTGCGGATCTGCTGGGGCACTCCCGGAACCGCTTGACCCGGGTGCGGGGAGTCTGGGACTGCGACTTGCCTAGCTGTTGGCATCACTAAAATCGCATTTGCCTCCGGGGATTATTTGCTATAATTCATGCTGTCAATGCAAATTGAAATTGTGTCACGCAGTCAAGTCTCGGGCAGTCATCTAGTCAGCCGTTCGACGTTCGCATTTTCCATTTTCCGCCCTCGCCAATTTCCCAGCTATCCCACCTCTCGCAGCTTCATTTTTTTCAGTCGTCTGTCACTTTCTGTTCTTTTTTCTGCTCCTCTCTGCTCACCACAATTGTTGGCCAACTGGAATCTCCGTGGCTCTGCCAGCGAAATCTCAAAACACAAATGGATTTTTAAATTACCCTCGTGGCACTTTTCGACGGAGGTTGGAGGACGCCGGCCGGCGAGAGCGAGGATGCGGGCCATAAAATGGGGCACTGTGTAGGTGCATTGAATTATCTGCGACATTCTGTGCAGTTGGTTTAATTCAGCAAAATGCATAGATATGAGTTTGAGGAGCAGGAGCAGGAGCAGCAGGATCATAAACTATGCATGGGCAGCGTTTGTCGAGCGTAGGAACGCTCAAATTGCTCCTCTGAAGATGCAGCCTGTGGCTCCTCCTTGGCTTGCGCTTTTTGCTCGCTCTCGTCCTTTGCATTGTTGAGTTATGTTTCTTGGGTAACGCCACCAGCCCCACATCGCCCCAGCACCACCCACCGCCGCCCGGCGGCCATTGAGGTTCATTGAAGTGGTAGAATCGCACCCTCCAACCCCTTCCGCTTCCGCTTCGCCTTTTCCGGAGTTTTTTTTTATATCGCTCGCAGGCGGCACTTGCATAAACCAAACGCAGGGACAAGTGTCTCCATTCTGCAGTTAGCAAAAAGCTTATATAAATAATATTATTTATACATGGTTCTATCAATTTTATCCATAACAGGTATATATATAATTTTACACAAAAACGTCGAATTTGTTTTAACACAACAGTCAAAATGGTTTAAAACATATTAAGCAAAAATCATTTGAGCTTGCGTTTGGTTTAAACTATTTTTATTTAAATGGTAATAAAGTGTGTTTGCAATTTCAAAAGCCACACAAATATTATCAACAATTGACCCCTTAAAGCTGGCAGTTTCTTTCAGTGTTTGCTCCTCCGCTTGGTTAGTTTCTTGGTTCGCTGGAGCCTGCAGGATGCAGGTTCCTTCAACCCGACCTGAACTCTTGCGCGTTCCACAACTCCTGGCTCCTGGCTCCTCGCTCCTAACTCCTGCCTCCTGCCTGCGAACTCCGAACTCTGATATCCGAAAAGGACTGCCGGCTTTCGACGTGTGTCAAGTGAATTGCATTTGTTTAATGCCAGCGCCGAGTAATTGGAAAGCATGTCGAACATGTCGAATTTATTGCCCCGCAAAAAGCACACAGATACAAATTGAAACCGTAACAGATTACGGATGCGGATGCAGATACACGTACATAGATACACGGATACGTGGACATAAAGAGGGGCTGCAGATCAATGGGCGAAATTCGGAGCATTCCGAACCAATGGCTCGGAAGGACCCTCAACCAAATGCAATTAATCAAACGCAAGGGGCCAATGTCAATTACATGCAAGCAGGACGCCTTCCCTTGGACGGATTTGGGCCAAAAGCGAGATGCTGGCCAAATGCCGTTGTCTTGGCCAACACCTTCCCATGGTATATAGACTAACCTATAAATTCCGGCCCACACACAAACCACCCATTACCGCCGGCTGTTGTCCTTGCGGGCCAAAAGCGTGTTCGGTTCCTGGTTGCTGGCTCCTGCTCGCGCCATATGTTGCCAGCTCCTCCGAATGGACCTTGCCAAGTAAATTGCATTAAATATTTTGCATAATTTGATAAATGGAAATCTAATCGAAGAGATTCTCAAGCGATAAACCTGAGAATTTCTGGAATACTTCTTGTGTTGTGTCGGGCTTAAGTGGATTCATTGTGCCAAGTAATGTGTTCGTAATTGAATCTATTGAGTTAACAAGTCCTGACTTCAGAAACTTGCATTAATCTCTGTAATTGCGTTCGGGCCTGGCCGGCTATGGGGACTGGACAATTTGAGTTAAGTCAAATGGTTTTAAATGAATTGAAATGGATACAAATCCTTTTTTATACAGAAAACTATAGTATAAATATAGATTTCATAGTAAGATTCAAACGAAGTGCGCAATCTTAAGTAATACTAATTTGTGGATTGTAAATAAAAGAATTCATTTTATTAGGCAGAAGATTTTTCTATACAATACTTTTTATAAAGTATTTAATAAATTCCCGAATCGCATTAGTTAATTCCAATATTTTTATTAGCGCAACAATTTACTTTTTACGAAGAAATTTAATAATTTAAATATACATAATTTTATATATATTTTTTTAATTTTTACATAAAAATGCTACCTTTATAATAATACTTCTGTAATAAAATTGATGAATGAGCAGTGTTTAGCAACAATGTTGGTGGAAATCCTTGTCTACGACAGCAACATTTTGTGTTGCAGCAACATGGTGCCAGTCACCCCCCCTGAAATACGAAAACATTCACGAAATACAAGAACCACCACCATCGCACAGTGGTGTCGGTATCCTGTCTGGCAGTACCACAGCCATCAATAGCCAAATTCATCTACGTTTCTTTACCGTGTCAGTACCATTCATCCGTAATTCATCATGGTATTTTAGGGAGAGAATAAGCAATGTGGTAAAAATCAAATGAATTCATAAATTCATAATAAACAATTATTCTATGGCCGCTAAATGATTTGGCTCTCTACTTTAATAGATATAATATATATAATATAATATATATATATATAATATATAGAATATAAATTGCTTAAAAACTCACAAACTTGTTTGGCTTCGACTCGGCTGTTGATGCTGCTCACCAAATTATATACTTTTCAGGCTTGGAACAGAATATATTATCCCAAACAAAATAATAACATATAAAAATATATTTATATCATATAAAAAGTTCTGCTTTTTGCTTCGAAAACCCTGAAATGACCCACTGTGCAACAGCTCGGGTCTGCTCGGCTTCCCATTCAGCTTTAGACCCGGCTTTCAGTTTGTGACGCCAGTGTTGCCGGGTTATGGCCACCCATATAAGCGAGATTTTGAGCAAATATAACATAAAATATGAAAAAAGAAATGCTGAATAACAACTTATTACTGAGAATTATGTTATACACCTATTATTTTGTCTAGGCAATCTTAAATTGCCTTTAGTGAAAACTTTAGTAATTAAGTTTATTAAAGGCTTTTTGAAACCATTTATACTTTTTCAAGACAATTAATATTTATTAAATTAAGAAATGTTGCTTGAATTGGGATTAATGAAGATGTGAATTAAAAATAAAGAACTATTCTACTTTACAGACAAAGCAACGAATTGGAAAGTTTATTGACCTTTTTCCCTCTTCCCTTATAAAACTAAAGCTATCCCAAATGGTACAATAGATGTAAGTAAACCACGTAATGTCCGTAATAAGTGATTGTTTCTTATAATATAAATTTATAATAATAAAATAAAAACACTTGTAAGAATAAAAGATTTGTTATTCCTTTAAAATTTCAAATACGGTCTACGGTCTTGCTTGAAATAAGTTGAACTGTCAGCACTGCTGCAGGGGTTGCTTGGGCAAAGTCGTCTGGTGAAACTGGCTGACAATTCAGTTGGAAAATAAAACTCGTGGCGTGCGGGTTGTTACGGTCAAAAAACAGGTTCTCCTCAGCGCCGCCAATTTTGAATTTCGAAAAAGACTGTAGCGATGCTCGTGCGCCGTGTGAATTTCGTAAAGTTTTGACAGTGGCTCTTCGCTGAGACACCAAATTAAAAAAATCCTTAAGGATTCGACTTCAAATTGGAAGCGTAAGAGCGCCTGGCCAGGAACTACGATTATACTCCGCTCGGGGCTACGCGTGCGCGTCTCTGCAAAGTCAGAGGCAAAGACAAACCAGAGGCAAAGGCAAAAGCAAAGCCAAAATCCAAAGGCAAACACAATTGTAAAGTTAGAGTAACACAAACCATCGACGGTCGAAATTACCGGTTTTTTCGCCAGCGCGCTTTGCTCTCTTCCTTTTTTCGCGCGGCGTCTTTGCCCTCTCCGTATCTGTTTTCCGAAAAGTGCGTTGGCTTTTCCGCGAAAAAATTTTCAGTCACCTTAAATCGCATGGAGTTTTCCCCCTCCCCTACCGAGTTCCGAATCATCCGAATAATTAAAGTGATAGTGCAACAGTGAGGCCAGCAACTGGCGAGTGATTATAATACGCGAGCATACATATAGTTTGTGCTAATAATACGAGGGGCAAAAGGAAAACACACACGGATGTGCGAATTTAAATGCCATATTATAAATATTTAACAATGCAGCCGTGCAGCTAAAGCGGATTATTGGCCACCGACGCGTGGAAACGCAAAAACACGGCGAAACAAAGGCCTGTAAGTTCACGCCATCACGGCCAGGACACCAGCGTATATATAGCTTATACATATATTATATTTATCCTTGCGGGCGCCATGTGGTTGCATTCTAATGGGGATTGTGCGTCAGATGACACCTGATATACGACATATGACAGGTGTCGTTCTGCTAGGATGCTAGGATGCTGGATGATAGAGCGATGCTTTTATCCAATCGGAGATATGTTTTTATTACAGGTGTCTTGGACATCATCTAGGATGGGTTTGGGGCTTAAGGATAACTAGAATATGGAGTATGAATCTCTATACATTTGTTTTTCTATTAAAGTATTCAATAGATGCCAGTTTCTTTAATTTGTTTGATTTAATAGGGATAAATTATAAATATAACTGGGTTTATAATATAAAAATATGTATTAAAGGTATTCCAACATGGGGTTCTTCTCCTAATTTATGTAGACTATATGCTTTTGTAGGAAATTTAAACATGTTAACGAATTGGAGTGCTCTTAATTCCTCCCAGAGTTTCAACTCTACGGCTTCAGCAATAAAATAAAGTTCCGATTAAATTGCCTAGGCTCAAAGTGTCTGTGAGGGCCTGCTTCTTGGCCGGCCAGCCAGCTCCAATTAGCAACTGGCCCAAAACAAAGCAGTTGGCCAATGAAGCCCAAGACGAGGCCGAAGCTAAAGCTCGCCATTCACACACAGTGCAACTGTTAAAGTTCAGAGTCGCCACAAAAAGATACAACGCGAAGAGCTAAACACACATAAAAGTGAATACCAAATGAGACAACAAAAGGAGGAAGCGCAATAAAAGTCACATTAAAACGTGGGGCGCAAAGAGAGGAGAGCTAAAGAAAGAGAGAGCAAAGGGAGCCGGGGCCAAAACATAACCGAATTCGGAATCAAACGCCTGCACGAGATACAAATGTATCTGTATCTCGGTGCAAGTGCTTTGTTTTCCTGCATTCACACTGGTCCCCGCTCGTTGGCCTTTGTGTGTGCGAATTTGCGCCCTTTGTCTGGCGCATAAATATTTCAGCAGGCCCAAAGACAAACTTATCTGCTGGATACATTATTCACTCGCCGATTTTGTCGGATTGCCAATTTATTAAGATATTTTTCGAGGCCATTAACAGCGGCAGAAGGGGCGCAGATACGAAAATACGCAGATACATTTGTGGCACATTTATGTTTTATGATTTTCTAGTTGGAATGCGGTGTGTCTTCGCTGCAGTTGGAAGAGTCAAGTCCATTTCGAGCCTGCCACCACCAGTGGCAAGTAGCTGAAAAATTGTTGTAAGACTGGTTTTCAGCTACTGCCTGCTCTCTCTCTCGCTTACTCTCTTTCCTCAACACTCTTTATTCCTGTGTTACCAACCTTTTTCCATTCTTCTTCTGCACCGGGAAAAAAAATAAGATCACTTTGTCAAGTCTTTAAGATCAGTAACAATGAGCTATTCCCATCCTTGGGTTATTTGCTTGATACTTTATGGCAAAATTTTATTATTTATTAATTAATATTAAAGCTTTTATTGGTATGAATCTAAAAATAATGTAACAATTTAGGTCTTTAGTTATTTTCTGTGCTCTAAATGAGTTTGTTGGCGCCCCGGCTCTCTTGGCTTGGTTTTGCAGCTGTCTCGGCCGAAACCGCTTCGACTCAGCTATAGGCCATCATCCTGGCGAGAACGCATCTCCTTCTTCCTCTTCGGTAGCCGCAACCTGTTTCTCCTCGATTTTTTTTCAGCAAGTCAAGAGATCAGTTTGGATTCGCTTAAAGGAGTCAAGGAAAGGAAGGAGGCTTTTTTCTGGCTTCTTCGCCGCGAATTGTCAACTCATCCGGCGATGGTGTTCTTTCGGGCGAACTAACCTCAGTCAATCCCCGGTCTCAAAGCCGGCTAAAGGAAAACTCGTTTGGCCTGTTGATTAATTAACATTTGAATGTGTCTCGTGCCAGTTAGTGTGGCTGATTTGTGGCCGGCCGGGTCTAAACATCAAAACATCAACAGTCTTTTGTGGAATTCATTGTAGAAATCCATTGCGAAGTGTTTTAACAGCTGCTAAAACACATTGAAGTAGGATTTGCATGCCAAGGAGTTCGTTTCTGATGACGTTGTCAGTTTCAATTGGAGTTCACTGCTTTGAGATATATTTTTCGTTTGTTTGTCTTGGCCTCCGTTGGCCAGCTATCCGTTCACAGCTATCCGAAAGATACTTCTGCGTAGGCTCGGGCCCTCTTGGCCGCCGCACTCAAACTGGTTTCGGCCACATTCAAAATTGTTATGTTAGAATAAAAGCTTAATTGATGCATATACACACACGTACGAGGTAGTTTCCAGCGGCAGCTACAGCGGCAGCCCACAGATACAGAGTCAGATACAAATCGAGATACAGATGGAGCCCAGACGCAGCTGGAGCGGTTATGTCATGCGGCGTCTATCGCATGATTGATGGCCCGTTTCCCAGACTGGGCCCCAGCTCCTCCGCCGAAATATTAGGTATTGATTTGGCCCTGTTGATAATTGTATTTCTGATTTGTTCAACTGGAAAGCCAACAGGTGGATGGGAGATTGGAGCCCTCGTCCAATAAAGAGAATGAAATATGAATGCTGCGAGAGCAGCATATACCTTTTAAATATTTACTGTGCTGCCGAAAGCCATCTATCTCCGTTGCAGAAGATTCCTTTACATGCTTAAATATTTAGGGCAATTATTTTGCTTTTTGCCAAGTAACAAGGCCATGAAAAATGTATTTAAAACCGCTCGACAAATATTTGTAATCCCAGTTCATATTTATTCAAGTGCCTTGGGCCAAAAGACCAATCCAATCGTACCTCAATTTGATGAAATAAAATGCCATATATTTCATATACCACCACTAGGGTTTCCCTTTGAAGTGTTTGCAGCCAAAAAATAGTTGAATTCACCGCAGTTCTGTAGCAATTAGGATGCAACCGAGGAATTTAACTGAGCCCAGCTCCATGAATTTGCAAATCGCAACCATAACGTGCGATGCGGCCGTAGTCCCTGTCCACGCTTGACTGCCCAAATTGATTGATTGACAGCCTGGTTCGGCAGTCAGGATCGATGATTTAGTTTTTGCTAAATTAACTAGCAACTGGGTGGGGCAAGGGCGGTAAGTGGGTGTAACCGAAGGAAGGGTATCCTCCAGCTTTTGGGGAATTCACACCTCGCTGGCACTGCGTGAGTCAGAGATTCGGCAACGGGGGAAGCGGGACCTCATTAGAGCTAATTCAATTAGACGAGCCAAAAGTTTATGGCACTCTGGCTAATGAGCCATGTCCAAGCATCCATCCATCGGATGCCCGAAAGCCAGAGCACTCGATGTGTGCCCATTCATTTGCATGCTGGAATTTGTTTCAATTGCATTAATTAGAGTTATCAATGGCTAGGGGGCGGCATTTGCCCAATGGGGCGGGGCGAATCAGGCTGCGAGCTACTCGAGCTGTCAACTTAAGTGAATGAAGCTCTCTCCGTTGGGGAAACAATGGAGCCCAGCTACTTGTTTTTAATTGGATGTAGCCTAGTTTGTGGGCTTTAAGTACAAAAACTACTACAAATTTATATTTAAACAGTGCCTGGCAGCAATTAAAGCTATAAGCATATGGTATTGATAGATTCTGACAGGCATTCATTTTGGATAATTAATATATAACCAACAAGATAATCTCCCTGGTCTATTTCTAAATAAAATCAAGCATTTAAGTAATTATCAACAAACATTTCTAATTGATTATTAGTTTAATCTAAAATCTTTGCTACCACAAATTAATTAGATAAAATGACTGTCGTGACTAACAATAATGTTTAATTATCTTTGATAAATGTGAATTCGATATGTTATTTAAATGGATAACGGCACACATAAATAAATCCTTTCGGATTCCATTGAGAATATTAATTTACAACCTTAAGCTGACGAGACTTTGTTAAGTTCTCTGTTTTGTAATGCATTTTGAAGTGATAATACTTATTAAACTCATTGTTCTGCAGTGGCAATGATAAACTACACGCATTGTTTTAGAATTACTTTAAATTTCAACGGGATATTGATATCCATTTATTTAATCAGCTTACGGCAAGAGTAGAATGAGTACCTTGGAAGGGATTTGTGCGGCACTTTTCGCACTTGATATCCGACCCCGGGGCAGCTGATGGCAGCTTAATTGGCAAACAGCAGAGGCAAAAGCAAAAGCCATCGCCGCATTTCATTTGATTAAAGCCACGCACCGAACTCATCGGGGGATATCACATGTTTATAATGCAGAAACTGCATCAATTACGCTTCATTAGAGTTCAAAATGAATGCATAAGTAGGAGGTGGCCGCACCGAGTGCGGAGTGGAGCATATAATTCATTGGCTTAATTAAGCTGACCGCCCGACTATCCCCTCCCCTTATCCCCTCCGATCCGAGTAATAACTTTATCAAATTGCCAGACGAGTGAAAGCAGTCAAGGCAGCAGCAGAATCAGTCAAGTCTGCTTTATCAGCGCTCTACTGGCTCGATGCCAGGCGGCAAGTTTGCTTATCATAGTTGGCTCAGGCTCTGGGGGTGTTCCCGGAAAATAAAGGGCTGGAACCAACCCCGATGCTGGGCCACTGTTTTCCCTCTAATTTATCACAATTTGCATGTCAGTCACGCTTGTATATATAAATTGCATACAATTTGTCAGCCCCAGAGCCTCGTAGCTCGCTCCAAAGGAAAAACTTCCAAAAGCTGCCGGGGAAGCTATATCGGACTCTGCATATCCTTTTGTCCGGCAGTTGACCCATATTTGTTAGACTTTCTTCCCGTCAGCGTCACGCAATTATGCGGGCTTCTGTCATTAGTTGGGACTATGTAGCTTCCCGAATGTATGATGGCCTCGTATCGATGTCACAGAGCAGCATCATCCTAATGATTGCTTGTGCTGCCTCTTGGAGAATTCCGTAGAATACTATCCCCACGCAGGACTATCAAATGGCGTTTGGCATCGAGTGAAATGCACATCCAGGGGCCTGACAAAGGTGTTCGCTTTGTATTCCGAACCGCACTCAGCCTCTGCCTTCTATCCTTCCTAGCAAATAGTTTCATATTGCAATTTATTTTGATTATTTTGATTATAGCAGGTCCTTGACTCATATGCAGACACGCAGAGGTGACGACGATACACCACCCGTTCGTACGTTTACGTGCGTGCCAGTACAAGGGAATTTGAATAAACTGACAGCGCTGACAACGTGCCAGAAAGTGGAATTAAATTTAAATGAAATTGCCAGCCCTTATTCGAGAGCGAGACAAAATGCGGAGGAACAATTCACCGGCAGAAGGGCGTCGGAAAAGCGTCAGGGGGAGTGATGCTGTGGGCCATCCCCAAAAACAAATGGAAAGCCGCGACAGGCAAACAAGGAGCGCGAGCAAGCGAAGCAACAAGAACCGAACCAGTCGCCATGACGATGGGCTTTGTTGACGGAGGGGGTGTGGTGCCACAAGGGGGCCGAGTGGGGGATGGATGCTGTAGCTAAGCATAAATAAGTTGTTAAGCCATCAGTGAACGTGCCCTCCACACGCAGTTGGCCACACTGGCAACTGGCAAGTGTGGCTGTGTGTATGCGGCATCCTATCAATACGGAAGTGGAAGTTCGCACCACATTTTCAATTTGAGCAAATTGAATTTGCGCTGCGCCTCGCCGAGCAGGATCTGGGCCAGGGTTGCCACCACCGCGAGCGCGCTCGCTCTCGTCTGTTTATCGCCTTCGATGCGATTAGCTTCAAGCTTAACTCGTTGCCAGATAAAACTTTTCATTCAATTTATTTGGGCCTCCTCCCGAGATATCTCTCCATTTCATATTTGAATCCCGCATTTCACTGGCTGAGTGTGTGTTTGCCACTGAGGAAAATTGGTTCTTTGTATTTTTCCCTTATAGTTCCAAATTTCTTATTTCGTAGAACAAAGTTTCAGGGACTTAACTATGCAGATATAGTATATATTTATGACTTGCGGCCTTATACTTTCTCTTGAAAAGCCTAGAGGTCCTTGCTGTATAAGTATTCTCGCCTTTGAAAGGACTCATTCCCTTCAGTGTATCCGTGTGGGACTGCTGGTAAGATGAACTCGCTTTTTCGCCTGGATACCCGTGCGTACGTGTCTGTGTCTCGGAGTTAGAAACTCTGTCGGTTTGCGTTAGTCCTTTATCTTTATCTGAAATTTATTGCTGCTAACAATTATGAGCAAGGGGTGGAATGACAGAATGGATTGCAATTCGCGCCGTCGGTCCTCGGGTCGTTAGTATTTCAGTTGATGGTTATCCTTTTGATGGGTATCATAAAGTTCGCTTAGGTGCGGTTATGGAAACAGTTGCCACTCCGATTTACTGGGGGAATTGGGGCAGCAGGAACTCCGAAGCTCAGAAGCTTCTCCGCCGCTCTAGAACTCATTAAGTCCTCCCCCGTCCGGAATCCAATCTCGTGTCAGTTATACTTCCTTTTCAAATGTTCGCTTTGGACAATTATGCTTGCCTCGTTCGCAAACAATTTGCCATGTTAAACACACAGGGAAAGGATGGAATTGGAATTGGAAAAGAGTTTATTGCAGGGGAACGCATAAGGACGGACTCCTGCCCCCAGCTGGCCAATAAAGAAGCCCCGAGCAGGCGGCGCCACAAGGACGAGACAGGGTCTGCGATACAGACGGATACGGAGACAAGGCAGAGCAGACAGGCCGGCAAGGAGTCCGAGGAGCAACTCTGATTTCCAGAGACACATTTACATGACACAACTCGCTTTGCGGTCGTTCCAATCAGAGCGGCACAGAACCAAGCCCGACATTTTGCGTTTTCGCCTGGCCAGGACTAATGAGCAGCCTCAGGAGCAATTTGAATTTCTCTTTTCTGCCCAGATTGAGGGCTGCTATCAAACGGCTGCTGCATTTTATTTACGGGCGCATCTTTAAAGAGCATCCTGCCGCAATCGAGCGACAGAAATTGTGTTTGTTCATCGCATTTGCGGCAAGGTGGTTGCAGGTCCAAAACACCACTCGTCGGTGGTTGATTTCCACTGCATCTGGCAGGCCCTTAGGGTGGGTTTTCCACGCGCCACCGTCGCAGCCGTCCTCCTGCGACCCTCCTTCTCCTAGCCTAGCGCTGCTCTAGGCAGGATTCCCGTTGCAGGCCGCCTGACTCACCTCACGTGCCGCCTGACTTTGCTGCGCAGTGTTCATTATATTAAACAAGTTTACGCCATAAATGCCGCTGCCAGAGGCAAAGGCGGCAGTCGGCAGACAGCAGACGGGCAACAGGACTCGGGCCTCGAAGGGAAGGCAAGTCACACGGGGAAAATAACATTTTCATATTAATTTTTAATATTTTGCACTATCAGAAAATTTGAGAAAGCATGCAAGCACATATCTTTCACTTATTTTATCTGTTATATTTTTATAAAGAACTCTATATGTTTTAAGGATACTTTTTCTATGGTCCTTATTTTTCCTCTGTGCATCCAGCAGGGTTGCTTGTCCTTGCCGCTTTTTGCCGTAATAAACTCTCGTGCAACATAAACAGAAATCCAAAATGCTACGACCGGGGGCAGCATGACTCATGCAGGTGTGCTCAACGTGCAACGGGGCGTGGCAGGCAGTTGGCAGTTACCAGTAACCAGTAACCAGTTACCTGGTTCTTACCCCGGCTGAGTGAGTGAAGCACACCGTCGTATCCCTACGTGTCCCTGGGATTTTTGTTTATTTTTTATTTCGCTCCGATTTTCCTCTGCATATGCCCATTCATGTGTGCCTCGGCGGTGGCTTTGGCTGGCTCTCGTAATATGTCGAGTTTCCTTTGCATATCAGCTCTGCCTCAAGACCTTCATCGCAATGCCAGTCTCAGACCCAATCCTCACTCCGTTAAGTCCGGGATCCCTCTCCGGCTATCATCATCTCTCCGTAATGGGTTTGCATTTGTCTAGAGCAGAGTCCCGGGCCCGGGGCCTGGAGCCCGGCAACTCAAACACTTGTAGCCCATCACCCATCCTTTGCTGTTGTTGTCTGTTATTGTTGTGCTTACCCTGTCCGATCCGGGCATTAACTTTTGGTCACGCATTTTGGCACAAAGCCCAAGGAGCAGCGAAGGGATATTTATGGGCCAGAATGTAAGCCTAACTCTCCGTGGCTGATGTCACCGAAATGTGATGAAAATCGAATGTTTTGAGAGGGTTTTTGGGGGTGGAGAAGGATTTTCTTGGGTTAACTGAATGGCTATCATGTGGCACTTAAATTGAATGTGTATTTAGAAATTTTAGAAGCGGATTTTGGGAGTTTGTTTAATCCTTTAATTAATTAATATTACACCTTTTTAAGAACCCTTTTGTGATATTCTAAAGTTGATTAATTAGAACGAGACGAAGTACGAGGGTTTTCCTAGTTGTGTTTTATTATCAATTAACTTTATCACAAGTGAAGTTTAAACAGGAGTTATCTTAACCATATTTGAACCCTATTATGCAATGATTTATGGAATTTATGTGTTCAGAAAGGGAAGTCCTGTATTCGTCTATTCCTTGCCCAAAAAAATGTCCTCAACAATTGCCGACAATATGCGAAGGACATTAATGCGTCACTTGCTGCTCTCTCTCACTCTCGCAATCTGTATCTGTCTCATTCCGTGGGTCCTGTTGGCAATTGCTTCCTTCCTTCCCATCTATTCGTCCTTCTGTCTGATGTTATTCCTCTTACACTGCAAGAAAATGCTGCGTTTATTGCGCTCGCGCAAATATTTGCATATCATAAGGAGCATCATCATCAGCAGCAGCATCCGCGTTGGCGTCGCATCGCCTGCTCATCGTCCTTATTGTGTGCTCGAAAGTGGAGAACAGCTGTCGGACATGATGTCCTTGCTCTTGCTCCGTCGCTGTTGTTGTTGTTGTTTTTGTTGCTGATTGCATTTACATTATTGTTGTTGTTGCCATTTGTTAGCCTTGTTGTTGCTGTGAAAAACTAACGAAAAAGGAAACCACCCCACGCATTCAGCGCTTTTGGTGGTTGCTCTCGATCGCCGCTGCCTAGCCAAAAAATGGGGAGGATATACGTGCACAAACACACAGACATGGGCTATACACACATATATATATCCTGTTGTGTCTGCGTGTGCGTTTCATTGAGGATGCGGCGGCAGCAAAAATCAATAAATTCGGCATGAGCAAGTCCCTTTTTTCGGCAAAATGCCGGCTGTTGTTCTTGTTCCTTGTTGTGGCTCTAGCATTTCCTATGCATTGCGCTTAAGGGAAGTTCTCTCAGGACTCGTGTCGGGTCCTGCCCGGCACTCTCACTCTCTGCTGCTGTTTTTGTGTGTCTGTGGAAAAAGGCTTTTGCCAGCCAGCCAGCCAGCCAGCCAGCCTGCCGCAAAAGTTGCATTAAACTCTATTACAAAATGCTAAGGGCTGGCGGTCAAAGGCGGGAAAGGGAAGAGCTGAATAGGGGGAAAAGGGAAATCGGGGAAAATGGGAAATCGGGGAGAAAGGGATGTGAAAAAAAAGAGAGAGCAAAAAGGGGGCCTCAAAGCGAGGGTGGCATTCAACGCCTCGACGAGCTGCATCAAAGGCCGGCACCGAGGGCTGGCAGGAGGACAAACGAATGTTTGACATTTAGTCCCCTGCATTTGGCCAGCTTTATTTATGTTTCTAAAATATATAAATTTTCCACTTTTGAGGGCTTTTCTCGTCCGCACCCCAACATGGCGTGCTTGCCAGCGCTTTTCTTTATTTTATTTTATTTGTTTATGCAAAGCTTTGTAAATCCAATGATTCATTCTACGATCCACGCCCCATGCCGCCGTTGGAAAGTAAAAGCTAAAATGAGTGACAGGAACACTCCGGAAATTATTCCAATAAGTAAGAATGGACTGTGACATTTCTTTCGTGTGGCGAACGCCCCCCTTATCCCTACCCCCTGGGAGTTTCCTGCCTCGAGGCGGCGCTAATGAAAAAATAATCAACCGAAGGAGCTAACAAGGAGCAGCGCGCAGCTCATTTCGTATGGATTTTGATTGTGTGCTAAAAGGGGCTCTTCGAGGAGGGGGGTGGCGAGTCCTGGGGAAGGATGATTCATCCGTCCATCATTTGTCAACTCAAAAGGTCCAATGGCGCTCATCAGCTATGCGGGGTCCACTCTCCATGATTAAAATTTACAATTACTAAGACATTAATTGATATGCCATAAGGTTTAAGCGACATTTAACATTCAATCCAAGGCGATTCGAAAAAGATAAATTTCCTTGTTTCCGTGTTGAGGATGGGGAAAACACATTCTCTGGGGTAAAGTTGCAAAGAAAACTTTGGCCAGAATACAGGTAGATATTGTTTATGCTTTTTGGTTAAACTTTTTTCGGTCTAACCAGGAAATGTTTGCACTGAAAAATGTTCAGAATATAGAAAGAAATTTTTCAAAATTAAAGATACGTGGAAGCGTTTTCAATAGCTTTCCCTTAAAAGTTGGCAAGGGGTTAATTTCTGTATTGTTTTTCACCCTTAAACAACTCAGCACAGAATGTAATCCAACTTATAACAGAAACTGTAATAAAATGCCAACATATGGGTAGAAATGCATCATTAAAATGTATTTATTTGTTCGAAATAAAAATGAAAATCATTATTATCAATCTAAATCAATTTGATCATCAATCACCTGCTTAAAACTATATCCGCTACAAAGTTTAACCCCAAAAATAAACCAAAATTGATGACATCTTGGGCTGATTTATTTTTTTATGTGTCGTCTGTCTGCCACACATGTGTGACTCCTTCCGCCTTTGTTTCTCTCAGGGGCAGACAGGCGTGCAGTATTTATGGTATTGAAACACGCTAAAGTTCAGTTCGAGTCAAATCGAGAACTTCAAGTGGTAACCCGCACACACACACACTCGCACACAGTTGCATATGTGAGTGCGCCATTTTGCAAAAAGCTGTGCGCCTTCTTTCGGGGGGAAAACGGCTTTTGGGAGCAGAAGGGCTGCCAGGCCCACCCTTGGTTGGCCCAAGTTGTGTCCTTAACTCCAACTTCTGGCCAAGTCTCGCATCGAATCCCATTCACACACACTCACATACACACACCCCAGTGGAGCTAATGCCAATGTGTTTGTGTTGCGTGCCCTGCAGGGGTGATTAACCTTTGATTTCGACCCCCCAGCTCCGCCCACTTTGCCACTTTTCAACTTCCCTCTTGGCATTCGATGCTATCGCCGACTGATTTAACATATGCCCCGACTCCAAAGGGAAAGAAACTGGCTGATATTCAGGGGAGCCGACCATGCGATACCTGGTAAGTGCTGGGGTGTAGCATACCGTGAGGCGTAGGGCGTATAAACTTTCCTTATGTTGGAGCAATTTTGAGCAATTTTCAAAAAAAAAAAAAGAGTTTAATAATGGTTATTTTAAACCACTTATTCTTTACTTTCTCTCTAAGTTTATATTTCATTGTAAATCAGTTATCCTTTAAAAAATAAAAAGCTTAAATATTGATTCATTCATATTATTATATTTATTTCATATTATTTTCTGATAAGCTATTTATTTTAGCTTAGGTTTATATTTGATTTTTGAGAAATTATTCATTTCAAGAACGATTTCAGATACTTATTCCGTTTTGTTTTGAAAAAATCCTTTCTTATATATAATGGGTATACCATTTTACCCTAGAAATACTGTCTTGCAGATGGCTCCAGAGTCATGCACTTTGCTTACCCAGATTTCCACTGATTGGCCATTTTCTTTCGCCCTGCAAGTGTGTTTTCCATTGTCGCTGTGTGGTCATGACAACTATTCGAATATCCAGACGATAATGGGGCTGATTGATTCCGATGTAAGTGGATTTGCCTAGCGGATAATGCGATTATTGGCCTCCATCTCCACCGAGTGTGTGTCTCTCCATCTGTTGATTTGCGTGTGTTATTGAAAGGCACGCACGACTGCGGTTATCGATGGGCGATTATCCAGAAAGGTGGCGAGAGGTCAATGGGAATTACCAAAAGAATTAATATGTGGAAATGTGGCTGAGGTGGGCATATATAATGGGAGCCTAAAAGTGGCTTCCTGGAGGGCTAAACATTAATTTGAAAGTTTGCGTGACGTAAACTGTCAAGAACACTAAGCTGTTTCCTTTGACTTTTGGGAGTTATATTTTGACAGAAATCATAAAACCATTTTCCATATATACCTTTAAAAATTGACATTTTCATCATCTAGCTTTCTGATAGCAGGGCAAACAGTGTAAAATTGCAATTAATTCATGGCCAAATATTTATTTTGATTTTATTTACTCCTCCCGCTCTTCGTCTGCTCTAATTTTTTTTTTGTTGCTAGTTCGAGGGCATTGGGCTTATTTGCATATCGATTTAATTTCATGCTGAATTGATGCCACGAAGTATCTATGAGCAGCAGAAGCTTCTATAAGGGATTTTCTCATAATTGCAAATTAATTTGCATTTTAATTAATTTCTGGTCAAGTCCCAGGAGAATCCAATTGATTGCAAACAGCGAACATGAAAAAAAAGGGGATTGGAGAGCCCTGAAAAAGAATGGAAGCAATTATCAAGGAATATGGAAGCTGCTGCTGCAAAAATCAACAAAGGCTGGGAGTACAAATTTACAATTGAATGCGTTCTGGAGGGAAGGCCATTGCAGATTTTCCGTTTATTGTACAGCAACCCTCTTGCTCGACGGGCCTAAGCAATTAGTGTAATTCGTCTTTCTGCCCTCGCCCTAATAGCATACAAATTACGCATACGCCGCGTGTGCAAATCACCCAAAAGGGAAGTGGAAGTGGGAGGCAGAGGCCGGGGCAGATTGCTTTACGCTCCATTTAATTTTCGGTAAATATGCCAATAAAAATTGTGAAACACGATGCGGCCCCAAAACATCCGAGTGAGATGAATATTTGCTTTTAGGACCCGACAAACCCACACACAAGAAGGGTCCTTTTTTGCAGACACTGTGCCCTCTGTTGTGTGCGTCTTTTCGTATTTTAAATTGCCCCAAAAAAGTACACTGGACAGCGATTACTGTGCCTGTGGACAGAATGAATATTCCGTTTAATTAAGGACAGAAGGCTGACCCGGGGCCCATCAGGTGGATGTAATTGGCCGGCACCAGGACGAGCCACATTAGCTGGCAGCCGCCGAGATGTGTCATGTCCTTGCCGGTAGATGCGGAGCATAAAAGTCGATTTTAATGTGAATTTCGTGTCGCACAAACGAAATAAATTTCAATAAATTTCCCACAAGCGAGCGGAAGGTGGGGGGTGGCGGGTGGCTCTAATAACTTTTAATTAGTTAACCATGTGGAAGTTTTTCGCAGCCCAACTAAACGCAAATTTGCTGTCAGCGCAGTTTAGTTTTGCTCTTTGCCATCTCTGCCGCAGGTCGACAGCCAGGAACTGAATTATTAACGCCTGGCAGGTAGAGGAGCCTCTATGTATTTTGTATATATATGTATATGGGTAGGTTCCCTCTTTGATTGCGTCCCGCAAGGAGGAATTTTTCGGGTGCCAGCTTAAGCGTCATAATTAACTGCGACACAAACATTTTCGGCACTCAGTTCAGTTCTCAGTTGGCTTCTTCCTCGGGCATAGCTGTGGGAATACGTATATATATTTGGCTAAACCAATTTGCCAGGACTTAAATTTTAAGCATTATTAATGGTTTTTGCGGCGGCGGTGGGGTGGCTGAGAGCAGCCGATTCCGGGGTTAGTTCGCTCGAGGTACAGCCTCCGGCCCCGGTGGCATAATCACCGGAAATCTTGAACTGCCGCCGAGCGTGGGTCAAAGTGGCACAACGTTAGTGGTTGACTCGAGGCATATTTATAAGTCCATCATCCCTAAGCGTTGTTTTATTATTTGGTGTGTTTGGTGCTCTGAGATATCTCTGATTTTGATAGTTATCTCTGGATAAGAAGTGGGCTTATCTTAGGAGAGGGTATCAACTGGTTGAGTCTTTGGCTTAGGGTTTTGATATATTTCTGTGGATTTTTATTCTGCATTGCATAACAAATTATATTCTTTATATTCATTTATATCAGAAATACTGAGAATATGATGGAATTCATTTAAGAAGATGCAGAAACACATCATTTTTAGCCTTTACTTTTAAAAATGAATTTGAATCCTTTTAAAATAAACTAAAATCTTCTTCAAAAGAGCCTTATAAACAATATATTTTAAATCTAATATTTAATTTCTCAATAGAGTCGTGTAACAATATCAATTTTTAGTGTAAAAAGCACAGATTACATATTATAGCTGTGACAATTTCCAATTCGACGGACTCCACTCGAGTGTGTGTGTCGGAGCCAATGAGCTTGTGACATGAGCCAGCGATTAGGGGATATAAATAAAAACATCTGACATTTGCCAGTTGAGCTGCCATTGCATCCAAACAAACAAACATACCCCTTTTCCGGCCCCTCTCCCCGTCTCTGGACAGTCCTTAAACTAATTGTTTGCTTTGGGCCAGAAGGCCCAACAAAGTTTTTCGATTACAAAATTGTTTCGGTGCGGGGCCGGGGATAGAATTTTTAGAAATTTCCATTATCCTTTTGGCAGCACGTCGGCGTATGCAAACATTTTCCGGGAATGGGGTTAAAGGAGGGTGGAGAAACTGGGGCCTGAGGGCGATGTGATAGCCCCAAAACTATTCAACAGTCGGTCAGCGTTTTTAGTTTCATTTGTAGCGGCTAAGGCAAAGCGAAAGCAATTTACACGCATTTCGGCGCAAAATGAAACGTGCCCTGGCCACTAAAATGTTTATGAGCGCGGATTGCGAAATGCGAGCCGGCGGAAAAGTCGGCTCCGGGGTCAGAAAATGGGATGGAAAATGGAAGCTGGGGAAAATGCGAATTGCCGGGCAGCGAGCTCTAAGCCGGAGCTGATGAAATAGAACAGAGCCATAAACACGGTCGGGGAGTGGGCGCCATTTGCCACTTCTATGGTCCTTCTGTCTTTTATTTTACTGGCCAGCACAAGTCGGTCAAGAGGAGTTTGGAGCCCTAGTCGGAATCCCCTAAATCCTTCACGTTCCAGGGCACCGAATGGGTTGTCTGTTTGGATAGCGTTGCAATTGTTCTGGTGCTGCAGCACTAAAAGGGATAGTTACGAGCCTCCCTCAGAGTTGCCTACTTAGCCGGGCTCTTTCCCCCCGATTGCGCAGCAATTCGAATTAGGTTTTCCACTGCCAACCAATTTTCCCAGCAGCCTGGTGAAAAATTCATGGATAAATCAATGAAGCGTATGGCCAGAAATATGCATGAAGCACAACAATATTCCGATGTCAAAACACAAAACCGGGGGGTGGCTTTCCGGCTTTGCGTTTAAATGGGCAAACAGTATTTCTGCTCTGGACAATTGCACAGCATAAATCGTTGCATATTTTCCAGCAGAGCCCAATCCTGTCGAAGCTCGAAAAAATGGCTCTGTCTTGGCTTTGTGAAATTAACAAACTTCGGGGCAGGATAATGCCTGGCTGGCTGCAGTTGCAGTCTGCCTGCCTGGCGTTCAATCGAGTCAACAACAATCGCCAATTCAACTTGGCCTAACTTGGGCTACAACTTCGCCGCTCTTCGTCTCCACGTTGTAAATTGAAATACTTTTAGCCGGCACAAAGTTGCCAGTTTACAAGTTTCACAACGTTCAGTTTCAGTCGCTATCTGCTCATAATATTTGCCATTAATGGTGAAAAATTTAATTTATGTCACGTCCCAGTCGCCTAGCGCCGCTCTCCTTGTTTCGTTCCATTTTATTTGATTTTATTTTATTTTATGACACCAGCCGACCCACTAAAAATATTTTCAAAAGTATTTGGCTGCTACGTGATGTTCGTCTTAAACTGCAGGATCAACTGACAGTCACGTGGGCGAGGGCGTGGGCGTCGTCTAAATGGTTTCGAGGGTTCCAGGATTCTAGGATTTCTGGCATACGGCTTGGGGATGGGGAAGGGACTCAGAATGGGGGCGGTTAAGGGTCAAATGGTAGTAAGTTAATCAAAGCAGCCAGTGTTTTTTATGGGTTTCTTTACTTAATATAAATTTAATTAACAATCTCAAAGGTTGTGGAGCGGATTGGTGGCGCTGAAAGTGTCCCAAAAATCTTTTTAGTATATGTAATTATTTATATACAGAAATAGAAAGGTCCCGCTTTTATTAAAATTAAGTATTTCATAACGAAATAGTAGAAATTCTTTACTCTTGGGCATCATGTTATCAAAGGGGTTTTCCAAGCGGAATAAAATGTTAAATAATAAGTAAAGCAAGAGAGGAATATAAGATTATATACCCTCAGTGTGATCTTAATATTTTATTTATCATAATTTATTAATAAACTACCCTCTTTTCGAATAATCGAAGACATCATTAAATAAGTCGAAACTCATAACATAATTAATTAAATGAGAAGCGCAATACATTAAGCAATAATGCGATGCTATTGGAGCTGAAGCAAGTGGTCTCAGGTCTCCGGCTTTTCCTTCCCCGCCAGACCATAAATATTTGCCATGCTTCCAAGGTAAAATTAAATACGAAATATTTAATGATTTTCAGGGTTTTTCTCGGAAATAAACAACAAGAACAACAGCAGCCGCAGCACTCATTTATAATGTAAACATAAATAACTCTTACGGCAAGATCCTTCAACTATGAGCCATACTATATATGCGTATATATTTGGAGGGGCTTGCCGGGAGGAGCGTGTGGGATAAAGCATTGAATTGAAATTGTAAATGAAAATGAAAATGAAAATGAAAATTCCCACGCACACACGACGGCGGCTATTTCGCTTCGGTAATTTATAAATACAAATATGCAAAGCCATAATACGGCAAACGAGTTGAGGAAACATATCGCTTGTGTGTGCCGCATTTCATGGAAAATTAAATTGCCAATGGTCAAGCTTCTCGGATTCCGTAGGAAAAGCCCAAAGGGTTTTCCCTATCCACCCCTCGAGGGGATTTTCAGCATAGAAGGAAAATTGATGGAAAATAAATTCAATTTTTTCAGTTACTCCCCAGCCCAAAAGTGATCCTGTTTGTGTAATCGATTCTCGATGTAACCAATATTCCGGGACTCGAGCAGGAGCGGGATGACGACAAGGATGGGTCCGACAAGGATGGGTCCGAGCTGATAATTGATAAACTATGCCAACGGCTGGAGGAGGCTGCCATGGAAATTCTCCGATTTAATGTGATTTACACTCCTCCAACCTGGGCCGTGAGCATGCGTGTGCCTCGTTCCGGGGCTTAAGGCAATAAAAATTCCGGAAAACGGCATTGCCTGTCCGGCATCGTTTTCCACTTACTCCGGCCGGGTTTTATTGAGATTTTCCCCTCTCCGAATACGGAGCCGTTCGTCCGTGTCGGTAAGAGTTGGCTAAACGGAGAGTTTTCCTCCCATCGCCTCGAATTAATTGTCGGAGGAGTATAACCTTGACACATGTCTGGCCCCGGGGCCTGGGGAAAACCTCTACGCTTGGCTACCTTCTCCACTATTTTCCCTGCTCGAACACACAGGGGGCTGGCTGTGTGTGGTTTCCCCGATGGAAACCACTTTTTTCCGGAGCAGCGAGAAGCATGGAAATGGAAATGTTCTTATTGCTTTACGCTCCAAGACATTTTCCCACAGTAGCGCTTAATTTAATTTTGCCGCCGTTCTCCGGCGCTCGCCCTCTCGCTTTTAGTTTTAGCAAAAGTTTCCAGGGAGCGCGAGTCTTGCTTAATTAGCGCCTGATATGTGTGGGATGTACGAGTAAGGATTGCAGATGCTGCACTCCGGGCATGAATCTCCCGGAAAACCAGCGCCAGGGGGAGGCTTTGATCAGCGGCGTAGGATGCAGCAGCCTCTTCATGCAGGACGGAGGCCTTAATCTTCTCGCCGTTAAATCTGCATGGCTGCAACTTTACTCAGAGTCTGAGTGCAGTTTTATTAACCCCTAAGTGACCTGAGAGCAGGAATTATAGGTCGCATTCGTGGGGAAAGGGTTTATGTTTGTTTTGCAACTGGAATGTGTGTTTCATTAGCAAGAAGTCTGAGCTATAGCTGTAGAGTTGGGTTAGATATATAGATTTTTGTGGTTTATAAGTGCTTTTATTTATGTTTAAATATGTTTATCTATAAACTTTCTAATTTATAGTCGAAGAAAAACTTTTGAAAGAGAAAGAAAAAAATGCTTTTGAAATTATTATAGTTTAGGAAGGACTATAATAAACTTCTGCTTTAATAAATTCAATTAGAATGCTCTCACAACTAATAGTTGTCCTCTAAAAATAGACTTTAAGTTACTTGATATTCGTAAGATAACTCCGGCTCCTGTAAAGGTTAACAACCAGTCCCGCAGGACCCACGCCCAGGTCAAGTTTCATTTCATTCATTCCTCGCTGGGAAATCTCATTATTTCCGTTTGGTTAAAGTGGAAAATACTCCGAATGCCCCCGAGGATTACCTCTGATGCGTATGTTAATGTGTAATTTCATATTAATTCCCCCATTTTCCTTTCTCCTTTCTTGCAGGTGTGCGAATCGCTTTACGTCGAGGAAATGTAAGTAAATTAATACCTTAATTTCTGTGGGAGCCACCACGCAACGGGGGTTGCACGCGGGAGTAAATAACTGAATAATTTTAAGCCATTCTGGGATATATTTGAATTAATTCGGGGATTCTGTCTAATGGCGCGACGACGACGCTTCGAAGATCTGAAGAGCGTCGCAAACAAAAGACTCAAGCTGCGAACTCGCCGATCGCGCTCCCCACAGCAGCAGTAGATAATTGCGATCGCGGCCAAGACTCTCAAATTATAGTTTACAGCCATTGCTGTGCGTTCTCCAATCTTCCCGAGAGTTTATGGGATTCGGCACGCAAGGGGCTGTGCTCCCTGGCCACTTTTCCAGCCACTTCTCCCCCGAGCTCCCTGCTAACGAGCGCTCGTATTCATGTAGTGACCAAAGTTAATGTGTTTCTTTCTTGCCACTCTTCTGCCTCCCCGAGAGCTATCAAAGTGTACCAGATCGCCGGCTCTTGTAATGTTTCTTTTTGCCTTAAAACATGTTTGTTTTGCCGGCTAGGCCCCGCCTCAGAAACGGTCTCCATCGCCTTGGCTGGGTCACTGACCACAGACAAATTCGAACAACAGTTAACAACGCTGCCTATCGACGCAGTCAAACCTGGAGCCCAACTCCCATCAACTCGGGGCCCCCATCCCCATCCCCAGCTCCATCTCCATCGTCCGATCCCCATCCTCTTTCCACATGTAGCACACGTTTTTCCAGCTCCAAACACTCGGGAAACTGTTTTTGTTTGGCCGATCAGTTAGCGCCGAACATTCCACCGCGGTCCCGAATGAATGAGTCTGGTCTGGGGAAGCCTGCAGACTGGAGAACGGAAGATTGAGTGCCCGGGCCAGGGGATACACACAGCTTAAAGAGATATTTTTGAATTAAAGAGGCCAAAGTCCTGTTGGCAATGAAAAGGGATTTATTGTGACCAAGCCAATTTAAAGTAACATTTAAGTTTTAAAGTCAAATTGCTTTTTTCCTTCTTAGCTTCATAATTTAAGAACTAAAACGATTATTTATTTCTGTAATTTTCAATTCCCCTAACAAACTAATCACACCAATTAGTAGATTTTCCCATACAAATTCCATGAAACATAATTTTCCACTTGAATGCATTGCTGAATTTGCACGACGACAACAATTGAAGCATTTTTCTGGGTTTGGGTTTATGATTTGGTTTATTTTCGTAACTCACATGAAAACCAACACGAAAATTTGCAAAATATTTGCTTCTACCGAATGTGGGAAATCCCGGAAAATATTCTCTCTACCGTTGAAATCTATGGAATTTATTGCAGAACTTTTTTTTATATATATTTATTACCTGAACGAAGCGATCCAATTAACAGCAGTTGGTTCGGCTGGCTGTTGTCGCATTGCTCCAGTAATTTCAAACGTTTGGCCTTCATTGTTCCGCCTAATCCCCCAGTACTTTGGGGCCAAAACAATTGATAAATGAAATGTGATTAATTGTAGGGCCAGCAGCAGGGGGGTTTGCAGTTAAGTTATCAAACTGACAGCGGGCGGTAAATGCTGGCCTAATGCATTAAACTGCTCTGGTTGTGCTCGCAAACGTTTTAATTTGCTTTTGTGGCCTAAACCGGCCCCTCTGCTCCTCTGCCACTCTGCCGCCGCCCGGCCTCTGTTCTGCGGTGGGGTTTCTGTGGCAGAAAATGCGAAAATGTTTGCAATTGCCCGGACTGAAACTGAAATTGAGACTGAGTTTATTTTTTGAGCTCGTGAATGGACGGAATCGCTATCAAATTGTGGTGGCCGAGGAGAGGGGAAATGTGTTTTATATTCCAGCAATTTAGCAGAAATATTCGCAAGTGCTTATCCGAGAAGGGCCATCAACTGCTAGCTGAGCTCTCATTTAAAGAGCTCCGGTTATTTTAAACTTTATGTGCATCAGGCCAGGTCCTTTTTCCAGACATCCTTCCCTGCCCTCGCCCGCTGCCTGTCTGTACGTGCGAAAAGCCCGGAGTTCACTTGTACGTGCCCGAAGCCCCCGAGGAGCAGCAACAAGTCAGAACTGAAATTCAGGCATTAAATAAACAATTTATTCGACCATTTCGTGCAATTCTCAGCTCGCAACTCGGGGCCAAACGAAAACTTCTAATCAGAATGGCAGAAAGTATTTTCATTTCATTTGCGGCTTCAGCTCGGCTTTGGGGCCAAACTTTCGTTGCCGCAAACGAATCAACAAGCCAGTGAAAAGTTGATTAAACTTTTCTGTCAATACACAACATACTTACAATATTAATAATGCTCAAAATTAACCAAAGTTTCGCCTGCGAAAATCTGGGAAAACCCGTTTTCTCGGCTTATATAAGCCGCCGATATTAGCAACTAGTTGCCGTTCAATTTGGGCGTGAACGTCACGAAACCAGTGTCGGATTATTTTCCAGCCGGACTTCGGAGGTAGATAAAATTAGCCAAGCCTGGCCACAATCTCTTCCCATTCACTGCAGCTGCAAGCGCGGCGGCCTTCAAGTCGGGCCAGAACGTTTGGCCATTGGGCCATTCGGCCAGGGAAATACCAGGAAAAACCGAGAGCCGCGTCCGCGGGTTCAAGGCATAAATGGCGAAAATAAAGCGAATATTTTGTGAGTAACTGAGCCGCGAAACCGTAAAGAGGAGCGAGCTCTTTCAATCAATTGTTGTTCTTGCAGCTGGGAGAGCAATCAGCATTTGCAGTCCACCAGGAGCAACAACTATGACAGCAACTGCAACACGAGGACACTCTAAAAAATGAAGCCTTAAACTGAGAAGTTCGGCTTAGAGTATCAAGTGTTTAAATATATCAAATCTATGTACTGGTTAGAGCCAGCTTTAATTCTTTACCCAGATCTTTGATCTCTCCTCAAGCTGAATTCACTTTTCAGCTTGATTTTTCCCAGTGCAAGTGCTGTGGCAATAGCTATACCTGGAGTATTCAGCAGCAACATCGAGTGCAGCGGCAACTAGTTTGACTGGTTGACACAGTTGGTGGCCAGTTACACAGAGGGGCAGGGGGCGGGGAGAGCTGGGAAATGGGAGCTGGGAGATGGCCAGGCTAAAAGTAGTTTACGGGCGCACAGTTTTGCATTCTGCATTCGAGGGAAAAGCCAAAGAAAGGTGATGAAAAGGCAAAATGGAAAGTCAAAGACGGCAAAGAATGCAAATTTCCCTGAACACTTTGCCAGCGATGAGTTGCATTGGAGGCGTCGCTGAAACGACGATGACGATGGATGCTGAGTGCTGCACTCTGGCTTTTGCGACTGCAATTGGCACTTTGACTGCTGCTGACTTTGTTTCACCTTTTCGGATGGAAACCTGCTCATTAGGTATGCGTGGCGGACTCCCGGGTTTGTGCCTGGTCACGGCAACTGCTAGCCCGGTTGCCTAATTATAGCCACTTTCGCCCGGCTAATTGCCCCGCCTTGTCATGGCGAAATTCATCAATGCCATCGCCGCTCTGGCTTTGGCTCTGGCTCTGGTTCTGGCTCTGGCCGGAAGCCTTCGCAACGACCTTCTGACCGGAGCTGAACTGACCTGCTCCTGATTTATAATTTTTTACGGCCCCCGCTTGACATTTTCGCGTCTGTTCTGGTCTACTGCATTTTCTATTTTTGCACACTGAAAAAGTAAACTAGATTTCTAAAAAATTGGTCTTAATAGGAACATACCATGTCAAGAGATTTATAAACAAAGATGAAATTGAACTTTATTCTTGATTTTTAAATTAACTTAATTTTGAATTAAAAAATAAATTAAATTATACATGTTTACCTCGTTCAAAGGAAATCTTTTGAAGGTAAAAAGAAATCACCTTTATTGCTAGCTTTTCTTGGCTCACAATTTCTCTCACGCTGCTCTCGTTCTGCTTTAGACTTTGCTAATTGGTCAGCAAGGCAGGCACTTTGCTCGCCGGGCGAACATTTCTCTGGTTGAGAATGCATTTAGTTCACTTAAAGTGTTGATTAGACGGAATTATATTTGAGTTCGCAAGGAAACGTTGAAGGAGCCGCGCCCGAGCAGATTAATTGCAAAATAAATGCAAGCATTCGTTGCGCTTCCCCCACACTCTTTGATTTCTGCAGATGCCACAACAGAAAGCAAGGAAAGCCCAGGATTGGGGAGGATTTTGGGGGAGATGGAGAACCTCCTGAAGAGCCTCTTTATGCACACATGCCCGTGCACTTGAAACTGCCAAAGGCAGTCAAATAACCTGCCGCTGAATCCTCCTGAGCGCTTCCAGGAGCTCGCATGACTGCCATTAATACAAATGCATGCAGCGGCCGCCATTTTGCCCGCAGCACTTTGACAGCTCGCGAGCAGCTCAGATGGGGCAGAGGAGGAGTCGTCCTTCCTGCTCCTTCTCCACGCTCTCTATCGGAGTCCTGGCAGGAGTATTGCCTGGAGTTATGTCTGAAGTGGATTCCCGCCGCACAAAAGAGTTTTGCCAGCGATGTTTGCAATGTTCGTGCATTAATTAAATGCGATTTCGTCATGTTTGTTGGAGTTATTTTTTGCAATTATCATCCTCAGGATATCCTGAACAAGCTGCAGCGGAAAAAATTAAACAACAAGTCTTTAAAATGAAATTAAACGTTGCATTTAATTATAAGGTAATTCTTGGTAATTATAAGGTAAAACTTGGTAACGAAATGACATTTCCTTATGCAGTCTACTTTGAGGCTGTAAAAATTGCCTAATTTATATACAATTGCAACATATGCCCCTGATCAATGCTCCAATCTCTTTCCTTTGGTGCCAGCTTCAGGTTTTGGGGGCAACTCCAAGGGCTTTGTTATCGCTCGTCTGTTTCGGTTCACGGTGCAGTGCCCTGGAAATCGGCTTAGACAAATGCAGGACCTACTGGAGCGCATAAGGACATTTGCATGAGCCTTTAATTTCGGGCAGATGGCTAAGCCAAGCCAAATATTTGGCCGAGCACCGACCGAGGGAGCATTGAGCTGGAATGGAATAGTTTAGTGCCTTCTGATTTTCGACTCTACTGCCGCTCAGAATCTGCCAATCGAACATCATCATATTTTGCTTTCAATTTCCTCACTGTTTGCTTATGCAGGCGCGCAGGACGAGGTCCTCGGGTATCAGAGGGTATCAGCTGGCAAAGGGAAGTACAATATTTTCATATTCATGGGGTTCTCTCGCATGGCAAAGGCGAAATTCGCATACAAATTGTTTATTTCCCACACACATACATCGAGGAAAGGGAGTTCCTGCATCAGCATCGGCATCGGCATCGGCATCTGCATTTGCATCTGCATCTGGGCGGAACTGAACTCACTCTCTCTCAACTGGGAACCCCTACTCCCCTACTTCCTACTCCTACTCCAGTTGGCCTTAGTGGAAGGCGAGCCAAGTGTAGTACAGCACCAAATTGAGACAATATTTGCACACGGTTACGTATACGCCCCGTTGCACGGCATGGCGCACGGCACTCTGCACTCGGCACTCGGCATTGGATGCTATAAACGAGCGTTTTCATGTTATTGGCTTTGCATCGCAGTGACGACGGCGACAGAGCAACCACTGTAATAAAACCACGTAACAAAATGATTGCATTTGCTAACAAATTCGTGAAAATTTCTGCTAGCGTTTGACAGTTGCCAAGAACACAGGGAGGGGACGGGAAAAGCTTAACTATCAATGTGTGTGTTTGTGTGTGAGCCTGTGTACAGTGAACATTTGCGGGGGGGTAAACCAATTTACCGGAATCCTCTGCTGGCCATCAAACTTTTTGCTGGCCAATGAATTTTTGCGGCACAAAGAAAACCTAATGGAAAAGTTAGAGAACAAAATGCTAAATTGCTTTAGTCCCTGTGCATCCAAGATTGAATATTTGCTTTGATCAGTTAGGGGAAATATCAAAATGTTAGCTTTCTGAGAGTTTTCATATTTTCTGGCAATTGTTTTCGAACCTGAAAGTTGTAGAGTTATGATAAAACACTAAGTAAAGGCAAAACATAGTGGAAAATGTAATGATTATGAAGCAAGATGAGGTTAAAGATATAAATTATTATTAACTACGTGCCACTAAAATTGATCTTTCGGAATAGAACCCTAATAAATGATAGTATCTTTAGTTAAACTATCATATTACCGAATGATATAGATAGTATTCATGTAAGTTGACTTCATATTTAGACTTCACTGTTACCTCCCTGGATTTCCCCGTCTGTTAGAGAGTATTTGCCGACGGATGACTCATTTGCTGCAACTGCGCGTAACGGTTTAATGAGTTTTTGGCCACTCTAAGCTGGCCCTTTCCTCCTCGTATGGCCGCCCCCGCCGGGATCTGGGCCTGATGTATGCCAATTGATTTAAGGCCCAGCTCTTCGCGCTTTTTCGGCCATGAGTGTAGTGGGCTGGAAACGGGGGGTGGTGCCAAGTGGGTGCTGGGTGGCTGATAGGTGGATAGCGCGCCATCACTCGCTAGGTTTAATTGCGCAGTCTGGTTTGCGAGCATGCCCCATTGAAGCATTGAAAGTCATATTGACATTTCAATGAGTCTCATTTACATTAATGGCAGCACCACCGGGGGAAAGTGCTGGCTAGGGGGGTGAGAGTGGGAGAAAGGAAGTGGAAATGGAAATGGAGGCGAGAGTGTGCGGAAAATGTGGCTGCTTTATGGAAAAACCATCCGCCCTGTGGTCCCATTGTCCTTGTTGTTCCCGCCCGCTGTTGCTGTTTGTCAGCATCGTTATTCGCGCCATTATTCCGCAGCAAGTTATCTCGCGCAGCGTGACTTAAAAGTTAAGCGTATTCATTATGTCCTTTGTGCCCACCATTGCCGTCGTCGACGGCAACACCTTCCATCCTTTGAGTCCTGGCTCCTGGCTCCTGCTGCCTGTTGCCTGTGGCCCGCTCTGCCTTGCCTTTGTTTTATTTACTTTTCCAATTTGTTTGTCGTCGCGGTGGAACAATAAAAATCCATTTCATTGTAGCCCAACACAGCCGTAGGCAGCCTGCATCCGGTATACCCTTATCCCTTATTCCTAGGGAGGCTTCATTCTGCAGGAGCTGCACTTGCCGTGTAGCCGAGCGGGCTTTAAGGCCTTGTAATTTAAAGATCCTGCGATTATCCTGCACTACTGGGGCACCGGCAGTTATCGCCGGCACTCGAGACTTCTTGACAAACTTTTTGGCCAACTGTCGAAGGCTGATTACCAGGGAGAACTTGGCTGGCGCAAAAAAGATACGGCACTCCACTCCACACTCCACACTCCACTCCACACATGTGTACGCATGTGGAGGGCCCTTCAAGTGGCAGCCACTCGCATTAATAATGCCTGAAGGGCCGCTCCTCCACGTACTGGCTACATATACACCCTTGCGTATGTATATCCCCTTAAAACGCACAAAAGTCTGCACCACAAGTTACAGCTCCCCACACACACACACACACACACAGGGGTTTAGGGAGAGCTGCACACACAAAGTTGGCATAATGTGAACTCTCTGCCATCTTTGTTGCTCCGCAATTCATATGCCAACTGTGTGTTTATTTATGCTTACGACTTTTTGCGTAATCAAGTCTATCTCTTGAGATACCCTCGCTTTAGCCGTGCTTCCAGGGGTATGATGCACTCCCTATGCAGCACTCTAAACTCTAGATTGAAAGGTTCTTTTAGCCCAGTTTTTAGAAATAACATTAAACTAATTAAATTCGGGGATAATCAAATCTATCACAATTTGCCCCATAAATAAATATAAACTTCACTTCGAGACGATCTAAATCACATATGGAGTTGCTTAGACACTCATAACTAAATAACAAAACGCCAAAACTAAGACTTTTCACACGAGATGCACTTTCGAATGCCTACACAAGTGAAAATCTCATCTCGAGTGCGGGCCAAAGAGTCTGTATCCATTTGGGCTAAATTACACAAAACTGATTCTGGCATAGTTCAAATCCCATTTCAAATGAGATAACACACAAGACAAGCATGTGTATTTGATATTTGGCAGAGGCAAAGGCAAAGGCAAAGGCAAACTTTTCCCTGATTTACTTGTGGCTTGCCTGGGACGGGACGTCTTGCACAACATAATTTTCCGGTCTCGACTTTGGCACTGCCGCAGTAAAAACAACATGGAGAGAACCCTTTCGGCCATGTCCTGTTTGTTCACGATATGAGTTGCCAAATGCTGCAAAACCCAAATACAAGCACGAGCTCAAACATAAACACAAACACCGGGAGGCGAGTTTGTTTATCTAAATCGCAGTCAGCAATCGAAATGGAAATGATTTTAGTCCCGGCCGTGGGCTAATTACTGGGCACACTCGCTGTCTGCTGTCTATGGAAACTGTTTCCCCCCAAGTTTGTTTGTTTGTTGGATTTGCCATCAAATTATTTGTCATTGCTGCTAATTAGGCATTGTCTCGCCAGCGTGCAATTGAATGGCCGTCACCTGCTCCCCTGCTGCTAGCTCTTCTGTAATTCCATTGAAAGGTGAGCAAACTGGATCTGGCAGAGCAGGCTCTTTGATTAATGGATTAGGTGCGGATTGCTCATACGCCCGGTGTGACTGCGAGGCTGGATGGATACGGCAGAAGTCATTACATATTGATAATGCCCGGCCATTGTCTCGAGTCTGACCCATTTACCCGTCTTCCCTGGGATTGCAATCTGCCCGGGTCTTTGTCTTTCGCCTGCTGCCTCGTGTCCTGGCTCTGTATCCTGCTGCCGTAGTGTAGCAGAAATCGCATTTAGTGCCTTGCTGCTGCTCCTTGTTTGTCTTAGTCATTAGCCAAGCTGATAGTTGATGGCTGATAGCTGTTGGGTAGTGGGTAATGGGTGCTGGATGCCAGAGAATCCCCTTTTAGCAAGACTCTGTGAAAATCCCACTCACTGTGCATGTGCATCCGAATGATCCGACTCATTGACGGCACTCTGTAACGCCTGCCCATTTCCCACTTCCCATTTCCCATTTGACGGGATTATCCCTTCTATCCCGTCCGGGCCCTTTTTCAATTTACTTAAATCGCTGCCTCGCTGCCGACGTCAGGAGGATAAATCACTGGCAATATTTCATAGGCAGGACTGCATAAATTCCCCATAAAACTGCGACTCCGATGCGAATTAAATCGCATTAACATAATCAACTTTACAACAACTATAAAAATAAATTCAATGGGATTTGCGCTTGACTGCCGACGATTCGTTTGGAATCCTCTCCTCCACACGACTCCTTGCTCAGAGCCAACTTGTCACTGTGCCCCCCATTCACTTCCCTGTCCCAACTAGGAGCCGTGCAAATGGATGGACTTGGCCATCATCACACACACCGACTGAATGTGCTAAAAGCCTGAGCAGGATAGGAGCCGGGATAGGAACCGGATCCGGGGCCGGGGCCGGGCCGGGGCCTCGCATAGTGGCAGCACATTTCCGGCACAAGTAGCAGCGGCAATGGCAGCCATTGTTTTCCTGATTAAGCTCCGCCATATGTTGCCTACCCTTCATGGCCAACACTTCACCCCGATTGCACATAAAGAAATGGAATGCAAGAAATATTATTATTATTAATTACGATTTTTATCGACTTTGTATACTGTAAATCATCATGTGTCTGATTTTCTGAAGAACTGCCTATATTTTGAATAAGATTTGTTATTTTAATTAGCTAAACTTTTTCCCAGTGTCGCTATCGTTGTAGGACCTTCGCCGAGAGCGATATGTGTGAGCCGCAACACACAAAACTTAATTGCAAACAGTGCAACAGCAACAGCAGCAGCAGCAGGCCCGATGACAATGCCACAAAAGAAAATCCGCAAAGAGAGTAAAGTAAAAGCTTGTCAACCGCCAGCACCACCCTCTCACAGCCTGGTAACATTTATCATGAGATTTTCCTAAGTGTTCCTCTCTCTCTGCATTTGAATTAACTTGACGGCAAAAGTTAAACTGCAAGCTGCAACGCACTTAGAACCGTACCTCAGCCCGTATACCCGGGGCCATATTCCGCAATATATATAGTACAGTATGTGTCGGTGCAGCTGGGAAATAGTCCTGGGAAATCCCATTTTAGCCCATTGCCTCTGGCTGCTGCCTCACTTATTCATACCCTCATTTCATTTACGCATTTCGTTTGTCATCCTTTGTTTCCTTTGGCGGTCGCTGCTGCTCGTGCTCCTGCTCCTGCTCCTGCTCATGCTGCGATTCTGCTGCCACTTTTGCTGCTGCTCCTGATGGCCGTGGTTTTGCCCCTTTCCGCCGCCGGGTTCTGCAATTAATTCGAGCAGCGAGCGGTGTGTCAGGTCATCCTGTGCATCCTTTGCCCGTTGACATCTACTTAAAACTTCACCAGCGGCCAAGTGGGGAATCGAACAGGGAAGCGGCATCCGGCTGAATTATGGATACGAGGCAGCGGAATTCCTTTACTTCTCTCCAAGTTCTCGGAAATTGAGCAACTGCTCGGCTTGGCTGGAGAGCAAAGTTTTCCCGGCGACAACTGGAGCCTAGGAATGAAACGCGCAGCTCCAGTTAGAACTTTCGCACTAATTCAGCGATTCTTCCCCCATTAATTAAGCAATTTCGGCAGGAAGGCAGCTGGAGCGAATCCACGCCATTGATTTTGTGTCCGCCTGGGCAAAGTTGGCTCTGCCCGCTCGGCTTTGTTCAGCTCAGTTCCACAATTAAGTGGGGATGTCAAGTGGCTGCTGTTGGCTTTGGCTGCACGGATACGCGGCTCTTGGCAGGCGGACATAAATCCGCTTGGCGATACGCGCTAATGGAGCGCGAGCGGACCGCCGAAGGGGGACGTTCTCTGATTTGCATTTAAATGCAAGTCCTTTGGAATTCGCATTGCGTCCTCGCTCCTTCCCAAGTCCTGCCAGTCTCCGGTTGCGCCAGCTGCTCAGCTGCTGCACTTCCTGTACTACTTGTTTCACCGCTGGCACACTTTTAATTTGTAAGCCATGTTGCCAGTCAAGTTACCTTCCCCTTTCTTGGTTCCTTGTAAATTCAGCACTTGAAAAATAGTGTATTTTATGCTACATGTATAGAAATTATGTTTGAAAAGGTTCTTGGGACTATGGAAAAAAGAGGCATAAAGCTATATCTAACCTTTAAGCCATAAACATGTCTTTGCTATTGATTTCAATAGAAGATTAACTGAACTCAAAGTTATATTCCAGAAAAGCAATTCAAAATTGAAGAACAAATCACAGGAATACTATACTACAAGCCTATCTTGGTCTACCGGAATGTATATAAAATAGATTCTTAATATCGTTAATGTTTAACCTCGAGGCTCTGCCAGATATCGGGCAAAGTAATAATAAAACTTAACTTAATTTTTCTGTGTGCATTTGCCACACATTATTCCTTCGCTCCTTTCCCGCAGCTTTACATATGCATTGCTTTGGACAATGTTATCGTTTAAGCTCAATTGCATTGCTCTGCCCGTCCTGTTTGCTTGTGTTTGTGGGGCTGACAGTGGGTGGAATTGGGTGGTTTTTCCATTGTAATGGCGGCTGGGAGTGGGGGAGGGATGGGTTTTTCGGTCAGAGGTTTGCTGGCAGCTTGCATTTGTTGCTGCTTGTTGCTTTTCTGCCTTCGGCGGGGTACAACAGCAGCATCAGCAACAACAAAGGAAACTTTTCTTCTTTCGATTCTTTCGGCATTGCTTTCTCCGCTTTTCGATTTTCAATGAACGACTATGTGTGTGTGTGTGTGTGAGCTGTTGTTCTGCCATCTTTCTGTTGTTGTTTGTGAAAAACTTTCGTGCCCGAGCTCTGTTCTCCGTTTCCGTTGCAATGGCAGCTTCCTTTTGTCGTCCTCGATTGCATTTTGCATGCTTAACAAAGGCCATTTCAAATGGTTTTTCCTCGTTCAAATTTAATTGGTGCCCAGGCGAGTGGAAATTAATTTCCCGCCAACCGAAATACACTTTCACTCTGAGCGGAGCTGAGTGCTTCTCGTCTGGCATTTGGCACTTGGCACTTGGCACTTGCAAGTTGGCATCTGAGGTATGCTCAGCCTCCCCCAGGATTCTGCCGGGCATTACGTATACGCCCGGTGGGGCCAGGCAACTAATGGGGCTTTAATGCAGCTGGATGCTCACACGTCTCGCCAGGTGCATTATTTTATATTTTGTTGTTCTCCAGCCATTTTCTCGCATTTTCACTTAGGTTTCCTTGGGCAGAGCAGAGTGTCTAGACCGGAGACAGGCGCATTTCCGGCACGCAAGCTTGCCGCCAGACAATGAATTTTATTGCATTTCATGTCCTCGAATTGGCTAATGTCCGCCTGGCACGCAAACGCCTTATCCTTGCCACGAATTTATGGTAATTCCGCAGACAACCGACAGTGTGAGTCAGTTCCTTTTGGAGGTTCGCCACTTCATTCAAACAAAACAAGCAATAATATTAATTTGCCCCAAAAGGGAAACCGCTTAGACAAGATTCAATTAAGTTTTTTGCTGAAACGACGTCGGCGGAGACAATCATTTTCCCCCTAATAATGTTGATCAATTTTCATTAGCCTCTAACAGGGTTTTCCCTGACTGCGACAGAGGAGAGAAATCAGCACAATCAGCTCTCCTGCCTCGATGCGCTCATTACGGGACGCTCAGAAGCTGGCCACGCCCCCTGCGGGAAAAAGCCGCAGTTGGGGGGCGGGCCGTGATAAATTTCCATCAAGCTTAAAGTTGACACGTTTCGTGTTTCCTACTTATTTTCCAGTCCGCCCTGCTCTGTTTACACTTCCTTCGCCGTGTTTTTTGTTTGCCAAAGCGGCCAAGACGGAGCTAAAAAGAAATCCGGAGAATGCGAACGAGAACTTTCGGAGGGCTGGATAATATTTCAGGTACACCTTTCGAGGGAACGAGGACCGAGGAGGGGGCTACTTAAAAAGTTTCCAGCTGCTGGTGCTCTTCGAGGGGCGGCTGGTTGTCTCGTAAAACGCGAGTGTTTATGGCCAACCCTTCCTGGCCAGTCACAGTTCGAGAACCGCTCCCAGTCGCATTTCCCATTTCCCTAACTGACGGTGGTGTTCCTTACACGTGGGAAATGTTTGGCAGGCTTCCTCCTGCCCGGCCCTAAATTGGACAGTTTCCCCCATTTGCAGCCGAAGCCCCACATATGGCGCACATATATCGCGCGTCATAACTTTGAATTACGATTGCCGAGCCCGGGGGACCACCTGCGGGTGGCAATAAAACAAAATGGCAATTCGGCTCGATGACGCATTCTTAATTAGCTTCCGAGAACTTCAATTATGCAGGCCGAGCAGAACTGCAACTGCAGCAGCCACCAAAAATTATTAATTAGTTCCGGAGAACTATGGAAAAACTATGGAAAAACTGCTTTCGCTTTTCGAACTGTTGTGCCCGCAACGTGTGAAAATTTAATAATTTCATGTTTGCTGGCCGCGCGCACACCTCTGTTTCAGGCTTGACGGACCATGAAAAGAGTCTGGCCCGGCTTTCGGGCCCAGGTGGAAATGCGGAAAAGCGGAAAAGTAGTAGTAGTGCCAAGGGGGTGCGCCGCCCCGTCGCCTGGCAAAACAATAACAATAACAGCGTCTGGGCCGGGGTCTGGCACACGTCTGCCGGCAGCGCTGCCAAGCTGAAATTTTAATTAAACATTTTAACACTGCAATTAACACGGCGACAAGCGACTCGCCACACACGCACGCCAACTGCAGTCTTGGGGATTTCGCCGAAATGAAAAAACGCACGGAAAATAACACAGGAGCAGCTGCCAGACATAAGTTATGGCTCCTTGGGAATGCGGACCCCTTTCTTAAGAGTCCTTGGAGCACCAGCAACAATGCCTCTAATGCCTTGTCTACCCCAAACTTTAATATTTTGAAAACAAGCATTTTTAATAGCCTTTTCGCGTTAAAAAGAAACAGAATTTATCAAAGAAATTAGGAAATCAGGATCAAAACAACTAAAAAGAATGTATTAAATCCAGTTGTATAATAAGTATAAGGTAAAATTAGTTAACAATGCGATTGCTAAAGGCATCATCCCACGGTTAGAGCTCCACCTATGCCATTTCGGCTTTCATTCCTCCACGAAACGCAAATGCGCTGGCCCGCATTGCGTATACGCAATGCCAGAAATGACCAGGAGCCAGGAAAGAGGAGCCAGGAAGGGTTCCCCTGGCAGGACGTGTCTTTCATGGGGTGAACGTGCGAATTATCTGCATCGAAATGAGCAGTACAATGAGCAAACAGTTTAGTTGCAACATGAATGCGGAATGGAATTCGACACGACCCCAGGAGCTCCTCTCCTGGCCAATCCAACCCCGTGACCTTCGCCAACCCGTTCCACCTGTTTGGACAGGGCCAAGCCCTTCGCCAGGACAAAAGCGTAATGTTCGGACCCAGTACGTGCTCGTTTGGGTGGCTTTAGTTAATTAACGAACCCAAAACGCTTGCGAAATGGCCATTAGAGGGCCATCAAATCGAATTTCATTAAATTTTCAACACCGACTACCGAATGGCCAGCGGGCAGCGGGCAGCGGCTGGTCACCCGAGCCTTAACCGGGTCTACATTGTGGCATTTTGTTGGCTGCTCCTCCGCTGCCAATCTCCCGACCATGTCAACGCTACTGGCCCGTTGTCTGATTAAGCTGTATATACTCCGTTTCGCTGAAATGTCAAAAACAAAGGGGCTGCACAAATTCTGCGCCGCGGCAAAGAGCCAGAGAGTCCTGGAAAAAGATTAAATTTCATTTTATCTAGCTACATATTAGGTAGTCTTCGTGGCGGAAGAGCAAAATGAAATTAAAAATGTTTCCCGCTGCTTTGTAGCTGCCTGGAAAAATGTTGTTGCGAGAGCTTTTTGTGAAGAGTTTTTAATTAAGTCAAAGGCAGCATCAAAACTGGCAAAACAGAAGCAGAACAAGAGTTTATATTTTGTAAAGAATGACAGAGGAAGGGGGATCCCTTCAAATTGTGTTATTTGAGTACTTTTATAATAATTTCATCATTAACAATTGCTAGTTAGTTTAAAAGCAATTGATATTAAAGCCCCGATCCTTGTGCTGCCTACTTTTCAGCAAAAATTCAACCTTAAATCACCGTACTCACTTCTCTGCTTTTCCTTCGCCTTGCAGACAGATGGCCACGTCCCCAGCACCGCCCACCGATGATAATTGAATAGGAACATTAATTGCACTGCGGTTTGTTGGCTCTAGCACCACACCCGCGCCCACCCGGCTCACACACACACGCTCCCGCCCGGAGGCCGGAGCACACACATCGACCGTAATCAGCCGCGTGGTCGAGCCATGTACACGCGGACGTCCCTCTGGTGGCCCCTGCTCGGGCTGCTGCAGGTGCTCCTCCTGCTGCAGGTGGCCCACAGCTACCTGATTATCGTGCACGAGGACACGCCCCCCGGAACCGTCATCTTCAATGCCTCCGTGTACAAGCTGGGCTCCGAGCGGCACTACAAAATCAATGCCCACAAGTCGGCCAACTTTGTGCATCACCTGGTATCGGTCAGTCACAAGGATGGCCAGATCCAGCTGAAGAAAGCTCTCAAGTGCGACGGCATCTACTACCCGAACCTGTTCACCTTCTACGTGGACTCCACCTCTAACCGGCTGCGCAGCATAGACTACTACAGCCTGCCCGTGCGGATCTTCGTGTCGGGTCACAGTTGTAACGAGGACCGGAGGGTGGAGCAGGAGCTGCACCACCTGCATCACTTCGAGGAGGAGGATAACACGGGCTACTCCAAACGCCGGCGACGGCGCTCCACCCAGGAGATAGTCCAGCTGGACGGTAACCAGCTGGAGGAGGTGTTCCGCCACAACAGCACTGAGTTCCGGGCCGGGGATCTCATCTTTGGCGACAGCTTCGACAATGAGATGCGGCACAGAATACTGAGTCGCAAGCGGCGGGCTGTGCCCTCGGCGGACCCCCTGCACCTGCAGCCGGCCCTGCATCGCCGCATCTCGGACGCCAAGCAGTGGATCTCTGAGACGTACGCCTCCTATGCCATCCACACCACGGACAAGTGGAACCAGATCTGCCTAAGGCGCTCTCAGTTCATCAACAACCTGAACGCCTTCCTGCCCCGGTCTGTGTGCCAGCACTGCAAGGTGAGCTTCCTGGACGTCAACGACGAGCGCTTCGCCATCGAGCACCAGAGCCGCGACTTGGTGGCCAGCAGGGATGTCTGCATCGCAGAGTCCATGTGGAAGGTGAGCATCACCTTCAACATCCGCTGCGATCGACGGGACATCGTGGACTCGGATCACCGCCTGAAGATCGTCTACCACCACCAGGAGTTCAACGACACAGACATTGCGCGCAGGGTGCGGAGGGAGCTTCGCAACCAGTCGCCCTACTTCGAGCAGGCCCTCTACGTGGCCTCCGTGCTCGAGGAGCAGCCTGCCGGTGCCGCCGTTACCACTGTGCGTGCTCGTGATCCTGAAGATTCTCCGGTGGTTTACTCCATGGTCTCCCTTCTCGACTCCCGCTCCCAGTCGCTGTTCAAAGTGGACTCCCGCACCGGAGTGGTCACCACCTCGGCCAGCTTGGATCGGGAGCTGATGGACGTCCACTACTTCCGGGTGGTGGCCACAGATGATAGCTTCCCACCGCGCTCTGGCACAACCACACTGCAGGTCAACGTGCTGGACTGCAACGACCACAGTCCCACCTTTGAGGCGGAGCAGTTCGAGGCCAGCATTCGCGAGGGAGCCACCGTAGGATCCACGGTCATAACCTTGAGAGCAACCGATCAGGACATAGGCAAGAATGCAGAAATCGAGTACGGAATCGAGGCAGTTACTGGTGAGTTAAGGGATCTCCTTTTCCAAGCTTTTTTGCTTTATAACCTCTTTATCTCTCATTTGTTTGAATCCTTCCTAGATGGAGGCGGGTTGGCCCAGGATCAGGAGCTACCCATTTTCCGCATTGACACTCGCTCGGGTGTGATCTCTACGAGAAGCAGCTTGGATCGTGAGACTTCAGACAGCTATCATCTACTGGTAACCGCTGCGGATATGGCAGCGGCTCAGAGCGAACGACGTACGGCCACTGCCAGTGTCCTGGTGAAGGTTCTCGACGATAACGACAATTACCCGCAGTTCAGCGAACGCACCTACACCGTCCAAGTACCCGAGGATCAGTGGGGTGGCAGCGAGGACAACACTGTAGCCCACATTCGGGCCACGGATGCCGATCAGGGTAATAATGCGGCGATCCGCTATGCCATAATCGGCGGTAACACGCAGTCCCAGTTCTCCATTGACTCGATGTCCGGGGATGTGAGTCTGGTGAAGCCGCTGGACTACGAGAGCGTGCGCAGCTACCGGTTGGTGATCCGAGCCCAAGACGGAGGCAGTCCCTCGCGTAGCAACACCACCCAGCTCCTGGTGAACGTGATCGATGCAAATGACAATGCGCCCCGCTTCTACACGTCGCAGTTCCAGGAGAGCGTCCTTGAGAACGTCCCAGTGGGTTACAACATCATCCGAGTGCAAGCCTACGACTCCGACGAAGGCGCCAATGCCGAGATCACGTACAGCATTTCGGAGAGAGACGACAACTTCCCGCTGGCCGTGGATCCCCGAACAGGATGGGTACAGACCATCAAGCCGCTGGATCGCGAGGAACAAGGTCGCTTCGCCTTCCAGGTGGTGGCCAAAGATGGTGGTGTGCCGCCCAAGTCGGCCAGCTCCTCGGTGGTGATCACTGTGCAGGATGTGAACGATAACGACCCCGCCTTCAATCCCAAGTACTACGAGGCGAATGTCGGTGAAGATCAGCCACCAGGCACTCCGGTGACCACAGTCACAGCCACGGATCCCGATGAGGACTCTCGCCTGCACTACGAGATAACCACGGGCAATACGAGAGGACGCTTCGCGATCACCTCTCAGAATGGCCGAGGTCTGATTACCATTGCTCAGTCCCTGGACTACAAGCAGGAGAAGCGCTTCGTGCTCACAGTGGCGGCCACCGATTCCGGAGGGCGTTCCGACACGGCCACAGTGCACATTAACATCACGGATGCCAACAACTTTGCGCCGATCTTCGAGAACGCACCTTACAGCGCCTCTGTGTTCGAGGATGCTCCGGTGGGTACCACGGTCCTGGTGGTATCCGCCACCGACAGCGATGTGGGGGTGAATGCCCAGATCACCTACTCCCTGAACGAAGAGAGCATCAACGGATTGGGCAGTCCGGATCCGTTTTCAATTAATCCGCAGACCGGAGCAATAGTAAGCAATGCTCCCTTGGATCGGGAGACCACCAGTGGCTATCTGCTCACCGTAACTGCCAAGGACGGAGGCAATCCCTCGCTCAGCGACACCACTGACGTGGAGATTGCTGTTACGGATGTGAACGATAATGCTCCCGCCTTCAAGAGTCCGCTGTACCAGGCATCGATTTTGGAGGATGCTCTGGTGGGCACCTCGGTCATCCAGGTGGCAGCCAGTGACCCTGATGTGGGTCTCAATGGACGCATCAAGTATCTGCTCAGCGAGCGCGACGTCGAAGATGGTTCTTTCGTGATCGATCCCACATCAGGCACTATTCGCACCAACAAAGGCCTGGACCGGGAGAGCGTGGCGGTCTATCACCTGACCGCCATTGCCGTGGACAAGGGATCACCGCCGCTTTCGAGTGCCGTCGAGGTACAGATACGCCTGGAGGATGTAAACGATTCGCCTCCGACCTTTGCCTCCGATAAGATAACTCTCTACGTACCGGAGAACTCTCCAGTTGGTTCAGTTGTGGGAGAGATTCACGCCCACGATCCCGATGAGGGTGTCAACGCGGTGGTACACTACTCCATTATCGGTGGTGACGACTCCAATGCCTTTTCGCTGGTCACACGGCCGGGATCAGAGAGAGCACAGCTGCTAACCATGACGGAACTGGACTATGAGTCTACTCGAAAGCGCTTTGAGTTGGTGGTGAGGGCGGCAAGTCCCCCGTTGCGAAACGATGCCCACATCGAGATCCTGGTCACGGATGTGAATGACAATGCCCCCGTGCTGCGTGATTTCCAGGTGATTTTCAACAACTTCCGGGACCACTTTCCCAGCGGGGAGATCGGAAGGATTCCAGCCTTCGATGCGGACGTGAGCGACAAGCTCCACTACAGGATCTTGTCGGGTAACAATGCCAATCTGCTTCGCCTGAACAGCAGCTCTGGAGGATTGGTGTTGAGTCCCCAGTTAAACACGAATGTGCCCAAGTTCGCCACCATGGAAGTGTCCGTATCCGATGGAATCAACGAGGCCAAGGCCATCATGCAGCTGTCTGTGCGTCTGATCACCGAGGACATGCTCTTCAACTCGGTGACGGTGCGCTTAAACGAGATGACGGAGGAGGCCTTCCTCTCGCCGCTGCTCAATTTTTTCCTGGACGGACTCGCGGCGATTATTCCTTGTCCCAAGGAGCACATCTTCGTGTTCAGCATCCAGGATGACACGGACGTGAGCTCCCGCATCTTGAACGTCAGCTTTTCGGCCCGCCGGCCGGATGTGTCCCACGAGGAGTTCTATACGCCGCAGTACTTGCAGGAGAGGGTCTATCTGAACAGGGCCATCCTGGCCCGCTTGGCTACCGTGGAGGTCCTGCCCTTCGACGATAATCTCTGCGTGCGAGAGCCCTGCCTGAACTTTGAGGAGTGCCTGACCGTGCTGAAGTTCGGCAATGCCTCCGAATTTATTCACAGCGACACTGTGCTCTTCAGGCCCATCTACCCGGTCAACACGTTCGCCTGCTCCTGCCCCGAGGGCTTCACGGGCAGCAAGGAGCACTATCTGTGCGACACCGAGGTGGATCTTTGCTACTCGGATCCCTGCCAGAATGGCGGCACCTGTGTGAGACGCGAGGGTGGCTACACCTGCGTATGTCCCTCGACCCACACGGGCTTGAACTGTGAGACTGGAGTGGGTCAGCTGCGTCCTTGCCCCTCGGATACCTGTGAGGGAGGCTTGTCCTGCCTGAGCAACTATCCCAGCTCACAGCCGCCTCCGTATACGGCCACCTGTGAGCTGCGTGCCCGATCCTTTGGACGTAACTCTTTCCTGACCTTCGAGAGTCTCAAGCAGAGGCACCGCTTTAATATCAAGCTGCGCTTTGCCACCGTCCAGGAGAACGGACTGCTGTTGTACAACGGACGATACAACGAACTCCATGACTTTGTGGCTTTGGAGATCCTTGAGGGCCATGTGAGCTTCTCCTTCTCCCTGGGCGACCACAGCGCCAGTGTATCTGTAATGCAGGAGGCCATGGTTTCGGATGGAAAGTGGCATCAAGTGGAGGTGGTCTACCTGAACCGCAGCGTAACTCTGGTTCTGGATAACTGCGACACGGCCATAGCTCTGTCAGGACAATTGGGAGACAGATGGAGCTGTGCCAATCGGACCACCCTGAAGCTGGACAAGCGCTGCTCTCTGCTCACGGAGACCTGCCACCGCTTCCTGGATCTCACTGGACCCCTACAAGTCGGAGGGCTTCCCCGCATTCCTGCCCACTTCCCGGTGTCCAATAGGGACTTCGTCGGCTGCATCTCGGACCTGCGTATCGATGATCGATTCATCGACCTGAACTCCTACGTGGCGGATAATGGCACCCTGGCTGGCTGTCCACAGAAGGCTCCGCTGTGTCCCTCCGAGCCCTGCTTCAATGGCGGAACCTGCCGCGAAGGCTGGGGAACGTATTCCTGCGAGTGCCCCGAGGGCTATGCGGGCAACAGTTGTCAGGACAACATTCCGGCTCCCTGGCGATTCTCCGGAGATGGAAGCCTTAGCTTCAATCCGCTGCTGCGTCCCATCCAGCTGCCGTGGACCACCTCCTTTTCGCTCCGAACGCGGCAGCGGGAGGCGTTCCTTCTACAGATCCAAATAGGCCAGAACAGCTCGGCTGCGGTGTGTCTGCGGCAAGGTGTCCTCTACTACATCTTCGATGGGGAACCGATGTTCCTGGCCGGAGCTTTCCTATCGGACGGTGAGTGGCACCGAGTGGAAATACGCTGGCAGCAGGGCTCCGAGATTCACTTCTCCGTGGACTACGGACAGCGCTCGGGATCGGTTCCCATGTCCCAGAAGGTTCAGGGCTTGTACGTGGGAAAGATCGTGATGGGCAGTCCGGATGGCAGCATTGGAACGGTGCCCGAAGCCTCCCCCTTTGAGGGCTGCATCCAGGATGTCCGAATCGGCGCGGGTCAGTCTGTTCTGTCCCGTCCAACAATCCGCGAGAATGTGGAGGACGGCTGTGACTCACGTGCCCAGTGTCCGGATCACTGCCCCAACCACTCCTCCTGCGTGAGCACCTGGGACTTGGCGACCTGTGAGTGCGACGCAGGCTTCGTAGGCACAGATTGTGCACCCATCTGCACGGTGAGACCCTGTGCCTCTGGAGTCTGCCGAGCAAATGCCAGCTTGTCCCGTGGCTATGGATGCGAGTGCAACAGCAGCTCCCGTCACGGCGACTACTGCGAGCGAGAGCTCCAGCAACCTTGCCCTGGCGGTTGGTGGGGTGAGCGGGTCTGCGGTCCCTGCAGATGCGACCTGGCCCAGGGCTACCACCCAGACTGCAACAAGACTACTGGCCAGTGCTACTGCAAGACAAATCACTACCAACCACCTAATGAGACGGCCTGCCTTTCCTGCGATTGCTACTCTATCGGCAGCTTCAGCGGAGCCTGCAACCCCCTGACCGGACAATGCGAGTGTCGGGAGGGTGTCATAGGAAGAAGATGTGACTCCTGCTCGAATCCCTATGCCGAGGTCACACTCAGCGGCTGCGAGGTGGTCTACGATGCCTGCCCACGGTCCTTTGCCGCCGGCGTCTGGTGGCCCCGTACTCCCCTCGGCGGAGTAGGCATCGAGGGATGTCCGTCACCGGCTCGAGGAAAGGGACAACGGAGGTGCGATGCTCAGTCGGGCAGCTGGAGCACCCCGGACATGTATAACTGCACCTCCGAGCCGTTCGTGGAACTGCGCCGTCAGCTCTCCCAACTGGAGAAACTCGAGCTGGAACTTAACTCTTTTGTGGCCATCAAGATGGCGGAGCAACTGAGAAGAGCCTGCGAAACAGTGGATAGGAGGGGTTCCAGCAAGGATCCCAAGATGACGGGACCAGGACGTCCCGGCAGGCGCTACAAGATGGAGTCCTCCTTCCTGCTCAGCAATGGCGCGAATGTGTGGTCTCATGAACTGGAAATGGACTATCTCTCTGATGAACTGAAGTTCAGCCACGATCGCCTATACGGAGCGGACCTTCTCGTCACCGAAGGGCTCCTTCAGGAGCTGATCAACTACGAGCTGATGCAGAGTGGCCTAAACCTGTCGCACAGTCAGGACAAGTACTTCATCAAGAACCTGGTGGATGCAGCCAGTGTGATCCTGGACCGGAAATACGAAGCGGAGTGGCGCCGAGCCACGGAACTGATCCAAAGGGGGCCGGAGGACCTGGTGGACGCCTTTAACAAGTACCTTGTGGTTCTGGCCCGATCCCAGCATGACACCTACACCAGTCCCTTCGAGATCGTGCAGCCGAACATGGCCATGGGTCTGGACATTGTCACTACTGAATCCCTATTTGGCTACGAACCGGAGCAACTCAGCGAATACCACCGGAGCAAGTACCTCAAGCCGAACGCTTTCACCACCGAGAGTGTGGTGCTGCCGGACACCAGCGGTTTCCTGCAGCACTCCGCTCGCCAGCGGCCCGTCATCAGCTTCCCCAAGTATAACAACTACATCCTGGATCGCCGCAAGTTTGATCAGCACACCAAGGTGCTGGTGCCCCTGGAAATGCTGGGCATAACGCCCCCAGAAAGCGACGAGGTCTCGCAGGGCGGCAGGAGAGGAGGCCACGACCATCGTGCCATTGTGGCATATGCTCAGTACAAGGATGTGGGTCAGCTCTTGCCCGATCTCTACGATGAGACCATCACTCGTCGCTGGGGCGTCGATGTGGAACTGGCCACTCCCATTCTCTCCCTGCAGATCCTTGTGCCTTCATTGGAGAGGGAACAGGAGACCCAACGCCTGGAGATTCCCTCAAGGAAGATCTCATCGACGTCATCGTCATCCTCTTCCACTGGCAGCACGGAGCAGCAGTTTGTCGAGGTTTTCGATGTGCCCAAGGCTCCCACAAGCAGCAGTGAACAGCAGATAGAGGACATAAGGATTACAGCCCACGAGGTGCCGCCGCCAGTTTCCTCCGGAGAACAACTGGAGGTTTCCAGCAGTGAGGGGGGTGAGGAAAGGGAACCCCACCTCCACCTAAACCTTGATGACATAGAGTTCCATGGCAACTCCGGCGAGGAGATCATATCTCCAGGTTCTCCCGAGGTGCTTAATCCCAACTATGAAGGCGCCAGCTCCGCCGGCAGTGAAGAGCAGCCCAAGGGCGAGAACGATGCAGTCTATAGAGATCGTCGCTTGGTCAAGCGGCAGGTGGAGATCACCTATCCCTCGGAGCAGATGCAGCAGCCGGAGCACGTGGTCTATCGCTCGCTTGGTTCTCCTCACCTGGCGCAGCCCATCAAGCTGCAGATGTGGCTGGACGTGGACGCGGCTCGCTTCGGACCACGCTCCAACCCGCAATGTGTGCGCTGGAACTCCTTCACCAATCAATGGACTCGCCTGGGCTGCCAGACGGAGATTCCCGACTTCGACGGAGACTTTAATCCAGCGGCTCAGCCATCGATCCTGGTTAACTGCAGCTGCAGCCATATCTCCAGCTATGCTGTGATCGTGGATGTGATAGACCCAGAGGACATACCGGAACCCTCTCTCCTCGTGCAAATCACCTCGTACTCGGCCTTCCTGGTTTCCCTACCCCTACTGCTGGGCGTGCTCCTGGCCTTGGCGCTCCTTCGTGGCCAGCAGACCAACTCTAACACCATCCACCAGAACATAGTGCTCTGCGTCTTCTGCGCCGAGCTGCTCTTCTTCGTGGGAATGCAGTCGCGTCGCCAGCTCCTGGAGAGCGAGTTCCCCTGCAAGCTGACGGCCATCTGTCTGCATTACTTCTGGCTGGCGGCCTTCGGCTGGACCACGGTGGACTGCGTCCACCTGTATCGGATGCTCACCGAGATGCGGGACATCAACCACGGTCCGATGGGCTTCTACTTCGCTATGGGCTACGGTGCACCAGCCATAGTCGTCGGACTCTCTGTGGGAGTTCGGGCTCACGAGTACGGAAATAGCTTGTTGTGAGTATTTTTTCCAGGAGGACTTAGCAATCCCAAGAGATAACTTTCGACATTAAATAAAATTTATTTCCTCCCTCTTTCAGCTGCTGGCTGTCTGTGTACGAGCCCGTGGTCTGGTGGCTTGTGGGTCCCATTGCGGGCATGTCCGTGGTGAACTTGCTGATCCTGTTTGTATCTGTGAAGGCGGCCTTTACCCTTAAAGACCATGTCCTCGGCTTTGGCAATCTGCGCACTCTGCTCTGGCTATCAGTGGTGTCCCTGCCCCTGATGGGTGTTATGTGGGTCCTGGCGGTACTGGCTGCCTCGGAGCACTCCCAGCTGCTAAGCCTGCTGCTCTCCGGCGTGGTGCTCCTCCATGCTCTCTTCTGCCTCATCGGATATTGCATCATTAACAAGCGCGTGCGGGAGAATCTACAGCGCACCTGTCTGCGCTGTATGGGCCGCAAGGTGCCCCTGCTGGACTCATCCATGGTGGTCAGCAACAGCTCCCACAACGTTAATGGGGCGGCGAGGCCGAGTAACTTCTTGGCCGGAGGATACGATACGACTACCCGCAGGAACATAGGCATCAGCGCCAGCAGCACCACTTCCAGGAGCACGGCCAAGACGAGCTCGAGTCCCTACAGCGACGGCCAGCTGAGACAGACCTCCACGTCCACCTCGAACTACAATTCGGCCAGCGATGCGCCCAGCTTCCTGAGGGGTTTCGAGTCCTCCACAACCGGACGTAGCCGGGGTGCCGAGGAGAAGCCGCGCCGCCAGAGGAAGGACTCTGACTCAGGCTCGGAGACGGATGGAAGATCCCTGGAGCTGGCCTCCAGTCATTCCAGCGACGACGACGAATCCCGCACGGCACGGTCCTCAGGCACGCATCGCAGCACCGCGGTGAGTTCAACGCCCGCCTACCTGCCCAACATTACGGAGCACGTGCAGGCCACCACGCCGCCGGAGCTGAATGTGGTCCAGAGTCCCCAGCTCTTCCCCAGCGTCAGCAAGCCCGTGTACGCCCCCCGCTGGTCCAGCCAGCTCCCGGACGCGTATCTGCAATCGCCGCCGAACATTGGACGTTGGTCCCAGGACACGGGCTCCGACAACGAGCATGTCCATGGCCAGGCCAAGATGACAATTTCGCCCAACCCCCTCCCCAACCCGGATCTCACGGATACCAGCTACCTGCAGCAGCACCACAACAAGATCAACATGCCACCATCAATCCTGGAGAACATAAGGGATGCGCGCGACGGCTACGAGGACAGCCTGTACGGGCGACGAAGCGAGTATCCGGACAAGTATGGCTCCTACAAGCCGCCCAGTCACTATGGCAGCGAGAAAGACTACCCGGGTGGAGGCAGTGGCTCCCAGACCATCGGCCACATGCGCAGCTTCCACCCGGATGCGGCCTACCTGAGCGACAACATCTACGACAAGCAGCGTACGCTGGGCAGCGGCTACTTAGGCGCCAAGTCGGAGTCACCCTACCTCTCCAAGGATCGCATCACCCCCGACATTTACGGCTCCAGAGACGGTCACTACAGCCTGAAGCGACAGCCTGCCTATGCCACGGACTCCCTGCACTCGGTGCACTCGCTGCTGAAGAACGACTACCACCAGCAACAGCAGCAGCAGCAGCTTCAGCAGCAGCAGCAACACCATATGCAGGACAGGCTGTCCGAGGGCTCGGATAAGAATGGTTACCACTTCCCGTACACCGCGGAGGAGGACCACTTGCCCGCCAGGAAGCTAAGTCACACGCAGCCGCCGTCCCTCCACGGATCCCAGCTGATGCAGACGCCGCCTCCGGGCCTGGGCCTGGTCAACGATGTCAACAATCCGGGCCTGCTGGCGCGGCACACTATGAACGGCGGGGGATCGCGACACAGCTCCAGAGCTTCTTCCCCGCCCTCCAGCATGGTGGCGCCCATGCAGCCACTGGGGCCGCTGGCCAGCATCACGGACACTGAGTGAGTTTGGAAGCACACAAGGAGTGCCCCGCCTTCTGGCAAGTCCCAGAAATCTGTGCAGAGCTTCCAAAGTGATTAAAGTTGACACAATTGGTTGGCAAAAGCTTCTGATAAGATTGGACTTGTCGCACAGATTTCCCAGACTTTCCAGCACTTGGTGATGACTCTTGGTCTTGGTTTCGGTTTCGGTTTCGGTTTTGCTTTCAGTTTCGTTGTGGTTCTGGTGGCCAGAGTTAATGCTTCTTGTACTCGGTGTACATCCTGTCTCTTGATTTGTTTTTGCGTTGGCCTATAGAGATTAGTTTTGGTTGGAGGACTCCTCACAGTCCACCCAGTCCTGTGCGTTCTCCATTTTTGAGTCGAGCAATTAATCTGAGGTCCTTTGTTTTTAATTCTCCTTCTTTTTCTCCATTTCAAAACAATGACATGAACCCCTTGAACCGAACCCACAACAATGAAACCTGAAAACAATGAATGTGGTACAAACGCTCTCATCCACACTGCACGCTTATATGCTCACACTCACTCATGCGCCAATCCATATCCTTTCAGCTGGTCCTGGGAACGTTTGAAGCAAATCTAATTTGACTATCTTTCACTATCTTTCTCTCCAATCTCGTGCTCTCCATCTCTCTGTTTCTCTCTATCATTGACAAAATAAAACTAAACACGACACACCATCTTAACCACAAAAAAAAAAAAAACTACCAAAATGCAAAATGAAATTCGACGTAATGCAAAATGCTATGGCTGCCCCGTGTTCTCCATGTTCCATTCAAACCCAAAAATCCAACCAAATCAAACAACAACCACACCACAACTACTACAACTACTACAACTACTACAACTACAGCTCAGAGGTAAACCACAAGGAAAATGCATTTTCAAGTCGCACATCACATTTCCCATTTTCCACTCTCCATCAACGTCTTCGTTTGCGTTTTCCCCTTTATTTTCGTTTTCTGTTTGATTTTCGTAGCCGGAGTGAGCATAAAAGTGCATCGCTTCGATTCGATTCCATCTCTTTAACTAATTTCAAAGTGCACCAGTTTTTAATTTGATTTGACAATTTGAAATTGAATGTAAATATTGAATCTTGATTTCTGTATCCTTCCCCTCCCCGAATGTTTGTTTGTTTATTCATTAGTTTGATTAATCGAATCGGTTGAATCTCTCTCTCGTTTCTAATTTGTAATCCGAATGTTCGAATTGCTGCATTTAATTGGAACGTGTAAAATATTGAATTCTGCATTTATCACACGCATTTATTAATTCTAATTCATCTAACAAGGCATTCAGTTTGTGTATCAATCATGCGCCCCGTCATCCCACCCACCACTAACCCACTAACCCACTCACCCACTAACACACAGCATCCACACCAGCAGCAGATTCAGAACCAGAAAAGAAACCTCAAATACAATCCTGAACATCTCCACAGTTCGACATTATTTGGCTGCACCGCCGGCAGCAGAGGCAGCAGTACCCCTGGTCGCTAACAATATGGTATATAGCATAGAATCGGAGCAATATCCTCCGCTTAGCTAGTCCTAGTCCACTCCCCCAATCAGTTCTAGTTACAGAGTGACTGAGTGAATTAGCCCGTGATTTTCGTACACTACATTAATATCAAATGTTGCGTTAAAGCAGAGTCCCCCTTTTAGTAAATTAATTATCGATGTGAGTGGCGTCCGATAATGATTATGATTTACCGAAAAAAATCACCCAGAAACCATTAGCAGCAAATACATATATTAACCACACCAAACACACACACAACATACCTCAAATACTTCACACACACACACACACACATCCCCCCATAGATTTATGTATTCATTTTTTCACTTTGATAATTCAGTTGCATAAATTATGCTTTCGCTTCAACCAAATTCAACATTAAACACGTTCGTATATGCACGAACGTCGCATGCAATTTATGAGACTGCCACAAATTCCAACTTATCGCACAGGTGCACGCCGTAATGAAGCACGTAAATTAGAGTATAGAGTAGCATAGTTTAGTAATTTGCAATATATGAAAATCCTGCCAAATGCAGCTCCCGACTAATTCTGTACGATTCCCAAACAGGCGGAATATTGATGATGACGAGACCACAGTGTGACGACAGTCCCAGGCCTTGTCGCAGTCGAAGCTGCAGCAGCAACATCAACAGCACCTGCAGCAGCTGCAACAATTGCAGCAGCAACGCACCAAACAGCCAGCGCCATACTTTGCCACCATTAGACGCAAGCCGCATTACAGGAGCCATACGGATGCCAGGGCTCCGCCTCGTCCCGGAATCCATAGCACACTTACGGGCACCGAGCTGCCATAAGGCCCCTTATTAAAACTTTGTAAATAGAAGCACACCCAACACCGAACACCCGCACACTCGCTGGCCACTTAATTTTACGTAAATAGCGCTTAGTACATACGCTAGCTGCAACAAATACGAATATGAGCATAAATATTTATAATACTTTTTTAGGCATTTACTCGTAATTAATTTAAAGCAACACAAAAGGGCCGCCAGTTGCATTTCGTTCCGGGAATCACGGAATACGCTTTACTCGGCTCCGGCTTTGTGCATGTATTATAAATTGTAATGTGTAATTATGTATTAAAACAAGTCAGACTGATTTTATGCATTTGCGTTTCTGCTATTACATTTAAGCCCTAACCCCATTCATGCAGCGAGTTTGTGCATTTAGGCCCAGTGACATGTGTCCAGAATGGACAGACAAAATGGCCGTTGCAAGGCCACGTTAGTTAGAGCAAACTGCAAGTAAACAAAGTAAACACGTTGTGTGCCTCGAGCTTCGAGCTTATTATGCCAAATTAGTGGAGGTCGAGAAAGGGAACTTGTAAATGGAAAGTAATCGGCGAAAGTTGGCCGGCACCAGCCTCCCCATCCGCTTTCGCATTCGCACATCCGTTGCCATTTAGTTCGGGAGTTAGTTTTAATTGATAGCATTTACTAGCCCAAGACCGAATCCGATTCCGAACTGGAAGGGACCGTGCGACGACTGTACCATGACATCAAGTTCAAAACCATACTCAAAACACATAGAAAAAGTAATCAAAATTCAGGACACCCAGGAGCGTGTTTACAGGAGTCACACACAAGCGCAGCATAAACATATCTATATATATTCGCATACGTACATATATCTGTCTATAATATCGGAACCAGCTAGAACAGCTTGCTCTACAGTTTGATCCCCGACTCAGCAATAACCACTCTCAAGCCCTGTGAACCGTGTACAATTTATAAATAATTCATAAGCGCAACTTACTGTAACTTAAACTCCAGTGCAAGTGTTAGCTTCGCCATCGGTACGGCTGAGCAGCACACACATTATATGATATTCATGTGAATTGACTTATTTAATTGTAAATTATGCAAGTACATATATCAATCTGAATAAAGCGTGTAAAATACATACTATATATGGAGACTAAGCTGAAGCCATTTACTTTTGTCAAAGGGAGCAGTGGGAAGAGCCTTGCTGGCTCTCAAGCAGCAAAAACAAATAACAGCCATCTATAACTCAGGCATCAGAAGGCATTTATGACCCCATAAATTTCAATGGACTTTTAACTTTAAGGCGATAAAGACACAAATTAAGTGCCTTCACAACTACCCATTAAAATGTGTATAGAAATTTGCAGTGTTGCAGAAAAATATGAGAATATGGGGAGGATTTTAATTACAAAGTTTGTGGAGAATAAGTAAGTATTTCAAACTACTTTTATTGATATGTTTCTTACATTTGATATAGCTTAAATGCAGTTTGTGGTGAAATCAACATTAACATAATTGTATCTTTATTGAAAACTTCCAAGAAAATAGTGTCAAAAATAAAAGAGTGGCAGAAATGACTTGATCTCTAGTGTTATTTTATTTTATTTAAACCAACCAACTGTTCTCGCAACACTGCGTATGCGTAATATGCATGGGAATCCTTTTAAAGACATTTACTTTGAATTTGTTGCTCAATCGAAAGCCGAATACCATAAAGAAGACAACAATGCCTGAGATCTACTTTTGAATAGTTTAAGCTGCTTGTACCCATTTGTAAATAAATTCCGTCAACCCTGCGTATACGTAATAAACATGGAAAACATTCTTTACATATTCAGTGCAAATCGATTGCCCAATTAGAAAGTTAACCATTGCATAAAATGGAAAAACCATGACCCTCCAGCAAGAAAAAAAACACAAAAGTCGGTTCTTTCCATACACCTTTGTTTTTGCATATATTTTATTATGGGAATACAATAATTTCAATACCATTATGTGTATATTATGTATATATGTGTGTATCTGTATATCTATGTTAGTATCCTCATAAGTACGGGTATGCAGATGTGTGTTGTTAGTGTTTAAAAACCATCATTGAATAATATATTGAATTATTTTAGCTTGACACTCTTGTATACATTTCCTAGCTGGGGTTATATGCTTGCTGCAATTCAAATGGAATACAAATAATGCCATTGTGTTTGATATTCGTTTTCGTTATCATTTTTTTGTTTTGGAACTGGAATTGGAATTGGAATGGCTTTCATAGGGTTTACAAATATTTGGTTTAGCTGAGAGTACACAATGCAATAATCAATATATGCTAAGTATTTGTTTAAATGACAACAATGTAGCGCAAAAATGCCTGTTTGCGTTATGCCTATGCACGAATTCATCAACAATTGTTTTTCGTTTTATTTGATTTGATTTTACTCCGTTTTGCTTCTGGTTTGGATTGTTTAGTCGTATGTTTAGTTTTAACTCGGTTGGATTATTTAATTATTGGGGCTTGACTAAAAGCGAATCCACGTACGAATACAAAGACAAATACTTGAAGAGGTGGCTATGCACGTTGTATGATTAATTATTTTACAAAACAGTTCGAATGCCAAAACAGACCAATCAGCGGAAGATCTCGCTAGTTTAAGGCATTTTCGTATAGAATTTTCTCTATTAACTTCCACATTTCCAAAGCCATCTATTCCCTCTGCTTCATGCTGCTCCTTCTAGTTCGATTTCCCTTCCCCTCTTAGCAACACGTCGTTGTGCATTTTGTGTGGTGGACTCTCTCTGGGCCTGACTTCGGGGTCTCGATTTTGTTTTGTGTTCGTTTTTGGGTATTTATAATACAGCGATATGCCTTTAATTTAATCGTAATTCAAGTGAAACTCTGCTTGTACACATATTTAACATTAACGAGCATTGGCAAATACACATATAGTATATATATATATATATTCAGTTTTTTGTTCAGATTTCAGCAGTGTCAGCCTGTGCTCTGCGGCCCTCAAAAGTAAGTCCTCGTCCCGCCTAATCTCTGCTCAAATTTAGTCTCGGCAGCGGTTGTAGTTCGTAGTTCGTGGTGTCATTAAAGCGTTAACAAAGGAAAGCCTTGTATAGCAGACAGGTAGAAAAGTGGGTGGTGTGTGTGTGCATATAAAAAGGGGGTTCAGGTGTCGGGTTTCGGAGGTCGGGGGTCGTGGGTCGGGGGTCGGGAGGGGCTGGCAAATTAAATGCACCGATCTCTCAGCTGGCTCGGTGGGTTCAAGTGACGCGCAATCCGGATTCAGTTCGCAACAGTCTCGAGGGGGTGGGAAATGAAGGTGAGGGAGGCGGAAATGAGAGGGCGGAAATCCAATATCGGTTGCCTGAGCTCGAGGGGGAGGGGATCCTAGCTCTCCCTAATCCTGATCCTGATCTCCTGCGGGCTTATTGTCACGGAACACGGACTCAACGGAAGGGAACAGAAAACTGCAACTACCTCTGTCGTATGGCATGCGGGTCTGGGTAGTAGTAGTAGTACTCTATGTATATTTGATGTATATATTTCATTTATCATTTGCAACACATTAAAATTTTCCATTTCACTACATAAATACATACGTACATAATAATAATAATCATAATATTTAATAATAACGGCTTACCACTTAGCCTGCTGTTTGTGTGTTTGCTCCAAGCCAGGGACATTGGGACTAGGTTTAACCATATCTGTATCGCGTTGTGTGTCGGGTGTTGTGTGGTGTGTGGTGTGTGGTGTGTGATGTTGCTGTTGCTGTTGCTGTTGCTGTGTGCCGTGTGCTTGTGTGTGTAGCCATACATATACATGGGTGGTGTGAGTGTGGGGCGTACAGATACAGATAGTGTAGCTATAGTTAGTTTGTCTGTTTCGATTTCGATTTCACCGAATCCGCTAGCTTTGTGCGTTTCGTCAAGCATCGCAAACTGTACAGTTCAGCCAGCGTATATACATGGGTGTGGAGGAGATACTCATACTGCCTGGCTCCGACCTGGCCTAGAGTGGTGGCCAGGGATCAGCAGCCAAGCGGCACTCGGGGTGCACGCTTAATTAGTGCCGAACTTCGGACTTTGGTTAAATTCTTTGCTCTTGTTCAACTTCTTCGCGATCGATACCACTCGCACACTCAGCGCAAATCGTTCCACGTTGCGGCAGCCGATAAATTACAAGTTTACAAATTATCAATTCACCGATTTACCAATTACCAATTACAAATTACAATTCAAACATCGGATTAAATAACATTTTGACATTTACACTGAGGCGACCGAACGCAAAGGATATACATACACATATCGATACAAATAGTGTCCTTCCCCGAGGGGCAGGGAAACACGTATATATATCATCATTATCTTTATCTCCGCCTTTTTGTCGTCGGCTTACTGAAGGATTAGCGGCGAGTCCCCCGTTTCAATGCTGACTAATTAGCTAGTTTCCAATTCTGTTGTCTGTGGTTTGTTGCTGTTGCTGTTGTTGTTGTGGTGCTGCTCTCCCACGCAGGATCCTCCTGCCTCCCATCATCCCGAGCTCTAACAGTTGCAGTTGGCATTAGGCGTGCCCTGCGGCTGATCCGTCAGCCGCTGACCCTTTTGGCCTCCGCCCACTAACGTTGGATCCGCGTCCAGGCTCTCGGACATCTTGTCGCAGATGATGTCCACCAGACGCTCGAAAACAGCCTGGAAATCGGGTGTCCAGTGATCATGGGTATATCCTCATAGAGACTCCTACTCACCTTGACGTTCACGTTCTCCTTGGCGGACGTCTCGAAGAACTCAACGCCCAACTGGTCGGCCAACTGTCGGCCACGCTCGAAGCTGATCACACGCTGGTCCTCCATGTCGCACTTGTTGCCCACCAGGATTACCTGGGCGTTGTCCCACGAGTACGTCTTAATCTGTGTGACCCTGGAGGATACGTGATTTAAGTAAGTAATGTAGTAAGGACCTTATGGGCCACTCACCAGTCCTGCACTGAGTTGAAGCTGTCCTCGTTGGTGACATCGTACATCAGGATGAAGCCCATGGCGCCGCGGTAGTAGGCTGTGGTGATGGTGCGATATCGCTCCTGTCCAGCCGTATCCTGGGAAAAGAGATTCAATTATTCAGAATTTAAATAAAAAAGATAACAGCTTTAAGGGATTTTTAAGAAAATAAATTCTAAAGATTGAAGATTCCAATGAATTAAAGCTATGAAAAATAAGACCCATGCCGTTAATTGAAAGAATAAATTGCTCTAGTCCATTTTAATGCCCCAACTTAAGCCTTCGAGCTCCAATTAATCTTTCTGAGAACATTTAAGCATTGGCATTGTCTTAATTTATAACTGAAGACAAGATTGGCATCCGGAACGCCCCCACATCGGACGAGGACTCTCGAGAGTGCGCTCACCTGCGCGCACCTTCGGCCACGACGATGCCAAATCAATAAATCAATGTCTCGGGTTTCCGGTTTAATGCTCTCTCTCCCGTCTCCGAATGATTCAACCGCCCCGCCACCGCCAAACTAATCGAGGTCAAGCCAGAGCTCTGCACATGGCAGAGTGCCCGTAAAAGTAGGCAAACACTTTGCCCGGCTTAAATATATATCCACGCTTGTGTACTCACCCAGATCTGGAGCTTAACGCGCTTGTCGTGCCGAAAGACGGTCTTCACCTTGAAGTCGATGCCCACCGTGGAGACGAAGGCGGATGTGAAGCTATCGTCGGCGTAGCGGAAGAGGAAGCTGGTCTTGCCCACGCTGGAGTTGCCGATGATGAGCAGCTTGAACATGTAGTCGAAGTTCTGATCGGCAGCATCCTTCTGCCACTTGGGGTCTCCGCCGCTGGCCATTGTGTCGGTCTAAGAGCGGTTCGCTTCTGCAAGGAAAAGAGGTTTAAGTCTCAGATCAATGGTACAACTTCCTCACAAATACAAATATGTGATCGAATCGAACAAGGAAGCATGGTGTTCTCCGTCAACTGGCTTGTGACTTTGAAGAGCTCAATGGGGTCTCTCAGTCCACAAACACATCGGAATACCCAACAGTGATAGACCTACGACTCAAATTTTGCCTAAAAAGTAACTCCGGAAATCGAAAGAGCGTAAAATATAGTTTTTGAGTTTTGTTTTTGGTACTTTTTTTACGTTTTGGGTACTTTTTTACACAGCTATCGTTTCTATAGAGGTTTACTGGATCTCTAGTTGAGCAATAATGTTCGATACCACGCTGGGAACAGTTCTGGGCCTATTGGCTCAGTTCCTATATCTGATAGTCGGTCAGGTTCTGGCACAGGTGGTCCAGCATCCGCTGGTCACCACGGCACTGTGCCTGCTGGCGGGCCTTGCCTATCAGACCGATCAAGATTCCCTGAAGGAGGCCTACCAGCGGGCGCGTATCTGGATGATGAATCCTTTACGATGCGGTGGTAATTATTGCTGCAGCTCGAAATGTCCTCCTTTGAGCTATGGTTATGACATGGTTCATGGCCCCCACACATGGCCGGGACAGCCAGAGCCATCCAGTGGATGTGGAGTGGAGGAAAATCACTACCAAAGCCCGATAAACATTGACGAGAGCCAGGTCCAAAGACTTGCCATACGGGAGCTGCTCAACTGGAATCACTACGACGATCTCCCGGCAAGCATCCAGCTGGAGAATACTGGCCGAACCCTGGTGCTCCGCGCCCAGTTCCGTGGCAATGCGCCCACCATCAGCGGAGCAGATCTGCTGGCCAGCTACACTTTCGTGGAGCTGCGCTTCCACTGGGGCTGGTGCAACAGTGAGGGCTCCGAGCACACGATTAACCACCGCAAGTTCCCGCTGGAGATGCAGGTGATGCACCGCGCTGGGTCAGGCGTTCCGCGCCCCTGCACTAGCAGCTATGACCTCCTCATGCTCGGCTACGTCTTCGAGCTGTCCGCCCACAATCCCTTCCTGGACCCGTTGGTTCAGAACCTGCGTCTGGTTCAGAAGCCAGGGAAGCGCGTCGAGATCCCGCCCTTCCCGCTCTCGTACTTGATCTACGCCTTCCGCACTGGCTTCTACTCCTACGGAGGATCGCTGACCCATCCGCCCTGCTATCAGGGCACCGAGTGGTTCATCTTCCCCGAGTCGTTGGCCATCAGCGACTTCCAGCTGCGCCACTTCCGTCTGCTCCTGGATTCGGATGGGATCACACCGATAACTCGCAACTGCCGCCCAGTCCAGCAGGTGGGCAATCGAGTGGTGAGCCTGAACTGCTTCTGTCCCTATAACGCCACCCAGCTAGCCCGTATGCATGAGGATCTCTGCCAGCAGCAGGCCCAGGAGGAGCCAGAAGTAGAGCGCCTTGAGCGGGAGCAGCTGCAGGAGATGGAAAGGCTTCAGGCAATCGAGCGCCAAAGGAAGCTGGAGCTCGAAGTGGAGCGGGAAAACGAGGCTGCTGCAGCCGCCGCCATCACATCTGAAGACGACGGACAGCTCCTAGAGACTATTGAAACAACCACCATAATCACCAGCAGCAGTAACACAAGCATCTGCATGACCACATTAATGCGCCAGGACTCGTCCCAGGAGAAGGACCCGCACCCTTCGCAAGCCTCTAGCCAGAGTTCCCTTCGTCCCGCCGACATCGTCATCTTCAGTGGCACCAACGCCGGAAAGTGCGGGCTCCAGCTGAACCCTCCCGAGGAGTCCATAATTCTGGACAACAGGGGATTCAACGTTGCCCAAAACGGCTGCAAGGGCGAAGCTATCGGTGGCGTTGGCGATGGCGTCAACATCGGGGTCCGCATGGAGATGGTTGAATAGGCTAATTACGATAAAGCCCCAATACACTCCAATCGTTGTCCTGAATGCATGCAAAACTGAAAGCCTAGATCAGTGGTCAAAAGCCTGACTGGGGGCCAGCTGGTGCTCGCTGTATGTGAGCCGGGAACTAATTGTATCGCGTGCGCATGGATTAAACAAGTTTGCGTTTATATTTTCTGAAGCATAACCAACAGCAGCCTTGACTTCAGACTTGTCACTCGAGGAATGGGCGCGCTCCCTTTCCTCCCCACTGCAGCGCAGGACCCACTTGATTATCCCAGTTCGACTTGGCATGGCTGTCACGTCAGTGGGACAACTCAAAGGGAAACTGCTGTAAGTGGCGGGGCGTGGGGGTCGGGGTGGTGCCTTGACGGCCTTGAAAACTTTCAGCCTTGGCTTGGCCAAGTGACAACAGTCTCGGCTTACAGTTACAGCCCCATTCGGGATGGTTGGTCCTTGCTTGTGGTGGGTTGCTGCCTAACTGCCTGCTTTCCATATGCAAGACCGACAAGCAGCGACATTGTGTCGATAATTTGTGTATATAGGCAACTCCAGCTTCCGTTTCCGCTCGACCCGTGTCCCCCTCACGTCCCTCGCCTCGAATCAGAAGTTGCGCAGCGGCAAATGCTGTCAGATTGCTGATGAACGACTTCTAGAGCGCGCGCGTCATCGTCAAGGATATTCCTGGCAAAAAGGACAGCCACAGCCACAGCCACAGCCACAGCTACAGCCTCCGCCGCAGGTCCTGCTCTTGCTCCTGCTCCAGCTCCGGCTTCTGCCAAATCCTCTTCAGGCACTGACATCCCAAACAGGAGTGAGGGTCCAGGCAGGAGGACGAAGTCAGACGGGCTCGAGTCAATAGGCACACGGTTGTTATCACAAGCGGTGCGTGTGTGAGTGTCTGCGTGGAAATGTTTTTATCTGCTCGGCTGCGTGTAATTATCGATTTTTTTGTGTTGTTTTCCCTCCTCGTGGGGGTGGCTGCTGCTGCTCATCCCCCATACCCACTCCCTCACCCCTTGACTGCTCTTTCATGTTTCAAATTTCCAATGATTAAGCAGCTGTTGAGCGGACAGCAGCTGCGGGCTAGTTTAATTATTGATAAGAAACCCAATATGGACTAAAAGCCGAGCTCAATTCGCTGGCTAATGGCTTCCGTTGGCAAGTTTGCAAGTTTCGAATGGGGAAATCCCCCAAGTTGGGACTGTGCTCTCGCAATTGTTAACTTCTGATTGCGGTTACAGGGGCCGAGGTCGGTTGTTAAAGCAAAGTAACTAAATAATTACGGTCTTAACCCGTCAGGTTTCTATTGAAGGCAAAACATACATATTTTTGGGACAGGAAACAATTTAAATAAAATCAACTATTGTTGAAGGCTGTTTTAGATGCCAGTAACCCTTCAAACAACAACTAGAGCAGTTAAAATATATAAGTATATCGATTGCCCGCATATGCCATGTTCAACTTCCATTGCTATTTTAATGACGCACCGAAAAATATGTTAATAAAACGTGCCACCATAAAAATAGGTACCTTTTGAGTCTAAAAACCTATTCCCTATAGATTGAGTTTTAATTATAATCCAATAGTAATGATAAGTTGACAATCTGAAGGTCTTATTTTCCCCGAAGGTACCCGTAACTGTCCCAGCAAAGAGACCAGTCATGGCAGCCACAGTCCTCTGCTTCTGGTCACCCATGGCGTATGCGTATTATGTGAAATGCACTTACACTGTCTTGAGGTTGCTGCGGTTGCTGCTGCTGCTGCTGCTGCTAGTGCTGCTGTTGACAGTGTTGTTGCTGTCGATGTTGGTCCTGCAGAAGATCCTGGTGCTACTGTTGTTGACGTGTTGTGCCTGCCTCTCCGTGTGTTGTTGCTCACACGCTCATCGAGTCACACATACACACAAATCGATAATGGTAGCAACGCCAGGTCCTGTTCGCTCGGGGGAAGCAGGGACGCAGCTCAGCCTTGGCACTGGACTGACATACGCCGCGGTGCTCCGACTCAACTCTACTTGGCTCCCTTTGTTTACGATTACCCAATCAATTATTTACACGCTCGCGTCCCACACACGTCTGGCCAGGTGCCTGCAGTGGCTCAATTATTCAGCGGATGCGGATGCGAATGCGTATGCAATGCTACGCCAGTTTCACCAGTTTTTCTCGCTGCTCGCTCTGTTCGCAGTTCAGTTCGTTCGCTTCGACACGTCGACTCCAAAGGACACACACAAATTTTCCTTCCTTCGCTCTCTCTCAGGCGGCGAATTGACTGCTGCGGCGAATACAGGCAAGTCTTGTATACGTTCTCATAATTTAACTGTTTCAACCTGACTGACTGACTAGCTGACTGACTGCCTGCTACCCACACAGTTTTCCTGCTGCTGCTTTTCCTGCTGCTGAAAATCGATGGGTCTCCGAGCCTGGGTAGCCCGTCCGGAATCGAGTGTGGGCGTAGCTTTCGCGGCGAATTTGCAGCGAGCTTTCCATTCATGCGCCGGTCATGCGCATTCAAAACGCTGACGAGCGCTTCCCAAAACTGGTTGAGCGCCTAGCTTGAATAGATTTTAATAAAACAATGTTTATCTTGTAACTAGAATTAATGTTTTAAATAAACCAAAAACTGTTTGGGAGTTTTCAAGTTTCAAGCTCTGTGGTAAAGAGTTTTAACATAAACAGATTATAAAGTTGTTTCTGGAAAATCGAATTGAAGATTAGGCTTAATTTGGTTTTAAAGTTCTACTAATTACAACTTTTAGAAATTTTTTTATCTTTATGGAAAGGTGTTTACCATAAACCTCGACATCACCAATAAACCAGTGTATAAAAACCAAAATCAATCGGGGTTCAAAGATTCAGAGTATAACAAATTTAATGACCAACAATTAACAATAACAATTTTACAGCCTAGAGTTTACTATTTCCAGCAAGTAAATCGCGCACCAATCCCACGGCATATTTGGCCGTACCTGGAGCAGTGGTCACTCCATAGCCGCCATGGCCATAGTTGTGGACGATCTTCAGCCGTCTGCCCTCGGGGTTCGTGAGCAGTTCCGGCTCTACGCGGACCACCGAACGATGCGGCCGCAGGCCCACACACTCCCGGACGATCTCAGCCTTGCGGAGGCTGGGCAGTAGGTCGTAGCAGCGCTCTCGGATAGCCATGCTGTCGTATTTGCACCACTCGGTGTTGTAGCTGTCGAACTGGCGGCAGCCACCCAGGGTAACCGTTTCGAATCCGGGCAGCACATAAGTGTCGTAGTCCCCATAGAAGGCTGTCTTCACCCAGGGCGCCCGCACCTTCAGCACCTGTCCACGGATAGGAACCAAATGCTGGTCACCGCACAGCTCCTTGGCACCCATTCCGGTGCAGTTAAGCAGCACATCGTAGTTCTGTGGTACCTCGAAGAAGTTATTTACATGCAGACGTACAACCTCGCCCCCATTCTCGAGGAATCTGTGGGGGGTTTAGGCATTAGATAAGTTTTTACAGGCAGAACCGCTTACTTTTTGGTGGCGTAGGGCAAGAAAAGTCGGCTCTCCGTCAGGCAGGTGGTGAAGAAGGAGCCGTACTTCCAGCCGCCGTGACACAGCTTCAGCTCCTCTTCCGTGGCGCGACGATAAACAGGCAGCAGTTTCTCTATAAAATGGTTCTGCGGATGTACAAACAAAAAATTAATCGAATTAAGCTTGCCGATAAGAATCACTGATAGACGACTGCCCAGCAACATCTGTACATACCCGTACGATGGAGGGCGAGGTGCGGGAGTAGATGTAGCCAGAGAGCTGGCACACACCAGCCAAAGGAGCCTCCTTGGAGCGTCGCAGCTCATCCCAGTAGTTGAAGGCGTCCGTCATCCATTGTCTGTTGTAAGAAACTCCTGATTAATCTGGTTTAATGTAATGTATACTTAATTGATTCTTACTGCGTAATTTCCTGGGTGGGGCCCATGAAGCTGGTGCCCGGGCGGAAGATACCTGCCGCCACATAACTAACGGTATCCTCGTTGAAACGATCTGCAATCACAGAGACGCGCGCCGTGGGAAACTCCTTCTGAAGTTCCAGGGCGGTCGTGAGGCCGATAATGCCGCTGCCCAAGACTCCGAAATGCATTCTGCTGGATCCGCTGATAGCTGATTACACAATCCAAGTGAAAGTCAGTCCGGTACTAAGAGCGACTGAGCTGCAGAGTGTGCTTTTAAAGGGGACTCCTGTAGATAGTGGCTGCAGCTTATCAGCGCCTCAAATCCGCTCCCCATGGCGTTCACGTTGATAAAGTTTATCGCCGGTGCAATAAACGCTCTTTTCGATTGTTATTATTCTTGGGGGAGGTAGTACTTAATGCGCAAACGTTGTTTTTATTTTGGAATGGAATTTAACGTTAATCAGCTGTTTCAAAACACGCAATGCGACCATGTGGCATGAAAATATTGACTTTCTTAGTTCATTTATTTAAACTCCTAATAAGTTAAAATTTTTATTGAAACTATAGTAAATTCAATGAAATTTAATATACATACGTAACTTACCCATTTTATGTTTTCTAATCCGCTTTCAAAAAATTAATATTATTATTATTATTCCTCTTAACCAATAGCCACTTTATTCTTACATTGGTTTGATTATCAGCAGTTTACTTTCTTTTACCGAAGTATACTTTTCGAAATTCTTGTCAGATAAATTTAAATTGGACTTTAATTATTTTGTATTTTTATTTATAAAACTTGTAAGTTCTAAGTTGTAAGTTGCTCTGAGAATACTAACCTCCAATCAGCTGTTTGGCGCAAGAGCGGTATTTTCAAGCGCAGCTGGTACTTGTCAGGAATTTTTCAACACTGCCCCCCACGGTCACACTGTCCGCTCAACGAATTTATTTTTCTAATAACAATTGCAAATCGCCAATCCCGCAAATTCCACAAAGCAACAACGATTTCGGCCACACGGAAGAAGCGAGGGAGCGACAGCCAGCCAGCGGAGCAGTCCAGCGGATTGGAGCAGGAAGAGCCAGCGGTGCCAAAACGGAGCGCCAGGGGAGTACCAGTACCATGTCGTCGATGTCGCCCAGCGAGGTAAGCTCCGTCCTACAGGGGGTTGATGGAATGAGGGGGAGGGTGAAGCACCAGCCCCTTATGACCAGCTGTGCCAATGTTTGCGATCTGCGATCTTGGAGGGTTTCCCTTCCGCACTCGCAGTGCTCCACGGAGGTTCAACGTCATCTTATCGATGCAGCGTCGCGAATCGGACCCGAAAAGTGACGCAGCTCGCCGATAACACAGTCGCAGCTTCCTTGAACTCTCGATTAGCAAATGGTTATATAACTGCTGGAGCTCAAAGAGACGTTGTCTTTGTCTGGGGACGGCGGATCGAGGTCGTCTGACCCCCAGCTGCTAATTACAGACCCGGCAATCGACCCGGACCCGCATGGGTGTGCTCTTTGTGCCACCCACTGCAACGCACACTGTATGACATCCGCCTCCCTCTGGGCCAATGTTTACATGGCATCCATTGCACTTTCCCCTGCGCGCCGGTTTGTTTAAGACACGTAAACAATGTACTTGCATTACCGTCGATCCTGGCCAGCAACTTTATTTGTTGCTTCCCACCAGTGATGCGGCTTATTTTGGTACCGCAAAGGTGTAAACTCAAATATCTTTTAAAGTTTTAAGTCTAAGTATTGGGATTTTCTAGTTGCTAACATTGATAACAATATATTGGTTGGTAATACATGTATTTAATTTTATAGTTAGCTATTTTTATACCCTTGCAGGGTATTTTAATTTTATTCAAAAGCTTGTAACGCTGCGAAGGATTCATTTCCGACCCTGTAAATCTTGATTCTTGATCAGCATCAACTGCAGAGTAGATTAAATCATCTCCGGCAGATGATTTGTCGAAAAAAAATGTTTTATAAAAATATCGATTTAAAGAACCCGAATATTTTCAGCTTCGATTGCCGATTCGATCCTAATAGGAAACTGCAAGGGCTTCCCCTTCTTGATTTTTTTAACCTTAGCCTTTAACTGTTTTTTAATGCAGACAAGCTATAACCTTTTTTGTATTGGTATATCACGTTTATCGGAATGCTTTGTTCTGTATCTTGTACATCTAATACTTATGCTTGGAGCCTTAATTGTACCTAACCCGAGGACTAACCAAATAGTACCCTGCCCATCTGCCCATCACTGCTGCCAAGCTATTTCTCGTATAAACAGATCGCTCGCGCGCCCGTCCGCCGAAAATAGAAGCTCATCGGCAGTGACAGTGTTCGCATTCAGTGCTCGATGCCACGCGAATTCGCACGCGCCGCTCCGCCGCCAGATACATATTCCGTGACGCGAAATCCGAAGCTCATAATCCACAGATAAACGCAATTGTACAGATTCGAAGTGTGCAGGTTCAGGCATTAGCATACAACCAATTGATTGCCGGTGGCCAAGCGCATTTTCCCAGGCGTCTACTTGCCAGTAGTCATTCGCGAATTTTTTGGCACGCGTTCAACATACTAATTGGCCGGCGCTCCCAGCCGCCTCTTACGCATTGGGACACTATAAATAAAGACAGAACGAAATAGCCAGTCTCTGAGAACCAATTTGAAATGTTTTAGAGCAAACCTACCGCCAATATCATTTGAATTAAATATGACATTTCAGACGATCTGTGACTGGTAGAATCGATTAGATGTGTATTCCATAGAAGCACTAAGATAGCTAGGAAGCTTGCCAAGATATAGGTAGTATTTCTGTCTATATAGTATCAGATTGATTCAATTCTGTAGTAGACTCAAGAAGTTTCAGGCACGAAAATGATCTGGCATCATGAAATATACATGGGCAGGGGCATATTCTGCGATCCGATCACAAAGACTATTGGCGATAACAAAGCATCGCCATAAGGAAGTGATTTGCCTTTTATGCACGCCCACCAGACAATAACCGATTAATGGGGATGTTTAAAAGGCGTTTACAAAAAGCAATCCATATGGCAGCAGGGCAGCAATTCATATCGTTGAAAGAACCTCCCTTTTTCGAAAAGTATTCTGCTTAAATGGGAGGGCTGCGAAGTCGCTGACCTGTGATCGCCGATCCAGAGATTTAATAGGATAGCAATTTACCTGCGCAATGCCCTCGGCGTTGAGAGGCTCAATCGTCACTTGTCTGGTTGTACAATCACTGCGGCGAAACACCTTTCCGTTGTAAAACCGCTTGTCTAATTCGTGATACATCTCACTTAATTTTAATTTAATTACTGAATTTATCGCATATTGCTGTAAGTGCACGCTCCTTTCACGTGTCTGTGGCAAAAACACGTCCTCATTTTGATGGCCTACGCTTCCAACTTGTTTATACATATATGCTTCTGTATCAGCGACAATCGCCAGGAGGAGATGCTCGCCGCTCTAGAAGCGGACTGGGACTTGTTGCTCATCCGCCGCGAACGTGACACATGTCGATTGTTGCCGCCGCTCTCCTCTGGCCAGATGATAAGCCCGAAACTGGCGCATCAGGTTTGGCGTTTATTTATACCAACGAAGAGCACGATCCCTGACGTCACGACACTGATGACGTAGGAGATGATTTATCGACTGCCGGTGAAGGGCAGGTGGGCTGGTTGGTTGGTTGGCAAGTTTAAGGTTGCATCGACGGTATAATCAACACCGCCCCCTCAGCCGTGGCTTCCGCTTTCGCCTTTTCGCTGTAATGCGCTTAGCATTTCTCCGGTTCAGGAAATCGCTTTATATGGCTTTCGGGGCGTGGGGATGGGTCTCTTCTGGGCCTCCTCCTGGTCGCCGTGCCTCCGTGGCCCCTTAGTTGCATAATTTGGCCCAAGTGGCGGCCAGGGTTTGTTTATTTTGGCCTGGCGTGATTCACATCCGAAGGTTGGCCAGCAAATACGATTTCCAAATGGTTGTTTTCGAGGGGGCGTGAATCATTTCGCCTCCCCCATTTCGCCTCCATCTCCTCCCACGCATCTCACCTGTTTATGTCTACGCTAATCGTCCTTCACCCTCTGGCCCTGGCTTACCTCCAAATGTCTATTTTTTTGTGGTTTTATCAGCTGCTGAGGCGTTTATCAGCCACAAAGATTCGAGCAATGGCACGCTTTTTCATCAGCCACCAGCGAATTCTATCGGCGGGGTGTTTACCCAAAAAATTTCTCTGAAAATTAAGAAATGAATAAAAAACAAAGAGCCCCATCCCCGCCCCCTCAGTCTGTCTGACAGTTGTTGGTTTATTTGTTTACACTCTCCTGGTTGTTTTTTTATTGCCGAAGAATTCGCCAGAGTCCATTGTTTTTGGCCGTATTCGTGGTGCTTCTGTTGTTTTCCTCGCTGACTTCTCGAGAGCTTATAAAACTTCCCCGCGTGTTCTTTTCCTAGATATTTGGCATTCAATTGCATTTTATTTATTTATTTCGAGGCTATTCAAGCAGCTTTTGTTTCGCTCAGCTCATTTGATTGAGTCTAAAATAAACGCAAGTAACACCCCGCAGTGCGAAGTGTGTGGGTCTGGCCTACTTCATCGTTTAGTACAATTAGTACAAGTATCGGCCACTTTGAGGGCTACTCGCCTTCTCTAAGGGGTTCTCGACCACAACCAGTTGCTATGGAAACCTCAAGTTATATAATCGATCATCTTCTGGGACGCTGCTTGATTGCCTTTTAAACATTTGCGGTACTCGCGCTCGTCTTCATTGCAATTTGCATGCCCCTAAGATCGCATTGTTCCATCAATTGAAATGCATGCCCCATTGACGTAGGCACCTCTGGCCCCTCCTCTGGAACACTTGTTGCCCGTTTTTGTTGGAGTATTTACACAGCGGATAAAACTGTTCTAAAGTTCGTTTGAACAGTGAAGAACTTTAACGATCAACACTGAAAATAGTTTGTAATTCAATAAGGGAATACTTTACGATTAAAATAAAATATTCCATAAATAAGTTAGGGATATACATTTCAAGATGCATATTCAAATTACCCGTTTTTTCTCACTGTACCCATATGTGAGGGAACCTATCTTCAGAGGCCTATCACCTGCAATCTAATCGCTCGCTTATCAGGTAATTGCTGCGTGCCAGGGCTGTGCTCCGCTCCGATAAGAGCTTTTGCCAATTTCTTGGCGGAACAAGAGGGGCGACGCAGCAAGCCGCCATCTCGTGATCGAGGGAGACACAACCAGAAACCAATCTCCTCGAGCCCCATCAAACCAGCTGTGCGAGCAAGTTGCTCACAAGCATTTACAGAAACTAGTTTGGGCCGTTTCGCTGCACTTGCGAATTCTCATTTTCGATAGTGCAAAAATGTACATATATATAGATGGGTTGATAGGGAGGGTCGGTCGGGTGCAGACAGCTACGCACACCGAACACTGAACACTGAACACCGACGCCGTCGCGACGTTGGCTTCGTCACTCGACTCGCCCTGCAGTCTCCCCACAAAATTTCTCGGCGCTTTCCCGCAGTCGTCCCACGAACGTTGGTGGTTTTGGTCGAACAAAATAAAATTGGCTCGGGAGGAAAATGATTGCCCCGCCCCTTGGTGCCCTGGGAAAAGTGCTGGTGGCATATTGAAGCAAGTGTAGGAATAACTAACACTCAAATTTACACACAGCGGTCTAGGCAACTCGGGCAAAATCTGTCAGCAGTAAATAATAAGTGAACGAGTGAACAAGTGATCAGTGTAGTGTCAACATCGAGGACAATAACATCTCGGCAAAAATGCTTAAGTTATTCAAAAAGTCGAAAGACAAAATACCCAAGTCGGAGATCATAACCGAACCCAATGAGCCCAAGACACCGCCGGTCTCCAAATGCGGCAAGCCACTCCAGCTGGACAACTGTCGGCGGGAGGCAAGTATATACTTATGTACATATATCCAACAGATAAAACCTGAACTTTGGCCAAGATATCACGTTCGAATATATACAATATGTATCGCGGGGAGCGGATACTAATTCTGCGGCCCTGGTGTTATTGCGTCATGTCTAGCGTTCAGTGTTTAGCTTTTCGAAATTCTCAGAAATCTGCATGAATCCGCGGTTTAACTTTCGAGGGGTTCCACATCGCCTTTGTTTATTTCGCTAAAATTGCGAAGTTCTGGCTGTTTGCTTCCAAAGCTTATCGATCAAACCGTTTATCAGCGGCTCAGTGTGGGCACCAGGACAGGAAAGCGGAATTGAGTTCGCTTTACGTACTTGTTTATGGTCTCGAAAACGGCCCTGCAAGTCGATAAGGCAAGACGGAAAAACAATTGACGGTTCTATAAATTTCAGTGACATTTTGTTTTTTATCTTATCGGTGGCTATATATATACACACCACACATATGCGTGCCATATAGCGTATATTGGCGTTTGTAAGCCAAAGGAGAAATGGCGCAGAGATAAGGCGGACGGAAAAAACACATATATATATATTTTTGAAAACTCTTAAGCAGAGAGACACTTTGGCCCAGCCGAAGGTGTGCTTTGCGATAAGATATGGCGAGTGCTTTACTAATTCCACATCTCTTACTTTATTTTTCGCCCACAGCGCCGCCTGCACAAAGAGCTGATGTCCTTGATCAAGGAGCCGCCACCGGGCGTAACCGTTGACACTGAGAGCGTACAGCAAAATTTATCCGAGTGAGTACGGGCAGCAGAGTGGGCCAAGTTCAGCGCAAAACTGAAACTGGTTTAATTTGAGCCCGAAAAAAATCACAACCTAATTTAGCCACCCGTGCAGTTTTGCCATAAAGCCAAGACAATGCATTCAATTGTGGGGGACGACTGACACTCATCATAACTCTCTTTTCTTTGTTGATTACAGATGGAAAATAAACATTAAAGGTTTCGAGGGCACACTTTACGAGGGCGAGGACTTCCAACTGCTGTTTAAATTCAACAATAAATATCCCTTCGACTCGCCTGAGGTGGGTTTAGCCTTGAAAATAATTATATGAATATATTCATGGCATCTTTTTTTGACGACAGGTAACCTTTATTGGCACCAATATACCCGTGCATCCACATGTCTACAGCAATGGACACATCTGCCTCTCCATTCTGACCGAGGACTGGTCGCCGGCGCTGTCCGTGCAGTCCGTGTGCCTTAGCATAGCCTCCATGTTGAGCAGTTGCCGCGAGAAGAAGCGTCCACCGGACAACACACTCTACGTAAAGACCTGCAATAAGAATCCCAAAAAGACTAAATGGTGGTATCACGGTGCGTATGCGTAATTTCACGCTTTTAGCCTCATAACTCAAGTTGATTGTTTATTGCAGACGATTCTGTTTAGTTAGGAAGTGCAATTTATGACTACTGCCCCCGCTGATGTTTGCTTTGCGCATCCAAAACCAACAACAAAACCAACAAACAACTTCAACAACACCTGATTGCAATTCGAAAATAGAAGCAAGAAAGGCCCCAAAAACAGAACCCACAATGAGCCAGAACAGCCCCAAGTGCACTCGGATGTGAACAAAGCAAATCGAGTCAACGAGAAGGCGATCAGTAGTGTTTGGCAAACAATCATAGCGCACGCAGCAGCCGCGCTTCTAATTCTAGCTATTGTATAATCATCACAAGGCGTGTGCGAAACAACTATTATTAAATGTTAACATTTTAATTAGATTGTTAAGAGCCCGAAATTTAATGTCTAAATTAAATGTTATGCTACCATCTAATAATAACCTAGGCGTATGTAAAGCAACCAAACGTTTGACAGTTCTGCTGCTGCTGCTTCCACATTCCACGCCTTGAGCATCGTCTGAGATGAAGCATGATCTAGGCCCAAACTTATCATAGTGACCCCGCCCAGCTTATTTTAACTCTGTACATTTTTCCACCTTAAAATTCAAAGCGAAACTCATGAAACCATAAGTTAAGTCAAGACATTTTAAATGTATTAGCCACCATATCCCTCCCCCTCATCACGTGTAATCTTCACACCATCAGCCCATTCGTAGGTCTTTAAGTTAATCCCCACTTGTACTTGGCTAGGATAGAGTCCATCTGTGGCCAAAATCGATCGCAGAACATATTTACCTCTTAACTGTGCAAGTAGAACGTAGAACGTGGACGGTGTAACTCGTCGCAATATCTATATAATTTAACTGTAATCTGTATAAAGAATCCGATATAGCATAGGCGCTATGCTTACAAATATTTACTGTTAAAAAGTATTTAAAAATAAAAACCAAGTCTGTAATCAATGGCGATACTCGTTCCCTGCTTTAACGTAGGATATAGCTTTTATTTCATTAGAATACATATTACTTACACTACGATTACAATTTGAATGGATTTGTTTAGGACACATTTGTTCAACAAAGTAAGCGTTCTCTGCTCTATCTATCGTTTCCAACTCTGGTTCAGATTCCTCCTGCTGCCACGCCAGCCGTGGCCGTGTAGTAGAGACCCTGCATTGCCTCCTGAATCGCCCGCTCGCACGCGAGGGCCGAGGTGAAGCCACCGGCATTTTCCTGCGGAGTCTCGGAGCGTATGTGAGATGTGTAGCCCATGGACTCAATGTCGCTGATTACTGGCGGTTCGGGACCTTCAGTGAAAGCGATCAGCGGCTCGTAGACGAACAGCGGACCCTCCTCGGACTTGGGCACGGGCAGCAGAGAGGGGTCAGCGGTCTGGCCAAACTTGATGCCCGTGGAGAACTCGTTGGCCTGCTTCGGAGGCGGCAGTTGCTTCTCCTCCGCGCGCTGCTTCTCCGCCTTCTCGGCGAACTCCGTGACAATTTGCGCGGCATCCTTACCGCTGTACATCAGCTCCTCGATGAGAGCCTGCTTGTCCCGGGCCTTCTTCTTCTTGTGCTCGTTCTCCAGCTCCTCGAGCTCCTTCTTGCGTGCCTCCTCTTGCACCCGCTCCAGCTCCAGCATCTCCTCCAGCGCGTGCTCATCACGGCCGACGCGCGTCTTGTTCCGCTGTATAACCTCACGGTTGTCGCGCTTGTAGGCCTCGATGCGCTTGTTCGTCTCGATGATCTCAATGTTGTTACACAGATTGTACACAATGTCCTCAATCTCTTCCAGATAGTCATTGTACTCCTCCAGCGACTCAAAGTCCTCCTCCCGCTTGTTATAGTCGCGCAGAATGCGACGCCTGATATCCACCTCCTTCTCCACCATGGGATCCTCGAAGAGCTGCACTCGGAAGTTGTTCCTCCGCAGGGGCACCATGCACTCGGGGCAGGCACCGGATCCCTTCAGGAAGAGCAGATCCACGCAGGACTCGCACAAAGTGTGTCCGCAAACGTTGACCATCAACTTCAGTGACGGATTTCGGTACTTGGTGGTCTTGCACCGCGGGCACGCCTGGTCATCCATGGCTGGGTTTGATTTTTCTTAAATCTTCTTGAGATTTAATTCAAATTTCGTGTTAATACAAAATTAATTATTTTGTTTGTTTGCGAAATATTTTTTTAATATTTTCTGAATTTTATGTTTTGGTCACTCTGAATTCCGCAGCTGTTATTTAACATTTTACCTTTTACACGTCTGGAGAGCCATTTTACACGTTTACAGGTAAATGGGGTCGAATTCTCGCCTTTGGGGTCGAATTCTCATACAAGAGGTAGAATTCTCATGTAGAATGTAACATTCATAACATTTCCTTTGAAGGTCGCAACTAGCTTGTGGCCTTAAAAATAGCTAATTAAAACATTTTCATTTAATTTGAAAAATGGCCTAAACTAGAGCTGCAAAGCAGTGTTGCCATAGTTTGCTAGAAATGGCATTTCAGAGTCAAATTTTTTAGTTCCATTGAACTAGTTCTTTTTCAAATTTAAGCTAGAAAACGTTAAAGGCTGAAACGGAAAATAACCACTTTTTAAATGCAAAAAATCCCTTATGTTTTCAAGAACAGCGAACAAGTCTTTCGTTTAACATTTTTATTTCAAACAGCATACGCGGTAGTTGTTGTTCACATTAAGAGTAGAGTTTAAATATGTGTTTTCTTTAAATATACACGCATTTTTTATGTCATACGTATTTTTGATATATGTGTATACATGTTCTGAGTGTATATGCATTAAATAATTAAATAATTTACATTAACCACAAGTCCTGACAGCTCGAGCTGCACGAGAGCAGCGACTTGTTTTACATTTGTTTTAGCTGCATTATTAATTAACATTTACAATTAAATACAATAAACATTAGTAGTAGTGACATCATCATCATTTACACCCCCTATGTACTATATATATATATATATATATATGCGCGAATGCTGGGTGTAGATAAAAGCATTGCCAAGCAGCAGTTGATCGAATTAACCCAAAAGATCGCGGGCTCGTGTGTTAGTTGCATGTCTAATACTTGAGAGAAGGTTTTTGGGGTGAGTGGGGCGTAGGTGTTGGGTGTGGGGAGTGGGCGTGGTGGGGGTGCGATATAAAAGCACTGTTGTTGAAATACGAGGCGTACTCTAAGAAGAATTAGGCTAACTTACTGCTACAACGTTTGCTTTATACAGGTTGATTTAGTCGAATATATACTATATATGTAGGTATATCCATAAGTGGGGGAGGAAAGAATATATAGAGACAGAACCCAAAGGAGAATCGAAGGCGTCTTGTCTTTGTATAGGTTCTCAACAAATTTGTCGATTCAATTAGCAATCGAATCACTGTAAATATCACAATTTAGTTAACACATATGCAATTATAATTATAAAAACTAAAATAAATGTACGTAAGCTGCTCGTCGTAATCGTCGTCATTAACAATAGAATAGGCGGCTGCCGTAGGAGTCGGAGGCACAGCCACCTAGCCTTGCAAGGCGGTGACCTCCTCCTCCAGCTCGGCGTCCACATCGTCGATCTTGGAACCACTGCAACCCCGACACTTGCAGCAGATGATGCAGGGAGCGGCCAAAAGTAGCAGGGGCGAGGCCACCAGCAGCAGGATACCGAAACCAGCAAAGATACCGATCACCTGGGCGCGATGCCAGACCACGGAGGCCCGTGAGTGACCCAGCTTGTTCTTGCACGGTCCCTTGTCGTAGTGACGCAGCAGAAAGTCGTCCTGGTGGAGTAGAAATTTGATTATACTAAGAAATCCTCGAGAAACTATGTGGAAATAACTCACGTCCAAACTGGCCAGGCAGTACCAGCAGAAGACGTGCTTGCAGCGCTTGCACATCATCTGGGCACAGCCCTCGTCCTTCTCGATGGGCACCGCGCACATGGGGCAGCACTTGATCAGCTCATTGTCGAACGGTATCCCAATGTCGTCCTGGCCATCGGCAATCAGCCTGCGTCCAAACTCGTCGCAACTAATGTTTGGATGGTACTGTGCACAGAAAAAAAGGAAGGAAAAACCATCAATAAATTTGCATTTCCATGCCGAAAATTCGAAACAAATAAACCAGCTACAAGCAAAACATGAAAACAAAACATAAACCCTAACATTTGGCCATTTTGAGTGCTATTTATACAACAGATTTATTTATTTTTTTATTTTTTTGTTATACGACTGTTCAACTTTTTAACCTGCAATGACGTTTTATAGTTTTTTGTGGGGCGATTCTCGTTTTTTCTATGTTTTATTTATATGGTATATTTTGGCAATTTGATTGCAAAACAGTGACAACATTTATGATAAAACCACATTTTCCCGTCAGGAAATGGGAATTTAAATTGGGAACTGTAAGCTCTGAATAGCTTTTATAGCTTCTGAAACAGGTTTTTATTTTGATGATTTCCTGTTCAATCAGTTTTATTATAAATTCTGTGCTGACTCCTGGAAAATGATTCAATTTATATAGAAAATCATTATAGGAAATGTGAAAACTGTAATCAAAGCACTCCTTTTTAACTAATTAATCAGCAACTAAACACTCAACTATATTTTAACTAGAACTAGACTAGCTGCCAACTTACCGCCTTCTTGCAGAGGCCACAGAACTCGTCCTTGCAGGAGGGGCAGTGCACGGCCACGGATAGCACGACGGCTGTTCCATTTCCGGCCTCGGCACCTGCTCCTACTCCGCCTGCACTGCCCGATGCCGCCTCCTGCTGTGGCGTGTAGCTCTGCGAGGTCGAAGGCGACTCATCCATTTGGCTAATGGCGCCGGGCTGAGGAGCTCCGCCCACCACGCAGATGGTCTCGCAGCCAGCACGCGGGCACCAGGTGCGCGTCTTGTCCAACTCGATTTCTGGTGAATTTTAGAAAGAAATTTATGAAAATTGAAAGTAGGTAAAACTCTTCAATTCAAACCCACCTCGATTTAGTCGATAGCGATGGTGCTTCTTCAGCTGATTCGTTGTGGTTAGGCTGGCGATCTCCGGCAGGGAAATGGCGCCCTGGGCCGGACACTTGGCGTCCGGGCAGGAGATCTCGTAGGCGCCCTCAGAGATCTCAAACTCCACATAGGCCCGCATGCACTGCAAGTAGGGAGAAGGAGAGGAACGGTGACGAATTAGCTAAACAATTTGCAGGTCTTAGGCATAATCCCGCCAAAGCCAAGGATACAGCTCACTCTCCCTTTTCCCGGGAAGGCAAAAGTTTGTCAGGGCATTTAGCAAGTTTGGCTGGCATAGTTTTGGCCAACAAAGCCGCAGGGCATGGCCAGCCGCAAAGCTGCGGCTGTCAGAATTATTTCATTTGCACTCACACCCTCCGAACACTCTCGCAAACACACACACACACACCCAGAGTGGCACACAAAAGTTGCCGCCTTTGCGGAAGCTTTTATAAATAAAGATTTAAAAAGTTTTCCCTTTCCTTCCGTCCGGCAGACATTAAAGTAATGGAATTGCAAACGGAACCAAAACCGTAGGAAACTCTCAAATGCTTCGACACCAAGCATATTTTCCCCCTCAGCCTTTCCACTCCCCCCTAATGAATTAAGGGTGGACCAAGCCAACAAACGGTATTTGGGCAGAAACTTTCTGTGTGTCCGTGGCACAAAAAGTGTCTCCTGCGGCTACTCTCCTCTTCTTGTGGCCAACTTTCTGTTTAGCCGTAAATAATTAAAAGTGAATTTCTCTATTTTACTCTCTTTTTCTCTCTCTCTCCCTCGCTTTCGCTGTCTCCCGGACCGCTTTGGGACGCTTCACGCTTTCCCGGGTTTCCCCAGAAAACTTTCTGTTTGCTGCCTGAAAAATAATGAAACTAGATATTACGCTCAAAATGAAAGTTTTCATTTTCACAGAGCAGCTGCATTAAGGCACTCTGAGAAATTGCTGTGGCACATGAAAATTGATAAAACTAAAACTGGGTCAAAATATTGTATATTTTTTTAGAAGTTAAAGCAAAAGATGTGTACCAAAAAATAGTATTAAAATATAATTTTACTAGCGATACTTGCTTATAATCTTTGCTTCAATATATTTCATATTCCGCATTAAAATAGAACAGATAAATCTATAATAGGAATACCCTTCAAGGTATTTTAACTTTAGTCATAAGCTTGTAACGCTGTGAAGGAGTCATTTCCGACCCTATAAATCATATATATTTTTGATCAGCATCACCAGCCGAATTAATCTAGCCATGTCCGGTGGAAAAATAAAATTTTCAAAATATTTCCAAAATTTCAAATTTTTATAAGGGGTTACATCGTTAAAATTTTAAAAAATTGAAAAAAAAAATTAAATTTTTTAAAATTATAAATTGAGTATGCAGATTTATTAACCTAATAAAATCGAACATAGGAAAGCTTTCCGAATTAAAATTGATGCTTTTTATGATTAGTTATGAATTTTTTAATCTTTGATTTGTTGGAAAAATTGTCATCGATAAATATCGAATTATAAACTTAGTCGAACAGCAAGGGTATATAAACTTTGGCTTTCCAAAGTTATTATCCTTTAAATTATATATTTATCTACTATGGCCATTTTATATTAAGCGATATAATCGCGATAGAATCTAAAGTACCCCGTAAATCATCGACAAATTTCGATGGAGCTAAAATCTAAGTTTTTACACCAAAAACAAAATACTTTCCTAAAATAAGAAAAGACTTCGCCCAACTGATTTCTATGTGTATTTACAGCTTAGTTTTTAATTAAACCCTGCACTTCTGGTTATCTCTTTGCGTTATATTTATAAATTTTTCCGAGTGCTTCCATTGCCAAACCCAACTGAGCTTAATCCCTGCGTTGAAGGCTTTTCACCTGGCCATCAGTCAGTCAGGCCGCAGCAGCCACAGCCTCCGGATTTACAATGCGCGCAAAGGCTTTAAGCCGGCACTGAGCCCGGGGCCAGGATGGGAGCTGGGCACAACTATAACCTGGACAGATGGCCGAGTGCCAGCTGGAGTGCCACAATTTAGTGGCCTACAGCCTGCAGCCAGGATTGTGGTGCAACTGATGCTGCTGGCATTTCCTGGCACTGCCACTGCCTGCATCCTTTGTCTGTCCGAACAAACTGCATACTTTTCGATTTATCAGAGCTATAGATACGGGCGGGGATTATGGTTTTGGCACACACACAAATTTATTGGTAATATATATGGGCTCTCCGAGTGGAGTGGGCTTAATTAAATTTTCTCAAAAATCGATAGCCCAAGAATTTCACTTCCAATTGCTTGGCAGAGACACTTCCCCTAGTGACAGATGTGAGAATTTGTCAAGCGAATAAATGTCGAATGTAACCGCATAAAACATTTATGAGGCCAGCAGCACATACACACAATTGGCAAGACAAATTCGGCACATTAAGGCGGCCTATTGTAAGCCAAGGCAATTGTATAGGCCATTTAAAAAGCCAACTGCCGCAAAGAGACGCACTCGTAGTGACAGTCGGCGTCGTGCTCGTCCTCGTACTCCTGCTCGTTTTCGTCCTTGTACATGTGTATAAATTAGTATTAATAATGTCTGTTTGGTAAATGTTTCAGGGACTGGCATGAAATATGTATGCCGAGCGGAGAAGTTTACATTTAATGTACGAATTTATTTATATTTTATCAGCTGCAGTTCTCGGGCTCTCTGAGTCCCTCTGTCTCTGTGTTTATCAACATTTCCATAGTTATTGCTGAATAATTCTGAAATATGGCTCTGCTTTATACATTTTTCGTTCGCTCTTTGCCTTCTTTTCCATTTGCGATTCTTAGCAAAAGAAATTCTTGTTGATTTTTGTCCAAGCATTGGCTTCCTTTGAGTGCAAAAAGTTTCGTCAATTTAAATTATTTACGCAAGAAAGCAGCTCAATCAAAGGAGATGTATGTATTTGTCGCAACCAAATTATGAGAATAACAAAAAGTCGAAGAAATTCATTTATAAACAGAAATATTTCTTTTTGAGTGGTTTTAATCAAATATTAAACCGAGAAATCTTTTTGAAAGCAAGCTTGGGTATAAAAAATAAAACTAAAATTTGTCCTAAAAATAAGCCAACGCCTATAACATAATCTCAGCTTTGAAAACTCCTTTGAAATTATTCTTTTGGCTTAGGATTAAGCCAAGTTCAAAGCAAGATAAAAACACATTACAGGCTATATTATAACCCCAATAAAACTGTGATAAGTCCACAAATAAATCTGTGACTCATGGGGCATAATTTTGTACCAAAAGAAAGGAGCAACACAATCAAGTTTATTGTAGCATACTTTGCTGCGAGCAAGCCCAAGATATTGGCCAGGGAAAAGCCCAGGAACATTAAGCGACATCGTGCCTAAAAAGCTTAATGAAATCCGCACATCCTTGACATACACATATACATATTATAGATGTATTCACCTTGTCCTGTGTCCTGGCCAACAGATATTGCCAATTACACGCACGCTCGCTTGGAATGAAAGCGACGCAGTTCGTCCGCTTTAATCTAACTCATTAGCGGCGACACTTTAATTAATATGCCATGGCAAGGCGGCAAGGAGTCCTGCGAGATGACAGGATCGCTGACCGGCAAATGAATTGCCACGACAACGTGCCCAAGACGCGTCATAAATGCAAATTTATGGCAAATGATTACATTAATGTTCTGCCAGCATCGTTCTCCTGCCGGTGTCCTGGCCACCATAAACTTTTAATGCCGCATTCTGATTTAATTAGCCTGATTTACACGGCCAGCAGCAGCCGTGGGATGATGTGTTGAATGCCAATTGGTAATTGACACACAGGGACAAAATTTGTCACAGACTTAGAGGTAAAAATAATTAAAATAAATGTACTTCTAGAGACTTGCTAGTTAATATTACAATTACTTGATTATCGTTTAGTTTGTAGTCTTTTTTTATGGATAATTGTTTCATATAACTCAGCAGGGTTTCTCCTAGTGCATAGTCCTGCGAAGCAGCTTAAATCAATGGCAGATGTGTGGCGACTGATCTATTTATACTCGCCAGCCAAGTTGCCACGTTGCCAAGTTCGCATTAAGTCAATCCCATCACAAAGGAGCAGCAGGACCAAAGCCCATATTGTCGCCGTCCAAGGATATTAGACGCGGCAAGTAACCCAATTCGCTTAGCAGTTGTATAGCGACTTGTTTGTGACATAATATTATCTGAGTGCGCGTATGTCTGTATATATTAGAGCCAAGAAGGACGGGTCTCTATATGCGGTTTGTTTTTCGAATTCCGCAGGCGACGCCCGGGATAAACATTGGAAATTTAATGATGGTGCCTTCAATGGAAATGCAAGCGCAACAAGCGACAGGACAGCAGGAAAAATATAGATAAAATAGAGTACACACAGTGACAGCTCAGCAAATGCATTGAGAATATCAAAAAGGAGGGTTAAGATACAAGAAATTTAAGCAAAAAGTGGTTAAAGAAAAAGGTGTCTTTTTCAGCAAGGAAACTCAATTACCTTATAGAGTTCAAAGTGAATTTATATTAATAGACATACTAATACAGAATAGTGCACACTGACCAGGGAAATCATACCTTAAATTTTATTAGATTAAATATAAGCTTATCTTCCCCAGTTTCTAGCCTTGGTAAATCACTTTTTTGATACCCTCTAATCTAGCCGAATGACAGTAATAACAACCATTGTTAAATCTCCCCAAAGATTCCATAATGGTAACGCAGCGATTCCATTCCTGAAATCCCTAACACATCCCAACCTACCCCCTTGGCCAGTGCCAGGACACGTTCTGGCCAAATCGAATGAAAGTCCGCTTGTCATAAAAGCGGGAAGAGCAGCTCGGGGCTGAGATATACCCCGGACTACCACCTGCTCCCCACTTAGCTGTTTGTGTGTAAAATTGAATTTAAATTGCATGTCCAAAGTTCCACTTCCGTTTCCGCTTGGCCCCCCGCTCGAACTGCTTCTGCCGCTGCACTGGAGCATTGAATTTCAATTGATTGGAAATGCTCGGTCCATGACAGAAAACCAGCTCTAATGCCAGCCCCCGATAATGCCAGCAACTATTTTGATAGGAAAGCAAAGCAAAAAAAAAAGAATATAAATCAAATCGAGGAGGCAAGAGTTTAAATTTAAGCCCGGGCGTCTCAGTTAAGCGGATTTCGTTAAGTCCCTCTTTTCCATCTCCTTTTTACTGTATTTTTGTGGCCAAAAAAAAAAATTTAAATTATGCTAAGCACTGAAAACGAGGGTGAAAGGGGGATACGTTTTGGAAAATTCGGCAAGTTTACATTTCATTTTTTGTGAAAGACATTCCCAGAACACCTGGCGAGAACTCTCTGGCAATAATGTTCTTTCATTTCCGGTCTAGACACAACTCAATCGAACGAAAAAATAGGCATTTCCCCGGCTTATTTAAATACAATTTGGTATGGCTCCCTCTTTTTGCCAGTTGACAAAATTAAAAGCTGGCTTTTAATAGGCAACCAGCAGCCGGAAATATTATCCGCAGTGGCCAGACAGCGGTTGAGTACATTTTAAAATTTTGTTAAGCACTTTTCACACATCGCATAACTCGATGGACAAATAACGAGGAATCGCATGTTACTCTCAGCATATTGGATGGCTATTTAATTTTGATTTTACGCAGTTGAGTTCATTTACAGCATAAAAGACATTTCAAGTGAGGGAAAAATCATTGCAATAGGAGCTTGCATATATTTAGATTTACACATTTTGCCTGACTGCATGAGATACTCTCGTGTAAATGGAATTGAATCACAAAATATATATATTCCTTTTATTCAATTACGGTCGAAAGAGCAATTTTTATTGAAGCATATTTGTTTTAGTTTCCATTTATGCCAAAAAGGAATGCTGTGAATCAAATATTATTTCAGTTAAAAATATATAAGCCAAAATGGAATTTTTAGAGTATTTTGACTGTATTTTATCTTTTTATTATATTTCAGTAAACTTGTGAGTATGCCAAAAGTTTATTTTTTGTTGCTTACCCTCATACGAATTTTTGGGAGAAATAGCAAAAGAATTCGGGATAAACTCACCAGAGTTCTTAGAATCCTAAAAAGATGACTAACTGTTGGCTAAGAAATTATTCTTAGTAAAAAGTAAAGATATATACACGAAATTCTGTACTTCATAAATTGTAAGCAATGCAATTTAAGACACATTTGTAGAGTAATCTCTTGATTAAAATAGTTTTTAAGGCAGTTTTCCAATATGCAACAGACCACTAAGCCACAAGAAAGATTTATATATTTACAAGGCAAACTTTCAGCCATCAAATAAAGTATTCTGTTCATTATATTTCCCGGCATTTTTCTTATTCAGATGTTATTAAACTTTAACATGGATGTAATGTTGCATTTCTGGGTTGCAAAATATAAGCGAAATGTAGCATACATATTGACTTGTAACCGGCAAATGCCCGAAATTCTGTGCATTTCCACCACTCGTGAATAATTCAAATTCACAGGTGAACGCGTTTTTTTTGACACCTCGCGAAATGAGGAAAATATGTACCTGGAGCACCTGGCAGCCATTCAGCCATGCAGGCAGCCACGTGTAAAATGTGCAAATGCAATTTGGCAACGTTGACAGCGCTGATGCCATCGCAAATTGAATCAAAATTCAATTTGACAGCGAAAATGCGTGTCGCAGTTGTCTTTTTGTAGTTCTTGCTACCAAGTTCGGCGGCACCCTCTTTAGTGTTCAGTTAGCCAATTAAAAATATAGAGGGAAAGATGCTGGAGAATGCAATCCACACACCAGGAAACCGGTGAAACTTTTTCAATTTCGAGCAAGCGCTGAGGACGAAAGTCAAATATCAGAGTCGTGTAAATGATATACCCGTCGTCGACGAGCACATCCATGCATGCAGTTGCATTGTGGCCCCTCGGGGGGAAAAGCCAAAGGAAACCCAGGGGAAACTCTCTCTCTATTTGCACACACACTCGGAGAGAGAACGGCAAATCCCTTTGCATTTTTCGGTTAGATTCGACAAAGTCCTAAACTTTGTATGACCAACTTTGGTTGCTGCCTGCCCCGTCCCTCCACTATAAAATACCGAGCGCCCTGCGTCCCGATGTAACAGAAAAGTATAAATATTAAAAGAAGTCGCAAAGAAAATAGCAAGTAGCGGTTTCTATTTCGCAAGGAAAGTTTTGTTGCGATTCTCCCGCCGAGGGCCGAAAGTTTTCTGCTTGTTTGCAACTTGTTTCGGAAAAGCAATGCAACAAAAAGCAAAGCATGTCATCAAATATGAGAGGAAAAGTATGAATATCCTTTCACCGAAACTTTTGGGAATGGAATGGCATACAACTGATAAATATAGGGTCTTTCGGTGGCAAGTGTAGTCCAATGATGCTGCTGGCATGTTGTTAATGCAAAGGATGCAGGGCTGAAACACAATAGGAACCACATCATCTACAGTTTCGGCACCCAAAAACCATTTGCCACAGCTCAGTTGCATTTAAGACTTGCCAGGCCAGCAGAATTTCCCTTCCAATTAGAGACTCAGGGACCCCGGGGCAACGTCAGCATTCCAGTTACTAGGCCATCATCTCCCTTAAATATAGGTGGCTTTGATTTATCAGATTCACCGGGTTTCCCAGATTTCTCAGAATCCAAACAATAGAGGTAAGTTTAGGATTTCATACCGAGAAGTACATAGCAACAGTTTGGGCCCAAGGTCCATTAAAGTCTTGTCTTCAAGTAACTCCTAACCTCAAGGATGTAATAAGCAAAAGTTAAGTTCACTTTTATATATAGTTTCAATCAATTCTTTGTTCATTTGTATGTAAATACGAGTTTTCTCTTAAACTTTTCCTTAACCAACTGCTCATAATCACATCAAAAACAAGGACTTGACAAATCAAATGCATATTGTGAACAAAACTTGTGTAAACAGTTTCGCAGAAGCCAATAATTGAGTTCTAAGTTGATGAAGCCATAGCGAAACCAAAACTTTTACAACAAGTTCAAGGCTAAATGAAAGTTTCTCCCAAATAGAACTTGATTTGATTTGGCTTGAATTGCTGCTGAAAAATACCAAAAGTCATGCCAGCAATCCTGGCCAAGGACTGTGACTGCCAGCAACCACATATTAAGTGGTCAAGGGATATGGGAGTGGAGTGGATGGGCCGGGTCGGGGCTATTAGCCACGGGCCACATGCCAGAATGCGCCAGAATACGCCGGCTTGGCCATTCCACAATTGGAGGCATCTAAGCTGGCAACTGCAGAGGATTACAGAGGACAACAGGACAGCACCCCTCGACCCTACTCTGACCAACTGCAGTTGACCGCTTCCGCTGCTGTAGAGGCAATACTTCCGGTCTGTTCTGCGCACACACAGACACACCCAGACATCGATTATGCAAGGGACAAAGCTGAATGTATGGGCGGGGCGTGCGGAGAGGAGCGACCTTTGACCCTTGGGCGCAGCAGCCGCAATTTCGCTGCCAATTTGCTGCATTAATCGCTCGACAAAACCGAACAAAGGCAAACACATTTACCAGCCAATTTGCTACGCGCCCGAAATTTCAATTTCTTCTGCTGGCAAACAGAGAACCGAAAGAAGCAATTCATTATTGACGCACATTTGCATATTAAATGAGCACGAAAACAAAAGCAACAACACAAAAAATATATATATATATGTATAACACAAAACCAAGTTAAACAGCGGAATTCTCGAAACGGATTTGCCCAATTTTCCACACGTCACCCAAAATTTGTGTGGCCAAAATACACTTTAACTCCGGCCAGATGGCCAGATGGGCCAAGGAGCAGCAAGAACAACCGTTAGAGGCCAGGAGAGGCAGCAGCCCAGAAGCCGGAAATGACGCGCTGAGCGGGGCAAATGGCTGACCCGACCGGAAATTGCTTTCGTCTGCCCCCGTCGCAGCTCTGGGGCGACCATAAAAAGTGCTTTTTCATGTCGAATCCATGAGAGTGGGAGAAAGTTGAATCCAAACGTCAACAAGTTCATAACCGAAAAGTGCAAAAAACTACACTAACATAACACGTCTACGAAAAAAAGGGTCTTTGGGCAGTTGTAGGCTTTAACAGACAACATAATATTTGGTTTAAGAATTTAAATTTGATCATTCAAGTCGTTAAATAATTGAATGTTAAGTAGCAATGTTAACAAATAATTGTAGAGCTTAATGCTTTCATAAGCTCATCCTCCAATTTATTTTAAATTAATATCTAAATGTTCATTTTTGTTTGTAAGTATTCCCCAGAAAACTTAAACAGAGCATATAATATTTGATTTAAAAATTTAATACGTCAACTAATTTTAATATTAAGTGGCGATAAAAACAAATAGTTCTATGGCTTGATTTTTCCATTATTATTAAATCCCTAATTATGTAAATTGCTTTTTAGGTACTCCCCAGAAAACGGAAGAACAGAAAACTTGATCAATAAAAACATTTATCAGGAAAATATAAAACCATATAGTCCAAAGATTAATAGTTTTAAGATCTTGTCAAAACTCAATTTTCAATGAATAACTACTTCTTCTATGAAAGAATAACTTTATCAATAAAATCATTAAAATAATTTAATGTAAAGTAAACTAATAATTCTAAGCTTAATGGTTCTATCATCTTATTAAAACCCCTATTTATTAAATATATTATAGATTAATATCATAATTTGCATTTTATTTCTGGAACCTATAAATAAATTTCTGTTAATTCTGGTAATTAAATTTGTTCAGTGCAAGTGCTTCCTCGCTTTCCACGCTCTCCATTTTCATCCATAGTTAAAGGCCATTTCAAGAGCTCTTTTCTCGCGCCTTTCCAGCCATAAACATTTACATTTTACAAGTTTTTTGTTTGCTGTTTTTTATGCAGCAGCCGCAGTTGAAAATGGGAGGGTGCTGGGTATATGAGATAGGAGTTAGAGGTCGCCCTCTCAATTGTATCTATGCCAGTCACGTGCTTACTTATTTTTCTTTTTTTTTTCTTTATTTTTATTTGTTTTCTCGCGTTGCTTGGAAATGCTAAAATGTTGACTGCAATTACGAGAGGCGAGACCCCAGTGAGTCTTTAGCCCAAGTTTGCTATGGCAAATGTCTTCGTTTTGAGCCAGTGGCAGTCATAAATTTTCCGCTGGCTTTTCAGCTGTGAAAACCCCCCACGGATGGGGTATAGGGTATATATGTATGTATAGGGTTCGGGGAACAAGTCCTCGGCACAATGGGGCGCCAATTGCTGTCGGGAGTAAATCTAAATGAAATCATTTCACTCGCTGTCCCTCATAAATTCGTAAATCAAATACAAAATTAAGGGGGGTTTAGGCCCAGGGCCAAGGAAAAGGACCAGAACATTGTAAAGTTTGATCCTAGTTCTTGGAAGTTGAGCTCCTTTTTATGATTTCATGGCTGAGTGTCAAGGGTAAATGATATGAGGTTTATATACAAGATTTAAATTGATTTTATTAATTAAAGAGGGCAAAGGACCAAGTTCATTGGCTTTTCGTTAGTAAAAGCAATTAATTTCTGGAATGTAATTATATTTATCGCGTATTTTGTAGGGCCTTCTGATAAAGATTTTTCTTATTTCCCACAAAATAAATAGGATTCATACATATATAAAAACGTATGATAGAGTATTCATATTTCACTCCCTTTTTAATCAATCTCCTGTGAAAATTGAGTCAACTTTTATTTGTTTATCCTGGCTGTTGCCACCATTTCCTCCCTTTATTTCCTTGTTTTTTCTCACCGCTGTCGCTGTCTCTTCCCCTTTGAATTTTGAGTACTTGATAGCAATTTGTTGTTGAGCATTTTAATTGCTCGCGTGTTTGTTTCGCTTGGCTTTTCCCTTTTGAATTTCCCCCATCTCTCCTGTACCAACGCCGCAGACGGCGGTTGCCCCATCCTGCACCTCCTCCGTCTCTGTAAATGCGATTCACTCATATGGCATATAGCTTACAACACGTATAGCATACATGCACAGCACATATAGCACATATTCACGGCGTTTATGGCACAGCCAGGTGGCTGCGTTGCGCTCCTGTTTCGGGCTCGCTTTTTCCGTGTTAATTTACTTTTCAGCTTGTGGCCATCAGAAAAAGCAGCAGGAGCAGCTCAATTAACACAAAGGGGAAGAAAGAAAGCCAAACCAAAACCGAGAGGGAAAGGGACTCCTGCAGCAGCCAGCAATGAAAGGAGCTGCTGCTGCAACAAACAAATTGCAAAATGAGTCCTCCACCAAGTCGAAATGTGAGCTAAACAAATAGAGAACGGACTCAAACTACCTACGGCTTGAGCCTTTGCCCCCTATAAAGTCCTTTCAACGTGTGATACAAGAGGAGGATGCAGGTAAGCCAGGAAAGTGTTATGAAAGTTGGGTTACATGGGGTTACTCGACAGCTTTTGCTATTAAATATCAATATTTAATCCATATAGAAATACTTGTGGTCTAAATTCCCTTACTAACTCTCTCGAAGAAAGTACAATTGGCATTTAATAAAAAGCCACAAGTTTAGCTTTCATAAATTTCAATGAGTTGCCTACTTTGTGTCGCCTCGTAAAACTTTAACTCGTAATCAGGGGATCCATTGAAAGGGGCTGGGAAATTGAGGCCAGACGGCGAGAACTTTGTCTAGATCCTTTTGTCCAACTTTTGCCTGACCCACTGTCATCGCCGTCGGAGAGTCTCCCTCTTGTTATTCTAAATTTATTACACGCACGCACACACTAATGAGCGTTAGTGGTGGCTGCGCCCATAAAAATGCACAGCACTCCGTTGAACCACTTTAAGGCCCCATCCCATCCCAGCCCTTGTTGCACATCAAATGGCAGAGTTTAAACCTCATCGCTGGTGCATAAATTTCAACCAGTTTAGTGCTCTTGCTCCTCCTCGTCCTGCTCCTCGGGATGCGTTGCTGTCCATTCGAGCATGTTTAATAAGCGTCGCCATTTTTCATGCGCAGTCAACGGAGGAGCAGCCGCCATCCACCATCAGCGGATCCTCATCCTCATCCTCATCCTCTTGGCTGGCTGTAACATGCAGATGGATGGAGCAACTATGAGTGCCACGTGAGGGGTTTGCTCTTAGCAAGCCAGCTGCAAAATATTTGAACTGTGCTGTGGCAGCGGTGACAGTCAACAAGGAATGCTAAAAGCTACACCATAGGAAACATATTTGGGGAAATTCTAAATATATATTTAGATGGGGCATATGGTAGAGAAAACATTGAATAAAATAAAACATTTATAGCCCAGGGAAATGGAACATGCAAGTTAACTTGCTTAAAGATGTATCCGTATTTAGCTTTAATAAGTTTTCAAGTGCTTATTTTGTTTCCACTTTCGTTTATGTTTTCCCCCACGATCTTTGAGTTTCTCGACATCGCTGATATGGATTAATGGCGACCAGCACTCTCCCAGCGAAACCCCATAAAGATATTAATCTCCGGGCGGAACTGCAAGCTCAATTTATATAGCATTTATCAACCATTTGCGACGGGTGTGCGTGTGTGCCGCGCCCCAGACTAAATGTGAATTATGATGATGCTGCATAAGAGTGACACATACCGTTTCCCCAGCAAAATATCATCTTTATTTTTTTTTTCCCCTCTCTATCCAGCGTGTTCTGCTGTTCTGGCTATTTCGTTGATGTCTGACTAGTATTTTCCCTGCTGCTGCTGCTGTTTTTTTTCTGGGAGCGGAAAATTTGTCAACTCAGTGAATCGTAAATGTTATATGGAGCGAGATGGGAACATCAAGACGAGAAAAGCAACAGAGAGAGAGAGAGAGAGGTAGAGCAAACAAATGAAAATGTTGTTTGCATTGAAATTTCGCTTCGTTTCGTTTGGCTTTCAATTAAGCGAATGCGGCCAACGCTGCGTATGAGCAATGTTTGGCCATAATTTGCGGACAAACACAAATGGTCACAAAAATAGAGAAAAAAAATAAATAAAAAAAGGCACACCGCAAAGGCAAACAAACTTGGAGAGGAGCTCCAGGTTGACAAATGGCCCTCGGAGCAGGACACGAAGACACGGCAGTACATCTGTAGCCATTAGACACGTAGCCGGAAGTTGCCAGGATGAACTGGGCCCTGATCCTGGGGCGGGGTCCATTGCTCACGTCCTGCCGTTCTAGCGGACATGCCTTCCCGGTCAGGTGTATGGCAAATGTGTGTGCCTGTGTGCGTGTAATAAATTTCACCTGCACACACACAAAAGCGCACACACAAATTGAGCAACAAGGCGCCACGCAACGAAGCTCGCTTATTTAGTGCCTTCGCCTTTGGCAGTTTATTTCTGCTCTTTTTAAGGAACTCGGAAAAAATCAGCATAAAAAGCAGAAGTGAAATTATAGTTACAAAAAGAATGCATAGTTTTTATAGTAAATAATTTAGAAAATATTACTATACTTTCCTTGACATTAATAATTTAACTTTAATCTTGTTTTTGTATTAGAATAATTATCTTAAGTAGTTCATCCATTAAAAAGAGCGCTATCTTTTGTTTTATGACACTTCTTTCATACATCTTTGATATTCTTTAAAGGTTGGTGTAATCATTTACCCAATATCAAGAAAAGCCTAATTAAGCAAAGATTTCCAGAGTTTCATTTGATTTTCCTTACAAGTTATTAACTTAAAATGATAAAAGAACTTTATTTGTTGTATTTTTTAAACCAGAATTACTATTCATAGATTTTGCTTCAATCTTTGGTATTTTTGCCCTAGGTTACTTTAATCTTTACCCGAATGACATCTAAGGAAACTTAGTTCAACGAAAAGTTTAATTAGATTTCCCCCAGTTTATTTCCTTTAGCTTATTCATTTCATTCGTAAGAGTTTTGTTAATGAAATAAACTCAAAAGAATTCACAAGAACAAATAAACAAAGAATTCGGCCTGCAGGCTTGCTTCAGGAACTTCCTTTAATTATTCCTAATTATAGAAGCATTTTTCTCTTTACACCTTCAGGCTTTCCATTAAGTGTTTACTTGTGAAGTTTCAACAATTTATTTATGCTTAAGAAATACGTATTAGACACTTGAAATTGGATGCAAAAAATAAAGGAAGCTACACTTGCCAAATCATTTACTTAATTATTTAAAATTCTGCATGGCAATTTGTGCAAAGGCTTTTCTCGCTTTCCCCCCATTTCCTTGCTCCTTTAAAGACAAATGCAATTTGTTTATGGCAAAAGGAGGGCAAAGTAAAAGCGGCTAGAGTCCCGGGGCCTGGGGACTCGGCTTTTGTGAGGACGAAAAGGGACTGTCAGGACTGGCAGGACTAACAACGCCCAGGAAACGCAGCGCATTTTGCTGAAATTACTTAGTTGCATCGAAGAAGATGCAGGGAAAAGCTGAGCCAGCATCCCGAGCATCAACTGAGATGAGTCACCTAGCAGCATTAACCCCTTGCCGACGACATCCTTCCGCCCTCGCCTTCGCCTTTGCAGGATCTCTCTCCTTTCGAGAGCAAATTGCTATGCAAATTGAGCAAATAAATGATGCTGATGCCGCCGTGCTGATGCAGATGCAGATGCAGACGATGATGAGGATTAGCCTTGCAAATGTTGCTTAATATTTTCTTTTAGCTGCTGCAGAAAAACATCGTTAGTCGAATGCCCAGAAAATGCTTCAAATTATGGGACGATGCTAAGGAAAAATCAAGGAAAGCATTGCTCTTGGAAATATTCAAAATCCTATGCTTTAAATGCCCATGTTGATTTTTAAAAGCTGAACTCCTATCAAATGTTTGCTTTAAATTTAAATAAAGCAATTAACATAAGACTCTCACATGTAAGAGTGCAACCTTAGTAGAAAGAGTTTCAGCTTTAGCTTTCGGAAATGGTAAAATGTAGTTGCTACACGCAGGATTAAATGTGTTTACCGAACCGTATCAGTTTAGTAAGCCACATTTTAAGCTGCGGGCTGTATGTTTCATATTTCCCAGCCCTAAAAATAACCAAAATTTGTGCTAGAATTTAAGCAAAGGCCACCGCAGCATGTGCTGTGCAAACATTACGTACTTGCGTATATATACAAAGCAAAAGTTATCAAATATCAGAAAATACGAGAAAATACATTCGGCTTTTCTGCTTATTTATGCCCAGCATTCAGTTTTGGGTTAAGCTGCCAGCCAGAAGCCAGAAACTCTCTCCTAACACTCGCAAGTTATTGCGTCTGCTGGCTGGGCGTCATTTTTCAATTTTCCGTGGAAAATTTTCCCCACTCGTGCACCTGGCAAGGCAACTAGGGCTGGGGAAAAAATGGCAGAAAGTATCCTAATAAGAAAGCTAACATATGCAGCGAGGTGCGGTTGCTACAATCAATAAGGGGATGAGCGGGGAAACCGCAGGAAAATCTTATTGCGGCTTAAAGGAATTTACCCAACTCATTTTTATGGGCGTGTGTGCTGGTGGAAAAATAAAATCACATTTTTATCTTAAGCCGCAAAGTCGAATGGAAATTATTATCGCATAAAAATCTATTCACATATTCATTTCAAACGATTCGGTGGCATGACTGGGTACAAAAGTGTGACAGACATCCACTTCCCCTGATACATGTCGGTTTTATAATACATAATGCTTAGTATTCAGTTTGATAAACACGGCACTGGCGTCACAAAAACTCCATGCAAACATTATTTTCAACACCGAAACTTTTCTTGGCAGAGCGAACTTCTGTTGGACAAAAAAAAGCGAACATGACAGGTTTATACATTTTTCACAGGGTGCTAAATCCTCTGTTTGCTCAGCAGAACTCCATTTGTTTAAATACAGTATTTATCTTTAGCTTGCTCAAGTGCTTTTAAAGAAGAACAAGCATTATATATTAGATAATACTAGTTAAATTTTAACAGATGTTCGCCTCAAGGCGTTTATTCCGCAAACAAACAGAGCTGCAAAAAGTGTCATTAAGGAGAATGTTATATAATAAATTAAACCTTTCATTTGCCTTCGGTTTATATGAATATATTTAATTGAGGTTGACATTGATTAAAATTGCCGTAGATTATTGATTATTAATTAATTGATTTTATGGCAGATACGTTTCACATGTCACATGCATTAACATGAAATAGCCAAGGTGATCATTAATCATTTGTTCTGAAAGTATTTTTTACCTAGTGAATTGTCGAGAGTCTCTGTACACACTTTCTTAGTTACTTAATTGATTGTAATAAAAAGGTTTTAAGTTAAAATTTCAATTAAATATCCTACAGCTTCACTGCAAAGATAGTTCTTCCGTTTTAGCAAATAATTTATAATGCACAAAGCGTTACTCATCTTGTTATTATCTCTCTCCCACTATATTGAATATAAAATGTAATCTTCAAAACTCACCTCGATGCAGAACTGACATCCACACTGATGCAGCGACATGGCCTCAGCCACTTCCTCCACATCGATCAGGCACAGCTTGCAGGTAAAGGGCTGGAAGTTGACGTTGGTGGGCGTGGCCGGAGTGCCCACCGAGGGCGTTACATCCGCGGAGGCGAGCATCTCGCGACGCTTCAGCGCAATCCCATCCCTAACACAACAGGCCTGGGCCGCCTGATTGGCACTGGCCATGGAGAGGAGCGATGTCACGGTCAGCGGGTAGGCGTGATCGGTGCCAAAGGGTGCCAGTTCACCGCCAGGCGCTGCTCCAGTCGGCGTGGGAGTCGCGGGCGTCGATGTCCCCTGCTGGTGCTGGTGCTCCTCGCTGTTCAGGTTGGCGGCACAACTGGAGTGGAGCGTGGCCGTTGTGACATTGGACGGCGGACTGGGACTGGTCGAGCCGGCCGCTGCTCCACCGCTGAGCCTGATCTGAGCATTCACGTTGATGTGCGGCTCCTGACTGCGGCGCTGCTGCTGCAGCAGCTCCTCCACTTCCCGGTGATTCAGGGCCGAGTCCGGCCTGGGCACAAAGCCATTGGACAGGGAGTAGCGCGAACCGGAGGCAGCCAGCGATAGGATGCTGGAGCAGCGCGAACAGGTGCCCACGCCATTCATGCTGCTCACACTGTTCCGCAGGCGATTCAGGGGTCGGATCTGCTCCACGCCGCTGGAGCTGAACATGCCGCTGCCATGGACGGCCAGCGAATAACCCTGACTGCGGCTCTGGCTCAGGCCGAGGCTATGGCCTTGGCTCTGCGATTGGGATTGACGGGTGAGGGCCAGGACCGTCTCGCACTTGCGCAGTCCCGTGTACTGGACAATGGACTGGGACTTCTCCTGGTGCAGGCTGCTGGCACTGCCCTCGCGTCGCATTATGTGCCATATCTTCTGCTGGACGACATTCAGGGAGCTGCTTGAGCCGCTGATGCTCAGGCTGCCGCGCCCATGGCCATTGGCTAGCTGGCGGCCAGAGGGATCTCGGAGCACCACATCCTGTTCGGAGGGAGTGCGTGTGATCCGTATTTCCGGCGAGGCAGGGCGCTCCCGATCGGGTATCCCGCCAACTGTGGCGCCGCCTCCGCCTCCTCCTGCTGCTGCTGCTCTACTGCTACTCGCCTTGAGTCCCACCAGGGACTTGAGAAAGTTCTCGATGCGACGCCGTCGGGGCAACTGCCCGCCACCCGACAGTCCCAGTGAGCTCTCCAGATCGTGGCCAGGTCCGCCATTGACTGCCAGCGCTCCTCCTGCTCCTCCAGAGCCACCTCCGCCGCCTCCTCCTGCTCCGCCAGCGTCGCCATTCGCCGAGGAAATGATGACCTTGCTCCGCGTCTGCGTGTCCAGTAGCGCAACCGTCTCAGCGTCGCCGGAATCGTGGACGTGGGCGTGGCGGGGCGTGGCATGCAGGGTGGTGGAGGCGGCACTGGTGGCCTTCTGGCTGGCGGAGCGCTGGTGCTGCTTTGTGTTGGCCAGATTGTGGATTGGCGAGGAGTCCTATAAGCATACAAATTAACGTATTAAGGATTGGGTAAGGATGTGGAATGGGGATCGGAGACTCACCCGCGAGTCCTGCTCCAGCTCCTCCTCGAGTGCACTGTAGACGGGCGCGTACCAGGAGTAGGAGAGCTGTTTGCGGGCGGACGGAGCCGCAGCTCCCGCTCCTCCACCGACAACGTTAGCCGTGGGTGGTGCCGTGTGACCGGGCCCGTGGTGCTGCTTGAGCGGCACAAGCTTGGCAGCCCCTACTACTGCTACTCCTCCTCCTCCTCCTCCTCCTGGTGCAGTTACTGGAGCTGTGGTCACCAGATTGTTGTTGTTATAGCTGAGCGGTAGACTGCGACGCTGGTGCTGACCTCGGGTGGGAGGCAGATGCTTGGTGGGCTTCCTGTTTAGTGGCCAGTGTACCAGAAAATAAACAGAAGAAATAATCGAACAACAATTATTATCATCTGTTCAAAAACTCAGACAAGAACTATTTCTGACAGACTAGGGTTAATAGAAAGGTCGTATCAACTGTCAGAGTTAGAAGCTGTAAGTTCTAGGTGTCGTCGCTCTCTTAGCCTGGAAAAAGGTCACTTTAAAGCTCGCTTGGCTCGACCCTTCTTAACCCTTGATTTCTTTTGATTAACCCATGACCCAAGGACCCAACGAGTGACAACAATGTGGTAATAAATATATATATTTAGGTGCTGGAAACTTGGAAATTGGTAAAATTTCAAGAGTAAAAGTTTGAATTTTAACGAAATGCATATAAAATAAAAACGCAAAACAATAACATATTAATTATAACTCAATCATGTAATTATTAAGAGACAAATACAATTAATAGTTTTAAGAATTATGTTTAGGGAACGAAATAAAATTAATATAAAGATCTTTGGTACGTTTAAGTCATATAAAAATTCAAATTAATACAATAATTTTGTCCTACTATATGCCAATGAAATATTAAGATTAATGCGGTGAATAGATTTAATTTAGGGGTAATAGGGAGGGTTTAGATGAACGAGTGATCATCACCAACTCGATAACTAACTCGTTACGGACACCTAACTCGCTACTATTGTTTACTCTGTTTCGCGAAACTCGCTAAATTCACAATTTATTTTTTGTTTTATTTTTCTTTGGTCATTGGATTAGAGTAGTGTATATGAAGGGTGAGCAAAGGAGTTTTTAGGGATAGGAAAAACCTCGACCCCAATTCCGGCAAGAGGCTGTAACCGAATACAAGCAACAGCCGTGCTATATACAACCGAAATTTCAATGTACCTGCCCGCTCCGTAGAGACTGCTGTGGTGCTGTCGCCTATGCTGCTGCTGGTGGTGATGTTGGTGATTTTGGTGCTGGTGATGGCTTCCCTGAGACAACTCCTTCTTGGTGAAGATAAGCGAGGCACTATTCTTGTTCAGCCTTATGGATCGCTGCTTATCCACCACCGTGGCCTCAATGTGCGTGAGTAGCGGCACCGTCTCCGAGAGCGGCAGCAGATGCTGTGCGGTCGTCGATTCCGAGGGGAAGTTGATCACAAAGCTCTCGGCGGCGTCATCGAAGACACTAGCCCTGGCCGCGCTCACACAATCCTCGCTGGACGAGGGGCTGCTCAATGAGTTTCGCTTGGAACGGCTCTGGTTGTGGTTATGGGTTTGGTTATGGCTCTTGAGATCCTCCGTGTGCTGTTGGTAGCAACTGCTGTAGCTGATCTTGTTCTCCACCAGCAGTTCCAGGGGCGGCAGTTTGGCGTGGCTATGGGTACTTCGATCCGGATTGATCTCCTGGGGATTCGAGGGCGTGGCAGGCACGTGCACCGGCTGCGAATGCGAATGCGAATGCACTTCAGTCGGCTGCAATCCCGTCGACGCTGGCATCGCCAATGGTGGCCGCATTCTGGCCCGGATTGCACTCGATCAGCGGCTTCTTGGCGAGTGATGTGCTCAGCTTAACCGTGGCTGGCAACGGCAGCGACATGTTGACAAAGGCCTATTATGACAAGAAAAGATATTGGTTAGTACTTGAGCAAAGCACTTTTCAACTAAAAGTAATTAATCTATTATTTAATATTATATATATTAAATTGAAGACGATTCCTATTTTTACAGCCTCATTAAGTTCACTGACAAGACTTAAGAAACCTTCTATTTTCTGGCTTCCCAAAAGTATATTCTTTTCCCTCTTCAGAGTTTAAAGCTTTATACTTTTCCAATCAATTTTTTGGCTGGTACCCAATATACGTATTTATTCAGCGTGTTGCCGGTATAAAAACAGTTGCTACCTCATCGAATTCCATCCGATTTGTGTGCCAACTGCACCTGTATTTGCATTTAAGGCTTTATTGGATTTATGGCAATTGGCCGGAAGGGAATTGAGAGGGGTTTCCGCATTCTGATTAGAATTCGGCATTGTTCGGGGACTACCCTTTGGAATTTAATCTGGCCAACCGATAAGTACTCCTTTGTTCGTCCTTCGAGTGGCGGCAACAGGGCTGTCAAAGCTTTCCAATTGAAGCGTGAACCTCTCGCTGATTATAAGGGAATTATTAGCTACAAAATCGAGGCTGCATAAGTTGCTTTTAGTGTCGCTGTCGCTACGTTTTGATGGAGCTTTCCCATCATTCATCATTATGACGCGGGGCAATCTCGTGGGGCTTGCCCAGGTATAGTAAATGAATGGGAGCTAATCCCTTAAATTTTCAGCAAAACATATTTATACATGGCCAATTTAAGGCCAATTAATTGGCAAATTGTTTGATTCGCACTCAGAGGAAAGAATGCAGTATAAAATTTGCATTGCGATGCAACAGAAACCAATTTCAATTCGCAAACTCTGCGTCGGGCAAACGGAATAAATGAAAGAGAAGCGTGGAGGAAAAACTCCGAGAAAATCGGGAGGGGGGTTGAAAAGTCTCTGGGGGAAATCGACGCCTCCTCCGACTGAAAATTCCCGGCCAAGCGTCCATCCAGTCAATTAAGTTATTTTCCACTTTGAGCCTGGTCAGGTGCCATTGCCAGTGTGCACAAAAATATGTATTCCCCACGGCTCGCAAATTGGTAAATAATAGAGTGAAAAATACAATTTTCAGTAATTTAGATGGATTGCATTGAAAAATTCGGAAAATATACACTTTTATTCTTTTAGAAAATGAGAAAAAGCAATACGAAATTCTGATAGTAATTTCAACTCGTTATTAGTTTCTAATTTTAAAAAATTAGACTAACTAACCGCTTAAAATTAAATGTAAAGTTTTTGATAATTCAAAATTGTACAAAATGTTCATATTCAAAGCAAGCTTTATCTATAGAATGACGCATAAGATTACAAAACTGCTTCAGTGATTTTACTTTTCGAATATTAGGGTGACCAAATTTAATAATTAAAGTGCCCAGAGGCTTATACTATTGGAAAGTTTAAAGCTTTATATCTAAGCTTTAATAGTTTTTAAAATGAGAAAATATAATACAAAATCCTTTTCTACCATTTAATTGCCATTTTTTAAAATGTGCCCATAGAGAATAATAAAACTTTATTTATGTTAACTTTGGTCATACTTTTTGGTGATTTAAAATATCGCTACATTTATTTTATTTCCCAGAAATCTCATGCCAAATCAGCTCTTGAAGCCGTATGTTAAGTTCAAAAAATTTGCATATTCCACTCCATCTTGGCCACACTGTATCGCAAAGTTTTGGCCCCAACCTGCAGGAATTTTCCATTAATTTCAACTTAATTACGCTGGCAGCAGAAACAGAAGCCGCAGCTGGCTCAAGCTGCACATGCCACTCAGGCATTGAAGGTATGTGGGTATATTAATTTTTGGGATGCCATCGCCTAGCCACCGTCCCAGCTCGGGCTTCTCTCCTCCGAGCCCCTTCCTCGCGGCGCAACGCACCGAAGTATGCAACGAAAAAATGCGAATTACGCATAATTGCCGAGCTCAGCTCGGAGAGATACACAGAGAGAAAAGCAGAAGGAAATATGGATAGATGATGGGTATTTTTTGTGGACATTTATGACACATATTGTAAAGTATATATGAAAAAAAACCATAGAAATAACTGCAGCTTTCAATAGAGAAAACTATTTGTAAAATCATTTTAAAATCTTAAAAGGGAATCCTTATATAAAGTGTAAGATTGCACAAAACAAATTAAGCTTCTACAGATATTAACATATAATTTTTTTCTCTATGCATGGAAAAAGGGAAGCCAAAGAGAGAAGCCACAAGCCGCAGCGTTGGAAAAAGTAAAAGATAAATTGCTTGCCCACGCCCACATAAGCGTTGCTACAAGGCCAAGTCAAAGGACGAGCAGGACGAGGAGGAGTACCTGCAGGGGGTGAAAGGTGAGAGGTGAGAGGAATGGTTCCGGTGGGGCGGACATCTACAAGACACATTTGCCGCCGCCCGGCTGACACTGACTGCTGGTTTCTGTTCTGCGGCAAGAGGCAAGTGGCAAGTGGCAAGTGGCATGCCTCCCGGCCAAAATTAATCGCCTTTGGCGCACATTGTGAAATGCCGAAATTTGTCTTTTGTGCATTTACATTTAACGCCATTTAAGCGAACGTAGAACGGCAGCAGCCAGTAAGTAGACAGTCAATGCCGAACGAAGATTGATGAAAGGCACAAATACCCAGATACTCTGCCGCCCCAGTCCCTGCTAATTGTGGCAACGAGAAACTGTCAAATCACCCGATCATGACATGCAACGAGGTGGCTTCATCTCCAGCTCTAACTCGGGCTCCATCACAATCGAGCAATCAAGTCGCAAAAATCCCGGACAACGAATGGGGTTTTGTTTCATCATCGCCACAGCAGGCCAACTAATTGACATACGTCAATTGGCCAAAACGGAATTAATGAAGAGCCGAGTGTGAGTGGGTGCAAAAAAAAACACTAATTTATTTCAGTCAATTACCGCGTGGCAATCAATAAATATAGAAAAGCAAAACTTACCATAATTTAAACAGCCGGCAAATGCACTAAAAAACCAGAATTTCTCGGTGAACCTGCAATGCAAAAAAGAGAGTATTAAAAACTGCATACTTTATATATTATTTGCGCTCTAATTAAGACATAAAAAGGACAAAAATAATACATTTTATTATGCAAACTTCATTGAAACACAAGTCATGGAGTTTTAACAAGAGAATATTATTCACTTGAGGTATTACGCAATACCTTTTAGATACTTGATTATTACTGAGTTATATGTTAAATTATTTTCTTAACTGATTAAGAACCTCTTCACTGATTGTTTAAAAATCCCATGTAAAGATTCATAGAAACAGAGAGATAATAAATACAAAATAATAAAGAAGGAGGAAGGTTGGCAATGTTCTAAAGATAATAATAATAATTACAGGAGAATTTCGATTTGAGAAAGTTAGAGATTTTAAAAGCTCTCAAAAATTGTAAATCCACACCTAATTCAATACCTCAAAACTATACTGTTAGACACCATTTTAAACCTTTTAATCGTAAAATTTCTAGTAATTTCTGGATTATCCTAGATTAACTCTCATAGCTTCCAAATTAGTCCGCGTCAAAGCCCCAATTAATTGTTGTTAAACTCGGCCATAACTACCTTTTGGGCCACCATCAGCGGTTAACTGAAAAGGGAATTTTAATTGGCTGTCTGTGTGGGCCAGGGGCGCGGGACTGCGGGCTTAAATGCGTCCCCGTGTGTGTGGGTTAGCGGCTAATTAGACTCGCGACCCTCCAGCAGACCCAAGGCATGCGGTCGCCACTTAGTTCGGGGTTAAGCCTGGCCAAGTGGTCACATCTACAGCCATAAATGTGTGTAAGTACATTTATATATATGCACGAGAGTATGAATATGAGAACACCTCCGCAGCCAAAGTGCCAGAGGGTTGCCCTGAAAGTTGTGCTACGTTTCACGTATACAACACACACACACGTGGAAATTTAGTTAATTGTAATTGCAGTCTGCTCCTGACATAACTGCCCTTACAACCATTTGCCTCCTGACAGCTGGTCCCTAAGTCAGGAAGCCGTCACCGACGGCAAAAGTCAATTCATTTATCAAGTTTCAGCGACGATACGCTCGTTTTGTTGACGACAGTAGAAAGTTGTGTAATCACAGCTAACAAAAAATATATATAACAAAAAACACAGAGCAACAAAAAAAAAGCGTCAAGAAGAAAGCTGAATAACACGCAGTTGCTGACGTCAACAACTTGAGAGTAGGAAAGAGGGAGAAAGATTTATAAACTGCTAACTACTTGCAGCGGTCAACGGAGCGTATGTGTGATATTTGTCATATTTACCAAGAGGGGATTCGCTCTCTCTCAATCTCTCTATCTCTCTGTCTAATTAGCTTCACTAAAGGGTTTACTCGGAAAAGACAGTTCGGCAAAATGTGCAGGACCCTATCTCATGTCCGGCAGAATGGCAGCCAAAGGATTAACACAGCCACAGCCATGTAAGCAGCTTAAGTCCTTGGCTCCGTTCAAGGCAGCACATCTCCAAAGGACTCGCACAAGTGACAAATTAATCAGTATATTGCGCCATACGCTGGAATCTCAATTAAGTCGGAGCCAAGACCAGTCCTGGACTCGCTTCCCAGAATCAAATCCCATTTAAGGCTTTAACAATATACCAAAGGACTCGGTGGGCAAAACAAAACACAAGTTTTATTACAACAGTTTCCCTCTATCGGTCGTCATAACACACACAAATATGGTGTTCATAAAGATTACAATGCAGATAAACGTTTATAAGTTAATTAAATAATGGCTTAAACAAGTTGGGAAAACTAATTGGTATAATAAAACTTCAGGTTACCTTCAAGTTTGTTTAGGCATAATGTATACAAAATGATACTTTTGAGGAAAACTCCAGGGGTTTCTGTTGAATGAAAATTCTCTGACAAAAACAAGAGTTTATACTCACTAGCCATAGTCAGAGAAAACCCAAAATGGCATCTTTTTCTCAGCTCTTTTACTATTTCTCACACATTTCGCGACAGAATTTACTTCTTTCATCCCACATTTATTGAGGCGTCACCTTTAAAGAAACAGTAAACTTGGCGTAGATCCAATGGGGCCTGCCTTGCATGGTGCATCAATAATCAATGTCGGGGCAATAGAATCTCAATCAACTACGTGACATAAGGCAGTCAGCTCCACCTGCCGCACCTGATGGAATCTGTAAAGAATTGCACCGATTCAGGTTGCAATTTGAGCAGGACTCACGCCCCCGCTGGAATTGAGCCTCGAAAATGAGATTTTTACTTCGCACATCCGAGAGATACAACGCGATTCTGCCACGCCCTTTCTTTTACACTCTGCTTTTTTTCAGGGCGGAAAAAGGAGAGGCAGGCACTCGAAAGTCTAGACAAGACAGAGGCGGGGATTGTATAATATTAAAATAAACAAGATGTGTGCTTCGCCAAGGAGGCGATGTGTGTAACTGAATTACGTATACGCCATGTACGCCCGACTGAACTTAAGTTTTTAAAGTCAACACTTAAGCCGCAGAGAGTCGGATAGAAACTGGGAGTGGAGGAGACATGTCTCGTTGAAATAACTCAAATTAAAGGCTCACGCAAGGCTTATTAGGGCCTGTGCAATCAGCATTCATTTCACAAAATCTCAATTCCGATTATTTGGCTTCAGCTTGAGCTTCGTTCGGCTAAAGGAAGTTTGCTGCTGCGTTGCAGCTGACGCCATTTTCATGTCGCTGGGAAAAGCCACAAACAACACAAAAGCAACATCTTGGAACCGCACTTCCCTGCAACAGCTGCTCGCACTTGGCCAACTCACACCATCGCAAAGGCCCACTCATTGCACCCACAACTTTGCCTCCTTTCATGTGTATCCATTAAAGTGCCAATAGCAGAGGCTCTTGGCCAAGTTGTGAGAGGGCTTTGCTGATGAAAGAACTGCCATGCCCTGCCTTGCCTGGCTGTGAAAATTCCGAAAATTATACTTCCTGTCAGCTGAATAGAAAGCACGTTACTTCGCTAGAATTTAATGTCGTTACAGGGCTTAAATAATTGAAGGGGTTCTACTGCGAAATTCTGCGTTAATGCTCTTTGCTTCCCTAGGAATAATGGAATACAGGACAAAGCTTACCGAAAATTACTTAATTTATAGTACTTGCAGTCACAGCGTAAATATTGTTTCCTGACAAGTTGTACCTCAGCAAATTCAACCAAAATAAATAAATAAATAATTTAATAACTCAACTAGGGGCTTACAATGCCTGACTTTTCCCATGCACAATGGAGGAAGAGTGCAACAAGATAACAGGGAAATGCACAAAGGCAGCGACAGTTGAGCAGAAAAAAGCATTTCGATGTCATTGTCATAGTCGGGCGCGCATGATTTCCGTGCTTAACATTTCCGGTTCGAAAACTGCCATAAAATGGCAAAAGCAGGAGCTGTCTGGTGAAGCAGCAGAAGGAAGTGCAGATCCTGGCTCCAGCAGGCGAGGAATATGTAATGCAAAGGAGCAGACAGATGAAACAACAGAAGCCAAATGATAGACACAAACGGAAACGAAACTATTCTAACAAAAACAAACTTTTGCCAGAGGAAAATGAACGAGAAAAGTTGCCAGTGGCAACTTTAAGAGCGATTTATATATTTCGACGAGCTCTCCTGGAAGCTCCTGCCTTGAATCAAAGTGGAATCGAGGCATCCTTGGCTTTTGTGGCAATGTTTAAGCCACAAGGACTTGCATTTTCTTTAAGGAAACATGAACTTTTTGACAAAGGGAATTTTAAATAATCAAAAAGCAATTACTACTATGACATAAAAACTAAAGATTGGATAATAAGACCTTTGAAACTTTATATTTCCATTTAAAAACATTAATATATTAGGACAACTTGCTTAATATTTTAAGTACACTTCCATGTTGTCTCATTTAAACACAAGTTTACACTTTACATTTCACAACGTTTACAGTTTGCTATTTATTTTGGCTTCCCCTCAACTTGCATATCACAATTGGGCTAAAAAAATATATTAAAAGAAAGGAAAAACAAATATCGGCAAAAAAAAAGCAATCGTTTAAATTGTCACCGTTTTCGGCTGATTTATAGTTGGCCAAATTAATTGAGAATAAAAGCTGAAAGCAGAGCAAGCAAAAAAAGCAGAAACTGAAATTGAGCTCTGCTCCGTGCGAAATAAAATACAAATAAAAATAAAAACACACACACACAACCCGAAATTAATTGCACTTGTGAACTTTTGATGTTGTTGTTTGGTTTGGTTTTTCGCCGCTGCCTTTGGCCTCTCATTTGTTACAGTAAATTCAATTAAACAATGCAATCGCATAAACAAATCCACAGCCTCACGCCCCGAACTCGGACTCGATTCGCCCTCTCGGATAGTTTTTAATTGAAAAATGTGCAATTAAAACTCTCGAAAGCGCAAGAGAGCCCGCACAACGGGGCGTATGAGCAACGTTCGGTATGTATAAATTATAAGTCAGAGGCAAATTAATTAAAGCGCTTAATTTTCCCCCTAGATTCAATTACATTACATGGCATTTAATTAAGCGCATAAATGTTCCTTTATCATCTCACTCCCTGCGAACACACTCTGCGACAGGCGGGATAATCAAACAAATGGCAAAGTAAATACATTTTTGTCAGTACACAAACATATTCATATATTGGCTATAGCTTCGGGATTCTAGTGGCGGAGACCATAATTTGGCACATGGCGTTATAAAATATTGACGGGCAAACGGAAAGCAGGCGGAGGACCTGCTGTTAAAAGTCGCCAAGCACACATATTTGCCATTTGTGTTTGTGCGGGTGTATCTATGGGATATGTGTGCATATATGCATACATGTATGTGTGTGTCTCTTTGGCACATATGCGGTTAGTATGCTGTGTCGTGTTGCCTCTGCTTCTTGCCAGCTGTCCTTGCGGTGGTCGCTCTTGACAGGACGTCCATACACACACACACACACACCCACATACACAAAAGGTGTGGTTCCTGACTCCTAACCACATCATACCGGCACCTCATCTACATATGGGTATAAATATCCCCATTTCTATGGGACTGTGCGTTTCAAAACGAATACACTTGTGGTTATAGGGAAATATTTAACTAGCTAAATGGAAAAGAAAAAAATTTTCTAGGGGCTCAAACAATTAATTAACAAAATGAGCAAAAACTAAAAACAGAATAGAATCCACTTTGCTAAAAGTATTTTAAATTATTTCAATATATTTAATGCATAATTATTAGTTTGGGACTACAAAAATATAAGGTGGAAGTCCCATTTGACCTAATGAAAGGTACTCTGTACTTAAAGCATGGCAAATTTGTCTAAATATGCCCGAATTTATAAAAAACCTAAATTAAACAGGACGGAAGGCAGTAAATGTTGACAAAGGCAACCAAATGTTGCTAGGAAAAGGTTACGCCACAAACAATATATACAATTTTGTTAGAAACATCTTGAGCAACACAAATGTAGAGATGTTGCTGAGTTTTAACACAACAGAAACTTTATTGTCTAACAATTTCCATGATCCTTATCCAATTTTGCTCAAATTATCACTCTTTACCTCTGAACAGCTTTTATTATTGGATATAAATTTAAATTTAAATTTAAATTCATTCGAATACAACTTAGTTAAGCGTTTTTATGATTTTTGGAAGCAAAAATTCGATTGATAAAATTTTAAAATAATCTTAATCTGCATAAATCCTGTCATAAAATTTAACAGCTCCAACTTTTATAGTCTCTGAGAATTGATACTTAACAAGGACTGAATAATTTGACCCGGCTAGAAATGCATCCCTTTCTCTTAACTATTATTCCCTGAAATGATTACAAAACTCCATTGTATTTATTGCTATATGAAATCTATCTATTGTTTATACATTTGAAACGCACTGTTCTTATCCCTTTATCTTCCCATTCCCCGGCATACATAGGTCGCTTGTGTGTTAGTTGTATAAACAGATTTAAAGCAAATTGAAACATTTCCACGTAAATGGCTGGAAAATGCTTTACAAACTCGAACAATGGCACTGCCTTCTGTTTTGTGGCCTTTGTGCGTCCTTCCCTCAAATTCATATACGAAATATTTATACTTGAAGAAGCACGAATATTAACTAAAATATCAATTATAAACTATTTGCCATTGTGAGCCTATGAATTACTTATAGACAATGGAGGCATTGTTAGGCCGAGTTTTGGCTTAGTTTGAAGTCGATGAAAGGCCGCACACGCAAATCAATTTTCCAAAATGTTCGTGGGGAAATGGCAAGACGTAAATCAATTGCAAACATTTCATGTGGAAAATGCTCAACGGATATCGTTTGCAAATTGCATTACTTACACTCGAATTGTAAAATAAATGACAGTTGACAACCACAACAACAATGGTATTGACAGTCGTCGAAGCTAAATCCATTTATTAAACACAAAAATATTAAATGAAAGGGTAAATTGACTGAAGGTCAATTACAACAGTATCATTGCAACAGGTTTGAGTAGGCCATTTAATTAAATTGGAGAAAATATAAGCCTTCTTAGGGCGGTAAGGCAAGTGGAATAAATTTTAATCTAAATGCTCGGCTTGGATAATTTGAAGCTTTCATTGCCGGATTAAGCCACCTAATTACATAAGATTTATAAGGAGATTAATGGTTTAACTAAACTAATGCAGTTTCAATCACTATTATTACCATGGTCGGGCGATTGTAAGCCAAATGCAAATTAAATGTTATTCTTATGCAAAATAAACTAAACTAAACTATACACATATGTGTATACCGTCTTACCAAGCCTCTCAGAACGAAATAAACGTATGAAAATGAGAGAAAATTCTAGTTAATTCCTTCCTTCAGCTTACCTGAAATGAGTCAAGAGAAAGGGGTGTTTAGATTAGTAAAAAGTTTTACACAGTAAGCAGCGTGAGAGTGTGTAATTCTAAATAAATACGCCAAGAAGCAGAGCTTCATTTCCAGGAAAAGTGTGGGTGACAAGTCACATTAGCAGAAGCAGAAGCAGATATAGGAAAAGCAAAAGCAAACACCAAACAGCAGCTACAACTCTGATTGATGTTGATGCAATTGCAATCCGGTCGCAAATGGAAACACTTGAGCTGATCGCCTGAGTTGCGCAAACTGCCGCACAAATTGTGAGTGATTACGGTCTCAGTTCAGTTCGGTTCAGTCTAGTTGAGAGTTTCGGGTGTACTATATGGTAGTAGCAATTTACAGAAAGGTAAATATGGAAAATGAATTGCTTTCCGCCCCATCTGCATCTCCATTTCCACATCGCCGCCATCAATAACAATATGATATCATAAAATCGCAGGAAAAAAGCGGCAATAATAAACAGAAATTTCCACTGAAGCGGACCTTTTGCCAGTAAACATTTTTAATTTTACGCAATTGACATTAAATTCAAACATGAATGAGATTTTAAGAACACGGATTAACTGTTTTTCGACCACATTAATAATTCAGTTGCGGCTTTGTTCAGAACAATGTTTACCGATTCCTGGTTTTGCAGCTATTTTAATGATTTAATATTTATTTGGCTTCGCCGCTTTGTGATTCAATTTTCGCATTTGTAATGTGCATACATTTTTTTGTAGCTGTGTCAGATATTTTCATATTTTACCAACATATATGGAAATTATGAAGAGTTAAGCTCTTACTTTGGGTTGATAAATATAGCATACGTATTGTTAAAACACGGTGGTATTTTATTGAACAAAAATGGATTTACATTTTGTCGTAAGCTTTGCTTGCAGAAGTTTATTTACAAATGGATTTATGTATTTATTTCTCGCCTATATTTACACGCATAGATAGTAAAGAAATGATGTCTCGGAAACCCTCACAGAATAAATACCATTTCCTCAAAACCATAAGAACGAATTAAGTAAACAATAAACAAAATAAATTGCTTGAATACTTGGTAAATTGTATTTACTCTTGGCATGATTCATGGCATTAAAATTCTTGTTCCTCAACTGATATATTTCCTTATCCAACATGCATTTATTCGCGTTTCTCATTAATTTTTCTTCAACTTCAATATAATTTGAACGTGTGTTTTATCCATAAATAATTCAACAATTTACATTTATTTCTGGGTTTTAGTGGGTGCCACAGCATTTGTGGGCACATCATCATCGATAAATGTTTAAGAATTTTTCACTTCTGGCTGCTGGCCAAAGCGGAAAGACTTTGTTTGGCTTCTGATTACGCCGAGGAAAAAAAGAGATGAAAAAGCGAAAACATGGGAAATTGTAAAATACAAGCAAAAATAAATAAATATACAAAGCAAAAAAATGTGCAGCATTCCGGCCAAGTGATTTCGAGGTCTTCTCTGTTAAATCGCAACCTCAGCCCGGTTTTCCGTCTCTGATTTGCCAACCATTTTAGCTTTGACCAAGTTACGCACGGCAAACGGACTAAAAATACATTTGTGATTGTTTGGACGACTGCAATTGCATTGCCCGATATGGCATATGTATATATATATACATATAAATAAATAAATATATACATCTATCGAAAACCCCGATGGCAGCATAAACAAAATGCAATTTGCAAAGGCCCAGCGACAAGTCTCGACTCAATTATTGTGCAATTGACGCCCCAATGGGCGTTCAATGCAATTCATTCCCCTGCAGTTTGCACATTTTTATTTTTTCGTTTTGCTGGTTTGTAAATTATTTTCTGTTCCTAATTGAGTTATTGTCTACTTGAGCTGCATGCCGAGTGCAACGGTGCAGCATTGAATTATTAATTGTCTGCCGAGCGTTGCCAAATGGTTATTGCACCCTTGGAAAAATAGAATTTCCAGCGATTTCAGCCAAAAGTTCACTGGATCGTGAATCGGATTGGGTAACAAAGGAGGAGCTAAGCCGAAAATTGAATCACCACCCAATCAGTTCGATCCCGAACAAAGACCTGAATGAATCACTTGACGATCATCGCAGTCAATCAACGATAAAAACACCATTGTCTGGAAACAGTTGGGAAAGCAGAGTGATAAAATTATTTTCCTATATAGATTAAAGGCCTTTTTCCACAGACCTCAAAAGATAAGGAGCTGCAATCGGTGGACAATCAAAAAAACAGAGGAACTTGTAGCAAAAACACTTGACAAAATTCAAGCCATTTCAGTTGTCATTCATATTTGCTCTGATGATAGTGCATATTATTTTACAAGCACCTTCTAGAACTTAACGAGTTTCGCATAATAACTTATTTCAGTTTGCATTTTCTTTGCTTATTAAAATAAGTTTCATAAGAAATGTGGTTCTATAACTAGTTTTAAACTTATTCCAAAACAGAAACAGAAACTATTTTATGGCTTTGAGAAGTAATGGCAAACATCTGGAATAAATCCCTCAACATTAACTTAAATGCTAAATCATTATTACCTGACATACTACTCTAATGTCCAGACTTTATACTCTGCCGCACTCTGGTTTGATACTCCCCGAATCTAATATCGTTAAAATAGAAAGGCGTTTGTCATAAAAGAGCTGCTGGCTTGGCTGGTAAAATCTAAAAGTTAGTGGCAAATGTCGAAAGACATCTGAAAGACACTCAATAGTGTAGCACGGCGATTGAATCTTTCTATCTGGAAGTGACTCAGCTGAAATTGCTATAATGTTCGTGTTTGTTATGCTAGTTTGATGGCCTTCTCCTTCCCCTGGTAACCCCCAAAATCCTCGACCAGTCGCCACCACCCTATGGAGCCTCGTCTAGACTTACGCAACTCGACGATTCGCTTCGATGACTTCATTAGCGAGGCGGCTTGTAAAATAAATTTAAATTACACACGAAAACTGGCGAAAAAAAAAAACAACAAGAAGAAACAACACACAACAATCGCCAGGCATTGTGCCCAAAGTATGTGCTGTGAGTGGCATACAAATAAATAAATAAAATACAACACAAAAATACATCAATTTATTCCAACATTCAAGTTCAAAGTCAGGGGCAGCCTCTCTCCCACGAAATACACAGATTTATGGGCACTGCAGTTTGATTGAAATTATCTTTTTATATATTTTAAATATTTAATTACGTCCCTTGAATTAATTAACATCAAAGGGAAAGTTGTGTTTAATTTTTGTTACTGCCTTTGGAGGGGAAAAATAATAGGGCAAAGAGAGACAAAGAAAAACTTGACAAAGTTCCCTGAGTTTTCTTAGTTTTTTAATTAGAGAAACGATGCTTTGCAACTGGAAAGTTGTACGATTTTTTAAATCATTATTTATGCACTAAAGTGTGGACTGTACCACAATATTCCCATTCTCCTTGCACTTTACGGGCTTCTCGCTCCTCATTAACCCATTATGCCCAGCTTATCTGAAGTAAATACAGTGCATTCAACCCCCAAGAGCAAGTGCAAGTACGCAGCTCCGAAGGTTTATTACTTTATGGCCAAGAACTCTTATCAATTTGCGTGTCCAAGTGGGGGATATAAAATTAAATACGAGATAAAAGGCATTCTCAGACATTAAAAATTACCCAAATTGGGGTAAATGCATATTTAACTAGTGAGAAACCCAGCCCAGGAACACACATTTATGCATAGTTGTTGTCTGTTGTGCATATATGCAAAGTTGGCTTTACAATTTGGTTATTATGTGCATATAAGGGGCGGAAAAGGCCATACAATAAACTTTAAATTTCATGGCCCATTCAATGTGTGTATTAAATAAACATGAAAAAATAATACCGAGTCTCTCGAACAGAATGTTAACATCCAAAATTTTCCATTGGCTTTTATTGAAAACTTCAAAAGTATTTATTTCTATTGCTTTCCTGTTTACATTTTCGGCTTAATACTTTTAAAGGTGACAAAAACGCCCATTTATTTTAATTTCTTTATTTTTATTTTTTATTTTTGCTTAGCAATAAATGTGGTGCTCAGAATAATTCGACAGGGCGTATGAGTGATATTCATTTAAAATTCCAGACACGCGTCTTGCCTAACTCAAAACTACCTCTCTATAGTTTCCTTTAAGCGACCACCTACTTTCTAAATGCACAGTAAGAATAATAATTTTAATTTATATAGATTTGTAATAATAATAATGTATATTTGCATAACTATAACGTTTAAAGTTATATTTACTTTCTGTTTAGTCAATATAATGCAGCTAAAACCTGACTAATATGTATTTTTTTATTATTATCCCAACATTTCTTTCCGTGTACAGATCACTGACTGGGTAAAAAAATTGTTGTTTGCGCCTTGAAAACTGTCAACAGATTTGTATAAACTTTTTTTTTTGTGTTGTAATGTACTCTGGGGTGACTGGGGGGCTTTGTCGAGTGGGGTCATTGCGTCGTTGCACTCGAGGCATTGAATTGTTTATGATCCATGCCGCACCCCCCAAAACATCCCCCGGGGTTCTGTTTTTTTTTGGTTTTTGGAAAACACTTTTACGAGGGCCCACAAAAATCGTTACAGTTCCGCCTGATTGAGACGCAGATGATTTGTTTTTATTTTTAGGGGGAGCAGAACAGGCACATTTTAACGATCGCCACGGCAAACCGCGAAAATTGAGTTAAATGTTTTGCATTTTGCGAAATGTAATTGCACAAACAAAAGCCGAAGGTCAAGAAGGGGGCGAGGGAGGAGCCAGTCACAGGCACTGAGAGAAAACCTTCAAATAAACTAAAAAGAATAAAGAACTTGAAATATTACATACAACGAGTAAAACCTAAAGAGTTCTTCGGAGACTTAAAATTAAATATAGTTTATCTTTTAATGTATTTGTACATAAAATGAACAAGAAAGAAAGCTAACTTTGGCAAATTTGTATACCCTTGCAGATTGCGATCATTAATAATTAATACAATATAAATTATATATGCATATTTGTGTTAAAAAAATCAAAGTAATTCCAACTTTCATTACCTTCGCCTATACTTAAGTTTACAGTTTTACAGTTACAAACGGACATGGCTAGATCGACTCGGCTGCTGACGCTAATCAAGATTTTACAAACCTTATAGGGTCGGAAATGTCTCATTCAACAAACTTCTGACTAAACTTATAGTACCCTGCAGGGACATCACAATGTAAAAGGATTCCTTGGATTTTTGAAGTTAACTTTGGTATTTTTGATTACTTTTATTTATTTTCTTTATTTATTTCAAGTGCATGGCACAAATTCGCACAAAATTTTATGAGCACGCGCCCGTCCGACCGGCACTCGAGCATTTATTTACTCGTCCGCTCCGACAGCCATTCAGTCGCTTACTCATTCAGACAGTCAGTCATTCAGACAGTCATACAGTCAGTCCTTCAGTCATTCAGACAGTCAGTCATTCAGGCATTCAGGCATTCAGACATTCGGGCATTCAGCATGGCAGTCATAAGTCAAAGTACTCGGGCAGTCGGGTTCAGCCGGGGTGGAGTCCGCTTTCCTTGTGCAAAAATAACGAAAACAGCGGCAACTGTAACAATAACGGACACCGCAAGTCCCATAAAGTGCATTCACCCAAGGAAAAACCTGCCACCGCAGCCGGGGAAATGTGAAAAGATGGAGGAGGTGGAGGATGCTGCTGCTGCAGTAAGGAGTACAACAAAAAGAAAAAAAGCGAAACCCGCTCTCACGTGCAGAGACCAAAACAAAAGAGTGCCCCAACCCCGGCAAGCACACAAAGAAAATGCCGAGAAAAAAGCGTTTTGTTTTCTGGCTTGCTTCACTTCATTGCATTTTCCTACTCAAGTAAAAGAAAGGCCAGGATGGAGGGGAGAGAAAAAGAGTTTATGGCAGCAATTGAAGTCACAGCCAGGGGCAAAAACTTACAAAATACAAATGAAACCGGAGACGGGAATACCCTAATTATAGTGGTAATAAGTTGTGGAGCTCACAAAGCTTACAATTTATTTATGATGAATTGAGACCTATTTTTTATAAATTAAATAGAGTACTTCTTAGATTAAACCAAGGCATTTCCCTTTCTAAAAACACGTTTTTTAATATTTGTATTTAAAAGTTCCTTACCGGTTTCAAAAGGCCCGTTTCAAAGTAGCCACAAAAATGTTTCGTAAAGTGCAACAAAGAAGCGAAACCGAATAAAAATTTTCATCCAGACAAAAGCTAAAGTTGTGTGTGGGAATTCCAGGAGCAAAATAAAAAGGAAGGGAATGGTTCGCTTTGGTAGAGCCATGTGGCAGTTTGGCAAAAGTTTATGGGCAAACTTGTTAGGCAAACAGAAACCAGAAACCCCTCCAATTTTCTCCCGATCTTAAAAACGGAGGGAGCCAGGCTCCCAGAGATAAGCGCGTTAAAAAGTTACCCGGAAACGGTTCCGAACGGGGATATTTTTGGGGGCGAAAGGAGCCCGGAGAAGGGAGATCCTGGCTGCCAGCTGTTTAATTAGTTGCAACCCCGCACTGCAGGCCCAGCTCGATGGGTTTTGCCTAATAAACTTTGGCCACTGCCAGTTTCACACCCATCTTACCTCCCCCTTTTCGAGACCTTCGCAAGTACACTCTCACCACCCCCCCACAATTTTCCCCATTTTCCAATTTCACTCGCGCTGCACTTTACGAGCGCATCCATGAAATATTTAAAAAGCTTTGTGTAACAAGATTTGTTTATGCCGGCCGCGATCTCAGCGTTGAAGTAGCAGGAAGTGAAGGGAGCTTGAGAGTACACTGAGGAAAATCGAGTTATAACATTAGAAGTAACATAACACGAACCCCTTTAAGACAGGTTGTTTTTTTAAGCCCTAAAACAATCTTGAAAATTTAAGAATCAATAATCAATAATAAATAAAATGCGTTATTTTCACAAAAGCATATTTTTTAATCTTTTAATATGTTCTTTGAAATATTTAATTTGCATTTTAATGAAATTATAGGATTTCATTTAAATGATAAACCAGTTGCAACAAAGTATTTTATAAATAATTCAATTATAAAGCCATATTTATGACAAAATTATAAACGAATTGAGCATTTACTATACTTGATCTGCAATTAATTAATAAAGCTTTCAATAATAAATGAGCTATTTGAATTAAGTTTGAATTCACCTTAAAAGTCTCTAGGATTAGTGGGAATTCTAACAATATAATGGATATTAAATAAATTAAAATTGAGCATCAAGACAGATTTTCCCCAAAGTGCAGCCCAAACACTAAACGCCGGGGAGTTGGGGATATTATGCTGATAGCTGGTAGGCAGCTAAAAGTTTCTTCTTTCGGGTATGTCGAGCACAATGTTGTTTGGCCCGGGCACATAATTGCATATTTATAACTCCGACAAGGCGACGTCGCAGCAGGCAGCAAATTAAGCCCAGCCCGGGGAGCGCTTGCCCGTGGACTCCGTCTCCGTCTCCGGCTCTGGAGCTCCTCCGCGGCTCCTCCATTGTGTGCAGCAATTAATGAAGCATTTCTGTTGACTCCAAACGGCTTAGAGAAGGGTTCGGGGACGGCGCAGTGTGAAAGGGCGCTGGGAATGACGTTGACTTTTGGCAAAAGGCAATTGAATAACCATGAGTGTCGGCCTCGCCGGGGACTTGGCCCTTTGAAACAGGTCTAAGTTGCAAATTGATTTAGAGTTTGGATGGGCGACGGCAGCGTGAGGGTCGTGTGGGTACCCACGATAAGCCAAAGAATATACATATATATGTATATTAAACAAGGGATTGCTGGGGATATTGATTGGTTGATTTTTTAATTTTGGAAATATTTCTTAAAAATTATTTACTAGTATATAACACACTTTAATGAACCTAACCCCTAAATGGGTTAAATTTGAGTTAAAATTATGATCTGTAGTGCTCAGTTTTGGATATATATCGAGCAGAAAAGTCGTACATAATATATCGTGCTCAATAATATATCAAAAATATCATATGATATCATTAACGAATTTTTAAATATCGGATTTGAGGTTAAAATGTCGATAGTATCGATAACAATAGCAAAAAAGGGAATAGATATTTATATTTATATTTATAACATCGTGAACACTAAATTGCGTTCCTCAATATTATATTAAAGTTATGATACTAACTTACGAGATCGGATATTGAATAATATCGTATTTAAAATATCAATGCTATCAATAAAAATAATCAAAAAATTAATTAATACGAGTATTTAAGTTTATATTTATAACATTACTAAATTCTAGTAAACTAGTCATATCTATTTCCAACTTTAATAAATGAAACTAAGCTTAGTCTTATATGGAATATCAATTTATCGGATTTATAAAGCAACGTTAAATATCTATATATTTTCCATACATAGTTATAAATATCCTTCTTAATAAAGCTCAAATATACATTGTTTATAAACTTCACAGATTCAATTGTTTTCCCTATTAAAAATATCGATATTTATATTGAGTTTCAAGTTAAAAATCAATACAGTACCTCTATATCAATATTTTCCACATTTTTATCTTTTATAATTTAGAACACAATGCATTTATATTGTATTTTAGTTTATGTTTCATACAAAATTCCATTATTTATTCATTTTGAAGATTAAAATGTTTATGCTACTAAACATTTAATTTATAAACATGGCATATTCCGCTTAATTCTATTTGGCGCAACTCTCTCTCTCTTTTAATTTGTCCAATTCGCGCCGCACAAATGCACAAAGTAATACAATTAAATATTTTATCGTTGAAGCCAAAATAAATTAACTTTTTTGTGTAATCGTGATTTGCATGTTCAATTATGGCTGCGAACAAAGTTTAGCGCTCAAATCGCGAAAATATATTTCAATAATACTGCGATTCAATTGTTTTTATTTAATTTTTTTGCAGACAAAATGTATGTAAATTGCAATGGGCGAGAAAATTAACAACAGAGTATGTGTATAAATTAAAAAGGCTTTGGCGAGCCATTAGTGAATTTATTCAAAATGCTTCAATAATATAATAGAAATAAATAGCAATAATCCCCACTGAGTGTGGAGGAGTGGAAAATTTATTGAAGGATTTTTGACATGCTGCGCACAGTGCTTGTAATAATTATGCAAATTACTCGACACGATTTGATTTGAGCAGTTCATTAGAGTTGCAAACAAGTTGCAGCTGAGAATTGAATAAATAACTCGAAAGCCTAGGACTCTGCGGAATAAATGATACGTCAATGGGAAATTTTTGATTATTTTTCAAAGCGCTGCATAAATAAAACACAGGCACTTGTATTTATAATTAATTGAAGCCAACTTGTGCTGTTATTGAAAGTAATCGTACTTCTGTTCTTCTTTTAATATAAACTTCTGACCCTGACCTTAAGCTCACTGCATGTTTCGGTCAGTTCCGTTCCTGTTTAGCTATCAGTTTTTAATTATTATTTCTTATCAGCAGTTTCCAGTTCCAATGTCAAAGACAAGTGCACGCACATTTCGTTGTGTTCTTCAGTTTAAATCGGAATTAATAATCAGCAGCTCAAGGAAAGAATTCTGAACTTGCTTCTCTGTCTTGAAAACAACATTTAACACAAAATAACACAAAATGGCAAGTGCAAATATATTTCAACCGTGAATTGCGCTCTAAACTATCTAAGCGAATACTCATTACTGTCTTAATTGCACATTTTTAGGAAGTTTTCGTAATGATCATTCTTAACACGCTACTAAATTCTGATCAATGACTTCTGCTCCTGAAGAGCCCGCCACCATTAATCACATATTTCACTTGATAATTGCCGCGTACGATGGTGCTTTATTGAAATTAAGAATCTGCGGATAAATGGAATATAAAGTGCTGTCCGCATAATGTATCGCACTTCCTTGTTTCCTTGGCAATAAATTGCACCTCCCCCTTGCATAAGGCAAGGCCCTTAAAAGCGGATTTCATCCGGACTGAGAAGGTTTATGGTAGAGAGACCTGTATAATAAGCAGGGGGAGCCCGAGGAGCAGCAAAGTGCGTGCTTATGAAAATATTTACAGCATCTGGGCAATGGCATGCCGGGAGCAATAAAGCTGGAAACGCAGGAGGAGTTCGGTTCAGACTACAAAAAAATTTTTAAAAAATAAGAAAAAAGCCAAGAAAAAGGAGGGCGGGCCCACGCTGCAACTGAGAGTCGGGTTTGCTTGGTTAGGCAGGAAAAACGTGATGCGAGTGAAAGCCAAGTAAGCCAAGGAAACGGCTTTCTTTTCGCCAGCAGATACAAGATACTCGGCACACACGCACACACATTCACTTTCGGCCACAAACACACAAAGTTGGCCAAGTGCCGCAAAAATGCATTTGTTTGAATTTGCGCCGAGAAACGAAACTAAACGAAATTGTGAAATGTGAAATGTAAAATGAGAAATGGGAAATGAGGAATGGCCGGGCTGCCTCCATCCGTCCGTCTGTCCGAATGTGGGTCATAAGCCCAATGCCAGTAGCAGTCCAACTAACAGTAACAGACTCTTTTTGCTGGCCAGGCCAACACGACACGTCCGAATGGTGAAATGTGTGCGGTAAACGCAAGAAATATGATGATAAATGGACGGCAATTGGCAGTCACTTTTGTTCAACTTCTTTCGACCGAGAGGAGTTCCTGGGGAGGAGCAGAAGGTCAGTTGGAACCGTAATGGAACTGCAGGCACATTGTTAAGATACAATATCAGCAGACTCTTTAACATGCCCAATTGAAGGAATTAAATGAACAACGATAAGATACCGTATCTACAGACTCTTAAAAACAGCCGAAAGATCTTACCTAAATCGTTATGCCCATATATTGCAACGAATATAGTTGTTATCAAACATTAAACATCTAATATCGTTAAGACCCAGTATCTACAGACTCATCAAAAGTATATTTATATCGATTTTGTGTCAAAACTGTAAATTTTGTTATGGAAAGTATTAAAATTATAAATAGAACAACAGATACATCGTAAAGATACAGTATCTGCAAACGCTTGGTGTGGAAACGCCCGATAATATGTATGTATATCGATTAGAAAATGTCAATATTGTGTATTAAATATTGTTGTTATCGAAAATAATAAAGTTATTTATGAATCAGCAGTCATTTTTTAAAGATACGGTATCTGCAGACTCTTTTTATGGATCGAAAAGCTATCGACAGACTTCAAAAAGAAACGCCCAACGTAAGTTAAATATATCGGCAGAAAGATTTTTAAATTTTGTACTCAATATTGTAGTTTTTGATCATTTTGAAGTTATAAATGGCTGCTGCATTTACAGTTTTAATATCGTTAAGATACAGTATCTACAGGCCCTTCAAATGGAAAGGCCTAATATCAGGTATGTAGATCAATAAGAAAATTTCGATAATGTGTATCAAATATTGTTGTTATCGAAAGATGTTATCGAAAATATTAAAATTGTAGATGGAACAGCAATTATGTCGCACATTTACATTATCTACAGAATCTTCAAAGTAAAATGCTCGATATCAGTTAATTTTAATTTGTCTATATAATAATAATTATATAATATGATATAATATAATTATTTTAAATAAAAAATTAATGACTACTTAAATCACATAATAATTAAAAACAAGCCTTTATACTAATTTGAATTACACTTAAAATGGAATAATAAAGTTAGGTTTATAATAATATCTTAGACAGAAACATTGACGTAACTACCGTAAAAGCTACCGTAACTTTATAAATATTCAACTACTGGAAGTGCATAAAATACCGATTTTTAGCTTCATAATATGTGAAATGCTGATCAGGTAATTATAATTCATTATATACTGAACTTTAAGCATTACTTATGCAATAAAAATGTAAGAAAACATCGCTTGCAGTACGATTATTATTGATATATCGACCCTCTCTGCCTGAGGGCAGGGCAATAACAAGTACAATGTGATAAACGTTAAATAAACGTTATGACCCGAGCTGATATGACGATAAGATTTAACATCCTTTGTTGTTTAAGCCATTCTGCTTAAACCGCGTTCAGGTGAGCGAGCATTAACCTTTAACCCAACAAATTAACCCATGGAAATTCCGCAGCAAACAAATATTTCAACGCTTGCCTAAATTATGCCGCAAGTTAAGTTCGATGGTCAATAAGGAAGCGCTGGCAATGCAAACGGAATACCTGACTTAACTGGAATGAAATGTGAGATATGGGAGAACGCGGGGCAGAACAGGTTACCTGACGCACTGGCACTGGCAGTGGCAGCAGCAGACGTAGCCGCATAATTACCTGCTTAGTACAGATGGATGAGGAAATAAGTAACGACTTGTGCGGATAAGTCTTAGATAATGGCAAGAAGTTATTAAAAAGTCGGCCATAAAGTTGTTCTTCATTACAGTGAAATAATGAGTGCGACGAGAACTAGTTCTGCATGCAAAATGCTCTTATCTTAACTTATAGTTTTTCAGGTTTTTTCTTTTTACAACCGCATTCAAGAGTGCCCGTTTCCGGCAGACGACCTTTGCCTCGCCTGATAATCGAGAGCTCGAAAGAGTATTACAGCATTTTTGATTAGCGAGACAATAATAATCATTTGGCCCGGCCCCCCTTAACCCCCCGATCACCCGTCTAATCGCTGCCGTCACACGTTTCCATTATCAGTGCCCCCCTTGACTTGCTGGACCCTGGGAATAACAATAACTACATCTGCGAATGCACAAGAGTCGACATTTGAGTCGCGCTAATAGAAAACCCAAACCAACAGAAAAGTGCAATAAATTATAACACCCACACGGGTTAACGATCGTGAGGGGTCAAGGGGTACCGCGGCGAACAACAGGCGGTGCAATTATACAATTAGCGCAATGCGAGTGCAACGGGGACAGCACGATGCCGACAGAGACAAGCAAATGTTGGAATATATTTGCAATAATGAAAATAATTAGAAATTCAAATTCAATAAACGTAAAAAGGCAAAACAATAAATAAAAGGCAAAGCAAAAAATAAATAAAAACCAATACGGTAAATAGAAAAACTCATAAATAACCGGGCAGAACTCATATGTATTTGCATAAATTAAAGCGTAATATTTCTGACTATCCGAGAGGGTGTGTGAGGCAAAAGCATACTTCCATAGATCAGAATGGAATAGAAACCAATTGCCAAGCAGCTGAACAGCAGAGAAACATGTGTACATTTGAGTTAAAATACAAACATTGCCAAAGCAATTGGCATATAGTTTTCAATTCATGAAATGAAATCATCTGTTACTCAGCAAACACAATTGGGAATACCTTACAATATACCCATATTCTTTTAACTAACGCCTAGGTAATATATAGATATCACTACAATGTAAGTTAATAAACCTAGGAGACCCTACAATTTTGTAGTAGCTTGTAAAGAAAATTTGTACTTTGCGTTGACCTTAACTTTACTGAGGAAAATTAATAGGTTTGCTTAAAATGTACTTTAATTAATAGTCATTTCAAGGTAATACTGTTTTTAGCGATATTTCTATTTCCTAAGTAGTTTATGTTGTACATTTTCAATTAAAGTTTAAAATACAAGCACGCATTATAAAGAAAAATGTCTAAGAGATTCTCAAAATTATTATTCTGAATTCTTTCAAGTTAATTTATCTATCTCTGGCAGTAAAAAATCTACAAATTTGTTCAAAATATTATCGTTAAAATTGTCAAAAATTTATAAAAAATTAAATATTTTAAATTTTAAATTGATTCTGCAGATTCATTAACCTAATAAAAACCAAAATAGGTAAGTTTTCCATATTAAAATGTTTTTTGTTTATGAGTTTTATAAAGTTTTGTTTATTGAAAAAAATTCAGGTAAAATGTCGATAAATATCGATGAAAAACATCGATGTGAACATTTTAAGCTTATCCATAATCGATTTCCTATTTGATGATATAACTTAATTATAAATTGCAAGGATATATAAACGTTGCTTTTAAATAAATTTCAAATTCGAAACACGAAGTACAAATTAAAATTCGAACTTTAGTGGGAATTGTTACTTTTTCATCTTTTTTTTTTTTTTTGAGTGTGTGGATAGTGAGATACCCGGAGCTTCTCTCGGGACAATTGAACAAACTTTGAAACTGCAAAAACCCATTGGCAAGTCCAAAGCGGCGGCTTATTTATTTACGTGTGTTCTCTTTTTTTCGTTTTTTTCGAATTTGTATATTTTTTTGTTTGGTATTCTCTTGACTTGGCCAAAAAACCAGTTTTTCACTGGCTCACGCATTTCGGCACTAACGAAATATAGCAACAACACAGCCGTGTCTGACCATTAAACCGAAAAATAAGCCACGAAATAGACAACCAACACACGCTCTGAGGTTACAAATTCTGTTGTTGCTGTTTCAGCGAAAATAAAGCCACCACCACCAGCAAAAATTAAAGAGCTCTCCATAAAGAGCTCAAGAGACTCAACGCGCTCAACTCAACTGGGGCCAGCCGGAGCTCTTATCTCCGGGGTCCGTGCAAAAAGCCAAAAGTAAAAAACAAAAACATGGCCAACAGAGTGACTGGCTTTTTGACCAACTGTCAGTTTTTCTTTTGCCCCTGTTTTGGTCTCTGTTTCTGTCTCGGCCTCCTCTCTTTCGGCTTCGGTTTCTTTGCGCCGCTGTTCTACCTGTTGACTTGGCCGTTTTATTACCAACTTGTCACACTGACTGAGTTTTCCCAACTCGTCTCGAAACTTTACGATGTGTCAAGTATTTCTTTGTCACAATGCGTACGACCGGACATCCGGACACCCTTCATCTGTGCTCTCAAAGATGTAACAACAAATGTATAATGAAAGGGAAAATGCTTCAGTTGTATTATTTCTTTGTGTTATATATCTTCGAGATATGCAAATTGTATATCTCAATCAATATATAAAAACGAGAAATATATATGCACACCACACGTGTCGACAATATTATATATTGAATGCCATTTCATGAAATGTTCTAAATTTATGGGATATCAGCTTTATTGCTTTCACAACTGATCAATACAGGCAGCTAAATATATATAATCGATAAAATACATTAACCATATTTCCGAGATACATAGCACAAAGTATGAAAAATATATTTTAATATTTCCTTCTTTCCGAAATTAATTTTTAATGTTTGAATAATTAAAAAATATTCAACCTAAATTTGAGTAATTTTCCACAAAAAAACATTTCCACAGTTATGAGCATTTTGTTTATTTGGAAGCAAATCGAATTGGTTTTTATAGCTCCAAAGTGACCTTAACAGAGACCGCATAGCTAGAGATTAAGATAAAAAGCAAATCAATACCAGAAAATAGATATATCCGATTATGGTTGTGCATATATATATGCTAATGGGCTGTGCACGCTTCAGATCGCGATGTCGGACTAAAAAAATAAAGAAAAAACTGGAGACTGAAGACTGAAGACTGGAGACTGGTGACCGGAGATCAAAGATCGGATCTGAAAGCGACTGCATTTTATTGGGGGCGTTCGCCATGAGATACTTTCGCACTGCCTCCTGTTATCGCGGCAATAAAAATCGCCTGGGTTTCCCTTGCCGAGTGCAGTTCAAGACTTACATAAGCGCTTTGACTATAAATATAAACTACCGGACAAAGTAATGTCGAATCGATGACTAAATGTGCTCTAAAAGTCCCATAAAATGGTTATGTAATGCCTATACTCTTGGCCAGGCGGTAACCCAGCAATTTAGTATAGTTTGTGACTTCCTTCGACAGCTCAGGTGATAATCATTCTTTGATCTGGTCGCACAAATCCATAATCTTTGTAAATTGTACGGCAAATGTTCGTGATTAAAGTTAAATATACAGCTCACCGGCGAGAGAGATTAATATTGCTACTTATTATGAATATTGGCGCATGTTTGATACTATCAGTTTTGTTCCCATTTCGCCGCACTTTTGAATAGTAATTCCGAAACAAACGATCAATTTATTATGCTGTTCAAGATTCGGTATTCGTGGCTAGTTCAATTTATAAACGAACATTTATAAAACAAATAAGATTGTGAGCATTTACTCAAAGTTAAAAGTTAACTGAATAATATTATCGACTCTTACGATATTTATTTAACTTTGTTTTCGGTTTCAGATCTGTAAATAAAGCTGTTGTTGACCAGATATGGCGACTGTTGTTCTACCTTAAGTAAACACTTTAGTTTGGCTGATTAATGGCCCTTCGCTCGGCACGTTTCAACTTAATATCGAAAGTTATCGGCGAATCTGGCGGTGTTAAGTCTAATATTATGGCAGGTCGTGACTTTCTGGCAAAACAAAGTGAATATTCCTACTGTTTATGCAAGTGTGTAAAGTGCATTTGAATGACATGACGAGCTGTGATTCACCAAGAACGGAATACGTATAGCTGGTTACAAACACTCGCGCTAAGTTTAATCTTTGGAAACTTTACGACTTCGGGCAGGGCTGTGACTGGAATGAGTTTTGGTTCTGGCCGCGATTAGATAAGCAAATTTATAATGCCTTCGGGGCGACATCAAATGTAAATTCTGTCCGGCCCAGTGATAATATTGTTAATTGCCATTCTGCTTTGTTTGTTTGCCTTTCGGTTTTGGTTTCGTTTGAATTTTGCTGCGGATTCTGTTTTGTTTTTTATTTAGACTGCTCGCATGCGTGGAAGTGTGATTGCCAAATCCGGTGGAGGGGCAATCAATCAATGAAAAGGTTTTTTTTTTTTATTACGAAAAGCTTAGCCTTTGAATAAATAAAATACTTTTCAGGCACGAGTTTCGATCGGCAGGCACACGCTTCACACAGCCCTAGGTGTATATTCCAATGGATTCTATTGTGTTAAGGCTATTGGTAGGGGAATTATAGAAAAATTCAGTTAGGATTAGATACTAAAAATATGAATAAAACTGTGAGTCAGCTTTTTCAGGCTGCTACACGGTAAGATTATTCCCTTTTTGAAAGAGGTAATATATTAAAATTATAATAACTATGTTTTCTGCTTGCTTAAATGATATTTAAGCTTATTGATTGATCATATCTGTTTATTCTTATTACAAACATGGTCTTCTATATAACTGACTCATAGCCATATTTTTAGCCACATTAGTTTACACTACAAACTGATGCCATCGATTCCACAAAATTGAACTAATAATAAACCCAAACAGCTTACAATTACAAGTTCAATGACTATTTTGTCTCCGATTTCGATCAAGGTGCTCATATTGGAGCGTCGAAAAGTCGGCCAGACACGCCAATTATATATAATCGTGCGCACATATTGGTTTATGGGTTCTGAAACTAGTTTTACTCAGAAACTGTCTGGGACTTTTTAGACCGGAGTGTTTGTTTCTCAGCACTTGGCAAAATTCTGGGTAACACAAAAAAAAAAGCAATCGATTTGTTTTAAATATTAAAAAGAAAAAATCTCTGGGATTCCCCCTGCGGAAATTATTCAAATCATCTCCCCCGCAAGGCTTCTGTGGAAATCCATTCAAAAGTTAATTGAATAATTCGAGCGAACTACACACTCAACCGATTCGCAAAGCTCACCGAACACCGAACATCAGAAACATTTATAATCTTATTTAATTATAGTCTTACAGGCAACAAATGATTAGCAAATTAAATATAGAAAACGCACACGGATCAACTGGTGTGCTGGCTTTTCTCGGGGAGTTCAAGTGAATTTATTGCACTTTGTCAGCCCTGATGTAGTGTATAAAGCGTATATGGCTTATAAACAAACAGAAACACATGCGTAATTACGGCGAGTGACTGTTTGACACACAAACAATTCAATGTCAACCAGCGAAATCAATGGAAAATAGTCAACTAAGAGAATAAAAGCGCGTATAAGGCGATTTTTTATTTATTTATAGATTTCAACAGCAAGGAATTGTGATCACAAATTGATTTTTTACACATTTATGTTCCCAAAAATATTAAATGACTCAGTTGTATTGGAAAATTCTGTTCAAAAATTCAAGATGTCAATACAAAATGTCTTGGTTTATTTGTGACTTTTTTAAATATAAATATTGATTTCGTTTTAATTTTGTCTTTTTTAATTAGCTTGATTTATTTAATTTGTTGTTTTTTTTATAAGGGTATTTTTGTATTTAAAAATTTGAAGTTTTCAAATACAATTCAAAACAACAATAATTTTTCTCGTCTGGCAACGCTTTTTAAAGAGAGCGCGAGTAAGCGTTAGAGAGAACAGCCACAGTAGTCGTTTTGTTTGAAAACAGTGAATGTGAATTCTTTACGGCTTTTTGGCGAATGTTCGAGTGCCGAAAACATTTCTGTTTGCTTTGCGGGCTGCTGTTAATGTTAACACACTTGAAAGGCGGCAGAAATCAATTAGCAGCTTGCAAGGCCCTCGAAAACAACACATATTTTCCGCGATTTATGTATATTCTTGTTTTTTTTTTGTAGGAGTAACGTGCTAAATAAACTGAATAACACAGCTGACGCGCTCTCTCTCTGCAAGCGCTCTCTCTAGCTCACCAACACAGCTGGAGCCCAGCTCGGCGGCGGCCATTGAGAAAATAAAAGCAAATAAGAAATAACAAAAACGAAGCAAAATAAAAAGAAGAAACAAATTTCGCAACGCCCGAGATTTTTATTGCTGTCTCGTTTTTCTCAAAAAAATAATAATAAAGTTAACGATGACGGCATTGGCGCCCATTAACATGAATTTCGACTCTAATTCCTGGCAAATGTTTTCTTATGAATAAACGAAGAAAAACACACAAAAACTCACCTCTCTTTACTTTTGTTGTCTGCTTATTGTAACGAAGAGAGATGTAGAGAGAGAAATGGTGACAACCCAAGGAGTCGGGGGAGAGAGAGCACAAGACTTTCACAAAAATAAACTCAAATTGAGCGCAAAAAAACAACATTTATTTGCATTTGCTTTTCACTTCATTTCGTTGCACTTTCTCCGCACTTTTCACATGTTTTCCCATCCGCAGCGCTGGAAAATTGTTTTCGTTGCGTACGTTGTCTTTTATCTGCTCATTGCTGTTTAATTTTCCTTCTTTTTTGGGCCATTGAGCAATATTTTTTTGAGCACCAAACACACACACGACGCACCACACACACAGGCCCGTGGGGCACTTACACGTACGCGAATACGCTTAGCAATTCACTTGCATTATTTTCAGCATTCTGCATTATTCCGCACTATTCATTCTTTTGCTACCTCGGCGAATTAGCCAAGTTTTTCGTTTTCGGATGGAAAAACAAGGCAGAAATATGGTTTTTCCCTGCTGTTTACACGCGTTTTGCTTTCCCAACTGCTTCGCCCGCTCTCCCAATTGGAATGAGTGGAGGTGGAGAGAGCCACCGAGAGCGCTTCGGCGCAATGTTGGCCCGTGAGGCGAGTTTAGCTTATTTCGGGCTAGATCTGGCATTTTTTTTAAATCGGAGAGCTAATATAACTAACAAGTATTAGCTTAGCTTATTTTCGTGTTCATTGAGCAATGTACGTAATCGTAACGATTTATTTTATCCGAAGAATTAGATTAACTGCATAAAAATATCGGACATTATTTTTGTTTGATTATTATATTCTCTTAAATAAGTAATTTGAAAGTTTTAGATATCGTACTCCAGTATCGAAGTGGAGTGAGTTTTAAGTCAAGAGATAAAAAACACCAAATTTAAGTAATTTAACTGCAGTATTAAGCAGAGTATTTTTTAGGAAAATAAATTAATTATATATTTTTTACGACAATCGACAAATCGACAAATTAATAAAACATCTAATTTAATTTAAAACCTTAATAGAAACAAATTTGTATTGCTTTTCGTTTTGTTACTATCTTATTATTCCGCAATATATTTTAAATTTTTAGCTTATTTTTATACAGAATCTAGCTTGCACGATCGGCCTCACCTAGCATCACTGCCGTTGACGGTGATTATCTAGCCAAATGGTCACACTGCCGAAGTCAGCTGTTGCAAAAGCAACAATAAAAAGGCAAGTAATTTTATTTTTAATTCTCAGTTCTATTTTTGAAAATGTTATTCACTTTTGTTTATATTTAAAGTATAAACATATGTTTTTTGTTTGGAATTCTTACTTTTCTTTTGTTTCTCTAGTATTTTCTAGCGCTTTTAAAATTTTGATTTTTCAAACATTTTAAAGTAAAAGTTATACAAATTTAATGTTTCCAAAATGTTTCAAATATATGTATTAAAAACTACTTCATTTTACAAAGAAATTAAGGAAAGCTTAAGTGAATATTTAGAGGATTTAAAAAAAGTTTTTAACTATTTTTAATTAAATTCGATTTTGAAAGTTGCAAGTGTTGTGAACTTCTTACATACTAGTTCTAAAAATCATCAGAGAAAAACAACTAAAACTAATTAAACTATTATTTATATATTGAAAAATCAGAAACTTTTGCATACTTTTAGGGCTGAAAGAATACCTAAAAGTTTAATAATTATTTCGCAAGCCATGCAGAGTTCAGTAGCCCGAAAAATGCGCCCAGATAAAGCGTGTCGGCAATAAGTTTAATTTATGGCCATTAAAAATGCAAGACGCTCTTAAACGGTCCACCCGGGAAGTTAAGCTTTCAAGTCCACAGATCTCTGTTCGTGGAACTCATTAAGTGCTCATTACGTGCAGTCGACTGTAAATTTGGCTATGCCCCGAACTCGGCCACTCCTTCGACTCCTTTTATCCTGGCGCTGATAACTCAGGGTATTAACAAGCCTAGAATTTAATTACTTACAACAAGGCAGCAGCAGCTAGGAGCCAGGGACCAGGAACCGAAACCGAAATCGAAACAGAAACAGGACCAGAACCAAAAACAACACAAAAAGGGAAAGCCGAGACCGAGGCATAAATTGGACCCTTTTCATGTTGCGTTTGGCAAATGAAAGATAACTGAATGGTCTGGATACACTGAGGAAAATATGGCACCAGCACAAAAATTGTTTTAAGTTAATAGTTAATAGTAACACTTTCAACTGAAAATGTAATATTTAACTATCCAATTTTTATAAGATTTAATTGAACAGTTTACTTAAAAAAACCCAAAGTTGGAATCTCAATACTGAGAAGTCCAACAAATAATATTTTTCAGCAGGATGCTAGAGAGATATATAACGTTTTGCAATCGCTTTATAATATATGGTTCAAAATTGTAAACATTTACAAATAAATTTATACAGAATTAAAAATTATACCACTTTTAAAGAGATTTCAAATCTTTAATAGATTTTTGTAGGACGATTCGTCTACAGGAATCGCTAGAGTTTATGTCTTTTAAAATATTATATTGAAAATATTATAAAATTAAAAAAAAAGGATAATTATTGTACCTTTAATATTATATTTCGCATTTTAAGATATGCTTAAGAAATATTTAAAACCCCAAGTGATTACTGCGACCTCGCAAATTATTGTATATTTTTTAACAGTGCATTAAAAATCACAGTTTGGGAATCGAAACAATGTCTTCATCCAGAGAGGTCCTCCCGGCAAATTGCAGCAATAAAATTGAAGAAATGTCCAATGGGGAATGGGGCACTGGGATGTGGATGTGGCAGGAGGACGACGACGAGGACCACTGCCGACTGTTTGTTCCTGTCAACTTTCATTTGTTGCCGCCCGTTGATTACAGGCCCCATGCTCCCATTCCCAATCCCCCCTTATATTTACCAGCTTTTGCCCGCCCGCAGAAATTCGAAGTCAAGCGGAATAACAACAACATCAACACTTGCCACAGGATTCTGACAGCGGGTGAAAAGGAGGTGGTGGGATGGGGTGAAGGTTCAGAAGCAGGAGCAGGATATGGCGGCGATGCAGCCGGGTCCTTTTGCCCCTTGTTTTTGATGATGATGACAGCGACAGCGGCAGCAGCGTCTGCGGGAAAAGCGATAATGATGCCCCCTTTTCATTATTCGCAGGAAAAAGTGTCGCCTGCGAGTCCATAATGAGCACCAGAAATTCGCGGGCCGCGATAAGTGACAAGCTGTAGGGAAGCTTGGCTAGAACACATTGCATCCACCACATCCGGAATAGAGGAGCGGGTTCGTATAGAATAACCACATCTTCTTAATTTGCCATTGCAAATTCTACAAATAGGTTTGAAGTTCTTAAAAAACTTTCGCCATTTTTTACAAATTTGGATAAAATCAGACTTTTGTCTGAGAACTGTCTGAGGAGAATATATATAAGAATTATGGAAATTAACATAAGGACATAATGATCCTTTTTCATGTCTCATTTTAAACACAACTCATTTAGAAATATAGGTTTACAGTAACAACTAAGCTTTATTACCAGAAAATATATTATTTTTCATTAAAAAAAAATATAAAACATCTACTTAGAGATCTTTTCTTTTTTAAATTTTATCTAAATTCATAAAATTGGGATTACATTCTGGAATAAAACAATGCCAAAATGTTATGTACCCAATTTGTTACCAATTAAAACCGATTATTTTTTGTGATTTACCAAAACACGACACTGCTACTTTTTGGGCAATAGACTTTGGTCCCTTTAATCCGGATTGGAATTTTCCATAAAGTTAGGACTTTAAGTCATTTCCCCAAGTCCTTTTCATTGGATGCACCTGAGCAGGTTTTAAGCAGACGAAGCAATCAAACGACAAAGGACGACAGAATAAAAGGACCAACTCTGGTCACATGGAGCTCACCATCATCAACGGCCTTCGGACACTCGACATTGGACTTGGGACATTGGCCATCCTATCCCATCAACACAACTAATCCCCGGCATTCAACGAATGATGGACACATCTGATGGACACCCAGCTTCCAGCTCCACCAACTGCCCAACGCCTCCGCACTTCATTTCCTCGGCAATCCCTGCCGTTCTGCCATTCAGTTCTGTTGTTTCACTTTTTCATTTCTGATTACAGACCCAAGGCGTACACTGTGGAAAATGGGAACTGAGTGACCCCCAATTAGAGCTGACTTCTTGGCCGGACACAAGAGATCCAAATCTTTGTCCGCTTGCCCAAGACATCCTGTCTTTTCTCAAGGTGCATGCACTCCTTGCCCAGATGTTAGGAGCTGTTGCTCCTGCTAGGAAGCTATGCCGTATTGTATATATATGTATATATCCCTACCCATCCTGTGCCACAAGGACACTGTTTATCCCTGACAAAGACGTCGACGCACTGCCTGCTGATTGCAGCCGTGGCCATTGAAAGCTGCTCCGGCGCTTAGTTGCCGGCCCTCTCTCTGGTCCTTCGTGTTTATCTTCCGGGGACGATTCCGGTTCCCTGGCTCTTGGAGGGCTGAGCAAACAGCCGGGTGCTGGGAGCAAAGGGTTAGACGCTTAAAGAAATATCAACTTGACCACCGGCCACCACTTGGTAGCGAGCCAATGAATCATTCATTTGACTTGCGAATCCAATTATTGCGTATACGCCCCACTGGACGGGGCTTAAAACTTAAAGTTGGCAAACAACAACAACGGGGAAAACTGCCATACATATATTGTGGACCACATAAATTTTTGTCCTCTGCAGCTAACCGAATGTTTTGGCTTCTATCCCAAACTGGCGCCAGACTCTGGCACTGATTTATCATCCAACGTAATTCGATATCGATAATATATAGATAATGACCTAAAAATGCTGCACACAGCTGGCTGGTGAAATTAATGCCGAATGTGGTTTAAGGTCCTGTGCGGGGAATCATCATCGTCGGTGGAGTGGAGAGCAATGTGTGCTCCTAATTATCGAATTCATTTGTTTCCCGCTGTTGAGTCTTCAAAAGGTAATTAATTTCAGTTTGTTAGCAGCTACAAATAGTTAGTTTTCTAGTTTTCAACTTTTAATTGGCACTTTTAATATGAGAACATTATTTTGAATAGAGTGAATAATTATAGGAATGTATACAGCAACTGGATTTAAAGACATAAACCAAAATGGATACAAGTCACGCAATCTTAAAATTAAAAGGCTTTTGTTATATTTATCGAAATGGTAACTATATATCTTGCTTAATACCATTTCGATAATATCATTAACTAACATTAACATTTTAAATATCAAAAAATATAAATTTCCAAACATGTTAAGTTATTCGTATACCTTTTCAAATTTATGAGTATATCAACGGATTATCGATTTATCGCGCATTTATCGCTAACTTATCGTTAATCATCATGAATACAAAAATCTATTTAATAATTTAAGGAAGGCATAATTTCCCCTTTAATAATAAATCTTAGCAAAACAACATTTGAAGCGAAATATAAATCAAAAAGCGAAAGCTAATTTATTTGTAATTGCTAATCGGATATTAATCAAATACTTGGTGATTATATTTTAATTTATCTGCATTATGAGCATTAATCTTTAATGCAGCGAACCAAAAATCCATAACTGCAGTCATTATAGAATACATATTAGTCACAAGTTTGTTTTTCTGTCAAAAGGGGCAAAAAAGAAGGGGGAAATAAAGTAAATAAAGTGGGCGGCGACGGGTGGAGATCAATAACATGTTATAACACGTAACAAAGTCTGCGCTCGTCACGCGCGCCACGTAAAATCAGGCAAAAAAACAAAGACCTCAGAGGGAAGCAAAAAAAAAAATACAATAAATCGATTCGCCTTCAAAATGCGAACACAAAATAAAAAAAGGCCAAGGAGGAAATATGGACGGGCTTCTACCGGGTCGCCTGCCACGGCAATAAAGCCAGAAATCACGCTGGGAGCATGCAAATCCCAAAAAGATTTCCACGCGCCCCCCCGAATACTGCCATGAAAAATTTCATTTTGGCCCAGAGAGCAGAGACAAACAAAAGCCGAAAAAAGTGTTCGCATAGCTCGACAAAGGAACAAGTTAACTAAGACAAGGAATCCCAGGGAAAAACAATGGAAAAGTGGATACACTGGGCATTAAAATAAGCTTAATATTTGTTACAAAAATATGTATACGAAAAAATATAAAGAAATTTCTCTTCAATTACTTGTGAAAGTTAATGATTTATTTTTGAATAACTTTGTTGAGTTGTTAATATTATAGTATAGTAGGAAGCTTACTTATACATAAGTATTTTCGGATTAACCTAAATATTTACTTGAGAATTTTAGCAAAACAAGAGAGGAATGTTGATTGTTGATTGTTCTTAATTACCAAATTATTAAATGAACTGATCAAATTTATAAACAGTTTTCTATAAAATTAATAAATCAAATCCTTACATAAATAATGCTTCTAGTTCTTCTCCAATTTAAAATTCTTAATTATTTTATATTTTTAATGTGTTCAGAATAGTAATCCGGTTTTACAATTAAATGAACTATGTAATCTGTATGTAATCCAGTTGTAGTTGCTAATTAAATTACTAGTTCTTGAAATTCCTTATTCGAAGCAAGGTCTCCATTAATTTTAAGATATTTTTTTCAGAGTGTACTTGGTGGGTCCCTCAGAACGATAAATTCATATAAATCGCGTTAATTTAACCGCAAGCGCAGTTTAAACAACTCGAATGGGGTCGGGATAGCTGCTGCTACAGCTTCCCAGTTGCTTTTCCGACCGGACCAGCACCTAAGCTTGATAAAATGTTGATAAAATGTCTCCGCAAAAGCTCAAGACAAATAACATCCCCCGGAATTCGCAGGAGGGCAAAAACGATTGGAATCTAGAGAAATTACGTTGTGAAATGTTAGCCACAATTTGTTTTGCTTTATAATGAGTTATTTTGTATGCAAGGACAGACATTCCACAGCCGCGTCACTTGCGGTGGGGGAAAAGCCGGGAAGCTGGACGGCGGAAAAATGTGGTAAAATAGGGGGCCAAGCCAATGAGGCCATTTCAAGTTATCCGCAAAGCGCTTTTGCCCCACTCTCAAGCGCGACTCAACTCAACGATTTTGCTTCAATAATCCGGCCAAGTGTCGGCTATGCGCTTTTAATTGTTTGCAATTATTTCACCCATTAATTGCTTTTAATTGGGCCATCCGTAATTAGTTGTTAATGTTCAGTGTTCGGTATAACACTTTCAAATGTTCACACCTTCACGATCCGTTGACTGCAATTTAATTGCGCTATTGAGGTTCATATTTAAATTTAAACCTAAAATAATTTGACTTTTTATGAGTTGTGCAACAACACAAAATAAAGAAAAATATGGTAATGTATTTTAATTATTTATTATTATTATTTATTTATATTATGCAATGATTCCTTTTTTATTTTTCTAGGTCTTTTATTAATCCGACAATTATTATACGGGATTATTTTAAATTGTACTCATAATATCGATATCCTTAAATGTAGAGGAAAATGCAAAACTATGAGTGTAAAACTGTAAGATTAATATGTATTGGTGAATGTAATAATAGTGGGCATTACTTTGTTCATTTTAAACATAAATATATATATATAATTTATATTTTATTAATTGTAAATGATGGAATTGCAATTTCCTAGGGTGTAAAAACTTCGACGTGCCCAAGTTAGTTGTCTCTTTCTCTATGCATTTTTCTCAGTGTTTATCTCTCTATCTCTCTCTCTCTCTCTCTCTCTCTCTCTCTCTCTCTCTCTCTCTCTCTCTCTCTTCGACGTGCCCAAGTTAGTTGTCTCTTTCTCTATGCATTTTTCTCAGTGTTTATCTCTCTATATCTCTCTCTCTCTCTCTCTCTCTCTCTCTATTTAACTATCTCTAGAGGTATCTCTTTCTGTCCCTGTTTATCTCTAGAGATATCCCTTTCTCTCACGCTCTCAATTTCTCTGTTCTCTTCACTCAGAGACTTAAGTACAGGCACTGCCGTCGTACTGGCCTCATTTTCTCCGTGGCCTCCCCACTGCAGAGACAAAGGTAGTAATAGTAATCGCCCTTCCACCCAAAAAATATCACCTAACCAACGGAATACCTCTGAAAAACCAGGAAGAAGCTCACTTCGATTATACCAGCAAAAGACTAATGAAAGTCATAAAGAATATAAGTCTATACTGGAAGGTATTCAACAAAGACGAAGTAAGTTTTCACTATAAAAATTATATCATTTATATATATGCTATAGCAGGGATTAGGCCTAGGTCTAAAATCGACTGTGCTAGCTTTGCATTTATTTTCCAATTTATTCCCATGTTGCCATGGACCCAATTACTTAATTTTATTTATAGTGATAAAGTACCTTGTATATACAAAGGTATACTCAAAGTTAACAGCCTAATTAACTAATTAATTATTTATGAATTTTGTTTATTACACTTACGATAGTTTCAAAACTGCCCCTGACTTTGGCTCCAACTTTCGTTACATTATTATACTCTTCCAGGGTAATGTCATTATAGTCAAAAGCCTTCAAGCTAGTGAAGGAGTTCCCGACCCTATAAATCATATATATTCTTGATCAACATTAACAGCCGAATTGATCTAGTCTTCTCTGGTGAACAAAGTTCGTTTTACCCATTTTTCTTTTTTTTATTTTATAAAGAGTTAAATCGTTAAAATTGTCAAATTGTGACAAAAATTGTAATTTTTACATTTTAAAATTCATTATGCAAATTTATTAACTCCGTACAAAATTCAACAAGAAATTAAACTGAATTTTGTAAAATTACCAAAAATTCAAATCATTATTTTTGTTTTTAATATTAAAGCCCCATATGCTAGTATCCAAACAAAAGCCAACACAGAAAAGCTTTCCGAATTGAGTTTAATGAATCTTTGACTTAGCTGTGATCAATTCACATTCGAAGCCATGATCCTATGGATGACTGCTAGGGTATACACACTTCGGCTACTCGAAGTCAGCTGCTTTCTTGTTATCAATCAATTTATTGATTTCACTTTAATAACAGCTCAATTACCAAGTCAACTAAACTTTTTCCCCAACTTTGTATTTCCGTTTTAAATTAAAACTTGCATTTATTTATGAATAAACAAACCTTTCTCACAACCTTACTATTTCAGCAATAATATTAGTTTTCGCAAAGTTTCCACAGCACAAACTTTCAGTTGAACAGAAAAATTGAACAAAGTTTAAATTACGGTCACGAAATTCTCATTTATTTTAAATATACATTTAAGTCAAGGATTCGCTGCGAGGACTCTACGCGGAGCTTGGCATTGAAACAGCAATCGAGGCCGAAAGAAAGTCCCGAGACTTGGCCTTAACTCGCCTTTGATGCCTCATTTGAGGCTGCGCGGGCAAAAAGGATTATTGTGTCCTTGCTCATTTAAGTTTTGCCTTTAAAAGTTTCACTTGACGCTGCTACATTGCTGCCGAGAATTTGCTTCAGTAAAAAGTTGAATAAAAAACTTTGCAAAGGCTTCTCGTTACTTCTCTCTTTCTCTCTGTCCCTGTCTCTGTTTTCTCCGTAAATTCTCCCCGGTTTTTTGGGTTCTCTCTCGTTTCGCTTGTGAAGGTGCGACCCAACAACCCTTGGGCAAAAAAAGGGAAAAAATATATAAAAATAAAATACCCCCGGCGACATAAACGTTAATTGTTGTTGGTCATGACATAAGAGCCACCATGAAAATGGCCAACAAAGCCAAGTGACATTGCTGCCAAATACAATTTGCGTTATGCAGAAAGCGGAGAGAAATGAATGGATGGAGAGAAAGGATTTTCCTAATGAACTAACAAGGATATGCGGCGAACTGAGGCTCTAGCCGAGCGTAAAGGATTGGGCCACGTTCCTGCAGCAGAACAAGGCCCACACACACTCTCCGAAATACTAAAACCTCACACCTCAAACACACACACACAGATTGTACGTGCGAACAAGGTCAAATCCTGTCGGAGAGTCGCAGAATTTCCGGCCGAAAAATATTTATGGCCAAACGATTGCCTCCATTCTGATGTTGGCCAACATTCAATGCATTTAGCCCGAATTCGAAAGCAATCAAGGGAAAATAATGTTCACTTTAATAGGACGAAACATTTGAGGGCTGACAAAGCTTAAAGAGTTCTTAAAATAAGGAATTTCCAAAACAATTGAAAAGGTTTAATACATGGCTTTTTTGGAATTTATACGGAATCTGTCTGTGCCTTTTGTGTGATTTAAAGCATTTTCTAGGTTACATAAATTTATTACGATTTCATATAACATTTTATTAAATTTTTTACCTTTTTAAACATATACTATACTATATGTATATATACTATATTTAATATACTTATATCTCTAGTCATTATTAATTGTTTGTTGTGCCTATATATATTAATCTTGTGTCAAATATATTTTCTCACCCAAATTCCATTTAAAATCCACTATAAACCTTTTTTAATTATAATTTAAACTGGTTTTTATATCCAGAAATATTTTCTATATTTTCGTATAATAAATATATATTTTTTTTGCACTATTTCTTTTATGCCTGTATATATTTTCACAAGTAAATGAAAAACTGACGTTACACCGCATAAAAAACAGCACATTTCCGCTCGACAAATTATGGGTTTGCATAATCGAAAAGACAGTCGGAAAAAATGTCAAAAAAATTCGTTCTAAAACCAAAGAACAACAAAAAATGAAAGCAATAAGCTGAACAAGTGAAGCAAAAACCGAAAAAAAACCGAATCAATGACACAAAAGTAAACAAATGGAAACGTAATGGAAGCCTTACAGGAAAACCCATTAATCTTGGCTCTGACGCAACTCGCACGCAGGTGAAAAGCAGGTGGAAAATTCTAACCTCGACTGGGGATCAGGGGGAGGGGGGGTCAGGACGGGGGGCCATAAGCAAGATTAGCCAGGTTGTGCAATGGCCAATCAAAATCCATCCGGAACACACATGTGATGGAGATGATGATGGCGTCAGTTTCCTTTTAGTCCCTCTGTCCACCTGTAGCACTGCCCTTATGTCCTTCTCCCCACACCTATTCAATATATATTTATATACATATATGTATATATATATATATAGCAGGGAAAAGAGAGAAAACCCATGTTTTATAACAAACATGTGTCACCAGCGTATGACAATGCTATTTATATTCCTTTTATTACACAGTGTCATTTCAATTCAAAAGAATCTAACTTCAGTTAATACCGATCTGTCATTTTAAATTTCATGAATGATTCAACGTTAATGCTTAAGGTTATTTTGGGATTATAAAAGTTCAAAGATCATAAAGAAATTACAATTCACGGTGATTTCTCTTAAATTTCCTGCCAACGTGTCGTATGAGTAATTTGTTTGAAAACAAAAAACACTTTATTTCAGAGATTTATGTTAAATCCCTAAACTTTATAAGTTATAGTTAATAATAACTATAATGACAATGTATTATAAAGTGTATTAATTAGTAATAAGCCCGTTAAAATATTTAAAATTACCATTAATTTAATCAAATTAAAAAAAAAATACACAATAAATCATAAATTTGCTTCATTATTCCGACAAATCTCTTTTAATTTACCAAATATTTAATAAATGCCTCAACCATCAATTTGGTAGCTCGTGACGCTTAGTTGTTAAATTAATTACCAAAATAAGGATTCCCAAAATAAAAGCAAAGACCACCAAAAATATCATCTCCCCTGTCACATCTCCATTTGGTCTTTTCCCCTCCGTCAGAATAATTTGTATTACTTTGTAAGGACACACCAACCCAGGGCTCGGCCACCTCCTGAAATTATTTACTTTTGCCTTTTTCACCGCTGGAAGCGACAGTCGACTGGCACAACAAAACACTCCCAGGTCGGTGGGTGTAGCGAATGAAATTTAAAACCGGGAAGACGCCTTTTTAATGCCTTTTGTTGGTCCTGTATAGTATATATTGTGTGTATTGTGTGTACGTTCGTGTGTGTGTGGGTCTTCCTTAGTGGAATTAAATTAATGACAAACAATTTCTCATTGTCTTTTCACTCGGTGCGTACTTAGCACGCGCCGGAAATGTATCCATATCCGTTTGAAATTTTTCCATTGTTTTCCTGCAGCACACACAAACACACACACACAACACAAAGTCGCTTAAGCAGCGATAAAGAGATCCTGTCCTGCACTACAAAAAAGGGAATTTCTCAATTAAATGAAGTAATTAAGCTTTTGTTTTAAATGAACAGGGAATTAAGGACGTCAAAAAAGAGTAGAGCAGTTAATAATGTAAAACCAGAACGAAATAATACTGATAATATGATTGATATTATTTTGTAAAGTTTATTAATTAGTAAAAATAATAAAATATCATTTAAAATTGTATGCTACTAATTTCTTGTAAAGTCAACGTCTCTTGGTTTTTATTTTCCTCTAAGATATTCTTAATTGAATCTTAATATTGCTATATTATGAACCCTATTTCTTGTTTAGATATTTCCCAACTTTTGATTCCTGTGTAGAAGCCCCATAAAAGGGTGGCGGAGTTAGGAAAAAGCTGGCCTGGGACCTACAGCAAATCGCCCTTAAGTGGCCAACTGTCGAAGGACTGCCATTAGAGGCTCTACCACCGCTCACCGAGTTGCCCGGGATCGCACATTAACAGTCGTAAAACTTATGGCCGGCCATTGCCAACTATTAGCCATCATTGGCAGATGTGGTCCAGCGTGTCCTTCGCCAGTAGGCAGGATTTCTCCTTAATTTGCAGCTGTCACGCCCCTCGCATACCATCGATTTCAATTGCATTTTCCTTATTTGCCAAAGCAACCGCAACGTCATGTTTAATCAATTGACAAATTGTGGTGCTGCATATCTCGAGCATAAAATTTATTCACAGTCTTTACTGGGAAATTAATCAAAATGTTGTTGGCCTAGACTAAGGTTGTGGCTTGGAATTTTGGCTTTTTGCAGCAAGGATTTACCTAGCGACAGGACAAGAGTTTTCTTCTTCAGGAAAAGGAAACTCTATGCAGCCAGAAATTAAGCAAAACAGGGAAACAATTTATTTTGCGGACAGACAACACATAACCCTTTTGGTTGTGACAAATTCTTATTTATGGTTTGCAATATTTTAAACTACAAAACGTTTATTGCATTTTCTATTTTAATTAAATAAAACAAACTATCAATAAGGTTATTTTCAAACGGAAAAGAATGAAGGGATTAAGGATATGTAAATGATACTGATGTAAATATGAAAATTCAATTATGTTGTCAATTAAAGAGTCCTTTATTTGTAGTTCTGACGAACACTAAGCTACTCAATTAATAAAGACATCTTATTCTTTAGGTCCCCCATTCATTTTGGTCCTTCGAGCCGGATGGTCACTGTAATGTTTAGCAATCAAAATAATACTTTCTAAAAAAAACCAATCAGCTCAAGCTCATAAATACTATTTTTAACAATAACCCCCTGGAAAAAATCCCTTTAGTAACCCACCAGTTCGACCTCTTCAATCAATTTAATTGGATGGGTCGTGGAAATGCCTAAAAATAAACCGATTACGATTGGACCTGCCTTTTAAACTTTAATTCCTGTGCAGAACGGAACCGCTGACATTCGGTCCCAGGAACATTCATTCAGAACGGCGGACAGGTGCATATTTTCCCTCGCCGTGGTTACAGCGGAAGGCAATTGAAAGCAATTTCACTTTTTATTATTAAACGAAGAAGAAAAATGCCCCCGAACATGTCGGCCATATTCAGCTGGTTTCCCCCACAATCCATTGTCATTTATATATATATTTTTTGGCCAAAGCAATAATGATAAATGTGAATTTCTTTCTTTCTTCGCTTTTCTTTGGCATTGAACTGGAAACATTTTGACAGGCGAGCGAGGGAGCAAACCAATGTATAAATTACCGACGAAATACACTTTTGAGAAAGCCAAAGTCGACTCACCTGGCCATGTTGTGTGTCCTTGAAGGCTCTATCCCTGTGAGTTCTGAGTTGCGGCTGTGTGTCCTTTGTTGCGGTCGCCACTTGTCCCGAAATCAGCATGCGCGACCACGACGAGGAGTGCTCCTTCTTGTCCCAATATCCAGATGAGCAGCACCAGCCACTTACATCGTTTGTCTCTGTCTGGTAGCCGCCGTACTCCCCGTCTGCTTGATTGAGTTTGAGATTTATGCCTTAAGTGCTGCCGGGGGATTTGTTATCTTGTCCTTTTTGGCCTGGCCTATACGCATATCGTCTGTTGGCTCTGCTCTGCTCTCCTTTCGTCTTTGCCGGCCAACTTTCTTTGCCTTGGCTTTGATTCCGCTGGAAAAGCGGGAAAAGGGAAATGGTTGGAGTAAAAAAACAACACAACAATTTTATAGCTGACGATGATGACAGTGGGCTTGGTAATTATGATGATGCTGCTACTCCTGCTGCTCTGCGGTCTCCTTTCTGCTTTCAATTTACATAAGCAGCAGGCAGCATCATTAATATTGCAGATGTGTGTTTGTGTGTGTGCATAGAAAAAAATCTAGGGGGTCTATGATTTATATTTGGTACAAAAAATAAATAATATAGTTCTTGGTTGTACTTGTAGTAATGACACCATGAACAGTGTTATACATTAAAAAGATTTTAATTAAAATTATTAGTTAAAAAAAAACTAAAGATAAACTATAATTAATTGTAGAGCTGTAAATAGCATAGCATAGAGTATTATCACGATAATATCGCTCTATCTATCTACTAGATGCCTATCGTTTTTAAGTGTTTATTGTTCTGAAAGTTATAAGCATACGTTATATAACATAATAGTTAATATCAAAAAATTAATTTTAAATTAATTCTTAAACTATATTTAAAACAAAAGAGAAACATTATAGATTATCTTGTGAAAAATCCAAGAAATAAAATGTAAACTTCAAGAATATCTAGCTGTTAAGTTATATTTTAATACAATGCCAGAATCTCTCAAATTTATTTACAAACAAAAATTTTTTCATTATTTCTCCATGTGTTTCCATGTTTGTTTGCGTTTTTAGCGCTCGTTCTGAGTACTTCTGTAATTCCATTTCCATCCTTAACAAATTTAGCTTGTTGCGGACATTTATCATACGCCCTGTGTGCCCTGCGTTCTTTCCACCATAAATCACTCCCCACACTGCCTGTTCTCGTCTCCTCTTCGATCTGAAATGCTCTTGGAAAAATAAAACGAGCAAATGCAATTATAATTCGCCATTCAAACAACTTTTAATGCCAACTGACAGCTGCCCCAGCGTATGTCCATCGATATCCATATCGATGCGATGAATTCATGTAGTGTTGTTTTAGTCGAATTTTATGGATTTGTGTGGGGATGATTGATTGTTTAGGCCATTCAGATTTAGGGGAAAGTCGAGTATAACTATTACGATTGCTGTTTAGATCGGTAAACTCATTTACAACTAATACGAACTTCTGTTTGAATAGATATAAATACAATTCTTGCCTTGTTTATTAAGATATGTAACAAGTTATTTAAATATATACTCAACCAGTGAGTGCTTATAAATAAGAAAGACTGGTTTTGTTTAGCCTTTACACATAGTCAGCTCTTTGTGGTTGTCAGTTTTATGGACAGCTTGTCAAAAATCAATCAATTTCTGAGCACAAAATCAGAAAATAATATAAAATGTTGATGAATTAATCTAAATTAAAATGCAACTATTTTTGGTGTATAAACTGAAAGCTGTCAATCAATTTGGTTTGGTGCACGTAAAGGCTTTAGCTTTTGTCCTTTAGGCAATATCTCAAAATGTTTGTATTCCTTCAACCGATTTGAAGGCAAATCAATGTTTTCCAGAACTCACAAAAGAAGCTAAAGCCGAAAAAACACGCCCATTACCAGAGCACTTTTATAGCCGCGCCCGCCCCTGCTTTTCTTTTCCTTTTTCTCTTATTTTTGCGGGCGCCCCTGGGAAATGGGCTCCATAAGGGGGCGGTGGGCGGTGTATTATCAGCTGTTTCCCATTATGACTTTGGCGGAAATATACAAGAGGAAGGCAGAGAAAACATTTGAGGAAAAGCGGAAGCAGGAAAAAAAATGCCGCCACTGGCAATACCAAAACACAGTAACACACTAAGGCACAAACACAACAACAAACACACACAGACACGCAAACCGATAAAAATAAAAACAAAACCGGTGGAACGAAGAGGCAAAAATTGGAACTAAATGCGTATACGTAATGTGATAGAGGCCACCACCTCCCACTTCCCCCCGGAAAATAAGAGTAGAGAGCGATAGGGGAAGGGGAAAAGAACAATGGCGACGTTGACGACGACGTTGGCACTTCTCAAACAAGAAAACAAAAAAATAGGAAAAACAAAAAGTAAAGGGGAAAACTCGGCCGGATCCCTAAATACCGTTTTCTTGTTAACTCAACTCGGAGACTTTGAACTGTTCTGTAACCAACTTCATTAGCTCGGGCTCAACAAATGCTGAGTTAGCAGAAATACATATAAAAGCTTAATTTTAAGTTAACAAAGTGGTTTTTCTAAAAATAAGCCTAATCCTTATACAACTTCCTTTGATATTGGATTGTGGACATGTTTCTAGGAAACAGTCGTATGTCAAGTTCAAGGAATTAATAAATGTATCAGAAATAAAAGAAAGCTTAATTGGTTTACAAAATAATAATTCAAAGGAGTCTCATTAATTCGGGATAAGCAAGGAAATTATTTTTTAAATTTTAATCTTTAAATGATATAGAGAATTAAATGAAAACAAACTATAGAGAAACTAACAAAATGTAAACAAACGTCTTCAAAATATATTGAGCAACTTTCAAAATAGATAAAGATTTGAAAAAATATGTATGTATATATATCTTTGGTTTTCTTGGGAGAAACGACAAGCAAGTGTTTCAGAACGGAGATAAGCTTGTTCATCATTATCTATAGATATACATAAAACATATATTTATTAATATATTTATAATAATATATAAAATATAATATAACAAAAATTTGAGAACTGACATTTTTCTAACCGTAAAAATACAAGATATTTATATTTATTTGTTAAGAACTAATGTCATTCTTGTTTAGATAGATACGTTCAAATAAGTTTTCCGATCAACGTATTACAAAGACATATGACCTCCTAAAAAGATTTAATTCCTCTTGTCTTTGTAAATACCTTTTAAATACACTAATTAATAAATCATTTAAGAAAAGTTTTAACATAAACTTAAGTGCTTCTTAACAGCTTAAATCTCTCTTGTCTTTTTAAACCTTTTTTGTAAATTCCTTAAAAAAAAGGGTATAAAACAGGCAAGCCAAAGGCAAAACCGAGAGAAAAACACAACTTTTCATGGCATGAAAATCGAAAACCAGCAAAGAAAAAAAGGGAAAACGACACACTAGACTACATACACATAGCTACTTAAGCACACACAAACACACAAGAAAATGCGATAGGAAAAACCTCATGGAGGAAGGCGAAATGCGACAGCAGACAGTGAGTGCGACAGGGAGGCAAACAAACAAACAGTGGGACAAACCGACGGCGCTTGTCACTTTGCCGCCTCATTCCATCTCAGCTCGGCTCAGTTCAGTTCAGTTCAGTTCAGTTTGTTTGGCTCAATTTCAATGCACTGCCGACATATTAGTATGCAAAACTGATAATCAATAGGAGACGAGGACGACGCCGACGAGGACGACTCAATGGCCGGGCGCTCAGTGGAGATTATGGCGCAATTTGCATACGGGATACGGGTGTGTGCCAGGCGAAGATGTCGCCCTATCCCTATTTTGACGGCTCCCAGTCCCCTGACAAGTATCCTGCCAGCACCAGCAGCAGTACCAGCGACAACCCACCCAGGACCAACACCATTCAGACTAATTTAATTGACTCGGGCCACTGCAATTGGCCCACTCACCCGCTAACTGGCAACAAACTAATGTTTAATGTGTGTGGAGCGCAACTTTTTATTCGTCCTTAATTGAAATTCGTGGAAGCGACACTGAAAAGCTTTCAGCCCAGCAGCCATCAAAAGGATAGATTTAAAGATCAAAATTTAGGTACAACAAGAGAAGGCAACATTTTTAATAGCACTTTGGTGTATTTGAAAACAAAGTTTTTTTTAGACAAAAAAAAAAACATTAAAGGTAATTTTACCTCAAATTAAACAGAGGTTTTAACGTCTTTATTAAATTAAGTTTATAAATAATCTAGACATGATCAGCTAGACATGAAAAGCTTAAATTCCACAGAACAACATTTCTTGGAAAAACAACATACATATAATAGTCAGCAGTAAACATTCTTAAGATATTTATGAAATGTTTGCTACAAAAAACATAAATATATATGAAACACCATACACCATACTTTTTTCATTGCTTTTCCGTGAAAATTTTCAATAACTCTCTTGGGGTTTTTATGGCCGCAATTTGCAATTTATCATCAATTTGATGTCCAAGGGGCCGAACATAAAAGTGGTCCACAAATGGAGAATGTAACAAAGAGCAATAAAAGAGGCAATGCCTGGACCAAGGGACTGCCTAGCTATACCTGCTCTATTCATACATATGTGTATGGCTATATATCCATAATGCTTGATTTCCTATTGATTTCTGGTCAGAAGCCAGCTGCATTCACCTGAAATTCTGAGTCAAACGCACCTGCTGCTTTTACACAGGGAGAAAAGTAAAGGTAAGAAATGGGCTTACTCTTAAAGAGCTGTGTATATAAATCAGTATTATTATTTTACTTGTTAAGTTAAGTTAAGTCTGACATAACTATACAAATTTAACAAAAATTTTGATTATATATTATAATAAAATCTTTACAATTATCTTACATTTTATCTTTAAAGTTTGTAAGTTTTAAATATCATTACAACTTTCAAACAATAGTTATAATAGAGTATTTCGATTGTTTTTATTGGTTGGGTATTAAAATTTTAATTGGGTTTTTAAAAATATTAATATTGTGGACATTTTTTAAGCTTACTGATCTTAACAAATTAAAAAGTATAGAACTATGGCACAGAGCCTTGAACACACCTTGAACTTTATCCCTAACAAACCAATAAAAAAATGAAAGCATAATAAAAAATATGAAATAGCAAACAATAAACGACAAACAAGTTAAAGTATATTTAAATTTAGATTGTCCTTCATAATTTATTACAACTTATTTCTCTGCCTGCTGGCTTTGCCTCTCTCTTTGGGGGAATAACAAAAACTATAGCATACTTATGGACCGCTTTGCGAGTTGCCATAAGACGCTTAATAACTGCGAGTAGTGGCGGCGCATGGCGGACGTTGGTTTGAGGCAGGACACAAGGACATGGACGGCGGCCCAGTCCGCCGTATATGTACGTGCCAATGGCCGTAGTCGCAGTAATAAACACACGCACAGCCCAGTTAACAACACAGAGAAATATTCCCCAAGTGTCAGGGCGGGCAAAACATGCAATGGGTGAATGGGAGAAGGTGGCGGTGGGTGCGGGGCCCCAAGGAAATGGGAAATGGATTTTCAGCTGCCTTTGTTTTTGTTTTCGTTTCTTTTTTGTGTGGCTTTCTTTTTTTGTTGCTGTATATTTGTTGTTTTTTGTTTTATAATTACTCAGATAGAGGTCGTTGTGTGTGTGTGTCTGCATTGCTGTGTGCATGTGTATTGTGGTAAGCACACATAACGGTAATTTAATTAACATACATAAACACACACACTAAAAGGGAATGTGGCACAATGCAGGGTTATTTTTCGGGGGTAAGAGGTGGCACTTACAAAGCGTTCTTGATAAGCTGACTTCCTTTTAATCGATAGTTAAACTCTGATCTTTAGCTTTTTGGTAGTCACATTGAATTAATTTAATTTATATTGTAGACATTTATATATACCGAAAAGCACTTGAATACTATTTTTTGATTCGATCAACAGACACTGAAAATTTATGACTATGTTTGGGCTATATTTTTGTTATTTATTCCAATTTAACTATATTTATTTTTGATTTATTATTATATTTTTGTTTTATTCGCCAGACAATTTCCACTATGTGTATTTATTTTTTATTCGTGTGTGCGAAATGTCAACAGTGCCCGCACAATTACAAGTTCCTGTTTATTTTTTTTAGCTTGTATTTCGGTTTGCCGCCGGAAGTTGCACGTTCTGTTAGAGCCGCTGACCACTTCCGCTTCCTGCGCGTTGTGAGCGTTCGCTAACCGTCACAAAACGCGTTCCGCAAGCGAATAAACAAAAGGATTCCGTTTCGACACTCTCCATTGCCAGTGTTGCCGAGCTGCACCACACGCATGCGCTCTGCTGAAAATGAGTGTGATTTTCGGAGAGCAAAAACATGGAAGAGAGCCAAAAGGAATTCGCTCTGTTTTTCCGCTGCAACCTGCTGACGGAACATCTGTGTTTTTGTTATTATCGTTTCAGTGGCAGTAACAGCAGCAACAACTGCAAAAATCCAATTGTGGATGCCTGGACATACACTGATTTCAATTATCCTGTGTGGGTCCGGGGTCACCAAAATAACAGGAGACTAATTGATAGCACACTGAAGGTATTTGTGAAACGTACACAGAAAGAAAATACCGTGCGGTTATGCGGGTGGCTATTTATATAAAGTTTTTCAGTTACATTTTTGAGCTTCATTTTTTAATTTTCATCCAAGACTATACTTTACATTTTATTTTTAAATTTTACAAACTTATTTATTGAATTTATACACTTATTTCTTCAATTATACACTTGAAGTCTCGAAATATTTGGGAGCACTACAAAAATCGCTGAGAACTCGAAATCTTTTCGAAGAGCACCTAAATATATGCAAAGAATCTTTATTCATCTTTAATATTTATTTTAGATACCTTTTTATTGGTTAACGCAATTTTTTCAATTATCTACAAATTTTAAATTAAAATAATAAATATTATTCCTTTGCATTTTTTTTATATATTTATTAACACTCTCCAAATTGATGACAACGTTTGCTGACACTGGCTTTGTAGTTTCTGTTCTGACAATAAAATTCCTGCCATCAGGACACTCTCACTCACACATGTGTCGGTGCACCTACATATACCAGTGCTCTGTAGGCAGCACAAGTGCATCTGTGTGAGCCTAGACCCAGTATCTGTGTGAGTTTGGTGTGCTGACTAATGTCAAGGTTTTTTGGCTGCTGTTCAAAGTGCAGTAGCGGCGGCAGTGGAAACAGGAAAGGGAGGGGAAGACGGAAACGGAAACAGAAAAGCACGGCACGTGGCCAACCCCACCGAAGGCATGGCCCAGGGGGGTGCGATTATGCCATTACCAGGCCAATCCAGCACCTGCACCTCGATCCCCAGGCAGCGCCTCGCATGAATGAGCAAAAATGTCGCGACAAACCCAATGCGAAAGCCAATGTCAAGTACACGAGGCAGCCAGGATGGAAGGCAAAGGCACTTTTGCATGCACCACGATACCCGGACTAGTGTCGCCGCCCGGCTACTCCCTGCTGCTCTCTGCTCGAAACGCTACGGTGCTACTTCGATAGTACATTTTGTGAACTGAATTTCCAAAAAAGAAAGAAAAATCATAAATTAATTCCAGTTTGTTTCGTTTCTCTAAGTGAAAAACTATTCAAATTATTATTATTTGTACATACCTGTACCTTGACATACTGAGCTTCCTCTGAAAGAACCTTTGCTGTATCTCTACGGGAGGCCTTCGGTCCTCGGGTGGACATTCATGTGACCCCAAATTAGATGGCACACTCACGTAAATGGGCGGGTATCTATATTTTATGTGCCATCGATTACAGACCTTCCTGCCCATGTTCCCACCAAAAGACTCTCATACATAATTACCCAAGAAGGACACATAATGCGAATACATACATCAGGCAGATGGCCAATTAGACTAACGATATCTACCAAATATTTGCTTAAATCAAACAAAAGGGACAATTTCAATTAGTAGGTTAATTAAGTAATATGCCGTTGAGCTTTAATGTTTGTTTTTCATCTCATTGTTTTTACAAATCAACGGCAAGGATGAGCATGAAGACCAGGGATGGATATCGGCATGCCAAGAATGAACGAGGAAGCTCGGGGTCTGTGGCACGCGACTATAGTTGATGGGATTCTCCTGATCTGCAGAGTAGATAATAGATAGATATAATTACTTATCTAATTTACTCACGAGTTTAATAATTGAAAACCCACCTTCATTATTAAGAATATGTTGGCATCTTAGATGTTCACCTGACTTTTCCCTCCTGGCTGGTCAGACTCCTTCACGGCCTTATTTTCGGTCTCGCCCTCCTTTGCCTGGATGGAGTCCTTCTCCGGAGCGTTCGATGCCTTCTTTTCCTTGGTCTTTACCAGTGCCGATCCGGAATGTTTTGGTTTTTGAGATCCAGTGTTGAAGAATCCTAACGATGATCTGTCCACTATGGCGTAGGCACGAGGGCGGAGTCGCGGTTTCGGAGCTTGTTCGTCTGATTTAGGTTTGTTCGAGGGTCCGGCCTCGAGAGGGATTCCACTGGAAGGTGGGTACATACCGCCCGAAGCGTACGTAAGCATACCGCCCGAAGCGTACGTAAGCATACCGCCCTTTACGTTTTGGCTGGCAGCCTGAGGTTTACGTACCGGAGCGATGAAGTTCAAGTTCACTCTTCCCATTGTGTTCAATTCGTGCAAATGCCTTGACACCTCGGTGATCTTACGTCGGTAGGTTGCCAGTTTGGTTTCGGTGTTGACGATCTCCGCGCGTATGTGATCGAACTCAGAATGGGCCTTCTTTTCCCCGACCACCTTACGCATAACCAAATCCTCTAAATCACGTCGGTTCATGTTTTCGATCTCACGCTGGGCGGTTTCTATGAATTCCGGACCAACGACCGGCTTCGGCATTAATTGCAACTGATTTTCAACCACTCTGTCAATAAGTAATTGAAATTCAGTCTTGGGCGTCTTATAGGGACGCTCCTCCTCTGGAAGAGCAATGCCTCCGAAATTATCGCGACTCCGCTTCCATGAAGGATTAGCATCCACTTTTTTTGGCATAAGAAATGATGGGTACTTAGAAGCCTTAGCTTCAGGCTTTACCTCTTTCTTTATCTTGGCGGATGTGTCAGCTATCGGCTTAACATCGACATCGGATTCAGCCCCCTGGGGTTTCTTTTCCGGAGAGGTGTTTTTTAGCATCGTGCCACGTGGCTTTTCGGTCAATTTCTTGGGTGCTTCCTTAGCCCCATCCAAAGACCCTTCTATGGCTGCAGCCACAGACTTCTCTACAACAGTCTTCTGAGCCTTCTCCGAGTTCACTTTATCTTCATGGGTCTCCTGAACCGTCTCCAAGTTCAATTTTTCATCAACGTTTGAATTCATTCTTGCGGCTTATTTCTAATCAGCTGTACTGGATAGCGCTTACTTGTCTTCAGGAATGAACTTGTTTTCAATTGGAAAAATATCAAGTCTTTATCTGGATTTTAATGTCGTTACTTTCTGCACTTGTTAAACTTCCACAGTTTCACCACGCCTTCAGAATTGTATCACGCCAGCTTTTCTCCTATTTCATCAGTTTCATTTCCTCTTCCGGCACAGAGTTGCATTCCTCGATCTTATCGGCGTTTCACACTAGAGCACGTTACCTATCGATACAGCAAGAAACGTTTATACCCTCTTCTCACAAAGTTCACCGGTGTGAAACAGTTTTTAACGGAATTTTTAACAAATGTAAAACTCAGATTCACACATCCATAGTAAATACCACGAGGCGGTAGGTTCTCTCAAAATCTAAAGAAAGAAGTTTACTTAAAACTGAAGCGGTTATTAACAGTTTTGGAAAATGATAAATCGGAATATATGCAAAAAATTTAATTGCATATACTCTTAGCTTCGGTGCCTTCCATATTTAAAGTGTTTTGGTTGTGAATGCTACAATTTGTACTGGCTAGAGAAAGAATTTAAGGTTGGACTGATAAACTATCCCACAAAAAAACTGTAATAAATTGATGGCGGACTAATGCCACACATTCCCACATAGTCCAGCCGTGTGAATAATTTGCAATTTTTGACAGATGTGAAACTCAGTTTCCGACAAAGCACCATCTGCAACAAAACAACAGATTTATTGATATATAAAATATATATGATATATATATATATATATTTCAAGTGACTTCTGCGGGACCAAAATTAAAAGATTATCAACTATCAACATTAAACCCTTAGGTTGAGACATGTATAGCCCGTTTAACCCAAGTTATTGCGCTACCCACAATACCAAAAATGTAAATCAGTATTGCGAATGTGAAATTCCAATTACCACAGAGCTCTTAAAATCTAATAAAATTAAAATTAAAATAGTAGTTTTTTATGAAATGGACGAGCTTGCGATCTTTTGAATCAAGGATATACCAACGAGCTTCTTGGACATACTCTTTGCTTTGGAGCTCTTCAAGTGTTTATGCCATTTTTGGTCTCGTTTTCGTAGTGAATGCTTATATTTTCACTGACAAGAGGAAGAAGTTAAAATAGCAACGAAAAATCATCGCTTAATCGAAACTATCCAGATCCTACAAATATATCTTAAAGTAATGATGCACAGGTAAACAGTAAATGTAATCACATAATTAATGACGTTAATGTTTAACATATATGTAACAATAGCAATATCAGCAAAAATTCAATATCCAGGGGATTCCCTTACGACTGAATGACAGAATATATTGAATGCTGAAAACAGCTGTTCCCAAATATGGTAAATGGCTTATTTGAAATTTTCAGTCATTCAGCGTCTGAAAATATCGACTGATTGACTTCAAATTCGATATGGCTCCAGTCAACGATTTGTCTTGTTGTATCAGAGGTGCCATAGTTTAAAATAATAAAAGATTATATAGAGAATACAGATGGGTGTTTTTGACTGAACATTTAGCGGTTGACTTTTATTGGGTCGTTACTTAACGGCCGAATATATATTTCCTTCTTACCTTTATTTGAAGTTTTTGCTTGCAAAATTAAGTTAAGGGCTACATTCAACCAAGGACATTACAGTCTATAAGATGCCTTACGACCATACATTCGATTTCTAATATGAAGCTATTTTTTTGATGGCAACGACAATCGTGCTTTTGTATGAGTAAACGTGGATTATTACCCTAATGTTCCAATGTGATGTCATGTTTAAAATTGTGTATTGTGTATTATTATATAGTATATCCGATCATTACTATCGAATTTACTACAGATGGGTGATTTTGACTGAACATTTAGCGGTTGACTTTTATTGGGTCGTTACTTAACGGCCGAATATATATTTCCTTCTTACCTTTATTTGAAGTTTTTGCTTGCAAAATTAAGTTAAGGGCTACATTCAACCAAGGACATTACAGTCTATAAGATGCCTTACGACCATACATTCGATTTCTAATATGAAGCTATTTTTTTGATGGCAACGACAATCGTGCTTTTGTATGAGTAAACGTGGATTATTACCCTAATGTTCCAATGTGATGTCATGTTTAAAATTGTGTATTGTGTATTATTATATAGTATATCCGATCATTACTATCGAATTTACTACAGATGGGTGATTTTGACTGAACATTTAGCGGTTGACTTTTATTGGGTCGTTACTTAACGGCTGAATATATATTTCCTTCTTACCTTTATTTGAAGTTTTTGCTTGCAAAATTAAGTTAAGGGCTACATTCAACCAAGGACATTACAGTCTATAAGATGCCTTACGACCATACATTCGATTTCCAATATGAAGCTATTTTTTTGATGGCAACGACAATCGTGCTTTTGTATGAGTAAACGTGGATTATTACCCTAATGTTCCAATGTGATGTCATGTTTAAAATTGTGTATTGTGTATTATTATATAGTATATCCGATCATTACTATCGAATTTACTACAATCGAATTGGTATATAATATATTATTGTTTTAATATGGGAGGCAAAATGTGCCATCCGAAATGATCTTATGACCTACAAGCTAAAGGGTATCTTTTGATCCGCGAGAATACGTGTGCACACAAACAATCGGCGGCTGCCGCTGCATGCGTACAAGAGAGCGGCTGGCTCTAGAGCGCTCTCTCACTGGCTTTTGAACAAAATGTGAGAGAGCCTGAAGCCAGTTCAAAAGGCAGCACGAAAAAATCGTGTGCAAAAAAATCTTATGGCGTTCCGGATCTTCAATACTGTAATATCTTTAATTCAACCAACGTATGTGAATTTTAGTAAAACATACCACAATACAAAAGTAATATTAAAAATTTCATCTCTGTTGATATTTATTCAGTGTTTGTAGTATTTCATGTAAGTTTAGAACTTAATGGTTAGTGATAACCTAATGGGATTAAGAATAAAATTCTTTTGTAATGTTGTTGATGCTGTCTGACCCACAGCTGCGCAGACAGGATTAGCTGCTTGGCGTTATTCCCGTCCAAAATCTAGTTAAAACATAAAACTTAACTCATAATTCAGCTAATTTCAAAAGATGAACTATAACGGGACTGAATGAATCCTTAAAAACCTTACTTATATGTGTAAATAAATAAATTACAAATTAGACCTAAGACTACTGCTTATCCTATGCATGGAAAACGGACAGAACCAATCCATCCGCTTACGACCAAGTCTTGGGCACGCTGAACGGTCCGAATCGCTGGTGATCGTCCACTCCCCGCACTGCAAAATAGTATCGTTGGTTCTCCTGGAACTGGTTTAGTGTTACGGCCATTGGAAGCAGCATAGCTTTGACATCGCCAACATGTCGCCAGCTGTCCGTGCTGGGCTCGTGGATCGTCTCCTGATACGCATAGATCTGGTAGGTAACACATTCCGCGTACCGCGTGCTCGTGTCCTCCAGCGTCCATGAGATAACAATTCCGGTGTCCAGCAGACTGATACGAATCACAGGACGCGACGGCGGCATTTTCCAAGCGGGATTGAAGGGCTGAGCAGGCGACGTGGGCAGTGGTGCCGGATGCGAGTATCTTAGCCGTGAGGCAGCTGGCGGGGTATTCTCTGAGCGTATCTGCATGGTTATATTCGAACCCAAGGAATTTCGCTGACCTGTGGGATTTAACACATATAATTAGTTTTGGAAAAGGTTGGAGAATTTAATGCTTGGCACCCACCTCCTACGTTGTTTTGAACTATTTGGCGTGCATTCACACGCGCTAATTGCATGGGAGATTGCCGCACCACATTTCCTCCTCCACGACCTCCTCGACCCCTTGTCGCAACTGCCGCTTGGGCATTCCTCTTCACTGCATTATTTGCCGCCTGCCGCAGACGAGCGTTCGCCTCGATAGAGGCCTGCATAGCCTGAGCAGCTTGCGTCGCTGCTGCAGCGGCGGCTGCCGCTGCCGCTGCATCATCTTCATCAGTTAGATCGATGACGGCCTTTTCCTTCGGTTTAGCCGGCGCCAAGCTGGGCTGGTGCTGTTGGCCATAGGATCCAGCGACGCTTCCCCCGGTAGAAGACATGGGAACCGACACGGTAGCCCCGGAAATGGGCGGTACCTGTGCGTGAACAGTCGTCGTGCACTTGGGTTGTTTGGCCTGACTGGGGCCGAGTCCAGAGCTGGAATTGGATACGGGACCTGGCCGATGCCTACAAAAATTAAAGTAACACACATTAAAGCACGGTTTTAAATTGCAAGAGGTGACATTAACTCACGTTTGATACTGTTGCTGTTGTTGCTGGAGCTGCTGCTTCTGTTGTTGCTTCTGGGCCATGTAGGCAGAAATGGAAGCGGATGCGTTCGTCGCATTCCGCTGTCGCATGGCAGCTGCTTTGGCCGCCGCAGCTGCAACCACTGCCGAGGATGCCATACCCGTAGTGGATCCTGTGTGCTTGGACGCGTGCATGCCCCTCGTAATGCCTCCGGTCGGCGGTGAGGCCTGCAGGCGGTGCACGTTTGGCTGATTGTTGGCCTGCGAGATGGAAGCCCCCGGGTTCGGCCGCTGGGGCGTTATCTTCTGCAGACAGCCTCTGCGCACTGGTGGCGTGCCAGCAGTCGCCGCAGTGGGTGGTTGACCAAAGTTGGCATTGGATCTAAGTTGCTGCTGGAGGTTCGGACTAGGACTTGAACTGGGGTTAGGGTTTGTGGCAGTTGCTGGCACAGATGCAGGTCCGGGAGGCGTTGCCCTGGATCTCATTGGTGATCGCATTGGCGATGTGCTGGCCTTCGGAGGTGTTCCACTGGGTGGCGCCAACATACTGCCCGCAGCATGCGACTGATCCTGCACGGCTACCGTTGGCTTCATGGCTTTAAAAGGGATGCCTACCTGCAGGCCAACAGCCCGGGTTATACGTACCGGAGCGGTAAAGTGTGAGTTCTTGCTTTCCAGGTCCTTCAGCACCCGTTTATGCACAGTGTCCAAGTCGAGGAACTGCTTGGACACCTCGGCAATCTTACGTCGATATGCGGCCAGTGTACTCTCGCACTTGTCCAGCTGTGAGCGAATGTCTGCAAACTCACTCTTGACCAGCATTGCTTCGACGACTTTTTGCAGCACCAGCTCTTCTAGATCGTCGCGGGTCAAGGTATCGAAGCTCTTGCGGAAGTTCTTTAAGAAATCCAATCGAAGCGGCTTGACATCCGATTTTATTTCCGGTTCTGGTTTCAGATCTAGTTTGAGTTCAATTTCATCCAGCGGTTTAACCGATTCCGCTGTTTTTTCATCCACTACATCGTCCTTCGCATCTAGATCAATTTGGAGCGTGTCGCTAGAACTATTCGAGTCGGAATCATCAGTCTTGAGTTTTTTATTGGGTATCTCCTCGTTTCCCTGAACAGGACTTCTCTCCACACTATCGTGGCTCCGCTTCGCAATTAACTTTTTATCTTCATCTTCGGTGCCGGATTTTAAAAGTGACTCTGAGTCTAACTCGAGGTTTGAGGTAATTTTCTCATCGAGACTTAGGCGAAGCCGCTTTGATCCTGGCTGTTCGGCATTTTCGGCTGGCCTTAAAAGGTTACTACTGCTCGAGTTGCTGTTTCCATCCTCCGTTGCAGCGGACTTCACCTTATCATGGGTCTTTGGTTTATCGAACTGGTCACACGCATTATCGGTATTGTCCACTAGTAGGTTCTTGCCACCAGCTGACTCCTGAGCAGTTGAATCAGTAGGAAGCACTTCGGAAGCTGTTTCCTTTTCCGAACTCTTGACGGGTTCGTTCTCTGTTGTTTTAGGTGACGGCTCATCGTCCTCATCCTCGGACACCAGGACGACATCGTCATCCTTGTCCGCCTGAGTTCCAGGCTTGACTGTCTCTGTCGTTGGCTCTACGGCAGTGCCATCCGTCTTAGTCTTATCTATAGGTTCAAAGAAAATAACTTCGTCATCGGATTCGTTCTCTTTGGTTTCTTTTCCAGGAATGATTTTCTCCGTTGACACAATTTTATCATTCTCTACTTTTTCAGTTTTCTCTTCTGTTGGGTTTTCAGAGACCCCATTAACTTTTGGTTCATTATCGTTTTCGGGGATAACCACAGGTTCATCATCTTCCTCTTGTGATTTCTTTTTCTCATCGCTTTCGAAGGAATCTTTATCGACCTCTATTAACAAATCGTCTGTAGTGGAATCGTTTTTTTCCTGGGTTTTCGTTCGACACTCCTCATGTTCATTAACAACCACCTTGGGATTTGTTATTGGTTCTTCGTCATCGATTAACATGGCCTCTAATAGCTCTCCAGCTGACTTCGGGTCTCTATCTGTTGGCCCCTCGGTTGCTTTGGGGTCTTCTTTTTGATGGAGTCCAATAACCGACATGTTGGCCACTTTACCAAGAGAAGGTTCTGCTCTGGCTGCATTCAAAGCTTTTGATTCGGCAGATTCTTCAACAGGTGTGCCTTCAACCTCTTCTACGCAAACTTCTGGCACTTCTGGATCTTTGGCTACAGCTTCCGCTTCCTTAACCTCTGTACATGTAGCCGCATCCTCTACCGTAATGTCTTCTGCTTCCGTATCACCTTTGGCTTCTGAAGACGTGTCCTCCGTAACGGCTTCAGATTTCTTGGCCTCCGAAACGGCATTAGATTCTTTGACCTCCGTCTGAGTTTCACACACTACACACTCATTCGAGGAATCTAAATCTATGACGTCCTCGTCCGGGAGTTTTTCGGTTGTGGCGGGTTTTTTGACTTCGTCAACCTTAGGGATATTCTCTTCATCAGAGGAGATCTCTTCAAGATCTTCAGCAGCCGACGGCTTTCCCTTAGTGACTGGCTCCTCACGTGGTTCAGCTTTCTTACAGTCCTGAGATCCGAATACATCGAACTCATCTGAGCTGGAAATGCTGTCTAGAGCATCCTCAAATACATCATCCTGTGAGTTGCTCCGTTTGGCGTTCGGTGTTTTAGAAATAATTTTCTCCTTCGCCTCGAGCAAAGCATCCTCTTCCTCTATTTGTTCCTCTTGAATGCTGTCTCCTTTGCCTTCTACTTCTTTTTCTTTGTCTTTAACTTCTTTATCTTGAAAACTGTCATGGATGTCTTCAAATACCTCTTGAGTTTCCTTTACGGATTCAAGCTCCGATTCCAGCTCCACGTTTTTATTTTCACACTCTGTGAGCACCTCTTTCTCAGTGTCTTCTACCTTTTCATCTTCAACTACCACTTTGAACTGTCTTTCATTAAGGTCAGCTGTTTTCTCCTTTGCCGACGCAGAGTCGCATTCCTCGCTCTTATCGGGACCATCCAGTTCGTCCATGTTCTTCGGACTACGGTCAACAATGGAGCTTATTTTGTCTAGCAGCGCATCCAAGTCGCTGCCCGCATTGCGTTCCTGCCCTTCCGTGGCTGTCACTGATTTACCAACATCTTGGATTGGTAAATCCTGACCATTGGTCAGATCACTACGGTCGCCTTCATCCCTGGACGATCGGCTACTTGATTTGTCAATAGCTTAAAAAATGTTTCGATTATTATATGCACGCATGCATTCTATAATATTAATCTTACCAGGGGTGGAGAGGGATTCCACATCACTGCCGAGGTCCGAGGATATAGTTCGCAGTAAAGCGCCCTCTGTCGACAGTTCCTTTAGTTCCACGTTCTGGCTTACTTCCATCATTTTTGATCTATATTTTTTTTCTTTCGACCTATTTTGAACACATTGAACTACTGTAAAAAAAAATTTAGAATTCGTAAGTGACAAGGGATAGACTTTATTTTTAATGGCATGGCAACCCTGGAAAATCAATGACCTGGCCCACCGTCCTCCCCCTTGTACCAAATAGATTTAGTTGGTTTTGTTCTTTTAAAACAGACCGAAAGTTCAAGATAAAGAGGGGAGAACGAAACAAGAAAGGAAGCTAACCTCGGCACGCCGAAGTTTGTATACCCTTGAAGGTTGCAGCTCGTTCAATAGGAATTAATCTGTTATAAAATACATATGTATGTAGATGTATTTATGTTCAAAAAACGAAGTAATGCCTTTTCCATTACATTCAGCTATACACTTTCAGTTACAGTTTTGTGTAAATTATCCCCTATATCTAACGATAGTTTGTATGGCAGCTATAAGATATAGTAGTCCGATCCGAAAATAGTATATAGAAGACTAACTGCAAGGCGTCATTCAGATAGCTGCAAAACGGACAGACGGACGGGCAGGCGGACATGACTAGATCGACTCGGCTGTTGATGCTGAGAAAGAATATATGTATATGTACCTTATAGGGTTGGAAATGTTCCCTTGACTGCGTTGCAAACTTCTGACTAAAATTTAATACCCTGCAAGTTTATAATAATAATGTCGGAAGCAGGAGAGCTTTTGACTAAAAGCTCTTCCATAAGCTTTTGTAATAGTTTTTGCCTTTTACGATGGAAAATAAACTGGTTGAGAATTATACATATTTTTAAGCATGTCTTAAAGAACTTCTAAAAACCCTTCACAGACCGAATTCGAAAGAGCTCTCTAACACTGAGATAAGCATCTTGGGTTCCGTACTTTTTGAGTACTTTTAGCTTGATAACAGATTTTTTTCAAGATTGTCCTCCGGCTTATCGAAGCCGAAACCGATCCCAAAACTCCAAAACCTGAAACATATTTCCAATACCAACAACAACTTTTTCATTTCGTTTTGATTCCATTCTGTGTGTATGTATCTACCTAGCCCAACCATGTGTTGTTGTGGTTTTTGTTGGTTGCTTCGTTCGCTCGTCGCTTCACGAACGCAACAATAGCAACAAAAACAACAACACTGGCGGCGACTGCAATAGAAAGGCAAAAGCAAAGTGACGATGAATATTCGTTCAAAGAAAAGATGAAAGACGAGCAAAAGGGGGAGGCAAAAAACGGATATACTGTTCTACTACTGAGTATATCGAGTGTCGAAACGATATTTATTATCTTAATATTTCCCTTTTAAAATGCTCACTAAAAGTGAGGTTATGTTGAGGCAGTTGATTAATTAAGCGCTTTTATACGTGCAAAAGTTATGGTAATCAAAGTTGAAGGTTACTTACTGGATAAGAGAACGATTAAGGACCCTGTACCTCACTTCTGCAATTATTTAAACTAAAGTACACTTGGAGAAATCAAAATGACTTGGGCTTCTCGTCGCGTTCACAGTTACAATGAGCGAGCTAACGTCAACCAGCTGACAGCGAACGCAAAAAAAGAGAGAAAGAGCGCGCGTTTGCTGCCGAGAGCGGCGAAGCGAGAGGGGGGCAGAAAGAGATGGAGAGTGGAGGGAGGGCGTGTCGTGTTGCGGGATGATAAGACTCGATAATGGGATTCTATCTGGGAGCTAAGGAAATCACTTTCACATCTTTGAACTTTGGCCTATCGCATTGCTTGAGTGACGTCATGCGAGTAGGGTAGAGCTAAGTTCGTCTATGCCCACAAAAACTTATGCCTTTTATTAACGCCGCAGGTTGGCAGTCCCTTTAAAAAATGGGAGACCATGCGAAAAAAGACATTTAAAGAGGATGATATTGAAATTGAAAGTTAAGTAGTCATGGATCTTCGTTGAATCAAAAACAATGTATGATAACGACGCAAAAGCGGAACGTGTATTAATGGCGCAAATAGAACGCGTTTCACTTTGTATAACGTATATGTGTGCGTTTAGTTGCGTGCGAGAGGGAGGGTGAGATGCAGACATAATTCGTTAGAGCGAGACGGCTATATGGTCTTCTGAAATGGTAAGTTAAATAGGGGGGTTACAACACCAGTAATGACAGTTGGATCCATATTCCATCTCCTCCAGGAAACTAAAGCCAAAGACACAGATTTCTTTTAAATATTCTGATAAAAGCAAACAAATGTGAGCGGAAGTAAGGGACAGAGATTAAAAAGAAAGAAAAACACCTTGTTGAAAAACTTTCGATACTAGTAGAACTTAGAGTCGAAGGTCCCGGGTCCGGACCAAACAGACTTTCGAAGATGCATTTAGGACTTTGGCAGGATACCGGTTTAGGATAGAGTTGCGGTGCGAGCGGGAACAAGACGGAGAGCCCTGGGAGAGCAATAGCGAGAGCGAGAGAGAGCGTAAGGTGGCAAACATATTTACGCTTAGCTCTATATATTTGTCCGTATGTATAAATTGAATAAAGTTCGCGTAGCGCCGAACACCACACGACAAAATTGTTGTTGGCGGCGTCGTATACGACCAGGCGAGCCGAAAGATACAGCAGCAGAACGAAAAGCAACAACTAAATGCGGCAAGCAAACGAAAATGAGAAGTCGTTAGCCTATACCTGCTATTCCAAAGCTAAGCCCGGTTATCTGTTACTTTACGGAACGTTGGTCCTACGAAATAGAGTTATCATGCAGTCAGAGGACTTCAACACCCAGTATGAAACCCCAAATACCCTTCCCAAATGGCGTCAGCTGTCCCATCCAAACCTAAATTTATATACATATATGTATGTATTTATGTACATAAATATAGCAAAACAACATTTACCACTGGTTTTTTTACTTGCAACCAAAATAAGCTATTTGGGAGGCTCAAAGTGAAGTCCGTTTATTTTCAACCGAAGTCAACGATTTCGGGCGTTATGTCTATTATAGCTGTTTCACTCGCACTCCACAGTTGCATGTCGCTTTAGCAACATCGACTCTGTGTGAGTTTGTATCTATACCAGAATGTGTATGTGTGCGATTTTGCAACGCGTTCATATTCTTTTTAGGTTACGTATCGATTTTGATGCAGAGTGAGGTTAGGTCGAAAAACATCTCCAATTTTGGAAATTTTGAAAATATACGGACATTTTCGTAATCCCCGCGATCCGGTCTATTCAGATCAGCAATCAGGTTTTCAACAAATATGCAACCCCAAACAACCCAAAACATGCAGCCTGCAAATGAAAGCAAAAGCAAGACGGCAACATTTTCGTTCACCTATTGTACAATTTTATGTCTTCAGGGTTGCCAAGCCTGCAATATGGCGATATGAATATGTTATGCAAAAGTATATTAATTAACAAGGCGATATTTAGATGGAATAAATATGAAAGTGCGGACACGTTGTCACTTAGGGTTACCACCCACACTAGGACCGTATGTTTGTTGATATATATATTCGAGAAAATGTCACCAGCATGCGTATATTGTATCTGGTATATATGTCTGAATAACCATGTTCATATTACATTAAAACATACTTTTAGCATTAATATAAGAATTAAAGTTGCAACCACCTGACAACCCTACAAACACAAAAGTCTTTAAAGAAACTCGACCATATCTTACGTACCTACTTTAAATCTTGAAAGTACGTACGTAGTACGTTAAACTCATCCCAACTCCCAAGTAAAATATATATTGGGTTGATTAAGAACTATATTATACGATATATAATTATACATAAATCAAACCATTTAGGAACGATGTTTGTCACTTACCTTTCAGAAACCCGATTTATTCGTTTATTAGCTGAAGTAGTCACAAAAAATATCTGAATTTGGCATAACACAGATCCACAGCTGCCAGTGGTCAGTGTTTTGAATGATTTTAACAGTTCTCGAGCGATTTGTTTACCAAAATTTGACAAATCCGCTCCCGACGCGTTTAAACGGCGAGATGAAACACTGTCTAATGCCAGACAACAACAAAAGCGGCTGAAAAGAACCAGTCCAGATACAACTGGTTCCGAACGAGCGGCATGCGGAATAGAGCTGGGACCGTGACCGACAATATAGGTATTATTTTTAGGTAAATAGTTGTGGTAATATAAGTTCTCTGATGTCGCACACTTAATATGTTAAATGTAATTTAAAAGATTGTAATTACTTTTAACTAAAACGTCATAAACTTTTATAATCATCGACTAAAATATCTAAAGTACGTATAATATATATTATAAATAAAATAATAATTTAACAAACTTTTTTAACACGCGAATTTTAAATAGTTTTCATTTACGCGCTCTGATAAATCCATGTATAAAAATAGTAATATTATTGCACGTGGCCATCTCTATTATGGAACCAGACCAAATAAGTACCAACTCAAGGGCTGCAAAAGAATTACAATTACTAGTAGCTGCAACCAGTCCATTGTAATAGAAACCTAATCTGATAGAAGCATATACTTTCTAGTGGTTAAATCAAATTTACTAACCAACTTTCTAGCAGATAAGTCACTTACTAATACATTGTTGGTAGGTAGATTATTTAAATAAATAACACGACAAATCTTGAACTAGTGAAAGGAATCGGCAACGCAGTCCCTGGGTGAAGCAGTCCAAAACCAGTTCCGGTTCATAAACCAGCGAACCAATGGCAAGTGGAACAAAATATAAACATCTGTAGATTGTAGGTTATTCGTTTTATAATAACAAATGCAGTGCGTTTTCAATTAAAATGAGCAACCTCCTGCATTTTGCCCTACGGCAAGGCGCCAGTTCGATTAAGAGGCTCAGCCTTCAAAGTCTAAGACTGACAGTTCCGGCTTTGATTAGCAAATCGCCGGTATTACCCACGATTAAGAGGTTCTCCTCCCAAGCTGCCCCCTTCGATGTGAGCACCAGTGTTTCCAAGGACATAATTCTCTTTAAATATGAGAACCCGCGCTTCTACAAGATGCTGAACTTCTTCGGGGTCTGTCAGTTTGTCTTCTGGACTTATCTATCGCATTTTGCCTTTACAACGTTGAAGGATGCCCCCGTGGTGGAGAATCCGGGTGATGATTTAAAGTGGTACCAGCGAATAAATTTGGGAGACAACAAATACAGAAATGGCATTACTGCATGCAGCTTTTTGATAGGTGAGCCGAGTTTTTTTTTTATCCTGAAGACACATTAACTACGTGATGATGTCATTTCAGGATATGGCATTCTCTTTGCTGTCTGGATGTTCACCCTTCGCTCTGTGCGGTTCCTCATCCTGCGAAAGGGTGGCCAAAGCGTTTCCTTTGTGACTTACGGACCCTTTAACCGCAATCGCATTATGACAGTGCCTTTGAAGTGCGTCTCCGCAGAGGAATCGCGGAACATGGCCCGGGTGCAATTGCCCATTAAGGTCAAGGGTAAAACCTTGTACTATGTCCTGGATATGCGCGGAGAGTTCCGGAATCCGCAACTATTTGACTACACGGCAGGCCTTAAGCGCCGCATTTAAAAGCGGTTTTTTTGGGTAGTTTGTTATTTTGTAACTTATTATTTGTAAATAAAATGTATCCTAAATCAATGTAAACTCGAACTTAATAGATGGGCTCGGGTTTCTGAGTGAGAAGGAGTCCAAAGCGCTTCTTGATGGTAATTCGGTGCCGAGAGTGCTTATCCTCTGGGGAGAAGCGTGCCGGATGAGCGGACAATGTTGGGCGACCATCCTCAGTGCGTTTCTGGAAAACCAACAAGGTACTCGGGTTAAAAAGAGTAAAAGCCTTCATATCAATAGGTGATTACCTTTAGAGTGTAGACGCGGTCCCCGTTCTCATTGATTGTGTACATTAGATACATTTTTAAAGGGATATTTGTTCCAAAACTTTTCAAGGAAAACACTGTAAATAAAACACGTGTGGAGTGCGTTGAATAGAGGTGGGTAATGGTTGATAACGCCATTTATTGGTATACAAATTTTACTTGTGGAACGGGAGTTATCGATATGTAAAGATGGGAAAACATATCTACATCTCGTGATTTAAAATTAAATAGTTTTGAAATTATATACATCAAATACGAATACATCAATAAATATTATTTCAATATGCAATCCGTTTGAATTCATTTTAATATAATTTTATTTCGAGCGAAAAATCAGAACGTTCGTTCTCATTTTTTCTACCCTATTTATATGGAATAATTCGCTTCCGAGCCGTAATAGCACTGCGTCGTACTTTTAAACGCTGCCGCGACAGCGATCCAGTAGATTATTATTGTAATTTTTGTGGCAGGCTGCGATTTCTTTGTACATCTCCTCCTAATTAAGTTTGACCATTATTCTTCAAGGCGCCTTGACTAACATTTTATTCACACACCTTTCTGACTGATTCTCTAGACGGTTTATCTTATCAAAAAGTTTCTTGGCGTCCCATACGCTGTTCCACCTGTATATCTGCATCCGATGTGAATTTTTGTACGGAGATGTATATGCCTTTCTCCATCCGTTGTACATCCGAATTCGATGGAATTTTTTTGCCTATAGTAATGAACAGTGTGGGAAGACAGTATCCGACGCATTTATTTATTCACATGAAACTTTACGCCAACTGTTCTTCGATTTTTTTCCTTAAGCAATGGTAAAATCTTAAAAATATAGCAGTATGCGATTCATGTGATCAAATGTTGTGACCTTAAATTAAACGGGTTTTTTCACCGTTACCTCAGTAGACATTAGAGATGGAAATCGATGATTCCCACACAAACATCAGTGTTAGCGATGTTTCATCGATGTTGGCATCGATGCTTCTCAACCTCTAAAGTGGGCGCACTTACTATTGAAAATGGCAAATAAAGTGGATAAACTGCACAAACAGGCTTTACGGGAGCAACAAAAACGAATTAAACCTGGAGAATGCATGAAATATGTACGGCTTGTGATAGATGCTGGATTTCTGCGGATTCCCATGGGTCAGGAGCTCCTTCAGCAGTTGAATTCCACCAGTTTGAAGTATGAAATACGAAGCTTACCAGTAAGCCACTGCATATATTGGGAACGTAATGTAGGACAGCAGACAATTGCTCCCGGAACAAGTCCCACCGGGCTAGACGAGGCGTGGAAAAAAGAGGATCAAGTGATACAGTGGATTTCTGAGTCCACTTTCCACCAGGCTGTCAAGGATCAAAGCTTAGTTTGCGTGGGGCCCAGGTTACAGGCCTTGTTTCCCGATTGCCAGTATACGGTGGCACTTTCTAAGCTTCGTCACAACAAAAACAGCAGTACCAGTCAGGATGCTTTGATAGAAATGCAGTTGCTTCAGGAGCTCCATGTGGAGCTGCTGGACCGACCCGAAAGCCAGGAACTGTTGGCCCTTATGCAGCGTTACACAAAAGCTATAGCGGAAGCTCCGTACAAAAAGCAGCGCAACGAGACCCTGGGATGCTTCAAAAAGTACGTGGCCAACGATAAGAAGCAGTGCGTCCGCGTTGATCAGGGCAATGGATATGGACGCCTCTGGCAACAGCATTTGAATCGACTCCCCCAAGTCACTCTCGAAGTCGCTGAGTCGATTATAGCTCAATATCCCTGCCCAAAGAAGCTTCTAGATCACTTTTCGAGTGATTCGACTTCTATACAATCATTGGCTGATCTGAAGATCAAACGGTGTAATGGACCCCAGCCCATGCACACCGAAAGGCGAATAGGAAACGTTTTAAGTAACAAACTACACACTCTGTACAATGCCAGAGATCCAAATACTTTGATTTAAGTTTTGAATTTTCAATCAAAGCACAATTATTAAAAAAACACAAGACTTCGAACCTACTCATATATATAAGGTTCCTATATTATATGTATACAATTACGTTTTAAAGATTGGATTAGAGCTAAGTATTTAATATTATTCCTTTTCGTATTAAGGTATATATTTAAAAAATCACAATATTCTTACACACGAAGCTATTTGAATTCAATTGTTTGCACAGCTGACGAATTGATATTGCCGGTAAACTCAGCTAGAACTTTGTGAAGATTGGAGATTGGGTTGATGACAGTGGTAGCCCGTCTTAGGAAGAACCATTAGTCAATCTATAGCGTGGCCAAAATGCGTGTGAAGCCCAGGCAAGCAGATACTATTGTCTGGCCGAGGCCCCAGACCATGGCGTATATAGGTGACATGGGAAGGCTGGAAGCGCGATGAACGAAGGCGATAACCGCACTGCTGATGATACCGCTAGAAGCGGGCGACAGGAATCCCATGACAAGGATCAGGATAGAGAAGAACCGACCAAACTTGTGCTTCCGAAGTGTAACGAAGGCCACCACGGCGGCGCACGTGTGTATGAAGATAGAGGAGAAGAGTGCCCACAGAAAGACATGGTACCACATCTCGCGAAATGTGTTAAGGCGGGCTTGGGTGCGCAGTCCCATCACATCGGCAATGGTGTCCAGCTCATCGGTGTCATCGGAGAACATGGTTGTAATTGTGCCTGTTTCAGGATTCACTAATTACGTTGCTTGTTATTGCTTATCCGTTGCTTTAAGTTACTCCAGCTGCATGTGTAGAGAGTCTCTTCCTTATGGCGTGGATCGTTCATCTGAAAGCGTAAATTGTATCATGTTTCTGGTGACCTCTTGGCATTTATTTATACTCACGCCCACGAAAGTAATTACAATCCAACCACACCCACATAAGTAGACACTCGAATGTGTCGAAACGGAACTGAAGATTCCCTTCTGGTTTTGTACTATAACATCGCTTCTGCTTCTATTTTTGTTTATTAAACATTTGTTTGGTTCTTTTTAATTATGGTCAACAATCGATTAGGACTAACGTAACGGCACTCAAACGGTTACTTGCTGGCGGCAGTGAATCCTTAGCTCGGCGTATTTATTAGGTCCTTGGCACTTTGCAACTGGGGCAACTCTTTATAGCCAAAACACAACACCCTTTGTGAATTAATTGTATTTATTGGGTTTTTTCTCTGATATTCTTGGACAACGCGTACGGAACGTATTGGAAATGGGCCAGTTCTGATAAGCCGTCAGCTGTGGATCACAATGGAACTAGTTCATGTGGTAAAATACGTTTTCTTAGATCTTTTTTACTAGTAAATTTGTTCAAAAATGATTTATAACCAGGCAAACAGACAAATGCATTGTTTTGCATTGCCATTGGAGCTTTAACCTCTCAACCCTAATTAACTTATCGTTATCGGGAATGCTCTATCGGCGAACCACTTCCGAACCATTTTAGCACTAGTGACAACTCTACAACCAATCCATAAACAAAAAAATTTTTGTGTAAACTAAAAACAAAAGCGGAAGCTCAAAAGCAACTTTTTCCGTATAATTTGGCCTTTTATGATTTGTTAAATTTTTTATTTAGAATATGACGTGCTGAGAAGAGTCCCTTGATCAAGTGTAAGTTCTGTCTGCCGCAATGACACATTTCTTTGAAACCGAATGTATGTGCATAAGTTTGTACATATGAATGTATGTAACTGCATCCGCGGATATGTACATACATATGTATATGTACGTTCTCGTGTATCTTACGCACTCGCGATATATTTACATAGTACATATGTGTGTGCAGCGCGGTTCGCAGATCCGAGAATCTGTTAAATTGTCCAATTCCAGTAAGGTTGGGGTCACACACACATATATCTATATGTACATATATGGATTTGCCAGGCATATGCTTGGGGACCGAGATTAATTAAAGAGGCGTCCGCGTCCCACCATTGCAGACTTCAACATACTCTTCGTGCCCCGCAAAACCAACGACGCATTTAATCAATGTTCTCCAACGGATTGCCGTGCAATCTGTCGTTTCCGAGCTGTCTCAGTGTACCCAAAGACGAGATCGGTAATGAAGAGCTCTTGCCCTCCAATATGGGAACCCGCGAGCCAGTCATTCTCAATGTCTACGACATGGTGAGTACTTTTTCTCTATATATTCTTCATTTCCTTTGCAATTCAAAGCATGTGCCCTTTGCAGTACTGGATCAACGAGTACACAACCTCGATTGGACTGGGCGTATTCCACTCCGGCGTAGAGGCATTCGGCACCGAGTTTGCTTACGGCGGACACCCATTCCCTTTTACGGGGGTCTTCGAGATCTCTCCGCGGGACCACGACGAGCTGGGCGACCAGTTTCAGTTCCGCCAGAGCATCCAGATCGGCTGCACCGACTTCACATACGAGGAGGTGCGCCGGATTGTCGAGGAGCTGGGCAATCAGTTTCGGGGCGATCGCTACCATCTCATGAACAACAACTGCAACCACTTCTCGGGCTCATTAACTCAGGTGAGAATGGGGTTAGTCTTTCACAAATCTAAGCAGTGCCCCTGGATATTTCGACCAAACCCTTTGGGGCATGTTGGCAATAATTAAGGTGTGCCTGCCAAAATGTGTGACGTGAATCATCGATTGCCAGATACCGCGAATTACGGCCTAAATACGTTGACATGAATCATTGTTAACATATAAGCCATCCGTCGTATTCTCGATTTCTTTTCAGAAAAAAAGTTCCTTGAGATTTGGCACTTTTTCTTCAATAGGCATTATTGAGTCCCTAAAATTAATTGTTTTTTGTTTCGCATTATTATACGATTTATTTTGCACACAGTCTGGTAAACAAATCAGAACTTTGGAATGAATTTCATTCTCAGCAAGTGCAATTAATTCAAGGGAAATGCAAGCTTTCGGAATACGAGTTGGTGATATAGTGTTCTGCATTTGTATATACAAAAGGTTATCAGAGTGTCGTAATTAAGTTACAAAAGGCACTGACTCTTTTTTATTGTTTATGCTTCCAGATACTTTGCGGCCAAGAAATACCCAGCTGGGTCAACCGTTTAGCGCATTTCAGCTCCTGTGTGCCATTTCTACAAAGATGTTTGCCAAAGTAAGCTTTAATATAATTACGATTGGATTTATGACTTAATATCATTGTGTTTTGCATTGTTTGTTTATTCCTACCGGTTTTTAGAGAATGGCTGACACCCAATGCCTTACAGCAAAGCATTACAACAATCCAAGAGCGCGAAGACTCGGACACCAGTCCCCTTTGAGACATTACCTGACCGAGAATATGTCACTTGCAGATAGCAGCAGACAAGCGATCATAATTCACATCCAAAAGCAGTTGTAAGAGCAAAATTGTTAAGTTACTTACTCATGTCGTCGTCGTCGCATCAACAACATCAATTTCCAAGCCAACAAAACGCCCCAAAACAAACAAAAAGCAACAACTATTATTAATAGACTTAAATTAGGCGATATACAAACATACTTACATAGACATACCTTCATAGAGACAAACATACATTGCGAGGTGACTAAATTATTGGCTATTGTAATTTGTATTTGTAATATGACTATTCAGAATTAAGATATTATTAAGTGGCCGGTAAATTTAAGTAGCAGAGGACGCCGTCAGAGCAGCAGTGTCATTTATAGAATTTTAAATTAACGACGAAGACATCGAGAAATCATCATTAGGCACTTGCTAAAGATAATGTACGAAACAAAACAAAAAACCCACAGACATATTTGGTGAAACGATATCAAAATGTTGTCCAACTTAATTGTTTACTTCTCTGTCAGCGGTGGGAATTTGAGTGTTTTTATTTTTTAATTCCCACCCTCCAAGCATCTGAGCTCGATTATTGAGATGATTTCCAGGTTGATTTCGTTTACAATTACATTTTACCGAGTTTATAAGCCGCATGTCTATCAAAACACCAAAATGATCTGTTATCAATAAATATAATATATATATACTTGACATTCTGATATTTACACATGCATAAATACTATTATTAAACATTTTTAAAGAAAACAAATATATTTTGATCGAAAACATTCGGTTTGATTTTTCATTTGCGAACTGGGGGTTACATGATAACTTTATTAAGTGAAAATGTCTATGTGTGTGTGTGTGTATGCTCTCTTAATAAGTTTTTATCAAAATAGCATAACAATAACGGACTTCAACGTTAAAACTAGAGTTTATACAATTCACCTCGAAATTCAATTTATTACCATTACATTTCAATTCACCTCGATTTTATATATCTTACCATTATCTTTCAATTAAAACTACTAATCGCACTTTGTAAATTTGTATTTATATATTTAAAACCCTCTGGATTAGATTCGATTGGGAATAAATTAACTTTGCTTTAGTTTAGAACAGGATTAGGAATAATATAAATATATTAGGATTAACTATGTACAGTGGGAACACTTGGGGGCGGCGGCTCAAACCAGACTCGAGACGTTATTGTAAAGCCCAACGGCAGACACTTCATCAAGATCGATATCGTTCGATATTGGCAATCTGGGATGCACCCAGTTTCTAGGATGTGGATTAGGATGGGACGGGACAATTGCCTGGAAGGTGGGCGATTGAATGGGCCTGTAGGCGGATGCACCCTGCCGCAGGGGAGGATGTGGTTGGGGAACTCGTCCGACGTAGAGGTCTTCGTTGCGATAGAAATTCGCATTTGGTGCGTAGCCGGTGTGGATCCTTCTCTGCGGGTTGGGTGCATTCTGTGGGCGGTGGGGCAGTTCATGGAAGTAGGCATCTTTGGGTATTTGCCTCTCGGGAAGGCCGAACTGCGGAGCAGCAACACTTCTGTGCGGGATACTGTAGGTGGGCGAGGGATTGGAGGAGGTGGCCTCTATGTGCTGGAAGTTATTATTGTTTAAGCGGGAAAGGGATCTTGCCGCAATCACATTGGCCACTTGTGAGTCCTGCCGATTGGAATCAATGGTGTTCTGCAGTTGGGCCACCATATCGCGCACTTGGCCGGCATTCGGTTTCTTCAGGCACTTGATCTCACTGTTCCTGATTTCCACCTTGTTCCCGAGCTCGCTGCCATTCGGTCTTACCTCCGTTTCCTCTACATACTCCATGATGGGGTTCGAGTAGAACAGGTTCGACATGACGGGATAGTTGTCATCCAAGCACAGTGGTTGCCGCTTCATCAGGTTTGAGATGCCGGCTGCCTCGCAGGCCTGCTGCTCCTTGTACAGCAACTTGTCGCCGCCCATTCTTTCGGCGCTTTCATTGACGGCCGCCTCCTCCTTTCCGACATCCGCAAAGGAGGCGTCTTTTCTCAGAGCTTTTATCACGGAGTTCAGCATGTTCTCTCCCCTGCCAATGCGTTGATAGTACTTATGGTAGTCCGGCTGAGGATTGCTACCTGTGGGCGAGTTTTCCCAGTCCCAACTGTTGGAGTTCTGGGAGGGATTGGAGGTCTCGCTGGAGTTCGGGTACCGCCGCATTACATGAGTGTACTCATCGAAGTTTGGACTATTTACGCTCTCTTTATCTTCCCGGAGTTGATCGGACTCGGGCCTGGGGTGGGTCTTATAGGGCGGGGATAGGGAGGATAACTGGTGCTTATTCTCCTGCTCACTGTCCCTTTCCATTATTATGGTGGTTTTCTCCAGCAGCACGCCCAGACGCTCGGATACCTTCAGGAAATCCAGCTTTAGCTCATCCAGTTTCGAGTGCTCCAGTTGGTCAACATGATCCTGCGGTTCTCCTTGATCCTGAACCGGATCCTGATCCTCTTCTTCCTCCTCCTCCTCCTCCTCCTCCTCTTGACCCGCTGCATTTGAATCTTCTTCGCTGTCGCTCTCCAGGGGAGGCTCTGCGGATCGGTGTACTATGGCCTCCACTGCCTGATCTTCGAGTATATCCACACTTCGGGAATTGGTTAGCCTGCCGCCTTCGTGGTTGCTTTCCAAAAGCTCCAAACTGCGGCACCTGGAGAGTGTCCTTTCGATCCGTGAGCTTCTATTTTGCTGATCAAAGGTGGATCGCATGGGTTCGCCGCGACGCAGGAACTCACTGAGGTGCTGCCGTTTGCTCTCGCATCTGAGCCGATCCTCGATCATCGTCCTGGTGAGCTGTTCTATCTGATCGTTGGTCTTTATGGCCAATGCTTGAACCTTGTGACCCAGTCGCTCCTTGGTCTTGTGCACATACTTCTTGAGGCTTTTTCGATTGCAATTCAGCTTGTTCTCGATGTGCCGAAAGAAGGGCCCGCAATAACAGGTGTTGCCCACACTGACGGGACCTTTGTGGATATGACCGGCCAAGTCCAGGAAGTATTGCTCTCCCGCCTTTAGCGGCTCCTTGGGCAGAGTCTCCAGTTTGGGCGAGGGAAAGGCACGAGGATCAGGAAAGTAGTGACACCCGTAAGGCGACCAGTTAATCCCCTTGTCCACCACATCCCTATCGCGATCCTTCTCTTTGTCCGATCTGCTGCCCCCGCCCTCTTTATGCTTCTCCTTCCGGTTCCGTATCTTCTTGGGCGTGTTCAGGATCTCAATAATTTCGCGATAGTTCTTCCTGATTGCTATATGCATAGGACAGTCACCTTGGGCGTTCTTGATCCCCAGGCGAGCATCCGCCTCAAGGAGTATTCGCGTGAGTTTCCTGCGACCCATGGCGCAGGTGATGTGCAGGGCGGTGTCCCCATTCAGGTTCGTTTTATTGGGGTCACAAAGAGCGGAGAGCAGGATTCTAGTGACCCCGGCATGTCCGTATCTGCAGGCAGTGTGGAGCGGTGTATCGCCATACTGTAGAGGGCATGGATAAGGCACACATTAGAAACATTTTCAACCCACTAAAGGTTGCCACTACTCACATTGTTCTGGACATCGGGATCTGCGCCGGCCAATAGCAGCTCCCTAGAGCTCTGATTGTGTCCATTTTGGGCGGCCAAATGTAAGGCGGACAGCCCCTCGTTGTTGGCAATACCCAGGGCGCTGTTGTGTAGGGCTTCGATGGTCTGATGTGCCACCTTTGCCCTGCCCTTGTTTTTGTCCTTTTCTTTGTCCTTTTCCTTGTCCTTCTGTCCTCGTATCGCCTTGCCACCCGCTCCCGGGGCCGTGGGTGGCGGTGGTGGCGCACAGATCAGTTTCACGCATCGGCTGAACCCCCGACTGGCGGCCTCGTGGAGCGGAGTGTTGCCTTGCAGTGATTCCTTGGCCAGGCGGTCAGCATTGCTGAACAGGAGTCCCTCCACCCGCCGATCGTCCCCGGCGACCACTGCCTCGTGCAGCGAAGTCCAGTTGCTGGAATCAGGCTGCATTTGGGGAGGGATATGGTAATTAAATCAGGGGATAAATTTGTGATTGAAATACAAAAAACTCACCCCGGAGATGGCATTTGGCAGGGCTTCCTGTTTCGGAATGCGGGAGGATCCATGCTGCATTGTCTGTAGATATATAGAAGCCATATAAAAAATTAAATTAACATAGAATTAAATAATTATAAATATTAATTATAATTATAATCAAAGATCTAAAGCAGATCTAAAGATCTAATAACATTCAACAATTAAAATCAACGAGATACATTTAATTATTAATAAACCTAACATTTTAATTTCTTAAATTCATTTTATCTCAGACTGAATGATAATCGAAATAAAATTTGACCACGTATTTCCACATGTGAAAAGTTACATTTTATATTACAAAATAAACTCTTGAAAAGATCAACCTGACCTGGAGAGCAAAGCGACATGATCTTTGATCCTATTTTTTACTGTGTATGCGCATGTATGTATGTGCCTCACGTAATGGCGTACCACGTAGTAATTGCAATTACAAACCCAAGTGCGTGGTTGACAAAACTATTCTGAAAGAGGTTTTGAAAAATTGAAAATACCACCCTACTCGCACAAATATAATCTTTAAATTTTAAAATTATAGAGAAATCTTTGAGTTATCAATATATATACAAATACCCTGCAAATTCCTAGGCCTAACACCCAGGTTGAACTGCGCCTTGGTTTTCTATTTTACCAACTTACGTTTCACTCAAGTTCAATTCCCGATTTCGCGCCCTTATTTACACATGCCTTTGGCCACTCCCACGTATTTACACATGCTTATAGACATTACAGTTAATCCAATGCCCGGATTTTGCACTATTTTGCCTACGTTTGTGGAACGCCCAGAGTTAATTTGGCTTCAAGCCAGGCCTAAAAGAGACTAAAAGAAGAAAGCCAATCACAGGTAAAAATTGGCAACAGGTTTTGAGCGGGACTGCCAACTTGTGGCCTTAACTGAGTGCGGCCACACTACGGCCAAATTATGCATTAATGCTTGAAGAAATAATATATAGAAGAAATAATAATTATTCAAAATTAATCGCCGAACACTCAAAATGATTAAATAAATATAATTTATTAAAATAATGAGGTTTTAAACCTCTAAATGTGTATCAGCAAAGTTTCAAACCTGAACATAACTCGACACACATCTCAAAGTGAATTCGAATTCGGGAGAAAAAAAACTTGGTCACACTGTAACTGCTATTTTTGATTGTCATTCTTTTTGTATTAAACTTTACATTCACTCGAAAAAGACTTTATAATGGCATTGGCTGAGATCTGCAAAATATCCAATGCTTCGTATATGAAGCCGGCCGCCTGGACTTCGGCGGATGTGGAGGACGACCTAAAGGGGCTGACCTGCAACCTGGCCAATCCCTACACCCTGGCTGCTCCGCCATTCGAGAATGTAAGCTGGAAAATTATCAAAATCTCGGGTATTTCACTATTTTTCTTATTATTCTTGTAGCCCATGCACAACCTAAACCAGATCCAGGCCAATGCCGATAAGACCGGCATCAAAATCGACTTTGATCACGGAACCACAACGCTGGGCTTCAAGTTCAAGGGAGGCGTCATCCTGGCCGTGGATTCGCGTGCCACTGGCGGCCAGTACATTGGCTCGCAGTCGATGAAGAAAATCGTGGAGATCAATGACTTTCTGCTGGGCACTCTGGCTGGTGGCGCCGCCGATTGTGTGTACTGGGATCGCGTGCTTTCTAAGGAGTGCCGCCTACACGAGCTACGCAACAAGGAGCGCATCTCGGTGGCGGCAGCCAGCAAGATCATGGCCAACATTGCCCACGAATACAAGGGCATGGGTCTCAGCATGGGCATGATGCTGGCTGGCTACGACAAGCGTGGTCCCGGCTTGTACTATGTGGATTCGGAGGGCTCCCGCACACCCGGCAACCTCTTCTCCGTGGGCAGTGGATCGCTTTTCGCCTATGGTGTCCTCGATTCGGGATACCACTGGGATCTGGAGGATGAGGCGGCCCAGGAGCTGGGGCGCCGTGCCATTTACCACGCCACCTTCCGAGATGCCTACTCTGGCGGCATCATTCGTGTTTACCACATGACCCAGAATGGTTGGGTCAACGTTTCCAACACAGACTGCATGGAGCTGCACTACAAGTACAAGGAGGAGAAGGAGAAACAGGCTCACTAGAGCGTAGATTCGGGTGTTAAGTGAATATAAGATATTCTGTCGAACGAAGTTTGTATTTCTTGGAATAAATAAACATGCTTTTGTGGTAATATATTCTATGCAGTCTAGGAATCTTGTTTTTTCTTTTCCGCTTCCCTTTGCTGAGAAATCATCTGTAGTGTTTCCTTGTGTCGGATCTCCGCCCGTTTTTGCTTAAAGGTTCGCTTTCCACCCTTGGTCTCCACTCGCTTCCTTCTCAAGACGCCGCGTTCCATGGCCTGGCGCAGCTCCTGCTCCGCGTCCAGGTCGGTGGGTACGTGAATCTGCCGGATCATGCGATTACGCACCATGAAGTGATCGAAGGGATGCTGGCCGCCGTTGCGATCGATGAAAACCACATTCGAGAGCTCGCAAGTCATGTGCCCATCGGCAGTGTCTATGATCCCGGCCACGGACGTCTCATTGTGCAGGTCTATGAGCACAGAGTGGCCCTGGAGCATTACGGGCCAGCAATTCAAGGTGTTGGACACCAGATACTTCTCCCGGGCGCTAAACTGCTGCATTTTATTCCCGGAATGATTTAAAGTCTTTCCAGCTTCGAGAAGCAGGACTGCCAACTCGTGTTTAATATACAAAACTAAAGGTGCATTACAAATGTTAGGTACACTTTGTAAAAGTCTTAAATAATAAAAGCTAAACTTAAATTGCCGTTCCGCGCTCCAGATTCTGCTTGATCTCCGCCGTGTGCTCGCCGTAGAACCGATCCAGCTTCTTATTGAACTTGGAGTTGCGTTCGTTAATGAAGTCCACGTCCGCATCGTCGTTGTAGATGCGCCTGCGAGAGTACTTCTTGCGGCGCTCTATTTGCTGCTCCAGGTCGTTGACCATTTTGTTGATGGCGCCCGGCGTGTCCTTTGTCCGGGCATGCAGTGTTGTGTGTGGACCGCCGTAGAAGGCATCGCCCAGCTCCTCCTTCTGCCGCTCATACTTTTCCATGTCGCGGGGTGGCATTGACTTGACCAATCTGGTGTATTGCCTGGCTGTCTGAGCCTCGTAGGTAGAGAAACCAAGATCCGGATTGTCCTTGCGCTTCTTTTTTTTCTCGATGCGTTCTGCGTCCACAGCAGACACCTCGAGGAGCTTGAGACGCTCGTAGTCCTTGCCCGCCGCCTGTGCATCAGCGCGCGCTTTGTCATCTGCTAGAATCCACTCGGCCTGGCGCTTGCGTGCCTCCCAGTTCTTCGGCAGCTTCTTACGGGCGTCTTCTGCTACCACTTCCTGGTGGTTGTCCGTTCGTGCTTCTTGGCGTTTTTTGTGTAGGTCCAGCAGGCGCGCCTTGCGCTCCGCCAGTTTCTCCGCAGCGGTTTTCGTTGTGTCCATAGCTGATTCGACAAGTGAAGACTAATTTTTTGCTGGATTTGACGAAATTTGCGTTGTTTATCTGCCTTTGTGTTTTTTGTGCTTCTTTTTCTTTATAAACCGCGTTGGCAGTTCCGAGTAAGTCAGCTGTTGTAGTATTTTTTGTGGTTTACATCAGTATTGCCAGACTTGGGAGTCTGTCGCACTGCGGCTTCGAGGTTTTAGTGGAAAATGTATTACTGGATCTTATTATATGGATCACCATTAGCCACTGAAAAATTCCGATATTAAGCCATTTTTCTAAAAATCGTTGGAATGAAAGTAATCATTGCTAGGAATTCCTAGATGAATATTAAAATTAACCATTTTTAAGGCTAAATAGTCCTAAACTGTTTCATATTTAAATGTAGATCTAGCCTGAAATAAGCTATACTGGCAACACTGGTTTACTTCAACACGTGCGGCCGTTTTTTGTTTACGTTTTTAAGCAAGGATTTTGAAACCAGCCGCAAAATGAAGTTTTCCTACAGAGTGAGTAGTTTCCAGGATCTGTTGTAGTATGCACTAACGATAACGGAGCATTGCAGTTTTCCAACTTGTTGGGCACAATATATCGGAATGGAAATTTGGTATTCACGCCGGATGGAAATTCAGTAATTAGTCCGGTGGGCAACAGGATAACGGTTTACGATTTGAAAAAGTGAGTGACAAACAAACTCCCCAGAATTCTATCACCATTATATTCGATTTTATAGCAACAAATCCCGCACTTTGTCCTTGGAATCAAAGTATAACTACACGAGTCTGGCGCTTTCGCCAGATGGAAGCTTGCTGATCGCAGTCAACGAGAGGGGAGAGGCGCAGCTCATTAGCATGATGTCCTGTACAGTGATACATCGGCACAAGTTCCAGACCGGCGTCCAGTGCATCTGCTTCAGTCCCAATGGGGAATTCTTCGCCGTGGCCGTGCTGAATGTCGTCTTGATTTTCTGCGCTCCCGGTGAAATTACCGGAGAGTATAACCCCTTTGTGCTCAAACGGAAATTTCTAGGCGGCTATGACGATATCACCTGGTTGGACTGGTCCTCGGACTCGCGACTGCTGGCCATTGGCTGTCGTGACAGTTCCACCAAGATTTGCGCTGTTAATTATACAAAGAACTTTAGGACGTACAACTTGAGTGGTCACACGGACGCCATAGTCTCTTGCTTCTTCGAGGCGAACAGCCTGCACTTGAACACCATTAGCCGCAATGGACAATTGTGCTTGTGGGAGTGCAGTTTGGCTCCCTCGGACCTGGAGGATGCGATGCGGCCAGCGCTGGCTCCACCTGAAAGCAAAAAGGGCAAGAAAGCGGCCGACTCTGATAATGAATCCGAAGACGACGTTGATAACACACTAGAAAAACAGACTGTAAAGGAGGAATTCGGAGAATCAACACCTGGGGCTGAGGATGTCAATGAAATCAAAGATGAGGCTGAAAAGAAGCAACATCCGTTCTTCTACAAAAAGCTAGCGCGCCATTACCTGGCCGATGAGCCCCGCAAGGAGCAGCGGGACGTGCAACTGACGGCAGCCAACTACAACACTCGCACTAAGGTCCTAGTGGTGGCCTTTAGCAACGGAGCTTTCTACCTGTACGAGCTGCCCGACGTTAATATGATTCACTCGTTAAGCATCTCTGATTATCCCATCTCGGCGGCTCTCTTCAATTGCACCGGCGACTGGGTGGCATTGGCATCGCGGGAGATCGGCCAGCTGCTGGTGTGGGAGTGGCAGAGCGAGCAGTATATAATGAAGCAGCAAGGACACAGCAGCGAGATGAGCTGCATTGCCTACTCCCCAGATGGTCAGATCATAGCCACCGGTGGCGAGGATTCCAAGGTGAAGCTATGGAACACACAGAGTAGCTTCTGTTTTGTCACCTTCAGCGAGCACACCAGCGGTGTGACTGGCATTCAGTTTAGCAAGAACAAGAAGTTCCTGGTCAGCAGTTCCCTAGACGGTACAGTACGTGCCTTTGATATTAACAGGTAAGCTATATTTCACATTATAATAAAATTAGTTGGTTAATCTTTTAAATGTCCTTACAGATACCGCAATTTTAGGACCTTCACCTCGCCAAATCCAGCTCAGTTCTCCTGTGTGGCTGTAGATCACTCGGGTGAGCTTGTGGTGGCAGGTGGCCAGGATGTATTCGATATATTCCTTTGGTCGGTGAAGACAGGCAAGCTGCTGGAGATCATCAGTGGCCACGAGGGACCCGTAGTCTCGCTTGCCTTCTCCCCAGTGGCCACCTCTTCCACCCTGGTGTCCGGTTCTTGGGATAAAACTGTGAAGATTTGGAACTGCCTGGAGAGCAGCAGTGAGCATGAGTCTATTGATGCTATTTCGGATGTAACTAGCGTGGCCTTTAGTCCAAGTGGGGAGGAGGTTAGTATATATGATTTATGATTGAATATATGAATATACATATTTCATTTGTTAGATTGCCGTGGCCACTCTGAGTGGAAATATAACTATTTTTGATGTCAAGTCTGCTACCCAGACTACCACTATAGAGGGACGTAATGATCTAAGTGGTGGTCGCCTGGAAACTGATATAATAACAGCAAAAAAGAATGCGCAAGCCAAGTGAGTAGTTATCTAAAAAGGGATAAATAAACAATCACTAGTGCGTGCGTTGCGGAGATAGCTTAAAATACACACACATTTTTAGCCTACCTTTACATAGTATAAATTATACTTTATAGTTACTTCTCCACCATTGAGTACTCCGCGGACGGAGAGTGCATCTTGGCTGCTGGAAAGTCACCCAACATTTGTATTTATAATGTAAGAGAAGCTATTCTTTTGAAGAAATTCCAAATCACGCAGAATCACAGCCTGGACGGACTAACTGTAAGTTATTAAAATGTGATGATTTTTTTATCTCTACAGTATTTTTTCTTTTTTATTTATTTTAAATTATTTTTAATTTGTTGACAGGACTTTATCAGTCGCAAACATATGACCGAATTCGGCAATATGGCTCTGGTAGAAGAGCGTGAAGAGTTCGAGGGCGGTAAGGTTGCCATACGATTGCCAGGTGTACGTAGCGGTGACATGTCCTCAAGGCGATTCCACCAGGAGGTTCGAGTATTCGCCGTAAGGTTCTCTCCTACGGGCCAGGCCTTTGCAGCTGCAGGAACCGAAGGTCTTTGCATATATGCTCTGGATAAGGGTAGGACATGATAATTTAAACTATAAGCTTATCTTTAATTAAATTTCACACTTTTAATCCTCAGGAGTTGTGTTTGATCCGTTTGACCTGTCACTAGAAGTCACACCGAAGGCAGTGCACGAATCCCTTAAGAACCAGGATTACACAAAGGCGCTGGTCATGTCCCTGAAGCTAAACGAACCCAACTTGATTGCCCTAGTGCTGGAGCAAGTGCCGTATAGGGACAGTGAGTAATAAGCCAAATCGCCGCATGTCCTTGTCAGTTTGGGCAACCTTCAGCCTTCTGTCGCGTCTAAAAATAGCTGCGACCCACTCCGCCATAGCCCTGTGACTCCGTTCTCCGATCGAATGTGCAAATTTGCACTTTTGCTGTGTTAATAAACAGTTTCAAGGTCCTCGCCCCAGTCCTTGCTCACCTTGGTTAATAACCCCTTCCAATACCACTGGCACATATGCAAATGGCTCCGCCAGCACGTGTCTGCATTGCATGCACACTGACTCCTCGCTTTTTCTCTTATAGTTGAACTGGTCTGCGCGGATCTGTCGCCGGAGTTTGCTCAGCGATTGCTGCAACAATTGGCCCGCCAGCTCCAGGCCACACCGCACATCGAGTTCTATTTGCAGTGGAGCTGCTGTCTGTTGACCAAGCACGGCAACCAGGACGGCGTTTTCCAGCACACGGGATTGCTGGCCCTTCACGAAGTGCTCTCGAGAAAGTACGAAGCGCTCCATAAGATGTAAGTATCTAAAGGTGTTTTATCAAATGAATTGAATTATGTAAACCACCGCTATTGTTCCATTACAGATGCGACTACAATAAGTACACACTGAGAGTGCTCCTGGACAGAGCCGATAAGCTTGAGCAGTCAAATGAGGGCAGCAGTGATCCCCTCGCGAAAGATAGCGATGAGGAAATGCTGCTCATCAGGTCAAAGGATGACGAGGACGGGCAGTCGCAGTTCAGCGATGAGGAGGAAAGTGACAGTGAATCCGTGGAAATTAAAGAAGAAATAGATTAAAATATAAAATCTTCCTGTTAATGCTGTAATAAAGACCACAAGTTAGTTTATTTTGATAGATGTACGCGCCTTGTCTTTTATTAAGAATAAAGTTAAAGCTTTTTCAATAACAATTATTAGAGGATACAACCACAGACCTTATTATAACAAAATGTATAACTGCCCATACATTTCAATTGCTATATGCAAGAGACAAAAGTTAAGAGCGTACAAATTTAAAAATTTGTGGGTATACGCAGGAAGTGCGTATGTGTGCGTAACAATCTAGAATGCTTGAGAATAATTGTGCACACATACGGTCGTCGGCTGGCTGTATAGCGCTTTCTCATTGGCTTTTGAACAAAATTCTACAAGTCTAGGGCCAGATTGAAAATTGTAGTGCAAAAAAATAATATGGCGTTATCAATCTGTTTATTATAAGGTCTTTGGTTCAACATAACTTAGAAGATGGAAAGAATATAGATATATTTATATAAACTTAACTTGATATTTAGCAGATACAATCCTAGATAAATATATGTATGCTTGTGGTATATATAGTTGTGAATTCATGTATTTACATAGTGTCTGTAGTTTCATATCAAATATAAACTCGATTTAGCTTAACAGATATATGTATGTATATATTGTTTATAGTTTCTAAACTTCTGCCTGCTGTGCGCCGTTTGAACTACAGGTAGTCGATTTTAGTTTGTTTTGTTAGATGTAAAAGCCACAGCTCTAAGTTTGCATTAAAATGCGCTATAATGGATAAATAATTCTAAATATTTATGTAAAAATCTCTAAAAGCATTCACTGTTTCGTTTTATTTATTTACAATCCAAATATATCCTTAGAGGCCACTTTTATTATCTCGGTAAAGCACCAATTCCATGTCTCTTGGCTGATTTGCTTAAGCCTAATACAAAAAGAGTTTTAATTAAACGATCCATGCGTGTATGTAGCTCGTGGTTTTTAGAGTGTGTATACTTTTGAAGTAGGGACAACCCTTTCGATTTGGGGGTATTGTCACTAGCACATATCCGCGGCCTTATCAAGGCGAACTTAATTAGAACTAGGAGAATTCCGGTGTCTAGAGCAGCTGAAGCTTGCGTGGTGTCTGAGGGATATAATAAAAACCTTCGTTGGTGGCATAGATTCAAAATTTTGGGAAGGAGGAGCTGGATCCGGTATAGTGTACAAAGCAAATACTCTCAATTGAACGATACACGTTCCTCGTGAGCAAATAGTTGACAACAAAGCTATATATTCCGTACATTCGATGTACCCGATCTTAGTGTAGTATGTTATACCTAAGCACACACTTATGTAGGTAACTGTAGAATTTCCTTCATGGTTGGTTGGTTGGTTGTTGTACTTCGATGACAGGGAGCGTGCTGCTCTCTTGCAGCTATTTGTTAAGGTCCAGAGACTAGGGCGGGGTCTCTGGTATATTGCACTTGGGGCTCTAAGTCCAGTCAAGGTATTTTGTTCCATCATCAGAATAGCGTCCATTTGTGTTTTTAACGGAGTCCAGAAAGGTGAATTCTGGAACTCCCCAAATCCTAGGACGACTTCATCAGCAATATCGGCCAGTACAGAAGTACGAACACAAAGAACAGGATGGGGAATACGGCTCGGGACACCTTGTCGATCTCCCGCCACATTATTTTCTCGACGCCTGTATCCGTGTCCGTCCAGGCTACCGACAAGAGACTCTGCCTCCGAGCAGGTTTGGGAGGTCCACCATTTCCCTGCAGCGAGGTCTAAGTGGGATAAAAAAGAACATAATTGATACTTGAAATTAAGAATTTTAATACAACCATTTATATTAAATATTCCACTTTCGTCGTATGGATATGACAGGTGCAAAAGTTCTCCCGTCTAACCAGTTAATAGACTCACCTGTCCAGGCGTCGTGGGCGTCTGGGTGGCTTTCCGCGAGCGCACTGCACCTCCCTCCCAGCTGGCCACCGTCGCGCACTGACCCTTCTCCATATTGCTGATGCGCTACGCGAATCGGAACGACAAGAGAGGGTGCCATTACTTATTAAAGCGATATTCCCACAGCTGCCTTACCATTGGCAGTACCTTGGGTATACGGTTCACCTGGTACTGATACTGAACATCCAGCACTTTCACTACAACGAACTCGGCCAGAGCGGCGAACACCGATAGCATGCAGCCGGCCATCCACAGGTCCAGGGCCTAAAACGAAAGAACTCTTGGTTAGAGCTCTATCCACCCGGGGGCGCCAAAAAAGGCTGACGAAATTTTGAGGAGGTTTAGTTGAAAATAATTGTGGGTAAGCTGATTTTTAAGATTACCCTTAAGAATATGATATATTTTTCAACTGAACTTTGAGAAATGTGCATACTAAAAATATAATACTAATAATATAATACTGACTCACTTTGACATAGGCCACTGGTGGAATGTCAGCACCCGTGAACATGGTGACTAGGGTTAACATACAGGTCACCAAGAGTGTGACCCTTCCTGGAATTGCGTCCAGTCCCAGCCAAAAGCTAAACCAGGATAGCATGACCACCAGAGATGAGGGGGCAAAGGTTTGGATCAAATGGTGGCCTATCTGACGCTCGAAGCGGAAGTACACTGTGAGGCGGGAGAAGTTTCCCACCTTCTCCGGCATGTAGCCGTCGCTCTCCTCCAGCTCCAGCGGCTGGCCTAGATTGTACTGCAGCAGCTTAAGCTCTGGATTGAGGGTAACACCGGAGTCCGACCAGCGCAGCTTCACCTTTTGATTATTCGAGGAGACTTTGCAAGGAAAAGAAGCCCAGTTAGATCCTAAATGCTGAGGTGTGTGGACCACTTACAGCTCTCGATGTAGATAGGACACACCTGGATGTCCATGGGGTACAGCTGGAACTCCATCTGGCAGGCGATAATTGCGTGCATGCGGGCCGCGTAGCGCACCGTCTTGTTCTTGTAGAGCGTCACCGACGTGAACTTGTGGGTCAGTGTCGCTATTTCTACAACGAAAAGACATCGAGAAGACGTTGCAGAGATGCGGAACAAATGGGTTTCGATTAGAACTATGGCATTGGCATCGATAGACTCATTTCTTGCTCATTTCGGTGGTGGATCAGTGGAGTGGTGTGTGCCGTGATGGTGATCGTGATTTTGATCACCTTATGTCTAGTTACAAGCGCGACTTTCTACTGACGACGAGGTGAGAGGGATAAATGGTGGTATCTACTTAACTCGATTCGATGTGGTATGATCATAAGATAAACTTAAATTAAAGTATATGTATCTTATAAATAATAATCTGACACTAAAACATGATTAATAGGGATGCCAAGAAAATTGCTTGAAATTGATTTAATCTTTACGTATTAGTATACTTTTCGATAGCATTTAAAGTGATGTTAAACCCTTAGCGATTTCTTAGGCATAACTGGTTTAATTTTAATGAAATACTAACTACATTAAATGTATATTTACATCAAAAGCTGAACCAACCCCTAATAAGAAATAAAATTGCAGTAAAGGCTAATCAGAATGACCACAATTTGTTGAAATGAAAATAGTTTAGTTTAAATTTTCGTGTCAAGCTAATATAAATAAAGCTTGACCGATTTGCAATCGATTTTTGTTTCGTAAATGTTGACAATGGCAACCAAAAATGGGGAAAATACGAACAACTTCCCGGCGAGGTGCACACGTGATTCCAAGGTGAGATCTTATCCTGGACAACACCGAGTGCAACTACAAATTTTCGTTTTTGGATTTCAGCGTGGGCGATGATGGCCAGGAGCAGCCAGGAGGGCGGAGGTGCAGCAGAGTTTGGAGTGTCCCATTTGACCATGGCATTGGAACCGAAATGGATTTCGTGCGTGTAATGAGGGCCTCGAGTGGGCGGGTCTGCTGGGTGTCAGCGTGTGGGGGAAACTATAAAAAAATATCTGAAATGTACACTGGATTGCGGCCCACGAGGAATGGCGCGATATGGATATGGATGTTATTTACACACAGAAAACTATTTATATATGGCAGGGTGTTTTCATTTTTCATTTTCAAATCAGCCCAGTACACGTAGTCGTATATAGATAGATAGATTTCGAAGAATGCCGAATATACAATTTACAGGAGGAGATACATTGGATGGAAGGAAGAGGTATGCACTGATTCTGATATCGAGTTCGATGGATTTTTGGCAGTAAAACACAAAAGTGGCAAAACACACAGATCTAGAGTCATTTTTGTTGTTATATACTTAAATCTTTGTCTAGATGAAAGTTTTTCGAATCTCTTTCACCCTTATTGCGTAGCAGGGAAGTGGACGCAACATATGGACTTCCGTATCCTATGCAGGAGTATCGGGGAGTATTGTTAGTTCGGGTTCGGTATCGTTTTGGATTGTTAATCGGTAGTAGAGAAACCGTTGGATTAGTTTTGGGAAAACAAACAAACAAACAAAAGAAAACAAAGTAATTCGTTACTATATACAAACGGTCCAGAGTTAGTTAGAGAGTTTAGTTTAGATTAGACACATAAGTGATGAGCTCAGCCGGACAAAGTGCATGAATCCACGTTGACGTTGACAACAACACACACACAGACTACACACTCGAACATGAAGCTTTAGCTTACGGGCTAGGCTATATCATTCTAAATCGCTATATGTGTACAGCACTATGTCAGACGTACCGGCAATCTTGGAATTGAGAAAGTACGGATCCGGCTGCCAAAAATTCTCAAAGACCTCTGGAAGCAGTGTCACGTAGTCGTCGCCCTCCTCAAAGATGTCGTCGGGTATCTCCAGACGGGACTCCAGCCAGCGCTGGTGTATAAACATGTCTACTCTGAAAATGTACACAGTATTGCTATGTGCTCCGTTACATGGGCTCCGTCACCGGTGGCTAACTCTCTACAGATGCGAGCTCTACTTACCTAAAGTCCATATCCTCTACGTTAATTGAGTTAATATCTACAACGAATATGCTAAAGTCTACTATCACTGGGGAGCCCTTCTTCGAGGGCGGTCGTATCTCTGTAAAAACAAAAAAGAAATCAAAATGCGATCTCCGGTTAGTTCACACTTCGGTCATGAAATGCCCAGAAACAACACCTGCCCCGGAAAATTCCCCAAAATTCGGGGAAGCCTTTCGTGCGCGAATTCATTTTGCCACCGTCTGGACGGTGTGGCTCCTTCAAAAACGAAAAGAAGGAAACACACATCACTTGTGAACACCTACTCCTACTCCGACTCCTTGGCGGTTTCCCGCCAAGTTCAGGGGCAGACTGCGGTCCTAATGCGTATTACACAACCGCGCAAAAATCGATAGGAATAAAGGTGTTGATTAGCTCCAACAATTGCCGCAAATGAAGAGTACACGCCTCTGGGTAATTTCGGTAAATTATTCATACAGCTTTCAAGGTGGAAGGCTTCTGGGGAAGCAGTTATTGCAACTATTGCGTAAGTAGAAAGTTTGCATTGGCTTTCTCAAGAGAATCCTTTACATTTCAAAATGGATTGGATATGAGACTATAGTCTTTTTTATAAAATGATAATGGAAGCCTTAAGAGGCTCCTTAGGCTTTTAAGTACATTTGCATAACATTTAAACCTAAACCCTTATATAGCATGTACAAATTAGTTCTCATTAGCTTTAGGGCTTAAAGCCCTTTATTATTTAAATTACAATCATTAAGTTTTCAGTCTGTTCAGTTTCACATTCTAATTATTGTTTGTAAGTAAATATAAGATTTAAAAGAAGTTCCATTGTTAGGGAGTTACGTATGTAATTAGTAATTAATGGTTTAATCCTCTGACAAGAACTATTATATTCCTTGTAAATCTTTTACGAAGGAAACAGCTTAAGCCACGTGTATACCCAATAAATATTTAAACTTACTCATTTTAAACAAAACTTGATAGAAAACATATTATTTAAGATACTTTAAGAGTAAAAGTCTATTTATCTTACCACCGATCTCCCCCACAAGGAATGTATTCTACATAGTAAACTATTAAACTATTAAACTCGTATAAAGAAAGATAAAACCTAACCTTAGCCACTCAAAAACTATTAAAGAAACAGTAATAGCTTTTTAATTTTCGCTTTCCCCCTTTGAGATCCTGAGATTAACTTGAATTCTTCCTAAACTTCTGCACAGCCAATTGTCGCCGGTAAATGTTATTTTGATTTTAATCGATCGTAATTGCGGATGACGTCAAAGCCAGCCCCCAGGTGAGACTGGGACGAGACTGGGGCTACCCCGTAACCGTAACCCAGTATGCGCCATAGACTATGGGGCCCTGAAACTCGCCGCGTCACGAAATGAACACACACCAGAGGAGAAAATGAAAAGCGAACCGTGGAAAGAGAGGAGAAAAGCGAAGGAAAACCCGAACACGCATATCCATATCCAACTACTGGTGGGCTAGCTGGCGGTTTCATGGTGCAAACAAATCAGAAATCACAAGGAGAGAAAAAAGCACGCGGATCCGGAGCAATTAAAACAAGAAAGGGAGTCGTACGCGACCGCATCGAAGACAGAGGCTCCAAAAGGACACCTTTGCGGAGTAGCAATTGCAGTTCCTCCTGGGGTTAAGTTTGGGGTTGGTGTGGGGTCTGGGGGTTATTTCTATAGAGCTTCTATACGACGAGTACAACACTTACCCTTGACATAATTAGGCGGAAGAACTACTCGCGGCTTGGCTGTGTAGTTCATGTGGGCCTCCGTGGCTTCGCTCAGCCTGCAAAGTGAGCAGCACAAAACAAAGGGGGGAAAATTCAAATGCAGTCTGGGCTGTGGGGGAAGTGGGTCTTTCTTTGTATGTGGGGGAAACCCCAACGTTTAAGAAGGGATGGACATGGAATGGGGATGATGTCTGCCACATGCAACTGTAGCAAACTTTGTCAATTTAAGTCTGAATTTGAAATTAACTTCCTTCGTGCTCGCCGGGGCTCCGTTCGATTCGATTCTATAGTTTTCTGTTCTGTTCCGCCGCTTAACCTCCTAGCGGCAGGCGAATAATATTAGTTTGCTCTTTGCCAATCGGCCGAAAAATGCCGTGCAGGATTCTCATTTGACTTGTGATCCAATTGACCTTGCCTTCGGCGTACGGGGAGAGTCGCCATATTTCGATCCGAAAATTCAAACTGAAGCGCAGCGATTTTGATTTTGATTCTTTTTACGAAGGTTTCCCTTGAACTGGAAACAAAAAAGGCGATTCTGTTGGGGGTTGCACTTGGCGTCTCAGATCCCCAGATGGATGGAGATGGTGAAGTTGGGGTTGTGGGGAGGGAGGTGCGGATGGAGAAGATGGAAATTGGAGCCTTACCACATCAGTATGAATCCCAGTCCAAACGATAGAAATGCGTTTGTGCTGAATTTGTCGAGCATGATGTTGGGGCGACGGCGACGGGAAAGGATTTGTAACTCAGACCTCAAATCATCTCACTTTACACCGACGTGGGAATTTCATAATTCGTTTTCTGTAACACAATATATTTTTCGATCATTTGCATTTCATTTTCATTTTCCGACGCCTTTCGTTTCGGTTTTAACTCTCTTACATTTCTGTTTGATTCGATTTTTGCCCTCGGGCCTTACACACACTTTGCTTTCGAACACGACCACGGTACGGAGAGCACTGAACAAAAGATTGAGATACGGGGGATCGGGATCCTTGGGACTATCCGCGGCTTATCCGTGGGACACTGCCTCCGGCTCGGCTGGTGCTCGGAACTCGAATAAACCAAGAGCCGAGCTCTGGCGGCGGAAGAGTGCTCATCTAGATACGAGTATCTGTATCCGCATCTGTGATATGTAGATGCCCCACGCCCGGCTGTGTGGGCGTCCGGCCGATGGCGGATTGCGTCCGTAAAACTGCTATATAGTCCACAGTCACAACTCTCTAGGGTTCGATATTTCTTTGTGATTTTTGTTATTCTTTTGAAATATATCTAAAGCGATTTTTCAGGAAAGCGGATCATCTGTAAAAGGTTTTCTATTATTGCAGGAGATTTGGGGGAAACGTTGTTAAAACTTGAAAAATGTTTATATTAATTACTTTACTATTGGAGAAATATTAAAGACACGATAACTCTGTAATGTGTTGTGCTTTAGATATAAATTCATGATATTTAGAGGGGTTTTAACTATAAGAATATTTTACATTATTCTACCTAGTATCATTTTTGTCAACAAATCGTTATTCTAAATGCAAGAATTTAAATATTTAAACATGTTATACATTTCAAATGTTAAAATCATTGATTTGAAGATGTGATAAATCATATTATTCTTGAAAGATATGGAATTATTTTTATTTGAGTTTAGTTATCGCTTTACTAATATTTTTAAAATATTTTCAAATTTATTTTTGAGTTTTAAAATTAAACAACAGCGAAGATTCACTGTAGTTGTGGTCGCGGAAGAAGCGGAGCAGCTCCGCCCAGCGGTCAAGGCATGTGCCCGGTGTAGTGATGGCCTGGTAATTGCCCCCGGCACAGGGCACAGAGCACACTTCTCGCCAAGATTCAATTGAATCGCGTGCTTATTCTACTTAAGTCGCTGCACAGAGACGGACAGCCGGACAGGCGGTGTAACAGCTCAATCTATGCGACTATTTATGAGATGCGACCCGATATCTGGCGTAGATACGTAGATACTTTCGCAGATACGCGGATGGATGGAGATAAATGGCCAGATAGATGGGCAGATAGAGTTTCAATTGCACGCTTCCTGGCTGCCAGCAACAGCTCGAACCTAACATAATTGCCTGGACATGTGGATGCCACACATCTATATAGTACATCCACTTCCTATAAATTACTTTCGGCGCTGACATTGACAATGGCCGTGCTCGACGTGGATTTTTTGCGCAAATTAAAAATGTGCCACTTCCAGATCTGCCAGAGAATATATAGGTATATGTGTATATGTACTAGGCGGATTCTCGGGTATATGCAGATCGTGAGATGAACCGTATCCGGCTTTGCCCGGCCTCAAGTGTTGGTATAGGCAGCCTCAGAGGCGACACTTTTCGCTTGTTTGGATCTCGGATCACTCGCTGTCGCATTACGTATATTCGGTTGGCTAATGGGATTCACTTTCATTAGATACACACGCACTAATTGAGTCTTAGCTCCACGAGTCCATTAATATTCATGCTCGAGATCCTGCCGAGCGGCATGCGTTCAAAGATCCCCGATTGGATTAATATTAATGAACCTTTAAATACGGCAATTTCAACGGGATTTTCTTTGTTATATAAAAGCCTGCCCGACTGGCATTATGCGGGGATTTTCGATCAGCCAGCAATTACATTAATTATGCATTTAAGGACATTTATTAATGCTTCATCGCGAGGGGGTTCCGGCCCAGAATTACACGAGTTTAACGCTCGCATCATGCAAGTGCTCCATCCTCGCACTGTCCACCATCCAGCCATCCATCCATCCATTCAGGCCTGAACCATATTATTCAAATATGGTTAGATGGGGAAATTACCGCGCTGCGGGAACGACGCGCGCCCGAATCCGAATCCGTTCGCCTTCGCTCAGGAACTAAACTGAACTGAACGGAACGGAACTGAGCTGTGAAAATACGCGAATTTCTTTGGCCTGGTCTGGGCCAGCCGCTCGCCTTGCCAACTTTAATGTCGACATACGAAAAAAAATATCCCCCAACAGCGGCGGCTCAGGCACGACAACCAACTGTAACGGGGTTTCCACTTACAGGGAGTCGGGGCTAGGGGATTGGGGGCTCCTCTGGTGGGCTGGAAGGACGATTGCATGGGCACCGCGGCTCGGTTTGCTTGCTAAATTGGTGTTGGGTTCCCTGGAAGTGTGTTTGGGATTTTCTAGTCCCCATACCCCAAGCTGCTTTCCCATTCCAGGACGATCAAATGCATTGAGAGTTGCTTCCAATGACTGTCATATATCCATCTAAGTTTTGAGTTTTAAGGATCTAAGGCAAGTCCGCTTCAGTAGAATATATCCTCTCTTACCGCCCCATCAAATACGCACATATGTGTCTATAATTTCCCTGGTCGGGGTCCTCCAATGAGCTGCATGCGAGTTGACTTGAAATTTCCACAAAGTAACCAAAACACTAAACAACTGCCACACACTGCGTCGTCGCCCCACCTGGCGTGGCCACTAACCATCGCCCCAAGGGCTGGAAACGAGGCCTGACTGACTGAATGGCACCCCAGGCCCCCTCAGACCACGGTTCTCGTGGGAAATTTCTATATGGCTGTGTAAATACAAATCGCGTTTGGTAGGACCTAGGACTATAATATATATACTATATATCGCACTGACACAGACATGGCGTGCATATACTGCCTCTGTTTGGAGCCACAACCAATGCTGTACATATGGACGCACGGCAAGGTAAGAGAGAGAGCGCCATTTTGTTATGACATTCTCGCCAACTGACAATGAAATAAAGTTTATTTTATTTTAGCTTCGATTGTCTTGCTGTTGATTCCGTTTTATGTCCGCCTGACGTTGGGCTATGTAGTTAGCAGCTCACGAATCGCTAGAACCAACTTGTTGTCAGCCAGTCAGTCAGGCAGTTAGGGCTAATTGCCGCCTGGCAGTCCGTTTTCAGGGTATCTAGATGCGGCTTAGTGCTTGTCGTGCTTTATGGCCAGTGCGCGTGCGGCGCAGTCAGCCACTTTGATTAATGGCCAACTGACTGACTGACGGGTGGTGACGATGACGCCAACAAAGGGCGACATCTCCGGGCAAAGGCCGGTACTTCCTGATTAAGAGGCAACAGTTCCCGTGCTCCGCTTATAGATATCACTTTATATATTATATGCCCGAGCATACAGTTCATATTAGGCCTAGAGAATGGAGTAGGAAACTTAAGCTAGACAATGGAGGCTCCCTGCTGGTTGGTTCGCTGGTTGATCTTCACATGCGTCTGCCGCTTCTTCTCCTCCCTGAAGGCTTCCGTGTTGGCCTTCTTCTCGATGCGACGCTCGGTGCGATACTCCTTGAGCAGGCGCTTCCGCTCCTTCTTCTCCTCGGCGGTCTCATCCTTTGGTCGGATGGAGAGGACGCTTAATGTGGAAAGCACCGATTTTGCGCACAGTGACTTGGGGCCAGTTACTTCGGCTGAATCGTCCGCTAGGTTGGCCAAGGCTTTGGCTGTCAGCTGGCCGTCGACGCCTCCGCGCAGAACATTGGTAGGCAACCCCGTCTTTGGGTCGATCTGGATGGGAGCTGGGTTTGTGCTGGCACTGGAGCGACGACTGCGACGCGGCTCATCGATCACCTTGGGGTGATTGTAGATATTCGAGTAGGTGGAGAGGATGGACTCGCAGTCCCACTTCTTCTGCTTGGGATCGTCCACCTCGTACTCCACCAGCTCCTCGGTGGGATCCTGCTCGCCCTCGACCACATTGCGATACTTTTCGATGCGCTCGCGATCCCACTCCTTGTTGTACTCAATCGTCTTGTCCTTCTTCTTAAACTCCTGGAAGCACTGCATGACCACGGGGTGCTTCTGGTGCCAGCTGCCTTCGATGTCCTCCAGTGATAGATCGCCCAGCTCGGGGTCGTCGTAGCTGGCATAGAACTTCTCGAAGCGATCGTCCAAAAGAGAGAGCTGCTCATTGCGGCGGATCACGCTGGAGGACATGGAGTACTCGGTGAAGCGCGACTTGACCTCCTCGTCGTCGAAGCGACGCTCGCGCATCAGCGGCGCCAGGCGATCCATTAACTCGTCCTCGTTTTCGTCCTCTTCATCATCATTAAGATCATCCGAATCGAAGTCCATGTCCTCGTCACCTTCTTCGCCATCCCACTCCTCGTCGTCAGAGTCGCCCTCAGCCATGGCCTGTATCACGAAGTCATCTTCCAGCTCCTCCTCGTTCTCGCAGTCGCTGTCCAAAGCGGCCACCACGTCCGGGTCCCAGTCAAGACGCAGCGACTGTGGTGCCGCCTTGTTCAGCATGCCCTCGGACTCCTCGAACTCGCTGGCGAACACCGAGCTGGGCAGCACCAGCTTGGGAGCTGTCCCCGCCTTCTCGTCTTCCGCGCGCTGTTTCCTCGCCTGATTGGGGTTCTCCATGTACTCCCAGACCACATCGTTCTCGCGCTTTTTCAGGTGCTGCATGTAGTCGTAGTCATCGTCGAAGTGGATGCCGAACGTTTTCAGTTCCTCCTGTCGCTTGGCGGGATCTACAGGCGCCACCTCCTCCTTTGGTTTCTGCTGCCTGGCCGCCGCCTCCAGCAGTACTCGCTGCGGCGCATTTTCATCCGTCACCAGGGGATCGTGCTGACTGCGATGCACCAGGTGGAAGGTGACAGCCTTCTTGCGGTCAATGTACGGCTTCTTGCCCTTACCCTGCAAAGAGTTACGGTGATTGAGAGCATGCTGGCGAGGATTTCAAGGGGTTTTCTTACCATTATTCGCTTGTTTTTGTGGATTCTTTTTGTAAATAAAGAGATGAACACATGTGCCTGCTGGAGCTGCCACCCAGAAAGGGATTTTCGTAGGCAGTCCGCAACGGTCACACTTTGCAAGGGTAGGTGTTGTAAAGTGCGAGTGTGTGAGGTGTTGGCTAACGTTTATTTGTATTTAAAAGGAAGGCGCCAAATATGGTGTGTCGGGAGATTACTTTAGAAAGCAAACAAAAAATTAAATAGGTCGAAAAGGATATTTTAAAGCTCATAAATGGTATCAAAATGAACAAAATTATATTAATAAAGGCCCGACTTTGTCCTTAGGGCTTGTAACTAGTTTTATAAATATCCCCATTGACTGAATTGAATATTATAAGCCGATAATCTTTATACATAAACAAGAAAGTAAGCTAAGTTCGGAAGACCGAAATTTCTACACCCTTGCAGAGAAAATCCATCATAGTTCAGTGAAAAAAGCATTAATTTTAATTCGGATAGCCTTTCTATTTTAGTTTTTGTTAGGTTACTAAATCTACATACTCAATTCATTTTTTTAAATTCAAATGTTTGCCAATTTTAAAAAATTTTAACGATGTAACATTTTGAAAACTGCGGATCAATAATATTTATGATTTATAGGATCGGAGATGGCTCCTACGCATCGTAACAAGCTTCTGACTAAAATTATAACAATGATTTTTTAGTCAATATTTATATATGTATGACAAATTGTTCTACAAAATAAATGCTTAAAAATTTCATAACTAAGCCAAGAAAGACTTAATTTAAATTCAGATAGCTAAATTATTAGATTAATAAATCTGCATACTCAATTTAAGATTTAAACGAATTAAAATTTTTGCCAATTTTGGAAAATTTTAGTGATGTAACCAATTATAAAATTTTTAAAATTTTTAAAATTTTGAGAACATTGCTAGATTGACTCGGCTGTTGATGCTGATCAATAATATATATGATTTATAGGGTCGGAAATGACTTTCACAGTTTCATAACTAAAATTATAATACCCTGCCAGGGTGTAAAATGTAGAAAACCCATTTTAATTTTAAGAATATTTGATCCCACGGGCCTACACTGCTTAAGTATTTAAATAAAGTTAACGTTGTTTATATATAATTAGTTTTTTTTTGTATTTGTTTTTTATCATAAATGATGCATTCTATACACATTATACTTTTCTTTTCTATTCTTTAATCATATTTAATCCATAAAAGAATGTAAGCAGTCAGCAGAATAAATCTCTGTCTTATAAATAAATTATAAAGCAATAAAAACATCATTCTTTTGCATATACTTGGATATTTATTAGTTCGATTTTATCTTGTATGTACATTTACAAACTTGTTACAATGCTTTAAGTTTTCACACTGATGAATATACGCCTGTGGATTATTTCCTCGGGTTATCTCGGCAGGACCATCAAGGATGAAGCATAACAAGGTCGCTGAGTTAATATATAATTTATATATCGACGCTAGAAATTAATAATAGATAACCTAGATAGTAAAATCATTTTCTTCTACCGATTAAAAGCTTTCTTGAAATATCAACTTAACGTAAATCAGATGTTCCGAATATCAGGCTCTTCTCGCAATCCTCGTTATATATATATATACTCACAGTCCTTACGGTTTTTTAAGTTTAGAGTTTACATAAATATCTCGAATTCGAAATTAATTTTGCAAAAACTATACGCAGAGGGACTAAAATATAGCTTTATAAACTATTCACTTTCTGAAGATCGGTTTTGTAGTTAATGCCTATAGAGTGCGTTGCCGGAGGCCGGTATCGAGCATGGTCGCAATTTTCTTTGGATGACCAGATCGCCAGTCCGGCGCCCTCAACTTTGATTACCTTCGCGCGATCCTTTACAGGCGTACAGCTTAGTAGGGCTATTATGTGATAATTATGATTATTTGCATTATACATAGAAATTTTGGTGCCTCCCGGTCCCGATCCGCTTGGTCCGCCGTGGCGTGGGGAGTGCATCATCACTAGACAAAAGCACTTGGATTGCAGTCTCGAGGTGTCTGCCTCCTCCGTCTACTTCAACGCCTCCTTGGCCCGCTGCTCCCACTCGGCCCGCCTCTGGTGGATGCCCTTGAACTCGCCCACGGTGGCGGATCTCTCGATGGGTTTGCTGGGCACTGCAGGAGTTCCCGGTGTGGCCGCTGCTGTGGCTCCTACTGGGCCAGCCACTGGAGATGTGGGTGTAGTTACTGGCGGGTTGGACTGCTTCAGCTGCAGGGAGAATCTCTCGGACACTGGCTTGGCACCAATACCGTTTCCGTTCCCATTATTGTTGATTTGGTTGCTATTGTTGAGACTATTGCGTCCCGCGTTGCTGACCTTGATGGGGGGCAGATAGTTCACCACTTTTGGGGTCGCCTTCTGCTGATTGTTGTTGTTGAGATTTCGGAAATCGGCCACCGAGTTCCGATTGCTGCTGGGGTGATGATGATGTGTCGCCTTTCCGGTCTCCCCTGTGCTCGCCTGCGCCTCGTACTTGGGCGCCAGCTTGTCCAGCTTCTCCTCGCTGTTGGACTGGTTCTCCTTGTCGCTATCCACGCTCTGATTTCCAGCTCCACTTCCGTTGGGCGGCAGCTTTTTGGCGGCGCCGGTCGCGGCGGTGGTGACCTGATTGGGCGTTTGTGCCTGTGCTAGTGTCACCACCTCATCGTCCTTCACCTTGAGGGAGCGGCGGGCGAAGACCTTCATCAGCTCGGGCGTGGGGTCGTCCTTAGAGGGCGTGGCTGTGTTGCCGTTGCAGCTGGCGAAGGACTTCTTTCGCAGCACCACGGGATTGGCTGTGGATGTGGGTGAACTGTTGCCATTCACTTCGTTGATCTCGGGGGAGGTGGGCGTAACAGGGGTAATGGGAATGGCAGGTGTGGCAGGTATCACTGAAGGCGTCGGCGGTGCACTGGTGGCTATGATCTCCGCCTTGCCGATTGACTTTCTGCGCTGCTCCACCAGCACCTTCGGTCGCTCCTCGCTGAGGAACAACTTCTTGCGATCTTCCAGTGACAAGCGATTGCTCTTCACCGCCTCTTTGGGGCTGGCTGGCTGCTCCTTGGCATCCTTCGCATCCTTGACATCCTTGGCACCCTTTACCTCCCTCGGAGGACCCTTGGCCGCCACTCCATTACTCTTGGGTGTACTGGGTGTGGTGGCCGGAGTGTTCGGGACGGACAATCCCTCACTGCTGCTGCCGTAACTCGACCTCACACTATTGGCACTCACGGATCGCAGCTGCCGGCTCAGACTGGGCTCCAGGCCTTGCCTGACCACCGGAGTCTCGACCTTCTGCAGCGGCTGCTCCACGATCTCAATGCCCGAGAGATTCTCCCTGCTGCTCCGCCTGAAGCTGAGGTCATCGCTGCTCTGACTCCGCTCCCGCTCTGTGGGCGACGACTTCAGGTTCTTGGCCAGCACCAAGTGATTCGCCTTGTTGTGCAAGCGGGCCTGATCCACTCGATTCAGCTGGATCTTCATGAACTCCGGCTCTCCAGTAGTCTCCACGTTGCTGGAGTTGCGACGACTGTTGGAGCTGGAGCTCTGGCCCTTGGCCGGCGTGGTCGGCGGGCTGTTGGAGAGCTTGGCGGTCTTGGTCAGCGGGCTGGCAGGACTCGGACTGGCTGCGAGGGGAACGGCAATTTTGGTACCCAAATCCAGCATCCTCGGACGCTGCTTGGGAGAGGGTGCCGGTTCCTGGTGGGGCTCCTTCGGCAGCTTTTCCGGCAGCTTCTCCGGCTGCGTCACGTTGCCCGACTTCCTGAGTACACTGACCAGCGGTGACTTCACTATTAAGTCAATGTTCTGCTCGATCTGTGAGATATTCGTGGGTCCTGGACTGCCCACCAATAATTTGGTGGTGGAGACAGCTCTTTGGGGTGAGCTCTTGACTCCCGGGGATGGCAGCTGACCCGTGGACTCGGCGCGCGCCTGTAGCAACTTGTTGTCATTGATCTCGAAGCCCAGGGATACGCACTTGGCGCTGGGCGAGATTGGGGAACAGACAGGTGACTGCGGCGTTTGCTTGTAGTAGGCTGGCACCCGGAAACTCAGCGAGAGATCCGGCAGACTGGGCATGTTGTTGTGCACGGAAGGCGACTCCACGCCCTCCTCCTGGTAGTTGCGGAAGCTGCGTGCCTTCTCCACCGTCTTGCGCTGCTTCTCCTCGTAGTACAGGGGCGAGGGTTCGTCCGTGCTGGTCTCCAACGAGTTGGAGGAGCTGGAGTGCTGGCCCACCGAGTCGGTGGAGCGCGACAGCTTCTGCTGGAAGGCACTCAGGCCCACTATCCGGGGCTTTCGCTCGAAGTGGGTAGAGGATTCCACCTTGGTCTGCTGCTCCCGTACCAGGGTCGTGGACTGGAAGGTGTCGTTGCCGCGTGAACTCTTTGAGAGCAGATTGGTCACATCGTTACTGAGTGGAGTCTTCTCCTGCTGGCTAGGGGCTGCTCCCAGCTCCTTGGGCAGATAACGCTGCCGGGCCGCTGGACCGGACTTAGGCTTTAGGGGCGTCGGCGGATGCGGATGGACGCCGTAGTTGCTGACTATGGCGTTGAGGCCGTGCTTGCCCTCGTTGTGGATCTCCCGCTTGATGATCTGCCGCGTCTCCAGAATGTTTTGCTCGTGGGAGGTGGCACTGCGCGCCTTATCCGGCAAGGAGACGGGCTCCCGAGCAGCGGCCTCCAGGCAGGAGGTCGAGATCTGCAGCTTCTTGGCCACGCTCTGGCTGGAGTCTGTGTCCTCCACTCCATCGTTGGCCCTGGCAATGGATCTTTTCGAGTTCCTGTGAATCAAGCGACGCAGGAAGCCGCTTTCGCTCTCCCGCTCCCGCTCGTTCGCCAGAAAGTCGTCACAATCCGTGGAGGACTCGCCACGAGTCTCTAACACGGCATTGGGCTTGGTGGTCATGGCTCTCAGTCCGTAGGAGGATGAGCTTGTGCTCACTGTGGTGCTCTGCTCGATCGTCTTGGTCCGCTTGGTGGTTACCAAGCTGGCGGGGATCGCCTGTGCCTGAGGCGCCATGGCAGTCAGGGTCTTCGGAGGCAGCGAGCGCGTCTTGCTCTTGAGCTCGGCATCTGTGGGGGATTAAAGGGATTATATAAGGGTTCTTCTCGAGAGCTTTAAGGGGAGTTCCTACCATGCACGGCTCGCAGTCCGGGACTCATCTTCAGCACATCCTCGTTGGCTTCTGGTATGGAGGTCTATGGGAAGAGTATTTAGTAAGTTTGCATGAAATTTGAAGGGACTCTTCCACTCACCTCCAGGGTCATGCGGTGCTGCCTCGTGGGACCCTTCTTCTTGGCTGGCCTTATGGCCATTTTGTGCCTAGCCGCTGCATGTGACAGCCGGTGCTGTTCCCTGCCCACGGCATCCACATCGTCCTCTTGATGGGATCGGAGTATGTCCGAACCCATCGAGATGGACGAGCTGGTGGAGACCCGCAAGTGGTGCCTGTGGCTGTCCTCCGTGTCCCCCTCAGCACTGTTGACACTCAGCAGGCTGAGTGATGTCACCTCGCTCTGGCTTTGTGCTCCCTGGGCTCCACCACGGGACTGATGGTGGCTTTGGTGGCCACCTCCGTAGGCAACCCGGCTGCTGTTGCCACCGGCCGCCCTTCTTTGCGGCGAGGCCGGACTGCGAGGCAGGCCCAAATCCTCGTCGGAGGCATCGGGTCGGTTGCGGCGCTTACGCAGCACATCCGTGAGTTCCGCCTGGAATAAGCAGAGGATATAAGCAGATTAGGTTTTGTTACATAAAGTCGGTTTAGTCCTTCATAGGCTTGGCTCAAGGATTACCCAGCTTTTCCACCGGAAAACGAAGCGGGCCCTGAGACAGCTGCGTCCTAGGCGACTCTCTCCCATGGAGGAGCCGCCCAGCTTCATCTTGAAGGGATTCTGCTTAAAGTCAATCATTTCGCGGGCCTCACAACGCGGACGAGGCTACAAATGACTGTCGGGAATGGGCGGGTTTAGCTGGGCAACTGTGGCTGAGAATATAGCTGCGATTCCTGATGTCCTACTTCCCAGACTCCCAGACTACATTCTCCCTCACAAATTCTTACCGCAAACGAAAGCTGGAAGGGACTGGCCTGTGCCCTCAGAGAACCCGCACTTCCGGCTACCATTGTGCTGATTATGAACTATGAAAATGTGACTCTCTGCACGCGATCTCAGTGATTTCACTTTCCACTCGAGGAACAGCAGCAGCAGCAGCAGCGACAGCGTCTGGCGACAACCAAGTGCAATGTGCAACTGAATCTGTTGCAGGGCGGATTCCAAAGCAGATGCATCGAGAGTGAAGTGAAAATGAAAATGAAAATGGGAATGGCAGGGGAAATGGCAAGGCAAATGGCGTCTGCCTTCAATTTTTACCTAGACAAACACAATTGGCTCCGAAGATCTGTTTATTGTCAGTCCTCGGCCATTGAGTTTCAAGGGTAAGACCCGAATCGAGCCCAAAAACGGCTGTGTTGTGCGTGTCCCAAAGTAAACAAGCTGAGCAAAACGGAGCAGAATCCCTGATGCTTCTTGGGAAGAAACGAGAGCACCGTCTGGCAGCCACCCCCTTGTTCCCACGTCGTCCATCTATCAGTGACTGTGGCGCGTGACGCCGCCATCTGTTCCTAGTGGAGCTGGGGCTGGGGCTGGGACTATTTTTGGGAGCTCGTTGCCCGAGGATTAAGTGCCGGGCTGGTTCAGACCTTCGCGTCCATCAATTCTAGATAAACACCAACTGCAATTGGGGAATCGGGGGCGAGTTCAATGTGCTCCCAGTCGAGGGTCTTCGGAACTTTCAAGAGTCAATTACCGATAGTTTGGGTACATATCGTGGAAGTTAATAGTATCTGTTTCTGCCAGATATTACCTTGAGTTTACTAGACATTTTTCCAGCTTAGACAACCTAATTTTAATGCCATTCGTGATACCTTACATAATCCTGGCCATATGCTTGTTCGGGAAATTTAGCAGCATTGCAAATACCTGGCGAGCAAGCTACCTGGCCAAGTCCTGTGACCCTTAACCCATTCTCCGCCTGGTCTACTAGACTTCTACCTGCCGCGTTTACTCGGACGCCTCTGCCCACTTCCACCTCGAATCAGTGTCGGAAAATCGTAGAGCGGACCGTCACGTTCACTGATTTATTGGCCCAGTTGCGAGTGGGCCAACTGTCGGTGGTCAGTACCAGTGGGTAAATGGTAAGTGGCTCCCAACATGGCCAACATTGATTACCACAGCCAGAGAGTGTGTGAGAGGGAGAGAACGGGCACAACAGTTGGCCAAGTGGGAGGCACTGGCTGCAATATCGCTTTGAATTAAATGCAATTGCATCACTCCGCCGTCCGAGTTGCATTTCAAACAAATGGACGCCATCTGTATGCTCCGCGGGTAAGTGGGATAAACGGCCTCAAAGTGTGTGCATTTATCCATCTGGAAGCACCGATCGGTCGGTCAGTGGTGGTTAACGCGATCTGACCCTGACTGATCATTATGGAAATATATTATATGGAGCAATGCAAGCTGATCTTAAATGGGTTGCAAGCGGTGTTTTATATTTAGAAAGATTTTAGAAAATATTTAAATCTATTAAACTACAAAGAAACTCTTGCAAATTACTTATACAATTTGAAATGCTTTAGGTATTCTTCAAGTTAATTAGAAAATACTTAATAATTAATATTTTTTTCAGTTTACCATATACCCCCCACGTTCTGTATACAATTCAAATCCACACTCAGTCAACTCGTAAATAAAATAAACAATTAAGAACTTTGCACCCAGATATGCTCTCTATCTTTTTACGATAACGAATTAATGTATTTACCGAATACCAAATTTGTAAACAAATAGTTTAAGCAGATTTTAAGAAGATACATTATGTTGTGTCAAGGTAATTAGAAGAAGCCCCCTTCTATTCGAAAGAAGCACTCAAAATAGCTTTCGCCGAGGCAGTCACAGGCCATTAAGCCATGAATTACCCAAGGAACCCTTCTCCACACACTCTCAGCCAACTAGGTCGCCGCTCCGCCGGCTGCTTCTCTCAGGAGTTAAATCAAGTTAAAGCAAATGGAATCAATTTCTCCTTGTCTGTCACCCAAGCGAGTGGCGGAGATGGAGAGTGGCAGGGAAGTGGGCCAGTGGCCAGCCGATATGGACATTGCCCGGCTCCAGAATGCGCCCATCGTGAAACGTGTGAAGAAATGCAATTACAATCCCAATGCGGATGCAGTGCACCTTGAGTGCGATCCTAATGGATGCGGAAATCTGCGAGATACGCAAATGCAGGCCGAAATGATTGCGTAATGAGTGGAGCAAGGAGTGGAGGCCGCCGCCAGACGGGAAGTGTCACAGATCTCATGTTTGGAGCAATCGAATGTAGGCCGAAAATGAAAATTTTCGAGTGCTGGGACCTAGGAAGTGATCGCAGCAGTCCCCGATGGGGGACATTCCCCGCCAGAGCGGCTCAATTAGAGAGAAGCGTGTGAATGTTGGACATCGATGACGGGCAAGCTCGCTTCCATGGTTCGATGCGTGTTACCGTGTTACCATTTCACTCTGCCGCTGTCATTCCAAGTCGTCCCGGACGGGTCTAAGTGTCCCCCCCAGAAATTGCTCTCCGATGCATTGTCATTTAGTTTTCCATTATGGCCATTTGTCGCTTAGACGTTTTTCTCTTTCTATTTATCCGCAATTAATTCATCAAACTGGTTGGCCCCGAGATCTTCACATCTGCTGGTAAATATTTATAGACCCAAGAGCTCGTTTCCACGACCTGATCTGGCAGCTTTTCAAAGGAAAATCGCCGAGACTGGACTAGGACTTGGCGGATTAGCAGGGAACTCAGGACTTGGACGATGTCTATTCTGTGGAATGTTAGAGGATGAGGAAGGGGTTCTGGCATTTGAAGAGAAAAGGCCTGAGGTGAGGTCAACATCCTCGAAGAATACATTTATTATAGATTTTATTCTTTAAGAAGAGAAAGAGTATTAATTCATGAATTTAAATACTCGATTGACTTTCTGCTTATTTATTTTAATAGGTTTCAGGCTCATTTAACATATGACAAATATTCTTTCTTTAGGGAACTATTAAATAAACATTTATAAATTTGGGTAAACCCTCTCAATGAAATATTTTATAATAAAAAAACCCATTCAGCTCTTTATACTTCCGCCTGTCGTATCGAATAGATGAAAAATATCAACTGATAGCTCGATAAGCCCCTTGGAATCGCAGTTCTTTATAAATCTCCAGCACAGTTACCCAGTTGGACCGTTAAATTGAAAGTTCGTTAACTTCTTCACTTGGCTAGAGTCCAGGAATCCCGAGGATTGTGGACATAGCGCGGATCAGAGTCGAAATCGTATTTAGCAAAGCCAAGACTAGCGAACGCCCGAGTTGTTGTCTTCACTGGCTAAAGTCTCGATGCAAACTGATTTAGCGGAAAACTTGCAGGAGTTCAATAGCATAGAAACAGAAAGAAATGCGATTTATTTGCTAACCAGGTTGGCAAATAACCCGGGTGGGAGCACGCGGAGCAGGAGGAGGCGGCAGCTCCAGGGAGCTGCCTGGCCTGCCAAGTGGAAAAAAGTGGAATAACAAGAAGCAACCAAGCGGCCGCCGCCGCCGTCGACCATCGTCGGCTCATCGGCAACTCGTTTGTCCAGAAACCGAAGAAGCAATAGAAGTAACACAACTCTGGCCAGGAGAAGAAGCCGCAAATTGCCACGCGCGGCAAGAGCTGGAAAATCGGTTGGAAAAGCGGGAGCTTGGACGGTGTGTGTGGGGCAGGGTGAGGCGGTGTGCGGGTCTTGCCACGGCTTACTGCAGTTGCTACACGGAGAAAAACAGCTTTGGGAAAGCGATTCAATCTCAGCAAACACTTTTATAGACAAATTTCAAGAGTTTCTTAATTTATAGAATTGTTTTTCATGTATTTGCTTTTCATAGTTATTTGTAAATAAGTTAGAATCTATTTTTAAAAGTTAAGGAACGTGAATTCGATGTCTTAAGGTTTATAATTGAAGATTATAATTTATTTATTTTATTATTTAGAACTATTGGTCATATTTATAAGAGAATCATAGATAAGAGCTTTTTAAGTGAAAAACACTATATTTACTCTATTAACTTTGAAACTGTGAATCTTGAAAGGCTGTTCTTTTTTCCTTGGAAGTATTTGAAGATGGGTTCTTCGACTCATTGAGTTACAGAAACGCTAACATTTAATGTATAATGCATAATCTAACTTTAAGAAATTTATAAATATTTTCTTGCGTGTAGTGTCTAACATTGGGTTCGGTTTCAGGTTGCAAAAACGCGTGCGTTGGCAAGAGTTTTTCATTTTTTCACTCAAAACTAAAAGAAAAGAGAAGAAAAACACCACCAACAAAAAACTCAACCGACTTATGCAGTAATGGCGATAATGACGTGGATAATGAAGATTTATCTATTAGATAACAGCCAAAGCCAGACTACATTTTATTTTCGACTTTCGTTTGGCGTTAAATTAAAGTGCGAGTTAATTGTGTAACATTGAAATTGATTTCAATGTATCAATTAAGAGTTGAGAATCTGGTTTTTGCTGCCCAGAAAATCATTTGAAAAAGATCCCCTTAACCAATCAAGCTTCGATTGTCTCGGGGGTTCAGTCAACTCAATTAATGGATGTTCTCCATCCCAGATAAGGCCAGCTAGCTAATCAAACTGTTGATAATGTTTTTGTTTTCCTAAAACTCGGGGAGCAATTGAAATCTGAGTCAGTGGACTCCAGGGGAGATTCGGTCATCAATGGCGCTGCAGAAATGCCAACAAAGGCGCCAATTGAATTTGATTTAAATCAATTTACGGGTAGATTGCTTGCAGCACAAAGTACGGTTCAGGGGAGGGGTCTTTGGTGGATTTCCATCGGATGACCCAAGGGCCCTGAACTTGGCTTCAAGAGAAAAAGTGAAAGTAAGAGTGGAAATGGAATTTAAAATTTAATTATAGGTCAAATATATCTGGTCAAGGAGAGCTAAAGGGTTGGCAAAGAGCCAAAACTAGAAATATTCAATACTTATTCAATTTGAAATTATTAGAGCCAAGCCTAAATATATTTTATATTATATATATATATTATAAAATTCCAAACTCACCTTCAGTACTATCGATAGACTGCTGGCCGTTGCTGACTCGGAGAAGACGCTGTCATGTGACTGCGACAGAGTCTCCCGGGAGTAATCTCTGAAATTAAGCCACAAGTATACATTAACCATTACCAATAATAAAGACTTAGTAGACTCACCCGTCCACATCTAGAAGGCGACCCTCGCTGAGACTCCGCTGGCTGTCGGAGATGTCGGCAGCTCCACCGGCCCCCGAACCCGAACCCGATCCCGATCCGGAAACAGATATGGATCCACCCTCCAGCTCCTGCGAGGAGTCACCTACGCTGCGGAGAAGACGCTGCTGTATGCGCTGCTCTGCAAAGTAGCTGCTCCTGCTCATGCCGAGGGAGTCGACGGGAAAGACGGCCACTCCACGCTGGGCCATGGCTTCCTGCTGAGCCGGGACTGGTGACTGAAACTGGCCTGGATTCTGATCCAGACTGTGCTGTGCTGGCGCCTGCTTGCCGATGCGCTTCTTGCCCAGAAGCACACTCAGCAACTCATCGCGGTGCGAGCCGTAGGACTTCGACTTGGGCAGCGACTGGGTCTGGTAGCTCTGCTCTGGCAGCTGCTGGAGATTCAGGGGGGATCCTGGTGGACCCGAAGCTCGCAGGTTCTTCTCACTGCTGCTACTGGCCGGCGGCGGTAGGGTATTACAGGAGCCGGGTCCTATCCCAATACCGGGGGAGGGACTGTCTGCGGAAGTGTTGATGGTGCGGCGGCGGAAGATGCGGCGGAGATTGCGGAGTGGATGGAAACGGCGACGTTTCTGCTGCTGCTGATTTTGGTCTGGAACAAGACAAGAAGGAAGATGAAACAGGATCCTGGATTTTACAACATTTTCGGTCTATTTAGTTAATATATACAAATTTTTTTTTTGCTTTTTATAGAGTCCATATAGGAACTCATGACATATCTGTAGGTTGGAACTAAATATCTGTCTGACGTAGCAAGGCCTAATGATGTCAACCAGCTTTTCGTTTCGATTAACAGGCGGCATAAATCTACCAGAGTAAGAGGAAAGTCTCCCAAAGAATTGGAGTTTCCCATTTTCAAGCTGGTTCCTCAATTACCAGTTCCTGAGTTTATTTTATCATTGAATCTGAAGTCTCCTACCTCCTCCACTAGATTGTAAATTGTTGTAAAATAATTTATTCACAATTAATAGGCCCATAAACAAAACCCTTTCGATATAAACGAAATTATCAACAAGCTCTTCAGTGCTTCCGAGGAAGTTGTCATATTTCTTGACGACACTTAACTTCCGCAGTTACTCAGCTGTTGAGCCAATCAATTGTTAATAGAATTTTTCCGTCATTCGTTTACACTTAATAGTAGAGCGATAAGAAGTTAACAATAAATGGGCGAAACCGAAGCGAATCGCACCCCAAAACATGACCATAAATAGGCAAAAGCCCGAAGACCCCTCAATGAATGAAAGGCCCAGAGGGGAATGATAGCATGCCGGGGAGTTCCAGTGAACCCGATTGGACACCACGTGCTAACCAGCGTTGGGAACCATTCGACAAGGTCATAAGATATCTCTTAAAGCCAAATACTACATATAGTATTTGGATTTACACAATTTCTGGTGCCAAGCAAATCTGATATTGGGAGTGCAATTAATTAAAATTATAAAGTTATATCAAATTGCGGCTTGGTCTTTTGTGGTTATGGCCTTGACGGTCATAGAACTCAATAATGTTTATTCTGCCATCGAAAGCCGATAGTACGGAGGAAAAAAGAAGAGCGATGGCTGGTAATTCCTTATCGATCAACGAGGAATGTGGAGTACATATGTAGGTACTTGAAAAGTACTATGTCATGAATTAGAGCTATGTGATGGGTAAATTTTTATAAAACCCAGCAGGGAGATAGAGAAACCTCCTTTCAGATTTAACCAAAAGTCTGGTGATAATCCCTTTGGAAAGTATGTCTCATCCCTGGGCTCTTGCATCTCTCAAGAGTGACTCATGGTCTCAGTGTGTCACAAATGAAAGTTCCCTTTAACACAGAGACCCGTCTTCTCCGTGGAAAGTGTACATACCTTCCATATACTAATTAGAGAAAAGAACCACAGCCAAACGGAAGTACAAGCATTTTCGAAAATAAAATCAAAGAACGCTGCCAAGAAAGCTTCGACCTCTAATCAAAAAGAAAAATAAAATAAAAGCGCTGCTCAAATGCCGGTCACGTTTTGGGGCCGCGACACGCAAACGCCGAAAGATACTACAGATATATAAATGAATTCCATATAGCTACTATATAGTATACAGCACATGTGTAGTCATTCCCCATTTATGCTTGTTTTGTGATGGCTTGATTTTAATGATTAATTTCACCTGAGCTGGGGCTGGTCACCAGAGCTTACTCATGGGAAAAGAAGTACATATAGTATATAAATATTATCCCCGCTAACTCGTCATTCTATTTATTGCCTTTTGGGGTGTCGTCTGGCTGTCTGCTGGCTGCTCTCTCGAAATTGCTTGGGGACCTTGCTAATGGAATTTTAACCGCCGAGGGGGAGCCAACCACCCTCGGCGGTGACAATTGTTTATTTATAGAATGCCTAATTGGGTCAGCCGTCGCCACAAGCTGCATTTCTTTAAGCCAGAGAGAGCGAGGGTTCTGTGTCCCTAAAATGAAAATCCTTGATGAAAATCTTCCTCCTAATTGAAAAGTTTGAGTTTGAGTTTGAGTTTGAGCGGCGATCCTGCCTGTGATTCACTTAATGAGGCAATCCCCGCGATTACATCAGCATTGTGCGCGGATACATTGTTTCTAATTTATCTAAAGTCTATTAAGCAAGATTTGTTATTACTTCGAGTCCCGTATTGTCTTCTTTTGTGTGCTGTCATCTGTTTGGGTTTCGTTTTCCGCGAATGTGTGAGTGAGTGTGGGCGAAATGCTCGTCATTGTCGGTTTTTTGGCTTGGCTTTGGTAATTCATCAAAACTGATTCGAGTCTTTTCAATTTGGCAACATGATGCCTCCTCGGATTAATCGCTCTTGCAAGTGCTCACTAGGGAGGTGAGTTAGATAGGTTTGAAATTAAATATCGGTTAAGTGACCTATCGAAGCCATTGCTAATCGGTATAAAAGAAAGTTTGATAATCCTTATCTTTAGTCTTTCAATATATTTCAATAAATGTTTCACTCTTTTAATAACTTATCACCCTTACAATACCTAATGCAAGTATTATTCGCATATGATTTAGTTAGTTAATTTCAAACATATCGAGACTATTGCTTATTGGAATTTTAGAAACTTATATTAATAAAGATTATGATAAAATAGTTAACTGTTAAAACAGGAAATATGATTATACCTAAGCATTAAATTGAAACTCAACGCACAATTCAGTAAATATTCACTATTTTGAAAGTTTCTACCGGATAAATATATTACTTATCGAAATATATCGCTCCTCACTCCCCACCTAATGCAAGTACCCGATGCGTGGGCTCTCGGAGGTGTTCAAGTGACACCAATTCGCTTTCGATTCTGAATTTGCAATTCCAAAAAGAGGTTTGGCAAGTGGGTTCGTTTATTAATTAATCATTGGCACAAACATTGCCCCACACTCTCTCAACATGCAAATTGTGAAAACCAAATGGCAAACTACACAGCTTTTCAGCCGAGTTGCAGTAATTGGAGACCTTTTGCGAGCGGATGTGAGCTCGGCTCGGACTGCTGGCCTATTGGATTGGGGAAGGTCAAGTGGACCACGCCCACATCCCCAGCTGCCAGCTCCCAGCTCCCCAGTCTGGCCGTGTGGGCAGCTTATCCGCTTAACAAGTGCTGAGTTCACTTGCGCGGAAAAAAAATAGAAAAACACCCAACATGGTGGAGAACCAAGAACCCGAAGGCCCAAAGAGGTAAACAAAGGCACCAAGAATTGCACAATTCTTTGGACAAATAACTCTTACAAGCGAACAGGTCTCGCCGGGGCCTTCAAAATGTTGGCTTTACTGGTTCGTTACGAGTAAGTTGCAGTGTGCTGTAAGCCTCGAGAATCGAATGCGATGCCAATGGATTAGCCAAGGTTCGTTGAGTTCGTTGGTCAAAGAGTTCAACATGGCGTATGATTAATTACATCAACACTAGAAAAATAATCTTTAAAACTGAACGTAATTCCATTTCATATAAAAAGTGATGTCAAACACAAATATCGCTCGAGTTGAAGAAATATTATATGGGTATTTGTATTTGTGCCCATATAGATTAGACAAAGTACCGGAATAGCTATAAATAAATGTAGGTGTACTAGAGAGCTATCAGGTAAATATTGATGATTGCAAAGGAAAAAGAAAGAAATGCAGAAAGTAATCCCCCTCTATTACTATAAAAACGTGTAGTTCTTAACATTTGTTTGAATAACTTTCTATTACATTTCATTGTATAATTGACTTGATTTAATTTAATTTACTACCAAGTAATATATTATTAAAGTGATATAAATACAACCTTATTCACCAAAGTACAGCTTGTTAATTAAAAAAGCAAACTTGTTTTCTACAGTGGCTCTGTTAAATGGATAAAGCTAGCTGCTTTTAACACCAGCCTTTCCTATAGCCCTCCGTCTCTTAGCCATTTTATATAAGAGATCAGACCCTATCAGTCGCGATCTGTTTGGCCAAAAAGCAATGGCAGACGTCCCAATCGCCAGAAGACGTTAGCTGCAATCAGTTTGACGGCGCTTATCAGACTTTTTGGCCTGGCCGAAAGGCACTACCCTTTGTGTACGCACTCAAAATCACAACAACACCTAGCGTCGCACCAAAAAATTGATTACACAATTCATGGCACTTCAATTAGAGGCGTCTGGCCAATTGCCTCAATTGGGTCTCTCTCCGAAGCCTCCGCCGCATAACGAGGTTTCTTTCAGGCTGATAGAGGTTCGTTCCCCCAAAACCATGTTAACTTACATAATAATCCCTGCCTTTATGGGGCAAGTGTGGATTGGGTTAAGCATTACATTCATTGGGCAGTTTAATTGGTTCGAACTATGTGCATGATATCATTGAAAATTCCACTTTTCCCTTCGTTCTAGTCCAAAAAATACCCAACAATACAATACTTTTTATTACCTGTTTAAATACGAGCCGAAAATAGCGGCAGATGTTTTTTATTCAACTGCCAAATTCTGGGAATTGTTTACTCTGCTGATTGTTTTGTTTAAACAAGCTTGTTTCAGCTGGAAGATCCAATATGTTGCACGTACATAAATTGATTGAATTTCAATTCGACTTCACTGAACACATTACACAACTTGACGCACTCCAAATTGGGTTTTCCTTTTTCCAATATTATTGATTAAACTTTGTTGACTCTTTTGTGCAACTCGGATTCGGGCTGATCGGGACACGCGGCTTCCCAGTGCCAGTTCGCGTACGATTTCGCTTGAGTTTCGCGATTGCAATCGGCGCACAATTCAATTAGTGCAATAACCGGCGTACGCGCTGTGTCTCACCTGCACAGGTGGAGCGGAGCGAACAGAATGAATTGAATCAATGGGACAGCGGCCCCCGAAATCGAAGGAAAAAGCGGAAAACACACAGTCGTCGGATTCCCGCTCGCGGCAAAACTGAAACTGAAATCTACGAAGCGAAAAAGCCGAAGCGACCCCACAAAAACTGTATACACAGCGACAGAAAACTGAAACCGAACTGAACCCGGCCAGAGTGTATTGACGGCAACGAGTGGTAGTACGGGTATCGGCTTATTAGCCAGCTTGCGTTGCCAAATCGAACTGATTAGCGTTTCTTGGCCCGCTGCAGGTGACGGTGTGTGATGGCTTAACAGAGCGCTGTTACCAACTAACAGCAGGCACAGTGGGACATATCAGATCATTTTAATGGGAAAACCATCAATTGGAAAAGTGTATTTCAGATTCGGGAATATTACTATTTCCTTTTGTTTATAATAGATTTTGCGAAGCCAGAACAAAGAGTATCTTCCGTCTTTCCTGCAGATTGAGAGCATCAAAGTATCACCAAATCCCATTAGCGAAGTCTTCTGGCCTCCCGCTCGGACTCCAGCAGAGTGAGAATGTCGCCCTCGCGCACCGGTCCCTTTACGTTTCGGATGATCTGGCGGTTCTTCTCGCCAAGGAACTCCACCTTGACCTGGGTACACTGGCCCTGGGAGCCAGTGCGTCCGAGAACCTTAATCACGCGTGCCCACACGTGTGTTTGATCCATGGTTAATCCAAATTTTCTTAAAATTCACGTGAACGATGTGCTTTGATTGACAGTCGCAAGCAAAAAGGTTTCTTTGCTACGAGGAACACTAAATAACGATATTCATTTCGATACTAAATTGAAATTTGACGCAAAGGCTATTTGATCAATATTTTACCGTTGCAATAAATTATTTTAGGTATGCCCAATTCGACTAATAGCTCTATTTCGTTACATTTTACAGACTTTAAGAATAATCGAAGTTGTTTAATAAAAGAACACTTATCAAATATAAGAAAATTATGTTGGTAAGTTGTTTCAAAAGCGACATCTCTTCATCAAAGCTTTAAAATTTGATTTATTATATTTTTTTCACTAACATAATAACCTTCCATTTTCACCCCACTGTCCACCGATCCGACACGAACTGTTTATGCAGCTTTATTCACGTTGAAAGCGAGGTGTACAGTGTACTCTGCACATTGGTCCGTTATTGTTGATGGCATTTCTTTGTGGGTGTTGTCATAACAACAATAGTTCAAGCGACCCCAAATGGATAAAGCTTCCTATTCGCATTACCATACCCATTTCCATTTTCATTTCCATTTCCATTCCGAACCCGAAGCCGAATCCCCATTTTCAGTAGAAGGAACACTTGTGGTCTATTTTCGCTATGCATTCGCTTGAACCATAGAAAGTCGGGGGCGTTAATTAGCACGTGTAGCTAGTATTACCCACAATTATATAAACATTATCCAGTTATTCGGTTGTCGGTGGCCATATGAGGGCGAGCCCCACAACAGACAAAGCCCGGTTCACATGTGAATTGTGAGGTAGTAGACCCACGTACAGATGTTAGTTGTATATGTAGATGGCCCAATCTGAATATGTATTATGCCCAGTTTTATCTTTCGCTCATTGTATCTGCATCTGCTGTGGCAGCAGGGGAAGGTGGCGCCAACAAACCGAAAGCCAAAAGACCCAACTAATTATGCACCCAACATATCTAAGAAAAAACCAAAAAAAGAAACTAAAACTAACCAACAAACTCTTCAATTTCCACCAAACCACAGTCGGATAGGGCCCCATTTCTACAGGGTATTCACAATAGTGCGGCTTTGTTTCGATTTTTGCTCACTTTCCTCAGTATCCACATCTTCCAGCGGGTTCACAGCTCTGCAAACAAAGCTGGAGCTCTTAGTTTCTTCAAGGAAGAGCGCACTATCTCGTTCCATATGATCGATGATGGCCTTAGTATGGCCAGTGATGTAATCGAGTCTGCACTTAGTCAAGGCTGTGTGGGAGTTCATTGTACTTGTACTATATTAAATATTCACTTTTATATCAATCACAGTTTTGTACAGATTTTTTCATAGATTAACCAAGGTATATATGTTTATAAGAGCCTTTAAGAAATCCCAAAGCCTTATGCGTACATGTTAAATATTGAAATTGATATTTGTATGCATATTTTTGTACTGCAAAAATCCTTAGCTTAACTCTTCGTAACAAAGCTGCTTGAATATAAGTATTTTTTCCTCCCCAAAGAGTAACCTTCGGCTGTTGTGAGCCCATAAAGCATCCATAAGCCCAAGGTTAACCCATGCCAAAAGGGGCGAGAATTGCTGCAGTCAACCTTGGGGCTGGCAATCAAATCCCCGAATTGCCCAATTCCCCAGCCTTTGGCAATCAGTGAACCTTCCTCCCTGTCCATGTAAATGTCCTGCGGGATTGTGGCGTTTGATGAACACATGAGGCAGAAAGCTTCTGCCATATTGGAAGCCATGGCCTGGGAGCACTCCAAGGCCCAAGGCCCCAGGCAATTTTATAATCCCGCATTCCGCACTTGAATGATTTAATATTTGTTGCCCAACCAGGAGATTCCTTGGCAGGGATGTGGGACATGGGTTGTGTGCCTCTTTGTTTGTTTGTTTGGTTGGTATTATGATAGCAATTAGGCAACTCACCGGCGGTCGGGGTGGACTGGCGGCCATCGTTTCCTGGACTGGAGATGGGAGTGGAGGTTACAGCACCGCCATGCGACCTTCCGCCGCCCTCCGAGGGCAACGACAATGGCCCCTGGCATCCACTGGCATCCAGCTCGGGTTCCAGCGGCGGCGAGTTTTCCCTCACACACGACATCAGGCCGGAAGACATGCTGGAAAGAAACACAAAGGGAAAACTATTTGTAATTGCCTTTAGCAAATATGTGGAATTGGTGCAGAGTCTCCCACTCCTGCTCCTCCTCCTAGCCGGCAGAGTGGACTCTTCCGCGATGGCTTCCTCCCAGGCAACCTGACCTAGCCCATCCCACCCATCAGTCACCTGCAGTGACACCTCCGCTAATGGACCGCCATTACGGAGGTGTTCTGCGGGAAATTAAATGTCATATTGTCATATTGCATGGGCGAGAAAAGTCAAGCCAAAGCTGACAGGAAATTGCAGTGGAAAGTCCCTTAAGTCGCGGTGTTAAATTCAATTAGTTCTTGCGGTAAAGAATCTATTAAAAGTAAGTTAAGTTAAGATACTATTAAGTTATTAAAAGAAAAAGGGTCGTTACTACTTGATGAAGTGTAAGAATATAATAACAAATGTTCATTTATCAACTATTAATAGTCTGGTGTAATAATTGTTTATAAATGTAAACAATATAGTCATGCTTGTACGTTATTCATAATAAATACAACTTCAAAGTTCTTTGAAGTTAACAATTATTAAATTTTATTGATACCCATTGATTTTCTAGAGATATCTCTTCACATTCTTAAATTAAGATGTTCCATATTATATTTTCCTATGCCAGTTTAATAAATATACAATCTGAAATACTGAAATTGTTTCTTAAAACATCAATCAGCTTAGCAAATAGAATCCTACAAACCAGCAGCTGATGCCTGATTTATTATGTTGCCTATATACAAAATACTCTCAGCATTCAAATACTATTAATCTTTCAAAATAAATCTATTTGTCATACAGACTAGATTTCGAAGTGAATCACAAATATTTAAATGGCAAGCAAACATGATGCTTTGACCCATCCCATCGTCAGATCATCGGCATCTTGGCAGCCCAGGGCAGTCAACCCACTTGATCAGCCCCAGAGGCCACCACCAATAAATAAATGTCATGGCCCGACCAGAGCAGAATGCATCTTCCATGTGTGCAGTGAGTTCCCCAGAATCACTTCGATTCGCATCGAATCGCATCGGTTCGAATCTGAATGCGTCTGGCCCAAAGGCATTTCAAGGAAAGCTATTTTCAACTAGGAATTCGCCTCTTTCTGAACTCTGTAACCTGCAGCAGTCGTTGGGGCTGCTCTGTCTTGGATTTGGATTTGGCTTCGGGCTTTGTTTTGGCGCCAGACAACGAATGGGCCGTGAGTAATGGGCTCTCGACCGGATGATTCATGCCAAGTTCGGGGATGCCGAACACTCACAGACTTTGTGTGATTTATCTTACATCAGATGTGTGCGATATGTGGCCAAGGAAGAGATCTTGCAGCATAAATATGATTTACAAGTTATGGAAATAAAATGGTAACTAAAATTATGAGGATTTGAAAGAAGTGTTTTTGTTTATGGGAAAGTGAAATTTAATTAATATTTCAGTTAAAATTTTGCCAGCATATTATTTCATTGAAATATGTTAAGAAAGAATCATAAATATTGATGGTTTAAATATTGGTGCAATGATTTAAAACTGATAAATAATTTAAAGCAATATTTCTTACATTTAAAAATGTTAATAATTTGTAAAGCCAATAAAATTGTTATACCTTCATTTATTTTTATTCTTTTAAAAGTATATTTATTTTTGTTTGCTACTACAAAAACGATTAAAAATGAAATATATTTGCCATATATATATTCTTTAATATTTTCGTAATTTATGCCTGTAAAGTGTTTGATTGTAACAAATTAAAAGTAACGTTTAAGTTTAATGTTTTAAACATGAAAAAATAATAAGTTAGGAAACAATAAATTCTTAAAATTTATGTATATATTCTTACATTAAATTCTTCTTTAAATCTTATAATTTTAATGAAATTTATTATTAATAGATAAACCTATTGCTGTACTTTCCAACTTCTCTTGCTTGCTTTTAATTTAAATTTCTCTCACTTTTCCACAGCATATTTTTAGGCATTTTATCAAATTAAGTAAGTATATGTGCGTATTTATATATTGCACATCCACGAGTAATTAGTGCATTTTGCGAACGAGGGATTAACGCTCCAAAGAGCCAAGAGTGTGAGCAGGTGGGTTAACCCAGTTAGTGGACCTGTCCAAATAACGCGCCAAGCTGACATTTGACCCCTTTTTGGGGTAAACAAGCCCCGTCGTACGTGCTGTGTGCCGTGCACGGAGAATTTGATGTGCTAATTAGTGGGGGGGAGCAGCCCCATCTCGCCATCGCCCCCTCTTGCACTTTTCTCCCCTCCGTAAATTGCACTTTAAGCGTTTTTTGCGCATTGAAATGGAAACTGCAGTGGCAGGGATTCGTGTCGACATTCGTCGTGGGTGCAGTGCAGCACCGCTGCTGATGGAATCATGAGGAGCTACTGGTGATGACGACGCGATGATGGCGATGGAAACCGCGATGACGATGCCGCTGATTGGAGCAGACAAATGAGCAGCGGCGCAAATGTTCATTTGCCGTTTGGTTAATTAAACCGAATGAGTGCCTCTGGGGGGCATATGTACATATCTAGATAGGATCGGGATCGGGATCGGGGTCGGGAGAGGAACAGCTGCCCACGAAGTGCGATTTGGCATTGAACTTGGGGGAATGCCAAGGCAAAATTCATTGAAGCTGCCAATTGAGCTGGACAAGGGATTGGGGACTGGGGATTGGGGCGAATTATTAGTCGGCAAACTACTATAATTTATGAGTCAACTTTGGAACAGATCTGATTAATAACCAGTTCAGTTGTGGCAGGCAAAACAATGAATGTTTTTAAATTAAAGTGTTTGGACTTTAATCTTTGTATAGAATGCATACAAATAGTATATTGAGTACATAATAAACGTTTATTCTAATTTAAAGAGAAAAGAAATTTTAATATATTTGAACACAAACATATTTTATTTAATGTTTAAAACCGGTTTAGGTAAGACAAGTTCAATTAAATGTTAACGTTCTTAAATGGAACTTTATTAACAATTTCTCTTACAAATTTAAGTAACATAATGTTAAGGAACGAACATTTAAGAGAATTTTTGACAATTTTAACGATGGACAAGCTTCTTCTTCAAAGGTATACAAGATGAACAATTTTATAATACATATAAAATGCTTTTAAAATAAACTAGTTTCCTATGCTTCAAGAAATAAGCACTTTACAAGCTAGACATCAATGCTACTTTTAATAAGTGAAACTATGGAGCATTTTTTCCTTAAAGTTTTAAAATATTTACGCACTTAAACCTTATTTTAACGATCACTCTTCCCACTTAATCTCAGTAATCTGTCATTAAAAACACATTAAATTTCCGCAGTTGTAATTGATTAAGAGCCCGAAAGTATGCCGCACTTAGCGAGGCAGACAACCTCAGCTTTGATTGCTCGGTCGAGAGATTTTTCAACGATTTTCCGCTGATTTTCCTACGAAACGCGACTAAAGAGGAGAGGAGGGAGAGGCAGGAGAAACTGAGACGTGGTCTGGCACCTGGCCGCGGCGTCACGTCACGCAGTTTCTGCCTCGCATCTCACAGCTCGCAGCTCGCAAAAATCTAACAAATTAACTTTGACTTTCATTTGCATTTTGCAGGCGAGCACACACTCTGCACAGCTCACTTGGCAAAGTGGGCAAACACATGTTACAGGGAAAATGTTGGAAAAATATATATGAAAACGAAACCAAAAGAAAAACAAAGCCGAAGCCGAAGCCAAAGCCACAGCCAAAACAGCAGCTGAAGAGGATGAGGCTGCGGCCACAAACTATAATTATGTGTGTGGCATTTGCATAGGCCCAAACACGGAGCCCGCCGGTTAATTGCACTTGCTCATTACACAAATTTGCCAACTTAATTACGAGGAGCCTCAGCCAGCCAGACAATGGGCCAGGAAACTGGCTAACTGCCCCATGGGCTCTGCCCCGAAGCTCTAACTTGAAACTCAAGCTCAAACTGAAGCTCAACCTCGCAGCAAACTGTGAAATTCTCGGATGTATCTAAGGCCGAACAGGTGGGGAAAATGGGGGAGAAATTGTCTGTAATGAATTGTATTATTTATAAACTATAAAATAATAACAAGATATTCCTTTATTTATAAAAACGATTAATATATGAACCCTCCTAAAATGATTTATTGAAAGCCATAAAAAGTCTTCAGTAATTTTGAATACTTAACAATTTCGTTAGTTGGAAATTAAACCTAAGTAATTTTTTCTCGCTGTGCATAGCCACTTGTTACCGACACTTCAGCACTATTTTTATTCCCATTCCCAATGGCAAGTCAGTCTCAGGCGTCATTGCAAAACGGCCAAGTGGCATAATGGCCAAGCCAAAGCCAAAGAGCCAGAGAGCTGGACAAATTGAAAAGGAAAGCAGCTGTGCCCCTGACCGGAAAGCTCGTCACAACTCAAGAAAGAAAAGCAAACAAAAGTGCATGCTCATCGGACATTACACGATGCAAAATCGCCATTAGGTTACCTCACTTTACGGGTTATTTGTCATTAGTTTCCATGACCAGGCTTTGACTGCACCGAAAATGTAAAATATACAATATACCGATTCGGAGCCACCCTGAAGGTCATCTCTGTGTGCGGAAAATGCTTAATGCTTAATGCTGACTTTGAAGTGCATTTAAAACACTCAAGTTGGAATTGAAATCGGGGACGCATGTAAATTTCAAAACAAATTTGCCACACTTTCGTTTTCCCACTTATCGTTTGGTTTTTGCCAGCTCTTTTATTGAGGATCTTAATTGGAAAAGTTGAGAAAATGGAATATTTGTTTGTTTATGGCTGCCAAGATGGATGTATCTTGAGTGTGTTTTACAAACACATGTTGAGTATGTTGAGTAAACTCATAAATAGTTCAGATAACAGATTTGTTGGAGTGACGTTTGTACGTTTCATCCGTTGCAACGGCCAAAGACTGGGCACAAGTACTATCCTGGTGGGCGTGACTCTGATAAGGAAATGAATTGGCAAATAAGGGCTACACATGTAGATACATTTTTCTAAAGATACTCATTAGAGTATGGGGAAGAAGGTCTAAGTTATTAGACACAGACATGCAGAGAGATAAAAAAAGCTGTTAAGGGGGAACAACTAGCAATGAGTTTAGGAAAAATGCAAATTAAATTAAAGAAGTTACAGTAAAGGTCGTAAAAACTAGTGGAAATTGATGGATTTGAAGTGTACATACGTATATCGACGGGAAAACTCCGATATAATGCATATATTAATCTATCCATTTCTATAACAGATCGAAAATATTGTAAACCTTGATATATCGAAATTTTTAATATGGAAAAACTTCAATTTTAACACTAAAAACTCGATAATATCTAAACTTTCATTAATATAGCATTTAACCTTAAAATATCGACATTAGCGATTTTAAGAATTTTTATTTAATTTGATTTAATATATTGTTTTTATTTTAATACTTGTCGCTATTTTAAATTACATTGGTCCGAATATATAAAACATAATATAGATATGTCGTACAATGCTATATTTATTATGAATTATATAAGATATATCGACTTTCGCGTCAAATATCGATACAGTTTCAATTTATTAATGTTTTATTCCTAAAGAGAAATAACTTTTGTGAATGTGCATTATTTTCCTAATATATACATATAGCCCCTCAATTAATATTATTCAAAAGCAAAACCGAAAAGCAGTTATTTATTCAATTTGACTTGAAAGCACACCTCCACCCATTACCCAATATTAACTCATCCATTTGAAACTCAATATAATCACTTTTGAGCAAAGTTCTCATTCCTTTGTATTTTCGGAGGCCTATTTAATCGCATTCCATTCTATTTGATTGGGCTCTTGAGCATCGGACCTCCTGTTTATACAGTCCCCGCTTTCGCTCCATTTGACAAATGCGAACTTTGAACCCGAAAGTGTCCCTCTCCCCACACCTCCTTATCAATCAATCTGGGTACGACGTATGATAGATGGAAATCGATGAGAATCAATGGGTGGGAGGGGTCAGCGACAAGGGTGATAAGAACGGTTCCAGAACGATGATGTGATGATGATGATGATAATAAATAGTAACTTTAGCGATGACGCAGCGATGGCTGATTCAGATATTCTGATTCCGCGCTTGATTTATGCCCTGTTTTTGCGTCGCTTTAATCGGATTACATACTGCTGATCCGAACCCAAATCGGTGGGGGATCTTCGCTCCTCATGAAACATGAAAACAAATTTTTGAAATGCCTTTTATAATTTTTGTTCACTGTTGAGTTCGGGGTTTTGGTTTTTATTTTTCCGTCCGCGTTGCCACAACTTGTGGCTGCTGGCGAAGTGAGCGACTGAGTCCGAGTCTCCATACGGATTTCATATGGCCGGAGTTCGCCAGATGTGTCTCGGCGAAAAAAAAAAACAACACCAAAAGCGTGGAAAATTCATAGATTTTATGTGAGTATGGGGGACGAGTTCGTGCCCAAGGTCAAGGAGCGCAACTGCGAAATGGCTCTCTTCTCAGCAGAAATCTCTCTCGGTTTCTCGTTTTTCACAGCATCATTGCTCTTTCAGTTTGAAAGTCACTGGATTTATGTTGCAGAGAATACATATATATAAATAGCTTACTTTATAAATTTATTACATTCTTGAAAGGTATATTTAATATTAATAAATTAAATAAGATGCTATTTGGGCACCAGGCTCTTTAAGGTATGCAATTTTTTCATTTCCTAATGCTGCAATTCAAACCTGGTATTTCATAGTCCGGATGCTTAAGATTTTATCATTTATTTTAGCGAAAAACCTTTAGATTTGGGAAAGGGTTTGTAAGTAATTTAGCATAAATTAAGTCCAAATTCCAATTTATAAGTTCTTTACTTCAAATCATTAAGTAAACTAGGAATAAACTATGCAGAAAATACAGAAACTTATTAATTAATTAATTTTAGACAATAGTTTTCTCTCAATTAACAAAAAAGATTTTATTTACTGAATCACAGAAATTTTAACAATAATTTTTATAAGCAAAACTATTATTAAATCAATTGAAGTATGAATAAAATGGAAATAAATTGTTCAACGTGGAACTGAAAGTTTTATTTAAATATCGAACCAGAAAATGCTAATTTAAGTTTATATGTTATGTCGGAACAACATTAGAGCGCTTTTAGCGACCTGTTTGAATTCAGGTTACTAGATTTTAAGTCGTTAATAACTAGTTTTGAATGAAATCCTTGGCTCCAGCAACTGGATAAGAATCCAGTTCCAAATATTACATCATAGATATAAGGAAAATGTACCAATACTCCTGCTATCAATGAAATTTGTGGTCAAAAACTTGAATGAACTCAAGGCAATAAAAATGTTGCCGTCCAAAAATGTTGCCAGGACCTTCCACTCTCTCTACCTATCCCTCTCTGTGCGCAATCGCATTTCCGTCCGCAGAAACCAAAAGTGAATCCAACAGATTTACACATGTATATGGTTAAGGAGACTGAGAGAGCCTGACCTAGTCAACGAAATTGTCAGAGGTCCGTCACCGAATAACCAAATAAGGCAAAAAGGAGCCGACTTCCTTCCTCTCTTCAACGGCAGAATCCTTGTGCCTTTTGCTGGAGAGCGGCCAAGTGGTTGGAAATTTTCCGCACACCTACTACCTTTTCTTGAAATTAGCCAAGAAGGCCAAGTTTATGGGCTTGGCCAATAAATTGAGGCATCAAAAAAGCTGAGGACACCACAAGGTTAGCTCTTCTCCTCTGAATAGTTATAATAGTCGAATATGGGTTAATCAGTCCGATTTATACGGTTTGAATTACTCGCAGCCGCCTCAAGGTCGATCTGCGCCGAAGGTCTCCTCAAACAATGAAGGCAAAAATGTTATTGTAATCAGAATAAAACCCCAAAACGGAGCTCACATTACCATAACAACGGAGGTAGAGGGACAGGTGCGAAAAATGGGCTCTATATATTCGTACATTTTACATTTTAATGCTGCACGTGCAGCAGTTCTTTGTGGTGACTTTTGAAGGGTTCCTTTCCCGCATAAACATAAATTTACTTAATGCCAACAGCCGAGACACCGAGACAGTCGCCGAAAAAATCTTCTCTGGCCTGGAGACTTAACCAAGGCCATAAAAATGGCCGGCAATTGCTCCTCAGGGGTGGCCTAATTTTCTAATTTAAGAGCACACTTTTCCCCAAGAACTACTTAAATTTTCCCCAGACCCCGTATATTAGGAAACAAGAAGCAGAAAATCAAAGCGAGATCAAAGCAAATTATGATTATTACTAGCTATTTCATGAATAAATATTACCAAATCCCAGGAAGCCATTCCGTTCGGTTGCCCAACTCACCTGATCTCGCTGAAGTGGTTTCCCTGTGGGCACTATTGAATAATTTTCCGATGATTTTCTGCCTTTCGATTGGTTATTATTTATATTTTTTTATTGGATCGTTTAAATTGTCGTTACATTGTTCGAACGCCTCTGAATTGGTGGTCTGAAAGAAGGCAGAGATAAATGTACATTTAGTTAATTGTATTTTCGAGTGGAGTGATGCAATCGAGTATCGAGAGAATCCCAAGGTTGGTGGCCACATGTGTGGGGCATCTGTGGCTCCCTAAGTTCTGTATGCTATTTATGAACTCGTCAAGTTCATGCTCCCCAAAAAACAAACACACACAATGCTCCATAGCCAAGAGATAAATCTTGAGTATCAGACAAAATAAACACCTTTACAACACCACTATATCAACAGCTGTGATCAACATTCCGGTTAATGTTTGAATACAATTTGTTAATATAAATGATCTTGCAAGGTTTTTAAGGGGTTTTAAGGTCAACAAGAGATGAATTCAGGCTGCATTCTAATTCGTAGAAAATGCAACAGATATTATTAATATATTTTTCCTATGCTCTAAAGAGCCTCTTCCCTTTCCCTTCTCATTAGAATCAATCAACACATTAGCCGGTCAATGACCCAAAAGGCGAACATGAACTCTGGGCGGGCAGCTGTGGCGAGTCCTGGACTTCCCAGCCTAGGGGCGACGACTGATAAGGACGAAAGTCGGGCGTTAATCTTGATTATCCCCGGGCAATACAATGGCTCAGGACTAAAGACCCGGCCGCATTACGTAAGGCCTGAATGCCGAAAACAGACTTCATTTTGTCACGTTCCATGCTGCCAAGCCCGTGGAAAAGGAATTTTCACATTGGGCTAGGCTCCCTCGTATCCTTCGTGGCATGGCATGGCCCCCTATCCCGATCCCGACGCCGCCTTAACCCCTTTGAATTTGCATATCCATATCGCATATCATGCGGCGTATTGAAAGCCGGTGTCCCATTATAAGTATACGGCTTTGGGGCCATCTCCCCCTGCCCCCCGTCGCGGATGTGTGCGTGTTTCCAGCTGATTTGCATGGAAATGGGCCCGGAAAAGCCAAGGGAGCCGAGGAAGGACCGATGAGGAGGTCACACATTTTTGTGTGCGAAAGTAAAACTCGCCTGCAGCGACTCTGCAATTAAATAACGGCGAAATAACTGAGTTACGACGTTGGCAAAGGACATTTTGCAAACTGCCATGGAATACCAAAACATCATATTAAATTCCATATAAAATTCTAATAACACTAATTCGGAATGTTGTAATTGCAAGTTTGTATTTGGATGTGCTTATTTATATGTACATACATATGTATGTATTAATACTAGCAAGTTTGCATTACATACTACAATTGTATCTTCCATTGAATGTAGACAGGAGAAAATTTTCTTTAAAAAATCGGTCATGCCCAGGTAACTAGATATGAAGATTAATGTATATAAGTTCTAACAATAACCAGAAAAGAAGCTAACTTCAGGAAACCGAATGTTCTACAACTGTAATCAGCTGTTATTGTATGGTGAATCACATCTATCAAAAATCACAACCGTTTCAAGTGATTGGACTGTTTGGGAAAATGGTGTAACTCCGCCATCCAAATTTCAAGGCCTTTTTATGGAACAGTTTCTTGGTGCAACTCAAAATTCTAGTAAAAATGTAAGCCTTAACCACAACAACGTAAGCAATGATGGTAAGGAACCTTTAAAATATATTTAATTTAAAGGCATCTACCATCATTTACAAACTTTGTGCTATTTACTCCGCCATCCAAATTTCACGGCCTTTTTTCGGAATAGTTTCTTGGTGCAACTCAAAATTCTAGTAAAAATGTAAGCCTTAACCACAACAACGTAAGCAATGATGGCAAGGAACCTTTAAAATATAGAAGGCAAAGCTAAAAGTATACACAATTAAGTTTTTTTTATATATTGTTAATATCCTATATATTATATTCCCAACATTTCCTAAAAAAGATTCTATTTCATATAAAACGCATACAATGAAGACATTTTTAATTTAATTTAAAGGCATCTACCATCATTTACAAACTTTGTGCTATTTACTGTGGATGTTTCACATTCGTCAATAATTCGAACTGTTTTACACTTTGGACTTTGTGGGAGAAGACGGTATAAAGCTTCATTAAGCGATCTGGTATCGATAAGTAACTTTGGTTAGTGTAAAAAAGACATAAATGTCGCATTAACAACGAAGCTAACTTCGGAAGCCGAATGTTCTATATACAAAAAAAGTGAGATACCAAACATTAGCCCATATTCCTAGGTTCCCATATACATAGTATGTAATATATACCAAAGTTGTTATCAACATATAATACATAGAAGTATTAACACTTTTTATTACATTTACATTTTACATTTAAAAATTTATCCTTTCCTTTACTATCATTTTATAGCAACTGTATGAAAAGTCGCCAATTAATATATTTGAACAATCAACTGTAATCAACTGTTATTGTATGGTGAATGATAGAAGTCCAAGTTTCACATCTATTAAAAATCACAACCGTTTCAAGTGATTGGACTGTTTGGGAAAATGGTGTAACTCCGCCATCCAAATTTCAAGGCCTTTTTATGGAACAGTTTCTCGGTGCAACTCTAAATTCTAGTAAAAATGTAATCTTTAACTACAACAACGTAAGCAATGATGGCAAGAAACCTTTGAAATACAGAAGGCAAAAAGTATGCACAATTAAGCTGTTTATATAATCTTCATTTCCTTTATATTTTATTCTCAATATTTCCTAGTAAAAGATCTTTTTATATATATATTTATATAGAAAACGCCTACACAGAAGACATTTTTAATTTAATTTAAAGGCATCTACCATCATTTACAAACTTTGTGCTATTTACTGTGGATGTTTCACATTTGTCAATAATTTGAACTGTTTCACACTTTGGACTTTTTGGGAGAAGACGGTATAAAGCTTCATTAAGCGATCTGGTATCGATAAGTAACTTTGGTTAGTGTAAAAAAGACATAAATGTCGCATTAACAACGATAAAATCGGGAAATGCGACTCTGTGCCGGAAGTGAATAAAGCTGATGAAATTAGATCAGAAGCTAGTGTGGCACGTGTAAGCAATCTGGAGCCTTGGTGAAAAAATTAAAGTTCTTACAACTGGAAAATATTACAACTTTAAAATCAAGACCAATATCAAGAATTCCGATTTTCTCAATTGAAAACAAAGAACAAGTTCGTTCCGGAAGACAAGTAAGCGATAGCCAGTACATTTCACTAGAAATTAGTAGCCGCAAGCATGAATTCAAACGTTGATGAAAAATTGAACTTGGAGAAGGTTCCGGAGACCCCTGAAGAAAAAGTGAATCCGGAGAAGGCTAAGGAGACCATCGAAGAAAATTTGAACTCGGAGACCCCTGAAGAAAAAGTGAATCCGGAGAAGGCTAAGGAGACCATCGAAGAAAATTTGAACTCGGAGCAGGTTCAGAAAGCTGTTGTAGAGAAGCCTGTGGCTGCAGAGTCTTTGGATGGTGCTAAGGAAGCCCCCAAGAAATCGATCGAAAAGCCACGTGACACGATGCTAAAGAACACCACTTCAGAAAAGAAAGCCCAGGAGGCCGACTTCGAGTCAATAGCTGGCACCTCCAAAACCAAGGATGCAAGTTCGTCGGCTAAAACGGCCAACAAGGATGCCGCCATGACGTCTAAAAAGACTTCCACTAAATTGAAGCGGATTCGCGATCGTTCCGAGAGCCATGCTGATCAAAAGAAGGAGAACCGACGCTCTAAGAAACGCAAGGCTAACGCTGAGGAGGAGTCAGATGACGTAAAACAATTTGAAATCGTTAAACAAATGGTTGCCAATAAACTCAAAAAGATTCCGAAGCCGGTGTATGAACCAGGGTTTATAGAAACCACCCGTCGTACCATCCATACCATGAGCCGCCGTGAGCTTGAAGATCTTGCTATGCGAAAGACGGTCGAGGAGAAGAAGGCCAAGTGTGACGCCGAGAACATACGCAAGGAGTGGATTGATACCGAGAATAAACTGGCGACCTATCGAAGTAAGGTCAACGATATGTTGAAGCTTGTCTGTGACTTGGAGACGGTTGAAACCAAGCGCGTGCGCCCTGTCCCTTTGATAGGTGCAACTCGGGGCACCAGCCAAAACGTAGTCATAACCGCAAGGCGTCATTCACGGGCTACGGGCAGTATGCTTCCGCCAGCCAGTGAACACTCTTCCAAGGCCAAGCCCGGACCCATACCAGAGCGTCACACTCCGAAATGTGTGACAAAAGTCCGACCCGCTGTCTCAGTACACACGTCATCTGCTGGTGGGAACAAGGTTGGAACACTTGGATCGAAACAAAACGTAGCGGCGCTACCGAAGCCCATTGAGAAGGCAGTCGTCAATGTCACCAATAAGATTGCCGGTGTGGAGGCAAATCCGCCAAAGGCCTCCACCAATGTGAACCCGGGCCAGGCCGCAACTAATACCGTGGAGGAGACTGCCCAGGTAGTACGTAAAGGTCGGATATCCTTCTAAGACGCCGAGACCGTTCTAAACAATGAAGGTGGGTATGAAATATTGAACTCGAGAGAACATTTTGTAAATATATGTCTACTCCGCAGATCAGGATAACAACATGGACTACAATCGTGCGCCACAGATCCTGTCTTCCTCATGCCCATCATTTTCTTCAATTAAAAGCCGAATGCCATTGATTTGTTAAAACAAAAATACATGAAAAAGAAAACATTAAAGCGCAGCGGCATATTACTTAATCATCACACTAATTGAAAATGTTATTTTTGCTTGATATTATATTCAAAATCAGTTTCACTTTTCAAAAAATACAGTAAGGGAAATTAATTCGTCTGAGGCGCTATGCACTTTAGCATTTCCGATCCCAACTTTGAACTGAAATGGCTTTTACTGTTCAGAGAAATTGAGAGACCCATCGTGGTCGCCGATCGAGGGAAAAAAAAGTAAATAATAACGTGGCTCGATCTGATTTCTACGCAGTTCCAGCCAAGATCGAGCCCTCGAGCAGCTGCCCACCACTGCACTCGGCCCTGACGAGATGCGTTGTTTATGCAAATTGCATTGGCCGTGTTCCGTGGTCCGGCCAGTGGCTTAGAACGAGCCACGTTAACTTTCACTGCCCACACATGGCCCAGGGGCCCTAGACCCTACATATGGGGTTATCTAATTGGTTCGCTGGGGGACCGGCGAAGATTAATTGCAGGGGGAGATCTCTTCGAGATGAGCACTCACAATGGACACCCGAAACAATGATGAAAAGTAAAAGTTTGTGTTCGGGGCAATCGAACAATGCGTCGAATGATGAATCCATGAATAAATTATACGATCTTGAATTCTAAACGGGTTTTGGCTGCTTTTATCGCTCTGGCAGTGTGTGTGTCGTTGCCATTAATTTTATGCACTGAAATTGGTTTGCTTTTTCCCCTACGATTTTTGTTTCTATAAAACTTAATTGAATTTCGTTTGTCATTTCGCTTTGCCGGTTCGTTTTCTCCAAATTAGTTTCGTTCGCCATAGAAGAACAATATTATTAAGGCTAATTTGGATGTGTATAGTACACATATTCGTATGAAATGGCAAGTGGGGCTGGTTCTGGTCTGGAAATAATATTCAAGGAATGCAGAAAGGCGGGCGCCACAAATGCACTCACTCATCGCGATAAAACAAACAATTTTGTGCGCCAAAAATAAATAAAAATGCGGATGAGAAAGGAAAAGTGTACAGCAGCCATAAATATATCCATAGAATACCAAATGTACAGGCGAAATTATTGTCTGCCACACAATGTGGACAGATACTTATTTATGTTAATGTTTATAAAGGAGTACATGGACTTTTTCGTCCAAAAAGAATGTATTTTCAATTGAAAATTTGAAAATTTGGGCCTAAATTAATTTCTACATTTTGGTAAATTTGAATAAAGTTTTCGCTTATTTAAAACCTGAAATAAATTTATTAAATTATTTTTAAAGAGCCCCATATGGTTATCAAGACAAATATCTAACAAGTACATATACATATGTAGCGACAAAATTTAATAATGCGATATGTTAAATGAGCTTTTCGATTATTTAAAAGGTGAAACAATTCATTTATTAATAAATTTTTGTAGGGTTACAAAAGTTTTTTTTGGTAAAAAAAACAATGTATTTTATAATTCATGGTACCTGAAGCCAAGAAATTCAAATTCTTAAAAAAATGTTGTGGTGTTTAAAATAGTTTTTTGTAATTTAAAGCGCAAAAAACAAATTAATTGATATATTTTTGAAAGGCACGGCTTGTTTATAGACTCTTTTACGCATAACGACAGTATTTTATTGATAAATAGCTTAAAGAGGTCGGAAGCCAAAGAAATAAAAAATATATTAAAATATTTTGTTAAATATTGTTTATTTATTCCAATACTAATATAACATATGTAAGAATATATTGTTAAAGAGCATTGCCTAGACGATTTTTCTGTGGAAAAAGTGTTCTGTCATTGGCCAATTTGACAACACATTCCGGCATCTTATGGCTCACTTTCTCATTCATTCCTTGCCACTTTCCGGCAATTGCCGCCAAATAGGTCAGTTCAGAGGCAGTGGGAGGGTCACTGAACTCTCTCCCGCTCGCTTGCCGGCCAAATGTATAATGTATTTATGGAAAATTTGTCACATAACCGCGACAGAATTCGCCTCGAGTGGCGGGTAATGCAACACTTCAATGCCACACAGAGTTGGCAAAGTGGAATGAATAATAATAATAATAAAAGTAAAACCGAAAAGCACCGAACAAGAAACCGAAAACTGGAAAACTGAAAACCACAAGACCACACAAAAGGCAGCGCAGAGCAACAATAGCAGAAAACTTAATAATAGCACATCAACTTGATGGTACTAACCAAAACCAGGGCTTTTATTACTCAGCAGAAATGTTTGAATAAAAGTTATGAAATTTAAACGCAAAACAATGTTTAAGCTTTGAGTTCTAGGAACTTACAGGAGGTAGATACATCTATTTCCATAAGAAATATTCCTCAGACTTTCAAGTATGTTTTTTTTTTTAAATCAAATTCAAATTCATCATCGATGTGGCTATAAAAATTAACATTTTCAACTTCTACACTCCATTTCTGTTTGTTGTTTTCCCCCATTTCCATTCGGTTGGTTGGCTATTCGTTCCCCTTTTTCTCTCTCTTAAGAATTGAAACCACAACGAACTGAACATGACTTCAGGCACTTCGGCGGGGGTCCAGCATAAATTGCCAAAGAGTTTTCGTTGCTTTGTTCAATAAAAGCAGCCTCGGCCTTACTCCGATCTTTCCCCCTTTCCCAGATCAGCCTCACTTCATTTCACTAACTCTCTTTTCGAGTCGAAAACTCGTTTCTGTTAATTGTTGCGTTAATTTTATATTCTCTGGGATCAGAAACAAAAAATAATAAAAATATATGTATAAGAAGTACGTCCTCCCTCCACACCACTCTCTCGCTCTTGCCACAAATAATATGCTCTAATTGTGTTGAAAATGTGATCTTGGGTTGGTTTCCAGCTTGGTTAACCAGGCAGCAATAAATAATAATCATAAATAAATAAAATAAAAGCCATAAACAAATCTTACACATTTTCTTGATTATTTTATGGCATTTTGTAATAAAATTTGATGACTCATTAACCATTTAGGGTACTTAGAATTCGAGTTAAGTCTACCAATAAGATCTTAGTAAAAAGAGTGACTCATTTGCCATTTAAGGTTTTAAATTTAGTGACAATTTAATTATGAACAGACTCTACAGCTCTATAAATAATAACTAAACTCCTTGAACTACCCACGATCTGAGACCAGTTAGTCATAGTTTACTTGGCCGTTAGTCACTCACCTGAACCGCACATTAAGATTGCATCGGGCTAGGAACAAAGGAGAGCTTCGCCAGAGCTCGCTCGGGGGCATGATCCATCGATCTCGAACCGATGAGCCATCAAATAGAGCATCGTAAACCTCAAAATCGAATGCAACGAGTCCGATCTTCCATTTCCCCCTGATTTCCCTGGATTTCCATCGGCTCGAGAGCGAGTCAATGGGGCATGAACATGAGTAGCGGAAACAGCCGAACCGACACAAATTTTATTGTGGCCTCAAACGAATCGGATATCGACCGAAGTCGGGTTCCCAAGAAGGGTTCCTGCTGTCCCATGGAGGAACCTGCTATTGTACCGAGGCCACCGACCTCGTCGGGAGGTTGATGTTTCAATTCTGGGTTTTTGGGATAAGTTACAAGTTACTATAGTCTCCTATAGGATTCCAGCTGGGCGAATTTTATGGGAATCTCTTATGATGGAATTTATATGGTAATTGTGGTTTGGAAACAGGTTGATGGGTTACGCATAGAAGGATCTCTTTTCACCTTCTTTCAACACCAATTAAGTAAAGATTTCCCATTTTCCTTATTATTCCAATTTAAATTATAATAAACAGCATTAAAATGAATAAGACCAAAAGTTATTATACTTAATAACATGCTAGCCCGGTTTTCCTTTCCCTAGTTGCTCATGAATACCTATTTGTGTCTTCACTTGGTTAAACACAATTAATAAAGGAACACTACATTCCAGAAAACAGAGAATATTAAATAAAAAAATCAAACTATTTATGAGGTAATTACTATAGTTGGGCCACGAAACAAATTGGGAATTTATTCTAGTATCTAGCAAAGATTAAACCCACTTTTATCTATATATATTTTCAACTATCTCCTAAATTCAACCTACATAACATGTATCGCTTAGTTTGCTCGAAGACTTGCCACAAACATTTCCGATAGCTATTTTTGCATAAAGAAAATGCAGCTAGCCGGCAAACAAGGAAAAGGCAATACCTCTGCGCTTGCATTGCCATTTAGTGGGTTAGGGAAAAGCAGAAAATCGGAAAATCAGCAAACAGGAGACGGGAAAAGTGAGTGAGAGGGAAATGGAAATGGGCTGGAAACACGGCAAATGCTTAGCTAAGCCTGAACGCTCGAGTAATTTGCAAGCATTTTGCTGAAACTGAAATGAAATTCAATTGCGAAATTAAATTTCATTGGATTTAATTGTTGCTGTGATCGGATCAAACAAGCAATCGAGCAAACAAGCCGAAGGCAAATCAAACGCGTCTAATCAAACCGCCGGACCGTGAAATCCGCCAAATGACTTCTGAAAGCACACATTCCTCCTCAGATGGGATTGGGATCGGGTTTCGATTCGTTTATACTAGATACATATAGTGTGTGTGTTTTTCCGAGTCGAGGCGGGTGTGGCCTGCTCCGGATGCTGTCCGCGATAAGGGAGCAGATCCAGCGTCAAACTGGGGACACACCACCATTCCAAGATCCATTCAAAACTATATAGCTTTGCTATATAGTATATAGCCCCGGGCTTATCGGTTCTGGCTCAATGCATTTATGCCTCAAAGGTTGCCCTCGTTGTGGCTTCCTTTAAGTTCAAAGCTGATAAAATGACAGAGGGAAAGTTGTAATTATTTATTCATTTCATTGGAAAAGAAGCAAGGAATTAATATTTTATCCAACGTAATTTATTGGGCTTTGAGAGATCATTAGCAGAGGCCCAAACAAAGAGTTGGAAGTGATGGAGAACTTCGCTTAATTTCAAGCTATTAGGTGTAACCCAATGTTTCAGGTGGGTTTAATTAAAGTTTAGGTCTTATTTGGAATGACTACAATTATTACAATTGATAATTAATCTTTTTGATAAAGACAAAAGGTTTAGTAAAATACGTTTTAGCAGTCCAGAATGTTATTTACAATATTTACCTCAACTATGTGTTTTTAAATTATATTATCTGATTTTCAAACTTCTCTTTATATTACTCCAAAGTTTTTTTTTGATGTTAATGCACTATTTCAAGGTTGGTAATTTAAGTATACAGTGTTACTTGCTTGTACTTAATTTCGTAACTCGTTGGGCCTCATTTTCATGGTACGTATGACCTTAGTTACACACACCCAACACCCATCACCATGCCGCCTAAAAACCTAATAGCTCTGCCCCACAAAGAAAACCCTAAAAAGTATCTAAAAAGAGAAGTACGCTAATAGCGCGCAAATTATAAAAGGAAAACATCAAGCAGATTGGCCAACATTAATGCCTAATCGTTTTAACCTGCTGTTAACTATAAAAAGTGAAATTACAAGCATCCATCTCACTCTCCATATATATATATATACCTATTCCGGACTTTAGCCGGACATGATCTTGGCCAAGAAGAAGTCAGCGTTGGGAGTGCAAAAGATTAGAGGTCTTTTCGCTTTTTTTTTTGCTTGGCCCTAATGAAAGTTGTTCGCCAAAGCAAAGAAGAGCCCCGGCGACGACAATTTTTTAGCATTAACCTAAATAAAACTAAAGCAGCCGAAATAGAAATAAACAAAATCTGACCGAAACAAAGCCTGCAGAGAATAGAGGTCGAGTGTGTGCCGTTGTGTCGATTGAATATTTGATGCCACCACCGAAGGGGCCATGTAATTATGCACAAGAAAGAACGGTTCAAAGAGAAACAGAGCCACGCCCCCGCTTGGAGGCGGCTCAGCCCATAAAACTTCTCTTTGCAAAGGTGCACTGGGAAAAATAATGTCACGAAAGGCCTGAAAGATATATTTAAAAAATGATTACCAGCTCTCTTGAAAGTTTAATTTAACATATTGTTATATTTTTACTCTAGTTTACTTTAAAACATCAGTTAAATTTGTTTTTGATATTCTTGTTCAAAGTTGTATTATTTTTATTCTTCTTATACTTTCTTGATTACAATTTTAAGCGAAAATCAAAATATTTATGACTTTTGGCAATCATTGGTTTCTTCGATTTCGTATATCTCCAAGAAACCCTAGGTTTTTCGATATCGTTATTTCTTTTTGGTAAATAAAAGTTTTTCAAATATCATAAATAAGCCATTAATAAACTCATTTCAATACGGAAAGCTTTTTTGAGCTATTTTTTATAGGTTTAAGAATTCAGCATGTTGATTTTAAAATTTACAAAATTTAATTTCTTTGTGAATTTTGGACAATTTTAACGATGTAACCCTTTACAAAATTTTAAATAAATTTATCAATTTTTTTCTTTAAAACATGGCTAAATTGATTCGGATGCGTATGCAGAACATAAATATATAGAATAGATTCCATGACTGCGTTGCAAGCTTCTAACTTTAAACCCTTATTAAATACCGACTTAAATGATTATACATAAATAAATATCGTTTTCAACAAACATTTTTTATATACAAATATAGGTTTTTTTTTATTTATTAGTTATTAATATATAATTATACAGAAAGTTGTACACACGTATATCTCCCAAAAAAGTAATTAAAAAATATTTAACAAAGTATACAATTTTTTTTTGTATACAAATCGCTAATTATTTAATAATAAATATTGTCAATAATAAACCGAAAGGAATATTAAACAAATGTATTATTTATTTATTTACTTCTTCGACTTCTTTTTTTGTGTACCATAAGCAGGAAAGAAACCTGTTGCTTTGCTACAGAAAATCACTGCTGACTCTCCCGTTGTCGATGTGTAAGGTGAGTTATGCATTTGTGTTCTTGTTATTTTGTAATTCGACATGCAAAGCACGTGCAATTGTACAAGTACCCAACCCTCCCCCCTTCACCCCGTCTGCCTGCCCTGGATGACGTAGACTGTAGAATGCGACTGGTAGTTGAACAAAGACTTTGTTAGTGCACCGTGAAGGTCTTCTCCGCTGGAATTGTCTCGTCATCGTTCTGGCTTGGGCATTAGACGGCAGACACTAGACGATTGTCTGAAAGCCTGGCCCACCAGCTGAAAAGTATCTTTGTATCTTGGGGCCTGTGCGAAGTATGTGTGTCATTGTGGCAATTGATTTGAATCGCGTGCATGCAACCTGATAAACCGTCGTGAATGGTGTGAATATATATGCTTATGTATTTGTACCCGTGTATATTTCGCCTTTTATGTTACTGCCTTGTTGCTGTTACGTGGCTTGTGCCGAGAATGGCTAATGAGCTGGCCAAAACAGGTGGCGTACTTGCCAATAATAGCCGTTAGCTGAAGGGTTCCCCCAAGAAGATACGCTCTTATTGAGTTAAGCAGCGAAATCGAAGAGTGAATATAAATAGCTTAAGGGATGGCAGGAAAAGCTTGAGTGGATAATATGCTTATTTTGGTAAAAATAATGGGATGAAAACCCATACTTAAAGGTATTTTACTTGAATTTCAAAAGAAAGAAAGGTTCAAAGTTCCTCTTTTAATACACTACCCATTAGGTTATAATTTTCAATGGTGTTTCAATGTCAAGCCTGCCGTAATGAAAATGTAATAGATACTTTCGCTCGCATTTAATCAACTAATTAATTGCATATATTCACGACTGAATATCCCACACCCTTTAAATTCCCCTGTCAGAATGGGATCCGTATCCAGCCCCCTTCTGTACCCTGAACAATGCTTTTAATTGCCCCATTTGAGCCGAGGTCCCCCGCAAAAGCCAACAGCAAACAAAATTGGCAAAGAGAGTAACTAACTGTTTTGCACAACGCAATTCGAATTAATTAAAGTTTATTGCGCGACACTGTGGGGTCCGCACCCCGAAAAGTCAGACAGTGAAATCACTCTCCAGATGCTGAAGCAAATTTCCCTTGCACATACATATTTCGATCGCATTCTGACTGACTCATCCGCTCTATTTACACGTGAGTGCGACACTTTCGGAAACATTCAATTCATTAATTAACACTCGAGGAACATCTTCGAGCCGATTTTCTGCATTTTTCTTCATCTTTCTATGCGATTCGCTTTGCCCGAGTATTTCTGCGGCTTTTACCACTTTTCCGCGATGAGTCTAAGCGTTTTTATTGTTTCTCTTTTGTGATTAATGGGTGCGTTACCATTGGGATTTGGTGCGCGACTGACTCCGGCTAATACATGGACACCGGAGGAGGCCCACCCCGCCCCACCGAAAAGCCCAGCCATGGAGCATCTCTCACACTCTTTCAATTACTCGCCGGTGTTTTGAATTTTGCGCCACATTTTTTTTAATGCCTTCGAAACCATAAAAGTGAGCTTGCCAGTATGTGCAGAAATAAAAAAATATACAAAAAGATTGGCTAAAATAAAAGCCTGGTTGCCCGGCTGAAATAATGCTCGTTAGCAGGCGCACAAAGAGAAGCAACTAAAAAACAACAACCAGCAAATATATAATAACAAAAAACCCGAAAAAAAAACACTGAAATTAGTTTCGAATTTTGAAAAACTCACTTTGCCATGGCGGAATGTCTTAGTCACGCCACCTGCTGCAATCCCCGCCGACTGTGCGCACAGGTGAGTGTAAGTAGGTTTACTCTTAGGAAGGTACTAAGCCCACTCCAGATCCATGACGAGTATTTGGTAAACATTAAGCCGAAGCGTGTGGCATAAAGGCCAAAATAAAAACACAATAATTATGGAAAGAGCTGGGAGCCAAGAGATTGCCAAGGTCGTTCTTTGTTTTTACGCACATAAATCGGGCACTAATCAGTTGGCAGCAAAACAGAAATCACTTAACAAGCACTTGTTAATTAGGAATCAATTAAGTAAGGGAATTAAGCAAGCAATGAAACCAATAAAAATTAATTTACTTACTTGACTAAAGTGACAAATTTATTGGAAACTATTTAAATATTAATTTATTTCTATCAAATTCTCTTTTAAAAGAGACTTCCTTCCGCTCGAAACTGACAGGAAACAACACTTCTTTTAGTTATTTGCTTAATGGGTTCAATTGTTGACCACCTTTTTTTCTGTAAAATGTGTATAAGGTTATCCTTTTCTTTCGTTCTTTTTATTTTAAGACAGAAAAACATCTGATTTACATCCTCTCTCTATAATATGTAAAAAGTGTTATAAGGATCGCTTAAATTCCCCCTGTTTAACATACAAAAATTACCCTAAACTTGTAAAAAAAAAAACAATCCAAAAGATACTCAGTAAGTCTTCGTCCATCAAACATGTCTTAATGCTGGCTTATCGGAAATTACACACTGAGTGTGTAGTGTGGAGTGTGGAGTGGCCCCATGCCAAGACGGGAAATGCAGCAGGGAAAAGCACAACACAAATACCGAGGGGATGGCGGAGGCACAGAACACACAACTCCATTTGCCGGGTAATATGAGACATTGCTAAGGGCACAGCACAAAATAATCAAAACCCTCACCGGCTAAACGCTCGAGTGCAGGTCAAAAAGGATGTTGAAGAAGGACCCCGCACTCCGACAAAACACTCGAAAGGCTGAATTTATCGGGGACCGCTCGAATTGTATCTCATGGATGCGACGAGAGCGCACCCCCAGCTGACTCATTCCCCGAGATCCGAACAGGTTGGCCGCCGCACACACCCGTAGATATCCGTAGACACCCGGCCACAGACAGACACAAGTCCAAGCCCCAGCCCACACAACTGCACAAACAAACAAAATTGCGAAAAACAACAGGCACTAAGCCTACGCCCAGGCCTGAACTGAATCGCTCTGAAAATGCATGGAAATTAACAAAACGAAATGCAATGCAAAATAAAATTAAAAGGCAGGGGAAGGACCCAGGGGTTCGCCATCTAGATACCTTCTATAAGTATAAATCAAACAGAGATTTCGATTTGAAGGCTGAATATTAACAGCGAATCTTTTGAGCCTGCCCGAAACAATGGAGTCTACATGAGAAATAAATATAAAAATGAATGGGAAATTAACAAAACAAAATGCAATGTAAACAAAATTAATAAGTAGCAATATAGATACCTTTTATAAGTATTTTATCAGTATTTAAGGGACTGGCAAATCGTTTAAGCCTGGTCGAAACAATGGAGTCTTCTTTTGAAAAATAAGCTTACCAATGCCTTGCGCTATCAGTGTTTAAGTTTGAGTTCCAAATACTATTTCCAATTTATTTCATCATTATTTACTGGTACAAAAAAAAAAGAAAAATAACAAAAGTCTAAACAAATGTATACATAAGACACAGTGACTCCCAAGATCATTTCTTGATTAATTCAGTAATAAGATATGACGCTAAATTCATCAAATCATAATAAGATGAAAATACATTCTTTCAGTATATATTATTTATTATTTTACATATCCCTTCGTTTTCCTACTTCCACAGCCATTAAAAAGTATCTTTCCTTCAATATAATGTAAAATTTTTTGCTTCATACGAGTGACTATATACCCCACGGAACCCCTAGGTATAAATAACTGGGCACTCGCACAACCTAAAGGCAAGCTACATAAGTAACACAAGACGACGACAAAATTTACTTTAGACCAAGCTCCAGCTCAAGTCGGAGCTCCGGCTTCAAGTCTCCGGTGCTCGAGTACACAACTCGATGCAATCGGCCAGCGAATTCGAACGAAAGGTACTTGAAAAAGTGCATGCGGGTTCATTTCCTGTTTGCTCTTGCCATTTCAGTTACACAGAAAATAAAATCGGATATTTATTAAGAAGCTATAGAAATATATTCATAAAAATTGATTAATCGAGCGGCAAGCAACAGCTAAATTCAAGCAAACAACAAATTCAAAACAATACGCTAGCTTTATATACATAAACAAATAAATATTTCATTGGAAAATATTATTAATAAAGCCCCTTGCATTCATTTTATAAGGAAATTTTAAGTATATAATGTATATACGCACATATTTATGTTACATATATTAGCTATGTTATATATATTAGCTATTCTAAAACATAACGTCAAAAAACTTCCTTTATGTGTTTAAAGAAATCAATTTAAATCATCACAGAAGATTGACAGTAGTTTACTAAAGACTGTTCTTAAAATGTTCATTTATTTTTATAATTAAAATTGTATTGCCCTAGGATTTTTGGCAAGGTAAAGGTATATTTTTTAAGGAAGTTAAACAAAAAATCGTGAAAATTAAAATATAGGAAGATGAATTCATGTAATTCCCCAAAAGAACCTTAGGGTATCAAAAAGAGACGCAAGTTAATCTACAACTGCTACAAATGTATTATAAAATGTACATTAGTTCAAATTAATGTTAAGGTCTGCTATCGGCATCAACAGATTTTTCTTGCCGTGCACATCTGTGGCTCAGAGAGGCTTCTTGCCATTTTGCGATGTCAGCTGAACTCGACGACAAACATGCTCAAGCAAAGGCGATTTTCCCCCGCACTTTTTGTGTTGCCCCTCAACTTTGCAGACTTTAAGGTTTTTGTATGGGTATTTCTTGTAGTTTTAGTTTTTTGCCATTTCCAGCGTATTTTTTCTGTATTTTCTGCTTTTGTAGAAGACAACTTTTGCCTTCGTTCCTGCACTTTGGCCGCCGCTCTCTAATTTGCCTACAGCATTTAACGATCATCGCAGATATTAGATTTTTTGCTTTACGTCAGTCAGTGCAAATTATATCCACGTAGGTAACGATTTTTGACACTTTTCCAGCGCCGCGACCGCTCTCGAACGGTATCCGCCGAGACGATCCATCCATCCATATTCGTATTTATCTCCCGGCAACAGTTATTAATGATTGGTCTTTGGCTCCAGAGCTGCGGGCCAGGAAAGTGTTTATCGCCGGATCGATTATCACTTACATATATTTTTTCGGCTCTGCTGCGGAATTCACAGGGGCTTTTGATTAATTGACCGTTAGCAAGTTGTCATTTTGATTGCGTTTTAATGCGCCGGTCAGTCGATTTGTGAACTTTCAATTATTAGGTAAACGAAATTGGCCAAATTGTCACCGGTGTCGGTGAGGTAATATGTTATAGTCCTCGGGCCAAAGTCTGAACCAAAATATACACTGAATATCCGATTCGATTTAATAAATTGCTTACATAAACTTTTGTTTCCCACGTTCTCCGGCTAACTTGTATTTTTCATGAATAATGAAAGTGTTAATTTCGAGATATTGCTGTCCAACGGGTTGCGGTTGACATAGAACAGCAATAAATAAAGTCAAGTTCTTGATTTTAGAACAATAAAATTCGACCTTGGTTTTAATAACTTTGTAGCTTGGCCTGGAAGTCAAATTATTGTTTTGACCAAGTCGAACGTTTCTAATATTGTGTTTGTGGAATTATGTAGAGCATTGTAAATTTAATGTTTATTGATTCAAGTCGAAGACCCAGAGAAAAATAAAATTGATAAAAATCCCCCAAACTGGTTCTAGAAATATTTAAAATAAATTTCTTATTGTCTTTAGCACATCGAACTTTTAAAAATTGTTTCAGGATTTTCTGACAAGGCCTCTATCCTTTGAGGTAAAAATTTCAGGCAATCAAATAAAATTGTTCGATAACATTTTAATGTTTTCCAACGTTTGCTAGGTATTTCTGTATAATATAATTTCTGTATAAGCTTAAATAAGAACAAATAATATATTTCTTGTATACTTCGGACAACAATGAATATATCCAGCAATGAATCAGCATTATTCAATAGTTTTTGAAGGGATTCTAAAATATTTTAAATATTTAACTGCCTAAAGATATATCTTCAAGTTTATAAATAATAACAAATAAATTAGATTAAGCTCCAAACTGTAAGCATTATCCATTAATGACAATATAAGATCACTGAAGCTCACAATAAGACACTACTCACCTTTTTGAAATAGTTCGTGCGATCTACGCCGGAGTCTTGAGGAGATTCCCGTCCAACATTCAAATTGGAGCGGTTGGGCGGTTCACTACTGGCGTACTGCTGGCTGATCTGGCTAGAATCCGAGCTCGTTTCTTTCCGTGTTTTTCGGGTTTTCAGATGGGAGACGAAGCGCGACGCGGGCTGGCTCTGGCACTTGGTGGCACTGGTTACTGGAACTGGGTACTTGGGTGCTGGGTACTTGTTGCTCTGCTGGACCCCAGAGCTCACTCAAATCTCTAGCCGCTCGGATGTGGACGGCGGCCAGAAAATGGAAACGCGATTAGAGGGCCGCGGTGGAAGAGGCAGCAGCAGCGGCAGCAGCAGAAAAAACGAAAACAATGCCAGAAAAAATCAACATGCACACACTGACACCAAAGAATATGTATCTTGAAACTGGTTTAAGATTTGTTGGGGATTTGTTGGCATCTAGAGTGTGTGTCTATGTGTGCTCTGGGCTTGTACTTTCCAATAACAAATCCGACTTTTTGTTTGGCTTTAGATTTGACTTTGGCTCTTTAGAAACACACGGATATCATTTCCATAAAGATTCCTATTCCGAAACAACTGTTGCGCCTCTGCGGGAGATGGATTTCAATTCGGAGCAGGCAGGCGATCCCAAGGATCTTAGGCACCCATGTCTCACAAATCGCACTTGCAAACTATTTTGCCAACACTTTTTTAAATTTATTTTTGCTTAAAAAATACCGACGTGTACAGAAGGGCCGTTTGCCGTTTCAAAAACATTCAATTCCAAACCAAAACACCGACAAAACCGACTTGAGAAACGCACGAACCGCCAACGACATCCGACAGATACGAATGAAACGCAACTGAAGCGCTAGCTAGAGATGGTAAGATACAGGCGAGTGCGATAGTATTCTGGTTGGGGAGCTATCGAATCTAGTGATGGTGATGGTTGTTGGTCCAACTAAATATTATCATTGAACATTTGGCAGGGAACAGTTTTGACTTTTTTATTAAGAATCAAAATAATACCGATTGAGATAGTTTCGGTCTGATTTTAAAAAGTCCATCAGCTTGAATTTTATATACTATATTTAATTTTATTTTTATTATTTCAAAGTATGCAACTATAAAGTCTGCGAAAGTTGATTTTAAAAATATTTTTAAGCATTTTGAAAAGGTATAAAATAAAAACATTCCAACCTCTTGCAAATGTCTTTTATTTTATTGGTAACCACGTACATACATATATACATAAGATTTATTTTTTAGTTCATCGTCTATGTACCACGATATGTAGAGTATCCAAAGGGATTAAGCAACAGAGGGATATGATAATGCTGATTTTCACTGCAGTCCACAATGATCTCAATAACTGGATAGAGGGTCGGCACCTTGCGCTCAGCAAAATAAGATCCTACGTGGAAAGTAAGTTTGTAGATTCCGCTGAGAAATTGGCCAGGCTCCAGGAGCTGACACCGACCATCCTCATTTGTTTGTGCCGCTCGAAGAGATCGCCACTCCTGGATCTCGTCCAGCCTGGAAACGGTTACTCGGACATTGGCGGCAGCTTTACCCACGGATGTGTCCAGTATGTGGGTGGAAAATTTACGTGCGTCCATTTTGGTGAAAGGGAACGTTAAGACTGAAGATTGAAAGTATGTATCTCGAGATTGCTACTGACTAATAAGACTTTATCACTTTATCTGAATAATCTGATTTCATTAAGCATTAGGGTTGGAGAGATGCTGATAAGAGGAATACAGATAACAAGTGTTATAGGAAAAACATCAGGTAATTAATTAAAAAAAAAAAAACAAATAAATTGTATTTATATATAATATGCTTTGAATGAAGATTTAAAACCTGAAAAGTCTGAAAGGATAGCTGAAAGATTTTAATATATATTTTAAATTACTATAATATATATTTATTAAATTGGAAATAAATAAATATTATTGTTGCATAGTTATTTGGTATTTTCACATCGCATGTTTGGTAAATTCTGTTGGCTCGACTGCGGTCACATTATTTGCTTGATTCAAACTGCACGTGTTGATTCTATTTCGTTTGGTGGGGTAAACTTCTTTAAACTTTTCTAAATATGGCTGAAGAAGGACCACCCGAGGCTAGCATAGACTTCGTGCCCGCCCTCTGCTTTGTGCCTCGCGGCGTGGCTAAGGACAAGCCGGACAAGATCGTGTTGACGCAAGCGGAGCTGGCCAGAATTATCGGAGCTACGCAGCAGGAACTGGACGAGGAGAGCGACGACGATGAGGCAGAGGAAGGAGAGGATGGGGAAGGCATGGATGTGGACGATAATGAGGATGCCAACAGTGAGAACCGCAATCCGCGGGACGAATTCCACTTTCAGGATTACGACAATGAGGAGAATGCTACAGTCACCAGTTTGGCCAACATCGTGGACGCTGCTGAACAGGTGCCCGACGAGGATGAGGACTCCGAGGCTGAAGATGAGGTGATCAAGCCTAGTGACAACCTGATCCTTGTGGGTCATGTCCAGGACGACGCCGCCTCCATGGAGGTGTGGGTATTCAACCAGGAGGAGGAGGCGCTCTACACGCACCACGACTTTCTACTGCCCAGCTTTCCGCTCTGCATAGAATGGATGAACCATGATGCCGGCAGCGACAAGGTTGGCAACATGTGCGCCATCGGTTGCATGGATCCTATTATCACCATCTGGGACCTGGATATTCAGGACTCCATTGAGCCCACCTTCAAGTTAGGCTCCAAGGGCAGTCGAAAGCAGCAGAAGGAGCAGTATGGCCACAAGGACGCAGTGCTGGATCTCTCGTGGAACCGCAACTTCGAACACATTCTGGCTAGTGGCTCCGTGGACCAAACCCTCATTCTGTGGGACATGGATGAGGGCCAGCCGCACACTACTATCACGGCCTTCGGCGAGAAGGTGCAGTCCCTGGAGTTCCACCCCACGGAGGCGCAGAGCATCCTCACCGGCTGTGCCGATGGTTATGTGAGGCTCTTCGATTGCCGCGACGCTGATGCCGTCAACTCCTCAAGCATCCAGTGGAAGGTTCCTGGCGAGGTGGAGAAGATCCTGTGGCATCCCACGCAAAGTGATTACTTCATCGTGGGCACCAACGATGGCAGTCTGCACTACGCTGACAAACGGAAGCCCGACGAGCTGCTGTGGTCCGTGAAGGCCCACAACGAGGAAATTTCCGGAGTGTGCTTCAACAGCCAAATGCCCAATCTGCTGACCTCCACCTCCACGGAGGGCACCCTCAAAGTGTGGAACTTCAACAGCACAGAGGCAAAGCACGTCTACGAGCACGAGTTCAATATGGGGCGCCTCCAGTGCATGCGCCAGTGCCCGGAGGATCCCTACACCCTAGCCTTTGGTGGGGAGAAGCCGCCACGCTGCGCTATCTTCAACATCAAGAACTCGGTGGCCGTGCGGCGGACCTTTGGCATCGCCGATGCGGAGTAGACAATATATGTATAATAGACGCGTATTCAATGATGTATATGCCATGTGCTTTTAAATAAACGATTTATCTTTAAGGAACCAAAGGCACGTCTCTTATATAGAAACGCGAAATACCATAAAGAGCATCGCATTGATCTTTATTATATACTTTAAATCCGAATGGTCGTGAGCAGCTTAAAAAAAATCAAAACTGTGGTTCTTAAACGGGTAAGACACTACCTCATTCTGGGCGTGGAAGAGACACAAACTGATTTTACGACGACTTTAATCCTAGACCTATTTCGTGCATTACTTACATCTACGTTACGTATACCGACTAAGCCTAGCTCCGATCCTAGCTTTTGAAGAGACCCACGCACATCAGGAGATTGCGGCGCGTAAAGTGCAGGGTGACGAACGGAGAGTTCTTGCTGGGGAATGTGCGCAGCAGGTACACATCCTCGTCGTTCTCATCCTGGTGGTGCGACACCGTAATGTGATTGCTGATATAATCCTCGGTGACCTTGTGGAAGTCCCACAGAGTCAGGTTGTTGTCCAGCCCAGCGGCTGCAAGGATAGTGCCATCCCGGCTGAAGGTAATCGTGGACACGGTGCTGGTGTGCCTTAGGAGGGTCGTAACCAGAGCTCCGCTCGACAGGTCCCAGATGATAATATTGTGATCCACCGAACCGGAAGCTAGATACCGGCCGCATGCTGAGAAGGCCAGCGAGCTCACCGATCCTTTGTGACCTGTCATTAGGCGCACCGACTGGCCCGTCATGTTGTCCCACAAGCGCACTGTGCGATCGCTGGATCCGGTGGCCACGTAGTTGGAATTTGGATGGAACTGCACACAGTCCACGTCGGACAGATGGCCCACAAACACGCGCAGAGCTTGATTGGAGTCCGTGGACCAAAGCCGTGCAGTTTTGTCGTAAGAGCAAGAGACAAAGTAATAACCATGCGGAGCAAAGCGCACATCCCACACCGGGTATACGTGGCCCCTATAGGTGACTACGCAGGACCAGGTGAGCAGTGACCACAGTCGTATCGTGCCGTCCTCTGAGCACGACAGGAGCAAGTTCATCTCTGGCGCAAAGGCGCAGCGATAGACTGGTCCGGTGTGCCCCAGAAAACTCCTGGTTGTCTCTCCGCTTCGGTCGTCTAGCATCCGCACATTGATATCGGCGGACTCCTTGTCCAGCTCCCTCAGCGCGTCCGCATCCTTGAGAGCACGCAGCTTGGCGGGCGTCAGGGACCAGATCCTCACACTGGAGTCTCCGAATCCGCAGGCCAGCATCGTTGAATCGTCTGAGATCTCGGCGCAGGTTACGCCCTGGTGGGAGTTTAGAACTGTGTAGAAAACTGCGGAGGGCAGCTGATCCTTGCTAAGCGCCAGACGCTTGCTGGCTTCCCTCAAGGCTTTCAGCTTCAGCAACTTGTCCGAATCCTTCAGTTCCGGCAGGGGTATCCTATCAATTGAGGGCGCATTTGGATCCGACTTGGATTTTTTCGATAGTAACGGATCCTTTTTGGGTTTTTTCTTCTTCGGGCGATCCGGGGCATCCGGGTCGTCGTCCTCTTCCTCCGGCGCAGGCGCTGGTGTGGTCAGTGTCTGGAAGTCAACCTCCTTAAGCAGACCGTAGTAGACTCGCATCTTGTTGTCCTGCCGCTTAGCCTCGCCGATGTGGGAGCCCGCTGTAGCCACACACTGCAGCTTGTTGCGCGCCATGCCCTCATAGGTGTCGAAGTGGAGGTACTTGGACACAATGTCCGCGACCACCTCCTGTCGGCGATCCTGTATGTGGCGCTTGAAGAGCGAGTGCGAGTCCCTCGACATGCGTATGACAAACCGGTCTGTTTCCATAGCTGCTACCAGATCGTTTTCCAGCAGCTCCTCCGGCTTGGACAGCAGCAAAAGGTTAAACAGCCCCTCGATGTAGTAGCCGTCGAGATCCGACTTGTATTTCTCGATGAAGTCCTTCGCTTTGTCCCTGAGGCCGCTGGCGAGCATTTTAAAGTAGATCTGCACCAGGATGGGGTACAGTACCATGGATAGCTCGTGCTTGTATATGTCCAGAGAGTCCTCCACGAATGTGCGTAGCTCCTGGTAGGCCTGCTCGTACTGCTGGGCGTCGAAACTGTCATCGCCGATGAACTTGGCCAGCGCCTCTGCCGCATTTGCCTCGGTCACGGCCGATTGTTTTGGCGGCTGGGGCGGAGCTTGAGCACGTTCCCGCTCCCGGTCGTTATCGCCCAGTCCCAAAGCAGCGCCAAGCACCTTCTGCACATCGCTCTCGCTGATCTCCGCCAAGTCCGCACTGCTCACATTCGCCTCCTGACAAAGCAGCTCCTCCGTACTCTTCAACTGATACTTCTTGATGAGCTTCAGCAGGCAGAGCAACTCACGTTTGTCGTGAGAGCCTTGGGTGCCGTTTCCTCCATTTATATTGCTCATTTCAAGACTCATTTTCCGAGGTAAAAATAATATCGTATTTTGTTTTCGTGGGTGTGTGACCAGGTGTCGACAAGCTGAAATTACCACGCGTACCGCGATTAATACCAAAATATACCAATAATATAGAGGGGTACAGTTACACTACGGAGTCGCGAAATGAATGGTAATATTAAAGTTTATTTCAATTAGTTCTCAAGTAGTTAAAATACTACACATAACTAATATATTTATGTGCGTCAAATTAGCGTCGGTGAGTTAGCGTCGATATGGAACGGTGGGAAAATGGAACACGTGGCGCTTTTTTAATTTTAATTTATTTCGTAATTAAGGCACCAATTCGAACAAAATAAAGTTTGTATATGCTAAAAAATGAATTTACTATTGATTTTTACTGGGTTTGAGAGTGTTTGACCTTTATGTACATTAAAAAAAAGCCTGTGAAAAATCATGTCTTCACGGATTTCCTTATATCTCGGCTTATCGAACGCGTGCAGCAATACCCGATATGCCAGAATAAAGGCCATTTATTGTAGTTTTAGCCTGCAAAGTTTCATTAATTTCAAACCCTATGATTTTGAGAAAATCGCATAACAGTGAACCAACCTCGGGGTCGGCCCCATACAAAACAGGACGAAAAAACTTGGATGGCTGATAACTTCGATATACAAACGCGTGCACATATGCACGGTATATAGGCTAACTAAGGGAAGATTAAGGAATATCTGGTGAAAATTTCATTTATTTTTAACCCACAGATTTTGAGAAAATCAAATAACAGTGGGTGGTGCATTTGGGCTGATAAGTGAGGCGCGAACTATGAAAATGGAACCAGATATGAATGTGCAGAGAACCAGTTGAACCAGCTCATGATAATAAAATACTGAATTCAATAACAATAACAAATTGTTGACTGAAACATTCACTAAAGTGACTGGCCAATAAATGAAAACGTCATTCAAATCAATTTGGCAAGCGTTTTAGTAAAAGACGTTCACTCGTTTAGGAGAAATTGAAGTTTCATATTATTGCAATTATTCTAGTATATACCACAGTGGTATGAAAGTGTGACCCGCTAATCAGCAAAATCGACGCTAACTTTTAAAGAATTATTACGCCCTTAAATGAACGCGTGCAAACTTGCACGGTATCTCAAACGATAGAGAAAAGTATTCTCTAACTTCATATTAAATCTCAATTAATTCTAACCCACAGATTTTTAGAAATTTCCGTTTTCTTTTTCTGAACTCATTGACAAACACTGGTTTCATATCGATAGGAACGCTTCCCACACCCTATGGATGAATTGACCGCCAGAAAAATTCCTATTGTCAATTTAAACAATTATATAAAATATGCATGCCCCATAAATGGAATTGACATTCCAAGCATTTTGGTAGTTGTTTTATCGAAATCCGTTCAGTCGTTTAAGAGAATTTCCCACTTTTGCATTTATTTCCATATATGTTCCTGCGAAGCATATATAGATCTGGCAGCCCTGGCTGCTTAAATATAAATAAACGTGATTAAAGCTTTTTGGCAGGGTTTTAGGCAAAATGAAGACTGTATTATAAACGGTATTGCAGTTCTGAACATTTTGATCCATGTTTCATCAAAATCCGTTCAGTCGTTCATGAGAAAACCCAACTTTTTCATTTATTATCACATATATTCCACCGAAGAATTTTCATTAGGAAAAATTCATTTAAAACTTTACTGTAGGACTTATGCAAAATAAAGACTGTATTATAAAAGGCATTGCAGTTCTGAACATTTTGATCCATGTTTCATTAAAATCCGTTCAGTTTTACAGAAGAAAATTAATTTTTCTTATTATTCGTCTATTAGTTAGCAACAAATGCAATGTAAATTTCTTAGGAACAAAAGGCCTAAACGTTTTGAAATTTTTAGATTTTTTGTTTTTGTTTATTATTGCATTACATATACATTGCATTATGAAACAAACAACCTCCAATTGCTTCGCATGAACATTTTCCTATATTTTTTCAAATTTTATTAAAATAAAATAACTATGAAATAAGTTTTGAACATTTATTTTAATTTATTTTATATTATACATTTATTTCTTAAGAATATACAAAAAACTAAACTTAAATTCATCAATTAATAAAATATAAACGAAAACAAAAAAAGTCTCCCTGAATCCCACTGTCACAAAAGTGTATGTGAAATGTTCTGAATGCACAAAATTCCAGCTAATCGCAGCAGAACTACCGTTATAACGGTACAAGCATATGCGAAAGACGAGAAACAGCAGAGATGGTAACAACGCAAAGATTTTTGTGACAGTGGGATTCAGGGAGACTTTTTTTGTTTTCGTTTATATTTTATTAATTGATGAATTTAAGTTTAGTTTTTTGTATATTCTTAAGAAATAAATGTATAATATAAAATAAATTAAAATAAATGTTCAAAACTTATTTCATAGTTATTTTATTTTAATAAAATTTGAAAAAATATAGGAAAATGTTCATGCGAAGCAATTGGAGGTTGTTTGTTTCATAATGCAATGTATATGTAATGCAATAATAAACAAAAACAAAAAATCTAAAAATTTCAAAACGTTTAGGCCTTTTGTTCCTAAGAAATTTACATTGCATTTGTTGCTAACTAATAGACGAATAATAAGAAAAATTAATTTTCTTCTGTAAAACTGAACGGATTTTAATGAAACATGGATCAAAATGTTCAGAACTGCAATGCCTTTTATAATACAGTCTTTATTTTGCATAAGTCCTACAGTAAAGTTTTAAATGAATTTTTCCTAATGAAAATTCTTCGGTGGAATATATGTGATAATAAATGAAAAAGTTGGGTTTTCTCATGAACGACTGAACGGATTTTGATGAAACATGGATCAAAATGTTCAGAACTGCAATACCGTTTATAATACAGTCTTCATTTTGCCTAAAACCCTGCCAAAAAGCTTTAATTACGTTTATTTATATTTAAGCAGCCAGGGCTGCCAGATCTATATATGCTTCGCAGGAACATATATGGAAATAAATGCAAAAGTGGGAAATTCTCTTAAACGACTGAACGGATTTCGATAAAACAACTACCAAAATGCTTGGAATGTCAATTCCATTTATGGGGCATGCATATTTTATATAATTGTTTAAATTGACAATAGGAATTTTTCTGGCGGTCAATTCATCCATAGGGTGTGGGAAGCGTTCCTATCGATATGAAACCAGTGTTTGTCAATGAGTTCAGAAAAAGAAAACGGAAATTTCTAAAAATCTGTGGGTTAGAATTAATTGAGATTTTATATGAAGTTAGAGAATACTTTTCTCTATCGTTTGAGATACCGTGCAAGTTTGCACGCGTTCATTTAAGGGCGTAATAATTCTTTAAAAGTTAGCGTCGATTTTGCTGATTAGCGGGTCACACTTTCATACCACTGTGGTATATACTAGAACAATTGCAATAATATGAAACTTCAATTTCTCCTAAACGAGTGAACGTCTTTTACTAAAACGCTTGCCAAATTGATTTGAATGACGTTTTCATTTATTGGCCAGTCACTTTAGTGAATGTTTCAGTCAACAATTTGTTATTGTTATTGAATTCAGTATTTTATTATCATGAGCTGGTTCAACTGGTTCTCTGCACATTCATATCTGGTTCCATTTTCATAGTTCGCGCCTCACTTATCAGCCCAAATGCACCACCCACTGTTATTTGATTTTCTCAAAATCTGTGGGTTAAAAATAAATGAAATTTTCACCAGATATTCCTTAATCTTCCCTTAGTTAGCCTATATACCGTGCATATGTGCACGCGTTTGTATATCGAAGTTATCAGCCATCCAAGTTTTTTCGTCCTGTTTTGTATGGGGCCGACCCCGAGGTTGGTTCACTGTTATGCGATTTTCTCAAAATCATAGGGTTTGAAATTAATGAAACTTTGCAGGCTAAAACTACAATAAATGGCCTTTATTCTGGCATATCGGGTATTGCTGCACGCGTTCGATAAGCCGAGATATAAGGAAATCCGTGAAGACATGATTTTTCACAGGCTTTTTTTTAATGTACATAAAGGTCAAACACTCTCAAACCCAGTAAAAATCAATAGTAAATTCATTTTTTAGCATATACAAACTTTATTTTGTTCGAATTGGTGCCTTAATTACGAAATAAATTAAAATTAAAAAAGCGCCACGTGTTCCATTTTCCCACCGTTCCATATCGACGCTAACTCACCGACGCTAATTTGACGCACGTAATATATTTAGTGTCCGTCAAATTAGCGTCGGATAGTTAGGGTTGAAATGAAATGGTGGGAAAAGTGAATATGCGGGTTTTTTATTTTTAATTTATTTCGTATTTAAGGCACTAATTCGAACAAAATACCTGTGGGTGTAATAAAAAAGACCAAATAAGATCATTTCTCCTGAACGAACCTGCAAAACCCACCAAATTGCTATGAATGGCGTTTCCATTTATTGGTCACTTTACTAATGTTTCATTCAACAATTTTTAGATTTTTTCATAATTTGACGGTTAAAACCAGATCAAATTTTCACAAAATATTCATTCTTCCCCTAGTAAGCCTATATACCGTGCATATTGGCACGCGTTGGTAAATTGAAGTTATAAGCCAAAAAATTTTTGTTCCGCTATTTTGTATGGAACCGAGGTTAGATCGCTGTTATGCTATTTGCTCAAAAACTGACAGTTTGAAGAAAATTAAACTTGGCAGGGTAAAACTACTATAACTCCCTTTATCCTGTCATATCGGGTATTGCCGCACGCGTTTGATTAGCCAAAATATTAATGTTAAATATTTTCAAAGCCTGTTAAAAACAATAGTAAATTAATTTCTTGGCATTTATAAACTTTATTTTGTTCTAAAAAGTGCCTTACGAAATAAATTAAAAATCAAAAATCCCCCCATGCTCCATATGATATACATATACATTAGTATTTAAAGACGATCAAAATAAATTTGTATCTGTTTAGTATTTTTCCTACCTGGACTGATACCGATAACACACAGCGATAACCAAAACATTCGTAAGACATGAAGAAGAGAGTAATAATTATAAAAAAGGTAAAAAGTAACGTAACAACTAGTTAAAATGCATGATAATCAGCGCAAAGGGTAATAGCTGCCTGTGCATTAACTGAATCAACTTGTCATTGCTTATTTCAGTGTAACTGTGTGCTGCCCTTCCTCCAACTCCTTGAACTTTGACTCTCCGTGTGGAAATTAACCCTTGTACTCGTGCTTTCTGTTGTGTTTTTGTCGCTCCTTTTTGTGTAAAATGAATGAAAATGATGCTGCGGTAGGTCTTCAGCTTAATCATAACTCCCATTATTTAATTACCCTTCCGAATCTCGTAGAAAAAGGTCACCGGCAAGCGAAATTCGGTGGCGCTCGATCGGCAGGATCCGGGCCAGCCAAGATACAGCTTCTCCGGTCGCGTGCAGGAACTGATCGAGGGCTACAATTCAGTCGTGCAGCTACTAGCCCCCAAGTGGCCCTGGTTCTTCTTTCCCGGATATCTCACTTACGTCGTATACTGGCGCTATGCCAAATATTACAAGGGCAAGTTGCTTCTGACCCCTATTCCGAATCGCCTCTACGAACTGCTGATCAAGAACGAGCTGATCAAGTCGGAGCACATAGTCTTCGCCAGCCAGGACGTATATGACAGCTATGCGGAGTCGCCAGACGTTAACTTTGTCAACTTGGTTATTCGTGGCAATGGCAGGGGAACGAGCAATCAGACAGCAAGTGGGAAGTCCGCGTCTCAAACAGTCATCAAGCAAATGCTGCAGGAAGCGCCGCACACCATAGTGGCCCAGATACTTCCGGTGGCCCAGTGTCAACCAAATTGTCTGTATTTGCAGGTTAGTAAATCTCAATCCAAGTTTTTGATGCCCATTAACCATAATTTTCTATGTCAGGAAAACTTCTACGGCAATATTATGGACCGTTTTCGGATCCGCTCTAACTGTTGGGTGCAGCTGGAACACTTTGCTGACGAGCAGACCATACCCGGCATAGCGACCAAGGCGCATGTATACATGCTGACCGATCCGCACGAATTGCCCCCCGAACTGACTGAGCTTATCCTGAGCAACTATTTCAGCACCCCGCGCCTCCTGCATCGCGGTCACACCTACCGCATCGAGGTGAATGCAGACTTGGTGGGCACCGCTTCCTACGCGCACTATTACCTGATCTTCGCCTACCTTCACCACGTTCACTTTAAGTGTATTCACTTGGAAACAAAGGGCAGCGAATTCGAGCTGCAGGCGGTGGTGGCCAAGAGCTTTAGCAACCTTATTCAAGTGCCATCCGCCCACAGCTTTCTTCCGCGCCAAGTGCTAGACAACTTTGCCATCGTTGAAAACTATCCCAGCGGACTTCGGAGGCCCTTTCAACTGCTGCGGTCCTCGGTGGACGCCTTCCTGCCCAAGAAGTCCGCCTGTCTGTCTTCCAAGCATATTTTCCCCGTGTTTCTACTGCAGGGCGAACGGGGCTCCGGCAAAACGAAGCTCATCAATGCCGTGGCCCAGGAGCTAGGGATGCATCTGTATGGAGCGGACTGCGCGGAAATTGTCTCACAGGTGCCCTCGCACACGGAGATGAAGCTAAAGGCGGTCTTCGCAAAGAGCCAAGTTAGCGAGCCGCTCCTGATTTGCTTCCACAACTTTGAGATTTTTGGCATTGACAACGAGGGCAACGAGGATCTGCGTCTGCTATCGGCCTTCCATGTGCAGGTCCAAGAGCTCTTTACCAAGGATCGAAAGCACCCCGTGGTGGTGGTGGCTTTAACCAGCGACAAACATTTGAAGCCAATGATTCAGAGCCTCTTCTTGGAGATCATAAGCATAGATATGCCCAGCAAGGAGGAGAGATTCGAGATCCTGCGCTGGATGCATGTGCGAGAGACATTCAATGATGTAATCCACAACCAAAAGGCCATCGACCGCCTGCCCTTGTTCTCGAGAGAAAACCAGGCACAATTCATGTCTGGCGTCAGTCGCAATTGGAGAGATACCATCAAAGTGCTCCAGGAGGTAGCAAACAAGTCGCAGGGCTTCCTTTTGGGTGACCTGCAGCTGCTCTACGACAGTGCCATTCGTCTAAAGAGCCGCCAACGACACGGAAGGAGCACTCTGGATCTTTCACACTTCGCCAAGAATCTAAGCGACATGCAGAGCTCTTTTGCTGATAGTTTGGGTGCACCCAAGGTGCCGAAGGTGTACTGGTCGGATATCGGTGGTCTGGCCAAGCTCAAGGATGAGATCCAGAGCAGCATCGGACTGCCGCTAAAGCATGTTCACCTCATGGGCAAGAACTTGAGACGATCGGGCATTCTCCTCTACGGCCCACCGGGAACGGGCAAGACTTTGGTGGCCAAGGCCGTGGCCACCGAGTGCAACCTGAGCTTCCTCTCCGTACAGGGGCCGGAGCTCCTCAACATGTATGTGGGCCAGAGCGAACAAAATGTGCGAGAGGTCTTTTCCCGTGCCCGGTCAGCAGCGCCTTGTGTCCTCTTCCTGGACGAACTGGACTCCCTGGCTCCCAATCGAGGCGTGGCCGGTGATTCGGGAGGCGTTATGGATCGCGTGGTCTCGCAGCTCCTAGCCGAGATGGATGGCATGAGCGATGGCGACACCAGCAAGCCTATCTTCATCCTGGCAGCCACCAACCGTCCGGATCTGATTGACCCCGCTCTTTTGCGACCTGGCCGCTTTGACAAGCTCTTCTATGTAGGTCCCTGCTCCACAGCTGATGACAAAGCAGCCGTGCTGCGGGCCCAGACACAGCGCTTTGCTTTGGCTGATGGCGTGAACATGGATGAGATTGCGGAGCAGTTGAAGAGCGAAATGAGCGGAGCAGATCTGTACTCCATCTGCTCGAATGCCTGGCTTTCGGCTGTGAGACGGATCATAGACAGGCACTTTAGCGGGGCCATAACGGATGAGGAACTGCAGCCGGAGAACGTCGTCGTGGAGACGGAAGACTTCACCAGGTCTTTCAACAAGTTCGTGCCCTCGATTAGCGCTAAGGACCTGGAGTACTTCAACAATCTAAAGGCGACTTATAGCGTTTAGAACGCCCACAAATGGTTAACTAGTTCTAAGAGTGAGTTTTTTACAGACATTTTCGTTGCTTTTTAAATAAACCCGTTGATAGTTCACTATTGCCAGCGAGTTATGATTCGCTTGAGGTACGAAGGGAAAGGAAGAGGAAGAGGAAAACTGCGATTGATTCTATGTGATTTTATATGGACATAGAACGCTTTGAGTGTCAGTTTGCAGGAGGTACGTGATTCTCATTAACCTTAATCTTGTCGAAACAAAAGTGGTCGCTTATCGCTTCGGACGGCTACCCCCCGTGTAGAGCTGGGAAACTGCGTCGTCTTTGGAATGATCTCTGGGGGAGACCTAGGCGACTTCATCTTGGCACGGGGAGGGGCAGCTTATCAGTTGTAGCCGGCAGACAGCGTGCTTATCACGATCGGCTCGGTTTATGGACCAGGCAAGACCTGTTGATGCTGGTCTACAATCTGTGCGGGTTCAGTTATTGTCTGGAAACTGGGCAAACCTTGTATATTTCCATTCTCCTACGTTACGTAACAGATATGGCTTTGGTGTGTGTGGAGGACTTTGAGAAGAAGGCCGCTGTCCACCTGGAGAAGAATGCTTTGGACTACTACAGGAGCGGAGCCGGTGAGCAGTTCACCCTAGGCCTAAACCGCGAGGCTTTCCGCCGTCTGCGGCTGCGACCACGTTGCTTGCGGGATATCTCCCGCCTGGACATTGGCTGTGAGATATTCGGCGAGCGGATGAAATGGCCGCTTGGAATCGCCCCCACGGCTATGCAGAAGATGGCGCATCCGGATGGAGAGATTGGCAACGCCAGGGCCGCTGGCAAGGCTGGCTCCGTCTACATTCTTAGCACTCTTTCGACGACGTCGCTAGAGGATCTGGCAGCCGGTGCTCCGGACACTGTGAAGTGGTTCCAGCTGTATATCTACAAGGATCGGTAAGGCGGGTTACATTCTATTGATTATATTCTTTTTCTCTTTATTGGCAAATTTAGTACTGTCACGGAAAAGCTGGTCCGTCGTGCCGAAAAGGCCAACTTCAAGGCCCTCGTCTTGACAATCGATGCCCCAATATTCGGACACAGACGTGCTGATGTCCGAAACAACTTCAGCCTGCCAGCGCACCTGACTCTGGCGGAAGTTCACGGGAGTGGGTAATCCCAGCATGGGAGCTTCTGGTATCAACGAGTACGTGTCCAGTCAGTTTGATCCGACCATCACCTGGAAGGATATAGCTTGGCTGAAGAGCATCACCCATCTCCCCATTGTGGTAAAGGGAGTGCTGACCGCTGAGGATGCTGTGTTGGCCAGGGAGTTTGGATGTGCCGGCCTCATTGTATCCAACCATGGAGCTCGTCAAATTGACACGGTCCCGGCCTCAATTGAAGCTCTGCCAGAGATTGTAAAGGCCGTGGGCGATGATCTGGTGGTTATGCTGGACGGCGGCATCATGCAGGGCAATGACATCTTCAAGGCCTTGGCTCTTGGTGCCAAAACCGTCTTTGTTGGTCGTCCTGCTGTCTGGGGACTGGCTTACAACGGCCAGAAGGGTGTGGAGGAGTTGCTGAGCATTCTAAGGAAAGATTTCGAGGTCACAATGGCGCTAATTGGCGCCCAAACTCTGAAGGACATTCTGCCGTCGATGGTGGTGCATGAGAGTCAGTATGCCAAGCTTTAATCGATTCTATACATTTAGAATTAAAATATTTGATTCTTTAATAAAAATAAAAACAATAAAAATTATTTTACAAGCCAATTTAGAATTGAAAGAGGATCCCGCCGATATAAGTAGTTATCGATAAGTGCTCGGTATGCGAAACTATCGAAGCACTCCCACCACTGCATGGCATGTATACGAAGGAAAAATAAACATAAAGTGTTGATTTGAAATAAAATAAAATGCTTGAGGGCTGGTACTGTCGGTCCCTGGCCAACCAAGGGGAGGCCGCCATCAAGGACGAGCCCCAACAGCCTGAGAGCGATGACGAACCGCCACCGCCGGCGAGGGATCGTGTCCAGGCATTAGCTCATGGCGCGGTGCTCGCGAGTTCATCTTCTGCATCCGCGGGAATGGGAATTGGCGGAGGCAACGCCGTGGATTACAAGGAGCGCTACAAGAACCTGAAGAAGAAGCTCAAATTTCTCATCTACGTAAATACAGTAAGTTGAGCTTGGCAATGTTGAAGTCACAGCTTTTTGTGTTTACAGGAGAACGAATATTTCCAAGATCTGTTGCACACGAATCAGCGGCGGCTACTGAAGGTGTCCCGGGATCGCACGTTCCTCCTGGATCGCCTACTGATGTACGAGAAACCCGCCAAGGACTCCAGTGACAGCGATGCTACCGACAGTTCCGATTCGGAACCCGAGAACGCTTCAGCATCCACTTCTGGGGTTACCGGAGGTTCCCAAACACCCAAAGAAACCATACGCCGAAAGCACAAAGACAAGGGGCCACCTGGAGTACCTGGAATGCCCCCGCACATGCCCACTGTGGGGGCCACACGGGGTCGCAGGCGCAAAATTCTGACCGTAATGGTGCCATCGAACCACGGCATGCAAGCTGCTGTCGCGAAAAGGCAGCTCACGGCCACAGTTTCACCCTCGCAGCAGCTACAGCAACAACAAATCCAGTTTCAGGCTGTCCCCAAAGAGGCTTCGCCTGGATTAAGCACAGCCGAAATTGCTCGCCAGCTGCAGGAGCGACGACCCACGCCCATTGAACTGATGAGTCCTGAGTGCACCTCGGCCACTGTCCCAACCACGATGCTCAGCGATGAGAGTCCCTCCAAGTGGTAATATTTAAGTCTAGCCTTGCGTAGGGCCTTGGTTAAACTAGCGATTTATTTTCAGCTATCCCAATGAGAGCCTGCAGCACTTGATGGAGGACGATGAGGTGGCCGCCGAGGAGTGCGTACCAATGGAGTACACAAGTTAACAATGAAACTCGGCTATATCTTATTTTGGATTATCTATTAAACTAACAATAACGACATTTTCACCGCGAATCAAGACCTGTGGTAAATCGCGGGTTATTTCTACGTTCTTTCTATTCACACTCTTTACTTGCATCCGGGGCAGTGTGATGCCCAGCTCCTTGAGCCGGTCGCTGCAATCCACAGGTGTGTCGCAGATGTTTTGCTGTCCGTAGTTGTGTTTCCGACGCTTCCAAATCTCTGTCGCGTTACGAAGTAGGAGATTCCATTGCTTGTCGAAGGCGAGTAGTTCACCTTCCACGCTGCCGCCCACTACTCCGTGTTTACGAATTACTACACGGACTTGAATTCGTTGGGTGGAGGGCACGGGGTCCTTAGCTTTCGGTAGCGGCACACACTTCTTGAGCAGTGCCAGGGGACCAACGCTAGTCTCCATGTAGGTGAAAATATTGCGTTGGTGCTTCTTGTTCGATGTGCTGGTTGTGGGCATCTGATGCAGCTCGAAGCGGCGCTGAGGGACCTCAGCGAAAGCAGCTTTGGATGTAGAAGGTTTTTCCGCCTGCTGCTGTTTTTTTTCATTTCCCGACCCAGTTTCCGATTTCTGTCGCTTGTTTAACTGCCAGATGCCAAACTTCTTGAGGGCACTCTCGAAGGCGGCCAGATTTTGGTAGAGAACCTTGGGAACTGCATCCGTTATCTTGTAGTTGGGCGCGTACAAGACCCTTAATGGAGTGAATTTCTCACTGGTCACATCCAACTCGGGATCGAGAACTGTGGGAGATAAAAACTCTGTCTTTGGGTTAGTTAGATTTGTTAAATGGTCGCTCATTTTGAAGTTCACACAATAATGGAAATGTAAACAAAACTGCCGGCTTCTTGCCCGATAGCATTTATCGATAAATACTTACAGGGATGTGAATTTGGGAGGGAAAGTGAAGTGGAAAAACTTGGCTTGTTTGTAAATAAAACCTGCTTCACCTTATGTTTCTTAACAATAATGTACAGAAAAACTAAGATAATGATAACGAATCATTAATTAACAATACTACTTTGTGTTCCTCATTTAATTAAAGGTTAAAAACGCCAGAATTATGGTCCAGTCTTGGGTATGATCTTCCAATGAGCTTTCCTCCAATCAACGGACAATCTAATCAGTAAAGCTTTTGGCGCAGAGGAAGCAACAAGTGCTACATTAAACAAGGAGATGGCAAGTGCGTGAAAAATTAGATAAACTAAATTTACCCCTACTTACCAAAAGTATCCTGCAGCAATTGGAAACAGCTCGACTTTTGACTTGAGTCCGAAGGCTCTGATCGGCGTGGGCGTTGGCCTGATGGCTGCAGGCGGTGCCAGTTACCTGCTGTACCGCCACCTGACACGCGATTTAATGCCTCAGAAGTGGCGCCGCGTCGGCACCGTGCAGAGGATTCACTTCTTTCCGGTTAAGTCTTGTGCTCCTATGGAGATTTCCAAGCCCGGTGTGGAGTTTGACTGCGATGTGTTGAGCATGTCCTTCGAGGGCATTCGGGATCGCACCTTGATGGTGCTCAACGACAAGAACGAGATGATCACGGCACGCGTCTATCCGCATATGACACAGATCCATTCGAAAAAGGTATCGGCCAACAAGCTTTTGTTCAGTTACGAGGGCCTGCCTGACTTGGAGCTGGACTTTGAGCAGCTGGAGAGCTCCAGTAAGGATGTGCACACCTCCATTTGGGGCGTGCCTGTGGATGTGATGCCCTGTGGTGACCGCATCAATACGTGGTTCTCCCAGGCCATCCTGAAGAAAGAGAGCGGCCTGAAGTTAGTTCACTATCCCTACCCGAAGCCAGTAAGGAGTACCAATCCTCGGCTGAAGCACATGCCCTTCCTGAGGCAAGAGGATTCGGTGGGTTTTGGGTTTATCTTGGAATTATTTCTGCAATCTTTTTATAATGTTTCTTCGCACAGGGTACCTTCAATGATGCCACCAGTTTCATGCTGATGAACCTCTCATCGGTGGCCGATCTGAACACTAGGCTCAAGAATCCCGTGGATGCTCTGCAATTCCGTGGCAATTTCGAACTTAAAATGGATGTGGACGAACCCTATGCAGAGGACAAATGGCAGTGGCTGCGAATCGGTAACGACGCAGTTTTCCGATCGGTGGCTCCTTGCACTCGTTGCATACTTCCGAACATAAATGCTAAGACGGCGGAGAGGGACATCGATGGCGAGCCGCTAAAGACACTTCGCAGGTGACTCGATTCCGTTCTCGCTTTCTGAATAATTCTATACATTTTGATCTATTTGCGTCTTTCCATAGCTATCGCTTGTTCAACTTCAGCTCGCCGGCTCTGGGCATTCACCTGGGACTGCGACTGCCGGGCAAGGTCAAGACTAACGATGTGGTCTATGTCGAAGACAAGTAAAGGTTGATAATCTTTTAAACCTGTATACATTCACGTTTATTACATAGAACATAGATAATGAGAGTACTGTAGAGCTTTATATGCAAATATACATGTGTTGTAGAGCCTATAACAATATAAACAACGTTGCCAGCGGGCACTTAGACGCAGGACTGCCAGGCGAGACCGCCACAGGCCATGCTCACGATCACATAGACGATGAACGTTATCACCAGGCCCACCACAACGTAAATCCGGATGTTCTTCCAAAACATTTGCCGCGCCAAATTGCGCGAGGCCTTGCGGAATGCAACGGACTAAAAAAGATAAAGGTGTAATCGCTGTTGGGGTAAATACTCGCGCTTCAGCTTACATTATTGCTCAAATTTTCGGTCTTGTTGACCAGCAGTTCCAGTTTTTCGCCGCGGTCACGCAAGCTGTCTGCAAAGGAAGGGAACAAATGTGATTTTTGGGGTTCTAAATCTTTTCAGCTGCTTACCCACCAATATTCTTAACCATTATGTCTTTTAGCTCGTCTATCTGCCCATGGACCCGTGAAATGGTGTCCACCTCACCCGACTGACTGAAGTATACCATCTGCTGTGCCAGAACCTTGGAGAATTCGGTGTTCATGGCATAGGCGATGGCCGTGGCCACCTGCAGGCCATACGTTTGGATGAACTTCTGCTTGACATCTGCTAAGAAGAGAAAGGCCCGAGACCGCTCGAACTCCTACAAGAGAAACGAGAGATATTATCGATTGGGCAACACACTGCGGCGGCTTCTGTAAACTGTGCCGTCGGTTCGTTCACCCACGTTGTCGGTGATGCACATGTAGACCAGCTTGTTCTCGCAGGTGTAGTGGATCTGGTACTCGCCGTGGTTGTATGTCATCTTGTGGTTATGGACCCCAATACGGCCGATGATGTGCTCCGTGACTTCGGCAAAGTTACCGACGCACTCAGCAAACTTGGCCAGCACCGTGCTGCCCCGCGATATAACGCTATATAGTATCGGCATTATGCTGCTGCAGCTGCTGGTCTTCTCCTTTGTTTAGGGTGCGGTCTCGGCTCTCAAGCTCCACCCGCTGCCCAGCTCCTCCCTCCTGGGTTATCAGTGGATCGGAACGAAGTCAACAAAGACGCGTCACTGATGACGTGCTCTCAGGCTAATCTGTGAAATCCGAAAGGCACACACTTAGCACTACCTTCTAACCACAACAACTGGCTGCATTCATGAATAATAAGAGTAAAAATTGTTTATCCAATTAGAAATTGCTTCAATTTTTGGTGGGGGAAAGTTCAGATCACATTTTGCGGTGCCAGTACTGGGTAATAGTATTGATTTTTAACAATTATTGGCGCACAGTGCGAGACATTACAAAATTCTACTCAGCCAAAATTATTTGCACTTTTTCAGAATTATAAAAACAGCAACAATTGCTGGACTGACGCGTATTGCAGTTTAGAGCTGCATAAACATCGTTTTCAATATCGATATATTATATCGGATAAAACAGCTGGTCACACAGACATTAAATTTGAAATTAAATAAATTTAATAAAATCAGCAGTAAAAAAAAGAAATCAAATCAAATAAAAAGGCAAAAAAACTTTTCAAACCTTTATTTTTTTCTATTAATTTTATGTCACTAAACAAGCCTCAATATAATATAAATATGCCTATATAAGTTCGTGTTGCTATAATTTTTAATATACCCATAACAAAACTATAATACTTAATAAATAAATAAGCAAACTACAAAATACTTGGTCTCTCTAAGTATTGGGATTATTCAAATTTGCGCTGCGGTCTTATTGTTAAATATATTTGAATAATAGATTTAATGCTCATTTTTGGTTAAAAAGGGAGATCCCGGGAACATCTAGTTAGTCTTTTGCACAACATGAGATCGTGCAGTAGCAATCAGAATAATAATCTGAAAAATCAATTGAGTAAAATCCAATTTAAGTCGTGTTTTAATCTTTGCATTAAAACTCTATATTCAGTTTAGATTCGTCTCTAGCAGTGAGAGGTATGTAGAATTAGATTTAAAACATGTTTATGATCAAACAAACGAGTACAAAATAGCTATACGTTAGTTAATGTGAATAAATAAGTGTGCTACAAAAAAACGTAAATTTGATTTTTGTTCAGTTTTAAAACAATCTTTTATAGTGATAGTTGTTCTATTCTCCGTCTCGAAAGTCTCTAATTCTAAATTGCATATCTAAGTTACATACAAACATACATATATACAAAAATACATATGTAGATATATAGATATTTATTCTTGTGTTAATTGCAATCTAGATTCTACTGGGAAATTGTATTACAAGTAAATACACTATGAAAAAATGTGACATTTTATTTATATTTAAAAATGTATTTCTATATATCGATTATCTTTTGGTTATTTCTTTTGTATTTACAAAAGGTGTGAAAGTTAAAACATTTTGTCAAAAATTCTGGTCACGCTTTAGATATGATCAAGACGTGGTAAAGGTTGCTAAAAAAGATGCACAGAACCAGAAAGGAAGCTAAAATTAACATTAACTTCCGTGCGTCAAAGTCTGTATACCATTGCAGTTTGCAATTCAATAATTAACAATCAATCAATTGAAACCGGAATTCTGACCTAATAAATAATGGCCATCATTCTCAGAGTAAATGAAAATATGTTAAAAGACTGCGAAGTTTCTATGGTATCTAAATTATATAGTCGTCCGATCTGGTCCGTTTTGCTTTTGTAGGGTCGGAAGATAATCCTTCACCATGCCATGGTATAACAATGTACTTCATTGATTGACTCTAAACTTTGTGCACAAAAATAAATAAACACAAATACAAACATAATTTAATAGCGCTAAAAATAGCATGGCACAACTTCTGGGGTACTTCCATTTTCAGACAATTGCAAAGTTTTTTTACGCTTTAAGAATACAGTTAAAATTGCTTGCGTATTTATCATTTACAGATTTAGGAACATGTTTAAGTTAATAATTATTAAAGAGAACAAATTCAAATACCTCTTTAGAGTCAATGGTATTATATGTTTATACCTAATGTACATAGACACATACCTTAAATATCCATACATACATGCGCTAAAGGTTTTTTTTATGAATATAGATACACAAAATAGGACGCTAAGCGCGATAATAAACAAATTTATTGCGAATTCTTGAAACTGATCTGGCAACCCGAAAGCTTTCATATGGTCGAGGAAATGGCAATCTCAAGCAAAATCGACGAGGAGGGGCATGTTCAGACGGTGAAGGGAGGCAAATGTTTTTATTTGAAAAAAATGATCGCAGATTATATAGGTGAGTTTGTGCGGAGTGCCCGGCGACTGCTTAGAAGGCGACGTAGACTAAAATAAATGATTCACTTCAGACACGGCTGTTCGCATCGGGGCTACCGTGTTTCTGGCTGACTTCCTGAAGCGCCTTTACCTTTGCGGCGTGGAATATTGGCGGTATTTCAACTACTATGTGCCCGAGGATCGGCTGTGGACGATCCTGCGTCGTGGCTATGCGTACGGCAATAAATCCGTCTACCTCATGATGGCCTTCCTTCTCGTGGGATTCTCGCGTACATCGATGACCGGCGATTTCAGAATCATTGTTCCCACAGCCACATTTTTACTCTATATGCCTCTCTACTGGATGTTCAGTGACCTGGGCCATAGCACCCTCACCTACTCAAAATGGATAAGGGAGCCTCACGGGCTGGACTATGCAGAGGGAATGGCATCGAACTACTTCCACGGATACATTAAGCTGGCCTTGCCCGAGCTAAAGGATGATGGAATTAAACATCGCATGGCAGTCTATGAGGTAGTCTTCTAAAGATATGTTGGTTACAAATGTTAAAGGGTATTTGTCCTATGTAGGATAAGAACAATGTCACTTTCGGAATTGACCGACTCGTTATCCTTATTCCCGATGAAATGTGGGTCAAACGCGTCCTTGAGAGCAAATTGTTGGAAAAAGTTGAGGTATTTACGTGTATCCTAGGTAAAGTCCCTATTTAAACTGACTAACCTTTTCTTTTGTTGTTAGCCTCTAGAGACGAGATTCATTAAACGAGCTGGAGTGGATCGTCCGTTCAAGCATGACGTCTACAGGCTGACCCGCCAGGTTAATGGGAGGAATTATTACTTTGCCATTGAGGGCGCCACGCCAATGTTGTCCTTCTATGACGCAATGCAATCCAACTTGTCGGCCACCTGGCAGATGCGAGAGCTGAAGCGGGAGATCTGGCTGAAGTTCGCCAAGCACTTGAAGGAGCTGATTGCCAAGTGCCCGGAGACCCGAAACGAAGTACATCTCATCGTGTACTGTTGTAAGTTCACTTTTTGACGGACCTGGTAGAAATATAATTAATAATGTATTTCCAATTCTTAAGCTCATGATACGCATGGTAATCTCGTTGACGTCGGAGACAAGTTAATCGATCACATGCAGAACAAAGCAGAAACTATTTATAAGCTTGAGAACAAAGAAATGTGACAAGTTCAGTAATATCATAATTTCTGTTATTAGGAGTCACTGCATCATCTAATCAAGGATCATTTTTTATATTTTTGTAACGAGCTTTTTTATACCTTTAACTAGAACTAATGAGAATGTTCGTTGAAATAAAAGCGAATAACTAACAAATATATGACTGGATTTCACATGGACAAGGTTAAAAAATGTAAAATGTCTTAACTTAGGCTTCAATATCAATAAGCTGGTTTTCTGGATTCGATGCTTCCATTTCATTCAGCTTTGCGTGGGCCATAGCCAGCATCCTTGACTTCCATTTCTCGTAATCCTCTGCTTGTGGTTTCTGTGCCTTCTTGGCATCCTTCCCGTTGATGTTTTCCAGCTGGCTCTGTTTCAGCTTCTCTTCCATATCGGTGGCAGACACCACTTTGCTCTCCTTGTAATGCTTGGCTATCATGTTGTCCCATTGATGTTCCAGCTGCTGCCATTGGGTGGGTCGCAGATTACTGAAGGGCATGAACTTCGTCTTAGAAATCTTCTTCTTGGACAGGCGGCAGGCTTGGAATACGGCCATTGCGGCATACTGAGGATGTTCGGTGTCAGTGCCGGTGCCTTCCGTGGCCGCCAACGCTTTAAAGAGGGTCATCAGCTCCTCGGCCTTGCGGGTGACCTCGTTGAGGCTCAGCTGCACGCATATATCATTCACGCTGGCCAGCTTGTTCAGATCCAGCAGCTTCTCGAACATGCGCTTGTTGTTGAGGTAGAGGCTCTTGCGCAGTCCGGACAACTTGAGGGCCTGCTCCTTGTCGAAGCCAATGCCCAGTACACAGGACGCCAAGTCGGCGCACAGAACTATCTTGCCGTACTCGTTGATTTGCAAAGGAACATTTGTAGAGCGCAGCTCCAGCAGCCGCACCAACTCGGTAGTTTTTCTGGAAAGGATTTTTCATCATATTGTTTTCTTATTTTTTTCGGAAGTTAGAGTCTTACTCCAATATTTTGGGCTCATCCCGCAGGCCCATTTTTGTTATTAATTGTTCTATTAGAGTTGTCATTGTAAAAATACACAAATTTTATGTCCGTTTGTGGTTGAACTGGAAATAAACTATTTCTGGCGCGAAACTATAACAGCTGTTAACGATAGCACACACAGATTTAATCGATTGTTATTCGATAGGTTGTTTAAAAAGGACTGACTGAACTAGTTCGTTTCTCTTTATTTGAAAACAATTTTTTACTTGGGTTTACTCGTCAAAATAATAAAGCAGGAAAATTTTATACCCGATTTGTTTTATTCTGCGGTTTAGGGGAATATATAAAATTAATGTATTATATTTAGGCCCAGAATTAGATTCCCTGCCACAAGCGAATTAATGCGTCTCATTATCGCTGTCATCCTCCTTATTTGCGGCTTCTCCGGCACTGCGCGCCTTCTCAGTCAGTTCGGTGGGATTGATCAGATGCACGCCATCCGTGCACTTGCCCACGATGCCCATTTCGAAACGGAAATCCTTGTCCTTTAGCTCGTCGTGGACTTTGTAAATGCTAAAAACAAACATTGAGGTGACTTTAGAAAAGATAACTAGTAAGAAATCAAAGTAAACCTACATTTCACCGGCACTCTTTACGAGATCCTCAGTTTTCATATCCGTCTTAAGCTTCTCCATCTCGGTCTTGGCTTGTGGCTTTGCCTTGCCGCTGGCACAGGCGTAGTAGCCAAAGAAGGAGCCAGATGGCTCGATCTTGTACAGCTGTGGCCCCTCCACCTCGTCCCACGAGGCAAAGATGATGGATAGACCGAAGGGGCGGACAGCGCTGTACAAGGTGTATGCGTGCACATAGGCAGAGACGCGTTCACACAAGTGTTTCAGCGGAATGCCGTGCTGGAACTGCTGACGGAAGTTGGCCGCTTCCTGGCGGGCAATGTCCGCGACATAGTTGCCATCGGCTGCCAAGCCAGCTATAGCCATTCCGATATTCTTCTCGATGGTGAAAATGCGTCCGCCGGCGTCCGGCTCGTACAACTTGCTGGTGATGACCTTCTCCACGGCCAGCACAACGGCGTCCTTGCCGCGGATTCCAACAACGGTGCCGCTCTTCTCCACCGCCTTTGAGGCATAGTCGATCTGGAAAACGCGACCGTCCGGCGAGAACTGCGAGGCCGACAAATCGTACTGCAGGGGGGACACAATGTGTTACTACCTCTCATATTATAATTGTGGTTGCTAAATACTTACACCAGTGCCAATAGTACTCATTTTAAAGTTTTAATTCGTAATTTAAGCTATTAAAAGGCGAAAAGTTTGTTCAATTTGTTGGTTGTATGAATGAACGACGATGATTTGACGGCTTTTGCCCAACTAGTTATGGTAAAAACATTGGCGCTTATCGATGACGGGAGCTTCGATAGTGCGCTTACGATGGGCCACCTCTAACCGATAGGCGCGAACATTTTAACTATCGGAAACTTTAATTATGTAAAAATAAAACCATTATGCATTCGTTTATAAATAAAATTAACTTATATATAAACTCAATAATATTTTAAAACTGTTTATTTACATTTACATTGAAAAGTTCGCGGAACTAGTTCCACAAGTGATACTTTGGTTCCCAGAGCCGCGGCGCACGCGGTTCTTATTTATAAACAACAAATCAACATGCTGGTAAATGTGAGCGAAAAAAGGTAATTTTTGAGTAAAAAGTAGCCTCCTGGTAATACTAATTAATAATATATTAATTGAAGCTATGCGGCGGAGGCGCGCTACACAAACTTCTACGCCGGCGGCGACATTACGTGGAGCACGGACGGGCAGCACCTGTACTGCCTGAACGGTGCCTCCGTCAACCAGGTGGACGTGCAGACCTCACAGATCCTCCAAAGCTTTGGCGTGGCCAGTAACTCCGCTTCGACGGCGGATAAGAAAAAGGCTGCCGCTAGTGCAGAGGACATCGATGTGGAGGAGGACACAATAACGTGCTTTGGACTGTCTCAAGACTATTTGGTGACCGCCCATCGAAGTGGACTATTAAGGCTCTGGGAACTGGCCACCGGCAAGCTAGTCAAGCTGTGGAAGGCGCAGCACAAGGGACCTGTCATCAGGGTCGAGTTCAGTCCGTGCGGCAGGCTGATTTGCACCAGCGGTGGCGCTGATGCTACGCTGAGACTATGGGACTACTCTAACAACAGCTGCTTGGGCGCTCTAAAGGACTTTCCAGGACCCGCTTGGTTTATTGTCTTTCATCCCAATGTCCTGCGGAAGGAGGTCTACGGCGTGGGTGCGGATAACACGATTTACGTCTGGAACTACAGTACCAAAAAGTTGTTGCATAAGATGCGGGGACACCTATCGCAGGTAACGGGTCTCAGCTTTAAAAGCAAGGAATTGGACTGCAACGAGCTCGTGACCGTGAGCCGGGATAAGGTGCTGATCGTGTGGCAGCTTCAGGACCAGGTGGAGAGTAAGCAACTGAAGGTCCTACCTTTGTACGAGGAACTGGAAGGAGTTGTCTATGCCGACGACGGTCGTCAGATAATCGTAGCTAGTGGCGTCGGTAAGCTGCAGCAGGTGGATACAACGTCCTGGAAGATCAAGGACCTGCTGGCTCAGTCAGACTTCCAGATAAGCCGCCTGCTGCACTGCGGAGAGCTGAAGCAGTTGGCACTGGTCACCACAGAGCAGAATATCCTAATTTACGACGCCGAAACCATGCAGCCTCTGAAGCACTTGGTGGGTTACAACGACGAGATCCTGGATATGTGCTTCATGGGTGACAACGATCGCTATTTGGCTGTGGCCACCAACAGTAAGCACTTCAAGCTGTACGACACGGAGCACGACATGAACTGCAAGCTGATCGTTGGCCATTTGGACACGGTAATGTCCTTGGCCGCCTCCCAAAACCTGCTCATTTCGGTGGGTAAGGACTGCAGCATTCGGCTGTGGCGGCTTCAGCACGACAAAGACTGCTCGCTGGAGGCGCTGACGCAGCAGACCAACTGCCACACGTCCACCATAGGCTGCGTGGCCATGACGCACAACGGAGCGACTGGCTTCGCCTCCGTTAGCCAGGACGGGAGCATGAAGGTGTGGCAACTGGCCAGGGATAAGCAGAATCGTGACCTGTACTCCTTTAATCTGCGCTATGCAGCCCTATCCCACGATAAGGAGGTGAACTGTGTGGCTTATGCACCGAACAACAAGCTCCTGGCCACCGCTTCGCAGGACAAGACGGCCAAGGTGTGGCTGGCGGAATCGAATTCGCTGCAGGGCGTGCTGCGTGGTCACACGCGCGGTGTGTGGAGTGTGCGCTTCTCGCCGGTGGATCAGATAGTCCTCACCTCGTCCTCGGACTGCACGCTACGTCTTTGGTCGATCAGCAATTTCGCGTGCATAAAACGCTTTGACCAGGAGTGCACCATCCTGAGAGCCGAGTTCCTGGACCATGGCAAGTTCATTTTATCCGCCGCGTCAGACGGCCTGCTAAAGCTTTGGAACATCAAGACTAGCACTTGCCTGCAATCCTTGGATGAACACGACGACCGGGTATGGGCTCTGGCTGTTTCCGGCAGGAGTAATCGCTTCTTTTATACTGGCGGAGCTGACTCCAAGCTGATTCGCTTTGGAGACGTAACGCAGGTGACTCGAAACGAGGCGCTTGATCAGCGACAGGCAACTTTGGAGCAGGAGCAGACTCTGCACTCGCTCCTCCATGCTCAGAAGCAACTGCATAAGGCCTTTGTGCTGGCCCTGAACCTGGATAGACCCAAGGCCAGCTATGATATTATCAATCACTTTGTCCGCGAGAGGGATGAGGAAGGGCTCCGACAGTTGGTGGACCAACTGAATGTGGATCAGAGAGTGGCACTGCTGCAGCATGTCAAGGCTTGGACCACAAACTCGCGGCACTCACAGGTGGGCAATCTGATATTGAGACATCTGATCGGCGACGCTCTGCACGATCCCAAGGCACGGTTCTACAACAATGGCAACATGGTCGAGGTGCTGACGCCCTATGTCCAGAGGCATTTCAAGCGAATCACCGAACTGAACAAGGAGTTGGCCTTCCTCGAGTTCATTGTGCAGTGCATGTAGATTCCCTGTCTTCTTGATTGTTGTAATTTAGTTTATTTAGTTTTAAGGAAATAAAATATATATGAATATATGAAAAAACATTTGCATATGAAGATGTACAGAATAATAAGAAAATAATAAAAATATTTGTTAAGGTGTTTCAAGACATCCTTCAATTATGAAGAGATTCTTTCCGAAGTGACATCTCAATTCTAACTTCCATGTTTATCATCCAATTAGAGATGAGATTTTCAGGACTTAAACCAAATAATAGCTATATTTGGAACTTTAAGTAACCATAAACGTACAATACAAAATACTTTTATTTTTTGGTTTAACGTTTATTAGACAATAGTTTATATAACATTTATAACCACTTACGTATTTACTGGAGGAGGGGAATATCTCGACAGAGTTTAGTTCGTTTCGAATTTAAAATTCCAAAAATTGTACAAATTTGATTCAAATGAATTTAAAGATTGTGTGTGCTCAGGACGTTCAAAGCTCTATTATTATTCTACATTACATACTTAGGCACACTCGAAAGACATACATTCATACATACAGTTGCAGCCCTGTTTCCGTTTCACATCAGCTGAATTTTAATAGAATCGAATTGAATGACAATGTGAAACATTAAAAATTTTATGCATTTCGGTTCGTAACCCAACGGTAACATGACTCAAAAGATCCTTGCTATAGAGCATCGATATTTATACAAAAATAGAGGCGACGACCTGACGGGTCAATTTCTGGTCAATTCAACTGACAGAATCCCTAAGATTATCACTGTGTTTGCCTTAATTTTACATTAGGTGTGCGGTGGCAGCTTGGACAATGGATATGGTGACCCCTGAGGCTTTACTCGATTATCATGATCAGATCCTCGCCCTCGAGCTTCGTTCCATTAGCGATCTCCAGCTTCTTGACAACGCCCGCAATTGGAGACTGGACCACCATTTCCATCTTCATGGCCGAGAGCACGACCAGGGGCTGACCCTTCTCCACTTTGTCGCCGACATTTACGCGAATGTCGATGACGGTACCGGGCATAGGAGCACCAACCTCGCTCTTGTTGGACTTGTTGGCCTTGGGATGGACATGGATTTCCTGTGAGATAACAAAGAGGATTAATCAGTTTTCAGTTAAAGATGATTAAAGAGATGACTCACCTTCACCGCCTCCTTGTCCAGGATGTGAACCGCTCTCAGTTGTCCGTTCAACTCGAAGAAGACCTCACGGATGCCGTTGGGCTTGAGATCGGCGGACACGGCCAGGGCCTTCACACTCAGGGTCTTGCCACGCTCCAGCGGCACCTCGAACTCCTCACCCACATTGGGACCGGTGAGGAAGATGCGAGTGTCCAGCTTGTCGACGGGTCCGTATTTCTCGCGGAAATGCAGGTAATCGTTGGTCACCTGCGGATACAGAGCGGCCGACATAACGTCGCGATCGGTGATGCTGGCGTGAGATTCCTTCAGATCCTTCTTCAGCTTGCCAAAGTCGAGTGGCTCTAGCTCGGCACCCGGTCGTCCCTCAATGCGGGGCATATCCTTGAGGACGCGAGAGCGTAGCGGCTCGGGGAATCCACCATGAGGAATGCCAATGGATCCCTGCAGATATTCCACCACTGACTTGGGGAAAGATAGCTCCTCCGCCTTTTCCAGCACCTGGTCGGCAGTCAGGTCGTTCTGGACCATGAATTGAGCCAGATCTCCCACCACCTTCGAAGAGGGCGTCACCTTGATGATGTCGCCCAACAGCAGATTGGCCTCCCTGTACGCCTTCTTTACGTCCTCGAAGAAGTCGCCTAGACCCAGCGAGAAGGCTTGGAACTGCAGGTTGGTGTACTGGCCGCCGGGTATCTCGTTTAGGTAGACGTCGGCGTTTCCAGAACGCATCGTCGTCGTGCACTCGAAGGGTGCGTACAAGGTACGGGTCTGCTCCCAGTAGGCAGAGTAGTCCGACACCGTGCGCAGGTCCAGATTGGTATCCAGGGGCGTTCCCTGGAGGGAGGCCACAATTGCGCCCATACTGGGCTGTGACGTCATACCGCTCATTGAGTCGACGGCTACATCCACTACATCAGCGCCAGCATTGGCACACGCCAGCATGGAAGCAACTCCGGCTCCAGAGGTGTCGTGGGTGTGGATGTGGATTGGGATATCGGGATGCTTGTCGCGAATGGCTGTGATCAGAAGCCTGCAAAATGACAGATTGATATATTAGACCAATATATATCAGGAAATGTAACTCACCTGGCGGCTTCCGGCTTCAGCAGACCAGCCATATCCTTGATGCAGAGCACATGGGTGCCAGCCTTCACCAGCTCATCGGCCAGGTTGGTGTAGTACTTCAGGTCGTACTTGGTGCGCTGGGGATCGCTAACATCGCCAGTGTAGGAGATGGCCGCCTCAACAACGCCGCCGGCCTTTCCAGCGGCCTCCATGCCGAGGATCAGGTTGGGCAGGTAGTTAAGCGAGTCGAACACTCGGAAGATGTCCATGCCGGTCTGCACGGCCAGTTCACAGAACTTGTAGACCACGTTGTCCGGATAGCTGGTGTAGCCAACGGCGTTGGCTCCGCGCAACAGCATCTGGAAGGGAATGTTCGGGATGCGCTTGCGCATCTCCTCCAGCCGCTCCCAGGGGCACTCGTGCAGGAAACGGAGCGCCACATCGAAGGTGGCACCGCCCCAGTTCTCCAGCGAGTACAGGTTGTTGAACTTGTGGGCCACGAACGGCGAGATCTTCAGCAGATCGTGAGATCGGACGCGTGTGGCCAGCAGCGACTGATGAGCATCACGGAAGGTGGTGTCCATGAGCAGGAGGCCCTTCCGGTTGCGCACTTCCTTGGCGAAGGCCTCGGGACCTTCGCACACAAGGATGTCGCGCAGACCCTTTGGTGGCTCCGTAACTATATCACGAAAAAAGGATTGGCGTTAGTTTAATGCTTACAATGGCGGGATATAGTCCTGCGTCTACAACCATAATACTCTCAAATACTTTAGGGCAGGAATATATCTGCCCGACTGGATCATAAATGGGTTAGGTCATTAAAACTATTTAAACAAAACTCCCAAAAACATATACTTGCTGAGCTGAACATCAAAAGCTGAACTTTTTTATATTTTAGCTGGTAAAACCAAAAATTGCATTATTAAATTAACAAATTTAACAATAATTATTGAAAATATCAACGAGTGTGTTTAGTGTGTTTAATGGAATTAGCTTTACACCCGAACATGAATCAGAAATTATATAGACACAGTTAAAAGCCAATAACACCAATAAACATTTACTTATTTTTAAATCACGAGAGATTTCAAAAACCAGCGATAAATTCGATAGCACATTAGGAGAAACCGTTATGAACGATGTTTTGTATGTACAAATGTCCTGTGTGTGTGGAAATGGTTTCCTTTTTTCTGCTCTTAACTGGAGGATAAATAAGGATAACAGCAACATAAACGTACCTTTGGCCTCGCCACGTTCTTCGCGTTCTAATGCCTCCGGCGACAGGTCTACGGATTCGTTGGCAATATGATTTCGATTTCGATATCGATACCAATTTCGATCATGAGAACGTGTCGCGTATGAACGGGATTCGTGGATTTTGTTGGTGGATTTTTGGCGTGTTGTGCATTTGGAATCGTTGTTGTTGGTGTGTGATTTGGTGTTTTGTTTTTATATTGCAATATTGACGATTGCGATCGGTGTATATTTTGGGTTGATTAATAACAGATGCAACAAAAATTGATAGTTGTTTTGAAAGAGTAAAAACATAAAGGTTCGATTAAAGCATATCAGAGAAGCAAAAGAACGTTTCACAAGAGATGCGGTAAGATAAAATAAACATCCACTTAACATGCCTTTTTCATTAATTATTTTCGCAAAACAAATTCCCCCAATTGATCTATGAAAGTGGTTAATAAATCAATTGAATTAATTGGGTGTTATAGCGAAGAGGTATTTTTACAAGAAGCATTTTCTAAACTTAATAGAAAAAAAATATTTATATGTGGACGTATTCAAACATGTTTAATTTAGAAATAGTTTCAAATTTAAGTCTGCAAGAAAGTTGTATATTTTTATAACGATACTGAACAATTTTGAAAAAAGTTAAAAAACAATTGATTTAAGTCCAAACTTTATGAGATTGTAATGATATAAAAATAGTTAAATTGTTTTTGTTATTTAAAATCAGTGAAAATGAAAGAGTCATTGAAAATATCAATTGCTTCATGTAAGTACCCCTTAAAACTAGAGCTGGAAAATCATCGAGGTATGTCGATTTATAATCGATGTTTCCATATCACAAATTTCGATACTTTTCCAGATCTACTCAGGACGGCATCAAGACACTAAGATCCGGATATCTGAATATTGAGGAAGCGGCATTTCTTCCCTGGTAGCCACAAAAGCAAGCGTGAAACCGAAAAGCACATGCCATGACCTAAGGAACAAACTCTCGGAAGGGATTACACCAGCGAAACTTACCCAGAGGAACCTCCGGCACCGGCGGCGTGACCACAGCAGGCTTCAGAGTGGTGGCAAGCGGAGTCTGTGCTCCATTAACCAGCACCTCGCCCATGTAGTTGAGCAGCTTCTGGGCGCGATTCAGCGAGGGTTTGAACTTGAACAGCTGAGGGTGCTCGTCGATGAAGTAGGTGTCGAGGACGCCGTGGAGGAACTTCTGGTTCTCCAGCACGTTCAGCAGGAAGGGGATGTTGGTCTTGACGCCGCGGATGCGGAACTCGCGCAAGGCACGGTTCATCTTGGAGGCGGAGCTCTGCAGATCGCTGGCATGCGAAATTACCTTGACCAGCAAGGAGTCGTAGTAGGGCGAAATGATGGCTCCCGCATAGGCGGAGGCGCTGTCCAGTCGAATGCCCATGCCCTCGCCGGAGCGGAAGACCTCCAGGCGACCGGTGTTGGGCTGGAAGTCATTGGCCGGATCCTCGGTGGTCACACGGCACTGGATGGCATAGCCGCGCGGCACGATGTTCTCCTGCGTGTAGCCCAGCTCTGGCAGGGTCATTCCCTCGGCGATGCGGATCTGCGACTGCACCAGATCGATGCCTGTGATCTCCTCGGTGACCGTGTGCTCCACCTGCAGACGGGCATTTACTTCGATGAAGTAGAAGTTTCCGTTCTCATCGCAGAGGAACTCCACGGTTCCTGCGTTTTCGTAGCCCACATGACGGGCCAGTCGGACAGCGGCCTCCGTCATTTTGTCGCGGATCTCCACGGGCAAGCGTGGAGCTGGGGCTATCTCCACCACCTTCTGGTGGCGACGTTGCACGGAGCAGTCGCGCTCGTACAGATGCACCACATTTCCGGCCTTGTCGCCTAGCAGTTGGACCTCAATGTGGCGTGGTCGCTCGATGAACTTCTCGATGAACATGGCGCCGTTGCCGAAGGCAGACTTCGCCTCAGAGCTCGCCCGCTCGAAGTTCTCCTCCACCTCCTCCATCTTCCGGACGACACGCATGCCGCGTCCGCCGCCTCCATAGGCGGCCTTGAAAATAACCGGCAGCCCGTGCTTCTTGCAGAAGTCCAGGGCCTCCTCCTTGGTGGTCACCGGACCATCTGTACCCGGCACAATGGGCACTCCAGCCTCGATGGCTGCCACGCGGGCCGCCACCTTGTCACCCATGTTCTGGACCACCTTTGGCGTGGGGCCGATGAACCTTATGCCCGCATCGATCACAGCCTGGGCGAAGTCACTGCGCTCGGACAGAAAGCCATAGCCGGGATGCACGGCATCAACGTCGTTCTCCTTGCACACCCGGATGATCTCTGGAATGTTGAGGTAGGCCTCCACCGGCGGCAGGCCCTTGCCAACGATGTACGATTCGTCGGCTTTCTGCCTGTGCATGTGCATCTTGTCCTGCTCGGAGTAGACGGCCACAGACTTGATGCCCAGCTCAGTGCAGGCACGGAACACACGGATGGCGATCTCGCCACGGTTGGCCACCAGCACCGAGCGGATGGGCTTGTATTCCACCTGGAAGGCCAAGGAAAAGCGTTATTTTCATAATAGATTTTTAAAGGAAACGAATAATTTATTGTATTTATAGATGGATAACTTTAATGTTCATCGATTAAAAATTGATTTTTAAACCGATGAAAATTAACGAATTTTATATTAGTTTGGGTATTTCTTTGTTTTATTTTTAAACTTACCTTACTGGAATATCCATTCTTGAAGAGATAATTCAGCCGGACGCGAGGCTGCGTCTTTCGCAGGGTCCTGTACGCGGACTGAGCGGCCGGAATGAACATCTTGAAGAGCTGCAATTAGTTTTATAAGATTATTATATTACCAAAAAGAAATAAGTATTTAATTATGAATTTCTAAACCGAAAAACATAAACATGTTTTGAAATCTAAACAGCAAATGACACTGGTTTGTATTATAAAGTAAACAGAGGGCATAAAATATTGCCTGCTCTGGGTTTACGATCGAGAGATTGCATTCAACGCTTCAATTATCTGCTAATTTCCAGCGCTCGATTGCCAAATGCCTTAAGGTTATCGACTTTACTTTCGAAAAAGCAAACAAACAGCAAACTTTAGAAGGTCTTGACGCTCGGAAATTGTTGCAATTGGAAGCCCCAGAACGTGGAGTCGACATTAATGGCTTCCAAACTAACCAGAATAGTAATGTATGAATAAAAAAAGCTCCAAATAAGCAATATTAAATACTTAATTCAAATTTCAGAAGCTATGGTTTTGACCTGATCTGTTTGCATAAGTCCCTGCTTAATCTTCAGTTCAAAGTCCATCGATTGCTGGCTGCGTTGGTGTTATTCCATATATAAATAACAATCTGTCTGCTCATTATAATACGAGGTATAAGTGAGTTGACTCACGTGATCGAAATCCCAAGCGGGTTTTAAACAAATAAATGCACAACAAACTTGTAGAATTATATAGCTGCTGGAGTGTTTTTTTTATATCTCGAACACCAGTGGATAGACGGACATTTGAATGTGAAATTCCATCTAATTGAAACATTGAAAGTGCATATTTAGGAGCTATTACGCACAATAGCAGGGTTAGTAGTAGAGATTAACAAATATTTGCTACTATAGAGGGACACAACAGCACGTTTTCGCACTTAAAAAAAGATTCAAAGGGTATATGTATTTTATTTGTTGACTGAATCATTAAAAAAAAAAATTTAATTTGATTAGTAATTGTGTAGTATAATATATTTTGGATAAGTCATTAACTAGATGTTACTAGCTGTATGTTTGTATCTCCGAAGTTTAATTTAAAAATGTTTGAGAAAGAATTCATTTCTAGGATATATTTTATAATATAAAATTATAATGTATCCTATGCTCCAAAGATCCAAATGATTTTTCCTTCTAATAATAATTAATTATAAAACATTGGGGTTAGGGTATTAATTCTTGTTATTTTCTAAACTTTTTTTATCTCTACTTCTTTCTGTATATGTGGCGACTTAATTAGCATCAATAATGGAAAGCAAATACTAAATTATTACAGCCTCATGAATTGAAATACCGCCAGACAAACATTTAAAGCTCTTCTACTGAAGGGTATTCACAGTCCGTTGATTGTGAGCTCACACTTTTGCGGCGCATGTCATAAAATATATCTCTTTTTGTTAATTTTGTTTTTGTTAGCTTTTAGCTCATTATCAGCGATTCAAATGGCTTTTGTAGCCCCAGTCGACGATGACAAGACAAACTGACAAATGGACGACGACCGGCTGACCGGCTTTGCTGTCCCAGACGAGTGTCCGAGTCCGAGCACAGTTTTGCATTCAAGTCCCGACTCTCGGAGACCTAAAACGAGTCAAATAGCCGACGCACTGAGTACCTATCTCTCCATTCCGTGGGGGCTCGTCTCCGTCTGCGAAAAACCTGTTGACAATTCACTATCTCCATGTCTAGCCAAAAAGTCCCAATTTCAAGTGTACCCAAAACTGGTACTGGAAATGGAGGAGGGGGACAGCCGGTCAGGTGATCTGTGATCGGTGATCCAAGGAGCTCGATTGGGACCTTGGCTCTGCGCTAATCGCTTTTATAACCCCCTTTTTCGATGGGGTTCAACGATTGACTCTATTTTTGGCCAGCATGTTGTGCTGTTTACCACTCGTAGTTGCAATTAAATGGATGTTTCCAAGCCCGCACGTGAAGTGCATGCCCCCAGGAAGGCAAAGGGGGATCGGGCTCCATAGATAATCAGGCAGCAATGTTGACACATGTATTGGAAGTGACACAGGTGCAGATAATGAGCGGAAGATAAGCTCGCCGAGGCTTTATTAACACATCGGAGGTCGGACCATTGGTAAATATTATCATTCCCGGTGGGAGTGCACACTTGTATGGAGCTCCTGGGGGCCAACTGGTTGAGGGAACTGCCTATAAATAGTCGAGACTCGATGGAAATCTTCTGTGTTGATCTCGGCTCTAATTTAATTTCGCCGTGTTAACATCAATTTTATTTGCTAATTGGATTAATTTGTCAAGCACTATTTCACGATTATGTGATATATTATTGAAGTTATTATTATAATAAAAGCTAGACTGTCAGACTTTAATGGGAATATGAACCATAAGTTTGATTTGATATTTGTTTACGTATCCCACCAAAATTTTGTAAAAATAAGGCTAAAATTCGATATCTTATCTAAATATATACATCAGATTGCTTTTATAAAATCTATATAAAATATTCATACGGGAAGAGTACAGTTTAACTCTTAGCCAAATTTTAATTTAAGATAAGTTATTGCAATCTCTAGGCCAACCTTATCTTATCTTAGATCCAAGCGGAAATTATAATCGGAATTAATTATTAATTCCTTTATCGGCGGCTTAAGAACTTAAAAAGGTTTTGCCTTTATATCGAACAAATATCGATCAGCGATAAAAGGTACGTGTAATTTAATGAACTTTCAGTCTAAACTTGAGCGCTTTAAAGAACCGGATCATTTCTTGTTTTGTATTTGAAAATTAAAGCGCATTAGCATCAGAATAAAATAAATGAATGCATGTCTAACAAATTGTTTAGCGTGATGTGAAAATATCACGTATTATTGCATGCAAATCAGGTTTTTTAGGCATCATTCTGGCACCTATTGGCATAAATAAAGTAAACTTGATGCCACAATTCGGACAATATTAGCAGGCGATCAATTATCCTGTTGCTCCTCCTGTTGCTGTTGACTGACTGGGTGTGTTTTCAAAGGGGCGCAGTTAAGTCAAGTCCAATCTCATGCAATTACACGAAAACGCTGTTGACACGGCACATGCCACGACCAAGTCCAAACCCAACCCCAAATCCAAGCCCACACGCAGTTCCCAAAGCAACCCCAAAACTCGAGTGTGTTTGCTTGCCGGCATGTCCATCAAACTGAGCGATTATGTAATAATAACATGATAATCCCACTAACTACATCGTTCAGCAAAAACAAAAAAAAAAAATAATAATAAGTAAAACGCAAAGAAAAAAAAAACAGGAATGCGCCACTCGAATGATTTGCTTTTGTTCATCAATTTTTGCCCATAGAAATGTGCGTGCCTATGATTTATATATATTTTTTTCGCTCTATAAATGTATGATCTTGAACGACAAGCCGTTAAGGTCAAAGTCGCATTTGAGTGTTTTGCGGGTCGGACATTGATTTTTCGCTAAATATGGCAAGTAATTTATGGGCATTTAACTTTCCTTAATAATTCTAGGTGATTTTAATTATTTTCTAACAAGTTGTAACAGTTATAATAGGGAAAAGGTTTCACAAAAGTTTTACTTCTTATTCTGCTAAGAAATGAAGAGTAATAAAATCTTAGTAATTTTAAAAGCAGAGTCTTAGTTAATGATATTTAGTATTTCAACAACCTAATCTGCATGTAAATCTAAAGGTTTATACATATGTTTTCCGAGTTTAAGGTCTATAAAATATTTCAAAATAAAAGAGTACGTACTTGCGAATGTGGGAAATTCTATTTACAAATAGCTATTAGCTAATTTTAACTTCATAACTATTAAGATTTTCATTACACTTCCTGATACTTTAGAAAGTTATACCTTGACATTTTAAAAATTGTTTTCAGCTGAATGCAATAATTATTAAAATTTCTAAGCTTTGCTAGATTTTGAAAATAAAATATTAATAATTAAAAAATCGAAATAAAAAGCTGACCTTTCACAAAGATAAATCTTTCATTAAGCTTTTATTTTCAGCCATGGATTCCCCCTTTAATATAAAAGCGAAAACTATAAACTGATATGCATAAAAATATACAGTCGCATAAAAAAACTTTTATATTAGCCTTAGGAGGCAGTCTAGACTCTAGACCTTATCACGACGATGTCCGTATAGCTGATAGAGACGGAGCTTTGACATTGAGTGTCCGTCCGGGTCCAGCTCCGTAAACTTTACAGCCCCTTAGTGCTGTTAAAATCAATTGAAAGCAAATCAAAAATCGAATAAAAATCGTGATTTGAAGCCCCCTAAATAAGTTACAATTTGGATTCACCCTAGATCACTATCTCACTTTTTCGGAACACAGATCCGACTCTCTGTTAATTGCGTTCCCGCTGCACAGGCGAGCCAATTTCAAAGCGTATGCACAAGTGTGTATAAATTATAGATCTATGTTCGGCTGGGTGTGTGACAAACACGTTTGGCCCAATAGCGAAACCATAAGAAGGTCATAAATATTGGGCAGAAATGTTGGGGATGAGCACGAAAATAAACCAGGCAGCGGGCCGCTTCCATTGTGCGTGTGGGTGTTCCTATGCTCGGGTATATGGAATAGAATAAAATGTAATTAACACATGTCGGCCAGAGAGAGAGTGACGAAAGCAGCGGCATTACACTTGGAAGGGAAGAGGGAAGTCCCACCAAATCGCACCGAGTGAAAGAGGGCCCCACGGAGGAGCAAGAGGAAATCGAGCAAAACTTATGCAATTAATTTGCCATGCACTTGATCGATGGGCGAAATCCAATTATCTCTGTGGGTGCACCGACCTCTGACTTACTTTTCTTTGAGCGACGAAAGTGGCCTATCCAATCCTCGTTATCCTGGCGAGGAGGAGTCTCTCTCCGGTCTCCGCAGCACTACAACATAGAACAATGTCGGACGTGAGTCTTGAGTGAAACCAAGGGTAATTTTTCGTTCGCTCCAAGCTCCCAGCTCAGCACATACAATATATACACACGGCCTCTTTTACTCGGTTTTGGTTTTTTAAATTTTCGGTTTTTTGGTTGGTAGAACAGCGCGAATTCGCCAACGGTTGCTGCTTCTTCTCCGTCTTGCCTGCCCAGGAACTCGCGACTGTTCACTTCAAAGCTGTCGTCGGACTGGCCAGGGGGAAAAAAACTCGAAACTTTTGCCGCTGCCGCCGCCTCGACGCTTCGACTACATCTACATGGTTTTGCGGAGAGAGGAGCGTTTCACTCGGGGAACTCAACCCGCCAGAGGTGTCCAAGCTCCATGCCGATGCCGTTGCCTCTCACGCGCCTCTCAATCACGTAGGTTCCTCTCGCAAATTCTCGATGCCTGCGCGTGCTCGAAGCTCCCTACCGGCAATGATTTGTTCTCCGGCAGCAAAGCAGAAAGAAAAAATCAACAAAGCCGAAATGTGTCTCGCCAGTGAAATACCCTTCATACGCCGTGAGAATTATATTGTCTTAATCATGTTCAATTATTGCATCTATACTTAATATAATGCCTTTAATATTCTTCTTGCTCGGTAAAATTTAAGCTACTTAAAAAGACTATCTTTTATTGCAGTTAAAAAAACTTAAAAGTCAATTGAAATTGCATAAATATGCTTCTAAAGAAAATGCATTTTAGACCGAAAATAATTAATTGCATTCTTTGGAAAGCCAAAATTTTAAATTGAATTCTATGGCATCCCTGTCAGTTTAATTTCCGCCTGAATATCATTTCTGTCAAACTAAATTTGACATAAATCGTAACTGTACTTTATGGGGTTATCGAGTTGTCTTTTTTCCAACTGTTACCGAATCATGTACAAATCGAATATACCTCGCGAGTACCGGGTATTGTTAACAGCAACAAAATCGCACTTTGTCCTAGAGACAAAGCCCGCGCGGTTGTTGTTTTTGTCACCGGATGCCGGCGGCGCAAGAGAACTTTCTATTGACATTGCCAGTCGGTCGAAGGAGCGAGCGAAATTACGAGAGAGGGATAGAAAGTGAGAGCGACAGAGAGAGCAACAGCTGTTAACCGGCCCCCCGAAATATAGTAGAACCGCTTACATGCAATCTTTATTTCCTCCAGGATTACTGCAAAATTTAGAAATTTTGAAATCAAAAAAATTAAAATTAAAAAACAAATAATTAAATATAACTGTCGAATGCGCAAAAGCCTCCTGTTTTCGAGTTAGATAAACAATAAAAAGTTTTCAATCTAGATATCAACATTATGAGGAAGCAAAGTGCAAACTAAGGAGCTAAAACCTAAAAATAAAACTTTTATCGAGCTCACTGGACGATAAGGACTGTACTAAGATACGAATATAGATTGGAAACTAGAAAAATTGTAATATCTTATCCTACAATTAACACTCTGGAGCAGCTTGTTTCCCATGTTTCCACGACTGCAGCCAGGTACACAACAGAAGACGTCGTCGGGGGATCACATCCTCACCCCTGATATGGATGTGTGTTATGTTTGTGGAAACTTTTTGAAAATTATGGTTTGTATGTATAATAATATGTATGTATGTTGTTGAGGGAACTGGAATGCTCAGGCTATTCAGATCGGACGCGTGCGGCATCGAAAGCTTATTATATCAACAGCCGGTGTGTCTACTCTGTAGAATCGTATGACTCCAAATCGCTATCCAAATGAGATCTGAGATTCGGCGCCTATTTTGAGCGAGAGAGTGGAGAGATTCCATTCAGCGCCTACGCTCTCTGTTATCGCCGGTATCAGCTGGACTTATTCAAAGCTCCCGCTCTTAAGGCTATATATTTAGGCTGTAGATATGTAGTGGTGACACGTGTTGTATGGAAGGTTTTCAGATTTTTATTTTTATATTACGGCACGCGCGTCTGCGACAATAACAACGTACTGGACAGCGTTATCGGTGGCGGTCGGGCCCAACTAGAATGATGTTGCGTATGAGCGAAGTCAGATATACAACGATAATGTCCCCATGATTGTGTGTTTATCTGTTTGTAGGAAACTGTGTTAGTAAGGTCGTGGGATGTAACCATAAAATAGGAACAGGTAGGGAATTAATATGTTTAGAAAATGCGTTGTAAATGGCAAGGTTAAAAGGACGATACACAAAAGTATTAAAGGTATCCTATTGAAATTTAACTCATTTGCAATAAGAAATTAAAACTAACCTGTGTGCTCAAATAAATAAATTGATATTGGAAATCAGGTCATTAAAAAGTAAAATCGTTTTAAAGCTTCTTCAGTTTTAGAACTTTGAACCTCTAAGAAAAACAATAAAAAATAAAAACTCAAGATTAGATTAGAGAAATCTAGCAACTAATTGGGACTCAACTATCTATATAAAGAAGATTCCACACATCTGCTGTTAAATTATTGAGGTCTGCCGTCGTATTCGAGTGCTGATAAGAAGGGCCACGCCTCCGTCTGAATGGAAATCTTTCATAAGCCTGTTATCAAGCGAATGCAATGCATATGGCCAGTCAGAGCTAATTATTGGACATGGCGTATCTTATCAGAACATAATACCTGGAATAAATCCCTTTTACCGTGAATTATTAGGTGGGTTTATTCCGTTAACTAAAATTTCGTAGGTTCTACTTCTACATGATATGTGTTGAATATTTAAAATATAAGACAGGGTATCCAAAAGTCGAAAGCTTTTTGACGGTCTTAAACTTTAGCCGATATCTTCGACTATCAAATTAAAAATAAAACGGTGGCAGTCTTCTACACGTGCCACAGATTTCGGCACGCCGAATTGTACATGCACACAAGATAAGGATAAGATGTATATATACTATGATACTTTGGACAAGGTAGCGAATTCCACAACTCAAGAGAACCAAGAACTTTAATTTTCCTAATCTTCACATCAATTTCCTTCCTCAATCGTCATTCCAGAGTTTTGGTCAGACCATCATAAAGGTTTTTGATCCCACCTTTAAAATAGCAAAAATATTTATATCCAAATTTTGTTTGGAATCCAAGACATCCTTTAGAACGCAGATGGAAAACAATTTGGAAGTCGCCGCAGATGCCAAGGATAATCGACTCGGTTCATTGTCCGTGATACGGATGTTTTCGAAAAACTTCTGATGGCGCTACTGGCAGGGCTTGCCATGCAATTTATCGATGCTATTATCCTAAGCACGTTTCCCTTTCAATTAATCTTTGTGAAGACAGTCTTTAAATGGTTTTTACTTTATTCATTATTTGACAGTACAGTAAAGGCTCCATTGCATACTTCTTGGCGTTCTTTCAACACATATATATATATATATATTTTTTTCTTTATTATCGCCGGAATCGTTCAATTCCATTTAAACTTCACCGGACGTTTAGAGGGATGGTAGATATGAACATATGTACTTATTTAAAAATATTTACAAATATTTAGAGAAAACAAGACAGATCGATAAGTCTGTAATCGAAAGCTTATCGACTGACATTTTTATGTTTGCGAAAAACAACCCCACTGTTTCTAACTTTTGCCGACACCAGTGCTGCCAACTTGGACTTTTTCACATCAAAGCTGGCTTTTTTTGAAAGCTAACTGCGGGAAAATTTTGTGAATTGCAGGAATTGTGAAAAGCGTGAAATCAGGCTTTTTTAGAATATGAGTTGGCTGTTCCCTAACTTTTTATTGTGTTTTTAACACTTAAGTACCAAAAATGAAAAAGTGGCAGCTTTACGATAGTCACTTACAAACAAACCATATAATGTGATGGCGTATCGTTTTTCTCGACGTACGGTAATGTCATAACTCGCTTAGTATTTCCATCTATATAAAAAGTGCTCATAAATTCATAGCAAGTTGTGCCTTGGGGAGCCTGAGCAAAAAACGGTTGACATATTTGGCTTTTTTATACATTTGTTTTTAGCTTTTTATTTCGATTTTTTTGTCATTTTTGTACAGCTTTTTTCTTCATTTTTCCCGTCAAAAAAAAGCTTTTTTTTGTTGGTCAAAAGTTGGCAGCAGTGCCGACACTATTCCAAAATAAAATTATTTGTTATTGTCGCTCGCTCTGTTCGGTCGTTTACCGCGATGTCTATCTTTGCCGACGTACAAAAGGGACCTGCCATCGAGGTGTTCGCCTTGACAGCAGCCTTTAATAACGATACCAATCCCAAGAAAGTCAACCTCTCGGTGGGCGGTAAGTGATGATTTCAATTGTGCCTGCAAGAGTCGTGTGTGTCCATCAGCGAGATGTGTGTGTTACTTGGGTGTCATTGTATGAGGCTCAATTTGCTATCATTTGTTACTTGCTACGCCCTTGCACTTCCTCACCGCCGTCGCCATTGACACCCCTATGCAGTCGTTTCCGCTGCCACCCAACTTTCAGCCCGCCCCCCTGCTGGAGGTCATTTGGAAGTCAAATTGGCATATGAATTGTTTTGCTTTCTCCGTCCTTTGCTGCCCAGATTTCTGCATGTATGTATATGCGTTCTAATTAGAGTGCTTCTAAATATTGTGCGCCAAATATCAGAGAAACATTGAATACACTTTCTAAGTAAATTAAAGTGACACACTGGGCACTGGAGGGTCTTCAGATATACTTTTTAAAAACGTCCTAAAATGTAGAGTTTAAATAATTATGAATAAAAAAGTTAGTAACAGCTTTATTTAGTCAACTACACAAAATCTATATGCATTGTTAGTGGTATCTTTCTTGATATTAATTATTTGCAGTTATAGATAATTTAATATCTAATCTACTTATAATGTTAATATAGATATTCGTTATTAGATGGCAACCGAATAATTGTTTTAACAAATTGATAAATTGTTAATAATATTTAGCTATACTCTATAAAAAATATTTAATGACAATAATACAGTATATTATTACTGTTGTTTGCCATCAAAATAAAGAGTGCAGATTATCCAATTTTAATGATTTGAGTTGACTATAGTCTTTGTTATCATTAATGGCCAATGTCACACCACCTTGACCCAGAAGCTCTCTAATCTTCTTCCTTGTGAACTATAGGGCATTTCTGGTTCGACTTTCTCTTTATAAATTCTAGTTGACGTCAGCTAACACAATATTTATGTAGTTATAGCCCATGTGTACGGCGGATGATAAGGCCCCCACTTGTGTGGGGACTTCTTAGCGGGAACAACAACTGCTGTCGTCCAGCGACAATCTCGAGGCAGGTCGCCCCAAGAGCACCTCTTTTCACCTCTTCTATATTTATGTATGTTATTGCATAATTTGAATAACAATTCCCACCCAGCGGCACTGATAATTATTCAGTTGTTTGTTTGGCAGTCATTAACCTTTTCAAGCGTGTAAAGTTGATTTGTGGGGGATGAGTTTGAATCGAAGTGTGAAAGAAGTTATAAAATTAGGCCGGTAAAATATTTATTCTGATTTTGTTTCTTGAGCTATGTATATATATTATAAGCACCATTCTTATGACAAAAAAGCTAAAAGCTCAGGTGTAATATAACAGGTTATTTGCGAGTTGCGTCCAGTGAATGATCTCGAGTTCAGCTACTACTTTCGGAATTTCTAACAAGTTCATTATTCAATTCGTTATGACTTTTTATAGTCATTGTTTTTTTCATGTTTACGCTGTTTCTTGTTTTTATAATGCTACAAATGTATAAATACTATCCGGCCGACCAATTCATTCAATTGGTTTCAAATAACCCGACGAGCTGCTGCAATAAACGAATAATAAATTTGGCCTAGAAACAACATACAGAAATAAACGACCCTATCAGATTCCGTGCAGCATTACGGATTGATTAGGCTTGTTAAGTCCGCCTCGATAAGAGTTGAATATTGTACGGATTTCAGCACTTTAACCGATGGATTTCCTTGGGCTCTTGAGCAAGAAGTGGACTTCGAATAAACCTGGTTACTCATACGAGCTATTATTTCACATTATTCACAGCTTACAGGACAGATGCCGGAGTTCCATGGGTGCTGCCAGTGGTGCGAAAAACAGAGATATCCATTGCCAGCGATGAGAGTATAAACCACGAGTATTTACCAGTGACTGGTGAGTAAAATACCTTACTTATAGATATGTTTCTTGTTTATTTTAATTAATTCAATTAATATTTTTTATAATTAACCAGGCTTGGAAACGTTCACAAATGCGGCTACGGAATTGGTGCTGGGTGCCAATTCCCCTGCCATCAAGGAGAAACGCGTACGTTTATTCCTTTGATTAATTCAATCATCTACCCTAACTTATCATATCTTCTTTGCAGGCCTTTGGTGTGCAGACCATTTCGGGCACCGGTGCTCTGCGTATTGCCGCCGATTTCCTGCACACTCAGCTGAAGCGCAATGTGGTCTACTACTCGAATCCCACTTGGGAGAACCACCACAAGATCTTCGCGGATGCTGGCTTCACTACACTCAAGTCGTACCGCTACTGGGATCAAAGCCAGCGTCAACTGGACTTCAAGAACATGGTGGCTGATCTGAATGAGGCCCCCCCTGGTGCTGTGATCATCCTACACGCCTGTGCCCACAACCCCACGGGCATTGACCCCACGCAGGAGCAGTGGAAGGAGCTGGCCGATCTGATGGAGAAAAAGAAGCTCTTCCCGCTATTCGATTCCGCTTACCAGGGTTTTGCCAGCGGCGATCCGGACCTTGATGCCTGGGCCGTGCGCCACTTTGTGGAGCGGGGCTTCGAGCTTTTCACCTGTCAGTCGTTTGCCAAGAACTTTGGTCTTTACTGCGAGCGTGCCGGTAATCTGACGGTGGTGCAGCAGCATGGAGCCACAAAGGCAGCAGTGCACTCGCAACTGACGTTGCTTATTCGTGGTCAGTACTCGAACCCGCCCGCCTTCGGAGCCCGCATCGTATCTAAGGTGCTCAACACACCGGAGCTGCGCAAGGAGTGGTTGGAGTCCATCCAGACCATGTCTAGTCGCATCCGGACGATGCGCAAGGCGCTGCGCGACAAGCTGGTGGAATTGGACACACCCGGCAATTGGGACCACATTGTTAACCAGATCGGCATGTTCTCGTATACGGGATTGAACGAGAGCCAGGTGAACGCTCTGATCAAGGAGTACCACATTTACTTGCTGAAGACGGGACGCATCAACATGTGCGGACTGAACAATGGAAACATTGATTATGTAGCCAATGCGATCAATGCTGCTGTCACCGGAAAGTCAGGAAACGCCTGTCCCTGCGACAACAAATTGTAATCGATCAATGATTAGGCAAGATATTTACTGAACATAACGCCCGGATCAACGATAGCTGTCTGCACCATTAGCATTTATATACATCGGAACCCAATAGAAATTGCAATTACAGCGTTTATAAGCGGCTTTTATATGGAAAAATTATACAGTTTAAACAGTATGAAATATTGGGCAGTTTACCTAAATTGTGCACGTTTAATGGCCGTAATAGATATTGGTTAAAATACGATGTTTAGCTGGATAACTAAATCTTTATTGACTTGTATGTAGTCCTTAATTACAACGACAATAACATTACTGAAGTATTTCATAAGGAATTGAGTTTTATTTTGAAGTGGCACGAGACCTAAATTTGTTTGTAGTACATTTGTTAAGTAATTTAAATAAGTTTTATATTAGAGTTAAAACTTATTTTTTCATTAAAAAAAAGGGATTTAAATTGCGCACGTAACGTTTAAAATATAACATTATTTGAAAATTACGCCTCTCGTTAAACCTATCGATAATTCGATTGTAAGACATTTGCAAGCTTTCCAGAAATTCCATCTCTAAAAGTCGAATTGAAATGTTTGTTGGCAAAAATTAAAAAAAATATTCGGGTATTCTAAACAATTTTTCAATGGCAGGTGATTAAATAATACAAATCAATTCAAGTTTCTTAATATAAATTTAATGGTTTCTGTCAGCTGATCCAAATAAATCCTCCACATCGAAGGAAGCTGACGAAACCCCACTGTTTCCTCCTGCGAAACCCGGAAAACGAGTAGACTATGGGACAAACAACACCTTGGAGCTGCTAGAACGAATACCCAGCCAAGTGGTGGACCTCAAGCTAGATGATGTCCTCACGGCGGTTAAGGAGGTGGACAACCTGTGCGACTATCCCCGCTGCAAGACCAAGACTAGCCTCATGGGCCAGGACTGTCAGCATTGCAAGAAGAGATTCTGCTTTAAGCACGGCTTGCCGGAGGTTCACGGCTGCGGCGAGGAGATCAAGCGGGACGAGCGCAAGAAATTCCTGCATCCCAAGCCGGCCAGAACCATTCGCCAAGAGGAGGATGTGAAGAATGCGAAGAAGCGGCTGGATGCCAAGTTGAAGGATATGCAGGTGGGACGCATGCAGAAGACCACCGGCGGTGGGAGCGGAGGTTCCAAGAAGAATAAGGGAAAATAGGCGAATTCTTAATGAAATTTTAGTTAAAAAACGTTACAAGTGCAAAAATAAAAACAAAATAATGTAAAAGTACACACACACACACAAACCATCATCTGCTGAAGTAAACAAAAGTCAGCTGTTTTCCGATACCAATTCCGAATCGTAGTTTAACAATTTAATAACAATAACAATGCTTATAGCGCGGTTCAGAGCCTTGTTTATCCCCAAAATTGTTGATTTTACTCGACCAACCTGCCGGAACCTGCAATATACTCAAGGTCAGTCGCCAGAGCCAAGAATACGGGAGTATTTTTACTACATCGACCACGAAGGAATGGTGAGTCTGGACACATAGCGAAAATTACTTTAAACACATTCGAAAAACACTTTGTAGCTCTTTTTAGACGATGCCAAGATGAAGAACTTTACCAGTTGCTTTAAGGAGAAAGACTTTCTCAAGTTCTTCTTTAATCGTGTGCGTCTGAACAAAACGGACAGATATCAGAGCGATTTCCCCTATATTTCACTATGTGGACGCGAAAGGAACTTCATTCGATGCGATGACACACCACTTGTGTTCACGGAACAGTTGCAAAAAGATGACACCGAAGTTCTTAGTTATGCCCATTCCGGACACGTCCTCACCCTGCCCTACGAGCCATACAAACTATACATGGATCCGAGGAATGGGAGGGTATACCATCCAGCAACGCCACAGGTGGGTGGCATCGGTTTGGTGCGCTCCAAATTGGCTATAGAACTAAGCCAGCACTTTGAGTTTTCGACTGGCCAGGCATCACCCACACATTTTCGATGGAAAGGCGAGCGCTTGAAGCTGGAGAACGACTGGGTTTGTGAGACCCAAAGGTTCCCTATGAACGAAGAGTGTATATAATCGAGTAGCTTTAACAGTTTAATATTGAGACATTACATTTCGAATTCCTAAAGCTAGTATATTGCTTTTACTCAATGCTGAGGGGCTTGAACTCGCCCTCCTTTACCCACGAGAGGCCAGTGGCATGTCCTCCGTTCGCCTGCTGCGACGTGGTCTCTAGCTGCTTGATCTTGCCTGCCTTGATGCGCTCCAAAACCGGTCCGTGTACATCCAGCTGGAACTTTTCGAATACTATATAATGAGGATCCTCTGTGGGTGGTGTGTCGTAAACGCGTGCCTTGCTTTCCTTTATGTTCTCCTGCACACGGGCGGCGAACTCCTCCCTATTTGTCATCAGGAGATCGGCAGCTTCGTTGTTTTTCAACTTGTCCGCTTCAATGCCTCGGATACTGTCGGCCGGGTCGGAGAATATGACCTGCATGTACTTGAGAAGCTGCCACAGATGATCTTCGCCGCAACGCCACTCCGGAAAAGCGTGACTGATGTCCAAACTGTGGGTGTAGGGGCAGACATGGGGATGCAGTACATCCTGCTGAAATATCACGGTCTAAAAGGAGAAATATTAAAATACATTATTGGGATATAGGTAGGCGCTGACATACTGGAAGACTTTTGTCGTCGGGAAAGCGATCGGGCAATAGAATTGAGAAGCGAAACACACTCTCCGCGTAGAAACCTTGGCGTCCAAAGAAAACACCGAACCATTCTGTAAAATTTAACAATTAGACAATGGCTTTTTAATTATATATTTTCTATACTAACGCAAGGAATTCGCATAGCTGGGTATCACGTAAATACCACTCAACTTCTCCGATTCAATCATTTTGCTGATAAAGAAAATTTTGTAGAGATTTTCCCCCATTAGGTGCACAAGAAACTCACTACTCAGCAAGTATTTTGTACTCCTGCTGGATGGTGGTTATCAATAATTTATCGTCCCTCTTATTGGCATCCAAGTCGAGCGTCATCTTGATGATATTATTAAAATAAACTAAACACAAAACTTGTAAAATAAACAAACCGAAAAAAATTGTATTTATCGAACAGCTGTTCGTTGCAGCTCTGACACATTTGGCAAAAAAAACTTCGGCTGGTCATACTAATTCGGCGCCAATTCTGAATATATTGCTTTATTACACTCGCAAGGCTTACCCGAATTCTTTTTTGAGAAAAAACTCAATTCTCTCACAATTCTTAACCAGTTGATAAACAGAGCTGAACCGAAATATGTGGAAAACTTATTTCAAGGGGGATCGAAGAGCACGCGCTCTTCGATGGTTTACACTTCCTTGCCCTTTAGAGTGACGGTCACACTAAGTAACCTAAACAACAAAATTAAAAAATAAACTAAAAAAGCATGCTTTTTAAATCCTGACAAAGTCATGTCAACCACATTCGAGGGAGAGCTCTCAGACAAGCTGCAAGTCATGGAAGTGAACAAGGACGTAGCGGACAAACCCCAGGAGGAGGCACCTCAAGGCAGCTATAGTAATTTACCTCCAAAATCCGATGCACACTCGGCTTCCTCCAGCAGCATCATCAAAAAATCCTCGGAACCGGAGCCCGAGTTTTATAACAAGGCGCAAAAGTATTGGGCCGAGGTTCCAGCGACAGTTAATGGAATGCTCGGCGGCCTCGGCTTCATCAGCGCTATTGACATACAGGGATCCAGCGTCTTCCTACGCGAGATTCGTGTGCCCGGCACAAAGTTGGCCTTGGATTGCGGCGCCGGAATCGGCAGGGTGACGCGTAACCTTCTTATCCCACGCTTTTTTCGCGTGGATCTCGTCGAACAGGACCAAGCCTTTGCCGAGAAGGCCCGTGAGTACTGCACCTCGGAGAATATGGGTTCCGGACAGGTGGGCGAGATCTACAACGTGGGCCTGCAAAAGTTCACGCCCACGCAGCAGTACGACCTCATCTGGAGCCAGTGGGTGTTGGGCCACCTGACGGATAGCGATCTAGTGGCCTTCTTTCGCCGCATTAGGCAAGGATTGGCGCCTGGCGCCTTCTTTTGCCTCAAGGAGAACGTGAGCAGCTCGAAAAAGACAGTGGAAGATGAGGAGGACTCTTCGGTTACCCGACCACTTGAACACTACGAACGTTTTCTAAAGGAAGCTGGTTTTCGTATTGTGCGCAAAGTTAAGCAACAAAACTTCCCCAAGGGACTCTTTCCGGTTTACATGATTGCCTGCAAGCCCCTCTCAAAGGACTAGATTAAGGTTTATTTAGTCTTACCATTGATGTACAAGCGATTGTATCAGACAAGTAAATTCGATGTCACAATTAATAGCTAGTCATAACAAATTTTATCGTTTTTAGCAACTAACAAATAAGCTTGAACGAGCTCTTAGTAGTTCCTTAATTAATCCTTGGAGCATCCTTGGAAGTTTCCACAGAAAATACACATATTTCTTTTTTAAAAAAGAATCGAATGTAGTTTCCTTTATTATACTTTTCCATAAATAATATCTATATATAATACAACTGTCTGCTATTATTTAGCTGAGGAAATGGCCGTGACGCGCTGATCTACTTTAGCCACCTTGCTGTTGATGGTTTCCAGATTCTGAGCAAAGGTCTCCTGCACGGAATGCAGCAGTTCCTTGTTGTTGACCAGGCTGGTGGTTATAGTACCCTGTTTCTGCTCAATCTCAGCTATTATCTTGGCAAAGTTGTTTGCTAATAAGAATTAATCATTAGTACTTAAGTGAACCTAACATTGAGTAATAGCATCTTACCATATTTATGGAGAGCCTCGAGGGCCTGCATGCGCTCGATAACGTGCGGCAATATTTCTACCACCGGCTCTGTGCGCTTGGCGATGTCGTAGAGCTCCGTTATCTTCTGGTCCCGCTTGGCATCCTGGGCACTTCCACTAGACTTCTCGGCGATGGCGTCCATCTTGCCGGCCAGCGAGGTCAGGCGTTGTTCGATGGTGTCCAGCTTGTCTGGCTGCAGCAGTGCAGCCTTGGTGCTGAGTTGACGGACAGCTTCCAGTACATTATTGGTATTGGTAGCGGCGGTAAGGCGGCTCAGCTTGTCGGGCTGGGCACCCACCACCTTCTCCAGCTGCGAGAGTCGCTGCTCCAGGCTGGCCACGCGTGCTGTGGCCGCTAAGTCAGTTCCGGGCGTAGGTATAGCCGTGAGCACGCCGGATTGCTTGAACTCCTCCACTTGGCTGATGAGGGCCTTCACCTGCTTGCTGTTGGGCACCTGCTCTTTGCCTAGAACCTGCTCCAGCTTGAGGGTATCCAGCACCTTCTTGGCCGTGGTGATGACTGTGGCCACGGCGTCATAAGATTGCTTCTCCTCGTCGGCAATCTTCCGGTCGACCTGGAGGGCGGCCACCTCGTTCAGCAGCTCATTCATCTCGATCTGCAAGCGCTGGCACTTCTGCACGGGCGTCTCCTTCTCGCCCAGGCCCACCAGCTCGTAGTCACCGGAGCCGCGAGCATCGTATCCCCGGCATACGCGCCGTCCGATGCGATCCGTGAAGTCAACACTGCCTTCGAGACTGGCCCCGCTGAAGCGCTTGTGGGCGGCGCTTGGCGAGATGTGCAGGCGCTCGATGGCCTCGTTCTCGGGTTCCTCCTCGTAATAGTCGGATGTATCGGGCTCAGCGTCATCGGGTGTTTCATAGACATCCGGCTGGTCATAAGCCTAATTGGGAGAAAATTAGCCAATTGGCAAAAACAAAAGCTTGCACGTCACTGCCAGGGACCCAGGCACTGCTTCCACTTACAATTCCGGGCAGGTTCTGGAACTTGGGATCGGCCATTACAGTGGGCACGTCGACGGCGATGTCCTAAATCCTTGAGCGACGAAATAATTGTTGTTTTTTGCCAAGCAAAATCTTTTTCGCAAAATGCAATCTGATGTCATAAAAGATATGACCGTTTGCAGTTGGAAGGGTAACTCTCAAACGCGTTATGTCAGCTGGTATTTTTTCTTAGTTTGGTATATATTTAAATCAAGAAAAATCATATCTGCCGTTATCAATTGTAACGTAAATAATTAGTTGCACTTCAGAACAAGTAATAAAAAATATGTAAACGCATATTTGAGAAACTATTAACTGCATTGTGGCCACAGCAAACTGCTGGTATGTACCCAACTGGTATCTAGGTACATTTAGACTTTCAAAAATAGTTTGGTATTCAAACACACACGGTCATATTGTCCCTTGACTAGGTACAAACTTTATCAACACTATAGTTTTGCGGGCGCTGTGAGTGGGCGGAGGAGCTGCTAGTTTTTTGGATTATAGTTGCAAATTTCACATTCGAGGCGCAGAGAATGTCGTGTTCCGAGTTTTGTTCGCCCAGGTACGACGAGCTGCCGCTGGAGGTGAGTGAGTGAGTGCGTCGGCGGTCCGCGGCAGTCCCGTGACCGATCCATCATCGAAGCGCACATATACCTCTCTACCTGTTAGGGCAGCCGTCAGCTGATTGTGTTTTGCCTGTTCTCTTTCAGATTGTTTTGAAGATTTTCAGCTACTTGGGCTACTCGGACCTGCAGGCGGCCGGGGGAACCTGCCAGCGGTGGCACGCGGCGCTGGACCAGACGGAGTTCAACATGCGCACGCGCGTCTGCTTTTCCAAGGTGGTTCTCTCGGACCAACTGAGTCCTGTGGCGGATCTGCTGCGCTGCGAGCGCCGCTTCAGGCACTTTTTGTTCGAGGACGTGACGCTGGGCCAGGTGAAGGAGCTGATGCGGTTTATGGGCAGGACGGCGCATTCACTGGCCTTGGACAATGTGGATCTGAACGACAAGCAGTTCTACGGCATGCTGGGCGTGCTGCCGCACCTGCACTCGCTGTCGCTCAAGCGCTGTCTGCCGCTTTTCATGTCCGGATCGTTTCTGGACACGCACAACAACTCCTGCCCCGATCTGAACGACTTGGCCAGCAACCTGGCCGGAATCAGGGAGCTGACGCTGTGTGAGAATCAGTATCTAACCGACGCTATCCTTATGCGGCTCACCTCGTTCATGCCCAGCCTCGAAGTGATCAACATGTCCGGCTGCCACATAGCCTTCCACAACGCCATTCATCGCAGGTTTTATCCTGGCAACAGCTCCTCGGATCACGTCCTACCCAGTGAATCTGTGCTGACGTTCAAGTTCATCCTGACCATTTTGAATCTGCAGCGGCGGACGCTTCGCCAGCTGGACTTTAGCCACACGTTAATAGGTCAGGCCTTGCTTGCCCTCAGCGACCTTAATCTCCAGCTGCAGCGCCTGTACTTGGCCGGATGCCGCCAGCTGAATTGCACGACCATCAGGAACTTCCTGGCCACTCAGCCCAGTTTGACTGCCTTGGATTTATCGGCCACGATGTGTGTGAGCGACGAGAATCTGGCAGCTCTGGTGCAAACAAATCCGCAGTTGGAGCACTTGAAGGTCAACGGATGCCTGAGCATCACCAATGCAGGAGCCGTGCACTTGGCCAAGCTGAAGCGTCTCAAGAGCTTGGACATTTCCAACTGTGACAGCATAACCAGCAGTGGTATCACTGAGGGCGTGGCCAGCGAAGAGAACAAGGTCCTGGAGGAGCTCAATGTGTCTTACTTGCAGATCTGCCAAGAGTGCATCAAGGCCATTGCCAGTAATCTGCGCTGCCTAAGATCGCTGCACCTAAATCACTGCGTCAATGGGGCCACCGACGAGGCAATTCAATCGGTCATCGGGCAGCTGCGTTGGCTGCGCGAACTCTCCCTGGAACACTGCAGTATGGTGAGTCAATAAATAACTAATCCTCCAGCTTTTCTCCCAACCTGTTCATGTTTTTTTATAGCTAACAGATGCCGCCCTCACGGGCATAAACATATCCAAGCTGGAGTTGAGTCGGAAACAGTCTGGTTCCCAGGTTTCCTCAATGGACAACTTCTATCCGCCGTACAGCAGCACTCTGGCGGAGCGCGACAGCTTGGCGGGATCGTTGCAATCCATCAAGATATCGCTGAGAAGCAAGGCTGAGGATGAGATTGTGCGGGACGCAAGACGGAAGCAGGCCATGCTGGCTGCTTACGAAATGAACCTCATACGCGAGGACGACTTCGAGGGCCACAACATACAGCAGTTGAGGGGCTTGAGGTCCCTTAACCTACGAGGCTGCAACAGGATCAGCGATGTGTCCCTCAAGTACGGCTTGAAGCTCGTAGAGTTAAAGCGCCTGTTGCTCTCTAACTGCCAACAGATTTCGCTGCTAGGCATGGAGGCGGTGGCTAGCAGCTGTCCCTCCATCGAAGAGCTGGACTTGTCCGACTGCTACAACATTATGGACAAGACTATACAGGTGATCACCGCCAAGTTGCCCCGTCTGCGGGCCTTGCACATAAGCGGTTGCAGTCAGCTCACGGAACACACGCTGGACGCCATTATCACGAACTGCACATGCCTGCAGACTCTGTCTATCTATCGTTGCCGGAGCATGTACACGGACTTAGAGGAACGGCTGTCCGGCGTGCGAACGTTGCGCAACCTAAATATGGACAATCTGACGAGCATCGACAACGCCGAGTTCTTCCGCTTAAAGAAGCGCCTCGATTACTGATATTTCGCCGCCATCTTTATTGTGCTTGTGTTGTATTACTTTCAGTTGTACAACTTTCGCTAGTCAATCGCCCAATCCCAGCAGCTTCAGCGCCCTTATATATATTTATTTTTATCTTCAACAATCGGCTCCCCGGCGGCAGGGTCCCAGCTGTGAAGGCTATAGTCAAATATACTTGCATATATGCGGCCATGATAAATGTATTTGCATGTACACTCACTTTTAAACTAACCACGCGCACTTGTCTCTAGGATTAGGTGAATAATTACAAGTCTCGATTGTAATTTGGTTATTCAAATAATTGTCCCCAAATAATGGTCCGCATTTAACTGTGATTTTTTATATACAGTACGTATTTTTCGTATGTTAAGTAAACGCGATTGTAAGTTGTTACGTGATCAGTTGCCTGACATCAAGTTGTTTTCGTTATTTGTTGAGCGTTACTATTGTGTTAAATTCGTTGATTAATTCGATATAAGCATAACGTCCGTAGAAACGAATGTTTAATTGATGTAATTACATATTTTATTACTCAGTCTTTGTATAAATATAAGCTTTAAGCGATAAAATCGTTGACAAAGAACAGATTTCCTTTTTTAGAAAATATATTTGCAAGTAAAGCGAAAAATTAAAAATGTATCTGAGAAAATCGAAAAACTTAGTCAAATTTATATAGTTAATGTAGATGTCTTTAAAATAACAAGTTAAATAAATAGGAAATTAATTAAGCAATTGACTGTTTTTACATCGTTAAAAAAATTAACAAACAAACTCAGACTCTCTTTTTGTGAAAAATGTTTATTAATGCAAATAAAGAAATTACATCACGTTTTCAAAAAACATGTTAAGTGTTTCAATAAAGAAAATTGAGAGCTAGAATTTACAGAAAATATGGATATAATATTTGATGATTGATATTTGACGCAAGGATCGGTATGTAAATGTTTATTTATTCCCTTGCAAAAATCCCAAAAATCGTACCATTTGGAAATCATTTGATTTTTGGTTCAGTTGTGATATTTCAAAAACATTGATTTAGAAAAAAAAATATAAATAAATAAAATACATAAATATACATATGTATTTTATATTTTCTTCATTTATTTGAAGTCCAAAACACCAAACCAAAAGTTTGCAACCAAAATCTGATCAATAAGGAATAAAACAGAGCAGATAAAAATAAATTTAACTCTACTTTTTAAAATGCCCAATATGCCAGTATTCTAATGAAAGCCAACACAGATATTTATAAATATTTGTATATATGGCAATTTTCCTAAAATATTTTATTTTACTTTCTTTTTCGCTGTCTCTCTTTATATCTGTATCTCTACATTTTTCAATATCTCCGTATATTTCTCTCTCCTTGTCTCTCTTTTACTCAAACTCGCTTACTTTCTCTGATATCTCTAGAGATATCCCTTTCTAGAGAGAAACTTCGAGCACAGAGAAAATAAGCGAGTTTCAGTAAAAGAGAGGCAGGGAGAGAGAAATATACAGAGAGGTCGAAAAATCTCTAGAGATATCTCTTTCTAGCTTTCACTTTTTCTGTTCTTGTTACTCGGAGACAATAAATATAGGTAATCCCGTCGCACTGAGCTCATTCTTTCTACGGCCTTGCCACTGTTAACATCTATAGAGATAGTGGTAGTGATAGTGATTGCCCTTCGATCCCAAAAATATTGCCTGATCTACATTTACAACCAGGAAGAAACTTAATTCTATGAATTGAAGTCATTAAAAATATAACACTACACACGCGAAGGAATGATGAAAAAGGATAACCGTCCTTTGCTGCGGTAAGTCTTAACGATTATATCATGTATATATATTTAGATACTATAGGAGGGATCATGCCTATGCCTAGAATCAGTAGTGCTATGAAATTATTTTTCAATGATTTTCCTTTTCCTGACTCCATTACAAGTTAAAGTGAATCAGCAATTAGTTATGATAGTTGAAAAATTATAATATTCAAAATAACGCTTTAATTTACCCAGAATACATCTATTTTAAGTTTTTTTTGTAGGAATATGAAGGGAGGCCAAGAGTCATATATAAATATAAGTTTATACATTAAAAAATAAAAAAAATAATTTTTTTTAGAACTATCGTCATTAAAATTGTCAAATATACATCAAATTATTAATAAAAATACAAAAAAATTTACATAAAAGAAGCAAACCTAGTTTAATTAATTATTTTAGAAAAGTAATTTAAGGCAATTATTGAAAATGAAGCTTAAAATTTAAAATAAATACCATTTTGGATATTTGTGAGCAATTATCATTATTGATATTTTAAGATATATCCAACATTTCGAGACTTTCGTAATAATATTTAGTGTGATATTGATGTTTATATATTATATCCAACTATTCTACCCGACATACATGCATATAATAATCTTTGGGAGCATAAATTACCGCCTAGTGCCCATCCAGAAAGTGTAATATAGAAATTCCAAACATACAATGTTCGTTAAAAATGAATAGATTTATTTGAAAATGAGTTAAGAACATTTGCTGTTATACGTGCTAGAATCGTCGTCATCAAATATTTCATTTTTGGAAAAGGTCTTCGTCTTCCTACGTACATATGTAATAAAAACGATTGTGTAGGATATTTGTTGCTTAAAATACATTGCTAAAGTTGACTAGGTAAAAATTCCAGCTGGTGTCAAAGCTACCGCGCTACAAAAGTGGATCCCGAGAGTCCTTGGACCGTTCAGTTCCGTGTGATTGTGCCCAGAATGCGGAGGTCGTCTCCAAAGTGTGCTTAGCCGCCGCCGCCTCCGCCGGATAGCTCGTCCTCGTACTGCTTGCGGAAGCAGTCACCCACCGGGAAGAAGTCCCAGCTGCGCTGCTGGTACATGTTCCACACGTACGTCTCCTGGCCGGTGTACTCCGTGTCCGGCTTGTTAATCAAATGCATCAGGAAGAACATGTAGTTGGCCAGGTTGTGCTCCTTCTGGACGTGCGTGTCGAAGCCGTGCGGTACTATGTCGAAGAAGTCCTTGCCCATTCCGCATATGAAGCAATTGGACTCCATGTTGTCCTTCACCGACTCCAGCTGGTCACGCAGCTCGCCAAAGGCGTCGATGATCAGACCCTGGATGATGGCCAGCAGGATAATGATCACGAAGAAGAAGAACGTGATGTCGAAGATGATGCGATAAACCTCGTAGTCGTCGCCATCCGGATCACCGATCTCGTCACCTATGCCACCGCCCGCTCTCACGCCCTTGTAAAGATGGAACACGAAGCAGGTCAACATGTCGTGGCACTTCTTGTCCACCTCCTCGTCCTCCTCCTGAATGTAGAACTTCCTGAAGAAGTTGAAGGCAATCACCGTGTAGATGTACACGATAATGGTCAAGAGCATCACGGTCAGGACAAGTTGCTTGCCGTTGTGGGTGACGGACTGCAGGATGGTGCGCAGCGTCTTGAAACCCACGGCCACATCCAGCAGATGGGCGGCAAAGAAGAAGTTGTTGAAGTTGCCCATCACCGAGAAGCTGAAGTACCACAGCGAGTAGAGGAAAGCATTGTCCGTGAAGGTCACTCCGGCCTTCCACACCTGGTAGCGCCAGTCGATGTTCATGATGTACTTGAAGATGCCCGTCTCCTCGCTCTCCTGCGCGGTGAAGGCGCTCTTCTCCATGCCCAGCAGGTTGGAGATGGAGTCGAAGTCATAGGTCTCGCTGTACTTCTGTCGCACCTTCTTCTTTACGAACTTGTCCCAGTAGTTGACCGGGAAGCTCTTCGCCGATATCACCAGCTTGTCCCAGTGCGACTTGAAGTCGTCATCCTCCGGCTGCTCCGCAATGAACAAGCCATCGAACTCCAGTCGGCGGGCAATCTCCTTCTCGCGCTTGAAGATGGCCAGAGGTACCTTGAGGTGATAGTAGGCGATCAGCATGGCCAGGGAGACGAGCGAGTGCAGGCAGGCGGCCATGCGTAATACGTGCTCCATGTAGAAGAAGTCCTCGTCCACGTGTACCAGTTCCGGTATCTCGTCTTCCATTTCCCCGTCGCCCGACCCGCCGTCTCCTGATCCCCCAAAGCCAGATCCCGTGATGTCAGCACCTGCTCCCGAGCCAGAGCCCAGGATGAGTTCCTCCTCGCCGGAGCTCTCGCCTTCCTCGGCGAAAGAGGTGACCTTGTAGAAGAGCAGCATGAAGTTGATGCTGAAGGCCAGCACCAGGGCCACGTACTTGAGGTTGTAGAAGTTCCTGGCCAGGAAGCTGACGGCCCGATGGGTGTACTGCGAGAAGTCGATCTGGTGGACAGCAGGCGTCTCCTGTGGCGCGGCCGATGACTTCTTGGCCTCCGCCTCGATGGAGGCCATGGCCGCCTCCTGGGCCTTCTGTGCCTCCTGACGCTCCTGGGCCGCCTTCTTGGCTGCCTCGCCGCCCAGCAGATCCACAATGGAGATTGGCTCCTGGTGTGGCTCGCCCTCGGCCAGTTCACCGGTGGCGGCTGTATCGTCCTCGGGACTTGACTCGCCGCCCTCCTCCATTGAGGAATTGGCCGGGGACTCGTGCACCACCACCTTGTACATACCGTTCTCCTCCTTGTTGATGTCCAGGCCAAAGGCTTGTACCGTGCCCGGTGGCTCCTCAAGCGGTAGCGGTGGCAAGGCTCTACCAAACGTTTCCTCCTCTACAACTGGTTCCTCCTCCTGCTCCGGAGCAGGTCCACGCATCAGGTTCAGCAGGATTCCGAATATATAACGCACCACGCAGAAGTGCGCATATCCCGTGTAGTAAAATATGTAGAAGATGATCTTGAAGAAGCCCACGATCAGCTCCGGGATGGACTTGGTCTGCATGACGCCAATCTGGTGCTTGATGTTCGCCGGACTGAGCATGTGCACGCCGAACTTGAGGCCCTCCTTGACGGCGGTGATGGTGCGCCGGATGGGATCTCGGGCGGCACGCTCCTCCTCCTCCTCGCTCATGTAGGAACTATAGGCGGTGTCACGCTTCACGTTACCGCCACCGTCGTCGGTGGCCATCAGGCCGGAGGCGTGGGTCATCTCAAAGATGGCGTCCTCGCAGAAGTTGACAAAGGCCTCCAGCTTCTCCTTGTCACCGCCCTCGGTGACGATGGAGTAGAAGAAGGCGCGCTTGGATTCGCGAATCTGCGGCTTCTCCCACTGCTCGATGTTTGAGTCCTTGATCTCGAAGTAGACGCGCTCGATGCGCTTGGAGCTGCCGAGGATCTCGATGCGGCCCAGGAAGGGCTCGAAATAATTGAGCACCGAGCCGGCGGTCTCCAGGAAGCGCGCCAAGCGCGGCTCGTTGGGCATGTGTTCGCTGAGGTTGGTCAGCAGCACAGCCAGGTTGAAACCGATCTCCTTTGATGGTTCGTGGAAGCGCTCCACGAAGGCCCGGTAGTCGATTTTGCCCTCGTGGTTGCGCTCGCAGCAGGCCAAAAGGAAATCCATTTCTTCCCTGCAATCAAAGGTGATAATCGATGTGGGATGACCCTTAATCCTCAAGCTGTACTTACGGCGTGTAGTTCTTGGACTGCTCCATCTTCTCCCTGAAGTCCTTGGGCGTTACCCAGCCCTCGTTCTTCATGTCGATCTCGTGGAAGCTGGGTGATTCGATGAGGTCAGCCAGCTTGAGGAACATATCAAAGTACTTGAGGATGAGCTCCACATTGGAGGCGGACTCCACCAGAGTGTCCACCATCTGCTTGCCAATGGTGCCTGTAAAAATGGTTTAGAAATTACCAGGAACTGTTTAAGTTAAAAAGGGAGATTTAATAGACTAAGTGGATTTGAAATCGTTTCTTGAGGATCCTGTTTTTCCGATTTCCCTGAAAATCTAAACCAAACCTACCATTCACAACATTTCCTTCCAGCATAGACAACATCATGGTGATCATGTCCTTTTGCAGATTGAGCAGCTCCTTGAGTAGATCCACCTGGCTGGAGTGTTTCGATAGCTTGTCCTGCATGTGCGAGAACAGGAACAGGAATCCTCCAACGGCATCCCACAACCTGGAGTGGGCCAATGCCTGCTGATTGAGGGTACAGGGACCCTGGATGACCTCAGTGAGGGTGTTGAACACCTGGCTGGCCACTCCGATGGCCTTGAAGAAGTTGGCCTTGCCGGCGGGATCGATGATCTCCTTGCTGGAGTAGTGCCAGTAGAAGTCCATGATGGACTCCTGCAGTCGCAGCAGATAATCCACCGTGCAGATGACCACGTTGACAGTGGTGGTGTTGCCGGCCTGCGTCCTCAAGTAGTTTTGCCACTCTGTGGGTAAGAGCAATGGGGATTAGCTTCATTTTGGAGAGGCAAACGTGAAGGGTAGAACTCACCCAAATTGTGACCCTCACAGGTGAGCTGAATGAACCGGAACAGGGCACAGGTGAACTCCGCGTCGTGCATGTTCTTCTCGCCGGCGGCACCCTCGGAACCTACACCAAGACCTGCACCCGCACTCGGAATATACTCTTTGTTCGTGTGGCAAATTTTGGGTTGGTGGATTGGTACAACGATAGCGGGAGTCACGTTCATAGGATTGGTGGGTTGTTGGTAATGGTTGGCATGCGAGGCATGGTGGTGATGAGGTTGGGTGATCAGGTTGGGAGATCAGTCGGAAGGAAGTAGACACACAAATCAATACAGTAATCGAACTTAGAAGAGTGCGAACCAAAAAGTTAACGGGCGCGGACGCGGGCGGCCAACTGAAAGCGGGAGGAGCTCGGAGGGATTGGGTGCGGATGGACTTACCCTCTGCTTTGGTGTTACGCTCGAAGGCGTCCAGGTCGAGTACGCTGCAGGAGTTCATCAGTCCGGCAATCGAGGTGAAGAACCCGACGTCCTTCTTCTCCTTGAGGTGATTCAGCATGCCCATCTGGATGTCGATGTTGCCGCCGCGGAGAATGGCGATGCCGAGATTGAGTGTCGTCATTACCATCTCCGAAGGTATACCTTTGGAGGCGGAAATGTGCAACAGCACCATTTCGGCAACGCCACGATTCGAGAGGCGCGCCTGGTGGAAGAGCAGCTTCTGCTTTTCCATCTCTTGTTCCTATACAGGGGTTTATAAAGGAGGTTAATGAAAGAACTTAACTGGAGGGATAAAGCTCGGGATTCCCATTCGGGAATTGGGACAAGGAATTAGTCAGGATCTCCCAGGACTCCAGCTGCATAACAAATAGTTACCATTAGTTGCCTCATCCGACACTTAGTAAGACATGTCGGACGTTAGGGTTTTATTATTAGCGGAGGTTAGTGCTGGACCTGGGTCAGTTGGGATCGACTTACATGGATGCTGGTGCCTTCGCCCTCTTCGCCACCCTCACCGCCCTCCTCGTCGCCGCCCTCCTCTTCCTCCTCGCCGCAGGACTTGGCCGCAATCTGGGCGTAGGACATGTAGAGCAAATCCTCCTGGAGGGCACCACTGCGCTCGGTCATGGCGCCGCGGCAGAAGGTGGTCACCAGCTGGGTGAGCGGATCCGGCTTGCTGTCCGTCTCCTCCTCGTCCTTCTTGGACTTTTCGGAATCCTCGAATGTCTGCGTCAGATCCTCGACCATCACCTCCTGGCCCACGTTCTCCTCCTGCAGCCACTGCTCGTAGTAGGAGCGGGCAAAGATGTTGCAAGCCCGATGTCTGGGGGGTTCAATAATACCGGTTAGAGGATTGAAGCACAGAAGGATTAATCCACAGGCGAAACAAACAGATATTAGCATGCCTTTTCGGTTAATCAAATTAGAGACCAACTCAAGAGAGAACTAAGAACTGATGACGATCCTCAGCAGGTAAAAGCCTCGGACTTATTTGGAACAGGAACAGTGACAGGAAATTATAGAAACTTAGGAGGAGACGATGAAAACCAATCGAAGCGACTACGAGTACGAGTACCACCTGCTCATGCGATAAAGATGCTTGGCGCGTAAGCTTGAAATGACTGCCTGGCGACGCGCCACCGAGATCTTTGAACCCCAGCGTTTGGATCTGTTCTTGGAGCTAGCTGCCTAAGGGATACGGAATCAGTTTCGGTTTCGGTATCGGTTTCGGTTTCGGTATCGGATTTGCAAGTGGCAAGCAAGCGTGCGGCAAGTCCATAAAAATATACAATAAAACAAATGGCTTTAGAACACGGCGCTGGCATTAGTACACATTAGCTATCAGAGGGGATTAGTTAAGATGCCATTGAAGATGAAAAGATGGGCAGACAGTGGGGACAGATAAACTCATTGCTTTAACTTAGTACGGTTTGGGGTTAGTGGGTTAGCTGGTTCCATCCAGGGCATACAGTATAGAGTCTATCAATCGGGAACTCGGTAATAACCTGGGTAGAGAATGTAGCGATGTCTGACGGAAGCATGCGATAACGGCACGCTTCCTTTGGATCGACACAACGCTCCTGTAGACATTTTTGCTCTGCTGTTGTGGATGGTCGATCTGTAAATGTGGTCAGCATTCGGTCAACAATTCGGTCGGGATTGAGGATGAGAGCAGTTGTTGGACGATGTGTGTGGTGGCGGTGGTGTGATGATGGTTGTTCGAGAGGAAAAGAAAAATCGAGTGATTAACAGATTTGTATTTAAGTAGAAAGATTAAAGTTGTCGCGGAGGCGCGTTGTTCAGTTTCAATAGAGATGAGTTACTCGAACGGATGGCAAAGGACCTCCCATATTTCAGTTAACAGAGAGAAAGAGAGCTAGAGAGAGATTGGGATAACTCCGCCGGGACTGGCACTTACCATGTGCAGGCCAAACAGAACCTTGGCCATGGCCACGATGCGGTCCACCGTCTCCTGGGTCTTGTCCTTGCCCTTCTCGTTCGCATTGACATTGGCCTTCTCCAGCGCCTGCTCGTCCACCGGCTCCTCCGTCTTGCCCAGCTTGGAGTAGAGGTAGTGCTGCCAGGACATCTCGTCGGAGGGGTCCAGCTTGTCGGGCAGGGTCAGCTGCATGCGGGCGAACTCGATCACGTCGTACTCGGGCATCTTCTTCAGGTAGCGATCCTTGCAGTGCTGCACCAGCTCCTGCTCCCGGCCAGCGAACAGGTTCAGGCCCACGGGCAGGAGACGCTTTAGGCAGGCCACCATGAGACTGGCCTGCACCTCCTTGTCCTTGTCGCGCTTCTTGTCGCGGTTCTTCTTTTTCTTCTTCACCTTGCCGCCAACGGCGGGAACGCCCTCCGAGATGGCAGATCTGCGCGTGGCCGTGGGCATGATCAGGGCCATGTTGTCGATCTCGTTGGCCGAGATGAAGTTCTGCTCCTCCTTGAGGAAGTACTGGCTCTTCGACCAGATGTTGAAGATCTCCGCCACATGGTTGTACAACTCCTCGGCCTCGGGTATGTTGTCCTTTAGCCAATGATTGCGCTGCAGATCCACGTACTTGATCAGCAGCGGATAGAAGGAGTAGATGTCGCGCACCAGGAGGTTCCAGTCCTCCTGCAGCTGCGTCTCCACTTGCGAGGTGTCGTCCGTGGCCGACTTGATGAAGCCCCGCATGCTGTCCTCCTTGTGCAGCATGTTCTCAGTCCGCTTCTTCACCCGCTCGGCCAGCGGCAGGAACGGATCCTTGAGCAGCTCCTCCGAGGTATTGATGATGATCTGCTGCGTGTACGCGGCAATCCGTGTCATCCACGGTGCGTTGTCGTTGCCAATGTTCTTCTTGATCATCTTTAGGACATTACGGAGCAGAGGATTCATGTGGTCGGCGGTGACCATGGTCACATGATTGCCGCTGGTCGGGCTCACATTGTCCGGACCCTGGGACCACCAGAAGGGCAGATAGGCGCACAGCAGTGGCAGGATCACGTCGATAATGTGCGGTGCATCGTTGTAGGTCTTGTCCGACTCGACGAACTGGTCCACCTCGGCGAGAATGGTCTCCAGATTGGGCATGCAGCTCTCCATCTTCACCATGATGTCCTGCGCCTCCAGCGAGTGATCCGCGATGCGGTTGAGCAGCGAGTACTGGTTGTGCTTGTTCAGATGGGGCTCCAGGTAGGCCACCGGGAAGCAGGAGCTGTAGGCTCCTAGGCACGAGCCCAGAGCGGGACGATGTCGCTCGATCTCCGTCTTCAGATACTTCCGGTCGTGAGTCAGCGTGGCATCCGTGCCCAGGTGATAAAGGGCCGCCAGGATCTTGTACGAGGCCACCTGGATCTCGTCCAGCAACAGATCGCTGCCATAGTCGCAGGCGGCCAGATGATCAAACATGGCCGTGAGCACGGGCAGCACCACCTGGTTGACATAGCCCAGTGACGTGGAGGTCTTTAGGTGCGTACCCCTCAGGTGACTGTACTTGCCGTCCTGCAGATTGAGGATCGTGTTGCCCAGATCGTCGGACGTCTGATTGAAGAACGTCAGCATGGAGGTGCGAATGAACTCCGGGCAGTTCTTGGTCAGCGTGCGGGCATCGATGCCCTTCACCAGCACCTGGAGGCAGCGCACCGTGATGCGGACATCTGGCCCAAAGGCACTCAGCCGGTTGCGTAGCAGGGCCGCCAGCTTGCAGAAGATCGAGGCCACCATTTCCTTCTCCTTGAGCGAGGCTGCTCCAATGTTGTTCGTTGCCGTGGCTATGGCAATGAAGTAGTTGCGGTGCGTGGAGAAGTACTTCTCCATCAGCGGGAGCACCACCTTCGAGAAAAACTTGATGTCCCTAGTGGCCGTCTTGAAGGACGAGCGGCGGCTGAAAGTGGTCGATGGCTTCAGCAGCTTCATGTTGATGGTAGCCCGGTCCAGGTACTGGATAAGCTTCTCCAGAAGCGAGTAAGAGAAGCGCAGCTCAACGGCCGCCTGGGTGGCGCCTCCCTCCTCCACAGCGCCGCCCTTTGAGGGCCTGGATAAATACCGATTAAAAAATGAGCTCTTTAAGGATCTCTTCCTTCAAACTCACTTGTGCAGCTTGTAGCCCTGGTACTGCATGTACTTGAGGAACTCCTGCGAGCGCTCCCGATCCTTCTTCTTCTCCTTGTCGGTCAGCAGGTCGTAGGGCACCAGCTGGGGGTGGATGACTCCTCCACAGCCATTCAGCTCCTCGTTTTTCTTCTTGGCCCAAATGTCGTGCGAGTTCTCCGCCAGGCGCTCGGCCATGTTCTGCATCTCCCTGCTCAGGGTCAGATTGCTCATGTCCACCGGGTGCGGGTTGTAATTGAAGGGACTTCCCTCATTCTGGAATTCGTGCTATCGGTGTTAAGGTGGGCGTGGGCAGAGAAACGTGCGTGGGCGTGGCATGAAGGCGGAAAAGCCAATTCGTTTTCGATTTCGAAAGATTTGTGTAAAATTTTTGGAAAAATATAGGTTAAGAGGGCGCTTGGAACAAGGATTAAGTTTGGGCAAGATTGTTTGCTACATACAATTTGAGGCTTCGACTGGCGACGTGTCGATCCGCGATGATTCAGCGGCACCTCCACCTCGGAGTGCTCCACAGTCCAGCCAATGGCCAGGAGACCCTTGAGGCACTCACGAACTGGATCCCGGTAACGCTCTCGTTCCTGTCAGAGAGAGATTCAAGGGATGAGATGGTTTTTAAGGACTGTCTTTGTGGTTAGCTGGTAAATTATTAATGGATGATTAAAGATTAGATACTCTTACGCTTAAAACAAACTGAAAAAGTATTATTAATTATTACATTTTCACGAGTAATTAATAAATGATGGATTATATAATGAGGAATTTATGAGGAAACTAAAAAAACAGACATATTATTTTTGTTGCTTAATATTTAAAATATTATCAAAATTAAATCAAATCAATTAGTGAAAGCTAGAAAATAAAACCAAATTAAATGTTTAAAAATGAATGGCATCGACACATATATATTTAATGACTGATCCATCGCTCTACGTACATATTCACTGAGCATGTTATATGGCTTCAGTCGTGGATGCTTGCGATCGTTGTCGGATCGGATGTCCCCGTGGGTCCATCCGCCCTCGAGGCGCCTGCTGGCCCAGGCATCGTGGTAGTGCTCGCTGAACTTCTGGACCAGTGAGTTGAGGTCGTTGTCCAGGTGGACATTGTTGGTGTCAATCGGATTCGGCATGTACTGCGGCTGGTCGGGAGCTCCCATCTGGCGGCCATAGTAGTCCTCGTCCGTGTTCTTCGACAGACTGTAGTCGGGGGGCAAGGCGCAGCCGATGGCGATCAGGCAGGGCAGGGCCTTACCGAACAGTTCCGGGTCATAGTCCATGTTGCTGAGCGAGTCAAAAATGTTCGAGAACAGCAGCATGGTCAAACGCTTCTCCTCGTCCGAGGACGCTCCATACGAGCCCTGGCCTTGAGTTGAGCCGTAGTACTTGGCGCAGCGATCGAAGTGCAGGGTGAGGAGCTGTCAAAGTAATAAGATTAATAATACTAATGTACCAAGTAGGCATTTAATTGAGAGCTAAGTACTCACCCGGAGGGCCACGGTGGTGTACTCGGACAGCTTGGACACATCCACAGTCAACTTGCGCAGCAGCTTGAGCAGCATGGCAGGTTGCATTTGGGATGTGAGGGCCACCAGGAAGTCGGAGACCGCTTCGCGCTGCCCCTTGGTGAGCATACGGTTCTTGGACAGCCGGTAGACCGTGTGCAGGGTGGCATCCAAGAGGCTGGCGTAGTTCTCGGCCTCGTTGTAGAACTTGGAGTGCTTGATCAGCAGCGGCAGGATGGAGTTGCCGATGTAGCGGTTCATGGCCAGGGCCATGTCGCTCTCGGAGCCATCGCTCTTGTCCAGAATGGTGGCGGTGCGCAGGTCGGGAAGGAAGGCATCCTCCAGCAGGCGATAGAAGAGATCCTGCGTTTCGATGCCATAGACACGCTCCAGGAAGAGCACGATGCTCTGCTTGTTGTTGGGTAGCAGGCCCGACGGCATGTCCGATTTGGGCTTCTCCTCGCCAGGCGCCGTCTGCGACAGGGTAAACTTCAGGCTAAGCACACCCTGGAGATCCTCCAGCGGCACCAGAGATCTCAGAATAGCTCTGGCTCTCAGGGACTCGTTCTTGCCCTGCTCAATGACCGAGGCATCCGGTGCACAGCGGCCCAGCAGGTCCACCAAAGTGCAGTAGAAGTTCAAGATGGCGGCACCGGTGTCAATGTAGTCCTCATCCTCCTCTCCCTCAGGCAGCGGATGGGTGAAGTTCAGGCCGGCAATGGTGCCCTCGGCCTCGTCCTGCATCTTGCAGCGGTCGGAGATGCGCTCCGACATGCGGTTGGCCTCGACGATGGCGCGGAACAGACCTTCTCCTTCTCCTCTTAGAGCCGGTCCCAGGCATTCCGGACGACGGATAAGAAGTCGAATGACAAGGTTCGCATTCTCCTCGACGCTCTCGCCGTTGACCCAAACGCAGTAGCGCAGGAAGTCCAGGTAGCGCTCTCCCTCCACGGGATCCCAGCCCAGGTCCGGATAGCCCTTCTCCACGAGCTCCGAGTTGCTCTGGAGGCCACACCGCGACAGGTAGACGGCGATCTTCTCCAGATAGTGTTCCCTCAGTGCCAGAGCCAATTCTGTGTTCTCCATCAGACTCGAGTAGGCCACGTCCAGTGGCGTGGAGCCGCGAAGGCTGGGTCGTGCCAGCAGGATGTTGGCGTTGTCCAGCAAGAAGTCGAAGTGATCGAACATGGCCTTCTGGTTCTGCCGGCCCGTGCGGCAGAAGTAGCAGAGGAAGCGGCAGCAGGCCACCACCATCTCGTGCGACGTGTCCTTCTCCTTAGACGGAGCTCCCTCGGCGCCCTCGGTTTGGGTCGGAGCATCGCTTTGCGCCTGCGCCCGTCGTCCCAGCGTGTTCATCATCACGGCCATCACGTTCTCGTGGACGCGCAGGATGCGTATGAGGTCCGGGTGCTGGAAGAAGGTGGCGTTGTTCACCAGCTTCCACAGGCGCTTGCGCATCAGCTCTTCCTCCTCCTGGCTCATCTGGACGGGCAGCAGGGCGCGAATTTGGCTTAGTCCAACCCACATCTCGGCCACGTCGTCGCGGGCCCGGTTATTGATCACGTAGGTCTTCTCCAGGGCACGGACCAGTTCGCCCACGGTGTCGTATTGACGAAGCAGCAGGCTGAACATCTCGCGCACGAGCTTGGGATTCTCAATCTGCGACTCCTCCGCCCAGCTTACGATGGTCTTGATGAGCACCTTGCGGAACACCTCCTCGGGCGTCTTCTTCTCTGGCTCCTCCACCTCCTTGGGCCCCTCCTCCAGCTCCTTCACGGTATTGATAAAATTGTAGATCTTGGTTATGGGCCCTGTCTTGATCTCCTCGATCGCCGCGCCCTCGACGCCATCGGGCTCCTGGAGAGCGTTGAGCGACACCTTCTGCATGAGGAAGTCGTGGAAATCGCCCAGGCGGCTGCGCAACTCAAGGCCGCAGGTGCAGTTGTCCTGGTCGTCGGACTCGAGGTTCTTGAAGCAGAGAATCTGGTTCATCTGCTCCCGCGGCGGACAGCGGAACTCTTTAGTCTTTTTGGCCGCCACAGCACTGGGCAGATCGGATTGCTTGATCTCGATATAACGTCGCAACTGATCGGTCTGCAGATCCCCCACGAAGTCGTGCGAGAAGGCGATGATGCTCTCCACGCGATGCCTCAGCTGAGTGTCGTACAGGTGATGCAGCAGGTAGCACATTTGCAGCTTGGCTCCCTCGGCCATCTTCATCGTGAGCAGGCCCTTGCGGTGTTCGTCCTTGCCCTCTGTAAAATCGGAGCTCATCATTAGCTGTTGGAAAGCATACTCTCACCCCATACTCACCCCTCTCGAAGGCGGCATCCCAGGTCTCTGGATCGATCATGACCAACAGTCGCTGCACATCCTCGTCGGTCAGGACGCCGACCAGGAGCAGGCGGTCTGTCAGCTTGATGAGCGGGCTAAGAAGGGAAGATAGGTATGGGGCTATAACTAAGGACTACATCTAAGGGAGAACTGACACTCACAGGAACAGGTTCTCGTTGGTCCAGCCGATGGGATCGCGATTGTGGACCTGGTTGATCTCGACGGCGTCCTTCAGGGCCTCCATCACGAACTGCCTGACTACTTCTAGGGGGAACTTCGGGGAGTACAATTGGTCGATGTTGGGGATCGGTTCGCTGGAAACACTTGGCATACTAGATGTTGCAATCACAGGGGGTCTGGACGGGTGTAGTTGAACAGTGGTGTCGTAGTAGGTGGTTCGGTGCAGTGGTGCAGTGGTGCAGGTGTTGTGTTGGGTGCAGGGAGATCCAGGATCCGGGGAGATTCGAAACAGAATGAGGCGTGAACAAATCGAATGGATATATCAAGATAAATGCCATGTCCCCACCCGCGCAGTGATCAAAGGAAGAATCTGTGCATTGTGGGGAGGCGACTAAAGAGAGGCGACTGTTCAACTCACGTGATCTCCGTCATCCTCAGCTGCGGCCGCACCGACTCCGTGACCAGGGAGCGCAGCGAGTGCTGCATCTCCGCCTCGCTGTACAGCTCCTTCAGCTCCGGACCCAGCGGCGTGATGTACTCGTTCTTGCACACCTCCATAGTGGTGGCATGCGACTCCAGATGCAGGGCGATCAGCAGGTCGTAGAAGCCCTGGCGCAATGGTCCGCTCATGTACTCCGAGCGGATGGCGTAGAGCAGCTGCTTCTGGTCCACGTGCTGGCACAGGGCATGGGCGGCCCTATAGTTGGACTGATAGCACAGGGCGGCGTACAGAGTGAGACTGTGCGCGTGGAAGGACAGCAGCTTATCCATCTCGATCAGTTCCAGGATGTCGATGCAGCGGTCCTCCTCTGGGATATGCAGCGCCAGCATGGACACTGGATCCTCACACAGCATGGACCAGCCGCGGATGTCGGACAGCTTGAGGGCATGCACCTGGAGCGCGGTGTTCGGCACTCGTGCCCACTGATGCGGACGCAGGCACTGGACCTTGAGGCGCGGCGGCGACTGCGGGCTGATGTGCTTGTCACTGGTGGGCAGCACGGCGGCGGACAGGGGCAGCGTGGTGGGCGTACGTCCCAGCTCGATTTGCAGGATCTCCTTGCTGGTCGCCTCCACGAAAATGGCCGGGAAGAGCTTGGTGTCCGGCTCCATCATCCAGCGGTGCGAGGTGTCCTTGCCCTCGCACGTGAAGCGGATGATGCCAGTGGCCGTATCCACGAAGCAGCCGACGAACATGCCCTGGGAGGCGCCCTTGCCGGAGGCATCCTGGGTGACCTCGTTGAAGAGCTCGTCCGCGCGCACCACATAGCAACTCTGGCGGTCAATCCTCTCGATGGCCATCTCGTAGTCGTCCTCGATGTACACCGATCCGCGGCGCACCTTGTTCTTGTTGAACTCCTTGCTGTGCAGGTGGTACTGGGTGGTCACCCAGCCCACGTACACGTGCGTGGGATCCTGGCCGGGGAAGATGCGGACGCCGTAGAAGTACTCGTTGATCAGCTTCAGGCACTCCGCGTCGAACATCTCTTCCCCGGAACCCTCCACCGGCGGCTGGCCGAGGTTCGAGCCACTCAGCTGCTTGGGTCCACCCTGGGCCACGGGACTGGGCGGGATGTCGGCCTGGAGGAAGGTTATTCAAATGTCTAATTATTTTATATTTTTTATGTAGGAGTATAAATCTTAGAGCTAATAGTAGAAATGATGGAATAAGTCTGAAGATTTAACTTTAAATTTAAAGTTACAGGAGAATTGATATATTTACAAGGTATATTTTATATAAAAAATAAATATTTCATTAACATAAATACCTTTCAGTCTAAAATCAAGAAACATTAAATGTTATAACTTCGGTACCAAATTAAAATAAAGTTTAAATAAAGTTAAAACTTGTACAAGAGATTATTAATTAATAATCATACAAGTTTTTAGGAATTTTAAAGTTAATTTTAAAAATTTCAAGTTCAAATTCTTCTCTTAAAAACTTAAATCTGAAGAGAACCCAATGAACACTCACATTATTCAGCCGTAGAGTGGGTGCCCTCGTGGTCATCTGCTGGTTGACCACGTTCCTTCCATGGGCCACCGTGTTGCGCCGCTCCAGCGAGGTGTCCAGGGTGCGGGAGCCCATCTTCTCGCGGCTCTGGTCGCGGGACTTCTTCGAGAAGAACTTGAAGGGGCTGCGACCGCGTTTCTTCTTGTCGTCCAGCTCGTCACCCAGCCCATTCATGTCCAGCACCGACGTGGAGCGCTGCATCTCGTCCAGGGCGGCGGACATGTCCGTCTCAAAGGTAATGTTGCGGGTCAGAGAACCCTTACGCGGCGGACGCGAAGGTCCTCGCATCATGTGATCCGCCTCGGCATCCGCATGCTCATCAAAGTTCCGGGTCAGGCCCTTGATGTCATTCATATTGAAGCCTCCCTTAAGCATATGGTCCATGTGGGCGGCCTGGGTCTGCACCGCCATCTGAGCAGCAGCCTCCGCCTCGCGCATCAGGCGGTACTGTCGGTTCTTGATCTCGTCCCAGCGGCGGGCCTTCTCCTGCTCGCTGATGAACTCACTCATGCAGGTCACAGGGAGGGAGAGGCGAAGGAACTCCCAGTTGGCCTTCTCCATGGTCTCGAAGGTGTTGTGCGAGATCTTCAAATGCGGCGGGGTGTCAGCGCCGCCGGGAATTCGGGTGACATCGATGCGGCAGTCGGGCATCTCCTCGGTGTTCTCGAAAATGGGTTGATCCTTGGTGTACCAATGGGTCACCGGGCGACGCATGTTCCTGTGGAAAAATATGAATTATTCGTATATCCTCTTTATCCCCTGAGTTACTGCTGAGTACTCACACGCAGAAGGGTTCATAGCCCTCTTGCAGGCCACAGGTGGTGAAGAACTTGAGCGAGTCCACGTCCTGGCCGTAGATGAGGCGCGCCTTTTGGCCCACGCCCAGGGTGCAGGCTGGCACGAAGCCCACACCTTCGGCGGTAACGTCGGCAAAGGTCGTCTCGCCGCCCAGGGCGTCCATGAGGAGTTCTCCGTTGAGGGAGAAGCCTGCACAAGGATTGATTACAGTTAATGGAGTACGGGTCGGGCCGAGGGGCGGCGGTTGGTTGCTAATGATGAGTACGATTATATATATATATATATTGAAACCAAGAACCAAGAAGCTTTCAATGAATTCCGAACGATACGGACCGTATCCTCGTCCGCCTCCGCATCCGATTAGTTCCGTTCGTCCGGAATCCATTAAGCAATTAAAATTCCTCTAGGAAATTCGTGCGTATTAATTGGCATTGGACTGGTCTTGCAGCGGCAGCCCATTACTTGCATTGCATTGTTATTATGTTAAAGTGTCGGGACTGGCATTCGGTTTCGAATCGGTTTGGTCTCAGTTTCAGTTTGGTTTCAGTTTAAGTTGGCAAAGCTAGGATTATAAATTCAAGCAGGCTATTAATGGCACTTGTTAGCTCTCATGCTAAATTATATACTGGATCGAAATCGAAATTGAAATTGAATTTGTATTGATACTGGTTATTGGTTAAGTACGTGTCGTTAGTAATTACAGGCAGTTACGAGAGAGTAAAAAGCTGGGATGAGCTGATGTGTCCTGACGGCCTGCTCCTCAGGCACCCGGGTCGCCGCTAATCAGGCACCACTCCTCCCACTCCTGGTTATGGCGTTCGAGGTGTTCGAAGTAACAATATTCGGAAGTTAGAGCATGGGAATTGACTTGGATTTGATGTGTGGATATCGAGAGTGACAACTACGAGAAGCTACGAGAAAGCGGCTAATGGACTAATGGATCGAAGTCGGATCTGTCTTCAGTCTGTTGGGTCTGGAGATGGCTGATCCACTGGCTGATCTGATGGCTGAATTGTACGTTCTGTTTCTTGATTTCAATTCGTTCTTTTTCGATGGAGTTGGAGTTAGGATTTCACTTTTTATAACATTAGTAAGCCTTTAAAGGTGTCACATTTGGAAATATATATTTTTAGGTATAGTTTACTTGTTTACTTTTGGGACTTCTATAAGTTGATAAGACTTTGGATATATATTTAATATTGTACTTTAAGGTTTTCTAAGAATAAATTGTTAAATAAATCTCTCATAATAATATATGGAATGAAGAGGTGCTCGCAGCGTGTTCCCGAGAGTCATAATATTCGGGTCGGGGTGTTACAAGCCTCTGGTTGGGCACCTCTGATGTATGGACTTATGATTTTCAAATTGTTAAAGCAGAATTTAAGCAATTAAAACATCTAACTCCATCGAAAATGAACTCAGAACGGAACTATTTCTAATGCCGAAGGAGGTATTCACTCTTGCGGGGTATCTAATAGAGGTAAATGCTTGGATATAACGCCTGTCCTTTGCATCCTGGGACCTGCGGCGCTTGCTCGCCGCCACCCTCCGGCGGTCACATGATCACATTTAGTAGATATCAAAAGCACGGAGGAGACATTCCTGGTGGGGGTGGCTGGAGGAGATCGCAACATTACAACAAGGGACAACGAGCGGTTCTTACTAATTGTGTGATCGGCGAGGTCTAGAAAGACGCCGACTATGTCCCCGGGTCCGCACTGTTTACCGAAGGACTCACTGACGCCACCGTAGACTTTCTCTTCCTAAAAGGTGAATATTGCAAGTGACAAGATTGAACTTTTAGTAACTCTCTCTGCCTGCGCGAATGTCTGTGATTCTTTTGCTGTTTGCTTGTTAATGATAGATATCGGATATGAGAGAGTGTCGCTATAAATTAACAAATCAAAAAAGAACAAAAGTCATCGATTAAGTTGAAAGGAGTTGAGTTAACAAAATGCGTTCGACAAAATAAATGAAATCAACGTTGGTGCGCGCTGCTAGGCGTCTATGGGTGTCCTTACTGATCGTTTGCTCCTTGACGTCGATGAAGCAACCAATGACATCGCCAGCCTCATACCGCACTCCGAAGTGCTCGATGGATCCGGCATGCATTTTGGTCACCTATAATCATGGGGTTTGGATTTGAGTGCGTCTCGCTTACAGTCTTTCCCTAGTAACTGCTCACACTCCCACCTATATCATTGACCTGGGAAAAATGTACCCTCGAAGCTGCCCTTCCCCGGAATACTCACGTTGTGACCATCGAAGGCCCAGCTGGTGTCCTCGCTGCCCAGCATGGCTCCCGGATAGCAGTCAGCTCGGGCCCATCCCACGCGCATGGGTCCGGCGGTGAGGACCTCAAATTCGAAGTACCACTTGCCCGAGGTTACGGCGTAGTTGCGCTCCACGCGATAGGTCCGGAAGGCGGCGAACTTCAGGCGTTGTGCCTCCGCCAGGAGGGCCTCCGTGCCCTCGCCCGTTGGAGGATCCAGCACGTATCCATAGACCAGAAGCGTTCGCACTGTCTCCGAGGCCGTGTCACGGTTGGCCTTCTTGATGGCCTCGTCCACCTTGCCATAGGGCACCAAGTGGGGACTGCGATGGTTGTCGCTGTCCTCGTTCAGGCCATAGGTCCAGCCCTGCTGGATGCGCTCTCGCGCCCACAGATTGTGCGTGTTCTCCGCCAGCTGGTCCACCAGTTCCTCCAGCTTGGGCGTCAGGGTCACGGCGCTCAGGTCAAGGGGAGCCGGCTTGTAGCCGTTGCCCTGCATGAAGATCTCGTTGGGCAGGCGCACCGGACGGATGCGTGCCGGCGGCTTATCCATGGTTATGTAGTAACCTAGGGAAATGATTGTCCTGTAAGGAGAAGTCAAGGATTAAAAAGGGTGTCCTGATTATATATATCATATATTACTTGAGTGTTTGCACAGCCAGTTGATTGTCGTATCGCTTCTCCGCCGGGGGCAGCTTCTCGAACTGGGTGAGGCACGGATGGATGCGATGGTAGTCGTCACGGTGCTCGCCCCATGACCAGCCCGCCTCGATCTTGTTCAGCGCCCACATTTCGTGGATGTTCTCAGCCAGCTTCTCCTTGATCTGATCCACAGAGCTCGGCAGAGTCACGCCCGTGGTGTCCACCGGCTTAGGGACAAAGGCAGTGTCGTCCTCGATGAGCCAGGGTCCGGCCAGGACGTTTTTGCTGAGATTGCCAAAGTAAAAGCATGGGTCCAGGCTCAAAATCTGGTGTGGCATTAGGCACTGGACCAGAGCGGAGAATCCCATGGGCGGGGCAAACTTTAGGCGGCCATGATCGCCGCCAAAGAGGAAGCGGCAACTCAGCTTCGAGGAGCAGCTCATCACTGGGAAGAACATGCCATCCAGGTTAAAGTCCCGGAAGCTGCCTCGCACCTTGACGCCATTGAAGGTGAACGTGATGATGGGCACGGACAGATCGATGGCCACGCCAATCACGTCGCCCTTGCGGATGAAGGGTTCTTCGGGCAGAGCATCCACCACGGGGGTCTTCCTTCCTCCGGTCCAAAAGTTGGCTCCATCGAAACCGAAGGAGTACAGGTCGTCGCCCACGCCATTGCCGCCCCACTTTTTGCCACCGCCCGGATAGGGGACATAGCCAGAGGTGTTGGCCCATCCTATGCGCAGATGGGGCATCATGTGCGTCGTCTGCTCGATGTGGTCCATCGTCACCTCAAAGTACCACTTCTGGTACATGGACGAGCCGTCCACGCGGCCCACGAAGATGTTGGGTCGGATGCTGGCCACATGGTCCACCAGGAGCGTCTGCAACAGCAGGTTCTTGCCTGGCAGTAGGAAGTCGCAGATGTTGTTCTGCGAGGAGCGAACCGCCACTCCGTTACCCACGCACAGCGAACAGAGTACGTCCAGGACCTTGGGATCCCTGCCGTGTTTCTCCAGTAGCGAGATGATCACCTTGATGTGCTCGTCCCGCATCATGTTCAGGGCCTCGGGTGAGTCGATGAGCACGCAGTGGAGTACGTCCAGCATGCCGGAGCCCTCGCTGGAGGCCTGAGAGCCCAGGCGCGAGAAGAGCCAGTTCAGGCGGTTGCTGTTAGCGAACTGGGCGCAGTTCGTGTGGTTGCCCTTGATGATGGCAGCCAGCAGCTGGTACAGGTAGGTGGAGATGAGGTCCCAGCTCTGGCCAGTCTCGTCGCCGGCCAGGAAGCTGGCGAGGAAGCCCTGCGAGGTAATGATGTTGATCTTGTCGATGGCCTCCAGTATGAGGTTGAGCACGCCCTCCTCCTGGAACAGATCCTGACGGTTGCGCAAAGCGCGGAAGCGGTTCTGCTTCTCCTCGTGTTCTGGGGTTAAAAGGAGGTTGTGATATCATAGATTTTCATAGAGCGGGGTTCTTTTGAGAGTATCACTCACCCATGTCGTCTTCGGGTTGCGAAAAGTAATTGATCAAGTCCTCAAGGCACATGACCATCTCGTTGAGGTTGACCTTCTGGAAGAAAATGGAGTGTCGTCGGTTGGACTGCAGTGTTTCCAAAGCCCTGAAAAAATATATTGTATATAAGTAAACCATTCTGGGAGGTTCTGCTAGGATACCCACGTAATAAACTGGGTGAAGAGGCTGCTGCACTTGCGGATAACACGCGCCGTCTTGGACTCCTCCTCCTGGGAGCGCGAAAAGTCAAGGCAATCGTCCATCTTGCCCTCTTCGTGCAGGATGGCCTGCTTCTCCTCGACCTTGCCGACGCCCTTCTTCTTCGTCTCGTAGCTCTTGTAGCTGAGCCAAAGGCTCGTCTCGCAGTGTTGAACGATGACGGTGGTGTCACCGTACTTTATGATCGGCGAGCCGATCACTTCCAGGTCCTTGTCCTCGAGCACCTTCTTCTCGTCGTCCTTTTCCTGCCGCAGGCAGAAAGTCGTCGTCGCGATCGAGGCCTCCTCCTTCTTCACCAGGATCAGTTCGTTGCTTTCGTTGACGCCCAAATAGCGTCCAGTGGTTATGTGGCGAATGCGCATCGGATGGTACCAGTTGATGAAGCCGCCGGTCCACTTGGTTCGCGCCAGTTCCAGGCGCCACAGGGAACGTGCCTGGGCCATGACCACGCCGCCCTCGTAAATAACAATGCTATTTCGGGGGAGATGCCGGATTAACTTAAGTTCGGTTTAGGTTTAGGTTTAGGGACACTCACTTTGTTCCTGGCTCACGACCCCAGGTACTGGGTATGGTCAGGCACTCGTCGCCGCCGTGGAAGAAGCGCAGTACATCGCCGCCAAAGACATAGCCGACGTACTTCATCCTGGAGATACCGGTGCCGTAGGGCTGCACGGACCAGTGGGTCACGTGGAAGCTGGCATTCACGATCGACTGCTCGTTCTCCTTGGTGGTGTGCAGATAGCGTTCGGTGGCCACCGACACCAGAATCAAATCGTCTCCGACGCGCACCTTCTCGCCCTCGGAGCGCTGCTTGCTCGCCGGATGCACTGTCCACCAGCAGGCCTCGCCCTGGCTGTGCTCCTGCAGACCCACGTCGAAGGACAGTTTGTCGTTCGACGAGGACGTGGACAGGCAGGCCAAGTACTGTAATACAGGGATTGATTACAGCCTCTGGTGATTATAGAGCTTAAGGATTCGGTACTTACCATATCACTATTGTGATGACGGAGCAAAATGGCATTGCCGTAGAGCAATGTCCTATGTCCCGATCCGGTTCCCTTGCCCTAGGAATTGTCGGTAAAAGGATTAGATACTGCTGGCACGGTCGCCAGTCTTCGGGGAGCTCAGCTCGGGGGGTTGGAACGACTACACTACGGTCTACTAACTACTGCATAACACTTTGGAAGGTTAAGTATTTACGGGGTTAGGGTGCCAAATGTGCGAATGGTGCGGTTGGTTAGGTCAATGGAGTACTCCAGGCAGAGAAAACATCTTCAAATAATTGTTATCCTTTGGTTTCCTTAATTTCAAAGATTGAACAAATTTATTTTCTAACTTGATAATATTTTATGTGGGTCGAAAAGATGGCAGTGCTTTTGCAAACTTGAAGACACTATTCCTATGTTTTTAATTAGTAAATTATAATTTAGAGACAAAACAATTCTTTTATATTTAATACAAATGGTAGAAAGAACTCGCAATATTTTATAGTAAATAAATATTATTACAGTGTTACAACAATTACTACAATGTTTTCTCTGGGCGGAAAAGGAACGTGGATCCCTATTCCAAAGGTACTCCTGGCATATTTCGATTTTTATTCACCGAGTTAGGAGCGCTGAAGCACCAGAGGCCTTCTCTGGTCCTACGTGAATCGATTCCCCCAAGAGGGAGAGTTATTGGAGCCGATGGCTCCGTTTTGTAAGGATTAATCCCGCAGAGAAGTTATGGAGAAAGCGGTAGCAGAGCGAGAAAGAACGAGCGCTACTTTACACGGACAGAGTGAGACAGATAGTAAGAGAGAAAGAGTAAGAGAAAGAAGAGAAGCGCGATACGAGTTAAAAAAGAAGAATTGAACGGTATACTTACAACTTGACTATCCTGTTTTGTGGGTATTTAGACAAATTTTGAAAAATAACGAGAAATTGATAGGTTATACAAATGTGTAGAAGAGAAGACAGAGACGGGAAAGTGGGGCAGCGCGGAGAAGAGGATGGGTTGAGCATGCAGAGAGTGACCTAGGCACAAGTAACTGGGAACTGATAACTGATAACTGATAGCTATGGTCACGGGATACCAAAGCGAGATGGATCACACAACATAACAAGGGGTCGGGACAGAGTACTGAACGAAATGGATGCTCGGGATTCCCTTGGAACGCGATGAGAGAGAGGTAGAGACATAGAGATAGATCCGCGTCACTCGACCTCGATCGGTGGATACTTACGGTCTCGGATCCCGCCGCCGTCACCAGCTCCTGCAGAGCACGCACGGACAGCGCCTGCTCGATGACGAAGACGCACTGCGACAAATCCGGCGGCACGTTCTTGTCGGCAATGTTCTCGAGGAAGCAGTGCCGGTTACCAAATCCCTCGGCGGCCAAGCAGACACGCTCCCCCGTCGCCGTGCAGGAGAGCGTGACCATGTCCTCCTACAATGGGTCATAGAAAGGATGCAATGTGAAATCGGAGTCTTGTATGATCTTAAATATAAGATACAATTGGGAACAAATAAAGGCTACAAGTGTAGGTATTTTAAAATTTAGTAAAAGTTCAACTAAAGTTTTTTTTATAACTACTTGTTTAAAAATATATAGTGGTATTAAATTTATTTATATTTTATGTGTGTAAAGGTTTTTTAATATCATAACTGTTTAACGAAAGACAATATAACAATAAGCCAGACTCTCATGAAATTCTGTTCAGAGGCACAAAGAGGGATTTAACCATCTAGTACTTAAAGAGTCACTGGATGATCTGACTATACTATTTCAAGTTATGGAACATATTGCTACATGTTCTATCCAAGTCTAAAGTCTAACTGAATGTTTAGAATTTAAGAGAGATTTTTCTGGTTTCACCTCTTGAAACCATACACTTTTTCCCAAAATTTGTCTATTTGGACTACTCTTCAGAGTACTCTACAGATTAGTTTGATTTCTGATTCATTTTCTCTCCTTGCACCGACTGTGTGCGAGAAGTGAGTTAAGGAATGAACCTGGAGTTTAGGCAACAATTAAGTCATTAAGAGGCCCAAAGTTGTGCTGCAATTTTAATGAGACTTTGGCAACAATACCGACCGGCAAGCCACCGCAATGCCAATTGGCATTTGCCTCCTAGATCCCCCGAACCCCCGAACCCCTAGTCCCATCTGGGATGGGATCCCCGAAGCCTTGCAGGCTGGGGCGATGCACACGCAAATTGAGGGAATTGTTACAAGGCACTGAATGTGCAAATGAAGGGCTAGTCGAAAGCTGGGTGGCGGTGGTCCTTGGTAGGTGTTCTTTTCCGCCCAGCAGGGCGGAGATGTGATTTTCGGCCGCTGTGTATGTGCGAGTGTGTGTAGTCGAAGTTAAATGAACGGTAATGGATTTCGAATCGAGCAATTTGCATAATTTAAATGCGAGTGAAGTGCCGAATCCTGACGCAGCAGCCCCATTGTCCTGCCCATCTATTTAAAATTTAAACCCGTCTGACCACATCCCGGCTTTGGCTGGCTACCCAAAAACTACACTGCTCAATGACTCAATTTGCATTTGACTTCATTTCGATAAATGTTTTTGCAAACTTGCACTTTTCGGGTCACTCGCTTGTGAACTGTAAAGTTTTCAAAATGACACGCAAAAACTGGGAGAGCGACGGGGAGCGAGGAGCAGGGGCGGAGGGAAAGCAAATAAGCGTAATTTGACATCGAAGGACATCCCCGGAGAGCTGGAGTCCTGTGTCTCCTCCATTGGGTCTTCGATATTTATTGAATTTCTGTTGCGGTGAAAGCGCTGGAAACGGGCCTGCGGGCTCCGGCCGGGACTACCACAGAGGCTGAGGCGGAGGCGGAGGCTGGCCAAGTGATACAAGGATGTCCGTGTGGGTGCGATTCGCAAACTCAACTTTTGCCCTTAAACGTATTTATTTATTGCGGCAAGGTGTCGTTGCTGCTGACCTCGCTGACCCCCAGGGGGAGTGGATGGTAGTGGGCGTTGACTGCGGATGATGGGCGTGAGGAAAAGGAAGCAACACTATTTACTTATACCCCATAATGGCTGTCATTTGGCGCACCAGCTGTGGGCATTGATATATAGCGGCATTTGTCAGCTGACGATGTGTTCATCGAGCCGGCCGTCCCTCGGATACCTCGGATACCTCGAATCCTTCGAGTCCAGCCCAGTCCTGGTCCAGCCCTCACCAGCTGGCTATGTAAAGTGGGAATCAGACGAAAAGCCAAGGCCCCTGGTGGCCGTGATTGAATTTGTGACTCGAGTTTGTATTTATTGTGTGCCATAAACAAAAGTTAGGGGCGCCTATAAATATGCATTACATATACAGAGGGTCAGGGGAGGGAGCAGGACATCTTTTATGGATTGCCGGATATTTTATGACACCAATTGTGAAAAATCCCCCATGGATTTTATTGAGTGGACGTAATTGATTTTAGATGATCTGGCGTTGTCAGTGCAAGTGAATGTGAAACAGGAGCACTCAGCAAAAATTATGCAATTGTATTTCATTTTTAATATTCGCGGGATGGAATTACAGTTTTGGTAATAACAAGTTTTAATATGGCTTTGTAAAGTTATATCACTGTTGTTTTAGTTGCTGTTACAATTTGGTATCATGTGAAATTACAGAATTCAATTCTCATTAGGTTTTTAAACAAAATATGCATATATTTATATGAAAATGGAAACATTTAAAAAAATCACATTTGTTTATTTTTAGTGTACATTTTTGTTCTAATATATTTCAATATTTCCTTTTATTATCAAATAAATTAATTTAAACAATTGCCTTCGAACTTCTGATTTTTCCTTTTTAAGAATTTAAAAGGTATTAAGTAATATTTTGTAATATCTTCTATGTAATTATATGTAAAAATAAATGCAACAAAATGAGTTTTAATATATTGAAAAATAAAAACTACATTTAATACAGAAATTTCTATACTTTTGCATTGAAAATCAATCATAAATCTGTAAAAAAATAAATTAATTTTCAATCGAAAAGCTTTTCTGTGTTCATTTTTATTAAGTTAACAAATATGCATATTAAATTTAACATTAAAATTTTGTGTGGATTTTTTGACAATTTTAACGATGTAACCCCCTTATACAATTTTCGAAAAATAGATACAAAATTGCTTGCTTCTCCACATGGCTAGATCAACTCGGTAGCTGATGCTGATTAAGTATGATTTATAGGTTCGGAAATGCTTATGACTGGAAGGGTATAAAAAGGACAAGTTAAAAAGGAAATTTGAAGTTAAATATACTCGAACAATTTTAAATCCATATTATACTATTTATCTGACATAATTTCAGCACAAAACAACAAATATAATTGAAAATCAATGGAATAAAATAATGTTATTAATTATGATTTTGAAAACGTTATTCAGTTCAGTTGATTAGGGTTTCTCCACCAAAGCGAATTATTTTTGCATGAATTTTTAAATGTAGACCTTTAGTTGCAGGTCTTTAAAAGTACTTTAAGTACTTTAAAGTACTCAAGTACTTTAAAAATATATATATTTCTACAAAACTTAATCCAAATATATTAATTAAAAGATTTAAATATAAAGATTTTTCTCCATGTGTAGTCTAGGACTTACTCACCGTTCTAAGGAATGAAACATCATCCTGCTCGGAGCCTCCCTCCGCCTCAGCCATTTCGTTTGGTTAACGCAACGACCGCAGCGCCTCCAAATCGGAATTTATATCGCAGCGGCGTTTGGAATTCAATTGTTTTGGGATTTCCCTTTTGGCGAATCCGAATCGGTTTAATTTCCTTTGGAAGAGAGAACGAGAGCGAAATTTGTTTACGGTTAGAATCTACGGCAGCGGAAATTGTTTACACTTGTCGTGCGCGACTCGAGAATTCTCGGCGAGGGTTTTTTAATGGGCGAACAGACTGCTCGAGTGCCACGAACTTTTTGTTTATATTTTGGGAAATCCCCCGAACCCCACACACACACACACACGCGCGCACGAACACGGGCCAGCAGAGAGCGAAAGAGTTCGCCGTCTCTCTCTCGGATACTTTCTCTTTAGTTCCGGCTTTTTGTTTTGCTTTCTCTGGGCGAACAGCTGATTCACTCGGTAGTGCCGTTATGTTATTTTCGCCTTTGCTTTGCTCGCCACTTTTTTTTTTATATATGTATGTGTATATGTTTTTTTTTCTGGTGTCACTTGCCAAATTCGCCCCAAAATTTTGTTGTTATTTTTGTTTTTGTTGGTTTGCTTGTAATTATTTGGGAATTTGTGTTGCATTTAAATATGTTACTGCCTAGGCAAGGGGCCAAGAAATAAGCAGAATAAGAATAAGAGCGTTGTTTAATTGGTTCTAAAGTGATATTACAAGGGGCTCTAGCATTCTGTAGAATATATACTATACGATACTGTGTACGAAATTTCTAGATATATTTGATATTTCTAAAGATATTAAATAATTGCTATTAGAGAACTCATTTAATTAATTACTAACGAATTTTATATGATATATTATTGGAGTAGTAATGGAAAACTAATACTCCTTTTATATTACTTCAGCGTTGAAACAATTGTGTTATTTTTTATTAAACTAAACATAGTTTATTAAATAGAACATAGTTTTATTAAATTATGAAATATATGTATATATATATGGTTTAACTTCTTCAACTCGTATAAAATTCAAGTTACAAACTCTCTCTTTAACTATCGGGTGTATTTCTTTCAATTCAATCAAGGTAGTTCGAAGATTTTAAATATATTAATTATTAAAAATATTAAGATAGTATGTATTAAGTTCATAACGTTCAGGATATTTTAAAACAGAGTAGTTCAAGTTTAATTCTTTCCGAGTAAAAACTATCTAGCAATAAGTAATAGGGAATGTCTATTTATCTTTTAAATTTTTAGGAATGTCATAAATAATTTAATGTGTTTTCTGTACTCATAAACAAACGAAACAAGTAAACTCAAGAAATATTATGAAAATGCAATTAAAATTCATCAAAATTGCTCATTAATACTAACAATAAAAAAATAACATTGGTAAATAAATTTGAACTAATCTCAGAATCTAAAAGATCACAAACTGCTCAATTATACCAATAGGATAAAGATTATACCCTCTACAGATAATAAGCAAATTTGGACTAATATCGTACTCTAGGAAATCATAGATTGCTTCATAATCCTCTTAATGATAGAGAAATACAAAAGGCCGCAGTAATAAAGCATGAAAAATTCAGCATGTGAATGATATATACACATGTTCTGCTTGCGGGCAATCGGACTAATAAAGTGCTTGTGGATTAGGCCAATCAAATGTATCCCTAATTTCCGCTTTTTAGCGTGCTTTCCTCGGGTGTCTGATTATAGTATGCTTTCTGGGTGGGTGCCAACGTTACTTTGTGGACATGGCGTGCTCGGGACACACACGATATATTTAGTTGCGGCACTTGTGTATATATTTAGTACGTATATTTGTGGATTTATGCGTTGTGTCGCCGTGCAACATGTTGCCTCTTCCGCACTCCCCCCGGCATCCCCGGCGAATTCTAATTAATTGCTTGCTGGTGCGTGGGATTGGCCAATTGCCAGAGCTTATCCTTGGGCAAGGACTTTAGCGATTTTTCCCCACTGATTCCAATGGCGGCAGTCTGTCTGCGAGGCACTTGCGAGATTTCCGAGGCGACAGATAAGGCGGCCATCGGTAATCCAAGGGTCCGATGGCACGCAATGCCGCCATTTTGTGGCCCGTGCAGCCACCCACGAAACACACACACACGCACGGATATAGTATACCACTCGGGATTGTTCATTAGCGGAGGTGTCTTTGTTTTCTCAGCAGATAGATCTCGGATTTTATTGTTGTTGCTGCTTCGGTTTGGTTTGGTTTGGCTCCTCGAAATTCTCTAACAATTCGCTGGCTTTCAGCGGGTGTCGTGTGTTTATTTTTGGTCCAACCGCCGAACGAAGTACCGACCCGAAGACGAGCACGGCGACCCGAAGGCGCACACATGTCCAAAAATATCACACGCAAAGGCCTGGGCAGCGCACAAAACTAGAGCACTTTCCGAAATTTTCATCAGATTTTCATATTTTTTACTTATTTTTCATTTTCAGATCGGAATTATAATTGCAAATCTTATGCAACGCGCACACCACCAACGATTTTCGCCCTGGAGCCGATAAACTCCGCCACGTGCTCGCCGAGAGGACACGCGAGGCGAGGGCGCGAGTTCTGGGGCATGGATTTTCCACGATTTCCCCCAGTTTTCACTGGGATTTCACCCCGGCGCACATATAGATTCTATACTCGATGCTGTCAGGGCCCAGCAGAAGCACGGCGAACTTACTTTTCGTGTCGATATTACTCTCTAGACTGACGACGAGCCCGTCGGCGGCGACTACGAGTGCAGAATGATGAGCGATGTGGCGATGGGGCGGCGAACAGAGCGACCAATGCTGCGGCACGCAATTCGCAGCAGCCGGCACAGTGGGTCAAAGTGAAGCTAAAAAATTAGTAGATTTTGATGGATCGAAAAGTGCGTGTAATAGCGGAAGCTTAGGCTCCGTAAAAATGTTCAAGTTATATTCCTAAAAATTTTCGTTATGATTGATATAAAACAATTTAATTGTAGAAATGGGATTTATTATTTTTTTTTGGTTTATTTCTAACATTCCTCTACTCGAATTCTAAATGTGATCGATCTAAGAACCCTGTAAAATATTGAAATCTAGCAGAAAAGAAAAAAAAAAAACAAATTTTTGTAATGCTTTTCGTTTATTAAGTATACGTCTGACATTCTCGCAATAGACTTCGAAACAGGTTCCAGCTGTAAACTTTAACTGACTTTAAAATATAATTTATTTAGAATTAATATGTTAGGTTGCATTTGAGTCTATTTTTGACAGGCCTGTTTAATTCCCAATGAGATCTAGCTGCAAACTTCAATGAACGTTTCAGCGTGAGTGATATCAACATCTTAGACATGTTCCGAATAGATTTAAAATTCCCAAAATGTACTTACTTATAAAACCTTTATACTTTTCCTAATATAAATATAAATTTGTTCAAATTTTATTCCACTTTCACTTACTTTCCCTACCGAGGACACATGAGTGATATCAACATCCTAGACATGTTCCGTGAAGATTTAAAATTTCCAAAATGTACTTTTATTTATACAACCTTTATACTTTTCCTTATATAAATATAAATTTATCAAATTATACTTCACTTTCACTTACTTTCCCCACCCGAGGACACTGTGCGGCGATTCTCGCCCGAGGCGCTTTCTCGCTTTTCTCGCCGGCTTGCCGTGTTCGCCTACATTTTTCGCCTCGCCGCTTGTTGCTTGTTTGCCGCTCGTACAATCACACACACACACAGAATCACTGACATCCTTTCTTTTTCTCGCTCTGATTGTTTCTCTATTTTTTTGGGGGCCTTTGGCTATTTAAATCAGCTGTTTGGCAGTTCGTTTTGAGGAAATGCCGAGAACGAGAGTCTGGGGAAAATAAATAAAAACATTCCGTGCGCGAATCTTGAAAGGTTTCTCGATATTTTCGTATAATTGCCACAGTTTGTGTGTTGCCGGGTGTGTTCTACTTGCATTTGTATGTCATTCTTTTCGTTTTTTGAGTGCCTGCCAAGACGCCAACGGCCGACGGCCGACGTCGCGTCCGTTCATTATGAGATGCTGTAATAAGCGTGTTAAAAATAAATCATACACATATGATGCGGTCAAATATATATCTGTTCATTCAACTTGAACTTGTCAGGTTTTTAGTGAATGAAATGAATTCATATTTTGCAGCCGCATTTCGTTTCTTTGATTCCTTTTGCCATCGGGGTTTTATTCTTTGCCAACTGAGAGTCAGCGTCATTGGCTTGGATGCGATGCGTTCAGGCGGAACAACTTGAGATATTTTCTATTTAGTCCGGTTGATGATGGGTGGCAAGTAGTTGGATGCAGGGCCCAGGACGAGGGCTTTTCCCTAGTACAACGTGGCGTATGCGTAATGTGAATTATTGCGCATTTCATTGCGAGGCCTTTCGAGCGAATTGCCTGCAAAATAAGCATGTACACGGGGAGAAAACATATTTTAAATGAATTTTAGTTGTGACTCATGACTTATTAATGGGAATTTTTAGGGTAAATATTTAAAAATTAAAAGAAGGGACAGCCAAAGTTTATATAGCCTGGAAGTTTGTATGTGCATTATAGGATCGTATAGGAAGACGATCATAACTAAGTTTAAATTATTAGATTTTTTCAAATTCATATTTATCGATATTTTATTTCATTTTATATAGCAATATTATTGACAAATTAACGTTTAAAAATTTATAACTAACTCAAAAAAGCATAAATTTAAATTAGGAAAGCTTTCAAATTCTAGTTTTTATTAGGTTGCTAATTCTGAACACATTATTTTTAATGTAAAAAATTCACAAATTTTAATTTTTTTTTTCACATTTTTAACAATATAATCCATTTTAGAATTTTTTAAGATTTTTTTTTTGTCTGAGATAGCTAGATCGCTTCTGTTGTTTATGCTGTTGAAAATAAATAATATTGCACAGGGAATTGGTTTTTTAATATAATTATGAGGATTTATTGTATTATTATCTATAAGCATTAAATATATTTATTTTATATTTATTTATATTCTACACTTCTATTACAAATCATACTAAAACAGGCAACATTTTAGATTTTGTAAGCTGACTCCTGGAAGATAGTGATTCTTCTAAGCCAGCAACAACATTTACTCATTTATAACGCATTTCTATGCTACCAATTTTCTCAGTGCTTCGAAAGCTGGCGGTTAAGATTACGACCCACACAAATTAGCCAAGTGTGAGGCTGCAGGGCACCGATAAACTGCATTGCCTCGAAATGAATTTGCGCAAAACAATGGGAACCGGCAAAGAAATCGGATGATTCTGGTTGCCCGAGCCCGCTGTCAGTGCGGCACAAAGGATGCAAGGATGCAGAGCATGTTGTTGTTGTTGATTCCGGAGCTGCATGCATGTACGTATGGACGAGGACCCTGCCCCAGAAAGGAATCCAATGTCGGCAAGATCCAGCCAATTGTGCAGGCAGCCGGAAAAGAAGAAGTGCGCAAACTTATAATCGGATCTTTCTCAGTATCTGTTTGTGTTTTGGGTCGGTTGGCCGCAATTCATTACGGCGGGGTCTGCGGTTTTTCCGGGAGGATTGCTGGATGCCCAGGGTTCCGGGTGTGGCACTGGGTGGGAGTGAGTTAGGAAAGGGAGTGACTGCGGTGGCTCTGAGTCCCGGTTTGTTTATGCGTGCGGCTTCTTTGATTGTCAGCCGGCAATTTTGCCAAAGGCATAATTGCTATCTATGCCCATTATTGCGGTCCGGACAGCTAGCGCCCCTCGAGGTCTATGGCCCCCTGAAAATGAGCACTGAAAGAAAAACAGTTGCACTTGGTAAAATGTTGTTCAACATGCAAAAAGTATTATATATTTTTGAGCAATGTTGACTTGAAGTCTAAATAATGGTATACCTTAACAAAATGTTTAAAGATTGCCTAGTAAAATGTTACAGGACCTCTTCACCTATTAAGTATTTATTCAAAGAAACTTGATAACCTTTAGGAACTGAATAATTATAGATGAAAACTTTTTTATTTATACTTTAAGCAGAATAATTACTGGGCTCCGAGTACTTTTGTGTTTTTAGAGTGTGCTTAAATTTGATGGCTGAATTTTACAGTTGCCGCTAACAAAGCGAAAGGAGCTCTCATGTTGCACACGGGCTCGGTCAAGTTTCGTCCCTGATAATTTGCAAATCCTTGCGTCAATGGCCATGACAATGATTATGCCAACGGGAAAGTTTTTCGGCCGTCATTGTTTCCTTAGTGACTTTGGCCCAAAAGTCCGGAGACCTGCAGCACTCAGGCCGCCTTAGCGCGCTTTCTTTTTCCGCCTTCCCCCCACTGGAAAAGTTTGGCAAACAAAACTTTTCCATTTACTTGGCCAGATGAACTGTGCGAGTACTTGTGACGTGCATTTCCACGCTGTCGCCACTGAGGTTTGTTCCTTTTGACGGCTCCGCTCGCTGGCCAAAAACCGTAGTCACAAAAAACGTTCTGGCCAGGTTCGGACTCGGGTTCGGGTCCAAATTCGATTCCGGGGATGAGATGCGGGGACGTCTGTCCAGACGCCGGCGTTGTCACCTGCATTACAATGGAAAAGTCAGAGAGAAAGTTTCGATTGCAAACCTGTAACTGAAATACCCTCGAATACTTTGTATTTTCTTTCCTTAAGTATTTGGTAAGTTTCAAAGGCTTAATCCCTGAAATTAAGCAAGGGAAAATGTTCCTTAAGCAGGAAACGTATACTGAAATACTAGAAAAGTGAAGCCATATAATATATATATATTACTTTAGGATAGTTAATGCAATGTAGTTGTATAATATATAAATAATTATTAATATCTCTTTGGGCTTAATATGTTTTTCTTAAATAGCTTCCTTCGGTTCTATTAAATGTTAAAAAAATTATTATATATATATATATGTATATATATTATTGTTGAAAATATGTGTCCGTCCATTAAATTCAATTCAATTGAAATATTTCTCCCTGCTAAAAAATTAAATGTTCACACTTTCCCAAATATTTAAAGGCAAATCTACCTAAAGGACTCTTTCTATATACCTTTCCCTAATTTTTGTACATTTCTTTTGCAGAGACTATATTTGAATTATCGGCATTATTTTCACAGTATCCTTTGGCTGTGGCTCGTTAGGGGGAATCCTTCAGTATTCCGCACGCTGACAGTTGCCGAGTTGCGGAGCGGAAAAGTTTCGTGTCCGGCGAAATTCGCCCGTGCCCGTGGTCGTGGCCCTGCCCGAAACCATACTTACTTGCCCATTCCATTCAGCTATTAATTGAAGGCCCATCATGGCCAGGCTTCACTTGTTTGCCGTTTGTTGAATCAATTTGCGGCAACAACTGATGAAGCCGAAGTGGTTGTCGAAGGGAGCTGCCGGAGGAGCAGGAGCCGGAAGAGGAGCACAAGAACGAGAACGAGGAGGTGGAACAGGGAATGGGAATAAATCAATCAATTGCAGCAAGGAATGCTTCTGGCCACGCCCTTTTCTGGGTGAAATTTTATTTGCCCTTTATTGGCGCCGCTCTCTCTGTTATTCCCGCACATGCTATACTTTATTATACTATATAGTATGCAGTATATATGTGAGTGGTCTTCTTCCGTTTGCTTGTTTGTTTGTATGCTTTTTTTTTGGCGGAACTAATTAACTTCCATTTAAATGAAAAACGAGCTGCGATTTGTGCCCATCGAATGAGCGTCATAAAGTCAGTCAGGAGAGAATAATGGCCTCGAGTACGCACACATGACCATGCCCCGTGCCCCGTGTCCCGTGCTCCTTGTCCCGTGCCCGGCGAGGCGCTCAATGGGCCGTATACGTAATTTGAGGCATCCAGACCCACCCAACGCCCGCTCAGTCCTGCGCGTCCTGTGCGTCCTGTGCGTCCTGTGCCACCGAGAGCGAGATGCTGTTAAAATTAATGCCAGCTCGTAAGTTTTACAAGGAATTCAATTTTTTGCACCGCACCGAGCAAGACGGATAGTGGGCCTGCCGCCGCCGCCCCTCGGAAAAGTTTGGCAGTCGCAGGAAAAGTGTCTTCCCAGGATCTGGATAGCGTTCGGTCCTTATTCCAGCCTTTGTTTGAGTCCTGACACCGCTGCCGCTGAAAATTGATTCGAAAGTTTTGCCATTAAATTGTCCTTTGTGAAGTAATCGGTTGGCCCCTTTGTTCGGCAGGCAATGGAAATGCATTTTCGGCTTTGGTATTCATCCCTTTTTATGCTTTTATTATTCATTTGTTAACAGATCTTTTTTTAAAAATGCAGTAGGTTTCATATGCATTAATTTTCATAGTTTTTTTCAATAATGTTTGTTTTTTTTTTTCGTTTTAGTTTTGTGTATATTTTTTTTGTCAAAGAGTTTTCCTTGTTTTATACAATTTTCTGAGTGGCGGCTTATGCTTTGAGTTTACGAACTATGCTATGTACTTTTTGGTTTTATCTTCGAAAGAACTTACGCCATGTTAATTATTGTTGTTTTTCCCTCTTGACTACTGTACAATGCCTCAGTTATAGTTATAGATATATATATATACTATATATACGCGTACAGACTACATAGAATACATAACTTAATAAGTGACACAAGAAAACATTCATAATCCACTTTATACACACACATTCGTCCATTTCGATTGGCTTACTTAGCTGCAGCTGCCTTAGGTTTAATAATTCGAATTAACATTTAACATTAGCCTAGGTTTCAGTATTCAAGTCTTGTGTGTCGTCGCTGCTGCTCCAATTACTCTACGTTAGTATCGAACGGGGAGGGGGGATTTCCGAAATCAAACACAGTTCCCGATGGGGATTGCAATTAAATCACACAACAATTAAACACAGCAAGAGCGAAACAAGCACACACGCCCACACCCATTGAGTCGAGCTCTGTTTTTTCTTTGTTTAACAAATATCTCTTTGGCAAAAATACAAATTGAACAACTTGATTTCGTGTATGGGTTAATTGTTTTAAACATAATTATCTACAATAAGTCTTATTTACTTTCCTTCGCCGACACCCGTGTGCGTGTGTGTCAATTAAGCAGTGTGTGTAACATTAAGTACGTATTCGGATCTGATTCAGAAATCGGGGACAAACAACAATTGCCACATGCAGATACTCTCCGTGCGACAAGCTGGGGAAGACATACAAGATTTGTGACAGGATGCGGATGCAGATGTTTAGAGATACATTTCGTTCGTTGAGTATTAAGTTCGAGTGCAATCAAATATTTATCCCTAAGAAAACAGCGATTTGGTTGGTTATTCCTATATATGTATATGTGTGGGGAGTTCCCTGCCAAGCTCCAAATTTTAGTGTGGGAGTGGGGTCAGGATCTAAGAGATACGAGATACGAGATACGAGATTCGAGTTACGAGATGCGAAATAGTACGCTACGTTTACACCTATGAATTGCAATGACTCTGTGTGCCTCTCTCTCTTTTTTTGCTGTGTGTGTGTATGTATCGATATACCTGCATTTGTCCTTTTTATCGTAATCGTTATCGTTATCGTTATCGCTATCGCTATCGTTAGTTATTATTCGTTACTCGTTGCTTTCCTCTCTGCTCTGCTGCGGTATTGTACAATTTGAAAGGTTTTCGTTTTTTGGCTTGCTGATTTGAGTAGTTTTTCGAAATGCTTAGCTACTTAGGTCTACGGATCCAGTTAAATGCTAATTATTAATGCAATTTGGCAGCACTACTCGTAGAGATGGAGTACAAGCTATACATTCACATAACTGGTATAGAGAGGTGGCCTCTGTCCCATGTCGTCCCGTGTCCCGTGTCCCTTGACCTGTGTCCCACCACGGAGTGCGAGTCCCATGAAATATGGCCGAGATAATGGCAGGCGAATATTAATGACAGCCACAACAGGTTGTGCGACCCTGCTCCCCCACATCCTGGCACTCCTTATTTTCCCGCTCATTTAACTGTTATCTGGCCATTGCAATCGCAATTATTCAATAGCGGAAATCCCGCAGAGGATGTGTGAGTGTGCTCGCAGCCGCCTCATCTTCATTCTTAATTTCATTCTCAGTTTTCCGCGCATTTTTCTTCATTTCCCCCATTGCCCTGCCTTGCGCGTTTCCTTTGCCTTTGTCTCTGTCTACGCGTGCGTTAATTTCAAAGATAATTTCACTTTTAATTACACACTGAAGCGGCTTGGCTGCCTTCGCATCTATTCCCGAAATCAGGGCATTTATTCATTTGCGATAATCCAGGGCCAGGGTGAAGGCTAACCAGAGCAGCAGCTGCAGCTGCAGCAGCAGCAGTGTGGCTGCACTCCCAGAATCCCAGGATCTGGGTATCCTGCGACTCCCAGCCAGATCCAGCAATTACAGCCAAATGAATATTAAAATCCACACATTCCACCCCGAGATGCCGCACTGTAATTATGCACGGCGCTCGGAGATCTCAAGAACTTGGCTACAAAGTCAAAGATACGGATGCGGATGAGAAGGCGGATGCGAGGGCGTATAGTTAACGCTTCCCCCAAGCCGAACGGCTCCTAGAGATGCCAGAACTGTCTGAGTCCTGGTTCGGGATACGGACTGGCAAAGCTAATGGCATCGCAGGCCAGGATTGGCATGTCACGCTCGCTGAGCTGCGACGAGTGGCAAATGAAAACTGTTTATGTGCGGCAATGCCACTCGAGTGTTGCCCGATGGAGGAGGCGCCGGGGCCAGAGCCAGAAACAGAGATGGAGCCAGAGATGTGTTCCTAAGAGATGGAGCCAGCTTCTGCATATAATGGCAGCGAGGGCGTGGCCGTAGCCCCTTCATATTTGCGGCATCGCACCAGAAGCCACTGCTGCTGAACTTAAATTCCAAGTTGTAATCTTAAGCAAACATTGATTTCCAGATGCGTAAATTTCGCCCTGCCACTAAGAAAGTTTTCCCCGAAAAATGGCTACAACTGATTTTGCACAGTGTCTTTAAATTTGCTATCCCAACTCCCTGGCAAAGCTGCTTTAATCCTGTTTGACTTCAGTGGAACTTCCTTAACTTGAACTACTGCAAGCTATGTGAGGGGTACTTTGAATCATTATAATTAAATTTGGAACCTATCTACACTGAAAAATTATTAAAATAATTAAAAAATTTAATGGAAAACGGGTTCTTTGAACTTGAAAATATCCTGCAAACGGAATTCTAGCATACCAGATAATTTAACTGAAAAATCATAGGATACAATAAATATCCCATAAATATTTCATTGTGTTTTCCAAATATTTTCAAAGTGAATTATGGAAAGTCTAAGCCTAAGAAGCTCCACTGTACAACCTAGCCAAGTATGAGGTGCTACCCAGCCCCCAAGCTTCAGAGCTTTCCCGCCCCATTAAAGGGGAAGTGCCGAATCTGGACGAGGGATCTGTAGCTGAGTCTACGGGTCGGGGTCTGGGTCGGGGGTCACCGAGCAGCTAGCGGCTGTCAACCTTCAACTTTCGACGAGCGCGGACGCTCCGGGCGCCGTCCAGGGCAATCACGTGCCCAGTCGACTTGAGCCGAAGCACGCCCCTGGGAGCTGTCAAGCGGCGGCTCTGGACCGCGTCGCGTTTTCCACTCGACCCAAGAAAATTTTCAAATTATTTCGCCCGCTTCCTGCCTGCCTTTCTTCTTTTTCTTCTGGCTGCTGCTCCTCCTGTTTTCGGCTAATTAGTAAAACTCTCTGCGAAATTATGCTCACTCCCCCAAAGGCGCCGCCTTATCTAAATAAACACCCAACAGTCGGCGGAGGGAGAGCGAGAATTTGGTGGAAATTTACATAAACTAATTCGCTGGCTGATTTGAATAAGGTAATGGCCGAGAGTGGCTGCCGGACAGGAGCAGAGAGCAGGAGCAGGAACAGGAACTGTGACCAGGGACCGGGACCGGGGACCGTGTCTGAGAGTGAGGGACATCGGGACATCGGGACATCAGAGACAGAACCCAGATGCCGAAGAGAAAGCTCCTAAACTAGCTACATCCTTGCGAGTAGGTTGGTTACAGATACAGATACGAGTCGTGGATTAGGTTAGGCTGCTCAGAACCGGGGCTCACTGCCGGTGACAATCCGCACCGTGGTGCTGCTGCAGCTGGTGCTGGTGGCCCCAGTTCCCGCCTACAGCTATACGAGATGACCGTCCGCATCCGTGTAGGCCACCGGGATCCCTCCGGCCTGGCTGAAGCTGCTCATGGCCGCCGCCGTTGGATCAAAGGCGCCGCTGGTGGTCATCAGCAGGTTATTGCCCAGCCCGCCGCCCGCCGGTGGCAGGTTCAGGATCTGCAAGCTGCCCATGGGTGCCGAAACGGGGACACCCACGCCCACTCCAACCAGACTGGCATTGAGGAGCTGCTGTTGCTGTTGCTGCTGCTGTTGTTGCTGCTTGTTCCTGTTGGGATCCTTGAGGATGCCGTGCGGCTGGCGGGGCAGCGTGGCCGTGGTTGTGGCCGTGGGAAGACTACCGTTCAGCGTGGTGCTGGTGGTGAGCGTGGAGGCGCTCAGGTTCACCGGATGATGCAGGTCATGGAGCATCTGCATGGGACTCCCACCCACCGCCGACGTGTGGTGGGTTACGTCCGGCGGCGGCACGCCCACCATTCCGCGCAGGATGCCCCGCCGCAAGGTGCCCGATCCGCCAGCCACCGCGGCCACCGATCCGTTGCCGATGAGCGTGGCGCCACCATTGCTGGCCAGAAGGGCAGCCTGCGAGGTCACCGTCAGGGGCTGAAGGTGTGCCATGGGCAAAGGCTGGGCACTGAAGTCCAGGGCAGCCGGGTATTCCTAGAAGAGAAAAATAGACATAATAATATTATATTGACCAGTCAAGAGAATTTATATCAAAGGTTTACTGCTATATAAGTCCTAAAAAATGTCACAAAAGGCCGTTATTACCAATTGATTTGGCTAACTTCAATGTATCGACCCAAAGGCGGCAACAGGATGTCCGAGGGTCAGTGCCTCAAGGATTATAAGGCCAGGAGCCGTATCCGTTTGTTGGCACGCAAAGTGGCCCAAAGTAAATGCAATTTAAAACAAGTTGTGGCCACACCCAGGCGGAGCCACAACCCCCAACCAGAATGGATACGAAAGCCACCCACTCATCCATCCGTTGCGGTGTTTTTGTCCAACCAGCTTGTAACTATTTAAGCGGCAATTTGTATTTTATTGCCAACTTTGGTTGGCCTTCCAAGGCTTCCCGCCGCCTCACTTGGCAATTCCACACCCGAAATGCCGCTGCTTGGCTTTCATTTGGCTGGCGTTGATAAGTTAAATGCTGACTGCCGGACGCAGTTGGAATCCCTATGTGGATGTGGACTGACTACGTGCACATGTGGAGTGGCCGGAGTCGGAGCCGGAGGGCAGGAGCTTGACTTTAGCCGGACAACTTAACTACGGTTCACTTTGTTAACTTGAGTTCTGCACAGTTTTAAATTCAATTAGTTTTCGTGCGGGCGAACTCCGGCCATTGTCTGACTGCGGAGCTGTCAGCTGCAGGCGGAGCGCGGGAAGGGATCAGGGATCCCGAGTCCTTGACAGGGAGTGGGTTCCCCAGCAGGGCAAAGGAGTGCCAAGGCATCCGTCAGATACTTTACGCACTCGGGCGCTGTTGCTGTCATCAAAGCGAGATACGAGATGCGAGTTACAAGATACGAGAGAGTGTTTTGTTTTAAAATTCATGGGGGAGGAGTGCACAGCTGATGCCGATTAAATAAATAAGGGGATCCGCACCCAGGCCATAATTTAATTTTAGCTTCAGCTCAGCGAGACGGTTCAATCACTGAGAGAAAAATTTAATTATATTTCTTGGTTGAGTACGGAAATAAACAAGTTTCAGATTATTCAAGGCTTAAAAACTTCTCCTTTGCTGTGATTGAATAGCTTCTTTTTAATAATAAAGCTTGCTACAATCAATTTACTTTAAAAATTTGACAATATCTATGTTTAACAATGTTTTCTTCCAGTGTGGCCTTGGCCCGCCGGCGCCGCTCGGTTGGCCTTAATGTGAAAAGTTTCTTTTTTATGGGCAGTGTAGCCAGCAGAGTGGCGAGTGGCGATGCCAATTGGTTATTCTATTTACACAGAATGAAGTTCCAGCCGCAGCGGCACAACTCCGGAGGCATCGGCAACAATAATGAGCTGCGGAGCGAATTAGCGAGCGCGGCACACAAAAGCCTTTAAGTGGCCAAAAGTTTGCAGGCAGAAACCCTTTGCAGGAGCAGGGAACGGGAGCCGGGAACCGGGATCAGGGAACTGGTAACTGGGAAATGGAAGCTGGGAACCCGGAATCCTTCTCGTCGCTCCCAAATCGCCTTGGCTTAAGCCCTGAGCAGCGTCGCGACCGAAGAACTTTTCGTTGAAGACAATTTAACTTTGTAAACTGATACAAAATGTCCGCCCTGGTCTACTTAAGACTACTTGCAATTCCCCAGCCCAGTCCCGGCTCCGTTAATCAGAGCTGAGTGTTTTGTATCTAATGTGTTCCTGCTGGATGTCGTCCTGTCGCCGTGTTAATCCTCCAGGACTTTCAATTGGGCATTCCCAGTAAAGGTACGGGGCGAGCATTCGATGCTCCTTAATATTCCAATTAGGTGCACGGGCCAAGTTTGCAGTTCGGAACTCGAAAGTTGTACGTGCTGCAAACTTGGACATGCGGAGCGACTTCCTCCTCAACTGGCACAAAGTGTCATGTCAATTGAACTGGAAATCCACTCGCAGACAGTCTCTGCTTCCTTTTTTCCTGCCGCCTTCCCAGTTGAGAAGTTCTTGTCAGCAAGTTGTATTGTACACAGAGAGTGCTGTCATAATTATGGCATCGTTAGTGCCAATCTTGGCCTTTTCCAGGCACCAAGCGTAGAGCCAAAGTAGCCAAAGGATTCGAGGCAGAGACTGGCCCTCCTCCTACTCTCTGCTATTTGAGCCGCGGCTTAGGGCTCACTTTTGTTTGCGCCCTTCATTGTTTCATATCTCGGGCGACAGTTTAATGGGAAAACTTTTCCAGCTGAGCCAAACGGAGCAGCTCCTAACCACCGCCGATCGGCTTAGCTAAGCCTATGCCCACTTGAGTCACACTGAGAAAATCAGCCAAGGAGGATGCAATCGAAGCATGCAATTTATTTCATCAAATGAACCAAGGAGAAAGCGTCATAAACAAAGTTCAATTCGAGAAATAAATCAAACAGAGAAGAGTCCTTCTCTCAACGAACTTCAATTTATTAACAAAGAGCTGCTCAATCACTCTGGAAGACAAGGCGTTGGCCTGCCAAATTACCATTCATAGTCATATGCCCAGACTGTTGACAATAAATTGGATTTTTAAGTAAATATTGGCCAGGGGTTTTAAACATTTGAATCAATTCAAGTCCAGTGGCTTTGCCTTATCGAATAAATCAAATACCGGAAGCTCATTCGCATCATAAATGGGAAACTCCGCAGAACATAAATTGATTAAGAAGCTGCTCAATCACTTTTCACCGCTTTGTGATAAACTGGCTAAGCCGAATCGAATCCGCAACCATTAAGAGACCCGGACTCAGTGCCGTGATGTGATGGGCAATTACAGTGGAGTCCTGATGGAGGAGCAGCCCCTCTTCGGGGACTAATGTGCAAAGCGATGCTCTAACTTTGTTAGATGGCCATTTTGTTTTGTTTTATTTGGTGTGTATGTCCTGTCTCTGTATTGTCTTTTTATTTTGTCAAGTTTTCCAATTGAAATTTAATTTGATTTACTGTTATAAATTGTCCTTATTCATTTACTGCCCGCACGGATACGTGGCGCAGACTGAAGAAGCCTCAACTGAAACTGAAACAGAAGCTGGAGCTGAAACTGAAACTGAAACTGAAACTGAGACAGATGCTCTCTTCGAAAAGTAATTTAGTGCTGGCCAAATGTTTTCGGTTAGCCGCAGCGAAGGGACTGCTCCTTTTCGTATATATTTTGTAATTTTTCTAATGATGTTTATCAAATAATTCAATTTGGCTTCCACACAAAACATTTCTTATGTGAAATGGCAAAAGGCCCCCGCACAGAGCGGAAGGAGTGGTGGGAGGATTTATACACACACATATGGGACGTCATTGTTGACCAACTAAACCGAAATTGAATTTTTCTCCCTCGTTGACTAAAAACCGCAAACAAAAGGTTTAGTCCCATGTCGGGCGCTGGCAAAGAACGATGACGGAGCACTGGCCAGCGGATACTGGCCACTGGCCACTGGACACTTGATACTGCCAGTCTCCGTCCGACCACATCATTTAACTGTGTACTCTTTGGGACCGGCGCACAATTGAATAACTTAACAAATCGTATAAAGCCCATAAACATGGTCAACTGCTAAGCATAAATATTATTATATTAGCCGGCTGCAGCCAGCTGGTGTCCCGTTTCCTTAGGGGAGCTTGGGTACAGTGTGCCAAGAACTGATTGGGCATGTCCTTTTCAGTTGTAATATGGATTTTGTAATAGTTAAGGTACTTAATTTCAAAACTAGCTCGGACAACTTCAAGGAATTCTCTAGGAAAATAAAATATATTTCAGAAATCCCCAGTAGTTTTCAATTTATTTCCTGTTATGGTGGCGCACGTGCCCTAGCCATTTATGAATGCCCCACAGTATAACTGTCCTGTCCTGGAGCTACTGCATTTTCCCCTCCATCTAATTTATACAATTATTGAGCGTCAGCCAAGTTGATACGACACATAAATGGCAATGGGAACGGGGCTAACTGTCGTCCCACGTCTGGTGTCATCTTATGCTGTCGCATTTGCACCCCTTTAGTGCCAGGAGTCATCAAGTCCGCCAAAAGGGGGACACACACATCCTTGGACCTACAGCGGTGGAGGGACTCGATAAAAAGAGCGTCGGAAACATAAATTCCGAAAATTGATTTCCCCATGTTTATTGTGAAATTTGCGGAATTTATATTGGCAGCCAATGCGACAACCGGCGAATGTGTGTGGCATCCGCCAAGGAATGGACATCGCATGTCCTTGACTAGATGCGGTGTGCTCTTATGGAGGTGGAGCTCCGTTCCCTCCTCCCTCTTTATGAGTGATGGCAGTCCCGAAAAAGGCAAAAACTTTGTCGCATCTGTGGGCGTGCCTTGTCGTAAAAGCGAGCTGCCATACGCGGCGTATGCGTGATATTAAATTGTTGTCAGGCGGGGGGATGGAAAATAATGTTTGCTCTTCGCGTTCAGGACAATGCAACAAAGCCAGTTGCCAGTGCAGTCTGCTTCATGGGGCTTACTTATAACGCTTTTAAGTCCGTCATTTGTCTCTACAGTGTTGCGGATTATAAAAGTCGAAGCGGCGTGCGTTAAATGCCAGCAGGGAGCGATGCCTCAGACACCAGTCTCCCTCCCAAAGATCGATACATGGATTTATGGGGGATGCAAAGCGCCAGGCTTCCCTCTGCTCCCTGGAAAACTTGGGTTAATTGAGCGAAATAATCCTGGCAGGGACGCGCGCAGCCAGATGGCAGCCAGATCAAAGAAGGTAACTGCAGATGCGGGCAATTAAGCCAGCTGCATCCGCCGCTCCTTCGTTAAGCTTGGATCCCGGCCAAATCCCCTCCTGCTCCTAGCTAGCTGTCGGTCGGTCATTGATCTCACTCACCATGGGCGGATAGGACAAGTATCTGTCGCTGTTCATGTTGTAGTAGGAGCCATCCGGCGGCGGCGCCGGCGACGGGGACGGAATATAGACGCCCTTGGTGATTAGCATCTGATCGTCCCGGGTCATATGGATGGCGGCGCCTCCATTGTTGTGCCGGGGGTGTGGCAGCGTGCAGGCGTTCACTGTAAGAAAAAAATAAGGGAGAATTTATGTGGGTTATATGGCGGCATCCAGTTAATATGTGCTTAAGTCAAAGTGAGCCCCATTTTATATGCATTGCTGCTATTTTTTGTGGGCCACCATAAAGCCCACTTTAGCCGGCTCTGGGTTGATTTTAATGGTTTACCAATAGCCTCTGCTTTTTTGCGGGATACGTGCTGCGCTCTACTGATTATTTTCCTATATATTTCCCCCCTATATACAAACATATATACGGCGCTGCCGAATGGCCACGGCTTAAGCTTTGATTGCGACCATAAGCGGAGCATGCCGCAAATGGAGAGTTGCAAAATGCAAAATGCGAAACACATTCAAATTCCATTTCAAGCTGCAACCGAGGAGCTCTATAATCGAAGGAGTTGCCCCTAAAAGGCGGGGTTATCGTTGAAAAGCTTGATCGAATTTGTGGCTTATAGTCAAGATAACAATAGCAGGTCCGTTGGTGTATTTATTCAATAATCCATATGTATCTTTATACATTTTATAAATGTTTTATTTAAGAGTTTTTAGTTTAAACTGTCCTAGATGGCTTCAGATACAGAAACTCTTGGAATTATTTTTTCGAAAAATGGTAACCACACCTGAACAAATGGCCAACACACATGGCTAGCAACCATTTGCTGCTCGGTTCTGGCTGATTTCGTGTGCAAACGCTCGGAAAGTGAAAGAAAGCGATGGCCATTAATTGCAATGGTTGCGACACTGCTGATAAGCCCGGCCCAATAAATATGCAAATGTCGATGGAGTCTTCAGTTGGCCAAAAGGGCCGCATCCACGCCACCGTGCCACCCTGCCACCCTGCCACACTGCCACCTGCTTGGGGCGTGACAAATTGGCCAACATACTGCCACGTTTCATGGAAATCGAGCGTCTGTCAGCTGCGGAGGCGTGAAACCCGCAAACGTAACAAATTCGTAATTTTGTAAAATAGACTTTGACATCGCCGGGAAGCTGAGAGCAGCAGCAACAATATTTTTTTCTGAAGAGGCAAAGTTGCGGCTCTGCGGCTCGCCTGAGAAATCGAAGGAGCCTGCGCTGGGTCCTTGTTCATCCTGCGGCTTGTTTACTTCTGCATATGTGCTGCTGGATGCCGGGTGCTGTGCTGCTCCCTCAAAAGACAGTCACTCATGAATTATTGATTTTTCGATCAGCGCCCACCATTGTTGTGCCGAAAAAGAAAGCCCGAACGGAAAACTGTATCTTTGTTCCAATTTCGGGTCTGTGGCAGCTGCATAATTGTTGGCCGGGTCAGGACCACTAGCTTCTGGCCGCCAACAAGCAGCTCCAGGCTCCAAGCACCCAGCAACTGGCTCCCAGTTCCCAGCTCCCAGCTCCCAGCTCATCTGATATTAATAACGTTGGGCCAGGCCAGAAAGGAGATAAGAAATGCTTCACGTGGCGGATGAAAAATAGCGGGGCCCAAGCATGAGCTATAGTCCTTCCGCTCCTTCAGCTGAGTGAGTTCTCCTTTGCAAAAGGAGACCGTTCAAGGGTTTAATACCGAGAAACAGGCAAAAGACAGTTCCAATTTTAAATTTGATATGTAGAAAATTATTAAAATTATTATTCATAAAGAAAGTATTTGAAATATTTTTAAATTGATTAAGAAATTAAGTGTTCAAACGAAATCTTATTACTCTTTGAGTTCAATGAATCAATCTGAAACATTACAGCTTTTCAAAGTTAAATTTACTTGTTTAGTATTTTAAATAAATAAATTAAAACATAATAAAATAAAATTATCAGGATATGTAGACAATTATTAAAATTATTATTCATTAGGAAAAAATTTGAAATATTATTAAATTGGTTTAGAAATGAAGTATTCAAAGGATTTTTAAGGAGGTTCAAGTAGAAATCATATTACACTTTGAATTCAATGAATCAATATGGAACAATATTATGATGATATTAAAAAACTCCAAACCTCAAAACGCAAATGGAAATCATAGTTTTTATTATAGTTTGTATTTATAGCAAAGTGTGTGAGCTTATCCAGAGGCTCTTGCACTCTCCCAAGGTCACAAGTGGGTCAGAGCCACAGACTTGTTGCTTTCGGGCCCCGCTCATTAACGTGGCAGCGCGTGGAAAAGTGTCTCATTAAAAGCGCGGCTCTCTGGCTTTTCCTCGCGTATGCATTTCCATGGTAAATGCTAAATGGTAAATGAAATTGCAACTGCCTCCGGCAGGGCAAGGGAAAGCCCTTGGGATTGCGGTGTGGTTGCTTGTCATCTGGTTTTTTGTCAATGGCTCAGACGGCACCGCCCCTCCCCCTCCGCCTTCCCCTCCCTCGTAATTTATAATCCAGGAAAAACACAAAAAAAAAGAAGAACCAAAAAAAAAAGAAAAGGAGAAGCTGTTAAAAAATGTGACGCCAACTAACAAAAACAATTTCCGCTCGCCCCGCCCCCCGCTGAGCTCATGTGCATGCCGCCGCCTCCTCCGCTTGCCAGAATTTCCCTGCACCATGGTTCCGCTTTTGCCCCGCACTTCCTCGCTTTTCCGCCCCGCTTGGAACAACAGCCTTGGGCCCGCTTGTTTGAGATTCAGCTTCCGGCAAGCATTTTAATTTTTTGTGCCACGTGGGGGGATTCCTTCACACCCTCCTCGCCGGCGTCTCCTACATCCTTGTTCCTTTTTCTTCCTTCTTTCGGTTCGTCCTTTCTTTCGCCGTTCGCCGTTGTCTTTGTTGTTCTTCTCCCTTGGCGTGTTTTCCTTTCAGCTCGTTCTGCTACGCTCTTGTTGTTGTTTCGAGCATAAAGAAAATGGCGGTACTCACCGCACACACCCACACACACACACACACACACATACACACTCCCACACACACAGGCACACGACCACAACAGCACACATACGTAATTATGCGTGTCGCCGCAAAAACCTCGAGGTGGAAAAGCGGGTGGAAAATGTGGGCGGCAAGACCTTGTCTTGGGTTTATCTATTGCGAACGGGACATCCGCCACACGGTAAGAAAATCGTTTGAATCTTATTTAGATTAAGTAGTAATTAAATTATATATATATATATATATATATATAATACATATATATTCAATTAAAACACATTTAAGTAATGGGTGTAATTATAAAATCTATCGAAAACGTGTTCAGAATTTTGCAATAAAAACTGTTAGAAAGTTTTCAATATTATTCGATTAAAGTTGGAAATTTGCAATTAAAATTGATATATCAAAATTATAATTTCAATTTTTAAAAAATGGTCGTAGGTTTAAATTTTTTTTTAAAAGACCCAAACAGAATGCAACAAAATTAATTGATAATTTCAAAGTGTAACAATTTCTATAAGGTTTTTAATAGAATATTAATTGACTTGAAAATCACAGAGTTTTTTGAGAAAGCTATATATATTTTACAGAAAATATTACCGAAAAATACAAAGAAGTAAGCAATAATATATTTTAGAGCCTCGAATTATAATATCACAATACTTATAATGTATAATATTGGGCAGGTTATTTTGGAAAATAAAGAAACCTCTTTTATATATCAAGATAAATATAAATAAAATATTTTATAGGCTCAATCGAAAATTTTAACGTGTGATGTTAGGTTCGACTTTTAATTGATTTAAAAAAAACACAGAGTTTTCTGTGCAACCTCTATATAAAATACTTAACGAGCAACAGTACCGAAAAGGGGATTATCAAGAATGGAATTTCTTTTTTGGCTGTGCTGTCCAAAATATATTTGTCGCACAGCGGGAAACAAGGAGGGAAAGCGCTTTCCAACAATTTTCACATCGTTGACATAAGGTAATTGTATTTTTTATGCCAGAGTCTGTGGCTCTCCCTTCCGGAGATAAGTTCTGCAGCTAATGTATTTTTATTATTTCTACGCTTTTGCATTTAAAATGCATTTTCTGCTTTTTGTTATCATAGAACTGCTGTTGTTCTTCCAGCTTCGATGCTTTGATAGACAGACACAGCGGTGTCTATCGTTATCCCATCTCTTTGTCGCGGGCTGGGCCTGGGCCTGGGTCTGGGTCTGGGCACAGGACTCAGCCACAGTCGAAGTCAGAGTCCTTTTCCTCGATTATTATTCTTCCATTTCCATTTTCGGTTGCCTTAAATTTCGGCAACTCGAGGTCTGAGCATTTTTCTTAAATTAGCGCAGGCCGCACGTGATTTGGAGTCAGCCTTGAGCCATATATATACGGTATACAGCTGCATCCTTACATACGTCAATTGAAAATCAAGACTGACAAAAACTTTGCCGTTCAATTACAATTAAGATGGAGATGTTGTGCTGGAATTGAATTTTCAACTCGCCCACTTTCGTCCTTTTGCCGCAAAGCTCTGTATATTTATTTCTCCTCGTTCACTTCCCTTGCAGCTTTTTACGATTTTCGTATCCCTATTTTATTCTTTTTGGTTCTCTTCTCTTCGAACATTTGCTTTGATTGCGCTGCAATCATGGCATAAAAATCAACCCAAAACGAGTGCAACGGAGGGCGATAGAGGGTTAAGAGCGGGTCTGGCCTGGGTGAGTCTCCTGACGTCCTGACAGCGCGAGTGCCGGCTCCCAACTTTGTTTTGCCCAAAAGTTAATTATCTAAAGCGCTTTTTTCGCTTCTTAACTGAGGGATATGTATGGCTCTTAATGGGAGATTTCTGGGAGAGGATCGAAATATATAGCTTTCACTATTGTAAAATAGGTTTCAGAGACAAGATAAGGTAATTAGGATTAACTTAAATGTAGGGAAATCTATTAAGGAACTTTCAAGAAAAACAAACTTTAAAGGGAACGTAACCCTCTCTGCTCCTTCCTCCTGCTTATTTCTTAAATGTGGAAGATCTACTGCAGTATCAACTTACCAATATTATTCGGATATATGACTGGCAGGGTGCCATCCTTTTGGTATCTGGGCGGCGGCATATCCGAGCCCTCCACCAGATACGTGGATGCCGCCTTCTTGCGCGCCTCGTCCTGCGAATGGATAAAGACAGAGAGAAGGATGTGGTGAGACATGGAACCGAGTGGAGGGGGTAGCAATGGGTAGCTGGCTGGGTATATATCAATTTATATTCTCATTCCCATTTGAGTAATGCCCCGTAATTACTCCACACTTTGCTTTTTGGCATACTTTGGCAAAGGCGTTGAAAGTCGTTGGCGCGTAATTGACAGCCACAATGACAGCGGCGACACACGGACAGCGCGGAGGCCGAGGACATCGGGCACAGCCAGGACATGGGTTGCGGTACAAGAACCAAGGACAAGGACGAACGAAACCCGGGGATATGGTGGGCTCGATATAGGGGGCTGATTTATAACACGCGCGGTCGCAGTTTACGCACTTTACATACTTTCCGTCGGCTTCTGCGGGTTAGGCAGTTGCTGCGGTTTTCCTGCCGCTGCAAGATTACGGCGATAATAAATGATTTTAATAATTTGAAACGATTTGTTTGAAGCAGCTTCCCTGTCTGTCTGAAATCCCTCCTCCCAGTGCCCAGCCCGGACCCAGTTTTATCCGGCGTCTTAGCCCACTCGCGAGCTCATCATTATCATCATCAGCGTCGCGTAATTAATCACGACGTCTTAGCGACGACGTCGGCCTGCCGCTTCCGTTTCCGCCTCGCTGGTCGGGTCTGGGCCTGGGTCTGGGTCTGGTCTGGCACTTCCTGCCTTTGCTGGAAGCTCTCGTTTCGAGCATTGGTAATAATTGAAAAGCCAGGGCCGCAGGGCAGGGATTTTCCAGCGTTGACCAGCCCCAACATTGGGGCCTTGAATTGACTGGCAGGAAGCCTTATTTCGCCTTAAATTTGTTTTGCGGCTTATTAACTGCTTTGTTCTGGAAATAGTTGTTTCATCTTTTGAATCAACCTGAAGCTATTTAGGTTTTTCTTAATTTCTTTTCGAATATTTTTAAATCCTATTGGCAAAATTTTTTATGGCTTATATAAAGCTATGTTGTTTCCCAAAAAAGGGAATCTATCTCTGAAATCCCGCATATTTCGGTCAAATTGTTAACTGGATTAGTGTTTGAAGCTGAAAGGGCTAGATAATCCGGTTTGTTGAAATGGAAATGAAAATATTTGAGGGAAAAACTAAAAAAATGGTGCAATGTTAAAAGTCTTTAAAAACGAGCAGTTATTTTAATAGTGAACTAAATAAGACTGACTTTTGCATATACCCAATATGAGCATGTGTTATGATACAGGATATCCATTTCTTCCTATTTTTTATGTTCCCATTTATATTTAACCCACAAAGTCTTAAACTATATCTCTAAAAAAGTGCCCTCGAAATCGGTGTTATTGACAGACCGTAGTACGGACCGAAAAGAAGGCAATATTTAAATTGAATGACTTCGGGGGAAAAAAAAAACGCCAATGGAAATGCCAAGTGACGACGCCCCTGCACTCCTGCAGGACATCTATTTAGCAATGGAAAATGCCTAAAATGCCAGGCGATTTTCCACTGCTGGCCACCTTCTCTCTTATTTTTCCCCCCTTTGACGTTTTTGTGCCCATTCACAAATTGCATATTCATGCTCATCCCACAGAAAAAAGAGAGCTGGAAAAGCCCAAAGCGAAAGGGGGCAGAGGGAAAGGGCTGGAAAAAAGCGTAGGACTAAAAAATAGTTTGGTTCCGGGCATACTCACAATATATTCGGGCTGGCTGCTGCCCTCATTGGAGTAGGACTCGCTCTTCTCCGAAACGCTGGACAGCGTCTCGCCGGTGACGGTGTCATTATACGAGCTGGGCGCGTACATCTCGATGGTTGCCGTTTTTGCCGGTTGATTTGTAGTTTCCGCCACTGTATTTCGTAGTCGCAAAAAATACAAAAATATATATATTCCAACGACGACGCCAGGGTATGCGCACAAATATTGAAAAGGTGTAATTGGCAGTGACATTCCGAAAATTGATGATTCGCAGCGGTGCCACGTGGGTTTGGGTTTTGCGGGTCGACGAGTCGGCGGGTCGGCGGGTCGGCGGGTCGGCGGGTCGGCGGGTCGGTGGATCGGTGGTGCAGTGCGACAGAAGGCGGATATGCAGCGATTGTGTCCGAGTTCCAGGCAATGCAAATCCCATGCAAATAGCCAAGATTGTCAAAGTGCCAGGACCAGAAGCAGGAACGGGAGCCAGGACGAGGGAGTGGGTGTAGTTGGGTTTTGTGTTAATTATTCACATTTGTCGCAGCATTCGTTGATGTGCATTTCGATGGCGTGTCGCAAACAAAGGCATCAAAGGGGAGGGCAGGACATTGGCCCAGTTAAATGAGTTGACAGGCCGGGCAAAGGTAAAAATGCAATTAAATGATTTATGACACATTTCCGCAAAAGTTAACACGTGTTTGCCGCAAAGTAGAGTCCATTATTTGTAGCACATTTCCGATTTCGAGTGGTATATGAAAAGTATATAAAAGAGGTAGGCATTATAGTAGGTATAATTAAGGGGATATATTACGAGAGGTTTAAAGTGCTTACGGTTGCTGCTGCTGCTTGGACCGGAGAGAATTATATTCAATTACCTGATATGTTTATTACTTTAATAAGATTTCTCTGATCACATATTTTCTATAATCTAAAATTGATATTTCCTTTTGTACACTAACTGCTTTTGTAGTTTTTTGTTGTTTTTTTTTGAGGCTGATACAAAATTTATAACGATTACGAGCTGAGCAAAGTCAGCAGAAAGGCAAAAAGCCATAGACACGTGTGGTCGGTCCATCCTCAAACCCATTCCCCATTCCCATTCCCCCAGACCAATGTCACCGATAGGTAAATGGGTAATGGTGAATGGACATTGCCCTGCCACTCAGCTGCTATCGTAATCATTGCCATCATCGGCGTCCTCGAGCTATGCAGGGATATTATGGCCAAACGGTTTCTTAATAATACATTTCGGTAGGGACGGCGCAGGATATATGGGGCTATATAGGGCATAGTGTAGTGTAGGGGATCTGGGCTCGGCACGTCCGCCAGTTACGTGACATGCGGGGACTATTAGTCGATAAAATTGCTGTATTCTGTTAATTTGCACAAAGCACATTGAATGTTTGGGAGTTATCAAAATTACTTTATATACGTTTATGTGCCCGGCGCCATGTTTGCCGATGTATAATGAATATTTAACAAATTGCAACTGAATTGGGAGGCAAATTGCTTTGTTCCGTCTCCATTTCGTGTGTATTTTATTTCATTTTTTTTTGTATATTTTGGTTTGTTTGTTTGCCGGCGATGCCGCCTCAATTTGCATTTTTTATGATTTGCCAGCCTTCCAGTTGCGTTGTATTTTAATTCATTAAACATATGCACACACAATCCGGGAATCTATACACAATTTTCTGTGTGTGTGCAGTCGAAGGGAAAAAATTAAAAATTGAAAATGCATTTAATTGTGGGGCCGGCTGCTGCATCCGCAATTTCAATCGGCTCAGAGATCTGTTCCTAGTCTGTCGATGACAGCGCTCTCTCTGTATATAAATATATATATTTTACAGGACACCAGCGACCACCCCTGCGTATACGTGATTTTATGGCTTAGCGAGCTAAAAACGTTTTTCGGCATTTGTCACTTCTTTTATTTATGACAACAAACGAGTGTAAGCCAAAAGAGGGGAAGCCTGGTGGGGCATTTAAAATAATACACGTGGCTTTAATCAATTAAGACAATTAAAAGCAAAACCGCTCACCGGCACGGGTAGAGTGTGTATGCGGACAGTGAGTCTATTCTCATGAATGTATTTATCAAACAAAGGCTTAGGATGGCCAGGAAATGGGATATATACGAATTGGATTTACCCTTGGCTCTAAATGGAAATAACCAAAGCACAGAGGGAAAATAAGTGCACGAAAAGGGTTGGTTGTTCTAGGAAAAGAATTCTACTCCATAATTATAAAAGGGTTTACTCTGAGAAATCATGTCTAGAGATTAATTTCCCGACATTTCTTTTCAGCTCACCTGTATAAATCTATATCTAAAATGGCCTTTTTTTTCCCCTGTGTATGCATATAAATATGCTCCTTGAATATGCCCAGGATTAGGTTGTGCTCAGCCTGAATATTTCATGATATACGGCAAAAGCTGAGCTAGTTTTGATGTAATGCCTTTTCGGTTCGTTTGTGTATGTACTTACAAACCTCAAACTGTATAAAGCCTAAACCCAACTTTCCCGGAAAACTCCCGGGCAGCAGCAGCCGGACATGAGGTTGGCAGGACAGACGGTTGGCAGACTGCTGAGTGACCCCTTGGCAGGGTATGGCATTAATGGCCAGCGGGGCGGGGCTTAGCACTCTGCGTTAGCCTTGTTGCCGTGGACACACAGGACACAATGCGGTGGCCGACCCGCCACACGAATGTCAAATAATCCGCACTCGCATTCCGCTCTTTGTTTTGGTGGCCGCCGCTGCCGCTGCACTTTCCGCACAGAGATTACAAATTTTGCACTTATGGCCCGGATTTCTTGCGGATCCCGTATGTATATCTACATAGAGGGACGGAGACAGTCGCGGCTTAGACAGCTTCTGCGGTCATCGGAGCACGTTAATGACGCCGACGTCTGCTTTGAAGGTCTTTTCTCGTAAGCCCATGTCGACCTCTCTGTCGTGACCAAAAGCTCTCAATTATTTACTGGCCGGATCTGTGGGAATTCCGATGTGGGCTTTACAGTTCAGGGTGCTCAGAATGATATTCATAGAAATATGATTATCTAAATGCTATTCATGAAGATATATCCATATTTCTAGAGTCATTATTTTGGAGTTAATCTCATCTTGCCCTTTCACCATTTGGTCCTTCGAGCCGGATTGCTATTGGGTATTTTCAATGCAGATACCAAGAGCTAACTTTACTTTAACAATACCAAAAAATAAGTGATATCGGGATTTGAATTTAAAGTGTATTATTCATTATTATTTCCCCAATGACAGAACGTCTGGTCCTTTAGTATTGAGTACTTTGTAGTCGTGGCAATTGAGAGTATTTCTGTTATTTGCTCTTTGGCATTTAAATGGCCTAGGCGCTGAGCTATTTTACGCTTTGTTTTAGTGCCCAGTGAATTTATGAACTCTCATTTAAGGCTCCCAGTCTCTTTCTCCCTGCTCCCTGCTCCTCCTCCCAGTTCCCTCCACCAAATGGATCCTGAGTGTGGGCCAACAATGTCCGCTTTCGGGCTGTCATGGCCAGTTGCCTAAGCAGCAAACTTTTCGACATTGCTGAGCCAGCCCCCTGATTTGCCCGCTTTCCACGATTTCCCTGACCACGACAGCCTGTGCGCTTATCTCTTCAGATTCGATGTCGCAGCTCTCGCACGCACGCCACAGTGCCCCTTTTCCAGCTCTCTTGGATTGTCCATGCCCATTCCCATCGCCCCTTGCCGAGCCCACGGCCGTCCTCGGTCCCTACCCCGTCAATTGTTTAAAGAGTGTCAAAGTCAAGTGCTGGCCACTGGGATCGAGTGGCGGGGGTGCCGTTCGAGAGTGGGCTTCGGATGGTTCGGGTGGTCTTATCGCTGGTGGCAACGTTGGCATAAAAGTTTCGCCCCGCCAAGTCGTAAAAGTGTCGCACTCAACTATATACCCGAGATCGGGTTGTGGGCCATTCTACTGCTCCTACTAGCGCCTGCACTCGGCCTGCTTTTAAACTTTTACTCCTGGCCAAAAGATACTATGGCCGCGGCGTTGATGGGTGCTCTCTGGGTTCCCTTTTGGGGAGCTCGCCGAGTTGGCGCTTTTTCTGGGCCAGAAATCTATTGCCACATAGGCCCGAGCCCTAACTCTGTTAACCACTCATGAATGCCCCGGACCAATTGTTTGATGCAACTCCTCTTTGGCCTCTTAACTGGGCCAGGAAGTACACTTGCCAAAGAGATAGAGCTGATTCGGATAGTACTGTTAAGGAATCTAGCATAAATTGAATTTGAAATCAAATTGAAATCCAACGCAAAAGCAATTCAACTCATAGGGTTGAAAATTAAAACAAAGCCGGGAGTTATATGATGATATGATTCTTATGATGTTAACCACTCCATTGAAAGACTTCCGTCCTCAGTGTAGGAAGAGCTCCTCCCCCTTCCGGTTTCGGAGGCAATAAACATTAGAGATGGCGCTATTCTGGATGTTCGGGGCTCAGGCCCAGCTCATACGAGAATGAAATATGTGGCACTGGGCATTGACTGCGGCTGCGGCGGCTGTGGCAGTTGCTATGTTGGCGATGGCGATGGCTCTGCGATGGTCACTGCCGCGCTCTTGTTCATGGCGGACTGTGGTCGATGACCGCCAACGGACGACGGATGGCGGACCAAGGACGTGGGACAGCGGACGACCAGCAGCCGGCGACGGAGCTGAACCACTGAACCAGCTGCCAACCGCAGACTTTTGGCATAGTTTATCGGACAGCGACAACTACAGCGAAAGGCTTCTTAGGCAGCCTCCGCTGCGGTCGGGCTTTCGGTATGCCGAGGCGATGGTCAGGTCTGGAATGGAGTGGAAGGGAGGGAGATCTGGTGCTCGGGGATGAATATCCTTTCAGTGTGCCATGCGGCATTTTGACACAAAGGCACAAATGCACATTAAAAATGCATATCCGAGGGCTGCAACAAAAACACAAGTCAAGTTTCGCCAGCGAAAACATTGAAATATGCAGAGAGATATCCCCTGATAGCCTAGCAGTGCTCCATGCTCCATCCTCCCCCTCTGCAGGCTGGCCGACGCACCAGTTTCCCTCTCTCTGACAACTTTACAAAAAGCGGGGAAATGAAAAAAAAAACCGAAAAAATAAGAAAAACTCTGAACTGAAAACGGGAAAAGTAAAAATCCTTTTGGGCATTGTCAGTTATCGGCTTTTGACAGGGATAAGGGGCTGGGGGTACTACTACTACGGACTCTACCCCTCTACATTGTCATAAAAATGTTGTTCCTTCCAGGAGGATTTTCCTCCTTTTCGTACTCCATCCTTCTCGGCTCCGTTTTCGTTTTCGTTTTTCTGTTTGTTTGCAACAAGACTGAAATATGAATTTTCTTTTGTGTGGAGCGGGAATGCATTCATATCCCGGCACTCGCCATTTGTTCAACTGTGCCGCACTGGAAATGAAAGACAGAAATAATGGAGTCTGGCCCGTCCTGGGATTCTTAGGGAAATATCTTATTTATGTCCTGCGGCTGTAGTTCAGGCTCCTTCCCGTTTGTAAATGTCAAAAATAGCTGGTCCACATTTTGTTACCCCGATTAAGTCGGCTTCGTTTAGTTTCCGGCTCCTGTCGCCAGGCACCATGCAAAGAGAAGGGGTTTCCTCTCGCTCTGTTTTTCACTTAGGGCTTAATGAATCAAAACTTTTGACTTTTTTGGAGAGAGAAAGGAGCGTCAACTCATAAGTCAAATGTTTACACCAACTATATATGAGAGAGCATATATGACAGCAGCAAATAAGTCCCAAAAATTACAGACGAAACGTCTTACACAGTGAAATATTTAAGGGAATATCTGAATAAAATCTTTCTCTTGCATTTAAGTTGGTTATACTTTCACCAAAAAAATTGAAATGAAATTAGATATAAACTAGAGCGAGAGAATCGAATAGATTAAAGTAAGTTTAATATAGTTCTTTAAATAAATATGAATATTCTTGTTTATGAATAATTAAATATGAGAGCAGCAAAACAGCCTAAGGTAAAGAAATTAGGGAATATATAATATCTTTCATATAAACATAAGATCTTCATACATCCACAATTAAATATAAGATGAAATTATATTTAAAGTAGTGATAGAGAAGGATAGGTTTTGACTATGTTTACGATAGTTTTTTAAATAAATGTTTGTACGGAACATGTATAAGACGAGCAATAAAAAAAGTCTTTATGCCCAATTTAATCTAAAATAAAATAATATATATATGTTAGAGATTGGAAAAAATAATGTATCCTAATGCATGTGTATAATGTCCTATTTAAATTAAAGACGATCTTATTTTTTTCTATGTGAGTAGACAAAAGGCTACTTGTGCAACCCTTAAACCGTCACAATTTGCAGCTCTCTGGCATGACAGACATTGCAGCTGGCATCCGGATGTGCAACTGGATCTGCGTCTGGTTGCCATAAACGGAGGACACGTGCATTTGCATAATTTCGGGCTCTTATTTTTGTGTATTTCATGTACCCCAAACTGGCTTATTGAGTTCGCGATGCAGCTCCATTGTGGGTCTCGAGTGAATGGAAATAATTTGCTTAGCCAGTGTAACGTAGTCGCCTCGTGTGGCGTGCTGGCAGGCGTCACGTAATAGCGATTCGTTGCGTATACGCCGCGTGTGCCACGTCTCAAATTTGCCAGTCAGGCAGTCAGTCAGAATGGGTTTGCCAAGATGGGACAAAGCTGGCCCCGGCACAATGGCAACAATTGGGCTGATGGCGCCGTCATGGCTTCCAGTTTAAAGCCGAGTGCGCTTGGTGCGAAATATAATTCGGTTTAATAAACAGTCTCCTCGGCAAACATGTCCAACACTTGTCGACACGTGCTCCCTGACCCACGCAAAGCAATCTGGCTTCCGGAAGATTGTGCATTCAGCTAAGAAAACGATGCACATTTGTCTTGCCTCCTATCTGGGTTGGGGGATTCTCTTGTTCAATAAACAGGAGCTCCTCCTCCTGCGTCCTGCTGGTTGCCAGCTGCCAGCTGCCTGCTGGTTGCTGGTTGCTGGCTGCTGGCTGCCGGCTGCTAGCACTTCCAGGATGCATCATTATTTTCTGTCATCATTATATTCCTGTTGACTGCTGACTTTTTGCCTGGGCCGGGGCACTCCGGCTCTAGCTCTCCCGGATCTCTTGGATCTTGCATCCTGGCCACGCTTGGCATTGGTGGCTCACGGAAATTACAAGAAGCGATTGTGGGGCCAAGTGGAGTAGAGGATATGGCCCCAGCCCTGGAAGCCTGCGTATGCAGGAAATTGTTTAGTGAGCTCCATAAAGTGAGCATGCATGTCGACGTCCTTAGTGGGCAGCGGAAGCTGCACAACGCGCTCGCTTCCGCATCCGGTGGTGTCACGGAAGTGGTGCCTGCTGCCGCAGCAACATGCGCAAGCCAATGCAATTGTCTAGCGAGGCTCCGTGCTCAAAGCCGGCCCAAAAAGGGACTACTGACGGGGTGATGGTATACCTAACAAGCTTTGGCTGCATTTCAAGCTCAAATTGATAGATAAATATAATCAAAAGCAATAAACCCTGCTTTCTACTAGCATGGCAGCACCAGCAACGGCTCAGAAATGAATACTTAAATGTGGAAAATACAAACCCAAAATAAAAATAGTAATAAAATCATAACAACAAATAATAGTAACCTTTCTTGCGGCGGTGATGCACAAAGAACCAGGCAACGAGGGCCGCGTTGACCAGGAGGAAGCCAAACGCCGCCAGGGAAATGCCAATTATGACCAGATTCGGTGTGTTGCTAGAGTCCTCGGTTAACTCCGCTGGCATCAGTTCAAGGCCTTGACAAAACGAACCATGGAAGAGAATAAAAAAATATGGTTGCAAAAATAAAACAATAAATAAATGCGAAATGAAATGAGAAATTGTAATAAAAAAGAATAATATCAAGAGGAATAAAAATAAAAATGCTGCAGAGCATAGCAATGAACGCGAGCCGTCCCACTTTCCGATTCCAGCTCGGACTCGCAGTCGGATTCGGATTCGGATTCTGTCGGGGATTCGTCGGGGCAGGAGCCCGGGTCGCGGGTTCCCTTTCGGTTGGCATGGCGAGCACACGCAGCGAAATCAAATAAAGAGACCCACTGGCCACCAGCGAGTGACGCAAATCACGTAGAGGCTGCGAAGCGGAGCCGGAACATGTGATGGCAAATGAAATTAGCGACGCCGCCATCGCCGTCCCATGGCCATGCCCACACCAGTTCCCTTTTCCCAATGCCGTTTCCATCGCGCCGCCCATTCCCGATCCCGATCCCATTCCCATTCCTATTCACAATTGCTGACCACCGGGCACGTGCGCTGACAACGCCCACAAATTAAAAGAAAATAACGGAGGCGACTGCCGGCCGAGCCGAGGGAATTAGAAATTCAAATGCCCACGGACCCCAGCACCAGATCCTTGGCCCCCAGCGGTAGCTACTTTTTTAACTCCATCTTGGTCGATAGAACACTCAGAGAAATAGTAGAGACTCTATGTAGGGAAAGGTTCAGATACTTCAGGTTATGAAGAATTAAGGATTCTAAGATTCCAATTAAATCATCTACAACTAAAATGTAACAATGAAATCTACTCAAATTAAAAGGATATCAACTATGTTCCTGATCAATTCTCTTGACTCATTTCTCCTTGTGCAGCAGCAACAACCGCAGGACTCTGCTCCGATTTGCGGCCCCGCTTCCCGTACCTCGCTTGAGGCGCTTCTCGTTCCGTTTGTGCAGACAGCAGCCGATGACAAACACGTTGAGCAGGACGACAACGATGCCGGCGCCTACGCCCACCAAAAGCATGCCCGATGTGCCGCCCAGCGGCGTCTGGCTAGTGGTCGGCGGTCCGCCGCCCAGCGACGAGGCCGGGTGCGAGGGGGGCGGTGCCTCTGCTTGTGGCGCCCCAGGATGCCCGGATGCAGTGCGTCCGTGTGAGAGGAGTATCATCAGATCGGATTGCAGAGTGTTTGGCATTTGCGGTGGTCGCGTCGTTGACGTTGTTGATGGTCGTAATGCAATTCCAATTAAGTGCAGCAAGAGAAGGTCGGGACGAGATCATTGGGTAAGACAACAGCTCAGCTGGGCTCTTACGATAAATAAGGATCTACTAGGTGGCTTCAGTGGCTTCTAGGTGGTGATGGTGCTTGAAAATAACTAAAAGCTGAATCTCAGCTTAAGAAGGAAATCCATTTCTTTGTGCAAATGATCCATATACATTCTAACTAAGGATTATAGATATATAATTGTTTTTGCTATATTTTTGATAGATTTATTTAAGCATAAACTAATTTGTCCGACAGCCAAACTAAATTCGTTCGGTTCCCTGATTTATTTTCTACTTTGCCCGCCTATTTCTGCTGGATAACCCGAGGCTGTGCAAATACAAAACCCGTCCAAATCCGGTGTCTGGACCAATTTCACTTCATCAATTATTTCGGTTGATTGCCGCGAGTTGGACTCATTCCATGCGTGCTTCTAATTAGGCTGATAGCTGCTTATCATACTGGCTATCTAATTAATTCCACAAATCTGCCGAATCGCCGCATGACAACTGACCTGGCACACCACCACCACCACCACCTAGTCAAGAGGACGCGATGCCCGGCTACGACTGGCATCCAGTGGCCATAAAAGCCAAACGAACGGCGGACTCGCATAAATCAATGTCAGTGCCGCGCTCGCGGCTAATTTGAATATGGAGCGGACTTACCTTTGGTCTCGGCCCGCGCCAAGTCCGGCAGATAGGAGCTGGATCCGAGCTCGTTCCAGGACATCACCGAGAACAGGTAGAGCGTGTTCATGCGCAATCCGCCAATGGTCAGCTTGTGGCTATTCGGCAACCCATCGATGTATTTGTACTGCTCGCGGTCGACCATCCTGCAAATGAGAAGTGGGAAATGGGAAATGAGTGGTGCCGCGTTGCAGTTTCATTAGTGCCAGTCAGTTCCATCACTGACCTCTTTCCAAGGCTGACAGATTGACAAAAGGATTAAATAGACTTCAAGGATATCATGTCGGAATCTATTCTCCTTTTCTCTATATTTATCTAGGTAACTTCTGAAGCCATATTACTTACCTATATCGCACTCGATATGAGGCCTTGAGGCCACCATCGAAGCCAGGCGTCCAGGCCACGGTTACCGTGTCGTGGGTAACGTTCAGGATGTTGAGGGTGAGCGGTGGGTCTGGTTGCGAGGTGATCTCCAGGCGCACTGTCTCCACAGCCTCGCCCAGCTCATTGCGGGCAATGCACTCGTAGGCGCCATAGTCTGCCGGCGCCACCTTGTCCACGATGAGCGAGGACTCGTAGGTCAGTGTGTCAATCTTGCGCTCCTCCACCTCATACTTGTACGTGCGATTGATGGGCAGATCCTTCTTGTCCTGCCGCCAGATGAACTGCGGCTTGGGTGATCCCTGAGCGCGACAAGGAAGTCGTCCCCGTTCTCCAGTGCCGCTGGCTGCACGCAGGAGCGTCGGGGCCTTGGCAATCTCGGGAGCAACTGAAGACGTGATGGGGAATGGTAAGGATATGGCTTAAGGTTACCTTAACGTATCAATTCCACTTACATTTGACAATCAACAGGATATCGCGGTTAGTCGGATTCGCCACACGATTGTCGGCCACGCACCGGAAGTTGCCTACATCCTCGCGTCTTGCATCCTTGATGTGCAGATAGGAGGTGCCATTGGCAAAGGTCGTCGATGTTTTCACGGTCATGTCGTAGCCCACTCGCTCCCACTTCACATGCTCCTCGGTCAGCGGCTTGCCCTCGACGCTGCAGGACAGCATCGCGTCCTCGCCGGGATTGACAATGATGTTCTCCGACACGGACTTGATGGTGGTTCCATCTGCAGGGCAAGCCCAGAAATTAGTCCGATTAGGGAAATCGCACAAAGGGCTCCAAGGGGGTAGTACTCACATTCCACCACCACGGTGATGTTGAGGGTGGCCTTGCCCTGCGAGTTGCTGGCGGCGCAGGAGTAGATCCCGGCATCGTCCCGATGCAGCCGGGTGAAGTTCAGGCTGCCGCCGTCCGCGAAAATGCGATGCTCGCCGTCCTGGGGAATGGGGGTGCCGTCCTTGGTCCATTTGTACACGACATTGGTGGGATTGGCCCGGGTTTGGAGCGACACTTGCAGCGACTCGCCCTCCACGCCCACTGCCGTCGAAGAGGGCGGCGGCACGAACTTGGGACGATCTGGATTTGAATTCAGAGGAGGGTCACAGGGAAAGTCTATTAAGTTTTCAATGTGGCACAGAAATCTCTGGGGGAAATCTATTACGGTTATATCTTTAATGAAGGAAATTACAGGAAATCAAAGTTCTTAAACATTTTGGGAGAATTTAATGAGGTTTTTCAGGGGATTTCAAGTTTCTAAAGTGGAGTATTAGATTAATTATTTCATAATAGAGTCATCCATTTACTCAAATTGTTCAATTTCTAATCCTATAAAACATTTTATGTTCCATTACTTTATGCTTCCTAAAATTGCAACGAAATGTAAGGGATATTTTCAAAGGATTGTAAAACGATTTCCCAAGACTTCTGTGACACCACATATGGATTCGACTAGAAGCAGTAGATGGCAGATTGCAGAGCTAGCCTAATTGAGCAATTATCCTGGCCGGGTACTTACACAGCACATCCAGGCTGACCGCCTCGTGGACGCTCCGCTGGAGAGCCTCGTTGGCACTCTGGCAGGTGTAGACCTGGCCGTTCATTTCCTGTGTGATGTTTACCCTGAACTCCAGCGTGGAGACTGTGCCGCCCCAGAGACCCGGCTTGGACGTGTTATTAATGCCTGTGGATGCGAGAGAATGGGGGAAATGGCAGTGGGCACGGCGGGTATGGTGGTGGGTTCCGGTGGGCGGACATGGGACACGGAGACGGGATACGGATCGGTCAGGGAATGGCAGCAATGGGAGCGGAAAGAAGAAAGGGGCGTAATTTTAGTGACTGGCAAGCGAACCGGATGTTGTCGTGGAAACGCCTCGCACCAACAAAGTGCACTGACGGCGCCGCCAAGTCCGAATGGCGAATGGCGAACGCCGGGTCTGCGATGGGCAAACTTCCAATTGCCAAATCGCTTGGCCAGGCCCAAAGAGCCGTACATACCTTCGATGGGGATGCCGTCCTTCCACCAGGACAGCTTCGCCGGCGGATTGCTGGAGCTGGAGTCGCAGATGATGGTTGCCTCCATGCCAGGTCGCAGTTCTTCCGGTTCAATGCGTATTTTGACCGTCTCCGGGGCAACTGCAAGAGCATACAGGCACATACACCAATGAGCAATAAGAATGGATTCAGGAGCCGGTAAATATTCAGCTTATAGATGCTTTCGAAGGCAGCTTTACTCTCTGAACTTCATTTTTTAATATTAACTTGGGAGTATTTTGATTGATATTATATTTATAATTAAAATTTATAACTTGTTAAAGGTATAAAAACAAGTTTTTATTAAATAGTTTATGTATAAACCAAGTGCACTTAAAAGTCAATTCAAACAGTAAAGATCTCTTCCTAATTTAATTGTACCATATTGAATATATTATTTATAAAATAAATAGTTTATTCTTTATGAATTATATTAAATATCTTTAGGTATACTCACAGTGCACACTGAGCATGGTGGACTGGAAGAGTGGGATTTCGGTGGCGCTGTTGGAGGCCTCGCAGCGGTACTGAGCCTGGTTGTCCGACACGTTGGCCAGAACGGTGATTTCGGCCGACACCGATTTGTCCGCCGCCCGTATGACCGAGTTGATCTGCAACGGAAAGCGGTGGATAGATAAGGCGGGGTTGTTTTTTGTGTTCGTCCTCAGCGGAAGCAGCTCCGCAAAGCACAGCTGGCGGATGCATTTTAATTTCGCTGATAAAACGTCGTCTAATCTCGGAGAGAGCGAGCGAGCGCAGATGAGTCCCTGCGGAACCGAGACTCTGGGAGTCTGACACCGCAACAAATGGGAAATGGGAAATGGGAACTGGGAACTGGGAAATGGAGGAAGGTGGAGCAGGAAGCCGCACCTGAACCGGCAGCTGCTCCTCGCTGCGGTTGCGAGTGACTTTCTGTCCCCTTCCCACAACAAGTGCCACCTCTAGTTTTAAGTCCCAACTTGGTGACGATAGTGGGACTTTTCCGAGGTTATCGCTGGTACTGGTGGTGGGCCAGAGGCAGGTGTGAAAACCGAAATCGTTCTGGCAATAGAGCCACCGCGCTGCAGTGGCTCATTAGCACTTTAAGCCCATAAAGCGGAAGCGGAAATGGTCAACAAAAGCGCCATTATTGTTTTGCGGATGTTTGCTGCCTGCTGTGTTCGTTCGCCTCTCTATGGCATGTGTCTGTGTGTGTGTGTGTGCTGCGGAAAATGCAAACAAACGGGGGAAAAGGGAAACTCGCTGTACTCACCCTTTTGTCGTTTTTGTACCATGTCAGCGTCGCCAACGGATTGCCGCCAGATGAAACGCAAAGCAGTTTTTGCACAGAGCCAGCTGGGATAATTTGTCCTTCTATATAGCCAGAAATTAATGGCGGCGCGGGAGGATCTGTGGATGCAGAGAGGCGGGATAAGAAAAACGTACAGAAAAAGACAAACAAAGGAGCGCCAAGCCCAGGCCCAGGCCGGGGAAATGGGCCAACGAATTGTGGCCCCAAAAACTTAGCCACGAGCCAGCAAATTATGGCCTACAACAAAAACAGCAAATGATGGGGACGGCCGACGAGGACCAGGACCAGGACTAGGACCCACCGCTGTGTCCTTCGAGAGAGTGAGAGAGAGCTGCCAAGAGCGGCCGAACAATAAAAATTAAAATTATTTAATTTGCCGCGCATAAAGTAAAAATATCCGCAGGGCGTCCGCATCCTCAAGGCATGACCATGCACGACCACGTCCACTCACACACATAGCCGCGTCCTTGATTGGCGGTGGACGGTGGGCGGTGGCTGGCTCATTACCTTGGGGTCCGTTAGTCATTTCCAGTGCTCGCTCCCTGGTATGGGTAATAAATGTAAATCTCTCACCGCCCCATCGCCTCCCCGCCTCATCGCGTTTCCGTGCTCTGTGATGTTGGTCAGAAAAATTAATTAGCGCTGCAGGAGAGCGCTCACAAAGGACGTCGACGACAGGACCAGAGGGCAGGCATGGAGCAGTCGCTGCGATGAGTGGCCTAGCTGGATAAACCGAACTAGGAATCGCAATTATTAATAAGCCCCCGACTTTGGCACAAGCAAACTCTACCCCCACTCATCCTGCCATCGAGTGGCTGATATCCCTGCCCCGGATTTCCATCCCCCCCTTCGGGCAGCTATCTTTTCTGCGTGTTTTTTTTCGTCACCGCTTTCGCTTATAATTGAGTCAAATGAAGAGTGACGCCGAACATCGGATAATGGAGTTTAAGACACTTGCAGTTGTCACCGGGCAGAGAAGTGTCACGCAGGACGCAGATGAAGGGGAGGAGGTGGTGTCAAAGTCCTGGCTGCGTGCGTCTAATTGGACCTTGATTTGGATCAGGAAAAGTCTGGGAGCGGCAGGGGGAGCAGGTTTTTGTCGAAAAGTTTGTATCCTCGAGGAAAGTTGATTCGGAATACGCTTTTATAATTTCCCTAAATATTAACACTTGTCTATGATCATAGATTTATTATTAAGGATTGTACTGTAAAAATTTCTTTTACATCCAGTGAATAGTTAAATTACTTTAAAAATGTAAATCTGGCTATTTAGTTTGCTGTGTGAAGTCCTCAAAAAGTATGCAAGATTTTTTGTGCCACAAGCCCCAGGGTATTTTATGGTAAAAAGTAATTAATGGGCGATGGTGTTTTTTGCTGTGGCAGAGACAAAGTTTGATTTATGACGCTACAAAAGGAATAGGATATCGTGAACATGCAGATTTCGCACACAAAATTTAAAATCAACTGATTCTGCCGGCAGCCTAAAGCAGCCCGCATTCAGTAAAGTGAAGGCCGCGGCTTAGCTTCCCGTTCTTGGTGCCATAGCTCTGAATGCAGTCGCAGATCTTGCCGCCCTTCAAAACCCGCCCGAAGCCCACCCGCGATCCATTGACCACCGCCAGCGGCTTAAAGGAGATAGCGAACGAGAGGTTCTGCGAGAATCCCTTGATGTGGGCCTTGCTGAAGGACAGCACATAGGTGGAGGCTCCGTGGTCAATCACCTTGGCATCGTACTCTAGGGGCTGGCGCAGAAGCGAGTCGGGGGCGAGCGGAATGTGTGTTTCCACCCAGAGATTGGGGAACAGCCGCGTGACCATGAACTTGGAGTGCTGGTTACACATGCAGGACTTCACCAGCTGCAGGACGACCAGCGGGGCTGCCTCCGTGTACAGCTGGATGACCAGCCTACCCAGCGGCCGGGCGTCCTTCAGGTAAATGTCAAAGTATATCTTCGGCCGGAACAGGCGACGCAACTCCACGTCGGACTTGGGCAACGGGATGTCGAAGGCCGCGTACTTAGCCATTGCCTGGGCGGGCAGCTCCAGCGGCGGCGGCGGTGTCGACTTCCGTCTCTCCATCGTTCGCTTGTAGGACAGTCCCGAGTCCACCTCGCTGGTTATCTCCAATATGCGACGGCCAAAGTCGCGGTTGTCCCGCTCCAGCTGCTCCAGCTTCAGCAGGGACACGGGTATGGCCGAGACCCCGTGCACGGCCTCGTAGCGGAATGGATTGATGGCGCCATGGGTGCGCATAGTGCGCGAGATCTCCACCAGCAGCTGAATGTTGGCGCGGGTGCGCTGCATGAAGACCACCGCCTCGTCGCGCAAACTGTTAACTCCGGTGATGCGGGCCGCCTGGAAGCCAGGTGGTTCGGCGTCCACCATGCTAGCGGCGGCCTTGACGCGCTCCCGATGCTGTCGCCACATCTTCCTCCTCATAACCATAAGGTCTCCGCCCAGAGGCATTTTCTCGGCAACCTTGGCCCCCTTCTTGCGTTTGACCACCTGCTTGGCGGCAGTCTGCACCTCCTCCACCGTGAGCTGGGCCAGCTCTCTCGCCGATTGGGACAAGCAGAGGGGATACTCAGCCATGACAGAGGATATATAAAACAAATCGAGAATTTTCCACTGACGATACCAATCGAAATGTTGTGTAAATAAAAACTGAAGTAAAGGTGATGACTGTCTGCTTAGAAAGAGAGCACAAGGACTACTAGGAAGACACTCAAGGATCTCTGCTTTACGTAAAGAATTTGTGAATAAGCGTAGTGATAATGATTTTCCTTTAAGAGTATAAAACAAAAACCCTATTGAATTTCCCGAGCTTGGCGAGGACTAAGGTTAGTAATATATTAACAGGTGGATACTCACATAGTACATTAATGGTGTGGGTAGAGACTACGTTCTCGGTCAGCTGCATGTTCAGTCCGTGACAGATGACGACCAGGGAACGCTTATTGGGCTCCACGGTGGCGGTGATGTTCGAGCTGGTCGTCCAACCGCCTGCGATGACAGACAGAGATGGAAATGGATTAGGCGGGAGATTATGTCACTGGCACTCGGAGGGCACTGCCGGCCATTTGGTACCGGGTGCTAGCACTTACCCTCGGCACTGACAATCGTCTTTGAGGTGGCATTGCGCACCTGACGTCCGCCCACCATCCACTTGATCTCGGCGGGCGGATTCGATGGCGCGGTGGAGCATGTCAGCGGCACCACATCGCCGACGCGCGCCTCGGTGGGTCCCATTACGGTGACATGGGTGGGTGCAACTGCGAATGGATGGATGGATGGAGGAGAGACTCTGGTTACTTGGCGCATACGTCGCATAATGAAGGAGGCATTAATATATAATAGGTCTGTGGCCAAAGGAGTCGTAGGTTCTGGGTGGAGCGCTATCTAGCATTTTACCCCGGTAGGTACACCCCTAATAGCCTTGGGGAGGCATGTCGGCTCCTGATGCCGCCGCCATGCAAATGATGACTGAGTGACTGACAGTCCGTCCGTCTGCGTAGCTATTACCTAATGCCATCGGAGCGGAGTGGCTGGAGCTGGAGCTGGAGCAGCTGCAGCTGCCGCTCCCTTGATGGATAAGTCCATATATTACGCATACGCAGCGTTGCCGCTCTCCAGTCGCCGTTGTCTTGGGCATACGAATAGGAATACGAATACGAATGGGAAACTTTCGACTCGATATGTTTCGCATATAAATAAACATTATGAATTCTTAACTTCTCGCAGCTTTCGTCGGTCCGTCTGTGCCATACATCTTCATTCTGGGCACAAACACACTCCGTGGAACATACCCACTCCCTGGCAAGGGGCAGAAAGAATGCTGATGCCGAATGTATTCCTGCTACGTCTTCACTTTTGTTGTTCCACATTCGTTATACATAAATAATGCGTGTGCTAAGAGCCCGGGTCGCCATCTGAGGCTACATCTGATATCTATCTGCTACACACAGCGAAAAGTCATGGCTTCTCATGGCTTTTTCGATCAAGGTAACAAAGGAACTACGCTCTCACTTTAACGCTTTAAAAAGAAAATATATTAATCTTCAGCCTCGATATTATTAAGAACTTCTATATACATAGGGCTGTGAGTGACTCTTAAGGAATTGAAAACTTTGTTAAGCTCACTGACAGGACACCAATTATTCATGGGGTTTGCCCAATCAATCTCCAGGGACTCTTGCCACTGCCACCTGCTAAATAATTGATTTCGAATTAGGAATCCGAGGAGTCCGCCTTTTCTCGCCGTGTGCCGTGTGTGTTCATGTTGCCGTTTGTGCTGGCCACTCACTGTGGCATACTTATTGGGGCCAGGCAAGATGGGGCTGAGTGGGCAGGCCTGACCTGTATGGCGCTTTGATTGGTATGCGCATAAACTGTAGGAGGAGTCTGTGCCCCCCATGGAAGGGGAGAAGGGAGAGCTGCTGGCCCTGCACACATTCCACGCTCTTAAAGACTGCTGCTTCAGGTAAAAGATGCCAATTTCAGCGGACTGCCGAGCACTTGAAATTTAAATATCGCGCATACGACGCGTTGGGCGTCCGCCTCATCCATTTACATGTTAGACACATGAGCGTAAGTAGCAGAGGAGCCAGGAACCGAGGATGCGAGGCAGCGAGGATGTGGCATGCAAATGTTCGCCGGAGCCGGAGCCGGTCCGTCCGTCCAAGTGTCGCTAACGACTTTGGCACCGTCGGCTTTGTGCGGCTGATTGCAATTGTTGTAACTCTAACAAGCTGCAACGCCAGGGACGGAGGCTCAGGGTGAGGAGGAGTGGCTGCGCTATTTGGCACTTGAAAAGAATTTGCATTGCTTGATTTGACAAAGCCAAGTGGGACGCGCAGGCTGGAGAGGCTTTCAAAGTGCAAACTTAAGCTTAATTGCGAAAGAAAGCAACAGCGAGCAGCCATTCGGGGGGAGGTGTTCCCGCCCCGCATGCCAAGTGGGATTCGCTGGATGTCGCTGCCAAGCCTAGGCCCAGTCTGTTGACACAATCCACTCCCCACATCTCCGAGGGCTCTCTGCTCTCAACTATCCGATGCCATCCCGCATCCTGGCCCGTAATCTAGACGCCCATTGAACCTGATATGCTACTCAGCCGAGTCCCTCCCTGCTGCATATATAAATATGAACAGCGCACAATTAAGCGGCTCCAATTTGGAGGCAGCGCCTCGATGCTTCCCACTTACATAGCACGGACAGCTCCACTTCCGCCTTGAGCGGATTCTGCGACATGACGTTGCTGGCCTCGCAGCGGAAGCGGGCCTTATTGTCGCCCGCCTCGGCGGTGAAGGTATAGATGTTCTCCGAAAGGCGGCCCGAGGTCCTGGAAATAAAATTTAAGAATTAATGTACAAATTAAATCGGCGAGCTAAGTAATTGCCTTGAAAATGTAGTCTTTGTCAAAAGCCTCACATCTAAAATCCATTATATTTATTTTAGGCATTCATAAATTATGCGCAAAAACTTCTCGCAAAAGTTCAAGGCTGGCAAGTCGGCTGTCCTTGCGTTTTAAATGGAAAAGTCTTGTCTTGCACAAAAAATATATTTCATGTTGTATGTCTGACCTTTTGGCAGTAAAAACTCGCAAATAATGACAAGAATTAGCCAATTTATTTTAAAACATGTTGGGCAATATAAATATTCCCCTTTATATTTGCTTTTCGACTCGGAAATGTTGCACTAATTAATAAATATTAATTGGATTCTCGACTGACATTTGCTTACTGCGGCAATATGGCAGTTAATTAGCTAATAATAATTATACGTTTCAGGTTTTTTCTGCTGCAAAGTGTTATTAATATTTATAGTTGACTCACCTGTAGGCCATGCGTATCTGGGATCCATTCTTGTACCAGATGAGCTGGGCAGGCGGATTGCCGCCGCGACTCCGACACATTAGCTCCACAGTCTGGCCGCGGCGCAGAGTTTCGCCCGGCGAGTATCCCTCGATGTAGGGAGGTCCCGGCGGATCTGCGGGATTAGAACGAGGAAAAATCCATTGAATACTGAATCCTGGCTGTGTGTGTTTACATTTCGCATATTTAATGGCAACGGTTGTCCGCAAATAAATTCAATTTACACTAAAGTAAAGGGACCCCTGCAACTGGACGCTGTGCTGTTTTTAATTGAAGTGTTTGCATGCAAATCGTTTATGCGGTCATATGCATTATTTTCCGATTTCGGAGGGGGCGTGGTAATTTCACTTGTTGTGGGCACCGCCCTTGGGCGATTAATAATAGTGTAAAATACCGCAAAAAAGGGGGGATAGCCAGAGCGTGTTAAATACATTTGGAAGTGCTTATTTACTAAAAAAGGACCTCCCGGGGGATGTGGGAGCACATTAAAGCTTATCCGACTTTGATCGATGCCGGGTCCCATAACTGTTTCGCTGAAGCGTACTAGCCTGTAATGCGTTTTCTTTATCAGAATTTGATAAGCGGTCAGCCGTGTGGAATCAACAGCAGCAATCAGGTGAAGCATAAAAGCTGCCAAGCACACACACACGCCCAATCGCATCCTGCCCGGCAAGCACACGCACACGCTCACGCTCACGCACACGCACACACGCGGACACGCAGGACGCCTGCCCCTGCAGGCATGCAACGAAAAATTAAATTAAAATCATTGAAATATTGCAGGCACGAGATGAGCGAGTCGGCGCGAGGATGCAATAATAGCGCCATAATTAAGCCCCCGCAGGAAGGGCAAATGAAAAGGGGGAAAATATCGTTGCCATTTGCCATTCGCAGATAGCGCAACTCGATTTTTCGTGCATATTTCCCTGTCTACTTCGTTTTACTTCTTTTTTTTTTTTGTTGTGCACCAATTACATCGCAACGAGGAGCACTCGAAATGGCCAACGAACTGTGGCAGTTGGGGCCACCATTTGCCAGCTGCCTATGCATAAATAACAAACATAATTAATTTGAATGTGCGTGCAGGTGGAGCCACTGGAGGGCAGGTGCTCGCCCGCTTGCTTGCTAGGTACCAGCCTCCCTAGGCCGGAGGCCACCGTCGACACCGTCCGGCACTTTGCCACCGGCAAACAATCAATAAGGGAACTTTTGGCATTCGGAATGGCTCACTCGCTCCCACTCCCCTGGAGCACAACAGTTCCGATTCCGATTCCCATTCGGATCCACATCCGCATCCACATTCGCAGTGGCAGCTGTGCGGCACATTAGAATTTAAAAACTAATTAATACGCGCCCCAATCGCGCAATTAGCGGCCGTGATGGCAAATGGCATCCGGATCGGGTCAGGCCGATGGAGACTGGTGCAAAAAATTCATGCCTTGCACTGAGCGAAACAATTGCAGACTAAAATGTTACAATTTTAACAGAATCAATGGAGGAGCATAGTTAAAAAATATCTTATGGAAAGCGGGCTTTAAAGATCATTGAATTTTGGTAACTTATAGATTAGCCTTTGAAGTAATAAGTTGTAAATTCATAAAAAAGTGTTTACACCCGATTTTCTTTTTAACATATTTCTTAAATAAACTATTTATGGTTTCTCTCAGTGCACCAAATACCAAATGCCGCCGCCTGTCGTTCATTGGGGACTTTCCCCGCTCACATTCACTCTCACACCCACGCAAGCACGCACGTTCAATTGTATCGCAAATTGAGCCGGCTAATGAGGTCACCCACGTGGCCCGCCAGGACCTGGAAGTCTCTGCTTCCCCAGGACATAGGACCGAGGATGGGATGAGGGATGGAGTTGGACATGGACGGCAAACAGATGGCGGCTGCTGTAAAGGCTCAGAAGCTACTCACACAACACGGACAGTTGAACGGTGGCCCGCATGGGCATGTCCGGCGACAGGGCCTTGTGCTTGGCCTGGCACGTGTACTCCGTGTAGTCGTCATCGGGTCCAGGCTTCAGCTTGAGGCTGGAGGTGGTGGTAAACCGCTTGGCCGTTGATTCCTCCACCTGATCTTCGCGTTTCTCTGGAAAAGTGGGAAGGGGAAAATCGTTAATTAATATTTTAAAGGGAGTTTAAGACAAGAACGAAGGAAGAAATATATTGTATTTCCTGCCTGTATTTGAGAGTTTTCCTTTCAACAAAAATATAAATAACGTGGCCTTATTAACACTTTAATTGCTGCTTTGGACGTGACAAGTTTTGGACCCTCTCAATCGCTTGATGCTTAATGCCTAAGGATAACTCTCGACACAACTCCCATCAATTCCGCACCAGCAAGACCATTTTGTGACATCATTTTCAGTTATAAATTTTGAACGAGGCCTCATCTGCGCCTAAAAAACGAGCCTCCCCAGCCTCAGAGACTCGGTCTCAGCCTGCTCCAGAGCCACCCAACTATCCCCATTCCTTGGGTAATCACCAAGATGGCCGTCTGCCCACATTAACCGCCATTTACGCGTCCCCACACACACACACCGACCGGGGCACACACGCCCCTGACAGCTTGCAAATGATACAAGACCCAACAGAAACTGGCCATTGTCGTAAAGCCCGGACTCCGGATTCAGGGGAAGGCACTGGGTCCGGCCCGAGTCCCTGCCGCAACATATTGCGTCATAAACATAATTCATCATGCAGCTTCCTTCCGCTGTCCACATTTCCTTGCGGATTTTCCTACATTTTAACGCCGTTTTGGCGAATCTTCCGCATTTCAGACCCCTCTGAGCCGTGTTTTTTCGGTGTTTTCGTTTTTGTTTCTTTGTGTATGTATGTTTACCCGAAAAATTTCCATCATCATCGTGGCCGTTGCCATCGCCGTCGCCGTTGCCGTCGCCGTCTCCGTGCGATTCACATTTTAAGCATTTTTAACGCGCCAGTTGTGCTAAAATGATTTCGTTACTCGCCAAATGACAGGCGGTGGGGGAGCAGGGAGCCGGGTCGAGTCGCCACCCGGAAAGGGGCAATGCCAGGACCCAGGGACACCCACATCCACATCGTGTGTGTGTGTGTGTGTGTGGGGTGCCATAATCATTATGAAAATTAAAAGTCGTGAAGGCGGCTAAGCGCCGTTCCCTTTTTTGTTTTTCCCCAACCATTGACATTTGCATTTTTCCATATTTTCCAGCAGCGGCAGCGCTGTTTTCCAATTTGCTGACTGCCCGCCAGCGGCAGGAGCGGCAGGAGCGGCAGGAGCGGCAACAGCGAAAGCGGCTAAATGACAAGGCACAAACACGGGGTCCTAACAGGATCCTGGACAGGACAGCGAACCGCAGAGCAGCAGCAGGAGCAGGAGCAGGAGCAGATAAGGGCCGAACATCGACAGTCGGCGCTTTGTTGGAGTATAAAATTATTATTTAAGCACCGTCATCAAGCCGAAAGTCGACGTCCATTTCCCTGTCATCCCATCCTGCCCGAGCCCCCATCCTCCCTCCTATCATATCACATGTGCGATGGCCAAAACGGTTGACAGGCGTCACTTTGCCCATTCCATCTCGTTTGACTTCCAGTTCGAGTCCTTCACGGGCCTCGGCTCATCCACATCCGCATCTGGATCCGTATCCCCCATAACCATCCTTATCCGCACTTATCCCAGCGAAAAGGAGACCGGGCCAAAACCCATTTACACTTTTTGTATTCTGCATAATGCCCTCCAACAGAAAATGTATATTGTTATGTTCGTGTTTGGCCTACGTTGTTTTAGGCCATTTAATATAGCTGAATAGCGCAGCTTTTCTTATTAAATATTATTATGCAATTTTATGAATATTATTTATTTTATTTCTAGTTGGTGCAATTCGGTGACTCTTAATTCCTTTAAAGCACCTTGGAATTTGTTGGCTTAAAGACTGCTGTGATTTCTGTCAACTTCCCAAGTTCCTCCTTTAAGCATAAATGTCATTCTACGGCCCAGTCTCGTTCCGGCTTAAGCGGCTTATTCGCATTCGCTGACAGGTGCGTGATAGCAGGCATCACGACGGTGTTTCCCCCAGATGCTGCTTGGACGGACATTAAGCGTAATGACTTAGTTGGCTACTAACCTGGCTTGTACTCCACATTGCCGCGATACCAGACAATTTGGGCCGCAGGCTTGGCATTGGCCACGATGCACTTGAGCTGCAAGTCTTGGTTCTCGCGCACTTCCACCTTGGAATTGTGGCTGTAACCTTTGATCTCGATCGAGGCTGGCGGGGCTGAAAGAGAGAATGAAGTGGGGGATATTAGAGGACGCACACAGGATGCTGGCAATGGGTGGCAGGGAGGGGCTGGGTGGAAGGCATTCCGAGGCCGAAACAAAAGCTAATGGCTGACAGGGAAGCTTTGCTCATTATGGGCCACAATGGCATTACAGGGCATTTGTGGGCGTTCTGTTCTGTTTGGTTCCCGGTGGGCGTGGCACTGCCTAATGCACGCTGTGTATGCAGCGGCAGACGACCGACGACGACATTGTTGTTGAAGGCCCAGGTTGAATGGCCGAACAGGAACAGAAACAGCAGCTGCAACTGGGGGTGGAGCAGCAGATGGAGCTGGAGGTGGACCTGCTGCAGCTGGGTAGGAATGCGCCAAGAACGCGGCATTCCGTCCTTGTTAACCACCCACATGGTCGCTCTCCATCTACTGCTGCACCCAGAGAAAATATCTTACCAATATTGGCGAGACATTCAGAGTATTTGAGCTATTACGAGGGACATACACTAGGCTCTTTGCAACATTATTTCATTTGGGTTTAAGAATTTACTTAAGTATAAAAATTAATTTTTAAATGAAGTATTTTAAGAAAGAAGCTGGGTATTAATTTAAAAGAAACTCTAGAAATGATTTCTCTAAGGAAACATATGACTTTTTAGCACTCAAGTATTCTATTCTAATATATAAAGCAACCCCCTTTTTCTCTCCGTGTGGCAGTTGCCTCGTTAATGTGCTCAAATATGAGTTTCAATATTTGCGCCGAAGAGGACGAATGTGCGGGAGGGGAATCGGCATGTGGAGTGCACCCGAGCCGACTTGCCTTGGCAAACTGTTGAAATATACACGAGCCACGGCGAAACAATGGCTGAGTGATGCCGGGCGGTGCTGGGTGGTGCCGGGTGCCGCCGAGTGGGTGGTGGCAGGGACACCATCTGGGTGGCTAAGGGCCTCCTATGAATGCAGCAGTTGCAGAAACACACAGAACGAGGGGGCCCGTGCAGCGAAACAAACAACAAGGAACGTGGATAAAGTTAAGTGCACGTGTGCATTATTTTAATGCCACCTGAAGGAGTTTGGCTGCCATTGCCAGAGCACCGAGCGGGAGAAGGGGCCTACGTCTTGTTGGAAACCCAACTCCTTGGGCGGGATTGTGTTAGGGAGTCCTGCATTTGACATGCAACATATGTTGCCGTCTGCTTCGCAAACTCCTCCAGAAGTTGTTGCATGCAAAATGAATGCTTAATGTCGCGCAAGGAGTCCCTGGGTGCCTGGTGGGTATAAAAATTGAGCATGGGGAAGCAATGTCTGGTCCTGGGTCCTGCCTCCTGCGTACTGCGTACTCCTCGCCGTGTAGAGGTAATTGGTTTTGTTGCCACACAAATGAAATCAACACCGTCAGTGTCCCCTTACCCTGATTGTGTTTAGTTTAGCATCGCCGCAGGCAGGGCGAATTATTATGCACAAATCAAATAAATGAATAAAATTCCGAAATCAGCAGCAGTTCCCCTTCGTATTTTTCCCTATCGGGATCTTTTTTGTCCTTCAGAGAAAAGCCTTGGGTTTATATATTTAATATATTAATTTGAATAATTTTAGTCCACAATTATCCGGCAAAAAAAGTCACAACTCTTTATTTTTAATCGGTGTGGGTGTGCTTTCAACTGTGTAATTTATGTTAGTTTTGAAAAACTAGGACTAATGCATGATTATAATTGTATTATTCAAATGAGCCTGCCTATTCCTAGTTTCAAACAAACTAGCATTAAATGGCACTTCAATTAATATTCTAGAACTTAAAATCATACTTCATTTTACATTTTAAAAGTATATAATCTCATCTTAAGCTTACTATTAACCATAAAAGGTTCGTTCAGGATTTTCTTCAGCTTGAATTTAAATTAAACCGAAATATAGTTTATTTCCAAGTCCAATGCATAATAATTAAATAACTTAATGGTGCTTCTGGGGGACATAATTGCTTTCAGAGTTTTCAGCCAGAGCTCTGCGAGTAGAGTGTCCTTTTTTTGCTTTGTCCTTTAATTAACTTGCCACCTCTCTTGGTAGCAGCAAAAAGAATACGTCTCTCATCTCCTGGCAATTTTTCGATTTATTTTTCCAACGGCCTCGAGCCGGGGCTAAGGCTCCAGCTCAGGGAGACATTGCGATGGAATGGGATGCCTGTTATGCCACCACCGAGGCAAAGTCCTTCTGCCTGAGGAAATGCCAATGGCAAACCTAGATCATCCAGCAGCAGCAGCCAGCAACCTTGACTAAAGGCTTTGTGTGCCGAAATTGGTGTCGCCGTGGCACCGCCGGCTATACGGCTGATGGTTCCGTGGGCTTTCGGGGGCGTTACGTGCATTGAAAATTCATAATATTTGGAACGCCGTGGGAGGGCTTTCAGAGGGGGACATGGCGCGTGCTGCATAGTTAAAATGCGAAATATATGCACATTTTATGATTTTTCTGCCAGCGCCAAGTCCCGGCAAATGCAACTCGATTTATGCCAAAGCGTGGCCTGCCATCCTGCGTCTACATATATCTCCTATATATATATATATATATATATATATATATATGTCTATATTCGGATTGAGAGTGTGTGTCTGTGTATACTGGAACGTGGGGTATGTGCATTGTTGATTGGTATGCATATTGTATTTGATTATTGACAAACGAGAATGGGAGCGAGGCGGAGGGTTAAAGCCGCCTTCCAAGGAATGATTGAAGGAGGACTTAGGACAACGAAGGGCTCGAACAACAAGGGCTGCGTGAGAGCCAAAAAGTCGGTGTAAATTTAGATTCAATGAAATCGATAGAGAGTAATTTAAAAGCTATCAATAAAGAGTAGGGGGTAACTTCAAAGCTATCAAAACGTGCGTTAGAAATATAAATAAGTCACAAAAGACACAGTATTCACTTTACCCAAGTACATTAAAAGACTCTTTAACAACAAGATGCCAAATTCCAGTGGAAATTTATCCATTTGGTATTACTTCAGAATTTCGGTTTTAATTTTATTATTATTAATTGTTCAAAATATTTTCATCTACACAGGGATGTTAGCCTTGTTTTTATATTTAATAATTTCGAATTTAATTTTATGAAAATGGAAGGACTATATCATAAAGCTGCCACAGAAACGACTGTTAGATGTGAATTTGATGAAAGTAGGAAATTGCTTCGATTTTTTTTAACATACATTTTTATTATTTGTATTGAAAAAATGAAGCTTGGCATAATTTATAATTTATATTGGTCTATTGGTTACTTTGTGTTTATTCTGATGGCTTACTATTCAAGGGAAAGTATTTCGTAGTCCCTAGTTAATTCCAATATATTTACTATATCTAAGCATAGCCTAGTTCGGTTTCCCTGTCCTGTCAGGTGCAAAATTTGGCCATAGCCAGCGGCTTGGTTAAGGTTAAATGTTGATTAAATTTTATGCACAAGCCGCGCCCCCCACATGACAGTGGATGCCAGGGCCGGGGTGGCTTTGTGGGTGCCCGGAGTGGTGCAGTCGCCGCTTCTTTGAGTGCTCTGCTGGCTGGCATCAAATAATTTATGCAACAATGGCTGCAATAACGGTCCTGGCAGCAGCGCAGCGCCATCTCCAGTTGCCTGGGAGGAGCTGCGAGCAGCTAGCTGGGATCCTGGCAAGCGAGTACACAAAGTGCAATTTGCCATGAACACTGGAACACTGGACTAGGGACTCCGGCTCCACACCCCCAGCCTTTCGCCAGTTGCCACCCGGGGGCACGACACCCCGGCTAACCCACTAATAGTACGCCTCATAAAAGTTTTATGCGCCGGAATACTTTCGCAGCCCTTCCCCTAACCCCCATCGCCGGCAATCCAAGGCGAAGGCAGGAATTGGCCATTTTTTTCGGGCTTGCAGGGTCGAGAGTCGGGAGTCGGGAGTCGAGAGAGTGGAGTCACTGGCTGTGATGTAAGTTGAGCCATCAGGAGCAGAGCCACCAGTCACAGCCGGAGTGCGAGCCAAGGCGCTAGTGGCAGTGGCTGTGACTTTAAGGTCAGCCTCACATAACAAATGTCGGGCTATATTTTCCGGAGAAAGCCCCGGCGGACGGAAACTTTCCTCATTTGCACTTCAATTACAAAGGCCGAGTGAGGGGGGCGGGGTGTTTTTGAAAAATGTGCGGACATTCGAGAATCAATGAAGTGCGTCTATTGGCCGGAAAGGAGAGGAGCGCAGGTCCAGCTTCAATTCGAGCAGCATTGTATTCAAAAATTTATAAACGCTCGAAGGTGGCTGCAGCAAGTGCTCGCCATTCACCTGGCCATTCCCATCCCATTACGTCCAGCCGCCGGTGAAAAGTTTTGCCTCTTGGACTCGGACCCGGACTCCGACATGGACACGGACCTTGCAGTTGCCTTGCGGCATATGTGTTTCTGGCTCCGTCTACTATATTCTCTCTTTTTTTTTTTTGTTCAAAATTAATGGCATGCGAACAATTTCTGGGAATTTCCATAAATTTGCACGTGGACTTTTGTGTGCAAAAGTTCTTTGCTTTGCCAAACTTATAATCTAATTGCGCCCTCACGTTTATTTTTGCCCATATTCGTTATGTACTATATGTGCCGGTATACTCTGTGGTAGCAGGTATGTGGAATACATATTTTTGGAACTTTAACATAAGCACCGGCAGCGTGGTGGCTGCAGAAACTTTGTAACCCAGTCTGAAAAATTTAATTTGACCCGAACTAAAGGTGAGTGGTATTAATTTTTAAATAGATCTTTTGCCGAAAGTTTTAATTAAATAGTATCTCTCAAGCGGGGATTGCAATCACAGAAGTGCCAATGATGATGCAAATGGAGGAATATATAAATTAATAATGAGCTAAATAAATAGATACTAAGCCTTTAATATTTAAGGAGATCTATACTCGTAAAAATTTGATTACTATTTGCAATATCAGAGTCAAGTATTGAAGTATTGAACTTAAGTTATTCCTTTCCACTTTTAAATATTATTATTTTCTTCCTTACTAGATTTTCTTGGGCCCGAAATGGGAGATAAATGGCGGAAAATTCCTGGCCTGTGGGGAATAAATCAAATAAATGTAATTCGAACTTAATTGAATTATTACGCATTTGTCCACATTTCCCTTTTGGCTAATTGCAGCAATAATGTCGCACGTGCCACACCCCCACACACGCACGCCGCTCTCTCCTTCGGCCTGTTTCCCCAAATACCTTGGTCCAAAGGACAGACACATGTCATTTGCTGTGAGGAAACGGAGAAAACCGAGACGAAGATTCCATTACAAAACAAAGGTGCTGATGGTGTGGGTCGGGCTCTTGTGGAGTGTTGCTGGGTGTGACTGGAATCGCACAAGTATCCACAATTATGACAAACATGCCATGCGACCTTTCGTCGCGCCAGCAACAACTCCGAGGCACTAACAAGCCGGGCCGAGCATCCAACTCCTGCAGCAGCCTAAGGTCCTGTAGGCTCTTGGTTTTTTCCTTCATCGCACTTTATTTTATTTTTACACATGATACCCTTGAGGAGGAAGGGCTGTATAAGAGTCGTGAGAGATTTTGTAATACCTTTGAAATGTCAAAGGTTCATTTAGCCATCTTCTTGAGGCATTAGGAAGTCTTTTATATAAATTTAATTAATATTGATCTGGACTAATTAAATTAACTCAAGGACCTATAAATTATTTTGAAATATGAATGTATCTTGTAAAATATACAAACGTATCTATAACAACTTCAAGTATCCTTAGTGCTTGCAGCTAGCAAAATAAACCCCTAAAGTATGCCACGTATTTTATACTAGAACCGCAAAGACCGGGTATCTCATAGTCGGGGTCTTTAGCTTTATCTTTCCTTCTCGGATTGCTGATGTTGTTTTTTTTTCCTTTCGCCCCGAGGCTTCGCACACACACATCGGCATTGTCACAGCTCATGGCGCGTAATTAACTAAACAAACGTCATTAGGCATGCGCGCGTGTGTTATGCGTGTGTGTGCGAATGTTTGGGGGAAGGTGGTGTCTATCTTGGTCCCTGGTCCTTGGCCCATGGATATGTGGTAGCCATGGAGCCCCTTGATGTCTCCAGAAAAATTCCTTGCAATTGAACGAGTGGCAAACGGCAGGAGCAGGAGCGGGAGCAAACGAAGCACGCCAAATGAAAATCGCTGTCATCAAATGTAGCGCAATTCCTTGAGTGATTACAATTACAGCAACATCGTCGCAGCCAGCAGAGTGATTACTAGACGACAATGCAACAGAACAGGACAACACGGCCAAAAACGAGAGATGCGAAGACAAAAAGACGAAAAGACAAAAAGGAATTCATTTCACATCGCTTTGCCTGCAATGGAGATCCGTTCGCTCATCCCGCCCATGGAGCCTGCTCAACCTCCTTGCCTTGGAGCAATAAACTGCGCTAAATTCAGACTGGCTCTGTGATGTTGTAGCTCCTGGGTTTGTTGTTCTCATTCTCGGTCTCGTTCTCGTCCTCGTCCTCGTCCTCGTCGTGCTCCTCCTCGTTGTCGTCCTCGTCCTGGGTTGTTGTTTTGCAAATTGCTGACAATAAATGTTCGCAGCGACAGAGACGGCTGATGTGGATGGGGACCCGCATTTAAATTTCACTACTGAGGATTCCATAGGTGCAATGAGCAGGAAGCAGCCGGAATGTGTGCCACTGTACCAGTGTGTGTGCGGCGCCCCTGGTGACAAATTCATTTGTATTTATTACTTAAATTAATTGCAGCCCCCGAGAAAACGGGGGAGAAAAGCCCGGGAAAAAAGGGGTAAGACCCAGTTCGGGGCGAGGGTGTGAGCAGAGGGCGTGTAAGAACTTTATTCAAGGGCTTCCCGGTTCTACAATTCCTTGATATGTTTACACTTGAGCGCTTGCAAAATACTGAACTAGCTTTGTCCTTGATGAGGAGAAGAGTGTTTCCATAGTGTTCCAATTAATTTGAAAAGGACTTCCAGAGGGTTTTCATGGTTTTTTTTCAGTCAGGAGTCAAGGAAGGATCTCAGTTAAGGCTACTCACATATGACGGTCAGCTTGGCAGTGGCTCGAATGGCGCTGTTCAGTCTCGCCGGCCCCACCTGGCACTGGTAGTCGGCATCGTCCGTGATCGAGGCATTCGAGATGCGCAGATTGTAGACTCCCTGCTTCCGATCACCCAGCACCGAGTAGCGCGGATAGCCGGGTATCACCGCCGAAAAGCCCAGGGCAAAGCCATCCTTGGTCCACTGGACTGCTCCGGCCACATTGGCCACCTCGCAGCGCATCATGGCCTCGGCTCCTTCCAGGACCTGCAGGTCGTGCGGCGTGGTCCGGAACTTTTGCTGCTGGGCGTGGCAGGACGAGGGACTGGCCACCAGCACCAAAGCGATGACAACTGAAAGGAAACGGAGGGAAGAAGAGTGATTCATTAGCGATGCACTTAATTAATTGTACCCGCGGCCATTTGTTGTCTCCGGTCTGTGAGTTTGTGAGTTTGTGAGTCTGTGAGTCCCTAAGTCCCAAGTTGGGTCCTCTATTAAAAACGTGACTTTCTATCGCCGAGCCGCATGATGAATTATGAAATATGTGTTTACTCAAAGTCAGAGAGAAAGAGCGCGATCCCCGATGCCCCCCGAGGCCAGCGAAAGCGCGTAGCGACCGCAATAAAACAGGACATTCCGCAAAGTCCTCTCCTTGCCGAGGGCCGAACTTTGACCGTTTTCAGCGGGAGCTCCGGTCTGCAAAAAATAAAGAGGAGAACCAAGTTCTGGTTCTGGTCTCTTTTTAATGAAAAACAAACACATTTTCCGGGGGTCCCCGAAACGAAAAAGCGCGTTGGCAGCGCCACAAAAGCCAATTGTGGGTGTGGTCCGCATCCGAGTCCGCTGTCCTGAGTCCCCTGTCCCGGTCTGTTTGCCAAGACACATTGCAGACTGCTGCAGTTGTGGAGAGTTCATTTCTTGCGCCGAAACTATTAAATGCCGCGAAAGGCAAAGGGAAATCGCCAGGGGGATGGCAGTGAGGCAGGCGCGAGGTGGTGGCTTTTCCCGGGGCAGTCGCGCATCTAAAATCAACAAAAGCATTTAACGCGACGGTCGTCAGGCAGCTGCACTTGTTTTTGGTGTCTCCCCAAAACAGTTAAGCTCTCGCCCGGTTTCCCAGTTTTCCACTTTCCCACTTTCCCACATTTCCACTTGCCCAGTTCTTCCCAACTTCCCCCCTTACCCGGTGAAACGAGCATTTTATTCGGGCTTTCATAAATTTCCCAGCAGAGAGACTATTTCTTGCTCTCCTCCCAGGGCTCTGTTTATTTATAAGCAGCGAAATGCAGTTTTAAATCTGGCCAGTTCGCTTTTCCCCCCTTTTTCCTTGGAAAAATAGGAATAAAATGAAACTTAGCTCTGGCGCTACCAACTGGCAATGATTAATATGGCCAACAATTTGCATACGCATCATGTCTGAGCGGAGCGAGGAACTCCTAGCAGGCTGCGGATGGGTTGAAGTGGGTGGCAGTGGCGGGGACAGGAATGAATTTTAAATAAGAAAAATATCACAGAGCTGCGCCGGGTTAGGAGCTCATTCGTTGCCAAACTCTTTACGATTTCATTATTTTGCCTTTTTCGTACATAATTTGTTTCGGCAAAAGAATGTGGAAGGAACGGGCGGAAAATCAACAACAATTTGCCCCGACCCCTAGGCCCCGGACCCCGCTGTCGAACAGCCAGCAGCATTACGGGCAATTTATATAAATTTCGTTGTTACCAGAGGCGAGCCGGGGAGTATGGGACTTGGTGGCATCTGTCAGGCACAGAGACGAGACCGAGAACGAGAATGGGAGCTAGAACCCTTGCCAGGCTACGATGGGAGGCCTGCCAGGAGCAGGGAACAGACAAGGATCAACATAACCTTCGGCCTGTCGCAAATTTTTGCCTATTTTCCCTCCCCAGCCCTCACAGCAGCTCCCACACATGCGTTTGGTTTTGGGCCCGGGTTAAGTTCATAGTTGAGTAAATTTTTACCTCGTTCTGGAGGCGAACAAGGAGTTGGAGGAGGAGAGTCGTCCTTGGGCCCCTGGGTTTTAGGACTTTCAACAAACATTTGCCTGGGCTAAGAGCTCGCGCGCCGTTTTCATCGCTGTGCCGTTGTCTCTCATATTTTTCAAGCGAAAAATTTTAATAAAGCAAATTCCTATTTTACGGCCTTATGCGCCCCTAAAATAAGACGAGGCCAAAAATTAAGCGTGACGCCCCATCCGGTGCCGAAGCCGCCGCCACAATCCTCTTCATTCCATACGTCATACGCAGTGTGGTCCCCGGAAATAGTCTGGAGGAACTGGGGGAGAGGAGATTCACACGCAACAAGCTGGAGCGAGGAGCAGGAGCAGGCGCGGCAGTCAGTGACACCCGAAAGTGCGAAAAGGATTTAAATGCTTCAGGCGTCGCCTTTTGACCTGCCCAACCCCAAAAGCCACCCCTCTTTGCAGGGAAATCCCCCAGCTCCGTACCCAGAACAACGTCAAGTGCCATTGTCGAATTTCTGTGTCTCCCCGGCTCGGGTATGAGGGCCAAAACGTGCGTGGTTTTTAGTGTCGCGTTCCCTTGATTGTTTTCCAAGCTGGGTCTAAAAACAACAAACACCCCGACCGGGGAAAAGGAAACTGGATGGAGCTAGGGATAGGGATAGCGAGACACATGAGGACAGCTCCAAGCAGCATCAAATCCCGGCCAGTTTCCCCGGGAAAGGGTTGCTCGGGTCTTATTTTACGACCGGGGACTATCAGTGTTATTGTTATGACTGAAATTTGATGGCCCCGACCGCTTTTCTGGCCAAGAGTCGTCTCAAGTCAACTCGAGTGATGTATGTATGTCTGCCAAGATTCGTTTCAGGCAGTTATCTCGACCTGGACTGGAACGGGGCTGATTAAGCAGCCGGGGGATCGGATTAACCAGAGGCCGACGGGACACCTGAGTGCGCCGGAGTCCCAGAACCATTGCCCAGGACCACTCCCCAGGACCTCCCGTTTCACACATGCAGCACTTAAGTTTTATTTGTTTTTTGCTTTAAATGCTCTCACGTAGTAGGGATTTGGCGGGAGGGAGGGCCGGCCTCCAGGGTTGCCAGGCAGCGTTTTGGATCCTGGCGAAATTCCCGACGCGTATTAATTTGACGATTATTATTTCCGCACACACACACGCCTCCAGTTTGGCAAGGCTTTAGCTTTGCTTTATGGTCATATGCACAGAAGAAAAATCAAAGAGATATCAGTTTCCACTTTGTTCTTGCAGAATTTTCTTTCTTTTCTTTCTTTCTTTCTTGAAAGAAAAAAGTCCTTTTCATAAGCCAATAGTATAGTTTACTTGATGCCATTATCCTTCAAAGCCCACTTAATTTCCTATTAAGCTTAAAGCTACCAAATAATGTACTTTTCATAAGGAATTTACTTTATATATAAAAATAATTCCAGCTGCTGTAATAATTTAAAGCAAAAGTGAATGAAAGCTGCAAAAACCTCTGCGGTTTTGGCCCATTAAAAAATGAACTTTTTATGTGTATTAAACATATTTAAAATATAAAAAATGCTTCATACTATATGCTTAACATCCAATCGGACCATTAAAGCTTAACATAAAAATAATACATTTAAATTTAGAAGAAATTATCTTTGTAAATCATTTTCCGAGACAATTCATCCTATATTTCGATATATTTCTCTCAGTGCCCTTCTTAAATCGCATCCTTGGCTTTCCTCGGTGGGCGTGGTCGCACGTAAGCTGCCAGAAAAAAGAGTACCAAAAAAAAATTAGCGCTGCTTCAGCATATTGTCGCAGCACATCCGCTCCAGCAACTCGTCTCGACTCCACCTCGAAGCTGGAAGCTGCCACCATCAATCGAACATCCGTGGCACCTTTCGGCGGCGCATCCTTTTTGGCTCCAACTCGGAGCCCGCCACGCCCCCTGTCAGCAACGTGCCTAGCATTTGCATGGCAAGGAGTACTCCTGTCGAGCTGTCGAAGTCGCAAGGCGAATGTTTTATAACGATTTCGGGCGCTGCAGTTGGCAGCGTTTGTTCAAATACGATATAACAATAGTCGGAGCGACAGTTTCGTCCTAATGGAGCATGGAGCATGGAGCATGGAGCATGGCGACGACGCATGCCACATGCCAAGTTATCCTGCAGTGGCTACGTGCCCCTCCTTATCGACGGATCTCGGTGCCAGCGCAGAACTGTCCCATTTGGGGATTAACTAATTGAATTTGCCACTCGTTATTGCATCGCATCTGTGGGGTCCTCTGTCCTCTGTCTTCGATTCGCAGGACTTCAATTGGGAGACGGTTTTGGGGGGAAGTGGAGCAAGGAATAAAGGCAATCGCAGGGATTTTGCATCCTGACCACTCTAATGAGAATCCAAGTTAGATTGCTGCCGCTGCTGTTGAGGGAAAATTGCAACAAATTGCAATTACTGGCAACACTTTGCGCCGCTGCGGGTCTCAACGGCAGCTACATCTCCATTAACAATGCGGTAGGTCCTGGAGCAGCAGCTCCCGGAGTTGCCGCCATGGCAACAGGGGCAGGGCCATCAGTGGCACCGTAAATGGTAATCGCAGAGCAACATTATTAACATCATCAGGGTGAGCGTTATTAAAACCGAGTAAAAGGCACAGCCGCCACCTGCTGGCCAATGCGGCAACTCGACTTGCGCCACCTGCCGACCCAAGGACACGGCCAGGCTGCCGCAGGACCAAGTTCCAGGACCGAAAAAAAGTACTGCATTATTTGCAGCTTGCGACGGGAGTAAATTCTTGTTAATAGTGCAACAAATTCGCATTTATGAAGCAAAGCGTTGACTGCGGTGACTCTCAAACTGTAATTAATTCGCAGAATTTTCCGCGGAAAACTACCTTTGCGGCCAAAAGAATTCAGACTTTGGTTTTTGGTTATAATCAAACAGCACAACCTAGCAGTTATGAATTAACTACCAGGCCAATTATTTACCACAATGTAGGGTAGTTGTCAGATTAAATCTAATTTAATTGCAATTCAGTTACTTTTTATGTATCGAAATCCATTATTTTCATACATCAATCATTGAAAATTTTAAGTTTGAACAGATTGCCAGGAAAATAATACAAATAAGTTGAAATTAAATCGATTTTTAATAGAATTTAAGAGTAATTTAGAGCGTATTTAGTTAGTTAGCGTAAGTTAAGTAATTTATTATACCATCCTGAGAGGATTTTAAAAATGAATTCAAATGCTTGAAACGCTGTAATGGAGTCATTTCCGACCCTCTAGATCAAATATGTTCTTGATAAGCATAAGCAGAGTCGATCTAGAAATCTCAGAAAAAAATGATAATATTTAAATATATCTAATTCATCATGAAAACATCTAAAAACTAACTTATGAAAGCTTTCCGAATTAAAATGAGTGCCTTTTTGGCTCAGTTATGTTTTAACCGTGATTTGTCGAAAAAATTGTCATATATAAAAAATAAATATATGGATTTAAAGAAAGCCAATAATTTAAATTTAGTTAGGATAGATTTCCGATTTGATTCAATAACTTCGACATTCTGAAGTTATTTTCCTTTCTTGCGAAGTTTTTATTATTAGAGCTTAAACATTGTATAAGCTTTGGAAATTCATCGACATGAAAATTATTTAAATTTTAGATCATTTTAAAGTGTATAAAAATAAAGTTTGAAGCTTAATTTCTCAGTGTTTTAAGCTGAAACTGAATTATCTGCAAAGTACTCCGCGATTTATCGATTACTTAAAGATTTCTTAGAGATTCTTACAAAACTGAGAAAGCAGAAAATCAATTTTTAAATGTTTGTCACTCTTAAAAAATAAATACATTTTAGTATATTAAATTTAAGAAAATAAAGAAAAACTATCCACTGTATTTAAAAGTTTTAAATCTCTAAACTAAACCTTGATTTAGGTCATTGCTGGTTTATGGCAATTACTTTGAACTATGTTTACCCAACTTAACTGATGCCGTATGTCATAGAAAATTCTAACAGAAACTGCGAAACCAATATATTATAAAACTCTAAAAAAGGACACCGTCCATTTTTAACTGAAAGCGGACAAATGATGAAATATATACCAAATAGCCCAATATTTGTGACCAATTCATTCCAATTCCATGTCACAGCTCCTGTCAGTGGCGGGTAAGCGCAACATTGGGGGCCTTTCTCTATTCGTTGATTACTTTTCCGGGAGGGGCTGAGCCGGGGGGGCGCTGTTTCGGTTGCGGGTTGTGTTCTACATATTTTTGTGCCAGTTGTTGCTGTTTGGCGGGGAAATTTGCGCAACGACAAGTGCGAACTTTTGCTCGGATTGTGGACGCCGCTGCAATTGAAATGCTGTGAGAACTGCGGAGCTGCGGAACTGAAAAACTTGTTGACGAGTGAAGTGTGGTAAGTGGCGAGCGGCGAGCGGCGACCGGAGAGGGGCGAGTGACGAGTGGCGAGTAGTGAGTGGTGCGGGGTTGATGCCTGGTGGCGGTGCGGCATCGCCGAGTGGTTGGCTGGTCAGCATTAGATGGTCGTGCCACTTGTTGCCAGCTTGCACCAGGGATCGTTGCTCCCGGCCACTAATTGTTGCCCGATTCCCAGGCCCAAAGCACACGCAATGTATGTTGCGTAGGTGAGTAGCCTCAATTAACCCATGTTGCCGGCGGGATTTCGGTTTCAGTTTTTTCGCCCTCTTGACTTGCGGTTGCCGCCGGTGGGAAATGTCGAGCCATTGTTTTCAGCCCGACCCCCCAACTGTTTGCGACATGTACATGCATATGTGGAGCTGCGTACTCTTGGATCCTGTCCCTCGCCCCGTCCCCCCTGGGGCACTTACAAAAAGTATAAAAAACTGGCAAGACTAGGAAATATTATCCATCATTTGAAACTACAATTAATCAGCATTTTTCTATGAAAACAGATATTAAAGGCCATTACTACTGAGAGCAAACTTAACAAGAGTGTTTTAAATTTACTTTTTTATATCACGAAATATATAACCTGCTTTAATTTTATTGATTTTATGTGTTTTTTGATGGAATTTATTTCATATTTTTGCCTAGAATTTATCTCGTCCATTGAAATTTTTTTTTACATTTTCGAATTAATACAAAAAACAGCCTTCAGCTTTTTTTAAAGCATATTTATATAGACAAGGTAGTTTTGCATATTATTTACTTTAATAATTAATTTTGTGAAACATTTGTGCACATTTTATGATCAGCTTTTTCATTAAAATTATGTTTTAGAAGTAAGTTCTTTTGTGACCATTCTGGATGAGCTGATGACCCTAACCAGGGAGCGCCGCGGAGCTGTCCAATCAATTCCAATTCCAAGCACCATTTGAATTAAATGACAACTCCAGAGCCAGCGTAAAAAAGCAAAATAAATAGCAGAGGGATAATGGCAGACTCTAAGAGATTGCCACCGCCAGGCGGAGTATGCTTGATTTATTTATAACACATGCTACGCATCGCATCAACTTATGGAATTCACAAGGAATCGCATGGAGCCAATGGCAACAACATTTTGGGCTGGACTGGAGGGGATTGCGGGGCTTTCGGGGGGTACAAACGACATAAAAAGCGACATCATCCAATCAATTTATGCGCCAATGTCTCCTGGGCGGAGGACCCAAGTGGGTTAGATATTGGAAAACGGATAATTGGAAGCGGAGGGGCGAGGCTGGGCGGCTGTCAGGATTTTCCTTTACTTTGATGGGTTTTTCGTAATATTATCTTTAAAAAATCATTTCGGTAAGAATCGAAATTGAAGTGAAAATAGGAGGCAACCGAAAAAAAGGATTCCCTTTCTAAGTGTGCGTGGGGGTAATTGGAGGACACATTCACCAGTCCAGCAGTCCAGCAGTCCAGCATCCCTCTGAAATGGCCATCATCGTCAGCATCATCATCATCATCATCGTCGTCGTCGTGGCCAGGATCGTTATGAGGCCGGGGCGAATTAGGAACCTGGGCGAGACAATTCCCCAGTTGCCATTGTAAACGCTTGCAAAGTTATTTGCTGTCCATTTCCAAACATTAAACCAGAGTGACTTGAATAAATTTCATATTTGAAAGCCCCGCACTGAGGACGCACATTTCGGTTAGACCGAAATGCCAGAGTCCGGAATAAACTCACATGGCTAATACTCTGTGTCGGTCGATGTGTGGGCCATCCTTGAGGTGGGTCAACTCTGCGGCATATCCTGTCTGTCCTGCCTCTGTCTATGTTCAATGCGAGTGTGTATGTGTGTGGACACATAAACCAAAAATTCCTATACGCTGATGCAGCAAATTTCCGGCCAGAGTGAAAGTGGTGCGTGCTTCGACGGTGTCTCCCACTCCAATCCAGTCCACTCCACTTGACTGCTATCTCCCGGAGCCACTGGCCACTCAAGAAGAATGCTTCAGCTAGACCCTGCTCACCATGTGGCATTCTCGGAGGCGAATTTCCATTCTCGAATATTCATACATTTTCTCCAGCCGTCCTCCCATCCGAACTTTGGGCATTTTCCCCCTTTTTTGATATTTTTGAAGTCGTAGTCGAGTATGCGACAGTTGCTTCATTACAGGCAAATACACACAAAGCCGCACAACAAAACTATTCCTCAGCAGGAGCTGCAGGGTGGGGAGAGGCCAGGAGGAGGTCACATAAGTTATGGACAGAAATAAATGCAAAGTCGGCGCACTTCCATTTTAAAATGCAGTTCGGCTAGAAGATTCTTAGCTTTAAGCATGTACCTCATCAGGGAAAAATGTTTTCCAACCGAAAGAAAAGCTTAATTGAAAGGCTTTTCCGTATAGAAAACGATGTGGGAAAACGATATTTGCCACAATTTTACCGATAACAATGCAGGAAAACCCATACCAAGCAATTTTGAATATTGAGAAAGGCTTTTAAACGGAATGTTCAGGAGAGGAATTTGCACACCAAATTATAATAAATATGGTATGAAAAATATCTTTCAATTTACCAGTTTTCAAAGTACAAGTACAAGTTTTATTACCAGTCTTTGGGGATATATAGTCGACCCCTTTTGGAAGTTCTGAGGTTGCAAACATTTCCCTCAGCAATTCTTTGTTCTTGTGTAAAGCAAAGGGATAAGTGGAGTGGCTGGGCATAACCAGGAGCAGGAGCAGGAGCAGGAGCAGTATATGAGCGGGCAAATTAGAAGCTGAGACACACTGAGTCCTGGCTCCTGGATCTTCATCCACTTCGGCACAGCCAGAGTGTTTGGCAGCTCATTGTTTGGCTTAATTGCCGACTGAGCGGCAACTGGGAGCGCGTGTGGCATCGGCACATGCATCCATTCCATTCCATTTGCATCCGAATCCGCTGCCGCCGTCGAAGTTGGCCATTGTTTGGCCAAAATCGCAAACACACACGGCACACACAGCACACACAACACACACACAATGCTGGCTGCTGGTATGCTAAGGGTTAAGCAAAACACTCGAATTACCGGGAGGGGATGAGTTGCGAGGATGACGACGAGTTGCGAGGATGAGGAATGCAAATGCAAATGCTTTCTCGCCCGTGGAATAATGTTTGCGCAATCGAATGACAAAGCAGTGGCGGTCAGGGGTTAAGGGGATGTCAACTCGTCCAATGAAGCATGTCTGCGCATGAAACCCGATCTTCCAGGGCTTCCACAGAGCCAGTGGAGGAGCAGGAGGAGCCTGAGGAGCCAGAGCCCTTTGGTTCCCAGCCAAGTTGCTGCAAAGGAAAACGAATTTTTCGCTGTCGCAATTAAACCAAGTGAAGTCGTTAAAGTTAAAGTTTTCCCAGCGGCCAAGCGGCCAAGCGGCCAAGCGGCCAAATGCCGCGTCACAGATTTCCCGGCGCGAAGGAAAGTTGCCAGAGCGGAACCACACGTCACCGGCCAAACTGGACGCCCATCTCGCATCGGCAAAGGTGTGCAAAGGTGACTCTCCGCGAAGCGGATTACTGAAGCGTGCAGTGGACATGGGACGTGGGACGTGGGTGATGGGAGCTGGGCCATGGGACGACCGCCAGCGGTTCACACGCTGAAGATGAAGGCAAAGCCGGGAAGCCAAACGGAAAAATATAAAGCAGAGATCAGCGGTCTGTTTAATCTCCTTATCAACTGAATATTCTTTATTAATTAAAATTAAAAGAAAATATATACCTCTGAATGATTTTATCTATAGAAAATACAAGTCTTTCGTATAATATATAATTACTCTTTAAATATGGTAAATATTGCCTTCAAAGTTAATGATTCTATTGCAACAAAGAAGAGCTGTCAAAAGCTATTTCATAAAATAAATTAAATGTTTTTCTATACATCCATAAATGCAACTGGAAAGCTGTAAAGGTTAAATATAAAAAAGGAAAAGTTAACAAAAAATATACCCTTTATTCCAATCACTATAGTAAATTCTTTGGATTGCTTCGCATTCACGATTATTTTTAATGGAAGCATTCTGTGGCGTGGCACCTGCGGCGGTTCTGTGACTTTTTTGTTCCCAAAGTCCAGAACTTGCACTTGCAGCTGTCGAAGCAAGCTGCTGGGGATGTGGCACAAATAAAGCCGAGGCACAAGTTAAAAGTGGAAGTGAAGAGCAGAAGCTGAGGCTGCCACGAGCTAATGTCCAACCGGTTTGACACGCGACTCCTCGAAAATGAGCGAAATTAGGCAGATGCTGAAGTTGAAGTTGAAGTTGAAGTTGAAGTTAACGCAGAACCCGAAGACCATGGATGTTGCAGCTGCCACTTGCCACTTCAATTAGGCAAAGGATGCAGCAGGACCAGGCCCCTAGAGCACATATCGCAGTAAATACATATTTGCCTGAGCTGATAAAATATTCATTTTTCGATATCGGCCGTCTAAAATATGCAGTGCCGCAAAATACGAAATAAAGTGAAAACTCAGCCGGCTTTTGAATTTGATTTCACTGCCGTCGTCGTCCTCGTCTGTCCTGCTCCACCTCTCCCACTCTCCCTCTGGAGGGAAATTGGGTTGGGTTTCGGCTGTGGTTCCTTGGCCCACATATCGATAACAGGTCCACACAGACATACTGGCTGGGGGCTCGTATCTGGCGGCGCACAAACACAAAGGATATCGACTCCCTTTGAGCAGAATGATGCAATTACTCACACTTGATTAAATACTCAAGAAAAGTGAAAGTGCGTGGAAGGAAGCTCAAGGAGGAGCCCACATTGAGATGTTTTCCAAAAATTCATAAATTTAAATTAGCAGAGAGCAGCCGGGCCACAGCACCAGCCAGCAGGCAAGTGTCTGAATGGATGGATGATGAAGCCATCGGTTAGTGTTGAGTCCTGTCCTCACCTTGAAATGGTTTTTCAATTACTCCACTGAGCCGAGCCAGGAGCTGGCAACTCTGAGAGCCATTAAATGTATTCCATCTCGAGGACTCGCACTCGGACCTTGGGGGGGAGGCAACCTCATTTTGCTGTCAGGACGAGTCTATGACGAGCCTCATTTGGCATCTTGCTTGATTTGCCGTTTTTATTTATTCATTCAGCCTGTCTGTTTGCAGGATGGGTATGGGTCCGGGGGATGGGAAGCTGGTGAGCTGGGCATCCGGCTGTCCGACAGCTGACTAACCAAATCAATTCGCATCAATATCGAGCAAACCCATCAAAGTCAGTGCGGCTGAAGAGGCGGGAGCGACAGCGGCATCTATTGCGGTAGCGGGAGCAATCATCTATGCCATCCATCCGCCGCATCCTTCTGTGGGAATATTCTGCGTAGGAAGCACGCCAGGCTGCACATTGCTAATATCCTGCCGCCCTGCTACCCAGCTCTTTGTGCGCGCCCATCCCCCCATGTGCGAGGGTATGGGTTTTGGGTATTGCCATCGGTATCCTACTAATTGAAATTCATTCTCAATCTGACAGAACCAGAACGTAGCTACGCGCTCTCCTTTAAAATTACAAAATTCAATTTACACTGACACCGAACCCCAAACCTAAAAACTTAAACTAAACCCAAAACGAAACTGAAACTGAAATCGAAATCGAAACGGAGGCTGTAGCTCCATCGAAATTCGTTGAACCATGGCAAGGGGTCGCCTCGCAGTCGTATCTGCCACACGTGTTGAGCGGCCATAAATCCCGATCCCGGCTAGGTAGCACCAGCCAGATATAGATATGGATATGGTATAGCCCGGGGCAATTACCACATGCCACGTTGCAGCGGCGCAGCGGGAGTTCGCTGCTCGACGCTCGGTGGCGACTTCAAGTGCCGCGGATTCTGTGATTGTTTTCGTATTTGACATCCGACGATCCCACACCGTCTCTACCCAAACTCACTGAACTCACTTGCCACATGCTGTCGATTTGTTTATGCACTCGCTCATACACATGTGGGTCTTATTTAGTTTTATTTAGTTTCGTCTTTCTGTCAACAAGCAATCCGTATATGGCCAATGCACTGTCTATTTCGGTGCCAGATAAATTTAGACAAGACAACACACACACAGGGAGCTCAAAAACACAACAATTTCGGGTTGGATGTTGTCAACTCGTTTCAAAGAATAATTCTTGCACAATTGAAATAACTCGAAAGATATCAAAGATAATCGCACTCTGGGCAAAGCTCTTAATTCTTTGCACATATGCATTAAAAGGAAACTAACCAAGAGAAAACTATAATTATGAAAGTACTTTAAAGACCAAAAGCAGCTTAGTTTTATGTTTAGTTTTGATGTATACTGAAATCTCCTTACAAATTTTAATAACTTAATATTTTGATTGATTTGATACTTCTAGGAAAAGTTTGAATGATTTGAGCTCAATATCAATACAGCAAATAAATTTTGATTAAAGGTTACTTCCAACATAAGTTACAACTTTATAAGCTCAAATGCAAATAAAAACAATCAAGACAAAAGTTAAGTTCAATTAAAAAAGCCCAAAAAAGAACAGATAATTTCAATGATTCAACAATTTCAACTTCTTGCAGACACTTTTTAAATGTTTATCTATTGGCGCTTTCAATTTCGTTTCAGATTGAAGACCGATTTGGGAGATACTTTGGGGGATACCATGTAATATATACTATATAGCAGAAGGGAGGGTAAAGAGCGGGGCTCTGGCGACCACATTTGATTTGCAATTACGTAAGTTCGCTTAACCCACGCTGCCCCGGGACTCGGTCGGTGGTTATTCGGTGGGACATGTGGGCGTTCGGAGTCAATATTGGACTGGTTAGCCGACTCGGACTCAAGGTGCTGCTGGTGGCTCGTTAAGCCAAGTAGCCGCTTGGAGCTGAGTCTGGGCCAAGCATGGGCGTTGCTGTAGCCCCGTTTTTGCAGCTGCCTCCGCAATCTGGCCAAGAGACTCGCTTTTTGTTCAGAGTCCGCAGACAGCGCAATTAACTTGGAGCTAGCTCGAAAATGACAGGGCCAGCTGAGGAGGAGCAGCTTCCTGGAGATGGCATCCGCTGGATAATCTATCCGCATCTGTCGCTGTGTGCTTAACACTCTCCGTCCCTGCCCTTTGAGCAGCAGCAGGAAGCGCAGCCCGTTCAAGTGGTGGCCACCGATGGCTGCTGCTGCTCCTCCTTGTGCTCCTCCAAGCCATTGATGGCGCTCTGGTCAAGCTGTACTTGGCTGGTGGTATTGTCAATGCACTTCACTACATTTGCCAACTGTCAGGGACAAAAAAGTAAGCGACAAATCGCGACGACTGGCAGACCCCTTGTTGCCCCTCGGATTTGGCCCGCTTTTCAACGCCTTTTCCCCGCTTTCCCCGCACATGCTCACACGCTGCTGCCATTACGGCGTGTTTGTCCTACACTTTTCCTACTGCTGCTGCTGCTACTGCTTCGGCTTCCCCAGCTGCTTCACTTGCTCTGGTGGCATACATTTTTTGCACCCACACAGGGCCACACATCTAGAGTTGACAGACGGACGCAACTTTTCTGCGTTCGTGTGTCGTCCTTGTGCTTGTTTTTCGGCTCCCTCGGCCAGCGAGCCTGCGAGCCTGCGAGCCTGCCGCCCTGCCAGCCTGCGAGCCTGTCTGTTTGTTGACATATTATGATCCTTGATTATTTTGTGCTGACAAATACATGCTTTTCCTTTTTCCTTTTCCCAAACACACGCACACACTCACACTCCCAAAGTTATGTACATACATCTAAATGCTGGCTGCTGAATGGATTCTGGATTCCAGATAGACTTCCGACTCTGATTTTGATTCTGACTCTGATTCCTGTTTGATTTTTTTGTTGTTTTCGGTTTTCGGTTTTCGGTATCTTGTGGCATCGCCTGGTTTCACTTTTACCACTGGGGGGCGTGGCTCCTTCTAGGCCAGGTGCCTTGCTACTAATTGGTCTGCAGTCCAATCCATTCGAGCCTTATCAGCCGAGCTCTTAATGATGGGCGTACTTTTGTAAATCCGCTTCCATTTCCAATTCACATCTCAGGGCCACTTCTCCGCCCACAAATGTCATGCAAAGCCCAGCCAAGCTCCTATATATGAGAAAACCAGAGAGAAAACACAAAATAAACCTGCTCCCCAAGCGATCCAAACCGAAACAACCGAAACAACTGTGGGCGTCGACACAATATTTTGTAAATTATATTCGATTGTTTGTGTTTGGTTTCGAGTCGGAGTCGGAGTCGGAGTCGGGGGGGCAAAGCTGCTCGGGGATTGAGGGGCGGAAGCCCCGATAAGACCGCAAGTGCAACTCCCCGGCTCCACTCCCATTTCCCGCTACCAAAACCAGTACCCAGAGCCAAGAACCTGTCCCGATGACGATAATGCGTTTGATTGGAGCGGAAGTGGAGCGCTGTTGTGGTACGTGTGTCCGGTGCTGTTCTTGCCAGGCATAATGTGTAATTATTAATTAGTTTACAAGCTTCAAGAACATAGAGCCCAGAACAGGACAGGACAGAGCGGAGCAGTTCCAAGTCATCAGAAATGGCATGACCACGCCTGCTCACTTTAACCGCAGAGGCAGGCCTAAAATGTTGCAACATGCAAGCCCTTCTGCTCCTAGGAGCAACAGCTGTTAACCCTTGCTACTGGTGGTTAAACCGCTTCAAGTTGACCTGCTCTTATGTTAGTTAACCCCCAGATACTTATACTCAAGTTCATCAACTAATCCATTGGTAGGTAACCTACTGTTAGTAAACGTTCTGCAAGAAGGCATCCCTTTAGTTAACCCCTTCTCCCAGTTAACTCCTTCCCCCAGTTAACTCCTTCCCCCAGTTAACTCCTTCCCCCAGTTAACCTCCCTTTTCCCACTTAACCGCCTGTTAGTCCCGACTCACCGAGTCCCAATAGCTGAAGATGTTTAATCCAATGCTGACGGCAGCGTCGTCGCTTTGTTGCATGCTGCTGCCACTTGATGTGTTGCTGATGTTGCACGGTCATTTCGTTCGCTGTTGATATTTGTTTTCTTTCCTTTGGTTAAACCAACTGTTTCTGGGGGTTAGAACTACACTACGCAGCAGTTACCGATGGCTGCCGCGCCAGCTGTTAAAGCCACACATTTGTGTTTGGGTCACCACACATTCGGCACTAGTCTGACACGGAAGCGGCCTCCGGATGCGAGATTCGTGCGACTGGACTTGAGATTCTGACTTTCGGCGCCCGCAACAGCCGCGTCCCGGTTACAGCATGCTGGCGGCTATTCCTGGGGTCAAGTCGGGTTAATCCTTGCGGTCTGGGACCTACACTTGGCTAGGATTCACTGCTGGGACTCGCACTTGCCATCCGCTATTTGCTGGATGTATTTCTCTTTATTAATTTTTGATTTTGATTTTTTTTTTTGGCGCAGACTCGATAATTTGGCGTTGTTATCGCGTGCGGGTGTGCGAGTGTGCTTGTGTATGGGAGTGTGGGTGAGCGGTAGGCTCCGTGCGACGCGGTCGAGTAACGGGACGGAGCCTGGCGCGTCCTCTCGGAATCAGAGTATAACGGGAAAAGCCGACCTCTCGGAACGAGAGCTAAAACCGAACTAAAACCTCGTAGCCACGGGGACCAGCGAAGAACGAACGAACGAACTGTGTGGTGGTGTGTGTTGCGTGTTGTGCGTCCCGAGAGCGAGAGATGGGATGTGCAGACCCAACCTCTCTCTCTCTCTCTCTCTCTCTCTCTCTCTCTCTCTCTTTGATGGTGCAAAGGTGCGTATGCGTGCTCTGTGTTGCTTCTGTTGCTGGCAAGCCGGTTTATTGCCATACACTTATACTGGGCCACTCGACGCCACAGTAGTGCCTTTTCTCATTTTAAGTTGCAAAAATCATATATTTTAAACCAATTTAGATAATCAAATAATGTAAACGACATTTCATAGGAAATTGTTTTACTATTTATGTGTGTAATGCACAATGTGCCACGCCCATCCATTGACCTTTTTAAAGGGTATTAAAGTGAAAAATCGAGAAAATATATAACACTTTATATTTTCAGCTTTATTTTTTATTGATTTGATCAAATAAAAACATATTGAAATCTGATCAAATTAAAGGAACCGATTTTCCAAACCCAAGCTGAGGTTTTTTTAGTTTTGTTTACCGTTTATGAATGTACTTATTATTTAAAGTAAAAACCATAATAATTCGTTTTATATTTTTTGTATAATATTACCTGAAATTCGAAGTTCGATTATCTTTATTTATTTTTAATGATAAAAAATGTCATTTTAAAGGCTCATATATATTAAACAGAAAATATAAAAAAAATATTTGGGATAAAGATTCGGAATCGTTTTTTCTTCGATTTTTGGCAACGGGTTTGTTGTAGAGGCGCTACTAAACGACTTTCCGGGGGTGGCTAAGTATAAGTGCTAGTGAGTATAAGTGAGTAAAAGCGTACAATCGCCACTGGAGACTACACAGCGGCGTATAAGTCTGGGGAGGAGTATAAGAATAAACTGGTCTGCCTAAACACAAGAGGTTAGTCTGCTACAACTCTTGCTTTTATCTTGGTAGTAGAACGAGTATACTGCTTGTATAAGTATAAGGTATGCGAGTATAAGTCTACTATGCGTTATAAGAAGGTACCATATAAGAGGAACATATTTTAAATTAAACAGTTTTAAAGTAAAAATAAGGTTAACATTATTTACCTTCATTCTTTAATTATGCAGAACTTAAAAAACTTTCTATTAAATTTATATATATGGCAATATATACAAGTAGTAGAGAAGGTATAAGTATATACTAACTTTATTTTGTATGGAAGTATGAGGCTACTATTAAGTATAAGAAGAAACTTTGTATTATTTTTAAAATGAAATAATATAAAAAAAAGTATTGTTCTGCAACAGATAATTTTAAAGCACTTGTTTTTTGTAAATTTCATAAAAAAATTAAATAATTATAAGATACTACATTTTAAATACGCATTTATAGGTATAAGTACAAGATTATAAGGTAAGCACACTTCATACTGCAGTATACGCATACCATAGAAATGTAGCAAAAGTATAAGTATCTCAACTCTGCTACTTTATAAGCGAGCAAGCTTCTCATAGCATTGTTTCAGCTGTATAAGTAGTAGCATAACTAAGTATAATTATACGTATAAGTATAAGCATTCTAAGCCGGTAGGCTGTTCTGTTTTATTAGTCACAGGCTGTGAGCATGCCGTAGAAGTAGCAGTATAAGTATAAGACCCTTTGGCTGCTCTGTTACCTTCCTCACACAGCTCTCCCATGCAACCGCATGCCTGTATAAGTATACTAAACTCTCACAGGCACTGAAACTGTTATACGGCGTATGAGTTCGACGCAACTTCATACAAAATACACGGGTTCGAGATATTTCCCAGCGCTTGTTCTGTTTTGTTTACAATTTGCGATGATGCTTCGGGGGTTAAAACACTAATTGCTCAAAAATGCCGAGGAAAAAGAGTCTCGATTCTCGTACCCAGAACTTTTAATCTGCGTTTTCCCCTGCTGTGCCTTCACATCGCCAATTTTCATATCATTTGCACGCGAACTGCGCCATACGCAGCCACTTATGTTTGTATATCTACCCATACAGTGCGAGAATTGCGTATAAACACTTGTTACACTTGCTACGAAAGTCCCCTGGGATCGCTTGCCTTGCAATTTGCCCGACAAATGCTTTTTGGCAAGACAATTTGCGAACATTTTGCGAACTTCAGCGGGTTTCCTACATGAAATTACAGAATTATACAGTTGAAGACGAATTATTAGCAGTAGAGAGTCGAATTTGTTGGTATTTAAGAACCTTGAGATTATACCAATTTCACAATTTCATTTTTGTTCTACAGTTCTGTAAGAGAAATACGTTTAAAATGAATGTCTCGACCTATTTTGGATGCCATTATTTTGACCGCAGCTGTACATAGAAAGGTGGATTCTAAATCCAATTATACCCGAAGCGGGCTTAGCAATAATAATGAAATTAAATCCATTTAGAAAAAAAACAAAAAATTGTATATTTAAAGTATGGCATTTAAATTATTCTTTCTTGAACCTATTAAAGTCCGTATTATTAATAATAAGCTTATAATTATTAAATTTACATTTACTTCAAGTTTTGCATGGAAACACGCATTCCTTTCAATGTTAATTCTTACACATTCTTTATTTTGCACCTTGATTTACATTAGCAACGTTATTTTCATATAAATCTGAATTTTCTTGATTTTTATTGTTTTTATTTCCTTGCGATTTATTTGAATGTTTGTATTATAATAATGTTTTGCACCCAACAGCGTTAAGTTGATCCATTTTTTGTCAACTTTTCTCAACATTTTTGAAATATGTGTGTTTTTGGTTATAATTTTTTATATATCAAAAGATTGAATTTTTTGCAATTCCCGTACTGAAATTTAAAGACCCAACAAGGGAATAAAAGCAAGGTAGATGCCTTCAATAATTCAAGAGTTATTCATTTTATAATTGGCTATTGGTCAAATAATATCGTTTTTTGGGAAAGTCAGGAGATTGTGGGTCATAAACCTGGCGATTGCCCAGGGTCCATTAACACCATTCCATTCCAATCATTTTTATTGTGACTTTTGCCAATAATGAAGGTAATAAGGCGATTAATTGATAAGGTTCAAGGTTTTACGTCGATTACCATTTTCACATCCATATGACTTAGTCTAAGAACCAAGAATAAAAAAATGTTAAGGCCTCAAAAATAGCATTTGCTTTGGTATTTCATGATAAACGAAGGCTTTTATGACTATGGCCAAAAATAAAGTACGCACAGTATATGGTACGCACTTAGGTTATGATATTATTCTTTTATATATGGCAGTAAAATCGAGTGCAGAAGTAGGAATTCTTAAAAGTTCAAAATATACAACAAAATTTTGGTCTTTTATATCTTATTCTATTGGCCAATAGCTTTTTTGGCCATAAACAGGTCGCGTGCCGCTCTGCGCAGCATCTTCCCATTGGCGTTGACTGGAATTGAGTCCGTGAACTGGACACCAGCATGGAGCTGTTGGTGCACTGTAGCCAGTCGCCTGGCCACATGATCCACGATCTCCTGGGCACTGATGGTCGATCCCTTAGACCTGACCACCAGGGCACCAGCATCGTCATCCGTGACCTCATTGGGAATGCCCACCACGCACACCTCCTGCACCTCGGTGAGCTCCGATATTACGCTCTCGATTTCGCTTGGCCAGTAGTGGATGCTCTGGTACTTGAGATTGTCCTTGCAGCGGTCCACTACATAGAGCAGGTTCTGTTCGTCGAAGTAGCCCAAGTCGCCGGTGTGGAACCAGCCCTCTGCATCCTGCAGGCTCTCAGTCGCCTCAAGATTCCCGTAATATCCGTTCCAGACTCGGCCAGTGAGCGCATAGATCTCTCCCACCTGATTGTGACCCAGGTTCTCTTCATTTTCGCCCACGATGCGAATTTTCACACCTGAAGAAGGTCTACCCACCGTGTTGCCATTCTCAATCCCGAATCCCACTGCTAATTGTCCCGCCTCTGTCATGGCAAAGGTGTGCATTAGCTCGGCATTGGGACACAGCTTCTGGAATCGCTCCAAAGTGGACGAGGCAGTGAATCCGCCTCCGAAAATCACAACACGTAGCGAAGAGAAGGCTTCGGGGGTGGCCTCTGGACAAGTGATCAGCACATTGATGTGACGAGGCATTAAGGAGAGCACCTGGATTTTGTATTTCTTCAGAAGCCGCACAAGGTTTTCGGGATTAAAGGGATCTGTGCTCATAATTCGGGTTAGCCCCAGTGCTGCATTGTGGGCGAAGGATAACAGGCCTGAAATCCAGTGCAGCGCGGTGAAGGCGAAATAGATAGTTTCGCTATTTATGGTTCTAGATGGCGTTGGTATCAGCCTGCAGTTGGATATGCAGACTGCCTTGGGTAGGCCAGTGGTTCCCGAGGAGCACAGGATGGCCACTGTCTGGCCGCCGCCTTCCTTCAGCGGTTCCGGCCTGGAAATATTATTTTCTATATACCAAATTATACAAAACAATTGTTTTCTCAAACTAACTGGTAAGAATCTTCGGTGGAAGTTGGTTCCAAGAGTGTCTCGATGCTCGGCACTCCTTCTAGGTGTTCGGTCAGGGTGAAAAACTCTGGCTGCCATTCAGAGGTGGCTGAACGGACTTTCTCATAGACATTTCCATCGCAGAATATCAGTCCAGGTTTGGTAATGGACAACTCATGCCTTACGGTGTCTGAAATTGAGTTGATTAATGTGAATTTATCCTTTGATCCTTTCTTTGCAGAACAAACCCTCGCCCAGCATTTGATGGGGTGAATGGAAAGGGGTTCCGTTCATCATGCAGGCCACTCCCAAGGACATTAAATACTTGGAATTCTCGGCGGCTATTCCAATCACATCCTTATGGGTGAGACCTCTCTTTTTCAAGAACTGTGCTATCCGAATGGCCCAGGTGAGCACTTGTCCGAAGGTAACTTCCTCTCCGTTGCAATCCCATATCTTTAGTACATGCTTTTAAGTAGAAAAATAACTCTTTAAGGACAAAAACTCACTTGGCAGACATTATTGGGACAGTTTATCATATTGTTGAATATGATTCCGCCTAAGGACGCATCTTCCCTGAAAACGGAACTCTCCGGAGGTCCACTCCAGATCCTTTCCTGCTCGTTGAAGGTAACAGGTATTTGCGGCATTGCGTCTGCTGGCCATTGAAGTCCAATGCTAACTAACTTTGCGAAAAGTAATTGATCTATTATTGTGGTATTGGGGCTCGTAAAATGCGTCAAGTGCGTCACAATTAATTATTAATAACATTGTTGACAAAGCTTGATCGCCACGTACAGACTTTGTAGCCTTATGATTTAGAACTGCGCACTTGCGGATCGTGCAATATTTCCGCATTCTTCTGCTTCTAAATAATGATTGGGCCCAGCAGCAACTTAAAGTCAATGAAGAACAAATGCGACAGTTTCGTTAAAAGTTTGTAATTAAATTTAAAATACGACAGCATGAACAGCTTTCATGTAGAATGTATAAGACTTGGGTTCTATTAGGTGTAAGGGTAAGCAGGTAAAACCAATGTGTCTTTCACAGTGCTTTCAGCTTTTTTATTTTTTGCAACGACAACACGTTTGATAAAACTTTTTTTTTTGTCTCACTTTCATATAAATACACTCGGCTCTTGTCTGTTTGCACAGTCGTATTATTCCAAGCGGGTCTAAAACTACCCAAAAATGAGCTTCAATGAGCAGGAGAGAATCTGGTGCGGTCCGCCGCCCAGTCAGGTTTCCGTTTACAAGGAAGACACCTCCTTGGGGGAAATCATATTCAACACCATGAGGAATTGGCCCAAGAGAGTGTGTCAAGTAAGTGTTATTCTATACACTACAACATCTTATATTAAATGTAAGTTTTCCAATTTCAGATATCCGACAGCGACGGCGTCGAAGTCACTGCTGACCAGGCTCTCACCTGGGCAATCCGATTGGCACAGTTCCTCAGGAATCGGGGCCTAACTCATAAGGATGTTATTGGCATTGTCGGCGAGAACACCACCTACTTGATGCCCCTTGCTGTGGCTTGTCTCATGAATGGAACACCGTTCCATACCCCGCATCCCATGCTGGATGAAGGTTTGTACAAATACCGGAGCAATCAGAGTTACATATTTTTATTGCACTTTCTTTCCGTGCAGATACCCTTAGGCATGTGTTATCCATAACCAAGCCTGGCCTCATATTTTGCGATAAAAAGGTATACCACAAGGTCCATTCAGCCACCTCTGAATGGCAGCCAGAGTTCTTCACCCTGACCGACCACCTCGAGGGAGTGCCGAGCATCGAGACACTCTTGGAACCCACCTCCACCGAAGGTTCTTACCAGTAAGAAGAAAGGGCATTAGTCTATATTGGTATTTAACTCGAAATACTTCTAGGCCGCAGCCGCTGAAGGAGGGTGGGGATCAAACGGTGGCCATCCTATGCTCCTCGGGAACCAGTGGCCTGCCCAAGGCCGTCTGTATTTCGAACAAGAGCCTTTTCCCGTTGTCCATGTTTACCAGCGACTCGATCCTATTTACTCTCACCGCTCTGGACTGGTACTCCGGGCTGGTGGCCTTCATCGTGTGCACGGTGGTTGGCGGCACCCGCATCATCACCAACAAACCATTCACCCCGGTGTACTTGACGCAGCTTGTGGAGAAACACGGGGTGAACTTTATCTTTCTAGCCCCTCGTCACATGTCGGCGGTGTTTAATTCCCCGGAGGTCACCCCAGAAGCCGTCGCCTCCCTGCGAACGGTCTGCTACGGTGGTGGCCCTGTCTCCGAGACCACGTTGCAACGGTGTCAAGATCTATGCCGTAATGCCATCCTTCTCTCCCTGTACGGCTTGACTGAGACGGGCTGCTTGGCGAGTTCCGTGGGCCTGCAACCTGGTAGTCCTGTGGGAAAACTTAATCCGACAGTAAAAGCGCGCATCGTCGACGAACAGGGCAGGAGCCTTAAGCACAACCAGGTCGGTGAGATCCAGGTGCACACAGGACGAGTGTGGAGAGGGTACTTCGGGAGTCGCGAGGCTACTGAGAGCGCACAGGATCCGAATGGCTGGTTCCACACCGGCGACCTGGGATACTTTGACGAGCAGAACCTGCTCTACATAGTGGATCGCTGCAAGGAGATCCTCAAGCACCAAGCCGTCCACTTCTGGCCCGGTGAGATCGAGAGCGTAATCCTGGAGCTCAGCAAGGTGCAGGAGGTGTGTGTGGTCGGCGTTCCGAATGAGCTGACGGACGACGATGCGGGGGCCCTGGTTGTCAGAAGGAAGGGTGCAGCCATCGATGCCCAGGAGATCGTGGACCATGTGGCCAGGCGATTGCCCGGAGTGCACAAGCAGCTCCATGCCGGAGTTCAGTTCACCAACGAACTGCCTTCGAATATAAATGGAAAGACTGTGCGCAGAGCGTCTCGTGACTTGTTTATTGCCAAAAAATACGCTGTTAAGGCTATGGCTTGATAAGAACATGTTAAGAATGCCATAACCATACAAGCCTACGTGCCATAATTTTAGACCTAAGAAAAATAAAATCAAACAACCTTAAATACGTAGAACAAGCTATTTTAGGGCTCCGAATTTTTGGCATTGGCCTTGACTGGAATTGACTCCGTGAACTGAAGGCCTGCACGAAGCTTTTGCTGCACTGCAGTCCGTCGCCTGGCCACATCATCCACGATCTCCAAGGCGTTTATGGTCCTGTTTAGTATCACAGTGATCTGTTTCCCATTGTCCAACATAATTACCATTAGTCGTAAAGACTTTAAGGCCAAACAATGTTTTTGTTTTACCGAAAGATAAGCAGAACATAAAATGTAGAATTGACCGAAATAAAATCATAACTACTCTGTAAATTTCAAGATACAAATAAAAAAAAGTCATTTATTTAAGCTTTATAGTTTGGCATTGAAATTTCTAATGCTTATCTTGGTATCGAACATTTTAATGTATTTACTTGCTATAGTAATGCACTTATCGAAAATATCTAAGACATTGAATTGAAGAACAGTAGGCAAAGACAAAGACAAGGAACTAGAGTAAGCCAACCAAGGCAATGATGAATTCACTTTCCCCAACTTTCTATCTTTCATTCAATGTCCTCGGATCTTCCTATTCCTCAATCCGTATACAGATGCAGCGGGAAAGGCGAATCCTTGCCAGTCGCCACCTTCGGCGACTCTCTTTTCCGGCAATGTATCACACTCTTTGGGCTGCTCCTGCTCCTGCTGCTGATGCTGCTCCTGCCTTGGTGCAAAACAAATCAATAAACGACAACGAGAGTTATGTACCCAAGGCCTCGACAGCCCCCTGCCCCAGTTCGCAGCTCCCAGTTCCCTTAAAGCTCCAATTGGGAGCATCGGGCTTAAGCTACATCGCTCCTAAGCTAAGCCTCCATCCATCCATCAAGGCTCGAGTCCTCTTGGCCCCTCGTTTTCCTCTTTGCCGCCCGTATCCGCCACATCAATCGTGAATCGAGGTCTGCATATACACCTCAACTTCCCCAGGACCTACTCTCCGATGTTCTTATTTGTACATAGCAAAAACGAGAACCTTGAATTTGGATGAACAACTTGTTGGTAAATAAAAACGAATTAATGCTTTTTGATATGAACAATTAGGGAGATCTCAGGTAAGTAATTAAACAAATGGGGTTCCTCTTAGTAGGTCGATAGTTTATATAAAATAAAATTAATAGGTGTTCTTAGGAACTGTAATCAAAATACAACTTTCTATTGGATGGAAATTCCCAATCCTTTTCACAGTGTTTAGTTAAACAAAGAATATTTGATTTTCTCTCTGTGTGTGCCCCTCTCCTTGATGCTTCACTTGTTTTTCCTGCTCTTGTGTACTGCGTTATTCTTATTTTTGGAGATGGAGTCCCTGTCCCAATCCCATCCCCTTTCCCTTTCCCATTCCCCAAAAGGCAGACATTCGTAATCTTCAGTTTCATTTGGATTCCCTGCCCCGACGACGGCCCCCTCGATTTTCTTTGAGTACCCGGCAGCCAGCCTACGTTGTTTGCCATTGGGCTTGTGGGGGGAGGGCTTTTCCTGGGGAGGCCGGACGGTCGGTTGGTTTAACTAGATTTTCCTCATTGTTGCTGCCAATATTTGCCCATTGCTGTTGATTCTCTTTGCCGTGGTAGTACCCGGGCTACACCTGCTCGAGCCCGTGTGTGTGTGCTTGCTGGTAAGCTTTGCATTTCCACACCTCAATTTGCCTGTCGGCAGGTGGATTAACTGCAGAATGCATTCCGTATTTATTCTTTAATTCCCCGGGAAGCACAGGTATCCGAAAGCACGTTCTAATACGCCTCGAACCTGGCACTTTTATAAAAATTAAAAGCAAATATTTCCGCACGCATACCGAACAAGTGGAGCATAAATATTTGTCTGAAAAATGAGCCATCCAATTTCTGTTCATAAATAAGACGGGAAAGCGAGAAATACTTAGGCAACTCTTGGGGTCTCCTTCTCCTTCTCCTTCTCCTTCACGCCACTCCAGGTCGAGTAGGAGCTCCTCCTCAGACATTTTCAAAGATTAATTTGCAAACAATGTTCCACATACAATTCCGGATTGGCCGGGCACGCAATCTCCGGTTTTTGAGGATCTCTGACCGAATTCGGTGCGATTCCGGTCCACGTTTCGCACAGTTCCATTTTTTGTGTTTGCCCGCTTTCTTTCATTTTGTTTTTTATTTTAATTATATTTTAATTTATTTCAAGGAGAGACATTTTTTGCGGTGTTTTCTTTTCATTTCCCCGTCACTTGGGTACTTTTGCATCTTGCGGAAAGTGCTGGAAGGGCATCTAACTGGTGTATACACAACAGAATTAACACATTCGTTGCGATTCGGAGGAGGGAGGAGTCACTCCTTAACCCGCCTCCGCAGTGCTACTTGGCCCAACTTTGCCCAACACAAACAATTGCAAGTTATTTGTGAAAATTTTATTGTAATTACAAAAGTTTTCCCATGTTGTTTCGCCACGCCTTGCCCCCCTTTCGTGATACCTTGAATTATACACAAAATAGGTTTCCCTCCATCGCATCGGTATTCCTATTCCTATTCCAGCTCCCAGCTCCCAGCTCCCAGCTCCCAGCTCTCAGCTCCTCCTTCCAGCTCCGCCCCAGCTTCACCGCCAGATTCCATTCGGTTTGGTTCAATTTCGTATTTGGGGCTCGGTTCGAAAACTCAATGTTTCAGCAAACTTTATCCACTTCATTATTTGCTCGTTTCCATTGCTGTGTTTCGCTGTTTCGCCTGTTTGCTCGCCAGTTTGCATTGTTGGCTCGTTTCGATTTTAATTGTATCTGCGTGCAGGGTGGCCCCTGCCCCAGCCCCAGCCCCATTGCCATCACCATCCCCATCCAACCCCCAATCCCCTTGAGTACTTGCGAGTATATTAAATACCGGAAAGTTCTCAGGTCACCGAAGGGCAAGCGGTCGCGGAAAATGGCAGGTGGGGCAGGAGCTTGAAGCTGGGTCGGGGTAAGTGCGTGAGCATGGAGAACTCGAGTATTGCTGCCTTATAATCTGCAACTTGAACTTTATTAAAACTTCTTCAAGTCGAGCAAAATCTATGCAATCTCACTTTTAATCTGCACTCTCCCGCAACGATTAATTAAGCCGGAAATAATCATCGATTTATGAATTCTCAAGCTATCTGAATAATTTATGACTAGTGTTTGGCCTTCTCATTATTAAACTATATATGTTTAATTAATGCATTCGTCCCAGTTGCATTCCAAAAATTATAGCAAGTTAGCTTCACGTCCTTTGTGTAAATTAATGGCTACTATACTAAATTACTACTACTAAAGTGTATATCAAAGTCTCATTAGAAAGAAGAAAAACAATTAATAACTCATGAGACTACTTTATTCCCCAGAAAAGCTCTGAATGCAAATTGCAAGGATCAGAAAACCCATAAATATCATTCGTATTGTCATTTTGTCACTTGAATGATTTTAATCATATGTTCTATTTCCAGTAAGTAAGGATTAACTTTTTATTTAAGCTACTTATAATGATTTCGAAAAGCAAACTCTGTGTGCATAATGGGATGCTTTTTAACATATTTGTCAATGGATTTTTTATATATTTAATCACTGGACGAGCAGTTGAAGGCCTCTGCATAGGTAGACATTCTGAAAACCGGATTGATGATAGGTTCCGTTTCAAATTGGAAATCCGAAACGGTCGGAGCTGAAGACAAGGGCCTCCATATAGAGTTATAGGCGGTGGGTAATTTTCATGAAGAGGTCCGCTTGCTGGTGAAATCGGGCCGCTCTTCTGCTGGCATATTCAAGGGCCAGGATAATCTAACTTCCGACCTCATCACTTTTATGAAAATATTCGAGTTCCGGTTCTCGCTATTCACAACTATGAATTGCGTTTGCAGCGTTTGTCATTTCAAAAGCATATAAGCTAATTCCGAGGTAAGATACTTGAAAACAAACATAATTAATTAAACCATTAACCAAGAGCTCCAAGGAACTAGAACTGTAGGTGTTTGGTAAATCAGGTCATCGTTTTATTGATCCTGCCGCCTACTATCAGTCATAGTAAAAATTTCCGCATAGCCGCTTGCCCATTTTTAGGCCCATGAGCGGCGAATTCGCTGGCACCGCGTATATCCTTCGTTGCTGATTCTTGTGATGGATCTGATTCTTAGCCTTGTCCAGGGCCATCGGGCCGCCACTGGTCTGGCCGTAATGCCGCTCCAGCTCGCGCTGCTGATGGTGCAGCATGCGGACATACTGGTCGCGGTACTCCGGCTGCTGGCAGAGCTGTCGCTGGCGGTTCTGCATGTGGCGGGAGTAGGTATAGCCAAAGCCCAGGACCTTGGTGGGTCGACTGCACAGTGGCACGCCGTACGACCTCTTGGATCGCAGTGGAACCTGGCCTCTGTTTGAGTTCATAGGCTGCTCCGCACCACCTGAATTCGGCCGACTTAGCCTCGAATCGGTGTTGGCATCCACGACAAGGATGCTGCTGGGTAGTCCCTTGTACCACCGGTGGACTGCCTTGGGTTTTCGCATTCCGCGGACCAGAGACGAGGTCTTCGTAGCAGACATCTCGGACTTTGAGGGCTTTGTCACACTGATTGCCGAAGCAGTGGCAGCTTTCTTGGTGGGCTTCTGGATTCTGCGACGCTGTTTTTGGAATTTAGCTGAGGGCTTCTTGGGGACTTGTGGTGGCACTGTCCTGGGCTGCCAGAGAGGAGGCCGTTGGGGCTTCCCCGGCAGCTTGGTCTTCTCCGGCTGCTCGGACTTCTCCAGCTGTGTCTTTTTCGCCTGCAACTTCTCGTGAAACTTGATGGCCGATGCCTTGGCCCTCTCGGTGCGTGCAACCGCCTTGATCAAGACCATCATGGACGGCTTGGCGCAGTTCATTCGCTCCACCCGCTTCGGCAGAGAGACGCTGCTCTTCTTAGCAGACGGCTCCGTGTGTGGCGAGGGGTCTTTGGCCAGCTTCCAGTCGCTATTCAGGGACCATTCTCCATTCTCTGAAGCGCTGTTGGCCATGATGAGTTGCTTGGGGTAAAAGTACTTCCGCAGAGCATCGCTGGAGTCCGGGATGCCAGAACAGTTCGTGGCGGATCTCGAATCCGTCATTGCGGCTATATTAACACACAATTTTGGAGCACGATCTGTGAGAGTGTACGAAATGAGAAGTGTAAAGCAAAGGGTATGGGTTTGGATTCCCCGAAAAGTCACACCCACATTTATTGCCCTGAACTGTGACCCCTGACCCCTGAGCCCTGTTGTGTTTTTCATCCGCATCCCTTCCACAGATGGACAGACAGTAAATCGGTTCGTGGCATTAATGCAAATAAGTGGAAACACAAATATTTTCAACGTTTTTGTGGTAACAACAACTACCCACAGGGGGAGGTACGAGGAGGTTGGAAGAGGAAACCTTTTTTTTGGGACAGCCGACAGCGGGTCGATGGATCATTTCCGCTCTCCTGGCTCGTGTCCCTGCTCAGGGTCCTTTTTCCGCAGCCCGTATTTCGTATTCCGGCGTATCCGTAGTTGTGTGGCCGTTTCCTGTCGACGAACGCAGTTAAATATTGAAATTTATATTTAAAATATTTCAAATATACAGTTAAATGGCGAGTTCCCCCCTGGTTTTGGCCGCTGCCCTCGCATTTTTCACTTTAGTTTATGTGGAGCATGTTTAATTTATGAGAATTGCCGGTCCCAGGCCCAATCTCAACCCCCAAAATCGGCATCGGACATGGCCTCCGCATCGGCATCGACATCGGCATCGTAATCGCAATCGCTCAGAGCCGCCGTATGCCAATGAATATGAAAAATCAATTTGAAGTTTTGTCGGTCCCCGCCGCCGACACCGAAGGTCAAACGGTGGTGTTCCGGCCCTTAAATCGCCGGGCAAACGAAACGTGAGAGGTTGCCATCTTGGTCCTTAGTCCTTTCAGCCCCACAAAATAAGGCGATAGAGACTTGGGACTAATTCGATTGTTACATTTCGCATTAATTTCCTGCAAAAGAACAAACATTTGTGACGCTTTGTTCGGAGAGGGTCAGTGTCTATCTCATCCGGTTGTGTTGTCCTACTCATCCCTCGATTTCACCCTCGATTTCCAATTAGCTACAGAAATCACCTTTCTTTTTGTCCTTCGTTCCAGTGTTTCTTTGCCGTGTTAATTGAGGATTTGCACTTGCCACGATTTTATGTTCATTGAGTTTTTGGGTCCGAGGCTCTGTGGGCCAACTTTAATTTCGTGCAAACGCAAATTCTTTTCGCCCGGCCAAACTTCTTCGATGGCGCAATAAATGGAAGGATAAGGAGCCAGTCAAGGACTCGGACACGCGCAGGATAATTGTAATGCCTGCGTACTTCGTCCTGCGAAAATCTGCCAGCCTGAAAGGAGAAGGAGGGAGGCAGCAGGAGAAGGTTTGCTTGGTAGGAGCAGCCCGAGATTTTGGACAAGTTTTATGGATGGCGAGGATTGCATTTCCTGTTTGGCAGGCAACAATGCAGGAAACCGGAAGCGGGAGAGCCAAGATGCCGGCTCGGGGTGAATTCCACGGATCCGCGAATCCGCGAATCCCAGAATCCACGAATCCACTTAGCGGCGCATAAATTTCGCTCGGTACATAAAGTACAAGTGTACAAACAAAAGGACTTTTGGCGCACGGCATTAAAAACATAAAGCAACCGCATCGAGGACCAAGACCAGGACTCGGCCCTGGATGATCCGGGTCACATAAACAGCGGCAAGTGAATAAAATCGCAGCCGCGTGCAAGATGGCGAGCTGGAGATGGCGAGATGGAGATGAAGATGGCGCAGTCCCGGGCCAAGTCAGGTCTCGGCCGGGGCCACTGCATTGCTATTTACAAAATGTCCTCGAAGCGGCCAAGAGGAGCGACCGAGTGAATCATAAAGAGTCCTTGCTGCTGAGTCTGGAGCTGAAGCTGAAGCCGAAGCCGGAGCCCAAGCCGAGGCCGAGGCTGGAGCTGGCAGGGGAAATGCACGTAAAATAATAAACAAGGCTTTGCAAACAATAAATGTGGCACCCACTCGCCTCCTGCCTGCCGCTCCTGCGGCACATCTCTATTCTTACCACATCTGGCAGCTGCAATGCTACGAGTTGTTAGCGACGCTGGCGACGAGATTTCTGCCCGTCCATTGTTAGGCCCCGCCTCCATCTCCGTCTCCCGGAGCTCCTCCTCTGCCACTGCGATAAATGCGAAATGCTTGTAACTGCAATGCAAATGTAATGTGCAAAGGACATTTTACTCGGCTGCTGCAGTTGCTCATCCCGCCTGCTCCTTCTGCTCCTTCTGCTGCTTCTGCCCCTCCCCCAGGCAGTAAATATTCGCCCCGAGCGGGTTCAGGGGTGATGGTGTTAGGGGCCTGGTCAGGAGTGGCCAGCAGAGAGGTCAGCCTCTGACGAGTGGCCGCGCCACCCAACCAAGTGGCAACGCACGGCAGACGCCGCTGGCGACGTCCTTATTAATTGCAACAATAACCGGGGCGACGCTGTTGCTCCACCTGAAGAAATCATGAACAACCAGGTGACCCTTAACAGAAGGGAAATAATTAATTATGCATCAAGAAAGTGTAACAATTTTAACAGAGTCAAAGGGTTTATAAAAATATATTTGCAGGATGTTGCCAAGGATAGACTCTCCTTTTCTCTCACTGCACTTGAAGCAGGTTGGGCCAGGAGGTTCGGTAATGGGGCCAGCACCGTAAGTCTTTCAGCTTTTTGCCAGCAAATTTATGGCTCGGACCTGCAGCTTTTTGTGGAGACCAGCGACCATCCCGGCACCGGAAGCGGCACTTAGCTCTTGGCACTCTCTGTGCCGCTTCCCCCAGCCATTATGTGCACCTCCAGTTCATCATCCGCCGGTGGGCAGGGTGGCGGAGGCAGCCACTACTGCATCCAGTCCAGTCCACTCCAGCTCCAACGGAATACACTCACTGATAAGTAATTGAGGGGGCTTCCATTTTTTTCCACCCTCCCCTCTCTTTTTCGGTAGGGGCGGAATTTGGGGCAAAAGTTTGGAGCTGCCTGCGGCAGTAAAAACAATTCGTATATCAAAATTTCAATGCTCTTTCTTACCCCGTGTCTAGTTTTTATGGCGAAAGGCCGCGCAAAACATTTAAAAGCAATAAAGAGCGATGCAAATGTTATCGGTGGGGGCTCGCGGTGCGGCAGAGGCCGCGGGAGAAATTACCAAATGCGAATGGCGAACAGATTCCCATCCGCTACCCCGGCGCAGGTATTCAAATTAGAGAGATCTCGCTCAGGAGTGAAATGAGGCAAATGCTGTTGGCCCTGCCGGCCGTAAAAAGTGCCGACGACGACGAGAACGACCATAAAAAGCCAGCCAATTGGGAGGGAGTGAAGGAGTGAGGCTACAGGTGAGGCGAGGCTTTCCAGGGAAGTGCCTGGCCGTGATTTCAGCGTTTTTTTCCCGGTGTCGTTTGCCTTCCCCCTCGTGCAAATAAAATGAAAATGTACTCGCTGCCAGAGAGTTTCGTAGAAAAAGTTTATTTTAATGAAATTCGCACCGACATTTGACGGTGGTCCCGTGCCCGAGGTTTCAGTTTTCAGCCGGAAGTTTTTGGAGTTGGGTCTCATGTTTGATTGTTGGCCCCGCAAATGGGAGGCGTCGTGGCCAAAAAGGATACGCAATCGCGGGTTAACTCTTGCCGGCCCCCGGTGAAGTCAGCAATTGTCTTAACATTTATTCAATTTGACTACCTAGGAGATCGTAAAGTTTATTTGCTCCCTACTGCCAGTGAAGTTTTCCCTAGCCATTTGCCATATTCCCTGCCCTGCGCTCCCTCCCTATTTTTTAGCGGCCATAAATCTGCGACACAAAAGGCAAAAGCAACCACCGCAAACATGGCCAACATTTTTGGGGGTGGGAAGTTTGAGTTAAACATTTTTAAAAGCCATAAATTTATTGTTCTTGTTGGTGCGGTGCAGTCAAGTTGAAAAACGCATAAGTAGGTCGCACGTTGATGTTGTTGCCATTGTTTGGCTGTTGTTCGTCCTGCTCAGTCGCTTATTTAATTCGATTTGTAAGCTAATTCCTGAAATATTATCTGGAAATGTTCAAGATGTAGGCAAAGATATCTCAATGAAATTAATACATTGCCGGAAATAAGTGGCTGAAACTTCCTGGGTAACTTGCAAGCCAAATGATAAGACTGATAACACTATCCTTGACTCCTTTGACCTTTTCAGTAATTGTTAACAGATTTAAAGCCTTCTTTATTTGAAACCGCTACCAGTCTCTAGCTAAACTTTTCTTCTACCTGGAATAAAAGTTCTACTCATTGGCCAAAGTGGAGGCTAAATAATTTAATTATAGAAATGCAGAGATGGTGTCGGATGACTCTGACAGTTTCCTACATTTACTATGCAGAGTAAAAGGCAGCAGCCTCGGGACTTATTTTTAATTACACTTTCACTTCGCAGGACAGAAGGAGAAATCTCCCAGAAGTGAGGCCGGAAATCAATAAATATGTTCGGCCAGACTCAGCATAAAACATTTGCCTCATAACATTATCATCGGCGTCTTTGCCTCTCCCTCTTTTTTTCGGAAGGGATTTTCCGCTTGTAGAGGAAATGTGCATCTTGGTGCCTGGTCCTTGGTCCTTGTCCCTCAGCTTCTGTTTCTTTTTTCACTAAAACAAAAACATCAGAAAATAACAAAATACAAAAAAAGGACAGCCGGAGGCGTAAGCTACTTGAAAGTTTAGAGGAAGGAACCGAGGAGCTGGCAGTTACTGCCTTTTTTCGAAGCACTCATTCATTCATTCGTAAAGGCTTTAGCAGTAAAATAAACGCGCATTGATGCGGAAAATGTGCTACGCACGACGGTGACGCCTCAGCCTTGAACACGCCCCCCTGCCCACTCAGCTCCCACCCGAAAATCCTGCAAAAGTGGGAGGCAGTCCTTGCCTCCTGCCAGGTGAAGTGGGCGTGGGTGTGGGAGCCCTGGCTTGATGGCATGCCAAACTCAGAAGCGATACATTTCCTTTGTGTTATTTTTTGGAAACTTTTAAAGTTGCACTTGAGTGCCTAAGCTGACGCCGGAACGGGGTGAGTGTCGCCGGCAGGTAAGGAGTACTTACAGTAGTTACCCCGGGTGCCACTTCATCATTCGGGCGTAAATCCTTCCGCCCACTAGGCAAATACACGTAAATCTTGTTCAGGACCCGAAAGGTGACCGTGGCCGGTTGTGTTTCATATTTATGTGCATCTATCGGCGTCCAGGCAAGCGGAGCAGGCGAGGGCCATGAAATTCAATAATCCCGCCTCACTTACCCCACATCATTGGCCTTACGCTTTGCCACTTTTGTTATTTAGGTTGAAACTGACAGCTGGTCTCAGGAATACCTGGGAATCAGTATAATATTAACTCAATTATTTGTTGAGTTTTCTTTGATAACTTTCTCGGTAATCCTAAATATATGTTGCACACAAAGCCCCTCTTAATTGATTTAAAATTTACCCATTTTAGGGTCAATATGTTCCAGCCCTTGGCCAACTTAAATCTTGCAAAGTTAAAGCGAGAGTGAGCGCACCTTCAATTACACCGAATGCCAGCCAGGCCCTTCAGCTTTGGGTTAATTCAATTCGGCACGATTTCGGTGCCTTGGCAGATGATTCCTGCTAATTGCCGGCAGAGTGGGAGGCCTAAGTGGCTTCCCCTGACCAGCTGGGGAGATAAAACAGATCATAAATAATATATACGTATAGAGACGAGTATATGTACGCCCAGCACATATGCATTAGGGCGTGGCCGAGAGTCTGAGTCGGGGCTGGGCTGCGAAGCTTCTGCCCGAGCTGCGATGGAAATAATTGATTAGCATCGAACGTGATTGTTAACTTTTTGCATATGTAATTTCGATTAGGCCCCGGCCGCCACCACATCTGCCACACTCTTTTCGCCAGCCGCTCCTGCTCCTCCTGCCGCCCTTCGGCTTGCCAAGTGTGTGCAACAGTGCGTATGGGTAATGTGTGGGGCTTTGTCTGGGTTGCGGGTTGTGGTGATGCTGCTGCTGCCTAAGCAACATTTGCTCCACTCTTTTGCCCTTAAGTGGGGTTGGATAAGGGGGAGGGGGGGTATGTGAGTGTGTGAGTGAGTGCTCTCTGTTACCATCACAATGCAAATTTACAGTTACATGCTTCGATTGGCAATTTAATAAGGTAACTTTTTCACACACAGACACACGCAGAGAGAACCATGGGGCATGGGCCAGGAGACCCGGCGGCAACCCTTTTACATGAACGACAGAGACACACAGGGGTTGGGTATTTTTTTTTTAAAAGGGACTGGTTACAGAGAGACAAATAAGTAAAGAGTACAATTTATAAATATTTATTAGAACATTCTACAAGAATAGAGGCTCAAAGGTATGGTTCGTAATTTTATCTATAGGCTTAAAGTAATTAAATTCTCTTCAATATTTTTACATTTAAGCCTATCTCTTGTCTGTTCTCCTTTCAAATATGAGTATCACCTGATAATTTCTCTCTGTGCAAAAAATGGACACGGAGGTGGCCAAGGGGCGTGGCACAAGACGCGTTCACACAGAAACTGACGTGCTTTACATATTTAATGTTTAACTGTAAATTAGGTTAAAATGTGTGTGCAAAGCGGAGTTTCCTTTTTTTCTTTTCTTATCCAACTGCAGTCTAAATGAGGATTTCCAGCGTGGAAAACTTTAGCATACATCACAGGACGGGGACGGGGACGAGGACGAACTAGGAGCCGTAACCCGCTCTCGGTGTCCTGCCTGTCCTTTTGCGGCTTTGAGTGTTTGCCTTCCATTTGCGTCTGAGGCGCTCAATCCTCAAGCCCTCTAATGCTCCCCACAACCCGCTTTTCTTTTTGCTCCCCACCCCCCCGGAAAAGCCCCTCGATTTGCTGTCCTAGATGACGTCAATTTGACCTTCCGTGTCCATGTCCCAGTCCCAGTCCCAGTCCCATTTCCATTTCCTTTCCTGGTTCCCTGCTCAGTTCAATCCGCGTGCAGCGGCTTTAGTAGGAACCAGAGAGGAGCTGGGCATGAATATGGATGCAGAGGCGGCAGTGGGCGTGGTCGCTTAGCTGGGAAAACTGTTCACGCATTAATTAACAATTTATGACTGTGTATGTGGGCGGGGGAGCGGCGGAAGTGGGATGACTGACTGGGCGAGAGCTGATGGTTGGCCTGCATTTGAGTGCATTTGCAAACGCATTAAAAATAATTTCATTTGCCGGAGGCAGTCCAGTTACTAACGTTAATGAACGGGCTTTAATGGTCGTTACACTGGCTTTGATATAGGAATTTATTGAAAAATTGACGACGAACCCCCATGGTTTTTCTTTATATATTTTATTACATCAAATGTTAGGGGAAATTGCTTGTCTTATGCTTGGGCCATAAAATTGAACAGATTTTATGTTTAAATTTGTATATTTTTTATTAGCACTTGCTCGATATGTAAAGTCACACATGCACAGAGAGGGACAGTGTGTTGCGACCTTGTAACACCCGACAAGAGGTCAGACGAAAAACATAGCATACACTCAGGCGGCATTCTATGAGCTGCATTTTAATTAGAAATAAAACTAAGGCTGATACCATAATTTGTCTATTGAGCCGAAATTATGAAGTAGATAGAACAGAGCTTTTTCTTAAAAAAAAAATATAAATCTTCTTGTAATACCCCGAAGATACCCCTCCTGAGCACCCTACACTGCAAACAACAATACCCTCAATAAGACTACGAATTTTCGGAATTGTTTTCCCCGCAACGATATAAAAGTAGGAAAAGAAGAGAAATTCTTCATTTTGCTTTTCAATACGAAATATTTATAGACTTTAAGGATAAGCCAAGGCAGGAACATGAAAATGCATTTACATAACACTGGTCGGAGGCTGTGGGGAGCGATGTCCTGTCTGTCTGTCCTTCCGCCCACCCTCCTCCGTGTATTTATATATATATACCTATATATATATCTGGACAAAACAGAAGGCAGAAGATGGCGCAAGTAGCAGGAAAATGTAATCCCAGCCAAGCGGAGCAAACTTCCGGCAAACGTTGGAAGCGGACGCTTCAATGTATTGGATACGGGAAATGGCAACAATTGGCAACAGTGCAGTGGCGAGATGATGAGCGCCAAAGAAGAGGAGCCTTTTGGTGAACAGGAGGAGGAACAGAGAAGAATCGGAGAATTGGGGAAGTCGGAGAATCGGGATTTTGCACTGTAGGATAAACTGCACATAAGGGGGCGTGGCATCTGCCAAGATGTGCTGCCTTAAAATCTTAAGCAGCATAATCGCTGAACTAGAACGAGCAGCAGGACGAGGAGTACGAGGAGTACGAGGAGCAGGAGGAGTGGTCAGGAACGTTGACAACAGATTTCGGGCATCCCCTTCTCCCTGGACCAGGACTTAAGCCAGTCTGGATATTGTCTGCTTATAGTACCAGGAGCCACTGGAGCGAACTGAAAGTCCCAAGCTGCCGAAAACACATAGTGCAATAATTTGGTATTATAACGCAAGATCGAGCAAATTTGCAGAACAAATTGCCAAATAATATAGTGCAGCTAATGCAAAATGCATATATCTTATGGGGGTTTCTAGTCCATGAAGAGTTAGGCAATTGTGTTGTAATATTGAGTGAATATTAAGTGCCGGCTTGTGGGGGACAATCAATTAATTATGGGTAACTGTGGGAGAATTCTCAGTACTCTCCTTGATATGAAATTATTCTAGAGAACAATAAAACAAATGAAAAACATAATGTTAAGTGTATTTTTCTTAATAAATGAAAATCAATAAAGTAATTTGCTTAGAAAATAATGCCTTATTATTCCCATTCAGAAAAAGTCAACAAAGAGTTCTCTCCATTTATAATAATATTGATTTAAGAACTGAAATATAAATTAGAGTCCCAGAACCCATAGCAAAGATATATCTATGCATTTCAATGAAACCAACTTTATTTTTTCAACAAAGTTAAACCAACAAATTTGACGACGAGGAAGCACTAGTTGTGGTGGTGATTCGGTTGATCTAAAACACACAACGCATCCTGTTGTTACTCCCTTCCACATGGCATCTCTGGATGCAGGCCCCAACCAACAGGCTTTCCCATTTCCAGCCTCCGGGGCTTGTGTCCTAATAGAATTTGCATTTTTTGTTAGCGTCTCTTTTTCTCTACAAAGTTTTTAGCGTGTTTTTTAATTGAATAACTGCAATACAGAGCCGCTGGCGAATCTACGAACTTTGTTTTGGATTACACACAGATAGAATATCCCGGCATATATGTTATATACTTTTTCGCCCAGCAGTTGATTTATTGGGTTTCAGTTAATTCTTGGTATCTAAACTCGTCAAATTGGTCCGTTTAAACGGTATTTATACGGTTACTGGGGTTCAATTAACTCGGTTAGGAGTTAGTTTTCATTCTTTTTTGTTAAGCAAGAGCTTTTATTATTTCTTTTTCAAACAAAAAATACTACAGCCACTGCAGAGCTTAATAAATATGAATTCCCTTGCATCACACTCGTGTTATACTTTATAATTTACCCAAAGAAACCATATATAAATTATGTTAAGGGGTACATTTTTAATAAGCTCCCTTTGTCTCTGTCTTCGGGAGTATCTAATATTCATTGATTTTACTCGTTCGAATTTCTTTTGCACACTCTAGTCAAATACTCGTACATAAACCTAATTTATATTGAAATTACCAAAGTTCTGATCGACGTTATGGCCAAAACACTAAAACGGGCGGGCACACACCTCGCTCACCATCAAGCCGAGCCAGGCGGAGCAAGTGTGTTGGAGTTTAAAGAAGCCAATAAATTATTAATAGCCTCGGCATTGATTGGAAAACTTTTCAAATATGTTGCCACTTTTCTACACGAATAATTTGCGAGCATTTTACAAAAAACACACACTACCACTCACGTCCACACACTATTTTAGCGAAGGACATTTGGTGGCCTGGAGTGGGAAAACCAATCAGTCGGTTTATTATTAAATTCAAGTTTCTGCTTGGGTTTTCCAGCTTATTTGCTTTCCCCAACTAGCCATGGCCATATGGAATGCTGTAAATATTTATTTGTTTATCCTGTTTGCTGTGTGTGTGTGTGTGTGTGTGGTGGAATTTATTTCTATAACACACATATGTATATGGAGCACAACGCATGATTTCATATCCCAGACAATTTCGATTCCGATTGCAGTCGCTCGGCTCTCGTCCTGCGGATTTAATTTGTTGACTTTTGCAGCTTTTTCTTCGTTGCGGTCTCTCTGCTGCCATAAACTGTAATTTATTTTCTGCAACTGCAGCTTTCCAGCTCCAGCTCCAGCTCCCGCTTTAATTCGGTGTGGTAATTAGAAGTACCCACACAGGTGTGGCCGGTCTCAGCATTGTTTGGTCATAAATATTGCACATACGCCGCATGGTCCATGCCCGGCTTAGACATCGCTGTGCTCTACTCCTGGACTTATCTGAGACCAGGAACCTGGCTCAAAGTGTTGTCACACCCACAGCAGAAATGATTAAATACGGGTTAAGACCCCGCCCTTTGAAGTGTTTTTATACCCGAATTTCAGTAGTTGTCGTCTGCATGGCCCCATAGTTTCAGCGAACGCCTCGAGTTGAGTTGAGTTTCTGTAAAAGTGCAACAAATTGCATACGAAATTGTCGGCAATTTGCATTCAAGTTTCTTTCTGTTCCTTCGCTTCCAGGCCGTGTCTTGCACATTTATCGTCCTTTGGCTTTGCCTTGTCTTAACCTTTTCTTTGGGGGTCCTCGCACCACACCGCACCGCTCCACCACGTCTCGGCGTATTGACGGAGTCGGGATGCATACGAATTTATGTCCCCGAGCAAGGACTCCCTGAGTCCCCTGTGGCTGCAAGGGCGATGGGGCGGTGCGCCACACCCCTATCTGCGTCATATGTCACCTGTCAAGTTGCGTTTTCCTATCCTGTACAGGGCTGGTACACCGGAAAATCGGTTTACGGAAATTTAAACGCTTAAACTGCCACTTAAAGGGTCTCGGAATTTTGAGGAAAACTGAAATGGAAAAAACCCTTTATTTTTATAGATTGAGAGCAGGAGGAGAAATGTATATCGAGAAGCAAATTACAATAATAAGAAATGTATCGCCTTTAAAATCACATTGAATATATTTTAAAGTTTTATTAAAGTACCTTTTGAAATATTGAAAATGATTGCATTCATGCAAAGTGGAAAAAGTCCAATATGATACATCGATTGAAATATCTCTCTTACTATATATCAATAAAGTGCAATATGATTTATATGGTAAATATCGACGAGTTTAATTAATCGAATTCTTTTATAATAAACAATATCGATTTTAAAAGAAATGTATAACTTGTTAAGAACATAGTAAAATATTGTATTTAATTTTATATCGACAGTACAATAAATTTCAAGATATTCAAATTGGAAGTTTTAAAATGTATCCCATTAAATATTTAATATGTTATCATTTGAAACTATTGTTAAGATACTGATATTATCGAAAAAATACGAAAGCCTTTTAGAGATGAAAATGGGTTCTATATACACATAAACATAAAAAAGAGTATTGATTTATATCACATATATCGCTAGTATAAAATATCGAACATTTCATCAAGCAACATTAATTTCCTGTATAACAATCATTTCTGTTTCAATTAATGCTGAACACCCTTGTGTTTAAAGAGTATACAAAACAAATCAAATATATTAAAAAATCATGTATGGATTATTTTAAGCTTTTCCCATATTGAACAAACTTAATTGTATATTTATGTTTATTATAATTATTAACCGTGCCGCATTAATTCTAGCCTGAAGTCAACGAAGGCATTCAGACGTATCGTGTTTGCTCAACAAATAACTTTATCCAGAGTGTAACGAAATAGTATTTGGCGTGTGGCCTTGGGTTCCCTACACCTGTGACAGGCCTCCTTCCTCTTCCCGAAAACAGATGTGACATTTGGGCTAGCAATTTGCCATATGCCATACCCATTCCTATATCCCGTGACCCGGGCGCCGGGCGCCGGGCTCGTTGGCGTAGTTAATTATTCGGCCATTTTAGTCCATTATCTGGACTTCGGATCGAATCGCTGGCCACACAGCGGCGGAGTCTATCGAAACGCAATTAGCGTGTGTCGTCCGCCTATTCCGTATACAGATCGCTCCATGTCCAGGACCTCGTCCACGTCCGCGTCCACGTTCACGTCACGCCGTGATGTATGGACATCACGTGCTTCATTCGGCGGCAATAACAGAATTTACACAACGGCAGCAAAGCGCAAATTAGTCAGAGCCTAATTGTTCGACGGGGAAATGATCAATAGTTTTTATCGCCGACTGGCAAAGGCATTCCATTTAATTTGCGCAAAACCGATGCGATTTTTTGCAGCATATGGAAAATTGAAATTGTTTTTGCCATGCTGCGTGTGATGCATATAAATCTTGTTTGACCATTGGGCAAACAAGCAGTGCTGCTTACATCATATTTTGGAGAGAAAAAAAACTGGACAAATTTATCTGAACATACGCGGAAAATGTAGTAGAAAATTATATACTAATTAAATACGCTTAAAAACAAATAACTTTAAATCAAATATTTTATATTGAATTCCTCTTGCGGCCGTAAGAAAATATTTATATAAATAAAAAAAACCCTTTCAATAAACAATATTTAATACAAAAGAATTTATTGGCTAAAAATATTCGAAACAAGATTAGCATGAGCATTGTTATTTCCTCAAAACAAATTTATAGGAAAAATATGCCCTAATCCTTTCCTTACTCATCCTTTAAGTCCTTGTGGCGAAAAGGGGCTAGTGTGTCTGGAAAAAGGATAACTTCGCAGAGCTGTTGACATGGCCAAAGCCCAATTCCTGGGCAAAAAATGTGCAGAGAAATGTGGCAGAAATAAAAAGCATTGAACAAGTGCAAACAATTATTGTCAAAAACAGACCGAGTTGTAACAAGGATGTGCCAGGACACTCGTCGTGTCGAGCTGGAGTCCCCTTATCGCAGTAAATGTAGCCATCGTGTCCGGGGTGCTTTTAGTGCTGCATAATTTCTTCAGCTACGTTCATTAGTCCCTGTCCCAGTTCTCCTCCCGCCCATGGACACTTAACCGGGATTAGGTCTCCAATGGGGCCACGCAGGGGGCGACGTGTCCTGGTCCGTGTTGATATCATTAACTTATTGCATTTTCAGTTCACTCGCTCCACAATGTGCCCCATCCGGGTCCCGCTCCTTCCCCCACTGGTCATATTTATGCATAACATCATCATCATCCGATGACTGCCACTTCCACCACAAAATATTCATCCATCAAAGGGAGTGGGGCACGCACCTTGGCCGCGGGGCAGGTGGCGGACACACACAAATATAATTTATGCACGTAACTAGTTTGTCATGTTATCCCTTTCGAGCCAGGAGCAGGCAGCCAGGAGTGGAGCAGGTCTGACGTCAGGAGTACCAGAAGGATTACTCAGTTGACAGGCGACCGACCAAGAAACAAAAAATATATATAAAGTCCTAAGAGAGGACATCCGAGGCTCTCTTATACCGCAGGGAAAGCCAGATTGCTGAATACACAGTTTTCCCAAAGAGAGAGGCAGGGAGCAGCTCGCTAAAGAGAAAGTTTGCTGACCGTGAAAATTGTTTGGCCAAAACTGAAACGAAAAACAAACAGAAGACGGAATAGAGGACCCCACTAGCGGGGAGGGTGCATCCTTCCTAGACCATAACCCTAATCAGTGTCCAGAGCTAGCCAAGCATAAAGTCCACTCTTTTGGTGCCTCATCAAAATCACTTTATGCTAATGGCCAAGACATTTGCATAATTTTCCCCGAGAATTCCCACGCCGCGCTTGTACATATACATATATCATGTATGGCCAGCACAAACAAAAAAAATATATAAAAACTTTTGCAATGGTTCGGAAACGATGCTTTAAATGTATTTCAATATATAGAAATATATGTGCGTGGACATAAATTTTCTTGGCGAAAACAGGAGGGAGCAACAATTATTGACATTTTCATTGCATGTGAATTATTATAAGCGGACATGTGCATGTCCAGGCCCTTCCGCGTGTGTGTGGCCCATATTCCATGGGAGCTACACCTGCTCCTGGCGACGACGGAAGTGGTTGGTTATACGCTCAAGTTCCGGTAATTATTTGATATAGGCCGACAGCGGATTGTTATTTTATATTTCCCAAGCTTTCCCCAGAAGCAGCAGGGGAAAAAAAACAACGAGGAAAAGTGGAAAAAACATTTGCTGGCAGTTTCGCCAACTTTGTATGGTCACGTAGTGCATAAAAACCTGTTACGTTCGCCCCACGGCTATCCGTGGAACATCCTTGTCCATGCTCGAGAATCAGTGATTCATTCGGGGCATTGATTCATTCCGCAGCGATTCGGATTCGATTTCGGGTGTATAGAGTGGATGGAGTGTGCTCTCATCAAACTTAATCTCTGGCGCAATTAGTGGCTTTCGACAAACTCTCGAGCTTCAAGGCGAAATATGAAGATGGAAGGGAAGTCAGGACTCGGTGTCCTTGCAATTAGAAAAGATTTATGCAGGGCCATCAAATTCAGTTCATCTGCGCGTTTTTTATGCCGTCAAGTCGGGGGCAATGAAGTCATGCCATAAAAAAAAAACCGGACGGGCGGTGTCCAGTGTCCTGTGCTCCTGCGAGCCCTGTTCGCCGTTGTCCTCAGTTTTATGGCTTTTAATTTGATATACACATTTACATAAACAGGCCATTTGGCCGATACAAGCGCCTGGACAAATCGCCAGTGACCAAGGACCAAGTCGTCTTCCTCCTATATCCGCTTATGGAGCATACAAATATCCTGCTTTCGCCACCGTTCAGCTGGCAATTATTAATTACTCGCATTTAATGCGCTCTCAGCTCGCTTTCTGCCCCATTGCCGTGATTGCCGTGCCACTTGATACGTAATGCGTCGCTTTCAGCGATTCAGTGGGAATTGAAGCCTGGCTTTGCCGGAGCACGGTTCCCCGCTAATTACTGCTAGCATCTAAGTCGTGCTCCTCAACTGGCCGCCCCTCACCTGCCAGCAGTCATTACCACCTGTCTCTGGCGCATCTGCAACTATAATGCTGGATTGCAATCGGCACTTGCACACACACACACACACATTTGGGGGCACACACAGGTGTGTAGGTATTGAGAAATCAAGTAGCTTCCACTGCATCTCGCTTAGCTTTACACTGACACTGGGAGAAATCAGGAGAGGGGAATTTGATATACAACAATCGTTTAATAATTTATATATTTTTGAGAAAAAGAAACATCCTAATAAATTGATATATTTAAAAGTTCAGCTTGGGTAGCCCTAAAATGAACCGTGAACTTTCTCAAATTAAATTCTTATCAATTATTTTGGTACGTAGTACCTAGTACATAACCTTTTCCCTCAGTGCATTTACAGCCAACTGAATATGCAATGATGCTGAAGCCAGAAAATGTTGGTACATTCCGATGCAGTGCTCAGGGAAAGTGGCTACACCCAGAAAATAGGGAAGAAGATGAGCTAAAGAAATAAAATACAATTTTGAGGTAGTGTCTTGCCTATAAAAAATATTACAGATTATTTTTAGCAATACAGATTAAATGCTTCTCTTTTCAAGGTAATGAATATTAATATATTGCCCGGGGAACAATGAAAAAAGTAAACTACTTTAATATTTTAGGAAATACAAATAATAATATACTGACTACAAATATTTATAAATGTAAATAAAATATATATGATCATTGTGGTAAATTTTACAAGTCAAGTAAAGACTTGCATGTCATCATGCCAATTTTTAAAATCATTAAAACTTTAAGTCGAAATACAGGTTAAATGCTTCTGTTTTTAAGGTAAAGAAAAAGTTATATATTGCACAACAATTCAGTTTGTACTGAAAATAGTAAACTACTTCAATATTTTAGGAAATATGAATAATATTATACTGAATACAAATATTAATAAATTATATTAAATAAATGTGATCATTGTGGTAAAATTTATAAGTCCAGTAAAGACTTTTATGTCATCATGCCAATTTTTAAGGTCATAAAATACTTAACAGCTTAAGTTTAAGTTTAATCAATTATATTTTGTCTGGTAATGTCGCACCTTTTATGTAATTTATACTCATATTTTAGAGTATTTCCATTCTATGCCCTGATTTATCCTAAGTGTAACTGTAGTAGAGGTTGTGAGCTATAGAAGGCTGTTCTCAATGCACGGTCGGCAGTGGTGGCGGTGGTGGCGATAGGTGGAGTGCACTCTAGAGTGTAGTTGCTGTGTCTCGTTATCATTTGGTAAATAGTAAATTGCCTACGAATGCCAAAGCAATTACCCAGCATAAAAGGCAAAAATTATTAATTATATGTGAGTGTTTCGGGGAAGGGCAGGAGGGGAAATGATGGCTAAGAGCTGGCGGCTGGGGGGCGTGTCTGTCGCCCCGGGGGAGTGGGAGTAATTGGCGTCATTGTGTGCAATTGATTGCATCTAGCCGGGGGCGCCAATATAAACAAACCAATTAAGGCTCAAGTGCACACCGCACACCAGCAACAGCAGGCGGATACCAAACAGCCAGTGGTCCACCCAGGATCCCCATGTGTCACTGGGGGTCAGGCTGGCCCAGCCAGTGGCCGGTCATCGCAGGTCACACAAAATGGCAGGCAATGAAAATCAGAGCAAATGGAGCCAATTGTTTTATGAACTTATTGCTCTCTTCGACGCTCTCGCTCCGCTTTCATCTTGGCCAGATTGTCGATATGGTCGTGCAGCCATAATAGTTTCACTCGACTCCAGGACGTGGACGAGGACGAAAACGAGATGGAAAACTAGACGGAGACGGAGACGAAGACCGAGAAAGAGACACTCGAATCGAGAATCGGAGAGAAATAAAAAATTATCGAGCTGAGAAAATGCTGATGCTGCTGCTGCTGCCGCCGCTTCTAGGATGAAGGACACTCGGAAGGGGGATACTAGGAGAGGAAGCTTGAAGCGGAAAATGTATTGCAAACAAATTGTCAAGTATTTTTGTGGCTTACATCTTTGGTTTTGCCTCCATGTCGCCTCACCATGGGCGGGCAGGCTGACATTTTGCCGACATTTCTTGGCACAGTTGGTCCCTGACACACATGGCTCTATGGCTATGGCTATGGCTGTGACTATGGAATACTAAATAATACACAGAGAATAAAATTCATAATTTCACCAGAGCTTGACGCTATTATTACTTAAAAATACATTCATATTGTGCGAGCTCTTACTGCATAAATATAATCATATTCATATAACCTCTTGACAGATCTATTTTTTGTTATATTCCCCCTCAGAAACCATACTTTTCTCTCGCTGCACTTCCCTTTTTGGAAATTTGATTGGGCCAAATTCTCGGTTGAGGGAAAATGCACTGAGAATAATTCAACTAACAAGGTCAAGTGGGTCCTGCGTTTGTGGCTGAAAGCATTGCTCATAATTGCATTGTGGCAATTAATTGCAAACAACCTAAAATTAATTACACTTGCCTCGCCCCGGGCCACCTTTACTTGAATCTCCTCCTTTTTGCACCCCGCCTTTGCATTGCTCATACGCCAGGTGTGCCGTACCGCCTGGGAAAATTATCTTCCGACATGAGCAGCAGCAGCCCCAAACTTGTGTGTCTGCTTAATTATTTGTGTATTTCTGAGCACAGAGGGGGGAGGCAGGGGGAGTGTTTGTGCGGCTAATCAAACTTTAAATAGAATTTTGGGTGCTGCACGTACGCATCAAAAATGTTTTACAAAGTGAAAATGCATGAAACGTGCGCCGGGAGGAGTTTGTTTCTTGCTCCAACTTACTTTTGGGGGCTAACTTGCTTACTTTTCCATTTCGGAGCAGTGGCTGTTGTTGCTGCCACAAAAGAGCATTTTGTATCTGGAACTATGGGGTACTCTGAGCGGCAAGGACATTTATTTCCAACTAGGTGCCGCCTGCCACACATTGTGCCGAAAGTTTTCCATGCTTTAGTTCTAGGATGCACACCAGCTTCAACAGTGCTGCTGGAAAGAGTCTATAGCTTAAATAATTCTACATTTTTTCATCTTAAAGTATAGAAATTAATCTAAGAGCTAACACTTAATATTTAAGGATATTTTTTAAAGCTTCCCAAGAGAGAGATTCCATATCTTGAGGCTTGGTTTGGCATATATAAAAGCAAGAAAGCTCTCCCGAGGAACAGACATATCGCCAGCACTGTTGCATATGGCGCAAGTTTTTCTTTGCCAACAACAAGTGATGACACATTTCAGGCATTTACCAGCGCCTCCGCCGCCTCCGAGTTCCCATCGACAGCTCCAGTTCCACCTGCCATCCCAACTGTTGTTCCAGCGCACTCGACATGACCGCACCCACCGCCTGGGATGCTCCCAGAATTGGATGCTTGCCGGCGATGCTCCGATGCTCCGATGGTGATGGCGATGGTGATGGTGATGGTGTTGGGCAAAGCGGCTCATAAACAGTAAGCTGCTTAGGAAATGCACGGGCGCAAAAACAAGTTAGCAGAGAGCAGCGGAGAAAGTGCCGTGGATTGTGCCAGTGGCTGTGGCAGTCCATGCCTTGGCATACTTTCCGCCACCATATCAATGTATAAGCGGAAAAACCCCTTTTTTGAGGCGAAATCCCATAAGTCCGACCTCGTCCTTCGTCCTTCGTCCGATGGCGCATAGTCCTGCGACAATATTTATTTTAAAGCAAATAAGTTCATAAATATGCGTGGGCGCAGGGGCGGCAGCTCGCCTAACCAGCTGCCAGCCGATTAAGCTGTGCGTGTGAATGGCTTGCAGAGCCGAGAAAGTGCCAAGTGGCAGGAGGAAAAGGATGCGAAAGGGTTGAGTGTGGCATGAGTGTGTTACTGGGTTGGAGAGAGGGGGTCCTTGTGCTGATATCCGAGACAGCTTCATGATTCTGCTAATTGCCTCGTGGGTTTGGAAGGCGGAAGGGTAAGCCGCGCATGCCTCGGCATTTGTTAAGAGTGACGCGCTGTGGGGAGAGGTGCACACAAAAAAATTCCATAGAAATTATTAATCCTGAGATTTAAGCTTAATTTCTATATATAAAAATAATAATTAGTAAAGGAATATATTACTAAATACGAAACAAACAAGTTGAAGCTTAACGAATATGTTTAGAACCTCCTTTAGGTTCCCTTAAAGTGTCTAAGGTAACTTAAATCACATAAAACAAACCAACATCTACTTATATTTATTACTTATTTATATTCAACTTGAGCTGAAATAAAGGAAAAATACTTATTTCTCCCCCCATTTGTCAGTGGATGCCTCAGCCATTATGTGCCGAGAGCATTCCACTTTGTTCATGGCCAAAAACACGCCCCACTAAAAAACAAGTAAACTCCCAGATAAACTCGAAACGGCTTTGAAAATGTGCTGAAAGAGGGCCATAAATAAGCCACATTTATAACTCATAACCCGGCAATCAAGTAATTTGTTTGAACAAAACAATTCGCCTGTCGCTATCCATTTATCAAGGCGGATTGAACCCTTCTGCCGCCCCGAATGCGTCGATGGTGATGAACAGCGTTGTCCTGGAGCGGCGGCAAAAGGAACACAGCTCCTGCTGCCTTAAAGACACAGCCCCGACAACTGACAACTGTCAGCGAGCAGGAGTCGCGGGAATGGAGGACAACTAGGAGACGGAAGGCAAACAATTGTGTCCGCCGGGCGCTGAAAAATTGTTGAGCATTTGTTTTGACAGCGCGTTTTGACAATACATACAACAAAGCGCTCGGCGACGACAAATAGCAAGCGGTGTAATGACAATGCCAAACGGAGGAGGTGGTGGCCACCAGGTAGACCACCTCTCCTCCATCCCCCAGAAACATATTAATTGTGTCATGTGGGGCGTTCAGAGATGAAAGAGCTGCGATAACTACAAAGGCATAGAAGCAGCAGCTGACAGTTCAAGCTGAAGGCAATCTTCAAGAAATACTTAAAAATCATTTTCTGGATTTTACACAATTAGGGAATCTCAAAAGGAATACCGGTTTAAACTTTCGAGGTGCGAAATAAAACAATCAAGGCAGTTAATAACCCTTGCTGCCAGCGTAACCAATTTGATGATCAATAAATCGCTTCAACTTTTGCACCCAGCACAACTTTCCATTCAAAGCCATCAAAGGCAAGGAAGGAGCAGGGCGAGTCCTGTGATATATCTACTCATATGTACGTCCCACGTCGGAGCCCCACGTCGTGTTTGCGAAAATTTCAATTTGTATATTACCTTATAGCATCGCATATCGCATATTGGAGCCCATTACTTATGCACAATGCAGAGAGCAACTTTCCTCGGTGCAGACAATGAAATTTATGGAACCGAATGCAGAGCGCCTGCAACAGTTGCAGGCGAGGAATAATAATAAGAGAAATATGCTACAAATTTGCTTTATTTCGCATGCGAAAAAGTTGTAAAGTCCTCCTGCTCACTCACACACTTGCCTGTCCCGGCACACGGGGCGTATACGTTTCACTCAAACTTGGAATGCCCCCGAAGCGGGCTGGGTAGAAGGATAGAAAGAGAAATGGCTCTGGCTCTGGCTCTGGCTGCGGAGGTGAAAGGTGGCAACGAGGTGGGGAATTGAATTTTCCGAATCCAGATATCAGTCAGCCCCTTAGCTGGGTAATGTCAAGGTCGAGCAGAGGGTCTCGAGCGAATTGAACAAAGTGTGTAATGTGCGCGCACGAGATTTCCATGCTCACCCCCATGCTCACTTTCACTCCCACTTCACTTTATCTCATTCACTCTTTTAGTCTTACATTTTATACATACACACACAGAGGGAAAAGTTAGCTGGAAAACTTGAACATTTTTCTTATTCAAACTAAAATTTCTCAAAATAATAAGGTTTCCGAAGAGTTCTCTAAACTAAACGTTTATTTGTCTTGTTTTTTTAAATTTATTCAAACTTTAAGATAATAGTTTTAATTATTTATTTCTGCAATAATTTCATAGTAACCCTTAAATCAGAAAATTGAATTGAATTTTGTAACTGGTCAACGTTTAACATTCCTAAAAATATACCCATTCCTAAACCAACTACATAACTCATTCTATTTAAATATTCTACGGTTCTAAATAAAAATTCCTCTTAAATGTTACGCAAATAAATCGAAGTCTAAGAAATAGGATCGAAGAATTTCCTTGGGAATTTTCTTGGTGTTTTTTCCTCTGTTCACATAGTTGGAAAACTTTGGCGCGTTTTTGCTCGCTCACTCGCTCGCTCTGGCCCTAGGCAGCGGCAACCTTTTGAATAACTTTATTCACAGCTTCGCTTACCCTTTTGGCCACGAGCTTTAAGGCGTGACCTCGCCGGCCACCGCCCACTCCGAATTGGCGGCCTTCGCCAGCATTGACCAGCAGCAATTTGTTGTGCAATTTGCTGCGAATTTGGCATCGCATGCTCGCCAGCAGCTGAACACAGGAAAAAAAAGAGCTGAACTGGACTAAGGACACACAGAGAAGGCGGCCCAGGATGCAGCAGCATGTGTCCTGCTGTCGGCTGTCTCCTGACTCCTGGCTTCTGGCTGTGTTGTGTGCGAGTGTGAGTGTGAGTATGCTTCTGTGTGTTCCGTCCGGGGGTCCTGCGTGTGTCCTTTTGTCTGGTAGCGTGCAGGAATGACCGAGCCGGGCAGGAGCGCTGACAGGCAACAGGGACAATGTGTCCTTATTATGGTCGTAATTATCTCTTGAGCGTGTAGCGAGCGTGAAGCAAATGTAAATATAATAAAAATAAAAGCAGTTAAATGAACAAATTGAGTTGAGCCCGAGGAGTCGGGGCTGGGACTGGGAAGGGATGCCGCTTTCTACTTTCTTTTTAATTGCGTCTTTTATTTATTTTCCTCTGTTCGGTGACCCGAAACCAAATGGGAAAGAGTCGGCGTTGGCGAGCGGACGACAAACGACAGCTGACAATTATTTTCTCCCATTTGCCCGGCAGACAGACACGCCGCACACAGGGCGTATGCGTAATGAGTGATATCTGAAATTTTAAAGTAGCAGCCTCATGACATTTTAATTGCTCCCTCCGATTTGATCTTTGCACTCCAGAGCTCTGCTCTTTTTATTTATTTAACACAATGCCATAGCGGTCCTTGAACAAATAATATGGAATTCTGGTAGCACATCCCGAGTACCCAAACCCATCGGACTTTTTGGCTATTTATGGTCAGTTTTGTGGCAATGTCACAAAATTTAATTAGTATCTCTGCCGGCATGTCCGGTCGGATCCCTTTACCAATGCGACCCCCAATATATAGACTTGTTTTATTCACGGCATTTGTCAGTGGAAACCGCAAAAGCCAAAGTGGCGAGTGCGAGTGCGAGGCACAGGTGCCGCAGAATATTTTATGAATCATTTATAACTCAATAATCCTGTTGAGTTGATTTTAACCAATAATTGATTATTGTTTCCGCCGGACAGTCTGTCTCTGTTGCGTCGCGGTTGCCAATTCCCAGTCATAAATTTCTGTAAATTCATTTCGATGCGAGGCAGTCGAACGTTTTTGCCGCTTAAAGGCAGTTTTTTTCAAGAGCCCAAATTCGGTATCCACGAGGGCGGAGAGGAGGCTGAGCCAATGTGAACCGAATTTATGCAAATGCGTTGAGGCTGCTTTTTCTCCGGCCCAGTCTGGCGTGAGCAATTTCCATGAATATTAATGAGGACAACACATGGAAATTAGAGCGTCTGCGTCTGGCTGGTCAAACAATCGTCAGGGCAGCGGACGACGGACGACGGACGACGGACTGCTCTACATATGTATTTTCTGTTTCTCAACGTGATTACCGACAAATCAAAACGGATACCCAAGGCGACCTCCGAGACCCTGCCGAGGTGTTGGACCAGTGAAAATATATACACAAGCCGGGTGGGAGCACTGGCAACCAACCCGGGGCCATTCCCAGTGCCACCACACCGAATCCGAATTTAAGCAGTTGAAATTAAGGATGCCCGGAGTGTAGGGAAGCTGCATTTGCATTTGCAGCAGCTGCCATGCATAATTAACAGGATGCGGCCAGAAAAACGAAAGCCGAGCTAAATGTGCCAGCGAAATGAAATGAATATTAAGGTGTGTGCGAGTGTGTTTTCCCATGCATCTTGTGGCACATTCTAAAGTTTTCCACCAGCACAACAGCAGCAGCAGCAGCAGCAGTAAATTCCCCATGAACATACTTAACCAGAGCAGCTGCAGTCAATAAAGGCAGCCAGAGATTCCAGGTTGGTCATTATGAGAATATTTAGGATCCTTGCTTACAGGCCAAGAAACCGCTGAAACAACTGAGTTCCGAGCTTTTAAATTTATTCACATATTTGTTTATGAACTGGACTATTTTATGGTTTTCCTGTGAAGCTGCTCTTAATTTTTAAACATCCCTGCAGAAACTTACAGTTTACGGAAATATCTGTGGTAATTAACGCAGCAATGCAGGCACGAGCAAGGAAGAGGGAGGACCCTAAAAGGATATAGAAGCGACGAATTCGATTGTGGGGAAGCTGTTCCCCGCCACAGACGATGTCAAAAAGTTTTCGCTTGAATATTCGATACGAAAAGTTATTTGAAAGCGACATTGGCCCGGCACTTAACTCCAGTCAAACTCCACAAAACTACTCAGAACGGCAGACGAAGCTATCCTTCGACCAGTGTGACATGTGATATATTTGCCTAAAATCAGGAAGGGATATGGAGAAGGGTTCCAGGATTAGCTCGTGTCCTTCTCCAGCCGAACAAAGGGCTGGAAACATGCAATCTTTTATTTAATGAGTACGAGTCAACAGCTCAACTTCAAACTGACACTTTGCACCGCAATCTCTTGGCTCCATCAGAGGGTGCAGCTGGTCCTGGGACCAGGACCAGGACCAGGCTGTGGAGCAGGGTCAACGATGGTAAATAGTTGGCTGTGGGGTTCGCCGCTGCCATTGACTGCTTTATTGGGGAATTGGGGACACACACACACCACACACACACACACTCGGATGAGTTATTAAGCCATGATTGCGCTTGTCTCTGGCTGCCACACATTTTCATTGAAGAAATATTTGCAGTCGCCTTGTGCCTTTCAGAATCTGGCTTTTCAGGCGTGATTTAGAAACTTTTCAAATATGCTGCCATTGGCACTGCTTGGCCAGCGAGCTCGAGGAGAGAAGGCACTGGGGAAAATTGCTTTAAGAGCAGGAAGTAAAGTATTCTCAAAGTATTTCTATGCTTTAGCTCATCTATCAGCTTCAAAGACATTGGTCCTTCGAGACGGATATATCACATTTCAAGAAGGAAAGGCTCCCTATTTATTCCAACTTAAACAAAGTATAACATAATTACTTCTTAACTACATTAAACTATTTCTCACAGTGCAGCACCCTAGGCATCATATAAGCGAAAAGCGACTTGCCCGCTTCCGCATGGCATCCCTGTGTCTGTGATCTCTGGCTGGGCAGCAATTTGATTGAAAAACTCAGCGAAGCAGAAACACATCGGCAGGCGTAACAGGTTCGCATTCGGACTTGGATTTGGATTTGGCCTTCGACTGGGAATGGGAATGGGAATGGGAATGGGAGTAGGAGCTGCAGCATCCACATAGCCAGCGATGGCCTGGACCACCTTCTGATTACCTGCGCGGCATGGGGCTCGCAGCAGTTCGGTCCTCCAGTGACCCATTGACACGATATCTATGCACATATATAGTGGACTTATGTGTGCACAGTCTCGCCCAGTCAACCGCAAATTAGTTTCAAGTGTCTGGACATTTTGCAGCCACATAAATGGATTTATTGAATTCTATATGTTCAGCACGTATTGACTTAGCCGTATGCCCGAGTGTTTGCTTTTTGGATTTAATGGAGGCAATTGCAGCTGCCCAGGGCAAACAAACACCAACTCCGATTCCGATTCAGATTCAGAGTCCTTGTCCGAGTCCGAGTCCGATTCCCGGTATAATCAAATCGAGTGTAGTCAGGCGCCTCAAGGTTATTCCTGACCCTGGTCAATGCTGGCCGAGTCCTTGCTCCCCAGCCTCTCCTTCAGTTATTTTGTTTACGTTTTCTGTGCTGGACGCGACGGACACATAATTTATTTCGGCTGCGATGTCGGCGTTGTCCTTGCGTGTGCCAGGCTGCGGGATCCTGCCGCCCCGCACTGCTCCTGCTCCCGCTCCTGGCTGGCTGTCAGCGCCTCTGAGATAAGCTGACTGCGAGAAATATGTGCCCGCTCTCCCTAACGAATGTGCGAATAATGAGGAAATGGAAGGCGTAGCGAATGCGGTGCCCCCGCAGGATCCAGATCCTGTCTCTCTGCCGCGGCGTGCTTGCCACAAGAAGACATAAATAAAACGCACAACATCGACTTTAATTGGTCACGCCGGTCCATAAGAGAATGCGAATGGGAAAGCAAACGCCAACGCGGATGCGAACGCAGCTAAAACTCCGAATAGTTAGTGTGTGTCCAGTCCTAGAGATGGTCCCAGATATCGGCTAAGGGATATAGCGTCCAGGATTTGTTTACTTATAAAAAGTGGTTAATTTCTGCTAAAATTTAATTGCCAGCTTCAGAGTTTAGAGGTTTAAATGATAATATTTTAACATACAGATAACCTTTATATGAAGCACATGGTGAGCTTTAAGCCTGACCATTAGTATTCTGGTCAATATGCATCGAACAACTGACGTATTAATTAGGAACTGTAGTTTATTACAACTTGATCCCAGCATCAAATACATTGGTCCTTCGAGCCGGACCATCTATCAATCAGAGCTTACAACCTCAGAGAATGTATAAATAAATTTATAAGGTATTTACCATTGAAATAGAAATTAGTAAGCAATGGTCGAGTATGCTCGCTTTCGTTCATTTCATATCCTGTTTCAGTTTCAAGACCCCTTAGTTATCTCCAGCAATTATGAGAAATGGCTGATGAACACGAGCACATCCCTATGAAGTGGAGTGTCCTGCCCGTCTTCCGGTCTCCCTGCCCCAATCTCTGGCTGCCAGAGAGGAGGTTAATATGGGCAACTGATTTATGTTTGGCAACAGCAGAAACAGAAACAGACTTGTAGGAGCAAGAGCAAGCCAAGAGCCAAGGCAATCGCAAGAGAGGAGCAAGAGCAGAAGCAGGAGCCGGAGCAGTTGGTACATGCCACGGACGTGGGGCATCTTCAGTGGCCGGCGCCAGACGCACGCGGCACATCCTTCATCCTTCGCCATGGCCTTCCGCCGGATTGCGTGGCTCATCGTCATCGTTCGCATTATAAATGATTTTAATAATTTGAAACGATTTGTTTAGTTCTGCATCAAGTCGGATAAACGTCGATGATTAATTAGCCCAGGCGGCGGCGTCGGCGGCGAGCTTGGAGCAACTATTCTGGAGCCGGAGGATGGGCATTACATAAGCGTTTCCCAGCCACTTTTATCGCTTCCGTATTTAAATGTGGCATCCACTATGCTGTCCTTAATCAACTTTTTGCTCTTTTTTCTCTCTGCCCTGTTTGTTGATTCCCAAAAGCGAAAATTAATTGGCGCCGCGATGCAGACGACGCAAAGGGCTGCGTTGTGATTCCCGCTCTCGGTTAATTGATAAATGGTTCTTTTCTGGTAGAAACTCACTGCCTGCTCTCGACATATGCAAATTCCTCAAAGGTTTTCCGCCTTTTTCAACCAACTTTTTGTTGTTTGTGCGAATCGTGAGATAAGCCATCATAAATGGGATTCGTATTGTTGTTGTGTGACTTAAAGTAAAAGTCAGGGATAATTTACATTAAATTTAAGCTAAATAAGGAGGCTTACTTGATTGCATTTTTGGGACTTTCAAAGTTCTCAGCATGTTTTTATTACAATTAGCTTGGACTCTTTGGATCACAAACACGTAGTTTCTATTATCCTCGCTATCCATCCGGAGACTCACATAGAAAAGGACTTTGCGTAGGCTCCTTTGGACAGTGTCAACCTTCTGGCATATACCAGGGCCAGGAAAGATTAACGTTCGGCCTAATCACGTCCAGGAAAACATTCGAGCTCCGATTTTCCCATCCAGTCGCTTGTACAGCCTTCTCTCTACAGACCTTCTCCTTTATATAACAATTTTAGCTTTAGCTTCTTGAAGGGGTTGTGGAACTTGGGGTCAATCTGCTTTTCCAGAAAATGAGCCAACCAGTAGTCAAACCTCACGCTATAGCAACCACTGAAATATCTGTGGAAATCCACGGTTAATGTACATTTCATGTTCCGATCATTTTGACTGTGGAAGACTACCTCAAGCACACGATGCCCATTTAGAATGTTTGTCATTTAAACAACAACACAGTGTCACATGTACATATATCTAAATATATGTCTGACATCCAAAAAATTAGGGCAACAATTCTTCCCTTGAGCTTTAGCTGAGCTAAGCTCACAGAAACCGACTTAATTTCGACTTCACTCCAGCTCGATATCAAGTAATTAAATTTGCAAAAATTAATTATTTACACAACAGAGCATTTTGTGTCTGCGATTTGTGCAAAACCAATTTGGACTCATGCATACGTAAATATTTGCATTGAAATGTGAACGCAGCCGAATTGAAATTACTGCTGTAAGCAGGCGACCTGCAAAGCAACCGCACGGCATGCACACATGCATCCAGAATCCGAAGTCCTCATCCAGAAGCCGCATCCACATCCGCATCCGTCGGATGCCAAAAGCTAAGCCGATGCGGTTCCTTCGACCGCTGACCTCACAGGGCAACCATTTATCTTGGATGGCACGCTGACAAGTGGGCATTAATTCTAAAAATGTTTGGGCATTAATTAAGGGCCTGCAGGTGGAGGAGATCCAATGTCCCGGGCAACCAGGGTACGAGTCCGCACCGGACACTCCCGGACCGAAAGCAATTTGTTAACACTTGCATTATTGACACATTTAATCCATAATTGTCAGCATTATTTGCCTGGATTAATTTAAAGCCATAAATTGAAATATAAAGGGTTATAAATTTATTGCCAATGAGAGCGAGCAGTGCCTCCCCCCATCGATTTATTTATTTATTTTTTTTGCTGTAATTTTACTCTGACATTGGAAAAAGCTGCAAAATAATAATGATAATTGGAGAGCGAACACTTTTTTGTTAGATTTCCATTCAATCATGCATCGGGTAAAGTCAAATACTTAATGTTTAATAATCCATAATTTGCATATTTAACTGATGGATGGACATGGCCAGCTAAGAGTTAATTTGGCATTTATTTTTATTGGATTTGTGAATTTTTCAGCGGATACTTCCTTTTGGGAATTTAAGCAATGTTTTTGCATAGATAGCTAATAAATTCCTTCTCATTTGTGAGAGGTATGCGGCCAATTCAAATTGGATATCTGTGTGCCTCATTAGGTGGCAACATCGCCTAATTAATGGCACATTTCGAGTGTCCTAATTGAGCGGAGAGAATTAGAAAAACAGGCTAATTGAAATCAACTTGACAGGCCATCGATTTGATATATATTCCCGCTAGTTCATGAATTAACTGGTATAATCCCTGGACAAAGGATTAAGCGAGAGGGGGAGAGTCCTTATTGCCGTCCCTGCACCATCCATTGGCGTTCCACTTTGCACTGTCAACCTGGATATACGCATTGCAATTACTTAGGAAAATTAAAAACCCTGCAATTTGCCACACCCCCAACGAGTGTGTGGAGGAGGCGGGAAATTAATTAAGGAAAAACTGCACCCATTGGATGACAGATGGTGATACTACGGAGTAGTCTTCCAGGGACAATAAACATCTGTCTGTCCAGTTTGTGTCTGTCCTAGAAACAGGTGATGATTAAATGGGTAATGGTTGGGATTAATAACCCCCTTTTCGCCCAGTGCTTACCATACTGCCTCCCTGCCTCGCTGCCTCCCCCTCTGGATGTCTGGTGTCGGATGAGGCGAAAATTTATCAAATAAATCTTGTTTACTCCAAGAAAATATTCTCGAAGCAATTTTTTCATTACTGCTGCCACTACTTCTACGATCCTGCTTATTTTGCGCATAGTTTTAGGAGCCGGGTGCCGGCGGATTTCCATATAAAAACAAATGCCCCGAGCGAAGCTATAAATTTATTGCTGAACTTTAAAATACCGCCGCGCCGCAGCCACTTGCCCCCTTAACAGGCCATTTCCCAACGCACTCTGGCCGAGATGCCAAATTTATTGGTGAGAAATAAATATCAAGTTAATGTATATAGCATTTTTATAGATTATTCTAAAGCTGAAGTCTGATTAAATTCAATACTCAATATTTATTTCTTGACATGTCTTGAACTAGCCAGAAGTTAATTACTGTAATTTAATTGCTTATTTTAAGCCATCTTAATAGTAGGACTGCTTAAAAAGAGTGTTTTTAAAATATGAAACTAAACATAGAAATTGGTAGAGATACTGAAAAGTAATTTCTACCAATTTCTATGCTCAATTTCATAATTTAAAAGCATCGTTTTTAAAATTAATTATGTTAAGTTTTACTTATTTATTACTAATAAATTTATTCCCAATTAATTTCTTTCAAAATGAGTTATTTAAGCCAAACTCAAAACTTTCTCCATTTTTCCATTTAATACCACCAAGTGCCCACTGTGCCTGGCAAAGTAGACTGGGGGGGTAGCCTGTATTTTTCGCAATTATCCTTGAAAATGCAGCATCGAGACGAGGCGAGTCAAGCTGAGGGACTGCAGGACAGCAGGACTGCAGGACTGCTGCAAGCCCGAAAGTTGTTGCAGGAAAGCGTGCCGGCGGAAATGTGTTTTTGCTGGGTGTTGAGTGACTGCGAATAATTTATTAGCTGCGTGAAAAATAATTTATGTTGAGTTCTTCGCCCCATCCTGCTCCCCCTGCTGCATGCACATCTTTTTTTTATGCACTCTCGGTCGGTGGGCGTGACGGATGGGCGGTTTTAGTGGGTTAGTTTTGGTCTGGCAATCGGTCAACAGATGCATTTCTTTGAAAATTAAACAATCTGGCTGTCAGTTTAGGGAGCACCGCTCACAGTTTGGCAGCCACTGGGTGGGTGTTGTTAACTTGGCTAAGTTGGGTGTTAGAGCCACTGTAAGTGGGTAGTGTAAAATGTAGCTGAAATACAAAATTTTATGTAAATTACAGGTCAGTGAAGGAATAATTCGCATCTCATTTTGGGGATATATATGTACATATTTTTAAATTAGAAATCATATATCAAATATCATATCAAAAATAAAGTAAAATGTAATATATATACAAATTTTGAGTTTCGAAAAGTATCGAACTGATCAATGTTATCGAAAACTGTTAGAAAAAAGTTATGTTAAGAAATGTCTATTTTACCAATTTTATTTAAAATATATTTTAACTGAAGTGTGCAATGATAAATAAATTTTTTAAACAATTATTGAAACCCCCTTGTTTTATCTAATGCAACCCTAAAATTCAGTTTTATTGGTCCGTTCGTATAAATATTTATCGATTTATTAAGCAAACATCGCATCGATAGATTTTGATATTTATTGTCCAGTGTCGATACAATATCGATTTATACATATTTTGTCAACTTACTTTTTCAACTTACTCTGCAATTTTAAAAGCTGAAAAAGCTCTGCCAGAGCTACCGATTAATAATAATAGGAAAATATTAGAAAATTCCCCCAATTCCTGAAATCCTTCAATAACTTTCATCAATTAAAATGTAAGTTATAATCTGATATTTTATTAATTTATAATTATTACTGGAGTACGAATACATTTCACATTTAAAAAATATGACGAGAATTGCAACAAAGGTTAAAGAATTCCTTAGCAACTAAGCAAAAGGCAACGCACCTCGCCTCCCATCATCTCCGGGGGATGCGAGTGCTCCTGCCTTCATCGGGTGAAGTGATTAGAAGTACATTTCGATCGAGTTCGATTTAAGGATTACAACTAACAACTAGGTGTGATTGGAGGGGAGGATGCTCGAGACCTCCACACTTGGAGCACCGGGGGGAATGTCCTGTCCAGGTTCGGGTTCTGTCCTGGGTCTCTCACTTCGTCTTGGCGCTGCGTAAATTCGATGCGGAAAGCACGGACCTGGGTGGAGGTGGCCGATCCAGGCTGTCCATGTGGTAGCGTCGCCCCGAAGTCTCGTTCTTCCTGCCCAAGCGACTTAGGGTACTGGCACTGGTGGCTCCATTATGTGGTGGAGGCTTGCGCGGCAGTGTGGACATCTAGGGTTGTGGATAATAAATAAAGAGGAACATTAGTGTATTTCCAATATTTTTCTATATATATATTTCTCAATAATTTCCTAAAGTTTCACATTAATATAGTTCATGAGAATATAAATTATAATTCTGAAGCACCATTTTATTCAATCTATTCCACAGATTAATATATTTCCTTAGGAATGCCATTAGCTTATTTGTCCGACATAATTTGTTGATCAACTTTGTTCGGCTAATGGCCGACCAGAACCTGTTGAAAATTATAGAAGCTTATCGACTAAAAAAACTTAAATTATCATTTCTAGAATAAACAAGCCTTCTTCTGGATTTCTCTTTCACAGATTAGAATTTGATTAGAGAATTCTTAATAAGTTCAGCAGGTGTCTAGGAAAGCCATTAATTATGTTAGTTTACACGGGAAGAATATAAATATTCCCTAAAATATGAATATCTTAATTAAAAAATAATATTAATAAAGCAAAAAAAAAATAAAATGAGATTAGTAACTATTTAAATTCTAGGAAAGCCATTAATTATGTTAGTTTGCAAAAGACAGATTATAAATATCCCGCAAAACATGAATATCTTAATTAAAAAATAATGTTACCCCAGCAAAAACAAATAAATAAAGATTAGTAAGTATTCAAATTCTAAATTGTTAATATGATTAACATTCTTATACAAAAATTACCCTCTTGTTCTGCTCCTGCGAGTAGTTAATCTCGTAGCCCTCGCTGATGTGCTTGGGCTTCCAGGGAGCCAGCATGGAGACGGACCGGGACACGGTGCGGGTCATTGGCTGCAGGGGCGGAGGCTGCTGCGGCGACTGCTTGCCCTTGACCCGGCGAAGGTCATCGCGCGACATTGAACGCCGGCGCAGATTATATGGCTGTGGGATGTCGCCCACCGTGGTGGCATGCAGGTAGACCACACTGCGCTGGCTGTGCAGGCTGGACTCGCCCTCGGTGCCGGAGCTCTCCGCCGGATAGCGATCCCTGGAAGGGAGATTCATATACTTCCGATACATATGAATCCCAATTTGACCAAACTTACCGGCCTAATCCCAAGTTCTCCTGACCCAAGCTGTTGAGCAGCCCCCGTCGCTCGGCACTGCGGGCCGGCTTCGGGGGTCCCAGCAGCAGCGGACGATCCTCGGACCTGCGGGGTCCATCCACCGATCTCTCCAGCGACATGGCTCGCTGGGCCACCGTGCTGCTCCGCTTGTGGCGCTCCGCTGGCTCCGGCTCCGAGCCGCTCTCCGAGATGTCGTGCAGCTCCCGGGAGCGCGAGTAGTGGCGCCGCTTGCGGAAGTCCACCTCGTCGCTGCCATGGCCATTGTCCAAGTGCTGCATGGAGCTGGCCCTTTGCCGGCTGCTGTTGCCAGTGCTGTGACTCTGGCTCTGGGCCTGGGACGTTGCTGCCTGACCGGCCAGCGTGTGGCGATAGTCACGGGCCAGTGGCGGCGGACTGCGATCCAGGTGATAGGCACTCTGCGAGTGCTTCGACTGGCCCAGGGAGGGACGACTCCTGGAGAGGGAAGATAAATATATTATAATAGTTTACATTAAATTTTATGGTATATTTCTATATTAAATCTTCAAGAATGTATCTCCCTTTTAAATATTTTCATATGCCTGACACCATTTTGGTCCTTCGAGCCGGATCTTGGCAGGACACCATTTGTGCAACGATATTGGTCTCCATACTTTAAATCAAAGCCTAAAGCTTAGGTTTTTAATCATATCTCACCTGGGCATACTTGTGGCCTTGGAAATGGTTGGCGGATTCGAATCCAGATCGGTGTCGCCAAAGAAGCGCAGATTCTTGGCAGGCGCCGCAGTCGTATTGCGTTTGGTCCTCTTCAAGCTGGAAGTGGTCTCACTGTGTCCATTAACGGATACATTGAGCTAAAAAGGAATAAATAGTCATAGAAATAATGAAAATATTTGGAATATAGTATATATAAATGTACTACCTCCTTGGGACTGCTCTTGGCCCGGCGGTCCAGCGATCTGAACCAGCTCGTTTTCTCGACCTTGGCCGGCGCCGCCTCCTTGGCCTTTGGCTGCTTCTTGGGTGGCTTGTCAGCGGGACTCCGCTTCACCAGCAGGGGACTAGCTTTGGGCGTGGACAATCGGCGTCGCATCGAGATATCGATAGTCTACACAAGAAGAAATATTTAAAATAAAGAACGGATTTAGGAATTTATAAAGGAAAATGTGTTTTAGTTATATAGACAACTTTTAACAATGATTTTTTAATAGGAATGTCTTTGTTTGTCAAAATATTGACTCAAAATACCCTTCAATTATTTTAAATTGATATTTATTTTCTTAGGCTTAACTTCACTTTGGAGCTTGTTTTGCTTTCGCTTTCGGGTCAAAGGTCGTCCTCCCGCGCCAACCCACCGAGCAACAGGTTGCGAATGTGGGGCAGGTGGCCTTTAGGCGGTTAGGGAGGTGGTCAGGAGGGCTGAGATCACCACATTAAAGGGGCAACTTGGGGGCGAGGTAAGTAAACCCGTTTTGCCATTTGCGAATGCAATTGCGAGTCGGCGCGTTTTGGCCCAGTTGCGGTTGAAATTGTATTAGGCCTGAGACAGACACACGACATTTGGGGTATTGGGCAGGTGATTGGCTATATTGGATTTCAATTGGGCAAAAAGAGACCTTTAGAGCAAGACTCAGGTGCCCAACCCGCCATAGCTAAAGCATATATAATCTCTGGCCGGAATGTCGCACAATAAAGCCGAGATTACGCACCCACTAAGTAATTATGTATTCAAATATATGTATGCCCAGAACCACTATATGCCCAATATAGTTTATGGCCAACTTGGGGCCCCATAAATAAACTAACAGAATTATTGACACAAATTTCGTTCGGGTTTCTCTCCCTCTCGCGTGTGTGTTTGTGTTTATTTTTTGGGCATGTAGAAGAATCTTTGGAATGAATGGCCAGCACTTAAAGATTTCTGCGGAACACACTTCGGGTGGCATCAGCAGCGGCATGTTCTTTTTATTGGAGGCCTCCCAATGAATAATGGCAGCACATTGTCCCGGACAGCGGCATATATCGGAGAAAGATGCCTTATAAATGCCTTTATCACGCAAGCTTAATTTTCGGTTGCCACACCTTGGCGTGCTCCATGATCCCTGCCTGCTCCTTGGTCCAAACAATGGAACTCCTGCAGCCTGGACTCTGCTCTCTCTCTCTCCTCATCTCATCTATAAAATCTGCTCTTGGGCTGGACTGTGATTGCAAGCATTTTGGGACGCCCACATTGAACATCCGGCAGAACGAAAAGTGGCAACATCCTCTGGCCCTCTAAGACTTTGGCCAAGAAATCCGCTCAAGCATTGCAAATTAACTCGAGGCACGCAGCAGCAACTGTTGCAGTTGCAGTTGCAGTCACAGTTGCAACACCTCGGCAACAGTAGCTGCAAAACGCTTTGCATTGGAATCTCTGGGCCCAGAAGCGAACCGAATTCGCATCCGAATCTAAGCCCAGTTTATTCAATTTCCCCGCATTGGCTGTCGGCTTTCTCACTGGCAAACTGACAAACGGACTGACAGAGTGACAAACTGACTGGCTGCCTGAATGACAGAGTGACAGCAGCTGCGTGGGCCGTCCTATATATATACACATATATCTTCTATAAGGCTTTTGTTCTTGGATACAATTTATACGACGCCTCGTCGCTGAATGGTTTGGCGTTTTTTGCCCCGTTCCGTTGGCAACTCTATTTGGCCAGTTGTCGTTTATTACTTAAGCACAGACGCGAGTGTTTCTTTATGGTCTTGGCACCCCAAGAATCCCCCTCGGATGAGATCTGTCTCCCCTCTCCAAGTGGAAGTGACGTCTTGACCATTTTCGGCCGCACAGCAACGCCCACGAGCTCTGGCTCTGGGGAGCAGGAAGTGCTGCTGCTCCTAGATCTGCCCATGGGTTACTTTTACCCATAGCTACTCCCCCAAGTTGTAAGACCCATCGGAGCAAGTCTTGATTAATTCGAAATTAATAATAGCCGACCATGACCAAATGAGCCCAGAAAAAGCTCTGTGATCTTGGAGATCTCCGCCGGGGTTAATAACCCCCAGCTGGCGCCATCAATTGGGCATTAGGCCAAAGGGGTTTGTGGTTTTAAGAAACCCCAAGAATATTCGTTTGTGAAACCACAAAGATTCCTTGATTTTTATATATATATAAAGTTCTGTTTGACTCTGTGTAAAATACAATAAATTATTATTGTTTAGCTTTGGTAAATATAATAATTGATCGTTCGGACCATTGAAGCTTTTAATGAAGGCACTGATATATATCTTGATAAATATAGCTTAATAACATAGATCATTTTAAAGTTCTTCATTAGTCAAAGGTCTGAACACAGGCTTGGCATTTAGTCTACATCAAGCTATAACCCAAAAATGTACATCCAAACTTTTGCACCTGTATTTCATCTGATTTTCTTAACACTCGTTTTACACAGTGTTGGGTCCAAGGTCGGTCGAATTTCTAGAGTTAATTATAATCCTAAAAACAACAAATCATAATTATTAAGTTACTTTATAGATACGTCTTTACTTGACTACAATAGATTGCCTGACTACAACGAAAATATTCCAAAATGTTAGCTGTCGTATAAACGAAACATCGAGGAGTTCTGTGTCTGCGGAGTTTGTCTTAGCTAAGGACCTTATGGACATTAAAGGGCACTTTTTAGTATCCATAGAACGAGATGCAATCTTTACGGACTATTTATCAATGGATATGGACTATTGTGAATTGTTAAGAAGCCAGCATAAAAATCATTTAGTTCGTTTTTTCACAAACGATGTGCGGCGAACTTCAAATTTTCCAGTGTCGTGTCCATTTAAAAAGGTAAGTAATAGGACATCAAAAGGATATATGTTATTTTTGAAACACTTTCTTCTAGAATAAACTCTATTATGTCAAGGAATATAACGCCGACCTGAAGATACTACCAAGGTATATACCAGAATTTAACTTCAAAGTCGACCTTGAATTTAAACGTAACGGGAAAAGTGATCATTTTATTTTAAATGGAAAAATTTTAAGGAATTAAAAAAATGTTTGGGAAACTTTTTGGAAATTAAGTTTAGCACAGAAAATCTGTAAAGGTTCTCTTATTCATTGTATTTAAAAATGTAACCACATTATCAATAAAAACAAGGTGTTCATTCAATAAAAGTTATTATAAATAACGGCGTGGTGTCTAAATCGAACCGCCTTTGGCTGATTAAAAAATTTGAATTTATCGCAATGTTTTATGTATAAAAATTTGATATATCAAATAGTATTTTATAATTAATATTATTGAATTTAATTTATTTAATTTATTTAATATATATATATAATATATATATTTAGACAAAATTAATTAAATTAAGTACTATAAATGAAACAGAATTTCTGTTTCTGTAAAGAAAGTTTAATCGGTCTTCGAATCAAACATCGATATCATATCGAGTTATCAAAATATTAAAACACTCACCTTTGGTTCGCGTAAGGCCTCCTCGGTGTGATGCTCGCGGTACCGCGACCGCATCTCCTCCTCTCTGACCATGTAGCGCTCCCTTTCCTTTTCCCGCTCCTTGTCCTTCTCCTTGTCGCGACGACTCAGCGTGCTGCTGTTCCCATTGCTCATCCGATCCTTCTTGCCACTGGACACATTGCTGCCACTGCTGCGACCACTGCCGCCATGGCTACCAGCTCCTCCTGCTGAGCCCGTGAACAGCTGCTTCACCTTCTCGAAGCCACCCAGCTTCTTGTTCCGCTTCAGAGTGCTCGATTCCTCGCGATTCTGGTTCTGGGATTGGGATTGGGAGTGCTGCTCGCGGCGCCGCAGCGTGCTGGTGGCCACCGGATACTTGTCCAGATGCGGATCGAAGTGGGAGCCATCGTCAATGGAGCGTTCCCTGTACACATAGCTGTGCTCGCGGCGGAGTCGGGATGGCACCGCCTGCCGCTGGATCTGGCGTTGCTGGGCACTGTCCCGCCGCTCCTTGCGAAGGAAAGAATCGCAGGCCCGAATGTCGTCATGGACAGTGCGTTTGCGCCACCTGAGAAAGAAGAAAATCAAGGTATAAGTTGTAGAAAATTAGTATAAAAATTAAATAATGATCTTTATTATATACTTACTTAGTGGTCAAGTCTCCGTTGAAGGACTCCTTGCGGAAGTCGTTCTCTATCCCCGAGTCGCCCTTGTCGAAGCTGCGCTGCTGCAGCTTGTCCCGCTTGAGGCTGCTCTGCCAGTAGTCCTGCGGCTCCCGCGTCTCCCGCTGCAGCGTGTGAGTCTGGGCACGCAGCTCTGGCGAGGATCGGTATTGGTCAGTCAGCTGCGAGTCCAGGCTCTTGGGCTCGTGCTCCAGTCGATCCGCCGAATTGTAGTCCCTCTCCCTTTCCCCGATGCGTTCGCGATGTCGCGACTCTCGCACCTGGCCATCCCGCTGGGTCTCCCGCACATAGGTCTCCTTTACGCCCCCCTGACCATCGTCGTAGTACTTGGTGTGGCGGTAGCGCGAGGTCTTCTCCATGCGCGGCAGCGTGGAGCCACTGTCCAGCTGGGATCGCTCAGGCGGATACTCACTGGACAGCTCCTGGCGAACGGGACGATGTAGGCGCTCTGGCTCACGCTCGGGAGTGGGTCTGCCCATCTCCCGGTTCCTCTCCAGAGTGGCTCCCTCGCCAAAGCGCCTGGTGAGGATGCGGGTCTCCAGCTGGGCTCTTCGGTAGCCCAACTCGTCTAGATAGGGTGCGGGACTAACGCTCCTAATGACCGGAACAATGGGCGGCTCTGCCCGCCGCGAGAACTCGTCCTCGTAGTACACCTTCCGGGGTTCATAGCCCAGTCCCTCATCCTCGTCGCTCAGATTTCGGGGACTGAGCTGCTGCCACGGCGAAGGCGAGTGACTGGGCCGGCTGCTAGCCAAGGGAACGCCATTGGATGTGGGCGAGTAGCTGGGCCTGACATCGCTGGCACGCGGAGGCCTGGCTGGGGCGAACTCCCGCTGTGGAGTGCGCACGTCGCGGTCCAGGGACGGCCGCCGGACCTGCTCATCGCCCAGATCCAGCTGGGCGTAGGTAATGCCCTCGTTGGGCCTTATGTAAGAGAAGGCCGGCTGGCTGATCACCGGCTGGGGGGAGAAGCGCTCCATGGATAAGCGCTTGACCAGGCCGTCTACGGTGCGGCCCTTGGTCAGCGGCAGGCGCTCCGCAGGCTGCTGGGAACTATGCATATTCTCGCCGGATCTGGCCTGCAGTGTCTCGATTCGATCGCGGATGCCCGCCGAAATGGACGGTCCGGTTCCTGTTCCTGGTCCTGGTCCACTTGAGAGCAGGGGTCCGTCTGTCTCCGCCTGGGAGCGACTCCTGGCCAGCAGTTCGTTCAAGCCGCGACCACTCTCATCCTTCTCGCGCGGCGTGACGGCGTCTGACTTGCGGCGCTCCCGCTCCCGGAAGTAGTCCTTCTCGAAGAAATCCTCGCGCTGCGCCTGCTCTATAATAGGACTCAGCTGCTGCTTCGACTGCGACTGGCTGCCGTGTGTCTTATCCTCGGATTTCCTGGCTAGCTTGCTGCTGCCCACATCACTCTTACTGCGCACTAACCGCCTGGCACCGCCGTCTTCGAACCGCGGATCCCTGTCCAACTGGGGATCACTCTTGCGGCTGAAGAGACCAAAGATCGAGGGCCTCTTGACCGCTGGCTTCTTGGTGGAGGCGTCACTGGCACTGCGGGCCACCGGCTTGCCCTTCTTGCGGCGCGTCGGCAGCGAATTGAAGTCACTGGGCTGGCTCTGGCGCCTTTGTTTGCTCCGGAAGTTTGGTATATGGTCGCCGTTCTCGGCTTTGCTATGATGCCGACCCGCCTGGGCGATCACCAGGGCAGCCTCCTTGCGAATGTCCGCGGGATCGATGTCCGGCGGCAGCTGATGGTAACTCTGCAGATTAGCCGGCGGCTCGTATTCACTGGGACGCTTGCCTAGAGGGGGAAAAAGTGGTAAAGTTTATGAATTACCTTTAAAAATAATGCACAAATATTTATAAAAGATATATACGGTTCAGGAGGAATATGGGTTTATGATAAAATATGTTGTTCTGACATTTATTTTAGGCATAATTCAAGTTATAGCAAGACATCCCACCACTAGGGATAAATTTTTAGCAGCTAAAGATTTAACACTCTCTGAACATTATTTAAGATTTAATTATTTTAAAAACATGTCATTTAATTGTAACCTATGAATATGGCCATTGTCTTAGTTCTGTGTATACAAAAAGTGAAGAGGTTTACAGGGTTCAAATACACAATTGCAGAGGCAGTTCCGCGAACTAGTTGGCATTCATGTAAAGACAAATTAGCACATTAGCCCGGCGATGATGTAATATCTGGCAGAGGCTGGCAGGCCGGCCAGCTGTGGCCAATTCACACTTGCCAGCTGCCAACTACTAGTCGCTAAATAAGGCAGCCCGTCCGTCCGGACCATGCCATACCAATTCGGTGGGGCTCACAGATCGAGACTGCCGGCCGTCTGACAATGGATCTAGCCCACGTCTGTCCGAGATGGAGCCCTCAGTGGATGCTGGATGCTGGATGCTGGAGAAACGCTGAAATGCCAAGAGATCTGGTGGAACGCCTGCTCTGTAATCGGGCGCTGTAAGCGCTAATGGCCATTGAAGAGGCTGCTGCGGTCCCAGTTGATCTATCCCTCATAAAGATTCCTCTCCACTTCCTCACTTTTTTTGTTCTTTCATAATCATTATTATTTAATACGCCGAAAACAACAGAGCAGCGGAGTGGCAGAGGGGCCGGTAGAACGAAACAGAAACGCCAAGGAAAACGTGCCGAAACGAGCATCATCATCGCGGCTGGCCAGAACGAGATGTGCCGGCCGAGATGCGTGATCTCTCCAGTCAGCCAGTCAGCCCCTTTTTTCCGGCCAACTCATCTAGTTGCAGACAGAGAAAATATTATATGTGATCTAGTTGTGATTACACAAGTATAATGAGAGCAAAAGTGGAGTAATAATTGTTTATCGATAAAATCATACACAAATCGAAATTGAAGATATCGAAAAGAATTCAAGGGATGTGAGCGAGAGGAGTAGTCGTATAATATGTATATCGATGAAAAATATACAAATATAGGAAATGGAAATATAAAAAAATATTGCAGTTATCATTAAAGTATCATAAAGAACCAAGTTATCAACAAAACTATCGAATTTATAGAATCACATAAACGATAACTACTTTATAATTAATTCGAGCAATGAAATTGTAATGTTAGAATATCGATGTATCTCACAATCTACGATATCTAAACATTTCCAATTAAGATTATGTCAGCATATATATTATGTTTATATATACATTTTCCTATCTGCATACTAAATAGTTCCAGTTAGTTAAAGGCCACCCATATTTACTTTACTCTATTTCAAGTAAAATATTTTATAGTAAACTCACGAGCCCATCCATACCATTTTCTTGCAGTGTAGCACACACACATCTCAGAACATAGAGCTCTAAGCCGAGATCTCAGATCATCGTAGCCATCTCATTTCTGTGCTGACCTTGCCCCGAGATCAACTGGACTTCTGTTTCCCCCAACCGTTCCTCCACAACCTGTGCCGCTCCAGCTTTCGACACAGCAGTGTCCATTCACCTGCACAACCTGTCACATTCGTGGACCGAGAAGTGGAGCCCCAAGAACCGCTCCCACATTCGCTTCGATCCGAAACCGATTCCGAATCCGAATCCAAATCGTGCTGCAAAATGGCAAAGTGACACCGATGGCTAATCGAAATTCAAACAACAATGAATAATGACAGAGCTGGGCGTGTCGTGTGCCAAATTGGTTTAGCGTTAACAGAATGGGATTGGGAATGGGATGGGGAATGGGATTTAGATGGGAGATGGAGGCACTGATGGCTCTGGAGCCAGGTACTGAAACCATTCCCAGCGACTGTACACACATCCATCTGCGACTGCAATCAGCTGTCAGGCGATATGTGTCAAGGTGAAATGCAGTGCAGCTCTCCAAGCTCCCATGATGGCTCGATCTTGGCCAACTTACAAGGTTTCGTTCGTTCATTCGTTCGTTCATTCGCATGCCGGCGGCGTTTTTGTATATCTTTCTCGTTATATCGGCACAGTGTTTTGTATTATTTTGGAGGCAACAGGAAAACATAAATTCGCACTAAGCGACAGCATCAAAGAGCTCTCAAGAGCCACAACCGTAAACAGAGTTCCCAGAGACCCCGAAGACAGTGATCTCGGGGCGGTTATTTCGGTGCTATTCAAGCCCCGGCAGTGAGTGCAGCATTTGATTGATTACCGAGTGCTGAGAGGCACTCATTAATCTAATCATTGATCCAGTTTGTGCGGCCACGCCATCCTAACCAGCCCATAAGGAGCTGCCGGAGCCCATAATAAGTTCCACTTTGGAAAAGCCACCGCGGCGATAAAGCATCTGATCCACTTTTCCAACTGGTCCCTGCCCCTGGCAAGCGCCTTTCCCAGCTGCAAGTTTGTGTGCGTTTGGGTTTCAGTTTTGGGGTTCGGCTTCGGTTTCGGTTTCGGTTCCGGTTTTTTGGAAAAAACACACTGACCAACTCCAAAGCCACGCACAACCAGCAGAAAAGAGTAGTATCAACCGAATTTCGGCTCATATAAATAATGAAATCTGCGGCGACTTTCACTTGCCGCAAAACGCTGCTGCCAGGAGCAGGTCGTCGTCGATGGCTTTGCCACAGTTTAATGATACCGCACAGTAATTGCGATGATGCCGCTGTCGATGCTGCGACCTCCAGTCCGCCTCATTAAGAGCAACCACAACCGCAGAAGATGAAGAGCCTGCTCCAGCTCCAGCTCCAGCTCTAGCTCTAGCTTCGACCCACTCCCCGTTGCTGGCAAAACGTTTTAGTTGGCTAAAATGCTTTATCCCCTGCTGCTGGCCATGTCAGTGACAAGATAAGGTCGAGGCAGTTCGCTAAATGGGAGCTCACCCGCATTCCTTGCCCGTCTCTAGGCCCGAGCTACTGGTCTAGGCCTGCACTTGGAGAAATCTCTGGCGGAGAGCACTTCATTATGATATTAATGGGGTCCAGGGCTTAATGACTAATTGCAGGAATAACTACAAGTCAAGAGGGGTCAGCAACTTGTTAATGATTCCAAATTTCAATTAGTTTTTTCCAGTGCAAGTTCGGCCTAGCTAAAGAGCTGCGTAGGCTGCCATGGGGTATTTCAATTAACCGGAGCGCACTTTCGATTTCATTTAAGGGCCTAGACTTGGGCTTTTATCTGGACAGGTCGCATTTATTTTCCGTATGAAAATAATTTAATGCTCCTTCGCGCAGGACCTAATCACTTCAAAAGCGGCATGCCGCGTCCTTGGGGCCTGGGCCTGGTATGCAAATCAGCGTCCTCCATGAGATCTGGAGCCTGTGGACCTGCAACTGTCCAATTAAAATTGCTCGCTGGCCATTCCGCAGGGCAAAAGGCACAGCGGCAAATGGGAAGGGCAACTTTCGCTAAAGAATGGCGCCCATACAAAAGACTCAGGCGACAAACTTGTTTCTCCCCCTAAGCAGCTGTCAACAGCAACCGCTGGGCGAGAGCGGATAAACAAATAACAAATCACCGAAAAGCACAAAGAAAACCGAAACATTCAGCGAAAAAGAGTTAAAGAGCTCTAAAAATAATCTGCGACTCATTTCAATACACATTTCGATAAACAAATGACGCAATCGTCTGCAATTCGAGGTGATTTTCAATATTTGCGACAACTGGAGTTAAGGCAAGGGATTTGATGATCGACATCTCCATTTGGACGAATTTACCCGATATATAATGGCTATTCTCCTCTCTCTAGCTATGTTGTCGCTGGACACAAACACTTCACTTCGAAACGAAAAGAATGACAGGCGGCGGCTAAGAACCTGACCGAGTCCAATATCAAAAGCGACTGAAAGCAATCCCAGTCGAGCGGGGCAGCCAACAACTGCGACTGCCTACGCCAATGTCACTTGAGGAAAAAACACACACAGCAACGAGAACAACAAAAAATGGTAATAAAAAGCAGAAACTGAACAACAGCGAGAAAATAGTGCGAAATTTGTGGGCAGGCAAGCCAAAAATTGAGACTTATTAATTAAGTTTCTTGCGCAGAGCGCGTAGAGACATAATACGCAAATAAAACAAAATATATGCAAATGATGAATTAATAAAAAAGCATAAATGGCATTTTAATAGCAGCCTTCCCCAGCCCAAAGATCCACAGATGGCACGAGAGCAGACCCCGAAAATAAAACCAGTTGCGACTTTGACAAAGTTCGCACTCGACACTCGGCACTCGGCACTCGGAAAGCCGCCAAATCAAATGTGGAGCTGAACGGCAAAGCCAAACAACAAGCACGAGAGCAGTAGGAAACGTCGTGGCAAATCCCATAATAATGACTTGCTCTTTGCCTAATTAAATTAATTAATTAAATGTGTACGAGAGCTCATTAGAGAGCATCGTAGTGGGGAAATGGGCAGGGGAAATGTGTCTGGCGTCTTACGCAATAATCATGTCGGCGGGAGGGGCCTACGCTTCCACCTCGATCCGACTTCGAGTGGCTAGAGGTGGACTTGTTCTCGTAACGCCTTTTTAATCGCCCATCTGAAATTATGTCATCATCGCGGGTACTATATGTGCCAGTTGACGGATGGAAGGACAACGACTTGGCCAGGAGCCAGCCCAGTCTTGGCCTTGTTCCCTTGTGTGCACCTCTCGCGCTCGCCACCTGTCCGCCTTCGAGCCACTCGGAGCGAGTGCATCATCAGGCGGCACAGCTGTCGACCCGACTCGTCTTGGCCAAATTTGTCGCTGCGCAAGGCTGAACGTGATGCCGTCCGCGCCAGCGAGGCTCACCTGTGGCAGCGTTGCTGTCTCAAATTGGCTGAAATTAGCCGTCTTTTAGTTGATTTTTTGTGTTTTTCTTCTTTTTGTTACAGTCAACAACTTTGACTTTTGACTGCACTGTAATTTAGCAGAAAATTCACATGTTAACTTGCCGATGAAAAATGTTGCCTTGTGCCCAGCGGGCGAATAATTTTCCTCAGTTGGCTATTCGCTTTATCTCGCAGCTCGCTGCTTTGTTGCGTCAAAATTAAATCATCATTAAATCTGTGTTTTACACATAATTGCTTTAATTTGCATGCAAAGATAGCGACTAAGAGAGACTGAAATTAATTTTTTAACTTTAGGTTAAATTACTTTAAGCGTTTGTGACTGGCGAGATTACTGTGCTAATTGCAGTCCCTTTAGACGTCACGAAATCCTTACACTGGGACTTCTTTTATAATTTGTAATTTAAGTTTGTATAAATTTAGCTTTGAAATATATCAATTTAAATGTTTTCTGTTAATTTAGGCAAGTCATTTGCTTCTAGAAAAGAAGTCTTGCCTTAGCCTCGATGTGAATCAAAAGACTTAGGCCACGAACTTGTTTTCAAGACTAATCAACTTTCAAACTTTGGAGCTCAACTTAAAAAAAATACAATACTAACATCAGATTTAATATAATTAGTTGAAAAAAGTTTAAGCTTCCCCTTTTAGTTTTCAGCAAATATAGCAAACCTCTTCTCTAATGCAACCCGACAAACTAGCCTATGGACTAATGAATCGTGCCTGCTTGGAAGATTACCTAATCACGTTACATTTGGGCAACCTCGAAGCATTTGCCTAAACCAATTCACAAATTGCAATTAAATTCGCTTACGTCAATTAAGCCAAGTTAAGCGAAATGGCAGCCATTTGTGGCAATTACGCGATCGGGGGGAAATCTGGTTCATAACCATTTAAGATCTACGCACCGAAAAGGACTTGCGGTTAATTAGCCAAGCCGAAGAGCCATAAGGAAATGCGAGAGGCAACCGGCTTTGACAGTTCTAAATTGAAAGGAATTAGCCAGTGCCTAGGTTTTGTCACAATCAATTTTTAATTTCTTCATTCCCGCCGCAGCCACGGGTCGCGGCGACAGTTGCCATAAATTCAATCCGACTATGAAATAAATCCCATGTCGTTGCTGTCGCGGCTGCCAGACATAATCATAACAATAATAATATAGTCGGAGACAAAGCGTCCAGCTTCGGCTCTAGCTCTAGCTCTAGCTGTAGCTCTAGCTCCAGATGCAGATGCAGTTGCAGATGCAGATGCGGATGGCTCTGCCAGGGGTCCCTGGGCCGCTCCACTCCCCCGGAGATGGGTTGTTGCAAAGTGATACTCGGCCAAGCTGGGCGACTTGTAATGCCTTATAAAATATCAACTTATTTAAAATAGTCATATGGAAGCTCTCCTCCACTCGGCGTCTATGTGTGGCTGTGCTGTGTGCGATTATTCTCAAGGTAAACTACATTTTATTGTTGGGGCGGCTTTGTTATTATTATATTTATTTTTATTGCTTTTGGCATTCGTTCTGGCTTTAGTCGCCCACCAGCGCGAGGTCTCTTATTGTTTTTCTTTCCTCGCCTCTCCACATATATATAGCTTACTACTAGTGTTTATTATTTGTCTGGTTCTCGCCAAAAAATTTGCAAATTGCAACAAAGAAAACTGAAAAGCTGAAGAGCCTCTTCGTGCTCTTATGCAATCGAAGATGAAAAGCCAAGTCTGTGCCTTAGAACTTGCTGGCTAATGAGTTGCATTCGCGTGGGTTGTTAGCGTCCATCATTGATTGACCAAAATTGGCCTACTCACACACAGAGATACCTACATATGTGCACATATATGCGGGTTAGTAACTTTTTGTTAGCTGGTTATTGATGAGGTTTCTGGCTTTTTGCTTAGTTTGTCATTAGGGAGCCTTGTGGCCGCCGCTCTCATTCGGATGCTGATGCTGGGGCTGATGCTGCGCGTGTTGGTTATTTGTTTTTAATTTCTGGTTTTGGATATTGGGGTTATGTTTTTGCGTCGGGGGACTAGGCACTTAACACTGACCTATCCGCTTCACGTGCACATCCCGATTGAAGCTGACCCTGGGTCCTCCGTTTGCGGCTCCAGTTTGCTGGGGCAATTGCATCTTGACTGGGGTATGTCCTTGTTGGTCCTTGCTGGTCTTCCTGTGCGTGGTCTCGCTCTGTCTTTGCTATTCTCTCTCCTGTCGTTGGGGCTTCTTCGCGAAGAATCTTCGGAAGAATCGCAACCCTAAGTGAACGCTTTCTGCGACAGTCTCATCGAACTGTTCGAGCTCTGCGCATTTTCCATTTAACTTAAGGCAATTGTAAATGGATTTCAGCTGCAAGAAGAAATATAATTCTCTGAGTAAACAAAACCACGCTTTTTCTTGGTCTTGGTTGTCTGTTTTCGTTGGTTATTTATGTTATTTGATTATTTTTCCCGGTGATTAGGCGGAGCTTGAGTTTAGTTTGCAGCACTTCGGCCTAGTTTATTGTCTTTTTATAGTCCGTGTTTAATTTGTTTTTGGGTTGATATTAATGTTCATGTACTGTACACATGCGAGTGTGGACGAGTGTTGGAAGAAAGTGGCATTAAAAGTAAATTAGTTATTCAATTTGGCAGGAAATAATCGAAGGGAATTTGAAGACTTTTTAATAGAAGAAAGCCAGAAGGAGAAAATGGTAATTTATTAAAAGATATTGCTATAGAATTGCTGGAAAAAGATTAATATATAATATTAAGTAAGTTAATTTATCCCTCATGTCTTGAGTATACCTTTCAAGCTCTGTTGTAAGTTATTAATTGTTCTGTATTCGCATAAAGTAAGAATAAAGTAGTGAAAAGATTTATTTTTATACCAATTTCTTATGACAATTTAAAGTGTCTTTAAGGTTTATTTCTTTTGAATTATGACACCTTTTAAAGCACATTCTTTGTACCCGTAGAAAGAGTATTAACATGACAGCAGTCAAAAGAATAATTGCCAATTAATTCTTATTCTGATTCCGAATCCAACGCTCACTCTGACAGATCCCTCAGTTTCGGCGGGTGTGGGCACAATCGAATTGAGTTTTTTCTTTTATAAAAGTTTATATTTTTTGTTCTTATTTTTTGTTTTCTTTCCTCTGACAATTACAAAAATAGAAACACGATGAGGGTGCCTGGGCTGCATACGAAATTCAAATAAATATATATACATATAGTGTGTGCGGGGAGTGCCTGAGCGGAGAAAACCGTAGAAATATTGATTGTGATTAAGCAAACGCGATAATATTCATATTTGAATACGAGAGTGCAAACTCTCCTTAAACAATGCCTTATGCCCGAGGACACTCAGTCCCCGCCTCCACCTCCACCTTCTCCTGATCCAGTCAGGTATCCAAGCCAGTCCCAGAGATCCCCCAGAAAGAACGTCCAGTTTAGACAACTGCTCCGTGGTCACGCACCCACCCAAGCGCACACATGCAAAGACTGCGAGACGAGAGACTCTGTGGCATTACACGAATTTCGGATACCTTTATTAATGTATTCTTCGAAATATTATAGAGATTTTTGTTATTTAATTCCATGTTTTAGATAGAATCAAGGGCTTAAAGAACACAAATAATCATTTGCAGTATTTCATACATACTTTGAATAAAAGAGTAAATTATATAATTTGTTTCTGTATAGCAAAAGTAAACAAAAGTTTCAAAGGACAATGCATTTAAGAAGGAATTTTTGTCTTTTAAAAGAATAAACAAGAAGTTTGTCAGATTCTCCTTAGGATTTAATTATGTCATTTAAGATATACCCAGAGATATTCAGATATATCATTCGATATTTATAATTATTTAAGTAATTTCCAACCCTCATAATGTCTAGAACTAAAGGTTTTTTAAGTGTCTTAAATAATCTAGCAATTTTTTAAAAAAACTATTAAACATTTTCAGATATTCTTTCAAAATATGTATAGTATAGAGTATTTTAAGGAGCTCTGTGGCGTGTGCAAAATGCCCGTCTATTATGGCACCTGGACAAGGACGACGCCGCCGCTGCTCATTCACTACTGGCTTACTTCCAGGTCGCTCTCCTACAGGTCCCAGTCAGGGATCAGAATCGGAGCCAGACTGAAGAGTCTGGTGCTGGGCACTAAGCACTGGGCACTGGGCACTGGAGCTTTCCGCTCTAACAAGCACAATCGCCCGGCTAGACATCAATGGCCAGTGGTCGTCTGTCCGATCATGGGCCATGGGACGCAGATACGGCGGCCATCCTGCGCAGGGAAAAACGCTGCGAGCTGCCAATAAAAATCCTTTACCATATAATTTGAGTGCGCATGCGTGCGCCGCAAACGTTGATGGGAAGAGCAGCTGGACGGGAATGGTACCAAGACGAGACTGAGACTGGGACTGGGACTGAGACTGGGACTGGGACTGAGACTGTAACTGGGACTGGGACTGGGACTGGAACTGAGACTGGGAGGCAGGCGCTTAGCCAGATGCCGATGTCCGATGTCCGATTCCCGATGCCTGATGCCTGATGCCGATTGCCGAGCGTTGATTGCGCCATGAACGTGATTTGTTTGTAAACACGCATTATTAAGGTGTAATAAACATAAAATTTGTATCGCCTGGCGGACCTTGGAGTCGGGTCTGTACTACCTGGCAGCAGCAGCAGCAGCAATTGTCCCCGGCCCAGGGTCTTTCAATTAAACTAAAAAGTAGGAAGCCCCCCGCCTGGACAAGAGACCATTCACAGCTCTCAGAGCATTTGCATGCGTCTGCGCAGCAGCGTTGGCTAATTTTCAGACAAATTATGCGAAATTATACAAATTACGCCCGTACATGTGGGAATGAGAATGGGAATGGGATTAGATTATCGCGCGTAGAGCAAACAATTTAAGGTCCGGCACTCCGCTCGGCGCCCAGAACAATAATCGTTCTGAACTTGAACTTTAACACGGCGCGGTAATGATAGGAAACCCCAAGCCCAAGACCCCACCCAAGTCCGCAGCCCCATCAGTCCACCATTCCAATCCCCATTCCAATCCCCATTCCAATCCCTATTCCAATCCCAATGAAGTGAAACCAAAAGTGCGCAGCAAAGCAAACAAAAGTCTCGCCAGTTGCCCACTTTGCGTGTGTTCTCAGCGCCGTGGATTGGATCTGACCTCTGGGGTTCAACGGGGCTCACTGGGAGAAAAATCTGCTCCAAAAATATTAAACTTCTTAATGAAAGATTTGTAAATTTAAAATATAGAACAAAAAAATTAACAAGGGAAAGAGAAGTACATCCTATTGTTTAACATTTCCTATAACGAAATTCTAACTATAAGAAGGAACCACTTAAATATTATATACCTTTCACAACTATTAATTATCCAAATTTTTCAGTTTAATTTTTATTAAAACTTACATATTTAAGTCGCCTGAATAATTAAGTTTCTTGTAATATTTATAGCATATAAAGAAATAACAAAGAGAAGACAACTAATAAAATGAGTTCGACGTAACTTATTTTATCTATAAAACAAGGGAAACATCTGTTTTTTACCTCGATTTAACATAAATTAAATTTAAACATTATTTTTCCCTGTGTAACTCCAAGCGCGGTCTTTTCGCATAGAAGTGAAAATGAAGGTGTAGTCCAATTTGTAAGTATGGCCAAGCCCTGTGGCCATTCAAAGTCCATGTTATGCAAAGATCAGAGCCCAGTCCCGTCCGCCTCTGCGACTGCCGCCTGTTGCTCCTGCCCTCCCCAGCTCTCTCTGGGGAATTCTGGACACTGGGAGCTCCTCTGGACCTCTCTCCAAGCCAACTCCCTCTGGAGACCAACTGGACGTTGTTGTCTAGCGTTGGCCACATTTTTCCATGCGTGCCTTGCCCCGCCGCGGCCGCTCAGCGGCCGCTTTGTTGGTGGCGCTCGTCCGCGTCTTCGACTTTGGCAAATACTTAATTGCATTTCGATATCTATGCCCAGGCATCTGTGAGTGAATGCCGCTGCTGCTGCCGCTGAGGCCTCAGCGGGCCAATACCCAATGGCCAATAGCCAGTACCCAGACGGCCAGGACGCGCAGACAGGCAAAGAACGCGCCGGCGCTGTCTTTGGCCAGGAGTCCGCCGAATCGAGAATGAAGAATCGCGTTTGGGCCGGGCTCGAACCAGGGCTTAGACGTTGTGGGTATTGTCAGGTCTTACAACTAAATTCCCCCTGCGCCGAGCGCTTTACTAAGGAAATTAGTAATTGCTACTCCCATTTAGAGACATCTAAGCGGCCATCTACGAGCATGTAGTACGTGTGGCATTCGCCCCTATGATGACGATGACAACTTGCCCGATCTCGGAGATTGTCTGGCGATTGTCCAGCGCCCACTCACAATAGCTGGCAAGAGCAGGGGCGTCCCGGGGGGGAATAGCGCCAAAATTAATTGCTTTAGAACTGTGAGCTATCTAGAAATTTACATTACTACCACTTCCGCTTTCACTTTCGGTTAACTTTATAGACCTTCAAATCGATTTTATCTGGCCAGAATTTGTATCTTTTTTGTTTGGTGGAAGTATCTAAAGCTTAGAATTTGTATCTTTTCTGTTTGCTAGAAGTATCTTAAGTTTTAAAACTCTCTAAACTATATTAATATATACCCTCAACGAACGTTCTGTGACCCCTTTTTCGAGCACGTCTCTGTTCCCGCCTACCAATGCCAAACTTGGTCACATTGTTTGTCATCGTTTTTCGTTGCTGTTGGCCGGCTTGCCTGTCGTTTTCACGCTTTGTTAGCCAGCTAAACTGTATCTGAATCTGGGAGGAGGAAGTCTCCTCTTTGTCCGAGTATCTCACACTACTAAGTATCTGTGTTAGAAGGTTAATCTGCGCAGCGTTACGTGGCAACTTGGCGGCAAGGCAAGTGTCGATAGCATGAGCTACGAGCTGTTCCCAGACAGCGAAAAATGTAAATCAATTTCTTCGCTTACACGTCCATGTATATACTTTGTTTCTCCCTTGATTTTTCTTCTTTTTTTGCATGATTAATAACGCTCGTCGCGGCCTGGGACCGCCGCTGGGCGCGAAAGAAAACAAAAGATTTCACTTTTCGAACTCATAATTAGCCCTGGGAGTGTAAGTATATCGAAGATGTCTGTCGAGATAGATATATAGAGTCGGGGCGCTGGATTCTGGCCATGTCATACTCGTAGCTGGTGGCTATGCGACTCCCGACCTGCACGGAAATCAATTAGGCAGCATCGCGGCCATCGGACAGTAGAGAGTTCAGATCGATCGATCGATCATCATGGGTCGACAATCGCTTAAAATGGGAGTATATGGAGAGAAGCGAACATGACACCAAAATACTTAAAAAGTGTGGGGGGAAATTATGTTCCCAATGTGTATTTTCATAGATTTATGGGGATTTTAATTTGCATTTTATAATAACTCATTTAAACTTGGTAATAAAGCTAAGCAAATTGAAATTGTGCCAGCCAACTACATAATATATCTAGGTTCTTGAATTTAAATTAATTTACATAAAATATACAGTCACTCTGACCTTTTTACTTCAAATGTGTATTCTTGCCTAATTTATTTATATACTTCTTTATTCATTTATTTATTTAGTTGTTTATTTATTTATTTATTAATATGTCATAGTGCGTGCAAGTTATATTTATGCTCTATAAGTGGCTCAATTCCCTAAACTTGTTTTACAAATCATTTTTCTATCTAGAATCATGGCTTTATTTGCTTTAATTATCTTGAAATACAAATGTTTAGCTACAAAAATATATACTCCATATATTTCATGATCAGCCTGTGGTTGTTAAGCTTATTGTTATTAAGTAATAGACTTAATAAATAACACGTTATAGCATGTACTTTTTAAAGATCAAAGACTTAACTTTCTTAAAAGAAACTATAATTTTGTGGTGCTTGTACAAATATTAAAAAAAATAAATATATTTAGGTAGGTAGGTATTTTATTTATGAAATACCCTTATTATTATTTTATTTATTTTTTAATATATTTCACTCCTTATTTCCTTGGAAGAATCCCGTCTGTTCCTATTACATTACAATTTCTGGCGCCACTCCTCGCTCATCAATACGTTGGCATCTCTTCGCCGCATTCTCCGCTTGTTATCGCTGAATTTGGCAAAACCAAAAAATTTAAACGAAAAACTGTGCGCAATTATTGGGCAAAGAATCCACGAAAATCCCGAGGCTTTCCCTGGGAAATCAATAAAGGAGGCAGCGTGAAGCCAGGTTTCCGGCAACGCGAATCAAGCGCGGTGGCAAAGGTCAGCCGAATTGGCAGCTCATCTCCCAACTCCAGCTCCAGCTCCAGCATCATCTTCATCCCATAGACTCCGGAGCCAGCCTGCAGCCAAGGAAATCGAGTGTCTCGTTGAGTGGGAAAAGGGCGAACCTGCACGCGATGCTGGCTGAAAGAGCCACCATCTCTTTGGAGAAGCAGCTTCCAGCTCCCAGCTCCCAGCTCCCAGCTTTTCTCGATGCCTCGCTGCCTTCTTTGGGTCTGTAGTGCATGTCATAACCAACAACGGTGCCTGCTCCGCCATCCTCGATCTTCCGCCTTGCATAAGACCCCCGGATGGTTTCACTTTTCCTTCCTTCGCTGCTGGCCCGGTAATTAATGCCATCGTCCATCCATCCGGCTAGCGGTAGCTGGAGCTGGAGCTGGAGCTGAAGCTTCGTAATTTATGCTAATTTCAGTTCAGCGATCGTTTAATTGATCAGCGTTAGATTCGATTTCGATGGGATTTCAATATGATTGGCAGAAGGCTAAACTTAAGTCTCAGCTCAATTATTTTTTACTGCATATTAAGTGGCTATTCCCCAGCTGCAGGGAAAAACAATAAATCGCTCTTTGCACGAACTGGCAAAGGTTTTAAAATAGAAAATTAAATTGCTATCGGGGGCATACTTTACAGGGAACTAATTGTTTAGTAAAATATTAAAGAGTTTTGTGGGTTTTTTGTAAATAAGAACCTTAGTTAGGTGTAGAAATGGCGAAACATATTGATACTTTATCGAAGTTTGAATCGAATAGAGATATTGGAATATAATAAATAAATCGATAATTTGCTTGATATATAAAACTGAACCAGAGCAGAGCCATAACTTAGTTAAAACTATTATGAGGATAGTAATTATAAAAAGGTTATTACAACATTTAGTCTCATAGATTTTACACAAACATAAATAAATGTATTGCAAATGTTTATGATATCTTTATTTTAAATTTAAATATGATACACCCATAATTCCGATATAATAGTAAATGCGATTACATTGTCGATATATCAAATTAGGACATTTCTCCAGAGTCTCTTCCAAGAACTTATCGATATGCAGCATTTCGTTAGGTTACGTCCTGCTTTTTCATGTTAATTATATATAATTTTAAAGTGAATTTAAAATAATACATAACAAAAAGGCGTACGTTGATTGAAAAGGTAAAATCATCGACACTGCTCTTCCTCAATCAGAGTTCATTGATATGCAGTTCGATTCGGTTCCATTCCCCTCGGGCCGATGATGTTGTTGACCGCGAATCAAAGTCGCCCAAAACTTGTCGACTGGCATACAAAATGCGCTTTCGACATGGCCTTTTCTCATACACTTGAGTGTAATTTCGTCCATTGGGTAATTCGGTTGAATTCGGAGGGTGGCATGCGACTTGTTGCGTTATGAAAGCGTTACAAATCTTTGCTTTGAATAAGACACTACTCCATTTCGGTAAGTACACTCGAGACCCCTTCAGATGGGACCGCGGTACGTGATGATGACCCGCCATAGGCCAAAATTGCGGCTCATTAACATTTTCGGCTATAATCATCATCGATTCAGTTTTCGTCGGCCCTGTTTTACATCTAATTTATGTGCCTGTGGCAGTGTCGCTGGCGGTTCCAGTGCCAGTGATATCATGATGGACTACGAAGGGGCCCCGGATCAGATTCTTGGAAATTCGTAAATTGGCTCGTCGGAGATGAAAGCGCCCCTTAAACAGAGCGAAACTATCGGCCAATACATCAATTTAATGGCTTCATTGAAAGCGCTTTCGAAACACCACACAACAAAAGCAGAATCCGCTCGATTTGGAACCCATCCTCATCCCAGCTTCCCAGCTTCCCAGCTTCCCAGCCCGTTTACCTGCTTCCCAGGGCATCGAGTTGCACCTGCTTGCCTGACACTCGATATGCCCCGAAAAGGTCAGCCTGTGAACTCCGAGAGCGTCGGAGATCGACAATAACCAAAATTAAGCCAAACGAGCGTGTCAATTGGCCAAAAAACATAAGCCCCAATTGAGAGCCAAGTACTTCCGCAGAGGCCTCTGTGCCTCGGAGTGTCGTATGCCAGTTACCGTTCAATCTGATTCGATTTCCGCTGAAATAATGGCTCAATGCCAGGCCGATGTTTTTGCTCTTAAATCAAATGCGACCAAAATCAAATAATTTGTTAACACTGCCGCTTAAGTCAACAGTTAAACAATCAGCGATCGATGCCGCTGCCGCTGCCACTGCCGCTTTCAGGCCGATTGCGCCACAGACATTGACAGGCATTGATTTTTCTCTATATATATATATTTTTTTAGTTTAGTTTTGTTTGGCTTTTTAGCCATTTGAGTGAGTTTGGCCCGGCTTTTGTCTCGCTTTGGCTGTTGAACCCCCATGGGCAATTAAAGCTGCACGATGCCAAAGTGAATGTGCGACGCGAGCCGCGAAGAGCGTCGCCACCATTCGATCGCGTAAGGTCACCAGGGAGTGGGTTATAGAAATCAAACGGACCGGGAAGGAAAAAATCAGTGTGATTTTTAAACAATTTACACATGGAGTGCTTAATACAGTTTATAAAAATCAATGGGGCAGAGTTTTTAAGAGGAGAATTTGCAATAAAAATACATATTCCTAGAGGCATCTAGAGCCTAATAATTAATCAAAGGTGTGCTGCAACTTTTGGGGAAGAGTTACTAAGTGCAGAACTTGTAAAAGAATAAACTATATATAAATAGTTCAAAAAAAAATTATAGCTTTGCGAAGACTGTTAAGCTATTATATCAAGAATAATATTATTATTTAAGTTACAAAATTCCTTTAACTGATTTATGCTTATTTTAAGCATACATTTCTAACAAATTTTAATAATTTAAAACTGTATAAAATTTATAAAGGTATTACAGAGATCAAATTTTTGGTAATAAACAGACTCCGCTATGGTTATTTTAGTATTATATATTTAGTATTATATATTTCAAACAAATTTTAATGATTACACCATTTTAAAACTGTATAAAATGTATACAAAGATTTAATTTGTAGCATTAAAAAGACTACTAATTTCTTTGAGAAATTGTAAGATTTAATATTAAAATAATTTATTATTAAAATATCAGTTTGACTAATTAGTACACTTTTTTGCATATATTTCAGATAGTTTTCCCTAGTAATACATTTCTAAATTCCATATATATATTAAATGCAATTCACCCGTTTAGGAATCAACAAATTATCAAGTATATATCGAAAGTGCCCCCTTTAGCAGTTCGAAAGTAGTCTCAAATATAGTTTCCTTAACCCACGAGATCCCCATAACCCTTCTTGTTTAAACAAAGACATAAAACATGAAGTATTGACATGACTAAATCGAATGTGGCAAGAGGGTAAGCCCCCTTCCTTAAGACTTATCTAAGAACCAAGTTGAGCTTGTTTGTGGCGAGCAAACAGTTGCATTAGTTCCCAGAACAAACTCTCGTGGAGGCGGTACGGGGCTTTGATCTCGGTGACTAATTACTGAACCCAGCAAATGCCTCGTAGGTGTACGTGTCAAAAGCCGGACGGACACTGACTCGATACAGGAAGCTAAGTCGAACACAAATTAAATACAGAAAATTGAGAAAAACACAGAAAATTCGAAAAAGCTGACATCGCCTTATGCTCAAATACAAATCATCCTTGACGCATGCACACCAAAAACGGCAGCCCGAAAATCGAATAAAAAATCTCGAAAACATATATATGTATATATCGAAGGAGAGCTGAAACTAAAAACGAGATAATACAGAGGCAAACGCAGCTTCCCAAAAAATGAAACTGAAACACAACGTAGGACTGCATGCAAGGCAAGGCTGTAGACCTTTTTTGGCCACATCAACAAAAGCGGCTTTTTGAGAGAATTTTCAATATATTTTTTTCGACATTTTTTGTTGTTTTTTTTTAAGTTTATTTTGTGCAACAAAACGCCACAAACCCCCGTGCCTGTTTACGCTTTAAATTGACGTTTATTTCCAGACGATGGCGGTCGAAACCTTCGAATTTTTGTGTGTGTGCCTTAATGAGGAGTCGAGTTAATTTGGTCCAGGCATTTGAACAGGCTCACGAGGGGCATCCTCCGGCTGCACCGGGCAAGACGAGAACGAAACGAGGTGTTCACCAAGGCACCTACAGAGACACAAGGCTGTGTATCGTTGTATCTGAGTGCTGTATCCAGATACAAGTGACGTCATGGGCCTCTGGCACTGGCATTGGCATTGAAACTCACCCAAGGTTGACTCGCTGGAATCGAATCTCTCTCGCATGGCCATAAAAAGTCTCCCACGCACATACAAAAATTTATAAATAAATATAAATTAGAAACGCTGGATCGGCATTAGTTGGAGTCTGTAAAGCCGAAGTCCTCTTCGGGCTGCTTCATATGTCCATACTGCTTATCAGGACGCTTGTCCTTCCACAGGAGAAAAGGACGCCTAATGTATCTGCAGTGCTTGGGATACAGATTGGCCAAAGCCAGCAGATCCCCCGTCACCACAATGAAGATCTGTGCATAACGCACCGACTTTAGGCCAAAGAACCAGACCAGCTTCTCTTGAAAATTCATTTTTTAAAGTTTTTTTTTTTAGATATATGATCTCCGAACTTTAGAATATATGTATCTTCGGAATGAGCACTAACTCTCAGGCTGCTGGGAGCTGCTAATAACAAACAGCCTGAACCTGAATTCAAATGTGCCGATATTCCGGCCAATTACTTATGTATATTTGGCCAAAAAACCACTCATCGGCCATAAATTTGGAATTCCTAATCGAATTAAAGCCAAAGCTAATGTAAATTCAGCATTTGCAATGCTAATTCGCAAAGAACTTAAGTCGTATATATTTGTATATATATCGATTGCTGGCCATATTCAAAGATTCTCTGCAACTTTCACTCAACTTGCCGCCGCAGTCATCATTGAAAAATGTTTGCTTTCTGTTGAGTGCGAGTTTGAGGCCTTCAAAATTCTATTTCCGCCCCAAAATAATAAAGACTGCTGCGAGTTTTTTATTAACATTAGAATTGGCCATTGGTTATTAATTTGCATTCCCATTCAAAAGGCAGATTGTGGAGAGAAGAAAGTGGAAGATCTTCCCGCAAATGACTTCCAATTAGCCCGATCGGGCGAAAGGTTGTGCAGATCAAGCTAAACCCCTCTGACTCACAATAGTGTGTATTGGATAGTGTTGTGTTGGCTGGTCGGCATTCTACATACGGATCTGGAACAGTCACACACGCCCCCGCAAGTGTGTAACTGGGACACACACTATTCGGGGGTCGTAAAGCCCACTTGCTGGAGATCGCTATCCCACAATCTGAATTATTCAGGCCGGCTGAAAGAATCTTTTGCCTGGGTTTTAGTATGGATATAGTAGTCCAGAGAGTTGGGGTATTTGGTTATCAGAGCGGAAGCATCTACGGCGTTAGCTGGCGGTTTTAGGGGTGTTCTACTGTACCATAATGATCGACAACGACTCACCTCGTAACAGGTGGGGTGTACTCTCTCTCTCTCACTGTGTATAATCTCTGTGTGTGCAAGTTCTCAGTATTTTGCGCAGTTCTAATTACACTTGTTTATTGTATTTGTAGTTGCTGTGGGTTCGTTTTGTTATTATAATATACGAATATATCTCGTTCGGCACACACCAATTGCATAGATGTAGCTTATTTATTTCACTTGCCAAGTGTCGTCGCAAAAAGTTGGAGTTTTATTTCGAAGTTTTATTTCGGAATGCACATCAAATTTTAATTAGTCAACACGACAAAATCATCGAAAAACGTTTGCACAATTTAGCGAAAATTAATCACGATTTGTGTTTGAGATTTTTATGTCGCTTTGCGTGGGATTTCAGAGAACGAACGAGCAAATGGTCGTTGCCTGCTTAACTTTATTATTTTTATTTTTGATTTTATTTTTTACAGAGAAAAGAGTATCCTCATTGGCAGATGGGGCGCTGGCCAGTTCGTTTGATCTTATATAGTATTTTGATGTATATTTATTCACTGGTGAATAAGGCGAACGCGACGCAGTTTCGTAGCTGGGGAGCCTGATCCGCGAGAGCTTCCTCCGGACCAAGTGATCGCGAGCAGTGCTGGGAGCCGACTGAAGTCCGGATCTGGCCAAGATCGCTGGCAAAGCTTGGAGCACCGAGCCGAGCCGAGCCGAGCGGAGCGAGCGAGCTTGGCACCTGAGGCGGACAAGTGTAGCCGGTGCTTGGAGAGCGCGGAAGAGACTGGACGGCTCTCGCGATCAAGTTCGTGTTCTGCAGTCTTTCGTTTCGCGAATATGAATCAAATCAAGGTTCGAGTACTCGCTCGAAAACAAGTGAAACCAGATCGCCCAAACATTCTTGGGATGTTTTCCTACGCGCTCGCTGGCAAATATGAAAATATCGCTCTGCCTTTGCCCGATGATGTTCCTCCGCTGTCAACCAGTTTCCACCGGCTACTGTTCGGTGACCCTCTGCCAGCTCCAACTGCTCCTCCCCCTGCTCCTCTGCCCCCCTGCTCCTCTGCGCCCCCCAGGGCCACTCCCACTCATCAATCACTAGTCATTAAAGCCGAGCACTAATTAATTCATCTTCTAGATAGCAGCCAGCAGAGGGTGCTAATCCCTGGCCACAAAGGTAAACAATGCGTATAATATGCCCAGAACTCAGCGATGGGATAAGTTTTAAGCATAGGAATACAGTCCTACGTCGGTCACTGGAATTTTCTAAAAGGAATATTCGGGGAGAAAATCAATAGGTTTATATTATTATATTCATTTCAGGTGGAAATCTTTCATCACCATTTATAAAAAATCATTTAGATCTAGCACAAATATAAACATTAATTTGGAATAGAGTTAAATCATTAATTTTACATCATTAAAAAAAAAACCAAATTTTTACTGAATTCGAACCTCAAGAATTTTGTTTCATAATGCTAAATATTTTTTTTTAAGTTGAAAAACCTTAAATATTTCTGAAGAACCCAAGCTTACTTTCTTTTATAAAATTTAAAATTACATAAAAAGTGTAAATTACTGTTCATAAAATATAATCAATATGATTTAAATCTATAAAACATTTTAATCTATAAAATCTATAAAACCATAAATAAACTGATAATGTCTTTGTGTTTCAGAAACTCCAAATCAGTTTGGTTCTTTTCGTGGAAGTCTTCCTGTATTCGCATGTTCATATATTTGCGCGTTTAAATCCACACACTTGAATATTTGAATATCACAGTAATTAATCAAAAAGTCGGAGAAATAAGCAGCACATACAAATAAATCATCGATCGTCATCGTCGGTCAAGAAACTATAAAGCACGTCCACTGCGCCCCTTGCCCCGCTCTCGCCACTCCGACATATCGAAGGAGGGCCCCATTGGGGTTTTTAATAAAGTTGTCAACCCACGGAACTGGCGTGTGAAGCACTCTTTGAGTTTACACAATTAAAAAAAATTATTTTAATTTTGTCATCTAAAGGCATTCAAGAAAGAAGTGAAATATGTTTCTATATTCTGCATTATAAATTTTTACTTTCAAGGGAAGAAATGAATATTAAAAAGAATGAGAATATAAAAAATCATTAGATATATTTTGCATTATAACTTGATTGACTTTCATGCGATGAACTGTTGATAAATAGTTTATATAATAATATAATTCAATAAAAATTCCTTATGTCTATTTATATATTTAAAACGAAAACAATAAGTGAAAAATATAAGAATATAAAATGTAATAAAGATCTTAAAGGCAAATATGATATGTTTTTATATTTATAAACAGATAAATTCATTGACTTTTATGTTTAGAAATATAAATATTGTTCTAAATAATAAAATATACCTAAATGTAATTGCTTTAAGTTTTTTAATCCATTTTAAACTAAAATATACTAAGAATATAAAACGAAGAAAGATAAAACAAGAATAATTTATACATTGTGTTATTTTATTCATTGAAATGGAAACACTTTACTACACAGTGATGCCACAACCATTTCTGTGCATTTAAAGTCATTTGACATTAATGTCTAAAAAATATGCTATTACAAATAAGAAACAACACCCACAAATAATTAATTTCATTTTTTTTTATTATAATATATATTTTTTCCCCCATTACTTTTCTTGCTAAATAAAGTCATGACCATCAATTTTTTTTTTTTTTTTACGGTGTACCTATTCATTTTGATTTTTTATGGTTTTGTCAAGTGTACACTTTGCATTTCGAGTGTTTAATTGTGCGCCGCATAACGGTAAAACGGAGCGAAGGCCAGGCAACTTCTCGGACACCCCTTCGAAAATTTTCTTTTTATGGCCCATTTAAACGCGTTTTATGAATGAAAAGCGGGATGTGAAAAGCTCTGGCATCTCCCCTGAGCTTCGCTTTTAAGCCCCTGGGAGAGCTTTGCGCGGAAACCTGAAAAATGCGCTGAGCTTTAGTGCGAAAAACACATTTTCACCAGCCCAGCGCGCACACACATTTTCCCATTCAGTTTGTTGTTCTCGCTGCGTGCGGTTTGTGTTTGTTTGTTATCACGAATTTGTTACCTATAAATTGTTCAAAAATATAGTTTGCCAGCACGGATGCTTTTTGCCAAGTATTTGCAAACCCATAATCCGTATTTAGTGCCTAATTGGTATTCAAAAGTGAATGTCCAGCCGAAATAAGAGTGGGGAAATGGCATCATTATTTGGCCAGGCCAAAAACGGGAAGCCCCTGCTGTGTGATATAAGGCCGTAAAAAAGCTCCGCGACAAGTGAGTCCGAGCTTTCCTCCCGTTAGTCGTGCTCATCAGCTGACCCGAAGCAACAACAAATAGAGCGCGGGAAGGACAACAACCAACAACAACGCTGCTGAGTTTCGCGCTAAAAATAACCAAAGTTCATGGTCAACGTCCTGGAAGAGAGGACAAAGGATAGGCAATCGCAAAACCCAGTCGTCACTGATTTTCGCATGCCAAAATGGCCCTGATTCGCTGCTGCTTCGAGCCGCCGGAATTGCCGGAGTTCTTCGACAGTTTCGTGCAAAAGTGCACGGATCCAAGTTGTAAGTATAGTTGTAAGTTGGATAGAAAAAACCTTCGCATTGTGGAAAGGCTCTAGAAGCACACTAAAAAGAATACAACACATCAACAGAACTAAGTATTTAATTAATATTTAAATATTTAGATTAAACGAGTTTTTTTAAAGGAACTTTAAAAAACTTAAATAAATGTAATAGAATATTTAAACAGCATTAACAGTATATATAGGAAAGAAAATCAACACTAGGTTGGCCTTTGATTTTATGCCTACAATCTGGCTTAGACCAGACAAACGAGTTATTTGTCCCTAAATTCTTGTAGCAACAACTATTTACATTTTTATGCAAAAAATTACAAATCTAAATTCGTTCGATGCAGATTCTGATTTAAGTAGCAACATGATAGGTAAATCAAGAAATCAAGTAAATTTAAACTGTTGCACAAATTTGATTACTTAATAATTAATAACTGCTTCAAATATAGAAAGCTTAATAATTAAAGCATTAGTCTAATGCCTAAACTTAAAGTAATATTAAGAAACAAATTATTGTAATACTGTCTAGGCACAGTGGGCAAATTATTCAGACTTCACCGTTTCAAATATTCAGCCGGCAAATAAGCACGGGCACACTAAACGGTGCTTATCGATAAAACTTATCGATAACTGCATTGTAGTATTTTGTATTTTACACAATTTGACTTCCGCGATTCGGGTTTCTACTGCATTCCTACATTCCCATTGGAAATTTGACAATGATGATCTGTGAATGTGTAGAACTCTTTTACATTTTACTTGCAATCGGCTTGCAATCGATTGTACCTACCATCGATAGTGCAATTTTTGTCTTTGACCGGAAGAATGAAGAAAAAATAAAAAATAAAAAGCTAGAAACAAATGTGTAAAAAATAAAAAAAAAAAATCTTAACAAAAATAACAATTTATTAAGTTAATTTTTGATTAAAAGATTTCCATCAGTTTATCAATATCTTGGAATAAATTTTTAAATTACTTTTTATAAAAATAATTCTGTTGCTGGTACTTTTAATCAATTCTTATAAATTTAAAATAATTGAATTCTCATGTAGAATTTACAGTTGGGAGAGAGAGAGCATAACTTAACACGGCGTGAGCGTAACTTAACAGAATTCTCTCCGTGGGGAACTATCGATAAAAAGTAGCCAGTTTTGACGGGAAAAATTCCAAATTGGCAGAACTGCTCGCCTCTAGTGCCTCCCCCACCGCCCCTCGCCTAACTAACTTTAAGATACTCTTTGACAAAAAACCCACAACAAAGAAAAAAGTCACGAAGCTGGGCAGTTTTATCGCAGCGTTTTATTATCTAATGCCGCGATAAAGACCCCAAAGAAGCGAGTTACGACGCCAACATGCCTGGTAAGCAATTAGGAGAGCGCTTGGCGTGCCACGGACCATTGAGCGGAGTGACCTCGCCGCGAAAAACACACAACACCTGGCCATTGGCCAATCCGGCCAATCGGCAGGGAATGACGACACCTACTAATCGATGGCGGCGTCGGTGACCGGAGTGGAGTTGGTGGGAGCAAGGGGTCGGGACTGCACAGAAAGGGTTGTGCGTTGGTGCGATGAGCGGCAGAGCCAATCACTCAAATCAAGCCGGATGGATGGACGAAGGGGCGGCGCGCGAACAGAACAGCGAAACTATAGTCCACTAGAGCAATTATCGCGATAAGATTAAGCGGAAAATGGTGGTCGCACCCAGTCGAGTCGGTTTTCACACACCACACACACGCTCGCGCCAGCGGAGTGAGCGGGTGGCGCCATGTTCACCTACCGCTGCATCCACGTCTGCCTGCCAAATCCCTCTAATCGCTGTGCCTTTCCCTGCGCCCTTCTAGGCTGCTGCGGCTGCTGCTCGGCCCTGAGGCCGCGCTACAAGCGTCTGGTGGACAACATCTTTCCGGTGAATCCCGAGGACGGGCTGGTCAAATCGAATATGGAGAAGCTGACCTTCTATTCGCTCAGTTCGCCGGACAAGTTGGACCGGATTGGAGAGTATCTGTACCAGAAGGCCACCAAGGACATCAACAGGAAGCGCTACAAGTGAGTAATTAGGATACGAATATAAAGCCTTGTGTCTATATCAACTTTAAATGTTTTGCAGGCTGGCCGAGATTGCCATGGAGGCCATGGACCTGCTGCTGCAGGCGTGTCATGCCCAAACGACGCTCAATCTTTTTGTGGAGTCCTTCCTGCGCATGGTGCAGAAACTGCTCGAGGATTCGAACCCCAACCTCAAGATAATGGCCACGAATTCGGTAAGGTTACTACTTTAGACCCCACTGGAGCCTGCTTCTATAACGCCTCTGCTTCCATAGTTTGTGAAGTTTGCCAATATTAACGAGGACACGCCTTCCTACCATCGTCGCTATGACTTCTTCATCTCCAAGTTCTCCTCGATGTGCCACAGCGATGCGGCCAGCCTGCGGGACAGCTTGAGGCTGGCAGGCATCAAGGGATTGCAAGGTGTTATCCGGAAGACCGTGTCCGATGACTTGGTGGAGAACATTTGGGAGGCGCAGCATATGGAGAAGATTGTGCCCTCGCTGCTGTTCAACATGCAGGTAGGTCTTCTTTTGCAACCAGACTCTATTTTGTGCCCGCTCGGAGATGACCTGACCCGATGAGACCCATTGGCCAATTCATTCAACTAATTTCAATGTATTTTGCATTTCGTTTTCCGTGTATTTTGTTAATGCAAACCAAACCCAACCAAAAACCAATTACAACAACACAACCAACACACAACAACAACAAATAACCAAAACAGTTTTGTGTAAACGTTATGTTCGTGAAGAAAAATTTACTGGCGGTAATAATAATAATCTCGAATCGAATTACATATGCTTAAGCTTGCTGTCTTAGCTCTAGTCCGTAGCGCAGTTACTAATCTATTTCTCTATCGCTGCAGTCCGGCGATCTGACGCCCGTGGAGGATGCCACCAATGTAACGCCACCGGCCCTGGCCGAGGAAGTGCTACGCGAGTTGGTGGGACGCGCCTCTTTCGGACACATTCGTAGTGTGCTTAAGCCGCTGCTGACGTAAGCACTACACCCGGAAGCATAGCTAGCAGCAGTCGTTAATCTTTCATATTTACAGCCACCTGGACCGTCATGAGCTGTGGGTGCCCAACACCTTTGCGATTCACACGTTCCGCATCGTGATGATCTCCATACAGCCGCAGTACTCGTACACCGTGGTGGAGACGCTCATGCAGCATCTGGACAACAACTTCAAGTCCTCGCCGAAGACGCGCACCTCGCTGGCCGTTGTGCTGTCCAAGATCATTGCCATTGCGGCGGGCGAAAGTGTAGGTCCCTCCGCCTTGGACATCATCAACAATCTGTTAACCCACCTACGGACGAGTGTTAGCACCACCAGCGAGATCACGCCCGAGGAGTCTCAGTACCAGGAGGCGCTGATCAATGCCCTGGGCGAGTTTGCCAACCACCATCCCGACTACCAGAAGATCGAGATTATGTTGTTCATTATGAACACGGTGCCGGACCTGTCCAAGAAGAGCAAGGGCGACCAGATGCTGCAGAACATCCTGCTTAAGTCTCTGCTTAAAGTCGGCACCCAGTACAGCACTGTCTCCTTCGAGAAGGCCTTCCCAGCCTCCTTCCTGCAGCCGCTGCTCAAGATGGCGCGCGCTCCCCACGACCCCACGCGCATGGTGGTGATGCAGATCTTCCAGGCCCTGCTCGACCGCCACCAGAACGAGAAGGTGCTCAGCAGCGTCAGTGTCAAGCCGTATCCGGCTCTGTCCCAGGAGCCTCCCTCGCGTTCCGACATCATCTTCACGCACAAGTACGGCGCCAACATCATGCAGGCCCTCATCGACAGCATGGCGTTATCGGATCGGGTGGACGCCCTGTCCTCTAGCTACAACACCGCCGCCCTGCTCATCGTCGAGATGTCGTGCAACGAAACCGTGCAGGAGTTTCTCCTGTTTATCTTGGGGTGAGTGAGGCTGCGCCCACAGATCGAACTCCCTGCTGATGCTCCATTTTCCCTTTATTAATAGAATCCAGCAGGTGGCCAGCACCACGGAAGCCCTGGGCACAGTGCACAAGTGCAACCTGCACATCATCGCCATTGGCCTGCTGGTGCTTATTTCACGTGTGAGCGGCATTAACAACCTACTGGACTACGCTCAGAAGATCGTAGACGCGCGGCGCGAGGAAGCCAGCCACTATCTGCCACCGTTGCTGGAACCGAAGAAGATGGCCAACAAGACCTTGAATCTGTCGCTGCCTCATCTCGCCATCGATAAGCTGGCCCTGGGCGAATGCCTTCAGAATGCGGGCATGGACGCCCAGCGGCTGAACACGGGCGCGCCCTACGCGCTCAATCAGACGGATCATCCCGGTCACCGGCACTCGTGGGTGGAGTCGGTGAGCAACCAATTGACGCAGCGCAACAGCTCCGCTGATCTGACCGTCTACAACGGCGATGTGGATAGCGTGAGCAGCTCGCCAGGTGTGTGCAAGAAGCTCCTGGCGCCCGAATTTAACTTTGATGCCATGAAGCGGGCCCTCGCCGAGCCTACGGAGGCAGCAAAGCGAGAGCTGCGCGAGCGTCAAATGCAAATTGTTCGCACATTCCGCGAGGGCGAGTTCGACGATCTGATGAGACGCACCGAACCGAAGGTAAGTTGAGAGCTGTTACGTCCAGAAATCTGTGGAGTACTATTGAATACGGCTCCAGAAGAGGTTATATTTTGGAAGTAATTAATTTGAATAGATATCAAATTTAAACTAGGATAGGTTTAGGCCTAATCATCATTTGAGCGAATGTAAGAGAAACGTTGAAATCACGCCATTTTCCCCAAATAATTCCATAATGTTTCGTTAGTCGTCGGCCATCTTTGTAGTATTTTCCAGTGAGCGCACTATAATTATAGAATTTGAAGGTATAACATTTTTTTCTATTCATAAGTGACATATAATGTATTTACCCTTGTGCACATTTTCCAAACCACCAACCACCTTCACCATGATTACTAACGCAATTTCCGTCTCCAACATCATTATCCCGATCAACTGTCGTAAACTTATATCCTTGATGATAACTCAGTGAATCTCCAGCAGTTCCGGTATATGTTCCCAGAGATTTAAGTTCATATTCTTCCTCCTCACTGCCAACGATAAAATCGTCGTAATTAGCGTAGGCAGTGCTTCCATTGACATCTTTCAGCTGTATGTAAAGTTCGTGGCGTTGTGATCGAGTCATTAAGTGCAACTTTTCCAAACCGATAAAAAACTCTCCAGTTAAATCCCCGAATCCGTCCCTGTAATCATTCCAGGTGCGGTTAAAGTTTTCGCTTCCGTCGAAGCGACTGAGAACAACAGTCCATCCGGGGGTAACCGAAACGCAGGGAACTTTAAATGGTGGGGTTCCCCGAAGTTTAATCTGGTAGATGCCATTGGGAGTGCCACTCGGACATGTGTCGGGCAGATTAAGCTCTCTTTCCTTGCACGTCTTGAGCTGATCACTTATCTCGGAGATCCTTGCTGCGGTAGTGTTCAGTTGATCTTGGAGGTCACGAATACGTTCGTCTTTTTCCTTGATAACGTTTTCGCTGTCTATAAGTAGTGTTTTAGTATTTTCCGACTGCATGTGCAAGTCATGAACGATGCTTTCCAAAGAGTCTATCTTGTCTCTAAGCTCGTTACTCGCATCAGCTCCTTTCTTCAAGCTAACGAAATGGTCCAGGATCGGTTTTAAAACTGAAAAACAATATCCATTGCACTGGTTTTCAATCGTCGGTTGTTCTTCAGCAGTTCGGGGAAGGACTTGGTCTGCATCATCGCTGGGAAGGGAAAGGGTTCCCTGCAGCAAAATACAAATGGCTATTGCAGTACTCAGTTGGAACATGACTTTCCGGTTGAAGATTCGAAATAAAACTGATTCTGCGGCGAGATTGATTGACGTGTACTTCTGATTAATATTTTGCCTACAGGAAAGCTTTTTTCAATATTATAATATATATGTACTTTGCTTTATTGAGTATATATCAGCCCGCAGGGTGCCTGATTGGTTGCCAGAAAGAAAAAGCGTGCTGTATTTAAAGTGTTTGTTTTTTAACCCGTTGTATAAACATATATAAAATAATATTTAAATGAAATCAAAATATTAATATTTGTTTCATTTTTCAGCACGATCTCATCCAGAACCGCCTGAACGAGCTCTTCAACTCGCTGGCCGTGGAGCGTCAGATCACGCAGAGCGACACCAAGGCAGCCCAGCTGCAGGCCAGCAACGAGAAGCCCATCTACGAGACGAACTTCCCCGAACTCTTCTACTATTAAACTACGATCCGGAGATACCATCCGGCGAATATACTCTACTCAATCCATCTATATCGATAGCCTTGAATGCGAATTTGTTTGGTGTGCGTATGGGAATCCTAGTTAAATCCAATTAAATTTTTCGTTGTTAAATGCAAACAATTGAATTGTTAAACATCAGCCTGCATATGTACTTTGAATTAATTGTTATACAAATATATTATTAACAGTATTATGAAGTACGTCGAAATTTAGGTGAAAAATGGAACCTTGTGACAAAGAGAGCTCGAGAAAATCATCATCTTGCGGCCACAAATCTAGAAAGGCGATTAAAGCTAAAGAAAAGAGTTATTGCTGGACAAAGAACAGCGCAGGGCGCAATCCATTTTTCCATTACCTCGCCTATTTCCGGAAGTGCAACAAGGCCGGGCTGTGCAATGTGTCATCGAATAAAGTAGCCCTATTGGCCGGTCGCCAATGGACGAGTATGAGCCCAGAAGAGCGTGAACCCTTCATTAATGCTGCGAAAACTTCCAATTACACGTATCGGCCGCGTAACAAAAAGGTTAACTTCCTGCTGGGAAGCCTACAAGAGTACGTGGAGGGGGGAGAGTGTCAAGCGCAGGCCCTGTGGAACCTGATGAGAGGCATGAAGACCTGGCAGCAGTATTCCGTGCTAAATGATTCAATAACCAAGTAAAGCGAAACGGCAGCTGCTTAAATCAATAGTTTAAACTTTAATAAATGATCGATCACTCGAAAAGGTATTGGTTACACTGTGCGTACATGGAGCGAGTAAAAAATGTGTTTGGGACAATAGTTAGATGCGTTAACCGTACGTACGTAATTCGAACACGCTTAAATGTATCTTAGTTACTTTGCCGCGTTTCCTTTGTTACTTAAACATAACAAACAATCTTAAAAGACGGCGATTTTACAAACTATATGATTATGTATATATGCAAAAGTTGCGATTGTGCGAGGGCACGATAAAGAGCGCGTCTACTGTAAACAAGTAGATGATGATGACAGTGTAAGTTGTTGGATACAAGATAATTTTGTGATGTAAACGATTTACAAAAATATACTATAGTTATATAGATCTGATGCGTATGGCAAAACTATAGCCGATATTGTGTAAATCAGATCGGTTAGCAACGAATTTACAATTACAAGTACGAGGCCCGAACGGGCAGCGGAAAAATGAACAGAAAATGGTGGTAGTGGTGGGCACTGGTAGTGTTTAAGCGCGCTCAGCACGCCAAATCGCCTATGGCGTCCGTCTCGGTGCTGGCTGCACGCCACGTAATCCTGGGCCGCGGAGCCGGAGACGACGGCGTGGAAGCCTCAGAGTCGCCTATAAAGACCGCCGAATCGTCGGCACTGGACGGGGTCATCGGCCGTTCGCAGTCCGCTCCAATTTCCGAAATGGGTATGGATAAAGATGTCGTCCTCGCGTCCTCGCTGTGCGGCACAATCTCCTTGAAACTCTGGTTCGGCGGCATCACGACCAACATGTTGATGGAGATAAGCAGCGGATGTACAAGTTTCGGGTCAAGTATCATCAGTGGCACCTCCTCGTTCTTCTCCAGACTGAGCGAGCATATCTCCGAGGTCTGGGTGAACACCGGCTGCCGTTGGGCATTGATCGATGTCACCGTCGTGCGGATCATGAACTTGCGCTTCGTCTGCAGGCTGAGCACTCGCTCGTGCTCGTGCCGGTGGTGGCGACGAATATTCAGTCTACGCGAGTCCATAATAAGAATGAGATCCATGCCGAAATTGAAACCCGTCCAGCGCCACTTCTGGTAACCGGGCTCAAGTAGCAGGCGGCCGCAGCGCATGCAGTTCTCAAAGAACTGCTCGTCGTCCATATGATGGGGACTGCTGTGGACGCATAAGGAAACGATTAGAATTGCAAGGGCGAAGACTTTTAGTCTCTTACCAATCCTCCTGACCATGGTCTATGCGCAGCAGGGCATCCCAGTGGTTGTGGATGTGCCGATAGAGCCACTCCTTGGGTATGATGTTGTCGTTGTAGATAATCTTCAGATCCATGTAGTGGTTGGTCAGGTACTGAGTGCGCAGTTTCTGGAAGACTTTTACGTAGGGCTGTCCCTCGGGCGTGGCGAGAAACGAGCGCTCCTCCATGCGGTTGGTGAAGTACGTCCACTGGACAACGTCCACACTGGGCGTGTGCGTTTCCACGCCGGCATTGGTCAGGCGCTCTTGTGTCTTTAGCGCCTCTGCCCTCTGCACAGGATCCTCGGGGTCGTAGTCGGGATGCAACCGCAGGAACATCCACGTGCGCAGTAGAGTGTAAAGTGAGAACTCGGTTTGCATCACATACAGGTCATGACTGCCGGTCAGAGCGCTCATCAGTTCGATGGAGATGTGTCTCAGCAGGTTTGGCTGCTTGCTGTAGATGCTCAACAGGTTGATTTGAAACCACTGAAACGTGGACTTTTTCACACCCACCACACCGTACTGGCAGGCAGCCTCATAGTACTGGATAGCGGTCTCGGGACTGATGGTGTCTACCATCACCTCGGCGCATTTGTCGATGATCCCATCCAAGTGGAACAGCGTGGCCGTGGCCAGAACTGGGATCACGTCCGTCGGCTCGATCTCGATCTCGTCAGAGTACATCGATCCGAATACAGCATCCAGGCTGGCCACGGTGATCCGATCGTCGAGGATCGTGATCTGCACGAATTTCTGCTGCGCCTCCCGCCACGTCCCATTAAACATAGTGTAGAAGTAGGGACTCTGACTCAGATAGACCTTGTGCAGATGCCACACCTTATCCAGAGCCATCACGGACACATCCGAGTTCTTTTGCTCCTTAAACAGAGCCTTGTATATGTACTGTGTGGTGGTCAGCAGCTTTTTCCTGAGAATAGCATAGATATTAGTAAGTACGTTAGATTCCCTAAGCTTAGCTTAGTTAGCTTCGCTAAGCACTTACTTCTTGGGCAGTGTCGCGTCCAGCTGGGCCTGCTCATCCTTGCCCAGTGAGGAGTCCGTGCTGCGCTTCCGCTTCCGCCGATTGACAAACACATCGGCCACGTTCATCTGCATGGAGCCCACGATCTGACCCATGGCTCGGCGCAGGAATTTGAAGTCTAAAAGAAGCGAGAATCAAATTTAAAACTATATATATAAATACAGCCATGGGTTTGCTACGATTAAATGTAAGTTATTTCGGTTGGCAATAGAGCGAAAGGCCTCTTTATCGATCTGTCAGGTTGCGTGTTGATAGCGTCCCCCCAATGGAACCGGTTGACCCACTTTCGTTCCGCCAAACTGTAACGCAGTAACGCTGTAATGGTGGGGAAACCTTTACTGGGTGGGCGAACAGCCGTGTGGGTGACACTCTAGACCCCAGAAACCCCATGGAAAGCGCATCCATTCATCAATGATGATGATGTCATGGCAGCACCGCCCAATCCCCAGCTTAACGATACTTGTAATCAAACCCCACGCGAGAGGGGCAACGCATAGTGTCGGGAAACTTGTAAAGCGTGTCTAGATGATAAACATTTTGATGTTTATCTAAACAATTATATGTCTAAACTGCTTTCAATAACTCTGTCATTAAGATATTTTCTGTGAATCTTTAGTTTAGATAAGGTTTTCACCCGTCTAGATGGAGAGATACAGACGTTAAAGTATTTTAAAAGCAGCCTTGGTTTTCCGCTCTGTGATTTCATGATTAATCTTAACAAAGTAACGATTAAAGCGTAGAATTTTAAATCTAAGAGCTGGAAATATCAAAACTTAACACTTATTCGCTATCATAAACGTACAAATTTATAGCCAGTAATGATTTTATCAGAATTTGCCTTTTTCATATCTAAACACCACCGAATAATTGTCATAGAACCTATGAAACCCAACCCAAAATTATTTTCTAGAGCGCCAAGTGGCGGGTTGTTAATTAAACATTATTATGGGAACGAATATTTGTACATCCATACACGAATAGTGCTTTCACTATAACAGAATTGATAAGATAGTTGTATACACATGTATGCATATCATTGAATGTCAAGCCATCAGCTGGAGATTAAACTATATTAATAAGTATCATTAAATCAAAGCATAAAGATAGGGATTAAACCGTAACTAAAACTAGACAAGTTTTATTACTATAGCTTTGGTTGAAAATGACTTTTAGCGCTTTTACTATTCGTATATATTTCAGGACTTATTTTAAATAGTAATAATAAATACATACATATACACAAATTTACTTGAAGCTGCCAAGTAAATGCTAATTGAATTCTTAATGAATTTTCTATTAAGCTTTGAATGTAGATACACGATACCTTAGACTCTGAGTCCATTACAATCGCAGTCACCATTTAGGCGGAAAATCTTGGGAAAAACTCACCATTTGTTAAGTGGTGCTAATGTGGCAACTAGCACACCTGGCCAAAGCCAGAGGAATGGTGCCTAATGATTAGAAAATCATACCTGTTTTCAGAATGCAGCTTTCGGGAAATTGCGACCCTTGTTTTACATTTTTCAAATATCACTAGAAAATCTCTATAATGGCCTGAACTCCATTATAGCGACAAACATTTTCGGGTAATGTGACTGGGGGGACTCTATAATTAGAACGAGATCAAACGAGCGGCGATTCCATGAGCATGTTTGTGCTGGAGCTGGACGAACGGACGTGTGTTGTAACCATGTCAAGGCCGCCACGGAAGCCACTGCTGCCCATAAATAAACAAACGAAACGAATGAACGCGCGTTAGCAATATTGGCTGGGCTTTCGTCACCTCGCCGCGTATGGATCGCATTGATATGGACGACCAGACATACAAGACAGCCCCCCGGCCCAATAATCACCCGATGATTATCTCAAATACATTGAGACCCATCTGAAAAACCGATGGGGAGGAGCGAGCCAAGGTGGGGAAAGGCCTGGGGGGTGGGGCTTTCCAACCAGATGTTAGGTTTGAGTTTGTTTTGGTGCGGCGCAGTTCCGAAAACAAAAGTAAACTATCTTTAAAAACCGGTTTTTGCCGCAGCATGTATGTCTTATAAGACCAAAACAAGGCGGCGGTTGCAGTGCTTCAAATTACGTCACCGTTTGAAGCCAGGAGAGCGCAGAAGAGCAGTAGAGAGAGAGAAATACTGAAAAGAGTGTCGCACTTCTAAATATATTTCGAGTTTCCCCAAGTCGTAAATCTGCAATTTGAGCAAAGAACTGCGCATTGAAAATCAGGGAGTAAAACCCAATACCATTTTAATACCAAATACTCCCAAGAAAACTAAAATTGTACAATTCAAAACATACTCTCAAAATATAGTTTTGAAAAATGTAAACTAGTTTCTATGCTATTAGGAAAAACTGAAGAGAAACCTGTTTTTATTTGCAAGCGGAGATGTTTTATAAACTGTATATACCATTAAAAACATGTCTCTGTAAGATATATTTATTGTAAATGTGATAACTGCAATCTCAAATATTTAAAAATTTAAAGAAAGCTACATTTTGTAAAGGTTTATAAGCCAAAACCTGTCAATGCCTGGAGTTCATGCGTCTCTGGGCCTTGAATAAACTTTAACAAATATGTTGAAACTAGTTTTAATTCCATTTAAACATCTGGCTGGCTTATTTTTTTGTTTGGAATAGGTTATTGCACTGAACCGTAAATGTCTATTGCAACCAAGGTAAAACTTATTTGTTTAGAAAATGTAGAATGTTTTGAATGTTTGTTTTTGTTGAAGGAATAAAAATAAAACAAATATTACACAAAAAAAATAATATAAAAAAAAAGAAAAAAGTTAATGTTGCCCAAGGAGTTAACGGCTAAATAACGTAGAATTTCGTCGAAAGAAGCCAACAAGCATGGGCGGACGGGAGTGGGACTCGAACTCACTCTCACTCGCGCGTTTTCTTCGGGATTCCAGGCACCTTAGACAACTGAGCTAGTGCAGCTAGAAAAATGTGGGTGTCGGAGAGCACAGATATCTACATACACATATACATATATGTATTTATATGCTGTCGGCTGTTCCCTAGTTCGGTGAACCTTTCCGATCAGACCTTTCTCCGACTTTTTGCTGGGAAATCAGCTGTTTGGGGCTGCTGAAAGCATGTTGATTCGCACTATTTACGACTGCCTGTTGTTTGGCGCTGATAACAGCAGCAACAGCGTTTGGAGATATGAGGACCGGACCACCAACTTTTCCCTATTCCCTTTTCGACTCTCCCCCATTTTCGTCTCTGCGGAGTGCAGTTAATCTGCGGCTATAAATAGCAAACAAAAGTGAATTCGGCGTGTGACGTTGTTGGAAAATGCAGACAGGCGGGTGGTGGAGAGTTCAAAGGGGAGGAAAGCAAAAAAGAGCGAGAACAAGAAACACGAGAGAACAACGGCGCGAACGAAACGAAAGACGCAAAATGGGGGAGGCGAGAGGTACACACACGCAAAAGGCAACTGATAAACGAACTTACTGTAAATATGCAGTTACACTTCCGCGACTTTATATAACTGCAGTTGCACTCCACGTTCACCACAGGTGTTGGGGTAAGTAACTAAACACCAACAAAAATCCTCCGCGTATCCGTGGTCGTGCAATTTAAATCATTTCATTCCAGTTCGCAATATATCTCTGTTTGTATGCAGTTGTTTTCGACGCACTCCCGCTCACGACCGTTACAAACGAGTAATTTTGATTTTGAGAAACACTTTGACCAAAAACAAACATTGGAGTCCCGACCTGTGCTGCCAATTTGGATTTTTTCCCGCCAAAACTGGATTTTTTTTGAGGGCTAACAGCGGGAAAAATTTGTGAATTGCGGGAATTTTAAAAAGCGGGAATTCTGGTATTTATCGATAGTTTCATACTTTATCACGGAGAGAATTTGTTAGGTTACGCTCACGCCGTGTTAAGTGACGCTCTCTCTCTCCGATCTGTTAATTTCTACATGAGAATTCGACCACAAACATAAGAATTCGACCCCTAACATCTGTAAACATGTAGAACCGTTCTGTAACTGTGGCAAATGCAAACTGCAATCATTAAAAGCGTAACAGTAAAATGTAAGCCTACGTCCAGGAAGGGGGAACTGCGAGGATCCTAAGGAATAATATTTATAATCAGCAGGATTTCCCATTAAACCACTTGCGACGAAGTTTCCCAAAATCCAGATGATGAATCTTCCAATTTATGTTTGTAGAAAGTATTCATTTGTATGGATGTATGATTTGATTTTCACTTTTTCGGGACTTCAACTATAGATAATAGATATTGCTTGCATTCACATTGCCCATATTTGTGTTTAGTTCTTTAGTATAAATTATTAAGAAACCCTCGTGTGCTTTTCAAAGTAATATTTGATAACTAATAATAAAATATTAATGGTTTATTTGGAACTTTGCAAAGGTCAACTTCCATGAATATTTATATATATATTTTTTATACATTTGTTTTTAGCTTTTTAATGGATTTTAAAATCATTTTTAAGCATTTTTCTTCATTCTTCCCGTCAATAACAGCTTTTTTGTTGGTCAAAAGTTGGCAGCACTGATACGCATAACGATAGTACATTGATTTCTGCCACCTCTAATGCACTCCCTCCTGTGACAATGTGGCCGCAATTGCACCCAGTGTTCATTTTGAGTGGAATCAGTGCTGCTAGATTAGCATATTCCTAGCCAAATCTTTAAAATGGAAAACTTAATAAGATAGCTTTTGCTCAAAGCCTTATTTTATTTACACTTGCAGGGTATACTATTTATAGTCAGAAGTTTTCAAAACAAATAAAGCAATTTCCTACCTTATAAAGAAAAGTCCTTCAATTTTAAAGCTATCTAAATAATAGTTTGCAGATAGTCTTTAAATTTTAGTATTTTAATAATGTAAAAAATTTTAATTTTATAAAAATACGGCGACTACATCATATAGCTGTCATAGGAGTGATATAAAATTGTTTAGAAAATAGTTTTGTTTTGCCAGATTTCTATATATTTTCATATACTTTGGGCCACTTTTTTAATTACAAATTATTATTTTTAAATTATTTCATATTGAAATTACACTTTAATCAAATTAAAATTCGACAAATATGTCATATAGCTTTCATAGGAACAATAGGGAAATTTCTAGAATAAAATTACAACTTCACTGTTTTTCAGCATATTTTCGATTTCTACGAGAATTATCGAGTTTTTATTGATTCCGAAGTTTGGGTTTAATTTTTGAATGATAGGATGATTATAAATTGATGAGAAATTTATGCAACAATACTTTATAAGTTAGATGTGTTTCAAGATATTTTCATCTACTCGGAGTTATTTTTTAATATCTCTGAATTTTGCTTATAATTTTAAAGATATCGGATGACTATATATGACTAATTCTAATTAATATTACGATAAATAATTTACGATTTCAACTTGTTTATTATATATTCAACTCTATATATATTTCAACATAATTTACAATCAACTTGTTCAAGTAATCGCCCCCATAAACGCTGCCAGTGCTCCAAAACATCCCAATTAGTGTAACCTTGCCGCGCGGGATTTTCGCACTAGCGAAGAAAAGTCTCACATTTTCTCGTTGCGCAGCAAATAAAATTGAATACACCAAAAGCAAAAAACGAATTGGACTTGAAAACCCGAACGCGTTGCATTACTAAATACAGCGAAGGTGGGCCAAATAAGTGAAACGAAAACAATTGCCAAATCAGTTGCATAAAACGGCCAAGTGGAACATTTTCGCCTAGCAGCCGTGAAAAGTGGCACACAATAACAATTCCACTGTGTGTGTTTTTGTGTTTTCGCTCTGGTGTTTTCGTGGTGGTGTTGGTGCAGTAAAAGCACACAATTAATGCGTGATTTTCCGTTCGCCCGTATCTTTTGCAGTTTGTGGGGCGTGCAATGTTCAGGATCCATCTGAAAATGGGTCCGCAACGCAACCAGCTCCACAGCACCGCCGCCGCCGCCAGCAACAACAACAATGGCGTCGCCGGGGGAAGCAGCAGCGGCGGAGGAAACCGTCACCTCAAGGAGTTTACCTGCTGCTTCGGACTCCATGTCCACACGGCCACTCTGATGATCGGCCTGTGGCACCTGGTAAGTTGACCTTTTGGGGCTGAGGAAATGCAACTATGTTGGGCGTATACACACCTGTACTCGCTTGCGTCTACGCCGCCACCCACGCATGCAATTCGTCAGTGGGCTGTGCGAAAATTTGACCCTGTTCAGTGTCACGGAGGGGAAAAATCAATTGGCAAGCCGCCGAGTCACTGTCAAACTGTACGAAGCCAGTAACTCTTGTAAAAAAAAGTCGCAGCTTTCCCCGCCTGTGACGTCAATGGGGTTTTATTTTTTGCATTTCTCTATGAGCTGGCGGCTGATGCGTCAGCTGATAATCAAAATCGTCTACGGAATTAGATCAAAATCCATTTAGCAGAAGTTTTATTAGATACAAAATCAAATGAAACTAACCTTTCACAATTCCGAGACTGTGCATGCCATTGCTTAACACTGAGAGAACTTTTTCGGCAGTTTATCAATCAAAAACAAAATTAATATAAGCTTTAGGTAGTTAATAATTTAATATAAATAATAAACGGAGATTTCACTGTTCTACTAAACTTAGTAGTATTTTGCATAGTTTTAAAAAATGTAGATGGAAATGATTACATGCTTTGAGAAACAAATATTTCAGAGCAAATATAAAATGTTTTAGAGATGTCACTAAATGTAAACTAAATGTAAATACTATAGTATAGAACAATGGCTCGTTAAAACCCTGCCTTACGTTCTTTTCTCTGTACACCGTTCGTGTGCATACACTGATCCCGCACATTTTCTCCTAATGCCTTTCCTCCTGCTTTGATATCGCTTCTTTATTGCGGCTCAGGTCACGTTTTGCTGCAAAACTCTATTCACATGCGGCCCTGATTGCAGTTTGACAAGCACTGGAGGAGCTATCAGTAGCACCTACTGGCAATCTCGGGGTTCTCTTTGTTTACTTTCTGTATATTAGAGATAGTTGTAGCGGCTTGTTGATTTCCAGCAAATCCGAAAATCGAAGCCCATTGTTGTTGACTCACTGCGATTGCAGATAAGCTGCGGCATAATGTTTCCTAGGCAAGCAAAAATAATGGAAAAATGCTGCATCAAAGGTTGGCAAGGCCAGGAAGGCCTTCAACTTGAGCAACAGATGCCTTGAGATACTGCGATACTATATCGTATATCCAGCTATGGCCATTTGTGCAAACAGTAACGAGATACAAAACACTCGTTTCTATGAGCTGTTTCAGTTATTTTTAAGAACTACACGTACCCCACGACGAACGATGCGAAAATATTTACTCTTCAGAAGAGGGTTTACCCTCTATCTTTCTTCTGGAGGAACATTCCTGATGTGGCTACCCTGCCATAAATCCGCGAATTGTTAATTCTGCTGTCATCTATCAGCAAACAGGCTGCAAATCAAAGCTGGCGAACGAGCCTTATCTATTTTGTCCAGCTTATCATGATGAGTTTGGACCTGCACACTCCGCACAACACACACCTGCTAAACGCACTTGGAAACTTTTAGATTTCGAGATATCTCTGAATTCCCAACTCGTGATCCTTTTCTTGGCGCTTTATATTGTTCTACATTGGACAGAACTGAAGCTAGGAACTATCTTTTCAACAATTGAACTATAAATTGTATTTTTTTATATATATTTCAATTGGACAATATGTCCTTGATTGCGTAGCCTAAACCCCCATACTCGAACTGACAGGAGTCATCCGAACCAACTCGAAACTCTTAATTCTTTGAAGGGCTTAAAATTTATTTGCGTCTTTACTTAACATTATTTAGAACTCAAGAAGCTCCTAAAGGTGTACCAAGGTCGGGTTCATGGCGGCACTTATAAGGTCCTTGTCACATTACAGGACGCTTCCGCTGCCATTCTGTATCATTAATCTTTAGCCAGACTATGGCAGTTTCCGCTCATATTTAAAAATAGATAATCTTAAATACTTTTCAAATATTTCTAAAGCCTATTTGTATTTAAAATAATAATAATCTTGTACTATACATATACATATATAGTGTAAAAATGTGTACTTATACTAGTGTCCTATTTTTTTCTTGTAGTTTTTAAATATTTTGGCTTTGAGCGTTCTTGCCGTTATCTGGCGCAATCCTGAGATGATGGACGAGCTGGAGGGTGGAGGCACCCATGACTACACCGTGGATCTGAGCGCCCCAGCCCTGCCCACGCCGCTGAGCAAGGTCGATCCGCCGTATGCCTACCGCGATCATTCCTTCAACTATCGTAAGCGTTACCGTAAGCAGTGGAGAGAGCCAATTGTGCAACGAATTTAAATTCACGTTTTCCTCTCCCCCCTTTGCAGAGAACTTTGACATGGGCGGCTTGGTGTGCACCTGCATGATAGCCATTACGCTGATGATGATCTACGGCACTATCAAGGGGAAACCGTCGCATCTGCTGCCGTTCTTCTGTCTGCAGTTGTTCGATTTCGCCATTACCACGTGAGGATTATATATTAGGGGTAACTGCAGAAACCTCTAGGGATCTAGTCTCTTATAGTAATCGTGCCTAAGGGGTTTCTGCAACCCTGTGAGTGGGGATTAGTATATTAATATTGTGATTTGTACAGCCTGACAGCCGCTGGATATCTGTGCTACCTGCAGGCCATCCACAGCATCATTGCTGAGTCGCATCGTTTGCCGTGGCGCGAGAAGCTGCTGGAACTGCCGCCAGAGGAACTGGTCGTCGTGGTCCTGGTCGTCTTTATTTGCATCGTTTTCCTCAAGGCCTATTGCATTGGCATCGTTTGGCGCTGCTACAAGTACTTGACTCTGCGCCAGCAACACGTTCGCACCCTGTTCCCCTTCCTTGAGCCACCAACCGGTGTCCACAGCGTGGGCGGAGCTTTTGGTGCCGAGGAGCGTTCGTACTCCACCCTGTTGCCCAATTATGATGAAGCGATTGCCCAATACTTGAAGCAAGCTCCGCCACCATCCTATCAGGTGGCCATGTCGAACTATCCCGAAGATGAGGGCACAGCCGAGGGGGCCGAGGTCAATCCATCGGTGGCACCGCTGTTTGTTGCAATTGGTGCAGCCACCACGGCCAATGTCGCCTCCAACACGGATGACAATCTGGACAACAACAATGACGTACCGAACAACAACAACACCGTGCATGTGAACGCCAATACGCCACCGATGCGACGAAGCGATGCCGCCGTAAATGCCAACATCAATAGGGAGGACGATGATGATGAAGACTTGGAGGTAATCGACGGTGGCGTTGAGGTGATCGGTGGCATTCCACCGCCACCGCCCTACAACGATGTGGCCGACGCCCAGGTGCAGGTGCCATCCCAGTCGCCGCTGCGCCGTGAACCCCACATTCCGGGACAGGTATTTGGTGGGCGCGATGAGAGCCAGGCCTAAATTTGTGATTTGGATCAGTTTGTTTCTCATAGCGAGTGGGTTGTGACACACACGCACTCCCCTCTTTCCTCTATCCCATCCCCTTCTTGCCCAGACGAACTGCTTTCATTCCCGGCACACATGCACCCGGTCTATATAGTCGCTTCGATGCAATTGATCGGTGTTAGTGTTTTTAGAGAAACGAAACCGAAACAAGTTTTCGCTTTTAGCCGTCGCTCATTATTGTTGTTTAACGTACAATTAAGATGCTCCAGTTGCTGCTCATTAAGTAAACATACAAAACCAAAAAACACAAAAACATTTTGCGATGCTGGCAAGGAAAGCTTCAATTCCTTTTCGGCCGCATCAAAGCTGCAACAGTCTGTTAGAACCGTTTCTCATTTAGCCCGAGTTAGCCTGAGCACATCAGAGTTAGTCTAGATCCAAGTAGTTGTTACCAGGGAGAGAGAGTGTCGCTTTCCGAACGGATGTTCTATGTTCTAAGCTATATCTCGTAAGACTCAATGCATATTGATTACCAATTACTGAACAGCACAGGCATGCATACATAATCCATTTAATATGATATATATATATGACTTGTATTTTACTATTGTGTATCGATACCACAGCAAGCGAACAGTTTTATGTATGTACAATATCTAAATGTATAACTGTATACTAAATATGCAGAGATATTCGAATAAATATTAGTTTATATTACAATTATTTGTTGATTTTTAATTTGTAATTTACTATAAACCTATTCATAACTCTCTTGGGTGATGGAAATGTTATTGTTGACTTTAATAAGAAATTTTAATTAGATCGATAAGCGTTAAAGATATGTTATATTGTCACAGAGGCTCTAAGTGTGCAAAAATTAACCTTTTTCAGATTCAAAACCGGCTAGATGTACCTGAAAGTTTACTTAAGCTATTTGTTTCAAAACGGATCGTTTTTCGAGACTTTGGTGAACTTTTCTAGCTAACGGCCTTAAAAATGTGTGATGTACGTTTCGTACGGATTTAGTTCACTAAACGCTCTGTTCTGAGTTTGTTTCCGAGCATTTAGCGAGACTTCAGTCAACCCTTGTATATTTGTATAGTTGATCAGTGCATTTCTGAACAGTTTACAATAGTTTCTTTTTACTGAGAAGACTAGCAGAACTGGCGATTACTAATAAGTTGTTTTTCCTCTTTTAAATCCTGTATGTAAAATGTTTACGCATTTTAATGAATGAGTAATCAGTAAACACAAATCCAAAGTGACCCCAAGTGCACTGAAGCATTTAATCCCAGGGAATTCCCCGTAAGAAAAGCACCCGCCAAGCTTGCGTGTGTGATATTTGTATTTTTACGTTTTTATATGAAATTTATTTTATTTGAAACATTTTTTTTTCGTTTTTTTTTATGCATTGATCTGGCGAACTTAGGCCTTCCAGTTGGCCCAGGTGCGGATCTCGTTCCAGATGTTGGTTCCAGGGCACTCGGTGGAGCCGACCTGGCGATGGCCGTACAGGATGTAGCCGGACACGATCTGGCCGCGGGACACGGCGTCGGAGAGCAGACCCTTGGCAGCGGTGATCTGGGCTGAGGTGATCTTGTCGCTGTTGTAGTTACCCAGGAAGGAGATGCCAATGGACTTTGAGTTCCAGTTGGTGGCATGAGCACCCAACACGTTCCAGCCGCGACCCTCGTACACATTGCCATCGCCGCCGATGAGGAAGTTGTAGCCGATATCAGCCCAGCCCAGGGAGTCCATGTGGTAGGCCTGGATGTTCTTCAGCTGGGTGATGCAAGCAGCCTTGGTGGAGCAGTAGTTGCCGGCGGTGTGGTGGATCACGGCATAGCTCAGCTTGCTGGCCAGGGTGGACTTGCTTGTGGCGGCACGGCCGCCCCACTCCGACTTGGAGATGACGGTGACGCCAAGGACGGCCTGGGCGCAGAAGAGAACGGCCAGAAGGACGAGGGCTTTGTTTGCCATGGTTGCGGATCGATTGTGCGCCCTGTAGCGGGATCGGACCCTTATATAGTCGCAAACTCGGCTTATCGTCGCCTGACAGCCGATGTGAAGTTCGGGGACGATCCGGGCGTGTGCTCCATCTGATACGGCGGGGACTATCTGGTGGCCAGATCCCGATACGGCGATGACGACGGGGCCCAATCACACTTCTAATCAGGCCAAGTGGCATTAATTAATTTGTCTAAAATGCCCGCCCCTCAGGAGGGCCACTGAATGTGTATATTCGATTATAAAGTATATATAGTCTCAACGAAGACCTATCAAAACATTGTGAATATATCATTCGGGGACCAGAATTTCCAAATTGTTTTTAAAAAGCTTTAACTCTATTATCATCCAGAAGCCGTTTTTAAGATTTTGCTCTCGCGCTAATATGGCAGATAAAAAAAGATTAATTCCTTGTACTTTTGCTATACTTTTCTTTTAATACCTTGAAATAACAGTATCTGTGGTGAAGGATATTGAATTTAAGCTTTTATTATGGTAAACAAAATTATGGAAAGTTAATATGTATTAGTTTACGTTCTAGACAGACTTCTGACATTTATAAATGAAAATTTTAGTAATAATTGCAATTAATAATTACTGAAGGGTATATATTTTCTTTGATTCTTTCTTTTTCTGTTCTTTTTTAATTAGTTTCTAATATCTTTCTATATTAGTATTAGAATTTATGAAGTTATTTTGGAAATTTATTTGACCAATAGGATTTAAGCTTTTATAGCAAATCACATTTTGGCAAAAGGACTTTTTGGAGACTATTTACCTTCTTTTATAAATCAGCAGCTTTCAAGATGAAATAAAGCGGATAAAATTGTCATAAATCCCAAATGGTATTAACAAACTTACAATATCCTTTGCTATAAACAGTTTTGAGCTTTCAAGCTTGCTACAAATTTGCAGTACCTTTTGGGAATTTAATTATAGGAATATACCTTACATATTTTACCTAAAAATTGAAATACTTTCGAAATAATTAATTTTTCAATTAATAAATAATAGTAATTTCTTTAATAATATAAAAATATATGTTAACATTTCCCCACGGTGGCTCATATGCCATTGAGCATCATCATACGACTTGTGTCGTGTGTTATTTCGCATATAAATCTTGTTCAGCCATTTTTTAATTTTTTGTTATCACCATTGATAATGATGGCTTTTCGCTAAATAATTTATGGGAATTTTCAAAATATTAAGTGTAATAAGTGGCTGATACACATCATTGAGGCACACACCAAAATACTATCAAAATACTGGCAATCAGAGGCGTAGAATGTTGAGTTCAAAATGTTGATTAGATTAGTGATCACTGCTATATATTTTCAAATAGGATCCACAAGATAACTGACCCATGATTGGACCTTCTTTTTTGTGCAATGACGTATTAGATCGAGGAATCTGAATGGTTGGGCGAAACTGAATGTATATGTATTGTACATTATAAATTCACTAGAAATTCACTATATATTACATAAAAAAAACATTTTTTTTATGAGGCACATCCCTTATTATAATAATTGCGTTTATAGGTCAATATATATTATATTCATTATCGCATAAAACTCCTAAAAAGGTATTCCCTAAAAGTATGCTATACAAAATTGTACAACTGTACCATGCTCAAAGACTAACATTTCATTCATAAATTACGCTTAATTTAATTGATTAAAACATACTTTAACTAGATTATTTTTCCTAATCAAAGTGCGTGTGTCCCTCTTATCTGCTCCCGACTGCAGGTGGCTTTTGAAAATTTCCGTTTGGACTAATCTGAGTTCATCAAACCCTCACTTAGCTGGTGGTCAAAAAAAGGAAATTCCTCAGTTTGTAATAATCCAAAAGTTGGCCGGACGCAGGAAGGAGAGAAGTGGGTGGGTCAAACCACTTTGTCAAGCCAGTTTGCCAAGCCATCCGAGTGCCTTCCGAGTGGCTTCTCCTTCTGGCCGGGCCAAGGGGGAGCAGATGAATCTCGAAAACTGAAAGCTTGAGCAAGTTATTAAGCGCGGAAACAAAAACAACTGCGACCCATTCAGACTTGGCTTTGTTAACGAGGATGTCGTTAATGAGACTGCGGTTCAAGTAGCAAATAGTTCTCCCTGGTAAGCGTCCACCAATTGTAAAGTTTCCTTCGGCTTTTGGTCCTTTTCGGTGCAAGTTTTAAATTGTTCGTACAGGGTTTTTTTGTTGGATCGTCTTGGCCCTCAAAGGAAATAACTAAAATGTGTCAGGCTTGGCCCGAATGTCCGGACGACATAATGATATTCTGCAAGTTTGGCACACATCCTGCTCCTCCTGCCCCAGCTCCTGCTCCTTTGGATTTGAAAACTTTTTGAGAAAATTGAACGAATGAATACTTTGACATCTCGAACGTGATGGTTCGGCTGCAAAACGAAGATGGATAATGGAGCTAGGAGTCTTGCCGTATCCCAATTACCCGCCCAACAGCCGGGAGCCCCACCCCATCAATCTTCGCCAGATCACCCAAAAAGCAACCAAGTTTGACTGTGTTCTTTTCAATACAAATTTATTGATTTAACAACAATGTTGTCTAACCGGACCAGTGGGACCAGCCACGGATTTCGTTCCAGATGTGGGTGCCGGGGCACTCGGTGGCGCTGACCTGACGATGGCCGTACAGGATGTAGCCGGAGCTGAGCTGGCCACGGTTGACAGCATCCTGGAGCAGCTGCTGGGCGGCAGAGATCATGTTCGGCTCCAGAGTGTCCCAGTTGTAGTTGCCCAGGAAGCTGATGCCGATGCTGTAGGGGTTCCACTCGGCGGCATGGGCACCCATGTTGTTCCAGCCACGACCCTCGTACACGTTGCCATCTCCGCCAATCAGGAAGTTGTAGCCGATGTCGGGCCAGCCCAGGGAGTCCATGTGGTAGCTCTGGACGCTCTGCAGGACGGCGTTGCACTGGGCACGGGTCTCGCAGTAGGAGCCGGCGGTGTGGTGGATGATGGCGTAGCTCAGGTAGTTGCCCAGGCCGACGGTCCACTTGGCACCGCGACCGCCCCACTCCGCCTTGGAGATGACATAGACGCCCTGAGCCATGTACTGGCTGCAGACCAGGATGGCGAGGAGGAGAGCCACTTTGGAAACCATGATTACCAGCTGTAATAGTTGACGATCGCTTGATGGAGATTGAGGAGCCGCGGGCGCTTATATAGGAGACGGCGATCCAAAGTCGCAGCTTATCTAGGCGTCGACCACTGATTTACAGCGCTACTTGGCGGCACTTACTCTGATTCGCTTTTGGGGGAAGCACCTCAGAGAGAGCTTCGTCACAATCTGGTATTTTTGATTTATTCGGTTGGCCATTTCAGTATGTCCTTATCGGCTTAAATCGGTGATTTGGCCATTGTTTTCCGGTTACAACTTAAGTTTTAACCTTTCTATATCCCTCTCTCTCGGTCTAATGGTTAGTACAGACACAGCCATGATTTTAAACTGCGTTTCAAAATAGATCGGTTCTTGATTCAATTAATTCGTAGACTTTGTATACTAAATTTGTTGTTTCTGTTCTTTTGTAATTGCTTTTATCCTTAACGATTTCTTATTAGTTCTTTTTGCTCCTGAACGTCGATCAATCTTCAGGGTGGTCTCTTTTCTTGCTGAATGGGAAATAATGGGATTGAACGCTTATAACTAAAAGATGATGGTGTATTGCTAAATTCTAAATACTGAAGGTGTAAGGTGCCCATCTGTCAGTATTTGAATTAAGGCGCTCTTTTCCTAAACATAAAACTACTCAATTGCAATCAGTTACTTTATTAAATGGAATTTGTACTATATATATTCTGAATTTACGTTTCCAATTCAAAACATTCACATCTTACATCTAGATTTAATGACCTTTGAGAAAAACACGCTATTGGATGAAACTTAATATCATCTTATTTTTGTAATAAACTTCCCCAAAAATATTCACTACTGGCATCACAATGTTATTCCGTGCCTGTATTTGGATTATAAAGGGCTAATATTGGAAAAGAAATTCATTTCTCACGAAGGTATTCAAAAATACTGATGCAATTCTCGTTGAGTTCGTAGTTAGAGTAATTGTTTCGCTATTTTTAAGTATGCCGGAATAAATCGGAGAAAAATATGAAAATACTTCTAAACACTTTAATGACGGCGATCTTCTGGTATCGGAAGATGTTTAATAGTTGGTGTGTGTTCATAATTCGGACTTATCCCATTTCCACTGAGTGTACAATCTAGAAATTCAATGCTTTTATAAGCAAACTGACATTTACTTATTTTAATACTCGTCCTTCAGTTATAAAATATTCACCTAATATCTGCGATCCTATCGAAATATATCCTTCCAGTATCAATGGTTGCAGAAAATTGATAACTTTTATGGAATACTGCAGGTGATAACAACTTCGATTGTTAATAAAATGTAAACAAACGATTTAGGACTTGAGCTTCCTATTTATTTCAAATAATTTATATTTGCACATCCCAGTGGCATTTCCTGTTGCTGTTAAAAACATCCTAACTATATTGACTATAGTCAATAGAAAAATTGTAACCTTCACTGCAGTAAACAAAGATGCAAATATATTTTCATCATGGCTGGTATGTAGTCTCTATTGCATTTCCACTGAACTTTAATCTGAAACCTGAGGACCTTCTGTGTTACAGAAGTGAACGCGGAGTTTACTCAATATATGACCAACGTGAGTGTATTCGATCATTGTGAATTATTATTACGTATTTTCGTCACATCCAGACGACCTGCTTATCCATGATGAATGTCAATTATCCAGGTCGCTGTCTAATGGCCAGACAACTTATTCACTGCGATAGATATACAAATATCTTCAACTATTTTGAGTTGATGTACTGTGTTTTCGAAGTTCGCGACCATCAGACAGAGGTAGCCGTGCTTTTGCTTTTTGGTTTGATCTATTTCCTAATGTTCTGTATCGTTTATGAGAGCATCAACCAATAGTGAGTTGGCGATCGTAAACCATACCATATATGTGATCTATTTAAGTTTCCAAAGCTATTTGCCAGCACTGAAAATGTTTATGATGAACGAGTACTTGGCCGGTGTAATTCTGGTGGGCGTGGCCAACTCCACTTCAGATTTTCTTCTCAATTTATCGGCGGTGCGGAGTGGAGCTCCCACCATGAATATAGTTATGTGCAATGCCCTGACATCCATATGTCTGATCGGTGGAGCGATCTGCTTTATAATGCCATTCAAAATAAACAGTTCCTGTGTTTGTCGCGATTTCCTGTTTGTAATATTCCTCTTAGAGCTGATCCGTTTCTTCATGGAGTCAACTGTACCAACGAATTTGGTGAAGAGCATTAGTGAGTAGAAAAGAACTGCTAACTACAAATAGCTCAACGAATATCCTTTTTTTTTAGTTATATTTCTTGTTTACCCCATATACCTGGCTGTAAATATAATTGATTTTTTCCTTACGCGTTACAATATACGAAGTAAGTGATTGAAATACAATAAGTTGACGATGTGTAATGTTATTTATTTCCCTCTGAACTCCGACGCGAAATCAACATTTTGAGATACCAGCCGAGCTCCCCGCAGCTGGACAAGAAGCTGTATGACAAGCTCCTAACAGTAACCGATCTCGAAGTGGACGATGACGTCCAGCTAAAGCGCACGAAAACTCAGGATGGCATTTATCGCGACGGCGTCTTTTTCACACCGAAGCCATTGTTTGAGCCAAAGAAGGTGAACGTGGAAAGCAACAGAACGGCCTTGCACAGCAAAAATAATCCGAAGAATCGGTTTCTGTTCACTGAGTTCATCCAGGACATCAATCCCATTGATCCAGAACAGTGGGTGTTGAGTGGCAAATTGGGGCGGATTAAAATGATTTGCATGGCGCCAGTCTTGTTCCTCCTTCGACTGACGATCCCAATGGTTAACTATGAGCATATCAATCATGGCTGGAGCAAGTTACTCAATTGCCTTCAGATCATTATAAATCCATTTATAATCCTTGTACTTTTGGAAACTGCGTACTATACCACTCATGGTAGTAGCTTTGTGGTTCTTTTTTATTATCATTATGCCTTGTTATCCTTGGTGGTAACAGTGCCGCTGTCGGCCTTTGTCTTTATCCACTCCCGCACTGACATTCCGCCTCCCTACCATAAAGTAAGATGAACTTCAAGCTAGCCTTTCCTTCGATTTTTGTTCTTATTCTATTTCCACTTTCGATTCGGCCTTCTAGGTACTTGTCTTTATTACCATTACCACCGTAATCACTTACGTCTGGATTTGTGCCTGGGAAATGGAGGTAATCGTCACGATCATCGGCGCTGTGTTCAATAGATCGTCTAACTACATGACCGTCACCTTTAACGCGATCTCCAATGCAGTGCCGGATATGATCGCCCTTGTCCATCTCACCAAGAATGGGTACGGAAAGATGGCCTTCGGCGGCGTCATTGGCGGCATTGTGTTCAGTATGTTCCCTGAATTTCCATATATATATATATATATATATATTGGAATGCCTAATTGTGTGTCCTCCCGCAGATCTAGTAAGCAACCTTGGCGCACAGTTTGCAAGAGATCAAGCAGACTATCAGCACATGTTCGCAAATTATGGCGAGACCCTCTACCTATTCCTGATGTTGACCGTCTGGTCCACGATGTGGTGGTGCTTCACATTGGACTTTAACGCCCGACGATCCGGTGGCATCTTTTTGTGGTGTTTGTTCGGAATGTTCTGCCTCTACGTAACTCTCATGGAGATGGAGCTAATCCATGACTTTGCCGATGATACGGTTATCTATGTGGAGAGATAAGCCACATCCCCTTGTTGGGTCAATAAAATTTTGCACGCTGTTATATTTTTTATTTATGCCCGTGTGTTTTTATTGAGAAAGGATCAGGGATCTAACCAGACCAGTGGGACCAGCCACGGATTTCGTTCCAGATGTGGGTGCCGGGGCACTCGGTGGCGCTGACCTGACGATGGCCGTACAGGATGTAGCCGGAGCTGAGCTGGCCACGGTTGACAGCATCCTGGAGCAGCTGCTGGGCGGCAGAGATCATGTTCGGCTCCAGAGTGTCCCAGTTGTAGTTGCCCAGGAAGCTGATGCCGATGCTGTAGGGGTTCCACTCGGCGGCATGGGCACCCATGTTGTTCCAGCCACGACCCTCGTACACGTTGCCATCTCCGCCAATCAGGAAGTTGTAGCCGATGTCGGGCCAGCCCAGGGAGTCCATGTGGTAGCTCTGGACGCTCTGCAGGACGGCGTTGCACTGGGCACGGGTCTCGCAGTAGGAGCCGGCGGTGTGGTGGATGATGGCGTAGCTCAGGTAGTTGCCCAGGCCGACGGTCCACTTGGCACCGCGACCGCCCCACTCCGCCTTGGAGATGACATAGACGCCCTGAGCCATGTACTGGCTGCAGACCAGGATGGCGAGGAGGAGAGCCACTTTGGAAACCATGATTACCAGCTGTAATAGTTGACGATCGCTTGATGGAGATTGAGGTGCCGCGGGCGCTTATATAGGGGACCGAGTGCCAAAATAATACTGCGGGTTATCGGGCCTTTGGGGTTGATTTACAACCCCCTTTCGGCGGCACTTGCTTAGATTCTTATTAGGGGAAGACCCTCCGAGCGGACTCCCTCACAATCGGCTGATGTTGATTTATTCCGCAACTGATTAAGTTGGCTAATTATTAATGAGAGTTCTGGACGACATATTGGCTGGCAATGGACGCCTTGGCATTTCGTGAGGCTCCAATGGCTTCAAGACAAGCTATCAATTACCACATTCTGTACATTGAGGTGGCCCTTCAACTTCCGTCAATATTAGACGAGAATCTTTGAAGCACATAAATCTCTATCATGAGTCTGCGCAGCAGAGGATCCAAGTGGAATTTCACAGAACTGGACTATGAATTTGAGAGCTTCTTGACAAACGTAAGTTAGCTGACTTATAATACTTAACTTAAGTTCCATTTAATCCCCCTGACAGATGAGCTGTGTGGCTGTGATGCGTCTGCCCTACTCTATGCGCTGCATGATGGCCAAAAGAGCCCATGACTGCCGGCGCATTATTAATTTCTTCAACTATTTCCGCATGATGTACTGCTCCATTGACATTGAAACTAAAGCAACGGAGATCCTGTTGATGTGCCTTTTCATGCTCATCTGTGTGGTGTTCCTGTGGGCGATGTCCTTCAATATTGGCACCTTGTAAGTTGCTGAATATCTTCGACCGACAGGTATTTACCTGCGAGGTTGCAGCTTTTCGCCCGTGTTGAAGATTGTCTGCCTGAAGCTGCACATGAACGAGTATCTGGCGGGCGTCACCTTCCTGGCCTTTGGCAACTCGTGTCCAGACATAATTGCCAATCTGATGCCCGTGCGAGCCGATGCCCCGATCTTCACCATAGCGGTGGGCAATGCCCTGGCCATCATACTCCTCAGCGGCGCCACTGTGTACTTTCTGATGTCCTTTAAAATGAACGGGCACAGCACGGCGAGGGATCTGTTGTTCCTGCTGCTCGGCGTAGAGGTTCTCCGTTATGTGATGGCCAAGAACGGGCCGGGCACTGTCACCATGTGGGAGAGTATCGGTGGGATCAACTTCTGACCGATACTTCCTGGAAGCTGCAACATCTTTAATTTCCTATTTCCCAGGTCTGATCTTTGTGTACGTTGTCTATGCGACCGTAAATGTCATTGATCTCGTCATTATGCGTTACTCCATGAAGAGTAAGTTGTATGGAATTCAAGGAGTAACTTTATGAATGTCCTAACCCCCCAGAGCTCCGAAGGGAACTCGAGGAAATGCAAGGATTACCTACTCCACCACAAAAGGAGTACATGGCCAAGATGAAGAAACTCAGTTTGTTGGAGGTGGATGATGAACTTCCAATTCATGACACCACCAAGTACCGTCGTTCTTGGGCGTCGGGTCGCCACTTTGCCGAAACCACTGCTGCTGGTTACTTCGTCACCCCGAAGCAGAAGGATCCTCCTGCGCCCGTTGATGTCGAGAAGAATCGCAAGTATCTGTACAATGCGGAGAATCCGAAGAACCTTCTGCTCTTCCGGGAGTTCTTAGAGTCCCTGAATCCCATGGGTGGTTGCTGTCAGCGATTTTTCCTGATCATCCGAAGTCCGCTGGTCTTCATTCCCGTGGTGGACTTTGAGAAGGACAAGCACGGCTGGAGCAAGCTGTGTGATCATCACCTTGGTGCATTGTAGGGATGTGCGAGTCCTGGGGCAGAGCAACTAATGTCCTATCCGGATCACCTACAGCTGCGGTGTCCAGCAAGTATCACACTTGGTACCTAACCCTCAATCTCAGCATATCCATGTGGTCGCCATGTCTGACAGTTCCGCTGATATTCCATTCCCGGACAGATGTGCCCCCGTTCTATCTTCTGGTAAGAACTCTTAGCGTTACGGTTCTTGATGGAGATCTCATGGTATTATTCTTTTTTTTAGCTTTTCGCCTTGCTCACCTTTTTCAGTTCTCTCACAACCATTTGGATAGCGGCCACCGAGCTGGAGGTGCTCTCCGAGATTGTGGGCATTGTCTTTCATCTGTCGGAGAACTTTATGGCCGTCACCATTGGAGCTATAATGAATGCCGCGCCGGATATGATAGCCAACTCACAATTGACGCTGCAGGGCTACGGACGGATGGCCTTTGCTGCCATCATAGGAGGTCCTGTTTTTGGTAGGAGTGTGGATTCAGTATTGACTTAGGCATATCCAGGAATTATCCATTATTTCAGCCATTGTGGTCAGCCTGAGCGTGGCCTTCGTATTCAACAAGAGAGTGCGTCAGGAGGATGCCGCCTCTTGGGTTTTCGGGGAGCATGGGGAAATCTGTTATTATTTTCTGGTTATAACAATTGCCACCACGCTGTGGTGGTCCATCATGTTTGATTTTCACGCCCGTCGATCCGCTGGAGTATTCCTGTGGTGCATTTTCCTGATCTTCATGATTTTTGTCGCTTTAGTGGAGTGGGAGGTCATACACGATCTGACCGTAGACCAACCATTGCAACCAGTTTAATTAACTAATTAATTACAAACCTAGTGTTGAAATTTTACCAAGATATTAAATGCATTTAATGGGAAATTTATAACTATAAAGTATTTAATGCATTTCCAAGTTGAATTCCCGAACTTTGGTCTGCATTTTCAACCATAATCGGAGGTAGAAACTTGCGCTCTGCCGGCGCACAGACTAATTAAGTTAATGAAGTATCATAATATGTATAAAACATTGCCAAGGGAAATGCCCTCCAAAGGCGTCGGCGAACGAGCAAAGCAACTGACAGTCGTCCATTGAAATGCAGCGGAGTAGACACTCCTGGCAAACTGTCACTCGAGCATAAAAAGGAGCTTATTGCATAATGAAGGGATGTGCAACGGCGGGAAAGGCATCTCGTTAATTAGGGTTAAAGTCACTGGAGATTGGTGCCCTGATTTGTGGCAGAGTAAGGCCAAAATAAGATATGAATAATCACTAGGAGTTGCTATTTCTACCAAGAAACGCCTTCAAAATGAATTGAATTAAATTAAACTCTGACTGGTTTTTGCTAGTTTCTCCACTGCCAAATGTAAATTTCACTTGATTCCGGCTATTATGCCAACTGCAGCTGAAACATAACCATTAGATTTAAGTACAATTGCATAAACAAGGACTGTGTGCGAGTGAAAAAAAAGAGGGCGGAGCGGAAGCCAAGTGGCAGCTCCAATTTCAAAGGCAAATGCCACGCAGCTTTCCGGCAGCAATAAAAGCACTCAGCCAGCTCCCTTAGACTTTCGTCCATGTGTCCATCTACCCATCCGCCATCCGCCATCCGCCTCCATCTGTGCACTTAATGTGACATGTTTTTGCAGCAGCTTTTGGTTTCTCTCCTTTCGCCACTCGAGATTTCCTTTTGCTTGTTACCAAATTGTTTTGCATTTCCCTTCACGTTTTTACATAGACTTGAAGGCAAAAACAAGGAAAGTAATTCATTGCCCGGGTCTGGATCCTAGTCATGCTCTGCCCCCTGGTTCCGTGTGAAAGTTATCAAATATTTAAAGCTCAAGTGCAGAATGACATTCCGCATTGGCAGGGAATGATGTGAAATTGATTTTTAGCTGTTGAGATATATCCAGGACATGACATAAATATCGAAAAAGCTTCATAGTATCTATAAAAATATTTCTTCTTTTTATTCCTAATGATTATAGTCATGAGACAAGCCCTTGTTTACTGAATGAAATTATTTACACCTCTGTTCTTCGCCTTATCGACTGGTACTTTTTTCATTGACCCCCATAAATCGTATCATATCGCCAGAGCGTGCGAGTAATCTATGATTTTAAATTTGGACAATCATAGCGGTCTCCAGTCTAGATGTCTTCCTGGGTATTCAAAAGTTTTCACAAACTATTTTTAACAAGTTTTATAAGCGCTGCGGTTGAAGGGGCCAAGGAAGGAGAAACCTCATATTTTTTCTTAATAAACATAAAAATATACCACGAAAATGCCAACCATATTTCACATGGCAGCTCAGTTGCAAGTTGCAAGTTGCTGTTGCAAGTTGCACTCTTGCAGCTAGCTATTTGCGCAGTAAAACTTTTGCTGCTACTGCTCCGTTGTCAGTTGGCTAAATGGAAAATATTTCAGACCCTGGACCAGGACCATGTACTTACAGAATGCGACTACATATTAAACAAGTCGTCCTGGCATTGCCAGCTGATTTATGTCTGGGGAGCGTCTGGAAGCTAATGCTGGTGGCCGTAAATTGCCGCTTAGCATTATAACTCAATTAGCCGGTGGATGGGTTGCGTATACGCCGCGTTGGCCCTAGCGGAAGTCGGACAGTGCTAGAGCCAACAGTTTACATTTACAGCTGTACTGGTGAATAATGCAAGGCCTAATTAATGCCGGGGACACCCAGGGGAACTGCTCTTGTTTGCTGCCCATTGTAGTTGCAGTCGTTGTAGTTCACCTTCCTGACCGAGCCTGCATATCCCTTTTGGGCCCGTCAACATGTCCTTGTTGTGGGCTAATAAATTGGCTGCCAGGAGTCTTAGCTTTGTGTCTGCGGTATGCTTGCAATTAGCGCTGTCTCACATTTGACTAAACCGCTTCATCAGTGCAGAGGTGTGAAGAGGAGTTGTTTCATGGCAACGGAGCGTATACGGAATGTTATGCAATTGCCGGCAAATTTAAGGATAATATCTGGCAAAAATTAACACCCCAAAAGGAAGATAGAAAGCCTACTCAAGGCAGATCCTTGTGTAGCACACCATGTTGGTGCTCGTGAGAATTAAGCATAATGTATTCAAGGATGCCTACATTCCATATCTTATTTAGTATCTAGTCAACCGTTGATTCTAGAGTCATGATATGTTAAGGTAAGCCGATTAGTTTTCTTGAAAGCGTTGATACTAGTTATTCGGTTCGAAAAAAATCACGGTTTATATAGTTCAGGTATAATATGAAAGAGAGGAAGGAGTTGAACAGCCGCTTCGTTTATTAACTCGCTTGCCGGCGAATTGCAGGAGATGGTCACTCCGAACTCACATTCGGTGCATGTTGACGAACTAGTTTCCCGCTATCAGATGGCCTATTCCCTGCTCATCAACCCACAGATCGTCCCACAGAACGTCCCATGCGGTACCGGACCGCATACTCTCCATCTTCGCCAGCCTGGGCAACTGCTTCCGCAAACTGTTTGCCTTCTTGCGGGTCAAAATATTTAGGCGCTTTCTCAGCGGCCCAGCCTACAGGGAGGTGCCTCTCTCGCCGGCCTCCCTTCAGCGATTGGAGGAGGTGGGCCGGAAGACCCTGGTGCTGGACTTGGATGAGACTCTGGTCCACTCGTGTTACACGGATCCAGAGACGCATGACGAAATAGGCTGCAGTCAGATACCTAAAAAGGCGGTGCCAGACTTCAAAATCAATGTCAGCATCGATGAAACCTCCAACATCCCCTTCCGGGTCTTCAAGCGGCCCCATGTGTATAAGTTTCTAAGTTTGGTATCCAAGTGGTATGACCTAGGTCATCTACACGGCCAGCCTGGAGGTCTATGCCTCCAAGGTTGTGGATCTTTTGGATGGGGGCCGAGACATGCTGACACGACGCCTGTACCGCCAGCACTGTCACTTCAACACGACTCTATTTACCAAAGATTTGACTCTGGTCAGCGAGGATCTGAGGGACGTGTTCATTATCGACAACTCGCCGAATGCCTACGTCCTTTTCCAAGACAATGCACTGCCCATAAAGTCCTTCATCTACGATCCTGACGACGAGGAGCTGCTGAAGCTGCTGCCATTTCTCGATGCTCTGCGGTTCACTAAGGATGTTCGGTCGGTTCTTGGCCGACGTGTCGCGTCTTAGACTCTCTTAACCATTGTAGTGTATGAGAATAGAAATCCAAATTTAGACTTAGTTATGGACATTTTGAGAATTTACTTGTTTTTGAATTGTTTAAGTTAATAAATTGTAAATGAAAAAGCCTCGCAAATTACGTGGACATTTAACCTTTACTCAAGCCAGGACATTTTAGGACGCGGCAGCATATGGGACTCACCTGAGCACAGATGCATTTCATTGCTCATACGCCATGTGGGCCGTGTGTGTTTTTTGCTCTGTTCCTGTTTTTGCCACGCGCGCAAGGATAAGTTTTCGTGAAAACCAGCTGCATGCAAATGCAGGAGCGTAATGATGTTTCGGCTTTTTGACTTTGCACGGCCACAGCGAGAGCCACCTGATGCCTGTTTCTCTCCCTCGGAAGAGTTGAATTCTTAATTATGGCACACACTCTGGCTCTGTCATTTTAATGCACACACACCCAGCACAATGCTCAGAAAATAATACTCTGTACCTGTAATAATTTTGTTTTTTTACGTTTTCATTTTTCTATATACATATACATTTATTTTCCAGGATCCAAGAGAGATTCATGCCGTCGAAGCGTGTGATTTATGTGTGTGTGCGCGGGGTCCAAACAAATTTTGATTTGAAGCTCCATAAAAGCATGAAACAGTTGCAGTAGCTACACCCAGGCGGGGTTATTGAAACCCAGCGGATAACATGCAGCAGCAGCAGCGACAGGCTGTGCAGTTTCAGTCAACCAGTCAGTGAGTCAGTTAGCTGCCGATATCACAATTTTTTATGCTTGGCATAGTGTAAACTTGGCATAGGTTCTGTAAGGGCTTTAAACAGGTTACAATTTAAAAGAAGTTTTCTCAGTTCTCTTGACTCCAGAGTCCTCTTAGTCTTAATTAACCCTTTCCTCTTCAAAGAATCTCCTGAGTTAATTTGCTTATTACCCGGAAAATGCGGCATTGAAGAAAAAGTGACTTTCTAATTGCGTTTTTGCATTGCAAATGAATCTCTGCGGCTTTTTAGCTTCTGTCAAAATAAACAAACCGAAGATAGAAATCAGTAAACTATATGTAGTTCATTGTAATTGACTGTGAGTCAGTGGAATTAGTTGATTGCTCGTTGTGGTTTTTTGAACTTAGCCCCGGGCCAATTAACAATGCAAATTGGCCAGAGGAGAGCAGAGGCAAGTAAGTGAATTCATTTCAAGCCAAGCCCAAGCCCAAGCCCAAGCCCAAGCCCAAGCCCAAGCCCAAGCCCAAGCCCAGCCCAAGCCCCCAACCTAAGCCGCTCGGCAGAGACCTCTATTTGAAATCGGAATCGGCGGCCTAAGCTGCACACATAAATCTTGCATTGAACGGTTAGATGGGGTGATGGGTGGCTCGGGGGCGGCACTTTCACCTGCTCCGCCATAAATTTCAATTTTCCATTCCTAATGCCGCCACTCAATTTGGCTTAAACGTTCTTACGACCGAGGAAACCCAACTCGGTGAGACCTTACCAACTTTCAACTTGTCTGGGGAATAAAATTGGACAGAAAAAGCTTCAGGAAATTGGTTTAATTAATAACCTGTACTTTTATATATAAGTAGTATACTTTTAGACCTACACAAAGCTTTCTGGATATGGGTAATGTAATTTCATGGTTATTTTAATTCCCAGATTTCCTGAATTACAACTTTTCCAGCTCACAAAAATCAATAAAATATTTAAACAAAAAATACTATGTAAACAATTATAATATATTTTGAATAGCTTTTGTTATGAAATATCATTACATTTCCACCCGGCGGAAAGCCGCACTCCACCATTTTCTCATCGATCCAGCTCCGCAGGTAGGCCACATTCGTATAGGCCGCCGGCACATTCTTCTCGGCGCACACAATGCCCCAGGACACCAGCCCGGCCAGCTGATACCGGTCCTTCTGTCCCGGCATCGTGCAGAACAGTGGCGAACCGCCGTCACCCTTGCACGTATCCCTACCCTTCACGCCGCCGGCACAGATGAAGCTGTCATGGAGGCGGTACCGACGTCCCAGGACCGTGAGACGCAGCAGACGCTGACAGGACACGTGGTCCACCACGGGCAGTTCTATGCGCTTCAGCAGGTGTTCCATGGTGCGGGACGTGGTGTTGCTGTGCCCCCAACCCGTCGCCAGGCAATGCGCCTGCTCCAGTTGCTCCGCCACACGCGGCGACTCCGTCGGCGGCAGGCACACCGGCTGGATGTGCGGGGCCATCTGGAAGGGTCGCTCCAGGACCAGCAGGGCGATGTCATTGTAGAAGGTCAGCTTGTTGAAGTTCTCGTGGCGATGAATGCTCCTAATCCGACGCATCTGGTAGGGAAGTCGCTCAGTCTGGGTGTTCAGGTCCCAGTCGCCAGCCCGCGCCAGCAGCGAGTCCTCGGTGAAGTTGGCCACGTTGTGGGCAGTGGTCAGCACCAGCTGCGGGTGGATCAAAGTGCCGCCACAAATGTAGTTGCCCTCCATGTCCATCATTGCCATCATCCAGGGGAACTCACCGAAGACTGACTCGTTGTCGTTTTAGCCATCCAGAGAGTAGAAGAGGCCCCGCGGATTGCTATAGCCGCAGCCCTTGAACTGGAAGTCCTGCACGCTGCGCAGCTGCGGATTCCTCTCTTCCTCGATCTGCAAAGGCATTAATAATGAGTTGGTTTTGCTTAGGTTTAAGTTCCCGTAGAGCTATCCCTTCACCTGGTCATCCACCTGACAGCACTGCTCCACAGGGCGGCAGCCAAAGTTGCTGCCCTCATTTATGCGCGCCTTGATGATGTACCTTCCGTCCTCGTTGACCACTCCGGTCCTGCAAAGATGCCGCGGCACACACTCCTTTTGCAGGCCGCAGCTTTGGTAGCCCTCATCCGTCTTGGCAGTCAACGTCGTGGTGATAGTTGTGGTAGTCTCAAACTGGGAGAGCCAGGGATTTCCCTGGCGCTGTTTGCGATACTCAATCTCGGCCTCCAAGGCATAGTAGCTCTCCAGCTGCTCTTTATCGCAGCACACTTGGCTGGGGCCACAGCTGAGGTCGAGGACCCGCACGCCCAGCTTCCACCTGCCGGAATCATCGCTCACCTCGCAGAGCTTCTTGTCCACGCAGCTCTGGTGGCTCTTGCAGGCTTGGATCGAGCTCGCTGGCGGCGGAAGCGAGATCAGCGAGAGACTGGCAGCCAACAGCAGCTCCACATTGATGGCGACTATAGCAGGGGGATGGGAATAAGCAGGCTCGGTCACTCGCTGGGACAAACTATAAACAACACTCACCCATTGTGAGAAATCAGAATATCACAATATATATATTATATCAATTGAATCGGTGCGCAATATATTAGGCGATACTTGCCAGAGCCGCGACACGCTTTAGACTGACTCTGCCTGGGTGTTAATACGCCGTTTAGGGGCTCTTCCCTCTCTGCTGTCTTGAGATTACTCAGATTACTTCTTATTACTTGTCGTGGTAATTATTCTCTTGCTCTCCCAAGCCGAGTCGTATCTCTCTGCCTTTGGAATCTCCCAAGCCGGTTCCATAAAGGCTGGTGAGTTCCACTCGATGCAATCAGTTGACTTGGCGAAACCCAAGCTTAACAATTATCTTGGTTTCGGTGCTCTTATAGACATAGATCTTACAGGTACATAAGCAAATAGATATATTTAGATACTACTCATATAGTTTTCTACATAAGTGCATTGCAGTGCAGCCTTTATTGTATAATATAGATCGGTTTAGGCGCTCGGTCATCCGCTGTTTTAAAATCAATTTCAATGAGAAACTCCGGACTTGCGTTCAATTAAATGCAATAGCAGATTCCACACTAGGCTCGGTTCAAGTAGTCATAAATAATGTTTGAGATATTATGAATAATTTAAAAAAATAAGTGAATTTAATTGGTTTTATTTAAATCAACAAGCTAAGCTTTGGTAATTATTCAAGTATTAAAATTAACACCCTTCCTTGTTTCACTTTTAACTCACAAATGGTATTTACGTATTCAAGCTCTTGAAGGGATAAAGAATATATAAATAAGGGCTCTAACCTAGATCCTTCAGATCCTTACTCCACAGAGTCTCATCCTGCCATGGCAAGTGGAAGAACTAACCGATGCAGCTGGCTGCTCCCAGTTGTGCTCCTGCTCCTGGTGACCCTTGACCACACATCGCTGGCCAAGCCGAATTCCCCGCCAATCCTGGATGATTCGGGATCCAATGAGAGCTGCGGCCCCAACATGGAGTGCGTTTCGCGAAAACTGTGCCAGGACGACGTCATCAAGGACGATGGGTTCATCCTCACCTCTCCCATAATCGGACAGACCAGGTGCTCTAAGCCTTTGCAGCGCTGCTGTCATGTGAAAAACAAGGTAAATCGATAATCTAAGATAATTGATCCCGAAATGAATTATATTGAAAAATCGTTGTGTTTTTAGAAGGACAACAGTCAATCGTAATCTCCGGAGTCATACCGTGCTACATAAAGAACTTGTTTCAAGTTGCAAATTTTTATCCATTAATTTAAGTTGTATTATATTAAAATGTTTTTATATTAATAAAAAAAATTATGGTGGCTGGATGAATAAAAAGTTAATTCAAATTAATCCAAATGTAAGATCAATACCCTATGCGTTTGATATAGTCTTACTTAGAATCATCGCCAATGATTAATAACTTTCTGCCAGCTCTCACCTAGAGAAAAAAACTAGATGCATCCACTCAAATACCATACCCAACAATAAACATCACTCATCCATGGCGGAAAATTTAAATATTCCTAACATTATAGTGCAAATATAAGTCGAATCAAAGCGCTTATAGACTCTCTCTCAAGCTGGTTTTATTTATGGCTTAGAGTTCTACTCGATGCACTCAGTCGACTTGTCGGAACCCAAGCTGAAACCTCGTCTTTAGATCGTCGGCATTCACAATCTATAAAAGTAGGTGCTAATCGCACCCCTAAGCATGCGAGTATACACATATGTGCATTATGGTGATTTCGTTCATAAAATGCCGATCGTTCAAGTCGCGCCTTCGATAAATCACTTTCAATGATAAAACTACTGCTTTCCAGCCTCAGAGATGACGCCGCCCACTTTGATCCTCCTGCTGATCCTCCTCTCTAGTGGAGTCAAGGCCCAGGACGTCCCATCGCCGATGTGCCACCAGAACGAGCTCTGCACCACGGTGAAGCGCTGCGAAGAGTCGGATGACTCCGGCCGTGACGGCATTCAACCACGACTGGCTGTACGCTTTTGTGGCAAGAACCGAATGTGCTGCGAGAAGGAGCAGCTTGAGAGTTGGGATGCATTTCTGGCGGAGTCAAAATCAACACCAGGCGCCATGAGATCGATCCAAAACAAGGTGAGTCGGATAGCAGAACCCGAACCCAACGAGAGTTGCGGCTTGAACATGGAGTGCGTGCCACGGAAGCTGTGCAGAGACAACGTCATTAATGACAACGGATTCACCCTGATAAATCCCAGGATTGGGAACACACAGTGCTCCAAGTCCCTGTACCGCTGCTGTGAAGTTAGCCAGAAGGTGAGTCGAAAAATGAGTAACTTTGGAAGAGATGCCTAGACTAATAGTTCATGGAAACCTATTCTCAGGTGGACGACAGCGAAAGTCCTTATGTGCAGAAGCAGAAGGACTTCAAGTACAAGAGCTGCGGCTGGAGCAACCCGATGGGTCTGATCCCCGACGATGATAAGTTCAATTACACGGAGGACGTGTCCGTCTTCGGCGAGTTCCCCTGGATGGTGGGCCTCTTTACCGGGCGGCAGAAGTTTCTGTGTGGCGGTACTCTTATCCATCCGCAGCTGGTGGTCACCAGCTCGCACAACGTCATCAACGAAACAGTGGACACCCTGGTAGCCCGTCTCGGTGAGTGGGATTTGAATAGCGTAAACGAGCCGCACATCCATCAGAGCCGGCGTGTCAAGGAGATCATCGTGCATCCAGATTTCCATCCTCAAGGATTGTACAACGACATTGCCCTTCTGGTGCTGGAGGAGCCCGCCCAACTGGCACCGCATATCCAGCCACTCTGCCTGCCGCCTCCGCAGACGAAGGAGGTTACCAACCAGCTGCTATCCGCCACCTGCTTCGCTACAGGATGGGGGGCCAAGGACGCCAAAAGTGACAAGCTGGAGCAGGTCCTCAAGAGGATCAACCTTCCACTGCTGGAGCACAGAGAGTGTCAGGCAAAGCTGCGTTTCACGCGTGTGGAGAGCCGCTTCCGGCTTCGTCCTAGCTTTATTTGTGCCGGCGGCGATCCTGGCAAGGATACGTGCAAGGGAGATGGCGGCTCTCCGCTCTTCTGCACAATGCCTGGTGAGCAGGACCGCTACCAGCTGGTGGGCATTGTGTCCTGGGGCGTGGAGTGTGCCGAGGAGGACATCCCGGGAGTGTACGCCAATGTGCCCTACCTGCGCGGCTGGCTCGATGAGAAGATCAAGGGACTGGGCTTCACGTTGTAATTTCAATAAGTAAGGCTATTAAAAAGAATTGTTTGGCTTTTACTAAAGAAAATAAGACCATTTTGAAGACGAAATTACATTTCTTAGATCTTAAGTGTAACATTTAACCTTAGTTTATAATCTATAAAATTGTACAAGTTACTGGAAAATGAAACTGCTTAACTAATGAAATATTGCTATTCTCATTGCTTCCCGGAGCAGCAGCCAAGGATGCTGAGTGTAGTCGATGGAGGGGGTAGATAGGCAAAAGGGTTTTCCACCATAAACCAGGGATTTCCCCAGCACACCTGGCTGGAGTAACACCTCACCTCGTAGCTCATCTTATCCTCTCATTTTTTGATTTGAGTTGATTTTGAAAGACGCCATTTGACGGGAGAGAGATCAGTGAGAGACTGACCATCAACATAAGCTGGAATAGGGAAAAACCAGACGCATTCTCATGAATTCCATACGCCCCGTGGGCTCGTTGCGAGAATATATTCCGAGTGAGATGCTCTCCGCTCTCTCTCTGCTCTCCAAAGATTACATTAGCTTAAAACTACCTCCGATCGTTTATTGTTCTCCTGATCTCCCAATCGCACTGTTATCTCTCTCCGATCCTCTGGCTTTTAGCGATTTTTGGAATCTCCCAATCCGGTTCTATAAAGTGTTTTGAGATCCACTCGAGCCACTCAGTCGACTTGGCGAAACCCAAGCTTTAACATCGTCTTGGGATCGGCGGCTTTTACATTCGTAATCTATATACATATGTAGGTGCCACTCGTACAATATATACCCCTTTGTATGCGGACACATAAGTGAAATTAAATATAATACCCATACATATATTATCGATCGGAAAAGTCAGCTGTTGATAGCTTCGGTCTCTATATATACATAAATTCATAAAAATAAGTGAAATTCTTTGTATTTTACGACTTAAATAACAAGTTAATCACAAGTAGTAATTCTAAAAACTCATTTTTAGTGGTGTGTAGTTTTATACAAAACAAAATACAAAGATTTCTATATATAAGCCTCGGTCAAAGCTGATTCGGACTCTCAACAAATGAAATCTGAATAATAGACACAAAGATGAGAGAGAACAATGGATTGAAATAATAATACAAAATCCCGCATGTTTCTTTTTGTTTATAAAAGCCAAATATAAAGTAGTCTATCGTAAATCAGATCAAGACTATAAACAATTCGAAGTGTCATCAATTTTAATGATTTATGTTTGCTCAATATTATGTAAAATCACGTTCTAAATGGAGTATAGTTTTAATAAAATACAAATAGTTGTTGTATATGATATTTACATGCTATAAACTTAAAGCTTAACACCGGCTTTATGTTTTTGTGAGTGATCTGAACTATTTATATATGCATATATATAGAGGAAAATAAATTACAATCATTGCTGATAACCTTTGCTGGTGCATTAAGCGAGATTAGGATGCCACTTATCTGCAACTCTGTTCCTTCTGCTCTTTGCTCCGCCAGTTCCCGACCAATCATGGCAAGTGGAACAACAGGCTGCCGCTGCCCACCAGCTGTGCTCCTCCTGCTGATCCTCCTGGCGAGCGGAGTCAAGGCCCAGGACGTCCCTTCGTCGATGTGCCAACAGAACGAGCTCTGCACCACGGTGAAGCGCTGCCAGGAGTCGGATGACTCTGGCCGCAATGGCATTAGTCCGCGGATAGCCCGCTTTTGCGGCGTGGGCCTGATGTGTTGCGAAAAGGAGCAGCTTGAGAGCTGGGATGCATTTCTGGCGGAGTCAAAATCAACACCAGGCGCCATGAGATCGATCCAAAACAAGGTGAGTCGGATACCAGAACCTGAACCCAACGAGAGCTGCGGCCTCAACATGGAGTGCGTCCCTCGGAAGCTGTGCCTCGACAATGTCATCAACGACTCGGGCATCCGTCTCATCAATCCCAGGATTGGCAATGCCGAATGCTCCAAGTCCTTGTATCGCTGCTGTGAGATTAACCAGAAGGTGAGTTGGCAGAAGGAGTGATCTTCGTAGAAATTGCCAGACTAATAGTTCTTGGAAACCGTTTCTTAGGTGGACTCCAGCGAAAGTCCTTATGTGCAGAAGCAGAAGGACTTCAAGTACAGGAGCTGCGGCTGGAGCAACCCAAAGGGTCTGATTCCCGACGACGACAAATTCAGCTATGCGGAGGACGTGTCCATCTTTGGCCAGTTCCCTTGGATGGTGGGCATCTTTACCGGGCGGCAGAAGTTCCTGTGCGGCGGAACGCTCATCCATCCTCAGCTGGTGGTCACCAGCTCGCACAACGTCATCAACGAAACAGTGGACACCCTGGTAGCCCGCTTGGGCGAGTGGGACTTGAACAGCGTGGACGAGCCGTACATCCACCAGAGCCGGCGTATCAAAGAGATCATCATGCATCCCGAGTTCGACCCACAGGTGTTCTTCAACGACATCGCCCTGCTGTTGTTGGATGAGCCGGTCCAGCTGGCGCCGCACATCCAGCCACTCTGCCTGCCGCCTCCTCAGACGCCGCAGCTGATCAATCAGCTGCTGTCCGCCACCTGCTTTGCCACGGGTTGGGGCTCCAAGGATGCCAAGAGTGACAAGCTGGAGCAGGTACTCAAGCGGATCAATCTGCCGCTGGTGGAGCATAGCGAGTGCCAGGCCAAGCTGCGCCTTACACGGCTGGAGAGCCGCTTCCGGCTTCGTCCTAGCTTTATTTGTGCCGGCGGCGATCCTGGCAAGGATACGTGCAAGGGAGATGGCGGCTCTCCGCTCTTCTGCACAATGCCTGGTGAGCAGGACCGCTACCAGCTGGTGGGCATTGTGTCCTGGGGCGTGGAGTGTGCCGAGGAGGACATTCCGGCCGTGTACGCCAATGTGCCCTACCTGCGCGGCTGGCTCGATGAGAAGATCAAAGGACTCGGCATAACGTTGTAATTTCTCAGGGGCTGCAATAAAGAAACAACATCTTCTAAGGATTCAATTGATACCTCTGCCTAGGTTTATACCTATACCCCTTCTTCTTATTTGCTGGAAAGTCTTGTCATTAACCAGCATTATCCGCTATCCTATATAAACTGGGTGGCAGCCATTTATCCGTGCCACTTTCAAGTAAAGCATCGGGATGATTCTCCCTCCATCCAGGCACTTAACTCGAACACATACCTCCAGCAGTCACTCGATTTATTGCAATCCTGCGGAACAAAAGAGGGCCAAGGCAGGAAATACGAGCAAACGGGAAAAGCGAGCGAAGCGGGAAAAGCGAGCGTCTTCGTGCCGGCAGCTTATAAATAGTCCAGTCCTGGCTGGAACTATGCAGACAACCTCCATTTGACACTCCCTTTCAGGATTGTTCGTCCCTCGAAGTTCCATTTGTCAGGCAGCACACAAAACAATATGGAAATGGTTTCGAAATTTAAATGTACTATAATTTATATTCTCAATTAAGTAAATTATAGAAAGACTTTAATAGTTTCCTAACATATTTTATTGCACCTTAAAAAATATTCCTTTTTATAGTCTGGAATCTCTTTCGGTGTACCTATATATAGAACCAAATTAACCAGGACAACAGGAACAATATAGCGCGAGGCTGGGCACGCCCGAAAATTGAGAAATTACACGCTGGGCCGGCCAAATGGCCGAGCGAATTGATTTTGCTTTTGCTGCGGCTCCTGCTCCTTGAGGCCCTGCAAGTCCTTGCACTAAAAACTCATTTCTCAAGTAAACTGCTGGAACAGTTTTTGTTTTGTTTTTACGGCACTGTAATTTATAGCCTCTTTTTACGGCTTTCGGCATTACATATTGATTTTGTTAGTCCAATTTCAAGGCTTAGAATGGCTTCACAAATTAAAGTGTTTTAAAATGTATCCCAAGAATGTAAGAGGTAATTAAAAAATATAAATTAATTTCTTAAACAGATCAGATAGAAACTTTAATCTAGCCAATGAAAACAGAAGGGCTCTAGTTCGTTTATTGGTTAATATCAGTCGAGTACTGAATTAGATCATAACTTTTGAAGTTGTGTGTACTAAAAAATAACAAAATTAAATTAAGGGACTCTTCAATTACAAGACCACTTAATTTACAAAAAAAGGAAGAATAGGGAAAATGCATAACACAGGAGTTATCTTCCTTGATGTATTTGTTACCGAAGTGGAGTAAAAAAACTAGTATTTTGTTTATGATTTATTATCTGAATAAAAAAAAAAAGTTCTTCTTTCACATCTTTAAATTTTAAATTGAATGCTAACACGGTTTTTATTTAGTTAATTTAATTTATATACATTAAATAAAATGTATCTTATACAAGTCAATGGTTATTATTAAGGTGTTTCTTAGTTTACAAAATGTTTTCAAAATGCTTCATTAAAAGCCGAAACAAAAAATCGTAGGAAAACTACAATAAATTCCTTAGCTTTTATAAATATTTTTTTATTTTCAATTTAAAATTCTTTATGTTATACTCAAAGAGGCTTTACAGTTGGAGTACCTAACCCAGAGACATCTCCTTGGCTTAAATTACTAGAACAACTCGCCAGCTCCGAATTAGTTATTAAGATAAAATAACTAATTAGTTCAAGTCATGTATAAAATAAGTGTATGTTTATTCTGCTTTATGATCCTTAGGCCTTTTGGCCTGAGACTTTTCGATATTGGTCACTCATCTGTGTTTGCTGGTTGGGATCAGTTTACGGCTGATTGCTTCTCACATAGCCGAAGCTGGAACCCATCAAATATTTGCCAAATTGATAATCATTTAATTATAACAAAGCACAGGGCAAAATGCAACTGCTAACAGCAATTGTATCTCCGATGGCCGCTGCTGGTATGGGATTTGTGCATGCATGTCCTGCTTGACGTGTGTGTGTTGTGTGCGTTTGCAATTATAATGGCCCTGGCCGCAATTGTGTTGCATACTTTGAGGCCCAGTTCCTTGCCAGCTGCCGGTGAATCCCCGCATCCGCATCCACCCGCAGCCTCCCTGAGCCAGCCATCAAATTACAAATGATGTAGTGCCCCCGGGGAGGGAGGAAAATGGAACGTCAGTCGCTCCGACGGATGGACAGGAGGCGGAGGAGCAGGAGGACCAGCGGCGGCTTTGTGGCCAGTGAACGGAAATAGAAACAGCTGCAAATGGCAGTTAGCTCAGTTCTCTGCCATATATACATGCATACATATATACATATGGGCTTATTTCGCAATTGTGTGGATGCAAAAAAAAAACACAATTCACTAATGTCCCTCCCACACACACACACACACGCACACACTCACACACGGTGGCATGAACAATTGACACTGGCTAATTGCAGTGGAAAGTCCACTAAATGCACCCATAACCATGTTATTCAGATACCCTGGACAGGAAGGGGCAACAGCGATGCCAGGAAGCCCATGGATACCATGACGCTAGGCCAACGGAAGGAAAGTCGAGGAAATTACAAGGGGAAACTGTACACTATAAAGGGGTTAATTATATGTAATCTCAGGTGCCTTGGGGAGAAGATTATACGTGGCAAAAGATTCCATTGAGGTTTAAATGAAATCAAGTCAAGAAAACAAACAAGGATGAACGCAAGGCCTACAAGTCATACCATTAACCAGTTGTAAATCCTAGAGGATACTCCCTAAGTCGATTAATTATCCATCTAAATCACCACGCTTGCAAGTTGTCGCGCTAATTAACAGGCTGAGAATAAATTACCAGCACCAGGCGTACATTTGCAAAAATCCGTAGCGAATAAGTGTCATGGCCGAAAGGGGTGCCCGAGAGGTCCGAAAAGCTGGGTGGTACGGGTGTGTCAGTGTCCCCACGTTCGAAACAATTAAATGCATTCCCGGGACTGCCCAAGGGATGGTCAGCGAGGCCCACACTGCGTATACGCAACGCAGTGCATGGAAAATTAGCCCGAACATTTTGCAGCCATTCGGATTCCCACACTCACACGATGATGCGACATGTTGGCAGCGTTTTAGACAATTTGTTATGCAAATTGCTTATTAACTTTATGACCAGCTCCAGTTGGCCGCCCGGAACATTTTGAATTGTCAATTAGGTGCGTTGAGGAGCCCCAACCGATTTCCACCTGCCAGCGGTGGATTCTAAATAAAATTGTGTTGGCCTTATTTAAACATAGACCCCAGTCATTTCATGACATTTTATGACCACACCACACCACAGCACACACCTGCCGGGAACGGCCATTAAACGGACATAAAATTGGCCCCTGGCTTCGATTTTAATTTATGTCCAGTACGGTCCAGTACTGTTCGCTTTTCCAACTCCTGTTGCGGCCTTGCCTTTTACCTGCTAATGACATTGCTATGCCATCGACAGTGGCCTTTAACTTAATTGAAAATTTCTCATTTTGTTTCCACCTAAATGGCGGTGCGGCGTTATTTATGGCCACGACTGGAAGCGGGCCAAATAGCCAGGGAAACTCTTTGACTCCTTCTCGCCAGCCCAACATGATTTATATAGTTTCAGTTTAATGATGCTTTCTAGTGTTTATAGAAAAATTTCCATTGCAAAAGAGAAAGCTATTTAGATAGCAAAGGAATTTTAAAATGATTATTTGGGAATTATAACTTGTAATGAGTGCAAGGCAAGAGAATAATTAAAACAGTGTTTAAACAAAATTTACTTTTAATGGAGAAGACATTTAAATATCTAGGGGTCTTAAAACATTAAAAAAATATGTTCAGAATTATGACAATAAATTTTAATTTAATTTAAAATTAAAGTAAACAAATTAACACTGGATTTGGTACCTAGAAATTATTTTGTGTATTTTTAGACACATGATTAAGGGTTTTAAAACCTCTTGATTTGATTTCTTAAGCAGCCCGATAATAATATTTAGAATTTCAATATTAAAAACATATGCTATTCGCTATTTATATAATTCTATAAACGTTGCTTACAATTTCCTTGTAACTTTTAATACAACTTTAATTTCCCAACCATTTAGCTGGCTTATTTCCTGCAATGACAAGCTCTGGCGACTTGAGATGTTGTTTTCCTGCAGGTTACCTTCGAAATTGGTCAGTTTGCTGAAATGTCCTGGCATTAGCGCCCATAAGTATGCAACAGCTAGCCAAGGCAGGCGAACTACAAAGTAGCACAAGCCCCAAGTACACCCGTGTCTATCCTGCGGATGCTGCCTGCATTCGGCCACATTTGTGCCATTCCCCATGTTGTGCGCCCCGCGCTGTGCCTCGGCTCCCTCTCGGACATGAATTACGTTTACCGACAATTAATTTCAAGTGAAAATGTGCTAAAACTTTTAATTGGGCAGCCAAGTGGCTGCCAGGCAGAGTCCGCAGGGGGACGGGGGTTAACCTGCGAGAGACAGAGCCCGAGAGGGAGGGCCGCAAGGAAGCTGAAACGAGGCAGCCATAAAAATGTCGACAACATGCCTGCAAAATGTTTCATTCCACCAATTTCGCTGCAGGTGCGCTCGGCGAGGATAACTTTAAATTTAAAGGTCCAAGATTGCATCGCAATATTCTTGCTATCTTGGTAGCTGGCAAAAATGCCACATAAAACAATAGATAATGAGTAAATACTCTAGGGAAACATAAATAAAAAATGTAATCTTAAAAATAAATTAAACTGTTTAATGTATGATTAGTTTTTTTGTTATTATTATTTATTAAATTTATTTCTGCTTGATTAATCAAAAGAGACAGTCCCACTTTGTAATTGACATACACATATGTCTCATATATTGCGAGTAGAACCTGCTAATTACGTCAATTACATGTGTGACACTTCTTTGAGCTTAGCTCGCTGCATGTCGGAATATACAAATATATAATATATAGCTCTACATGGAAAAATATTTTTTAAGCACGCTTAATAATTACATGTATTAGTTATTATTTTAAAATGAAGCTGATATTAAAAAATCTAAGAGCAAGTAGAAAAGCTACAGTGGAGTGTTACCAAAGGACTTGGTTTACTTACTTACTTAGTCATATTTATGAAAAACATATATAAAACAAAGCGAAAGACTAAAGAAAATGTTGCGCAATTAAGGCAAATGTTGATAATTGCTAGCAGCTTGTTGCGAAGCACCCAAACAAAGACAAATGTTGCTAAGGACGTGTTAGCAAAACCTTAAGGGATGTAAAAATAATTCAATTACATTAATTTAATTAAAATATTAAGAACTAATGTTTTAGATGTATAAATTAGTGTATTTTCTTAGAGAAAGTAAGTTGAACAATCGCAGTATTTTTACTTATTTTAAAATACCATATTCAATCAAATATTTAAAATATTATACTGATGTAGATGATGAATTTGTTTACTATCAGAAAAATTAAATTAATTCTTTTTTAAATACCTTACATTAAAGGTGCCTAACTTATCCTCTAAGAAATGCATTATTTATTGATAAATATTTTACCGGCCTATAGTTAGACTTTAGTTATATATTTTTAGCTCTACCAAGTATAATTTTACCATACCCTAAAGATACTCAAATAATATTCTCAGTGCACTTGCAGAACCCAATGGCGTCAGGGTATGACTGACATGGAAATGACGTCTGCCAGGATGTGTGTGAGTGTGTGTGTGCGAAGGCCATAATATGCAAATAAACTTTGAATAAAATTAAATTCAGTTTTAAATCGCTTGAATGTGTCACAATAGAAGCCACGGTGAGTGAGTGAGAGGAAGTCGGAAAAATAGGTCAGGGTCGCAGTTCGGTTAGCGATGGCTACTCAACCAAAAACTAGACCAATTCGCCTGACCAGGAACCCAGATGCACAGAAATCAACTCACGTGCAAAAACTATAGTTATTTCCACACAAAACAAACCCAAACAGACGCCGCAGCCCCAAATGTGCACTTTTCCAAATGGCAATGGGAAAAGCCAAACGAAGACAATGGCGGAACATTGGAAAAACGGAAAAACAGAGGACCAGGTGAAGAATCGGACGTGGAAACAGGCTAGGTACAAATCTGCACAAACAACAGAACACTCACGGGCAGGCACAGCTCTCGTAACAATAACAATTCAATCAAATGTTCTCTCCTATGGAAATCTTTGAAGGGAAACAAGCAACAACAGCCCAGGGTAGAAGGGGGATCATCGAATGGCTGAACGGGCCGGAAAGGGGCTGAGAGGGGGCAAACATGTTTTGATTAAAATTAGTTGCATTTCCCACACAGGCAAGCTTTTCCCTCAGCGGAAAAGCGTTCTCACTCTTTCTCCCTCTCTCTCTCTCTTTGCGCTTGCGCAGCATAAAGTGTCCCAAGTTAACCGGTTGTCATCTGAGCAGGGGAAGTCCAGGAAGATAAACCAAGAGCGGGGAAATTGCAATGTTTGGGAGTAATAAAATAAATATTAGGTTTACCTTTATAAGTTATATTAAAATACTTTCTTGATAAATAAATTTAAATTAATTTGATACTGTAATTTAAAAAGCTAAAACCACACTCCGTATGATTAATATGGGAGAAAGTCGGTATCACACAGATTAATCATACGCAGTGTTATCTAAGCCTGACTTCGAAGAAGTCCTTAAAAATCAGTTTTAAGCTAAAGCCTAGTACCATATAATAAACGGGCCCGATTTGATTTTTAAGCAAAATAAATGAATTGTATACATTTCGAAAGCCACGATAGAGGCAAACTTGAAGGAAAATATGTATATTGCGTGCAGGGAACGATCTTCTAGTCGTAATGAAAAAGTGGCCTTAATAACTGCAGGAAATGCGAGGCCAATAATATTTATATATGTTTGTATTTATTAATATTTATATATAATTAACCCACAATTTTATTACCAATGCCTCGGAGGTCATTGCCGCGAAGTTACCAGTTATTCGCCTTCAGCTTCAAGCAATAATATTCAAACATCAAATCCATTCGAATTCATTTTAATTTCAGATTATAAAGTTTGTTTACAATAAAATAGCTGGATATCAGTGTTACCCTTATTCACGCCATTCATAGATTTATTAGGTCACACCGGTTTCCGATAACAGATTTAATCAACATTTGATACAGTTAAATAAAATTGATTCACAAACGTAAAGACCTTATTTGGAAGAAAGTCAACATTTTACAGATTAATCATACGTACTGTTATCTAAGCCTGACTTTGAAGAAGTTCACTTACATTTATATCGCAAGGCATTACAAAATATCGATCGCCCTTACAATACAACCCTGCTTAAAAACTCTATCGATAAATAATTCGGACTTCCTTGAGCCAGTAGGCCTTGTCATCACTATCAAAGCAATGAGATAAATAACAACCACTGGAGTTTCATAGAAAGCGCGCCATATTTGTACGTTTTATAAGGTATGTCTACAAATTTAATTAAAATTATCAGTGAACAAGTTAAAAATATATTTAATATATCAGGAAAATACACACGCATAGCTAAGATGATCGGCAAGGGAAAGCGACGTGGACTGCGGCGCAAGGAAGTGACTACCGTCAAGGTTTTGATCATCGTCGACGACTCCATTTATCCAGCCTGTATATTGGCGGCCCCCAGTCGCCTCTACGCCCTGCGCTGCTTATCCGAAATGCGTTATTTGGATTTCTCCTAGATATCCCTCCAAGAAGTCCATCTAGTTTCTGATGTGTACACAACGGCATATAAATAGTCCCACTTGCGGATAAAGTTGCCGCCTTTTATTTGTTATGTTTGGTTACTAGCAACACGTGCGGCATTAGGTGGCTCTATAGTGCCAGTGATGCCTATCAAATGGCTGCTGCCGTTGTTGTTGATGTTGTTCGGGGAGAGTAGGTCGAGGGTGGGGTGTCCTTGCTGGTGGAAAGCGTGTGCATTTTCACAGCCATTTGAACTTGGCAACACTCGCAATTCGCAAAATGTGCAACATGGCGTAAAGAATTCTTGTTAAGCGCAGCAGTTAGCTTTGCCGAGGCGGCATCAGTGCTCAGGGCCGTCTGAAAAACTTTGCCCAGATGCATGTGTAAATACGTATATATTCGATCGACTGCATATATATTTACAGGAGACTCCAATGAAGTCATTTTGGCATAATCTGAACAGGACTTGATGGCTTGAAAATCATCAGATACAAGCTTTATTTAAAATCGTAAAGTGAAATAAATATCCATTTTATATTGCTCTTTGCATACTGCAAGCATGCACTACATACATATGTATGTATATTCATTGAAGCATAATTAAGCCAATTACACAAATTACCATAATTATATATTAAATGAAATATAACGTGAAGGCCGACTCTTAAAATAGAGCCTTAACTTCGCTTTAAATCGTAATTTTAACAAGATAAATCAGACAGAGATCTGTAACTCATTATTTTTGTTTGAGTATTAATTAATTTCAAATGTAATTCTTTTACTACTTAGTCATTTTTCAATTACAAAACTTCACTTTTCTTAGACAAAATTTTAATAACTAAATAAAATACGGTAGTAGCTCCCATAATCAAAGTAAACCGGCTTGACTTGACTTTTAATATTGGTTTTTAGTTATTTTAACATAGCAAAGAGTTCATTCATTTTGCAGTCATTGACCAGTTCAAACACTTTTTCTTTATTTTACTAAACATATTTTTCTTACTTAATATTTTTAAATAGAAAAACAAACAGCTTGAGTGGTTTTTTCTTTATAATTTATAAAGATTTTATAAATTGATACATCTAATACATTTCTAGATTTAAAAATCGCCCTAAAAATAATCGCCCTTAAACTAAGAAAATGTTTCTAGAATTAAGAAAAGGTTTCATAAATTTAGGGAAAGGCACCATAAAATCAAGACAAGCCACCATTTTCATTTTTTCTTTAAATTTAGGGCGGTTTTTTCTGATTTAAATCGTTTTGCTTCTTTCTTAATTTACGCGTGAATGGCACTTGTTTTACAGGTCAATTTTTTAAATTCAAATTTAATTCGCACGCATGAGCATATGATTCCCAACTGATTCTAACATCCCTGAGATGAAGTCACGGTTGCCGGGCAAATCATAAGTAGCGAAATTATCCTTAAATTCGGTTAGAACTGCCAATCAATTTAAAAATTTATAAAGCCAACATTTTATTTTTAAGATTACGCTATGATCTGATCAAATTTTTCCTTATTTTAATGGTTACTTTCCCTAAAACAAGGATAAATCTTTCTATCTAGAGAAAACTCGCATTTATTTTTATAAAAGTTTTTGTCCAACATTTAGGGTAAATCGCCCTAAAAACTAGGCATTTTTTCCACATTCAAAAAAAATCGCCTTAGATTTGAGAAAGTTTCTTTTTTCCGATTTTAGAGTACATTTTTCTGAAATTTAGGGCGACTTGCCTTTAAATCCATTTTAATGGCGAATTTCTAAATCTACGGGCGAAAAGTGGCTTTTTAATGGCGATTTCAGGTAAAATTTTTATGAGTGTGAAGGTACAACTACTGCGTATTAACGCATGTGAAAAGTTGATACACATACATACATCTTTATGTATTTTGTTTATGATGTATTATCTCAATATTTAATGCTAGTTTCGTTATATTTACAAATCAGTATTAAATGCTTAAATACATGACCACTTTAATGTTGTGTGCCCTTTTTCTACTCTAACCTGACCGTTTGAATGATTTGTAATTATTAATTTGCATAATTACAAATACTTAATGTTTTATTATGTTTATTTGTAATGTAACTTGGTTTATAGTTGGAATCACTCTTCAGCCCCCTAATCAATTTAGTTCCACGACAAAGCCAATGACACTAGCAGTTCAAATGTGCTTTCAATGCCATCGAAAGTGACTGGAAATTGCTTTCAAATCTAAAGTAGAGCACACACTTTCCCTTCGAAGGACACGCCAGTTATCCCCGTGACGGGACGGATTGTCAATCTCAGTCCACCGTTTCTCGTTCAGAGTTCGCTGAAGCGCAAAGCGGAAATCAGACGCCATATCAGGCGGACATGTTTCGACAGGACACGGGCGGAAGTGAAACGCAAAAAAAAACGACGATGTCAAAGTATGGGCGATTACAACATTGACTAGGTAAATATGCAAACAAATGTAATAGCCAGTAGCTGGAGGCAACTTGGGGTAATAAAACGCTGACGGCCCCTCACCTTTGCCTGGTTCTGCCTCTCCTTCGAAACGGAGATGTAACCCAAGAAGGACTAACGTCCAAATCGATTCGGAATCTGCTGCGAAAAATGCAAATGTTTACCAAAGCCAGGGGACACAATATGCGAACTGAGAGATCAGAGAGCCTGGGCTAGATGCAAATTCCCATTTCACTAAGTTTCGATTTGTTAAATGCATCAAACGTGGGAAACAACAGTAACGCAGCATACGCAAATGACACGGCAGCAGCAGCAGCTCCACTTGTGGCTGCACAGATGCAGATACTTTTAGGAGGCGCACGCTCAGATACATCTGCATTGAGTGCGTTTTGGTTTGGGTTTGGCTTGGCATCGCTTTCAAATGCATTTTAAATCTGTCCCCATGCATTTCCCATAAGCCTGTGTCTCAAATTCATTAGAATCAATACAGTTTGTGCCAAAGCCTTTGTCCTCTGCCCGAGTTTAGATTTTCCTGAGGGAATGCCGACAAGTCCTACCTTATAATTAAATTAGTGCTGGCATTCTTGCTGAGCACAGCAGTCGAAAATCAGCATATCAGGAAGGAGAATGTACATGTATACTTTATTTAATCGAACATTAAACGAACTTAAAACAGCAGCAATATAACATACTGCATCTAGTCACAAAAAAAACCTTTGATTACTAAGAGAAAGTAATTTACCATAATAAAACAATAAAATCAAGAAAGAAAATTGGGAAACAGTCTAAATATTCGTTATAATATAATGTAATAAATAAAAGACTGAAATAAAAACCGAATAAAATAACCCAATATTTTGAATTCATTTGACTCAACACAGTTTGTGCCAAGTCCTTTGCCCTCTGCTGAAGTGAAGACTCTTAAATCCTTCATATCCTAAATCCTTCAGATTCTTTCTGAGTGTAGCGGTTGAAAATCACCAGATAACGAAGAGGACATTGTTAATATGTATTCTTTATTGGATCGAACGTAAGAGACAAAATAATTTACCTTAATAAAACAAAAACATCCAGAAAGAAAATTGGGAAGCATTCAAAATATTTGTAATAATACAGTGTAATGAATAAAAGATAGAAATAAGTAATAGAAATAAAAACAGAAAAATAAAATAAGTCATTGTCCGAAATTCATTTGAATCAACACAGTTTGTGCCAATTCCTTTGCCCTCTACTGAAGTGAAGACACTTAAATCCTTCAGATTCTTTCTGAGTGTAGCGGTTGAAAATCACCAGCTAAGGAAGAGGATATTGTGAATATGTATTCTTTATTGGATCGAACGTAAGAGACAAAATAATTTACCTTAATAAAACAAAAACATCCAGAAAGAAAATTGGGAAGCATTCAAAATATTTGTAATAATACAGTGTAATGAATAAAAGATAAAAATAGGTAATAGAAATAAAAACAGAAAAATAAAATAAGTCATTGTCTGAAATTCATTTGAATCAATACAGTTTGTGCCAAGTCCTTTGCCCTAGACCAAAAAAAAAGAGGTGTCCTAAATTATATGTCCTTGGGATTCTTGGGAAGCATTCAAAATATTTGTAATAATATAATATATAATATATTATATAATATAAATAAAAGATACAAATAAAAACCGAATAATAAAATAAAGAGAAAACGTCTGCACTGGTCAGCAGCTTGAAAACGAATGAATCTGTTTGCTGCTGTGAAAATAAATATATACCCAAAATCAGGGCCTACTCTAGTTCCTCACATTCTTGGGTAATCGATATTTTATGAAACATTTCGATTATTTTTCCAAACACTGGTTTTAGTATTACAAAAATTGTTCAACACTCATTTTAAGGGAATCTCGTTAAAGTAAAGTAATATTGTACATTAAATTTGTTTACAATTTTAAATACATTAATTTTTTTTACCGTATTTTACTTAAAACCAGTGATTGCAATTTATTGTTTACCCCCATACCATTTGGACTTGATTTTTTAGAAATCCTGAATTTTTTTCATCCAATGGCTTACAACATATACCATATCTGATGCTCCCATTGGCTCCGTAATGCGTTTGTTGACCCATTCAAAGCCAGTCAATACGATTCGCTCCTTGATGCTGACGTTTTTATCTGAAAAATACTTCTCACTCCTACCCCTAGCGAGACGAGACGAGTGTCTGTCATTCGAAATCCATTGAGCGTGACGTATGAGTATGAAATTCTTGGGAATGCTTTGCTTTAGACGCTATCCACCTCCACCTCCAACTCCAACTCCAGCTTCAGCTCCCTCCTCTGGCACTGTCTGACATGGTCTATTAATTTTATTAGTGCCATCGCATACAGTTGATGCTTAGAATTCGTACTCCTTTTTGCTCCAAACAATATTTTTTGTGCGTTGCAAGAAGAATTGTCATTTTGTTCTCAGTTTTGTGGTAAAAAAAATGCAATGTATGGTGGCAAAAAGTAAACCAAGCAAGAAATTTCCTTGAGGGGTTTTTTTACATGGAAGTACCTTTCCCTTTAACCCGAAAACTGCGGCGCATGATCTGGCCTTCTCGCTCAGGAGAATGGCCGGCTTGGAAAAGTGTAGCCCACTCATATTGTATTTATTTGTTGCATTAGTGTATGTCGTTGGCAGCAGGAGCCGGTGGCTGGCGGCTGGCCGCTTCAGAGTGTCTGGACCTCCCTCGAGCGCCAAAGGTATGCAATGCTCCCTTGTTTTATAAATGGCCTAAAACTGAAAGCCTAGGTTGCTTTAATACGGTATTCATACCATTTAAGAAATTATAACCAATTTAAAAAATATTAAAAAGTATTTAGTTAAATCATTAAAATATTCAAAATTAAACAATTTGCCACTTTTTATAATACCTTGTAAACCTAATAAAATAAGTACATTTTAAAGATAATAATAATATACATTACTAATACATTTTAGTTTAAAAATGTAATAAATTGTTAGATTAAGATGCAAAATATAAGTATATTAATAAATAAAAAATTGTTACATTTAGTATATATTAATGATATATTAAAATATGATTCATATTAATTATATTCTTATATATTTATGTATATTAGTAAAAAAAATTTGATCAAAATGTTTAAAATATTGACTAGTGCAATAAATTAACAATAAGATAATAAAAAATGTAGTAATAAACCAACACAGATAAAATTTCCGAATATTAATTTTTGACTTAGTTAAGATTGATTTTTAATTAAGCCCCATAATCTATTTGCAAACTATAAAAGTATAAAAAATTCGGTTGCTAGTTTCCTTTCTTACAAACTTCGGCTTCCCGCAGTTACGTTTTCTTTTCTGTGTAAGAAATAAATACTCCAAGTAACCTACATTTTTATAAAATTTACCCTTTAAAAATAGCTATAAATCAGCTAAAAAGACAGTTGTTAGTTGTAACAACATTTGTCCGGCAGCACATTAAGTAGTCCCCATTTTTTATGCTGCAAAATGCACAAAGTCGTCGCCGGGGAGCAAACAAAGAGAGACATTGCAGCAAATAGAGACGGGCACAGTGGGACAACGCTGCTACAGTAAACACTGCAGCAAGTGGAATGCAGCGAGGCATGCTAATTGTGTCATTTACATCGGCAAACAACGACGAGCGAACAAGTCAAAGGCTCAAACAAATTAATGCGGCTGAGCGCACCTGTTCGAGCTCTTTGCACAGCGTAATTAACGGCGACTGACAGGTAAGATATGCAAATGTTTAAATTAAGTGAAAAAGAGTAAAAAAATCTTGTCAGAAGTGGGATTCGAACCCACGCCTACAGAGTAGACTGCGACCTGAACGCAGCGCCTTAGACCACTCGGCCATCCTGACAGCTGATCGTCACCCATCCCAAATGGAACCCGTACAGAAAGCTGCTAGAGAGATCGAAAGTGTCTATGCTAACATTGATCTAGCCAAAAGCTTTAGCTTAGCATGGAAAAAGTTCTAAGCAAAGAGCTTTGGTCAACTGAGCACAATCTCTTAAAATAAATAGTATATGGTATCATGCCTACCTATTGATGAAGAATCTTTAAAATGATTTATTGTTACAACCCATATAAGTAAAGTAAAGTAGATAGCCTTTCATTTCTTAAGATTCTTTATAGTTTTATCATGTCTAATAAATTAAATTAAATTATTGATAATATATTAGTTTTCCGTATCTCGTATCTCGATTTTTAGTAAGTGAATACTATTATTTCCTTAAAAAAACTACAATTCTAACATAAGACAGATCCCAATTTGTATAGAAACTTTCCCATTTCATACTTATTCTTCAAGATAAAATATTATATTACTTACGATATTCAATCATTGCAATAAAATCTGTTTAAGCAATGTTATATTTACTTCAAATACAACAAGAAAAGAAACTCATTTTACGTAATCGACGTTTGTATACCCTTGCAGTTTAAAATGAAATTAATTGAAATCGATTATAAGCCAAAAATTTATTTAATTCAATTTGAAATGCTTTTCTGTTAAGGTTATTTTAAAAACTTTTGAATTTTAGACAATAAATCGTTTCTAAAATTTTAAAAATTTGTTATTAATTTTTAGTGGACATCGATTGACTAGATTGACTCGGATTTTGATGCTAATCAAGAGTGTATACACAAGGGTGTATAATTAAAATCACTAGGTCCAAAATATCATTCTAAAAATTCGGGCATAATTTTTAACAATAATTATTAAATATAATCAACACCACAGTTTATTTATACAACCCCATCTTCAATTTCTTTCCCCCATTCCGTTAAATCCAAATAATATATCCCACAGCCATCATTTAAAACTAGAAAATAGTTTTTCATTTATTGATTTATCCAGTATTTCATACGATCAAAAATATAGTAATGCAGTGATACTTATATGTAATAATTGTCTTATATGTTTATTTGCTTGTTTGTTGTTGTAACTCTCTTCTCGTTATTACAATAATTTACTTTATTTTCAACAGAGTGATAGTGTAAATTTCATACTTCTGGAGGAGAATCAAGGTACCACCGCCGTCTTGATTTTGTACAGAAATTGAAAATCTGTGTTTTGTGTCATAAATTGAAATTTATTTTAAAAGAAACGCAACGTTTCCCGCACACAAAAAATTGCTAAACGTTTCCTAAATATACAATAGTTTAACTAAAAATATGACTACAATTTATTCCAAAATTTATTCTTGCACATCTATAAAACAAATATGATTTTGTTTGTATACATTTTAGGCATATTTGTTGGCCTTTGTTTACAGTTTTTTAGTACTAAGTCTTTCATTTGTTGCATTTTAATTTTGACTTTTCTCGTTAGGTGTTTAAAATTCATTCGACGTGAGATTTAACTAAATTGAGCTAAAATATATATTTTACAATTGCCATTTGTTGTAACCTTTACTCTGCCTTTGTGTGTGTGTTATTAAAAATAATTTTTGGATGGTTTCATTTGTGTTTAGATGTAACTCTTGCTTTATCGCCAAAAACAAAAGCATTTTCCGGGTAAATTCCGTTTTCCGTTCTTCTTCTGTTTGCTTTTAATTCATTATCAAGTCGCTTTCTTCATTTAATTACTTCAGGGATCTTTTCATACATTAAACTTAGCATAGAGAAGTACACTAGATATTAGCTTTAATATACACATATATGCATGTATATAGATGTGTTTTTTTATATATATCGTATGTACATAATTAATAGGCAACCACTTAAGCATACTATAAAAATAAGTATTGTTTATGCAATATTCATTTGCCACAAAAAGAAAATGTACTAAAAACCGAAAAAAAACTGTACATTATACAAGTATTCATTCTCATGTGATCGGCATTCAGTTATTATTATTAATATTATCATTATTATAATCCTTATCATTATCCTTGTCGATCTGTTCAACAGCATCATTCATCGTCGCTCCAAGCACATGTACAGCACAGTCACGATATCCAAAAACCAAAACCCAGCCTCAGACTGTCGTCTCACCAACAAAACGTCAACGAACTTTCATTTATTGGGATGACGTGATAAACGTGGATTTTTTTAAAAGTGGACACAGAGGAAACCAATTCGGTAAATGTGAGAAGTTTTCGTCACATGCGCTTGGTATTTTGGCTTGGCTTTCAGATCGAGTTTAGGAGTCAAGCGAGTTTGGTTTTGGACGAGGACATGTGCCATTAGTGCGCACACAGTATTATTGCCGCTGCTGTAGCTGTATCCGTGTTGTTGTTGTTGTTGTTGTAGTTGTTGTTGTAGTTGTTGTCGTTACTTCATCTGCTACGTCTCTGTGGCTTAGTACATTGACTTTCATGAGGCGTACATGCGATTAATATCATGCTGATATTTGTCCTGAATATCCTTTCGCTTCAGCTTGAAGGCGGCCGTTACCAATCCCATGTCCGGCGACCAGACCTCCTTGCACAGTGTTATGGCGGCCGGCACCTCGTACTTTTGCAACTTGCCTGCATAATCAGAAAAATAATATATTATATATCCCCCACAATATATTCTCCTCATGGAAAAACTTACATTTCCTCGCATGCTCCGCAATCTCCTTGAGGATAGCCTTCTCGATGACGGGCGATGAGCACAGCTCCTCGTAGGTCTTATCCGCCATTCCATGCTTCTCGGCCAGCTCCTCGAGATGCTTCTGGTTGGGCACCACCAGCGCCACGGTGTACTGCTTTGTGGGATCACCATATACGCAAATATTCTCAATAATGCCACATGTCTTCAGCTCCGACTCAACCTTGCCCAGAGAGACGTATTCGCCGGCCTGCAGCTTAACCAGATCCTTCTTACGATCTATTTGGAAATACAGTTTAGAATTACGTTTTAGACTTTAAAATTCGGCTGGGAAACTCACCAATAATCTTAAGTACGCCATCGGCTTGAACTTCACCAATGTCGCCGGTTTTGAACCAACGTCGACCGCCCTCCTCGAAGAAGTCCTCGTTGGTCTTGCCGGGCAGCTTGTAGTAGCCCTGCGAGACGCACTCGCCGCCAATGAGAACCTCTCCCTGTGGATGCGGCTTGTTGGTGACACGATAGTTGCCCTCCTCCCAGTTGACCAAGCGAATATCGCAGACGGTTAGGGGACCGCCAGTGCGTCCATAGGTCATATCGCGATCTATTATAAAGTAAGTCATTAACTAAGTTAAAAGCAACACTCTATCGAACACTTACAGTCCATTACGGTGGCTCCTGACGTGGTCTCCGTGAGACCATAACCCTGAATGAGTTCCAGGCACAGGCAGGTCTTGATCTGCTCATGTGTGTCCGCGGACAACGGCGCTCCACCGGACATAATAATGCGCACCTTGCCACCCATCAGCTTGGCCACCTTCTTGAAGACCAATCTGCAAGAGAAACCAATGGTTTAGTCACCAACTCAGAACCACTGGAAAGGCACTCTCTTCTTACTTGTCAATCAGAGGCGTCTTGTAGCCACGCTGCACCCACTGGACCTTGTATTGGTAGAGGAATTTGAAGAGCGCCTTTCTGAACGCCGAGCCTGAGTTGACCTTGTCATTGATGCCCTTGGAGATGCGGTCGAGTATCAGAGGTACCGAAGTCATGCAGGTGGGCTTCAGCACGGTGGCATCACCGCTGCAGCCGCGCTTAATCTTGCTGCTAGTGTCGATAAGGGTCAATGGGGTCGAATAGCCAATGGGCACGCCGGTCATCAGGCACACACTCTCTGCAACCAGTTCGAAAACGTGGGCCAGGGGCAGGAATCCAATGAGCACATCGTCGGGATAAATAGGCACCATGTCGCAGAAGCCCTTCATTGTGGCAATGCAGTTCTTGTGGGACAACAGGACACCCTTGGGTGTGCCCGTAGAGCCAGAGGTGTACATAATAATGGCAATATCATCGCCCTTGGGTGGCACGTTCTCTGTGGCATAAAGAAAAATACAAGAAATTAATTCAATGGTATAATCGTATGAAACTTATATTGCCTTTGAGCTTAGCATGCTGGCCCTAAACTCTCATTTTTGTTTTACGTTAAAAATAAATTTTCAACAAAATTGACTGGATTCGAGGTCTATTGAGATTCTGGCCTAAATTTAAAGGGACTAAAAATGCCAGCTATCCTTGATGAGTTCATTACCCTAACACCTCTGACCTGTGTGCAACAGGTCAATGCTTTGCTGAACGCTGCATCGTCGCAGCCAAGAGGCTGCAAGGTTTTCTGCACCTTATTCGGAGTGTACTGCGGAGTACTCGCCTATCGGGCATATAAGATACACTCCAAACGTATTGCAGTTCAAAATGCACAGGCAGCGAACGTGGCTCTTGAGGCGTTCAGTGAAGTGGAGGAATCAGAATTGTTGTCGGCTGCCAGTAATATGAGTGGACGCCTAGCGCCTGATCCTTCGCCAATACTCTTACAGCCCGACATGCGGTAAGAATTGGATCTATTCTAGTTATTAAAAATCTAATGTCTTATTTATTATCTCATTACAAAGCTGGCACTTTGGACCTCAGACTGCATCTGAACTGAAGCAAGACCGCGAAAGCACCGACGAGGAGACAAAATCTATTAGTAGAAGCAATGGAGAGTCTGAGGTCCCCACTGTGTCAGTGGGCACATCCACAAAGGCGAAACATGCTCCGAAACATAAGGACAAACTCGAGGGAGAATCTACCAAGGCAACCTTTTCGGTCAGACTCAATGACTAAGTATCCTATAGTTTGGCTATGAATAAAGACGTAGACTCCTTTTTACTTAACACTCACCGTATTTGCTGTCCTGGCCGTTCTTGATCACCTGGTTAAAGGGCAAGATCTTGACGCCCGCCTTAAAGCCAGTGGTTTCCGTCTTGTGCAGCTGATCCTCGATGTAGATGATGTTCTTCACCAGCGGGCACTTGTCCAACAGGGTCTTGAACTTGGGCAGCAGATCGTGCGACGTGATAACCGTGGTGACCTCCGTTTCAGTGATGCCTGTGGTAACAAGATTTTAATTGTTAATTTCGGAAATACTCCACACTCGGCACTGCGCAGTACTCACAGTGGGCCACGCCATCATCGCCCAGGGTGGCATAGACGGTCACAATGGGCATTGCCTGCTTGAAGCAACCATGGGCGGCGATGTTCTCGCGAGGCTTCTGTCCCAGTTCGCGAAGACCTCGTCCGAAATTTGCCGCCGTACGCTCTGCTTCGGTGAACGTCTTCCACTTGTAGTCGCCCAGATTGTACTTCTTGAACACGCGCCCGTTCTGCTGGACCTCATCCTCCTCGCTGAGGATTTGACGAGTGCCCAGGCAACGCTTTGACGTGTACGTCTTGGCCACATAGTTGAAGACCTTCTCCAGCGTATCAATGTTCTCCTGCAGCATCTTCACGTGGACATCACGCGGTGGATCCGTAGTCCGGTAGGTCAGCTCATTGTCATCGTTCGTTATGATCTTTGCCTGAAAGCATAAGTGTGGCGATTAGTTTCACTTCGTGTCAAGAGGGGCTGACCGCGCGATTTGCAAAATCAAAATCAACGCCAGATTAGGACGGGGGAGTAGAGTCCACAGGGAGGGAGGGAGAGATAACAGACATGTGAGTTCTTATTTATTTTTTGAGGGTTTGTCGAGGTGAGGGCCACAACTTGGGGGATCATGTTTCGTGGACCAACACCAAAGGTAGAGTCTCCGAAGCAGGGGAAACGACACCGGAGTACGTACGATCACCAGTCCTTTTGGAACATTTAAAGTGCGTGTGAATGTATGTGTGGTATGGGGTGCCCCAGTGTGTGTTGTATCGTGTATTGTGTAGTGTAAGTGTAGGTGCACGTTCCATAACAAACATTATTACTAGGGGTATTAAAAACACATTTGCAAAAGTTAAACCTCAATGTCATCCGGCGCGTACTTGGACTCATCGACCAACATTTTCTGGTTAATTAGCTTGGCCTGTTGAGGAAGGAGGAGGAGTTGAGATGAGAAGCGAGTTTAAGCATGGTTTTCAGCTGTGGGATCCCCCTAATCAATTCCGTTTTCCTGGTCACTTTTTTGCCCTTGAAAGTTCTTGGGCAAACATTATGGTTTATAGTTCACGATTTAATGATGCACGTCGACGACGTAGTTTCCCTTCTTAGCCCATAAACCTTATCACAAAGCCAACCGAAATCGCTCCATTTAGATAAAGGCGATAGAAGCGCGTCAGATATCAACCTAGTTCCTCGACTGCAACTATTCCAAAGCGTGTGTTTCGTAGCTGAACAGAATATTTATCTATTCGGGGTCTTTGTAAACTCTTTAAAGGTAGGTGAAATGGCCAAATGGTCAGGTGCAGCACTTTCAGTAAAAGTTTCTACTATCACACCATTTTACTTTAAATCTCTCTGATTAACTTGGATCAAAGGTTCCGACAGCAGCAAATCACTTGCATTTGTTCCAAACTGCACAATTCTCTTATCAGAGACCACCTGGACGGCGCTGGGCGTATATGGCCTGACACAACCTGTGCAATTATCACATATAGAACCATGATTTCGGCTGTCAATATATATTCGCGAAAGCAAGGAAATCGTTGCGGCTAATTGTCGCATAAAAGAGCGAATCCCTGATAAAGACCACACGGAAAGCGAGCGGATAGATAGGAACCGAATAGGTGGACCTGGTCAATAAATCAAAAGTCGTCAGGCACACACACACCGATTATTGGGAAACAATTGAGAAGCTCGGAAGAGAGATAGTTGCCAGGGCCTGGCAAAAGTTTCAAGGTGAAGAACAAGGCGGGCCCGAGGAAAATTAAAAGTTAAATCTAGCTGATAGCTGATGTGTGCAGTTTTCAACTAATAAACGAATAATATAATTCTATAACTATAGCATGCGATTGTGGCCAGGTCTATATGTACTTTGGAACGTCCAGTGCAAAGTCGAAAGTGTACTTCCAACAGTACACAGACTCTAGAGATAGTTACACAGTCGTCTTAGTTTACAGGCTTTCAAGTTCCGCCTCCGCCAGGGAGTCTCCCCACTCACCTTCACCCGGCGCGAGTCCTGCCGGCGTTTCCAGGGCTTTTGGAAGACCAAATAGACCGGCAGCGTGATGATGTCGTACATGAAGGCAATCGCCTTGATCGCGCCAATTGCGCTCTGCACCCAGAAGCTGTCCATTCTGTAAGAGAAGAAAATGCAATCAAGAACACAAATTAGTGGCCGGCCAATTGGATATGTAAATGTTCGAGCAGAAGTTCAGTTCACAACTATCGCCTTTTCCCACACATCGCGTATACGCCCGATCCGCGATCGGCGATCGGCGATCGGCGGCTCCCTCCCCAGTGCAACCCACCCACTCGTTGTGGCGCTGTCGCAAGCCGAAAACCAACTGATAGCACCACCTGTTGCTGCTGCCACTGGTTAGCAGTTGGCGGGTCTTGCAAGTCCGCCGGCGGAAAAAGGGGTTGCCACTCTCCACTCTCCGCTCGTTCCGCTCAAATCGGTTCTCGGTTCTGGGTTCTCGCTCAGAAAACGCTTTTCGAACAGCCCCCCGATAAGAGCCGGGAGAGCGGCACACACACACACACTCTAAAAAGAGGTATAGATTCGGTTTGGAATTTTTTTTGTATTTTATCAGCACCGAGATTGCCTTGTGGGTAATGATTCGCTGCTCAAGAAGTAACTGGGCTATTTGTAACGAAAGTTGATCGACTGGACTTAATCTGAAACTAATTTCAACCGACTTGAGTGGGCCAGTAGTCAGGGATAACAGCCATAATTCATTCATCATCGATCGAGTAATCTTTACGATGTGAAATACTTGACAAAAATCCAATCCAAATTTATGGTGCGTTCTATTTTACAAAAGTTTACAACGAACAAAGTCCCATTTGTTGGTTAGTCATTTGTTAAATAAATCACAGAACGTAGCTATCTCTCATTTGATAAAAACGAACAAAAAAAGTACCCAAAAATATCACAAGTCTCACGTTGTTTTTAGCAGTTCCATTTTCAGAATCGCACCAACTTCTTATCACGTATTTTTTCTTTTTTAAACTTATAATTAAATTTAGGGAAAGATCTAGTGCCAAATATTTTGAAGAAATTTGTTTCCTTATTAGAATTTTGATCGCTTGAGCCCAGGACACTAGATAATCGTATCATTGCAAATTTTAATTAATTAAAAATACTGAGTTTTATTTAAGCCCGGGCTATCTATTAATAAATTCGTAATTGCTCCTCCCTATGGGCTTGGTTTATCGCCACCCGCAGACTGGAAGTTAGTTATCATTATAACTAATCCTGCTACTATATAGACGGGCCGATAATCACACGGTTTTCCGGTTTGCCGATTTCCATAGTCCCCAAGAAGCCTGCTGCACACTTGATAAAGCCATCTAGAGCTGTACTAACTAGCTGATAAGCAAATCGAACGACAGCCTTGAACTTGGAATGCGCAATTGAGCATGACGTCAATATACATATGTACATATGTAGCTCATGGGGGAGAAAGGTTGCTGCATGTCACTGGGAATTTTTTGAGCCGATAAATGCAAATGCTATGGGTGAGTTTCTATATAGCACCTAGGGAAGTTAATGATTGCTTTTCATTTTCCAGGAAACTATGTAAAGTTTAGCGGGCTCATTAAGCAATACGTCGGTAGCTTGTACAAAGCTATATAGCAATAATTATAAACTTACTGGAACGTATAGCAACTGGTTTAGTTTAGATTTGAATAAATGCATTTTTATAAGGAAATTATTATGATGAAATATTTGTATAAAAGTAGTTTACAAGCTTAAAAGAAGCTTGCTTTAGCTTGCAGTACTCTAAGTTATCTAAAACTTAGATTAATCTCTTGAAAATGATATAAATACGATGCCCTTTGGAGAAAGTCTTCCAAGACATATTTGTCCAACTATAATTTCTTAGGCCTATTAAATTCCACCAGTTTTCTCAATATATTCCATGTGTATTCTTATATTCTTTAACCAACACCAAAATCTATCCACAACCAACACCGAAAGCTAACACTAAGTGAAGTTACTCATGGAATACGAAACAAGCAAACATATAAAATAAAAATAATCATTAGATATTTAAAAATCTTGTACTTACTGCGCATCATCTTCGATGAACATCTTGATGCCGGTTTTCTCTTTGTCCGATTTATATATATATAGCTTTTGAGATCTCTGGAGATGATACTCCTTCTGGGATGTTAGCTCCTCCGATTTATACCGAGCTGGATGAGTACCTCAGTCTAGCTCTGATTGATGGCAAGGACGAACAAGGACAATGGATGCAACAAGAAAACGATGATGTCAGGTAATGTCCTCGCTATGTGTTGGTCTGTGCGACGTTTTCACCTGCAACCGGAAATATATCGAATATATGCATTTTTAATGTAGTGACAATGAGGGAAAAGACAACAAAGTGAGGTCAAAGGAACAGCGAGAAAAGCACAACCATTGGCTTAAATTAGGAAAATCTCCAGCAACCAACACCTTTTGATGGCTTAACAACAGATAACTTAATCAAGACAATACACAAAAATTAATTAAATATATTTCATAAACCGGCAAACGGAATTTCCCCATTACGTTCTTAAAATAGATAAATCCAATTGAATGGAGACCAAATATTTCAATTAGGCAACATTAGTTCTCTGGCCTTCATGGATATTCTAATCAAATCATAAACTGAAAGCCAAACAAGTTTCTGTTACGTCTTGGGTTTTTTCTGGATATATGCCAGATATATGCTGATATTATAGAAAACAAAGAACGGCACATCGCGAAAGAGAGATAATGTCAACAGAGAAAGGTGGATGTATAGAGTGAGTTTAAAATTAGACAAGTTCTAAAAGAAAAACAAGAGCTAGTCATTGCATAATCAGTTTATCCGCTCTCAAGAGACAGGGAATCTTCGTCCACTCCCTCTCTAGTGATTTGTTTTAATAGAGAAACATTGTCATAGGTCGGAAACCACAGAAAAGTCTTTGGCTTTACACAACCTTTAGGGAAACATTCTCAGGTTTTGTTCATCGAAATATGTCGATGGTGGCAGGAATCAAAGTCCGGCACACCGAGGTTTATCCGTCCGTCAGCCGATATCGGCATGGTTTCTTAAGAATCTGCCGTCACTGATAAACAATAAGGAACCTAATCCCCCGCTGTCCAAGGTTCACTCTCCTTATGCAATCACTGAACAGTGGCACAACCATGTGATGTGCTGGTGATACTATATAAAGTGTGCATAAATGTGAAACTCCGTTTCAGTCGATGGCATCGGTGGCGGTGGAGTGCATTGAACTGGCCCCAAAAAATAAAGATCTTCTGCTCGGATATATACCCCTGACATATGGCGAAGACTCGACGCTGAAGAGCCCCAAATCGTAAACGTGGTGAATACGTGTTTTGTTTGCGAAGAAAGAGTATATGAAAACATAACGATAACAGCGAAAACAACAACAGATTTCGGCATTTAAATATTTGCAAACGCACAGTCAAGTTAGCAAAACAATATGCACAGTGGGTTCATAGCCAGGTTTTATACCCTTTCAGGCAGGGTATTATAATTTCAGTCAGATGTTTGTAACGGTGTGAAGGCGAGCCTATAAATCATGTATATTCTTGATGAGCATCTATAACCAAGTCGATCTAGCCGTCTCAGGTTGAAACAAATTTTTTATTATTTTTTTAAATTTTATAGGGGGTTAAATCATTAAAATTCTAAATAAATCGAACAAAAACAGAATTTTAAACTATTAAATTCAGTATGCAGCTTTATTAAACTAATAAAAACGAACATGAGAAAGCATTTCAAATTAAATTTAATGCCTTTTTGGCTTAGTTAAATACCGATTCAAAAAAGCCAATATTTTAAGCTTAGTTATTTTTGATTCAATTGCAAACTGCAAGGGTATATAAACTTCGGCTTCCCAAAATTACTTTCTTTTCTTTTAATATATAAAGTAAAGTCAGGGTATACTTTCTAACGTATTAACCCTGGACCTAGCTTAGATATTCTAACTGGAACCGTATTTATTTTATTTCTGATGTCGCATTATTTTATTTGAAACCCAAACACTCATTTTCATAGTTCAATAAGCACTGTGCAAAGTTCAAAGCGTTCGAGTGGCACAAATATGGGCGAAAGTTGTTTCGCGGTCATTGCGAGTTAATGAATGAAAATTTAATGAAAATACATAGCTCTGCATAGCTTAAGCGTTGCATATGCACCTGCTTACCATACGTTTTGATCGCATTTCCGTTTAGATCTTGAACCCTGATCGAAGTTGCACAAAAAGATACACGAGGTAGCTTCAAACGAGATCACTCCCAGTGGCTTGTGCTGAGGACAAAGGTTATATGCCCGGGGTGTTTTCTCAAACGACGAGAAGTAATCACGATCCGCTTGGAAACAATGAGGAAATTGTGCACATTAAGCCCGATGATTACTGTAATCCGTACCCTGGTCAGCAGTTTGCTGCCGCTCTGAGAACTGATTGAATCAGATCCCATTCACAAGCCTGGGCGGAGCGGTTAGATAGAGCACACACGTCGTATGCGTAATGTCTTGCCGCGAACACTTTAACCCGTGCAAAGGTCAACAGTGACCCGGACGACGACACAAACAAACACTTTGTGTTGACCGTAAAAAGCAGGCACAACAAATAAACACAAAAAAATATCTATTTATAGGCATCGTTAAAGCGCCATTTTTGAAACGAGATTTTTCGGCATTTAAACTTGAATTTATGGTATGCAGATTCTGTAGGAAAATATTGATAAATTGCACAAATTATTTCACGATTAGAGGGTTAGATATATTTATAATTGCATTGTTTATGCACGGTTATTAACTATATAACAGCATCATAAAGATATAATTTTTAATTATACAATATGTATGTTAAAAAAATATAACCAGAGCTTTGGTGTATTTTTAATGACTTAGATTAGTTGATAAGCTTCACAAGCGAAATACGTAAAGAACCTTGGAATGTGATCCATGAGTGTATCAAATTTTAGGTTTATTTAATTTTAGACTTGAATGCATTTCAGCTCTCCTTCAGCTAATTGCACATTACAACCAATTAATTGTAATTTTAGGGTAAAACTTGCCTAATTGTTAAAAAAAAACAATGGCTGGCATTAATTACAGTAGTCACCTATAACTGTTTGTTAACTAAAAGCACACAACGAGCTCCTTCCCATTTCGGTATTGAATGCTATTATTATGCATTTTTCCGCCACTGTTGTGTGTGTGTGTGCATTGCACAACCAGCTGCCTGAAAACCATTGAACAAACGAACCCACGTTATGCTCGATTGAATCAGTAACAAAATCAGATGGAAAACCCAAATAGAGTAGGCCTAAACTCAAACTTGACTAAAACTAGTTTGCGAAAAGGGATTCGCCGTCAAAATCAGCTGTCAAAGTTCACGATTTGAGCTTCAAGTTCGCGTGGGGCATTACGAAATCGCCCAGCAATGCCAAAATCGAGTGTGGAAGCACTCATTCCACATTAATTGTTCGTCGAGAATGGCAACAAGAGTGTACATACATATATACAGACGTACTTAAAGATATATATCTATCTGGAACACGTCATCATTAATGCAGAGAGCAACGTGTCCACTTACGTGGTCTTAGTTTCTGCTTTACTTATACGTATACTAGAAAAATACACTTCTCACTTCACCGTGAAGTTGCGCAGTAGGTGACTCAGGTTGTGACTACTGTCTGGGTTTACGTGCTTTTTGGGTTCAGTTTTAAGCACCTGGAAAAGTTCAATTCTCACGACATCAGCTGTTTATTTTGTTTACAATTCACAAAATGCGACTATCAGCGCACTTGCATAAATATTTTCAATTGTCTGTCGACCGGTTACTTGAACTTTGGTCAAGGTGTCGGGTTGTCTCGTGGGGGAAATTGTAACGGGAAATTATTCATCAGCTGATTGCCTTGACATTGAACGATGTGCGAAAAGTGAGAACGCGATATTACGCTACTTCACATTATGATAATACTAGCACAAGCGAAATCTAAGAACATTTTTCTGGAGTTTTCCCGCTTGAGGGATTTTTATCTTATTTTAGTGACTAGCTTTAATGCAAAATTCAAATGAAATTGCAACAGTTGATTTATTTATTTCCATGCGAGAGAACATTACGTGAGTGTCTGCTATATCGCCCTCTCCCTCGATCGGTCGAGCGTTTGTTCTCGGGGGCGAATAATGGGGTAACAAAATCATCGTATGACTGTGTCAAAGTCCAAAATAAAAATACTTTTTTGCAGTAGCAGTACACACATAAAAACGAGAAAAACTCACTCAAACGAGATTGAAATAAAGACAACACAAATAAGGCACATAAAGAAAAAATATTCAACAATTTGGCACGGATATTTAAGAGATATATTATTAAAGAAATAATATTGGAAGGTGGGATTCATTTTAAGCTGATATTATAGAATCTAAATCACACATTTTAACAATAAATAAGACATAATTTGATTAAACTTATCTACTAATCGTAACTATTTTGTTTATGTAATTTTTATACCTTTTCAGGGTATTATAATTTAAGTAACGCAGTGAAGGAGTCATTTTAGTTCTAATATAATAATCATATATATTCTTGATCAGCGTCAACAGCCAAGTCGATATAGTCATCTAGTCAAATTTTCGAAATTTTTTATAAGAGGAAAAATATCGATTCGATTTCCATTTCTGTCCCATAATTTAATTGCATAGTGAAAAGTTAAATAAACTTCAGTTTCCCGAAGTCAGTTTCCTGTTTTCTTTACAATTTCTTAGGTTTTTAAAATATTTAAATTATTTTCTCAGTGTGACCGCAACAGCATCAGCAAGTGAGAACAACTTTTTGCACGGGGCGTTGAATATTTCATTGAATGAAAACGAGAAAGAGTAACAAACATGCAAAACAAACAAACGAAAGATCGTGTGTTTGGTGTGTGTGTGTGTGAGTATGTGTGTGTGTGTGGGCGTGAGGCGGAGGCAAACTGAAAATAAATTTGATTATGGTCACAGAGAAAGACTGACAAAGACAGGGAGATACACCCACACACTCTCCGAGAGAAAGAAAGATCGAAAGCTCTCTTTTGCACTCGCTCATTTTCGAGTTCGCCGTCCGCATATATGTATGTATTTTAGAGATATGTAAATGGGTCTGTGTGAAAGTGAGGCAGCAGTAGCGTAGCGTAGCTAAAATAAATGACCTAGACAAGCGTACTTATCTTTAGAGTGACCATCAACCGGGGAGCACGTGCTCGAGTGAAATTTTCCAGAGGAAAAACAGCAAGGCAGAAAACAAACGGAACACAACACGGCGCTTTGGCAATGATCATGAGCGGCGCAGTAGCCAGAGCCAAAGCCAAAAGCCCGGTTTAATCGAAACCGGTTAGAAAATCAACCAAAGTCATGACTAAAACAAACACAAATAATGCTCATACGATGCCAGGGGCTTACCCTAGGGGGGTTTAACTAGCGCTGTGGTAAGTGGCCCCCTTTCTGGAAGCCTCTGCACCTCTACATACATTTTTGTTTTCTAAACCTGCCAAACATAGAGTTTTTTGGTAGAAAAATTCGTTGGCATGACAACCAGAAATAGAAAGAAACAGGAATCAGTTTAAAAAAAAATCTATTAAAATGTGTAATACACTCTCTAAAATGGTTTGTATCTTAATAAAACAGACGGGACTATTATGACATTATCTCCAAAACCAAAATAGCTTGCATTATAGAATTGTTTCAATTTTCGCTTAAGAGTACTTGTTTCCTTTCTATTTTATTTCGATTTATTTCCCTAACTGTTCAATGTTTGCATCACCTTAAAAGAATTCTTCTCGAACTTTGCAAAATAAAAATCAAAACTCAACCTTATCGAATCCGTAATTGCAAAAGGGAAGGGTGAAGGGTGACCGGGAAAATGGTGAAGCAGCTGTTGCATTGGCCGAACTGAAGCTGAAATGTAACGGTTAAGTTAGGCATGGGCAAACTGCCAAATCGGGGGTTGGGCAACAGGCCGATTACAGAATGTCATTTACAACTCGAAAAACAGTGGCAGCCGAAAAGGGATGCCATTGGGCGGGGGTGGGTTCAGACTTCAGTCGCCCAGACATTGCGTGACTATTTCTGACATAGCGCCCAACGAGTGCAATAGGGAGAGGGAGAGCGAGAGCCAGAGGAGAGGGAGAGAAAGACAGCTAGGGAATGGAAAAAGAAAATCAGCAACTGCATCTACACAGAAAAAAATGTTATAAGAATGAAAATTTAAATCTTAAAAAAATCAAAAAACAAAAATTAAGTTATATTAAATTCTATTACAGATTTAAATTCATATTTGTTATTATTTATAAAATGATTTCCAGTAAAAAGCATTAAAAAATGTCATACTTTGCAAGATCTAAGCGAACTTCAAGGAATATATCCGAACAAAAATGTAATATTCAACATTAATTCAAGGAAATCTATATTTTGCCAAGTGTACCGCTGTGAAAAAGTCACGAGGCGCCGGGCGAAAGGGATGAAGGTGCGGGGGTAACTCAGTGGGTTGGCTGGGTGGCAAGCGGCAAACAATGTGGCACGTTTTCCTTGGTTATACCAGCTGAAAATCGTACGAGTTTCAGGGGAAATGTTGCCGCCGCCGTGAAGCTTAAAACAAAGTACAAGAATAATGCGGCGAAGAGCAGCAGAGAGACAAGAGCGCAGCTGAGAGAGCCGGTTGCAACCTTGTGTGCGTGTGTGTGTGTGTGTACGAGTACTGTACTTGTGGGTTCAGGGCGAAGAGAAAGAGTAAGAGAGTGAGGGCTCACGAAAGAGTACAAGAGTGTAGGGGCAAAGTGAAAAGGTCAAAGAGCAAATTGTTTACATGAAGGCAACCGCACCATGAGAGGCGGGCGGCCAAGTGGGCGGTCTGGCCATGAATGAAAGCTGAGACCGGCAAACGCGGCAGAACGGTGGAAGGGGGGCCCGTGGGGGTGAAATGGCCTGGTGTTGCAGGTAACAGAACAATGGGCGTTGTACCTCCCACACGACATTCTATTTTTAGGTGCAATTTGATTTTAATAAGCCGGATTTAATGGAGACTCTTTTATGAAAAAAAAAACTTAAAAAGAGGAACCAACTTCTAACATTTTAGCTCTTAAGGTTGTTGTATTAGAGCCTTAAGCTTTAAAGATGTATTTTTAGGTATTGCTATTTTTAATTTCTTCAAGAACTTTAACTTCTGCTTTCTTTTTATTAGATTTAGTTAAATATGTTAAACTAAACTTGATTTATAAACGAAAGCCAAATAAATAGTTCTTTTAAGTATTATATGTATATATTAATATTTAATTAAAACTTTTCAACACATATAAAATTATTTTAAATTGATATTATTGTGAAATTTAGGTATCCCTTAGTAAATATTATTTGAGTTTTTCATTAAATTCCGATTCGTAGACTATTTTATGTAGGAGAGACTACTGTATAAATTGCTGGGACAACAACTATAGCTTACTAACACACGTGTATAATAGTAAATAAACAAATTCAATTTACTGTAGAATATTATTCCCTTAAGGTTCATTATTTTGTAGTTTTACCTTAATTATTTTTACTGTGTAAAGTCTGTTTTGATAAGTTCTTGCAGATTTCCCGTCACTCTGCCCGATTCTTTCAGCTATTTCTTAGCATATCATCGTGATTCTGCCATTTTCTATTTAAACACTAGCCCCATATCAACCGGAATCGGTTGACTTATAGTACGTGCAGGTAACTCCGTCCACTTGTCTGGGATTTATCTATTCCAGCTGAGGTTTTAAATCGCTGATGAACTTTTTGATAAATACAGTGGCTACCGGCAGTTTGCGACTTCCGAGCGATATGGCCGTTATTAAGTGCCACCGTCTGAGGCGTATTTCCGGCCAAAGCACCAGCCGCGCCCTAAAAACAAAAGCATGGCATGAAAAGTGCAGTTCGCCCACCTCCCCAGAACACACACACACACACCACTTCGTCGCTCAGCTGGTCGCTAGGAATCAAAAACAGATGACGCACACGCACACAGATACAGATGACCCCGAACTGGAAGAACCCCTGCCCGCCCCGCCCACTGGTGGCGCCCACAAGCTCGAGACAGAAACTCGCATGATTTTCAGTTGGTATAACATATCCAGCGGCAGGCAAAGCGGGAGGGCAGAGGAGAGATAACATGCGGCGGAGAGAGTTTGCGCAGAAAGCAGTTACAAGAAATTTACACGTGCAGCCCGGAGAGAAAGAGCAAAAGGAAAAATCATCTGGAGAAAGACAAAGGAAGAGAGAGCGTGTGAGAGTAGCTTTGTTTATGTGCGTAGACATTGAATAGACTCTCTCTCTCACGTTTAATTAGAATTTAAACTGCCTCGGGCAAGAATGCAATTAACAGGTTATAAAAATAACGGTACACCAAGCATTTCAAAATACAGTCAAGCTCCCCACAGAGAGATCATAAAATCTGGGCGCAGCACTTGAAAAAACTATTATGTTAAGAAATTTTAAATATTTGCAAGCAAAATGTGTTTTTAAACTTTTTGAAAATGAACTTTGGTGTCACACTAAGTTTTTAAAGAGTATTTCAAACATAAATAATATTGTTTCAGATTTTTTAGAGCTTCCATAAATATCAAAACCAATATTTGGAGTTCTAAATCCATTGTAAATTGGTTTATTTTGGTGTAACATTTTGTAGCATATTTTCGGGCACCTTTTAAATTGATTTGAGCTCCACAGTAAAAAAAGACCAAATTTGTTTAAACTGTTTTGAAAAATTATTATAAATGCATCAAATACTTGGTCTATAAAGTATATATTTTATCATCTGTTTAGTTTGTGATTTGCGTCGTACTTTGTTCACCAAGTTCAAGGCAGTATTTCATCATTTTTAACTTACAGCCTCTTGAAGGCTTCATTGATAAGCTTCAAGGTTGACAAAGCTTTTTCTTACTAAGAGTGACACATTTTTTTAAGTTTTAATTTTGCTACGGACATGGTAATTTACTTAAAAATTTTTTACTATATTTACAACTATACATTATTGCAAGGCTTACCAGATTTTTATAGCTTTTTAAGTTAAGGTGGAAAAATACAACACATTTAAAAACCTTTCACGTTTCGGCTTTCTATGAAAGAAGGTTATTTAAGATTCAAATAAAATCCCTATTAAAGATATGCAAGCCTCAAGAAATGGACTTTCTAGCTAGCTTTCTAGCTTCTAGCTAGAATCCAATAATAATCAATAATGAAATACACCCTTTGGTAATTTAATGCTCTAAAAATAATAATCAATATCGAAATGCCTGATATCGAGTGGCGAAAGCCTTAGTAGCTGGCTTTTTTTCTGACGAAACAAACAATCGATAGCCAAAACAAACAAATGGACAGCCGTTGCATAAGGCAAACAGAGTGCAATTGCACTTTACACTCTACAACCGAAATTGGGTCAGCGGAAGGCTGTTGATTCCACCTCCTTGAAATAAATCGCAAAATCGAGCTAAACTCATTAGGTAAATTGCATGCGCCATTGATAAGGTGGCGACACAATAGAAGAACAAAAAAAATTAAAAGTACAATAAAAATAAAGGGGCAAGCCGGCAGAAGAGAGAGCAAGAAGAGAAGCATAGCTCTAGCAGCTAAGAGCATTACGTGGGACTTGGACTTACCTTTGCCGGAGAAGAGCTCTGCTCGCTTCTCAGTTCTGGGCGGCACAAGCGAGATGGAACGCACATGTAAGAATTCCAGAATAAAATACGAGAAAATCAGACAAACGCAGCAAATAATATGTATCGCCGATTATATAAAATGACGTTTTGCCAATAAGAACGCACGCATACGCACACACCGACGGGGCACTGCACAAACACACACGTAATGTCAGCGCCAGCATAAAATGTTGCGTTGGCGTCAACACGTTTCTCCCCACACTCCTTCGTTCTCGAATTCTCTTCTCCTTCCCCGACTTTTCTTATATTTAGAGTGTGTGTTGCGCTTTAATTGATAAAACTTTCGCAAAACTTTCACAAAACTGCACAATTGCCACACAAACAAACGGGGCACGTGTGTGCGTGTATTTCAAGGTGTGTGTTTGTGTGAGTGTTTTTATCACGCCACTCGGGAAGCACTTTTCTACTTACACACACACACTCTCGCACACACAACACGCTCGAGGTGTTTTAAAACTGCGTTTTAAGGTTGTTGTTTCTTCTGTTTCGTCTAGTTTGGCGCCCGCATGAAAAAATAACGGAAATTGCGACACAACGTTCTGATTTACGCGCTACCGCAAAAAGTATCTAGAGAAAGACCGATTTTGATTTGGAACGAAAAACGTTTGTCGCCGTTACGTTTGTTGCTTCCCATATTTATAGGCTTCGCTCTCTTTTTCTTCGGCCTTCGCTCCGAGAGTTTCAATCGTCAGAGAGCGCCGCTCTCCGCCCAATTTCATGGACGCTTTGCTTTTGTTGCTGTTTACGCGTTTAATTCGCCTTCTCCTTTCTCTCGCTCTCTCTTGAATTCGCCCGCTCACACACACACATACACGAACACACACCGCCGCGTGGTAAATGCCGATGTTGACTTGGTGCTTGTTTTTGTTGTTACTGCTAATGCTGGCATTTTGATTGAACCGATTGAATATTGATATGCACCGCCAGTCCACTTACTCGCATGATGTCTTGACTCTCCGATTTTGCTGATTTTCCGCCAGTTTTCGGTACTCCAATATTTATTCAGGTATTTTCATGTTTTCATTCGCCACCAGGTGCTGCCAGTTTAGCTAACTTCAGGCTATATCTGGCATGTTTTAAAATGGAAGTGCTTATGAAGCTTGCTTATAGCTTAAAAATAGCTTAGGTGTTGCCCCCTTTACTGCATACAAAGGTACAAAAAAGAATATATGGCATTTCACATTCAATTATTTTTTGTTGAGATAAAACGGCGCATACCTTAGACCTTTATAAACAATACATTTTTTTGTACAATTTTCAATTACAATTCTTAGACATGTTTTTGATTGCCTTATGTTAATTTTTGATAATTTTTGTATAGGCGTTATAAGCTGATGATGATGCTGAACGAAAGGGAACTATTGTAGAATTTGAAATTAAATTTCCTCTTCTACAAAACCCTTTTAACGCTTAAAAGTAATTTATTTCTAAAAGAATAAATATAGTTTTCCTATAAAATGCTAATGTAATATGTATATGGGTTAGAAGGATTATTTTATGAGAAAAACTAAGAAATGCATAATTCTTGTTAATAATTATCTAACATATTCTATTATAACAATAGATAATATTAATGCTGCGTGTGTATTTTTTATTTAAAAATAAATTTGCATTCTTTATTAAGGGGCACGGTTTATTTACTATACGTAATATTACCACAAACAACATTACTTTAGTTATTTTTCCACCAGATCTAGCGTTCTTTATTATACAAATTATGTTTTCGAATCGAATGTGGCGTATTTTATGCCTTCAATAATAACGAAAATTTATAATATATGCATTGTCGGTTATAGCTTGTTTTTCAGCATTTCTTTATAATTATCATATTTTAACTTATTGTTGGACAAAATCTAGCTTATACGGGTGGCCAAGACTGGCATCACTGTTCAACACAGTGCAAACGTGCAGTGTTTCTAGTTCGATTATAATTATAATACCAAAAATTTGTTGCAGAAGAAAGGATTCTCCAATCCACGGCAGCTGGTCACATTATTGTAAACATAAAACCGCAAATAATGTAAAAAGTATCTGTGACGTTAGGTGCTAATAGAAGTAATAATTTTTAATTAAAATGTGTTTTTATTGAGCTCTAAATGCGAGAACATTAAAAAAATACTTTAATATTTCAAGAAATTGGGTATTATACAAATATAGAAAAAAGTCTATTGAACATTGCTAGGTCATCACAGTGCCTGTCACAGTAGAGATTGTTACTTTGGCTATACTTAAGTATATAATATTTAATAAACTTTTGTTTATAAGTGTTAAAAAAGTTTAATTTAAAAAAGTAATCAAATGTGTCGACACTTTTATACATACAAATAGGAAAATTCGTATATTGAAAAAAACTTCGTAACGTTGTTTGAAATGCAGCGCTACCAGACTTTTATAAAGACATTGTTCAGAGCTGCCACACTTTGCTAGGATGTCTGACATCGAAAATGTATCGAATGCAATCAGTGCTGTTAAGCAGTACATTTGTAACGTATATTTGATTTAAAAAATGTTATTGTAACGATTTTTATTTGAAAATTGTCTGTTTTGTTAATTTATAAAGGTTTTTTTTTAGAATTTGAAATTAATTAGAAGTAAATATAGAATACAATGTGTAGAGCTATTTATCTCCACTTTCTACAAGTGTTTCTGTGAAAAAACTCTTTTGAAAATATTAAAGAAAAACTGCAGGGCTTTTTCGCTTTTAAAAAACTGTATAATATATATTTTTATTAAAAAAAAGACAGTCAGTCTTTGTGCAACAAATGTACATGAATAAATGCCGCGTTTACACAATCGTTCAATCATTCCATTGTTTTTATATATGTATATATATATTTTGCATTATTATTATTTATACTCTCTTTTTATTTTGGTTGTAAGTACCGTTTTAGGGGGAGCAGGTGGATTAAGTAATAGTAATTAATTTTTCTCTCGTTCCTTTCGTTTTCGTTTCCGTTTAAGCGATACTATTTTGGTTCAAGTCCTTGTGTTTTTATGTACATATTTAAACTAAATTACGAGCTACAAATTACTAGTGTGTGTGTTTGTGTTTTGTGTTTTTTGTGCTTTGAATCTCGCTTTGAGTTGTATGTAAGTACAGTGTGTGTGTGTTTCGTGTTACAATAAATATCTCTAAGTTTAAGTATTTCTTAGATGCTAGGGATACATACATACAAGCTGCTAGGCAGGGGGCGTGAATTAGGGAGCAGGGTATGGAGGAGGGCGTGGCTGGGGGAGGGAATGCAGCTGCTACAGAATATCGGAATTTTCTTTTTTTTTTTGGGAAATTAACTAACATGCATACACACATATACATACACGCTGGGTCCTGTGAGGATTTTCATTTTCATGGATGCGACTCGATTTGATTTCTTTTTAGTATTTTTCTTGTTTTATAACCCCTTTTAAAGTTCTATTAATATTAATTAATGAAATCTATAAGTTAATTGGGTAATTTACAATATGACATTTTTAGGCTTGTTTTTCAAAAATTTTAAGTTAAAATTGGTTTTATAATTAAAATTCTATTTAAAATTGAACTCACATATTGTTTGAATATTGGAAAACTGAATTTTACGAATCAAAAATCTAGTAACAGATTTATGTAAAATTTAAGTTATTTAGAAAATAGTTTTTAGATTGCAAACTTTCACTTCTTTTACAAATTAAAAAAAAAAATGTCCCCCCAAAAAACCCAGCCTCAACTCCATGAAACTTCCACCCCTCACAGACCCGCTGGACAAACCGATTATATAGATACAGATACAATTACAGATACAGATACATTTAGAGTTAAGGCTTAGGACTAAGGCTTACAGCTAACGGGCTAATGGCTACAGGAACTAGTGCTAGTGCTAACTCGCAAAGTTATAGCTGCGCACCGCCCGGCCGGGCGTCACCAGCTCCACCTTGATGTTGGCCGTGGCCGTCACCTTGGTGGTGTTACTGTCCGAGTGCGTCGTCTCCACCGTCACCTCCGGCTGCACCACAATGCTCTGCAGTTCCGGCGGATACACTGTCGCCGCCGGAAATGGTGGCGGCGGCTGCTGGTGCTGGTGCTGCTGCTGCTGCTGCTGGGGATGCGGATGGGAATGCGGATGCTGGGCGGCTGCCTTGTGGTAGGCGGGTGGCGGGGCCGCATAGGAGGCGGGTCGCGAATCCCTGGCGCCCACACCACCTGCACCGTGATAGCCACCATAGTTGGGCAGCGGTGCATTCCAGTCGTTGGGCATTTGGATGGACGAATTGCTGGACTTCCAGGACTGCGGCTCCTCGGTGATTGTGGTCAGCGATGGGTCATTCACGTCTTTGTAGTTGTGGTGGTGATGGGACTTGCAGCTGCCTCGGGATGATCGCGACCCCTGGACCACATAGGACTTGCCAGAGCGCTTGCTGCTCCTCACCGGCAGCGGCGAGGGTGTGGATATCCTGTCCGGATGCTCCAGCGGCACCAGCTCCGCCTCCGGGCCAAGCATGCTCAGCAGGATGGGGAACACCACCAGGCTGTTGCAGGCACCCACGCAGAGCACCACAAGCAACAGCCAGCAGAAGTGCCGGATCACAAACTCAAACGGCGATGTCGAGAGCATGAAGACCGCCACTCCAGAGGTCAGCATGCCGTGGACCAGCGGGCCCAAGGACATTTGCATGCTCAGCTGAACGCGACGCTGGCGATTGCCCACGGAGGTCATGAAGCCCTGCAAATTAGGGGAAGAAACTGAGTTTAGAATTGGGAGGAGGATAGGGGAACACTCTGCGAACTCACCAGTGATATCAGCACATTGAAGCACAGCATCATGCCCACGCTGAGGATGAGTATGACGGCGGGTATGGCCGAGAGCTTGATGCCCAGCAAGGTCATGGCCCCAAAGATCTGGGCCAGGGAGGCCAGAACACTGAGGATCACCAGGAAGGCGGCCCAAACGGACAGCAGCAGCAGGGAGACCAATACCAAAGCGGCTAGGAACACGCAGGCCAGGATCATGGCCAAGGATGATCGCAGGGTCATGTATTGCTCCCAGAAGATGAAAGGAATTCCTGAGAAGAGAGAGAGCAAGGATTAGAGGGGGATCCTGAGAAGGTTCTAGATTAGCACACTTACCCGAGGGATAGTTGGGCAGACCGAAGCCCTCGAACTTCACGCTCAGATCCCGGATGTGACCAATCAAAGTCTTGATTTGCGAGGTATCCGTCAGTCCGTGCAGGTAGAAGGGCATCTGGGCGTAGACCAGGGGCAGGCTCTTGGGTATCTTCAGGTCGTATTCGGTGGGCTGATGGAAATACTGACGCGGTTCGGGATAGAGTTTACCCTGTAAAAGATAATGAAAGAATTAGTTTAAGCTGGTACAAATTGTATTAATTTCGGTTAAACCTTTTAAAGTTACATATTAGTTAAGGTAATCAAAGGACAATACCTAAAGAGTATGCTATATGATTTTATCAAATAAATTTCAGTTTCCTTATAATTCTCAAGTTTTTTTTTAGATAGTTTGGATTTGAATGTATTTTGTTAAGGATAAGATAAATATGAACTTCTTTTAATATAGATTTTATATCAATAATTATTTATATATACAATATAAACACTCTTTTAGCTACAAACCTGAGAAGCTCCATAAGCAAAGACATCATTGGTGGCCCATGCCGACAGATAGTTGTAGAAAGCCTTGGGATTAATGATGCCATCAGAGTTAACCAGCCGGCTCGTGACCACCAAGTCCTTGTCCACCGGATTGTCCACGTGGCCCGTCTGCACGATCAACTTATAGGCCAGAATGGCATCGCTGCTGGCATTGGGGAACCAGCACTCCTTGGTCAGCCGTCCGTCTCGAATCTCCTCATCGAAGGTCTTCTGCAAGTTGGTCAGCCATTCCCGGAAGAGCAGCAGCCAAAAGTCCGGCAGCCCACCATTGTCGTTCTTGATCACATGTGGCACCCGGACGAAGGCGTCGTGGTAGTCCCGCAGCAGCTGCTGTTGCGTGGGATACTCAAAGTTGCCCTGGGTCACCGCGTACATGCTGTAGAAGCCAAAGAGTCGCGTCTGGGCATCCAGGAACTTGTGCTCATTGCTGCTCTTGGGCACCAGGTCGATGATGTCCAGGCCGTCCTGCAGCCGGGTGGAGGCGTACAGGCTGGAGATGAGGGCTGCCAGGAAGCCCATCACAGCCAGGAACTTGACCCAGCTGCGCATGAGGAAGGGCGTGTAGTGCTCGAAGGCAAAGTTGGCCAGCGAGAAGGAGGCCAGCGAGTGGCTGCTTCCGGCCTGGCCTCCAGCCTGGGATCTCTGCTCCAGCAGGGGATTCTGCGCCGGCAACGGCACCCTGTTGTTGTTGCACCCCTTCGGGTGATGCCTGGCCCCACGTCCACCGTTGTTGTTATTCAGGGCCAGCACTGGGGGAGGAGGCGCCACCTTGGGCTGCTCCTTCCACACGGGAAAGCAGCAGCAGAAGATGTCCGCTCGGCCGGCAGTGCGTCGTCGCAGATCCAGTGATATCATGGCTGGGAAAACCAGCAATGCCGCCGCCAGGTTGGAGCACATGACAATGGCAGCCTGCAGGCAGAAGACCTTGAGAGCCGGCACTGGGATGAAGGCAGCCGCAAAGAAGGATCCCGCCGTGCTGCAGGCCCCAAAGAGGATGCTGGGACCCACTTTCTTCAGGATCAGCTTGGTCTGCTCCCGCCGATTGCTCTCCGCATAGGCAGCCGTCAGCATGAAGATGTGATCAACGCCCAGTCCCAGGGCCAGGAATGGCACCACCTGAGTGCTGGCCGCATTGAAGACGATGCCCAGGAGGGCGCACAGGCCCAGACCCGCCGCCGTGCTGAAGCACATCAGCAGGACCCCGGCCACGCCGACGCTGCTCTGTCCCCGGACGGGATCCCGCCAGCGGAGGAGCGTGCAAAAGGCATACAGCACGGTGACTGCCACACCAATCACGATGGACAAGGCGCTGGGATGCGAGAACTTGGCCAGGATGTCGTCCAAGGCCGCCGAGCTGAACACGTAGATGTCGTAGTTGGCCGAAATCCTTGACTGCTTGCGCAGCAGCTGCTCCACTTCCCGCGAGAAGTTGCGCTGCCAGGCGTTGAGCACCTCGGCGGCCTTCTCCTGGGTCCACCCCAGATGGTGCACCTTGTAGTTGTCGTACCACTGGTCGTACATCTCCTTCTCGGTCATCAGCTGCACCACCGTCTGCAGGGCCTGGGCCTTCCTCAAGTGTCCGCTGCGGTTGCGCTTCGCTCCGCCCACGATCAGCTCCTCCGGCCAGTGCATGTACTTGGCCGCATAGCCGTAGCAGCCGCCCGAGAGGATGGCGCCCACATCCGGCGGCTGGCTGCTGTTCTTATTGGGTGCGGTATTGGGACAGCTGGGATTCTGGGGATTGAGGCAGGGCTTCTCCATGTAGCCGCTGCCAATGGCCGCCCGCTTCATGTACTGCTCGACGGTCTCAAAGTCGAAGCTGATCTTCTCCTCGGTGAGCTTCTGTTTCATGTACTGCATCACCGAGCTGGGGTTGAGTGTGGTCCACAGGAGTCGCTGTTCAATGCCACTGGAGGAGAAGAAAGTGGGTGAAAGTCAGAGATTAGTTGGTTACCTACTAATGTATCTTGGAGATACTGTATCCTAGTTGATATCTACGATGTACTTACGGTATAACCACCGCCGATTCCGGTCCCAGAAGCTGACTGCCCTCCCAGAAGCAATCCAGCGGTGTGATAATCGAGCAAGGTATCAGATGGCGCAGGATCTGCTCTACGTAATAGGTGCCCTCGAAGGACGGCGCACTGGGCTTGTTGCACATATCACGCAACCCCCATTCCGTGTCATACAGATGCACCTTGACGGCGGTGGCCTTCACCAGGACATCGAGGTGCGCCAGCAACGCCTGCGGATGCAGGACCGAGGCATTGGGGTCGTGCGTCGTCTGTATGAGCAGCTGATGCGTGGCAGACTCATCCTCGCCGATCGTCTTCTGTGTGTAGGCCAGCTCCGCCTCCAGGCGTCCGCCCTCCTGGATCCACAGCTGGTGCACCTTGGAGTGAATCTGGGCACTCTTCAGGCCGACGCAGAAGGTGCTCAGCACCAGGATAGCCACGAAGAGCACCTTGCCTGCGTGCTTCTGCACGGAGCTGCCGAGGGTTTCGAGGTGGGACTGGAATACTGATCGCAGATAGATCGCTGTCCGGCTGCCACGCGCCTTGCCCTGGAATAGTCAAAGGAATGCGAAATTCCATAGTTAGTTTCATGTATTTTCTCAGCTTTTTCTCTCCCTGCTGCTGCCGTAAATAAGACATTAAAATTATAACGAAACAGCGTGTGGCCATATAATTTATCTCTGCGACTTCCCCGGTGAAGCCATCATCCCCACATGGGCGTAGTTTTCACAGAATTCTCGAAATTCTTCAGTACTCGGCACCCTCGGCTGCCACGTCCATGCCTTTGTGGACCCCACCCAAGTCTCCAAATCCTGATCCAGAGCCTGGCAACCACAAAAACAACACAAGACACCGCTGTCGTCATTGGCGGGCCAAAAACAAAAAAAGTAAGGAAAATAAAGAACCAAAAAAAGACACAGGCAAACCTATAATCGCCTGCTTGGGCAATTGGATCGATCGCTGGCCGGGGCTTTGGGCCTGGCCGGCTCTACCCCTTTCGCATCCGCAGCTCATTTCGTGTCCCAGCTGCCGCTGCTGCTGCTGCAGTGCAGCACGGAAATTGAGCCCCTTTCCCGAAATAAAAAAAAAGGTAAAAAACGAGAACCATGAACACAAAAAAAGATAATAATGAGGCTCGCGCTAATGCTAACGTCTCAATCGAAGGTTTAGTTCAACAATCAGACAAACAGTGGAGCAAACAGGTTTAAACGAGGCATTTTAAATGACCTACATGTTTATCTGTAGGTTAAAGTTGGTACTAACAGGAGGTTAATTGCTTTAAAGCTCCTGTCAGTATATTTTAACAGGAAGATTGCTTGAAAAATATATTGTAAGGTTATCTTTACGAAAACATCATAACCGGAGGTTATAAAGGCAGACATATGTCAAGAATTTAATGCTTCTTGATTCACATCTTCTAACCTCTGGTTAACATAATGGTTTAAATATCACCAACAAGCCTTTACTAGGCAGAAGCTTTGCAAAATGATACATGTTATTTTTAATTATTTTAATCTTGTTAACAGACGGTATCCTTGTTAAGGTTAATATATTTTTTAAGGTTTTACCATTAAACATTGGTTAACAAAACAAAAACCTGTTGATAAAAGTTAAAACATGTAAATTCAGATTTTTAAACCGTAGATTAATGTCTTCATTAAAAATTACAATTAACCGAAGGTTAATCAGCATTGTGTTAGAAGTTTTAAAATATAAAAGCTGATTTGTTAAACTTAGATCAATGTTTATAATAAAATATCACCATTAACCGGAGGTTTGAAGACAGGAAACTTTACTGGATGTTAAAATAAATTTAATTAAACATTCGGTTAATTCACATAATGTAAAGACCTCTATCTGAATGTTAACTTTAATAAGATCTTTAGAGAAGAAGTCTTCGAGTCACATTAAATCCTCAACAACACAAGTACAATGATTATAATTTAACCATGGGTTAAATATACCTTTTAAATAACCGCCACTTAACCCACTGTGCCCCACAGCAAACGGCGCACCCAGCAATGTCGGGGGATCGAGGCAGCCAAATAACACATTCCAAGCGGTCCCGAACCCAGACCCAAAACCCGAAACCGACTCGAAACTTCTCCACGGCTTGTGGCGTCTCCGCGCTGCGCCCGCCTTTTATCGCTTTTCACAGATTTTTCCCGGGACCAAGTCAGGTTGTGGCCCAACGAAGTAGGAAGAAAAGAGGGAAAAATAAACGAAGGGGGGAAAAGCTGCAGTGCCCAGAAATGGCTTTATTGTTTGGTCTTTCTGAGCGTTTTACGACTACCGTTAAGATACAGCGGGAGTCAGTCGTAAACAATACCCGCTTGATGTCTCTGTTAGCAGAGGAAATAGTGGCCAGATAAATGCATATATATGCACGATCCCACTAGGAATCCGGGTGCACAGGAACGTACTTCCTGCTGCTTGTTTATGCAGCCCAGTTAGCGGCATTTCCGCAAGGAGGCGGAGCAAGGAAAACATCAAACGCGGCAAGGCTCTCGGAGTCTCGACTTTGTCGCCATTAATTAAGTCGTTGGCGGCACAGCCACTTTGAGACACTAACTGCCTGCCTGTGGCGGCGATCTGGTCGCTTGTCTTCGTGGAATTTTTCCATAATTTTCCTTCCCCCAAGGTGAGATGCGCAAAACGCAAACAAAAGATGCACAAAATTCTAGGAATTTTTCACCGCTCCTTGTGGCTTGTGTAGGGAAACGAAAAACATTGTTGCATATTCGCCTCTAGCGGCTGTTGCGGTTTAAAAATAAAACTTAATCTAGATTTTTGGGGGGCCGACATTCCAGCGGTTTAGGCTTTAAATTGAGACATCACGCTGACTCTAAAAAACTGCAAATCCTTTACTACATTCAGGCTGCAAAATGCTTTACTATTTTACCTAACAAATGTTTAGGTTTATAGCCTTAAAAGTCTAGTATTTGTAAGATACATTTTTAAGTACCTTGTCTTTGAAGTATCTGCAGGCTTACATACATAGTTTTCTATACTTTAAACTTCAATAAACATAAAGATAATTTGAGGTCAAGCTATGAAAATTACTTTAAAAAATTAACATATTTACAATTAAAATAATAATAGTCAAAGAAAATATAGAGCAAACTGTAAAGTATCTCAGCCTCATTTCTAAATTAATTTAAACTCAAACGTAAACCGAAGAACTATATAAATTACTTTAATATCTTATTATTTTCCCATTTAAAATAATATTTATAATGGAAAAACTAAGTCAAAGAAAATATAGAGCAAGTCTAGCTTAAACTCCAAAACCCCCTTGACTAATAAACCCATTTTTTAGGCCTCTACTAAAGCTTTTATTATATTTTTTTTTATAAGTATGTTGGGTATTTTTTTTTTTGCCTTGCCAACTGTTCGCTCAAGATTGAGCCATCAAGCGGTACGGCTTTATGTTAACGCTTGTCAGCCGAGCTGCTGGCTCTCTTTTTCTCGGCTGCTTTTTGTATCTCGAAAAACATGCTGCTCGATCTGTGCGACATATCATCAATCTTTTGCTGTTTTTGCCTTGCGTGCCTCTTTTTCCTTTTCCTTCCTATTTTTTTAGTTTTAGTTTGTGTTTTTGTTGCTGCTAGTGCCCACCCCCGTAGTTCCCTGTGAGGAAATGTCACGGCCATTGATTTATGATCCTGCCCGGGGTTTCCTTCGCTTGCATTTTCAAATGAAAATGTTACTTTAATTCCATGTACTTGCCTTTGTTGCCGCTGTTGCGACAGCTTCATTAGAAATGCGCACACACAGAACAGAGGACTCAGCCTCGGCCTCCTTAATCCGCAGAGGCAGAAAAACCGGAGGAAAAATGAAGGAAAAATAAAGGAAAAGGAAGGAAAACTGAGACACACCAAAGATCAGCTTAGATCCCATGACGAACGGACACTAGTGAGAAGAAAACATGAGCTAGAGAATAGCAGGTGCAGGTATATACCCACAGATATGCTAATAAAATGTATCTTATGATACATTTATACGGGAAAATATACTTATGTTTTTAATGGCTTTTTAAATGGAGCATTTTTTATAATACCTTTGCTTTTATATTATGAAAAATGTAGTAATTCTTTAATTCAGTCTGTTTTATTCAAAGCTTATGTTTGTTTTAATCATAGAAAGTATTAGGTTGTTCTATACTTTCTGTATCATATGCAACTTTTAATGCCTAGATATATATATCTATAAAATTCTGTGCATTGTGTAAATAAATTATAAATCAAACAACGAATCCTAAAGTTCTTGTTCATTGAAGTTCCTGGCGGTTTTATTAATTATTATTTATTAAGAAAACACTTTTCAGTGGTTAGTTATTAATTTAAGTTTTAAGAAAAATCTTAAAATAGACTACATACTCCCAAAGATAATTAGAAACCAAATTATAAATTTTCCCAGTCAAGACTCAGACAGATTTCTAATGTTTGGAGTTCTCTGTTCCCTGCGATCAACACAATTTCTCAATCCCACCCATCAAGCATCAATCAATCAAAGATCCGACACATCAACTGGCGGCGGGATTTTGAAAAACAAAAAAAATGTACATATATACTATATATAATTTCCTACCCCCCACAGAGATCTGACTACTTAATTACACGATTCGCTCCGATTCGGGAAGAGGCAAACTTTTCCATGCCATACGGAAATCTGACAACCACTCGAGACCCGAGACGGGAGACTGGAGACTTGAGAGTCCCGTCCCCCCTCGAATATGGTGCGTTGGGCCATAACCATAAAATATGAGCGCACCCAGTTATGCCGCAATAAAAATCGAATGCAAAACCACACACAGCAGAGACTATATAAGAAAAAAGATATTTAGCATAAAATGAAATTCAATATGGGCAGAGGGACCACCCAGAGGCCATTGAATATGAATAGGATAGGGCATCTTGTAGAATTATGTATATGGACGGGCAAACGAAATTTATGGCTGTGAATCATTAGCGGGGAATCTGAATCTGAATGAAGCTTTCGCGCCGAAGATACGACAAAGGGATTAACAGATCGTGCTCTATATATGGCTTGGGATCTCTGGCGGCTTTTCCATGTTTCTCACGTAAACGTGTGCCATAAAACTTGTAGCTACCATAAAAGTTATATGCCACTTGATAACGTTTTTGAATACGAAATCCCCGAAGCATTGCCACACCACATCCGATGTGCATATATCTTGGCATTTAAATGGAACTGTCTTTTATATATATGGTAGATATATATTTTCACATGCCATTCACACACAGCTGCCTCTCGGCTGTCAAACAAAAAAGTCCAAGAAATGGATATACTAATGGTACTGTCGGGGTTTATTTTTAGGCCAGTCTAGGACCCAGACCCAGACCCAGGACCACACACATGCCAGAGATACAGATACAGATACAGCTACAGATACGCGGTGAGCTGTTAAGTAAATTGATTTCTTTTGGGGGCTAATTAAAAGTGAGGCTTGAATGTGAAACCGTTGAATGCAAATTCCCTCTTGCCAATTTATGGCGCCCCCAAAACGTGACTAGCAAGCGGTTCAGACACATTTATTACCATTTTATGCTTCTGGCTCTTCTTTAAACTTTTTTTTTTCCTTTAAGTATTTGCATGCTCGTAAAAACGAAATCGTTAAAAACAAAAAAAAAAATACTAAAAGGTTTGAAGGTCACCCAGCAAGCCAAGGCTCAGGTGAGAGATGCTTGAGACAATTTACAGTTAACTGCAGAAGGTGCCAGGTGCAAAAAAGAAAACGGGCCACCAGTATAGATACATATATACATTATACATATAGAGCCCTGATTTTGTACCCAAAAGTTGTAGCTTTAACTTCGATTTTGGGAGGAGAAGAGGCAGCAGCAGCTCACCTGCCCCTGGCCCAGGCGGCCGTAACAATTTTAATTTCTTTATTATTATTTTCGTCTGAAAATCGAAAACGCAGCTGAAAAACTACTACCTGACGGCAGACCGCCGGCATTTACACACAGGTACACACGCACTCCGGGCTCGCCTCGTTTCGTTTTTGGATCGTATCGTATCGCATTCGAGTCTCGAGTCTCCAGACTCGAGTTTTGAGTCTGAGTTTGAGTCTCTGCCGATGTCTGTGGGTTCAGTGAAGTTGTCCGCTTGTCCGCCTGTCCGGCTGTCCGTTAACTGCTTTTTCAGTGAATTCCGTGATTATTGCTTGAATGTTTCTTTCCGGTATTCGCTCTCTCTGTCACTGTATCTCGTAGGTATCTTGGCCAGGCCCATGGGTCTCAGTTTCTTGGCTCTTGATCGTAAGCAAGGCAAGCTGAAGGCAAGGCCCCTCTCTGGGGTTTCGGGCCGCGTGCTGTGTGGTCGAGTTAATGTCTTCATAATTCTCCAGATTTTTCTTCTCTCTTGCTTCGCTTCAGTCTCAGCCTCAGCCTCAGTCTCAGCCTCAGCCTCAGCCTCAGACTGATGAAGACAATAACAGTTTTATGTGCGGCTCTTCTCGTCGTTGTCCCTTCCCTAATGAAGACCAAGTCTGTACACAGACACACACAGCGTCTCATGTTTTTTGGTCTTATTTTTATTTTCATTTTTCCCCCTTTTTTTTCGTTTTTTTTTTTTGTTTTTGGGTCTCTCAGTTCCAGCTGCAGATGGTCCCTCGGGTCTCTGGGAGATCGGAGATCGAGTCAAGTTGGCCACGCACACACACGGGGGCACACCTCCGGAGATGAAGCTGTCAATTGCTGGGTCTCCGTCTCCGTCAGTCGGTTCCCCTTTTCGCCATGTGGGTGAGTTATATGTGGGCCATTCCGGGGCTCTTTTCGGGTGAAACGGGTTCGGTTCGGGGTACAATGGGTCAAAGGATTATGTAAAGGGATTGGGTAACTTGTGAATGGGGAAGGTAGACCTCCAGAATCCGATTACTGATTACTGGGGAGTATCTAGATATTATATAAAGCTGGAATTCTGTTAAACAAATGAAGCCTGTAAAGCCTTTCCTACAAATGAAAGTAATTTAGGTACCCGTTTGGGTTTATAACTTGGAATTTGTATGCTAAGTGTGTTTATTAAAGATGAAATTTAAAATAGATCAGGTTTTTACTTTCAAACAATCATATGATAATTGATTTGCACAATTGAGTAATATTTTTTAAACTAAAGCAAAACCAGATCTATTTAAAATTTCATCTTTAATAAACACATTTAAGATTCAAAGGAAGATAAACAATAAAAGAAGAATATTGAATTTATATTTTATGGTTTTCCCATTTCACACCTGGTTGAAACTTGTTTAGAAATAGTCATATATATTTAAAAAAAAATATATATATAATATAATTAAAAAGTGAAACTCTGTGAAAACCAGTGACTTAAAGTATCTTTAAAAATATGTTATTTTCTGGTTATATACTCCCCCTTAGATCGTTTTCAATCTATAGAGACTTACTGAAACCTATTCCAAACAAAAGATCTATCTCTTCCCAGAAGTGCAACGATTTGCTGGGCGTGCACACACACCTTATCTTGTTTAGCTCTCAACACGCCCAGCATGTCGAATTACAGTTAACTTGTTAAGCACTTCCTCCGTAAGCCGGAAACGCCTGTAGGCGTGAGATATCTTCATCGGCATTCCCTTTCTGTTTCTGGGAACCGAAGGCCATCGAAGGATGCCAGTGTCTACTATGTGTTCCACCCTTCTCGCAGCAATTTATGCAGGTATCTTGCTCTCTCTGCCCTGGCCATCCTGCGGAAGGGAGGCAGTTTGCCCAAGGATAATGCTCCTCCACTTGGTCGCCACTTGAGATCCGGACTCACCCTCGCTGGGTCGCAAGCCTTTGGTCTTTGTTTTCTCCGCTTCGATATTTCGTGCTTGGGAATATCTCGGGAGTATTGCGTTCTTATGTATTTAGATAGTTCTCTGTATGCTCTGGGGGGGCCTGCCGTCTGCGGTTATCTGGGCAAATATCAAATAACAAATATTGATCGCTAGTGTGACAATGATTTATTTGCCTTACACCTTGCGCGCTCTCGAGATCTTATCAGGCAGATAACAATCTGGAAATTATAATATTTGTCTTGAAAGTCAATAGAGACAGTGCTCTCCTATCTGGTTGAGGTGATTGGGGGGTCTAGATTACATATTTGAGTTACCTACAGGGGTGTTTCTGTAATAGGGAACAAGTCTGTAGACAACTGTAAACTAAGTTTGTTTTGTTTTTACGAACAAAACGGAGCTCAGTTATAATTAAAAGTTATCGGGTCGCCCTTAAACCTTAGTTTTTTCATTTAATTAAAAGAAATGTGCGCAAGAGAAAAGATAGATAGATAGGTAGATAGGTAGGTAGATAGATAGATAGGTATATAGGTAGATTTATAGATAGATATACAGATAGATAGATAAATAGAATCATTGATGATACCTATATAAAAATATAAATAGATAGATAGATTGATAGACACATAGGTAGATCGATAGATACACAGATTGATAGCTAGTTAGATAGATATATAAATATATAAATATATAAATAGATAGATAGATGATGTGTTCTATGGTAATTCAAAAGATATTGGTTGTCTTTCCATTGTAAAATTTCCTGTACAACTTATAAAAACCTTTCCGTAACTCATTTTTAAAAATAATTTTACCTAAAATCATACATCTTTGGTTTAATTGTTCAGTATAGTCCTTTAAAACCCATTCAAAACTCTTATAACTTTCATTTTGCCTTATTTTAACCTCCAAGATACTTTTTTCTTTTATTGCAATTTCCCTAGTTTACCTTTCCCATTAAGATACACCCGCTTAATGCTAATTTCAAAGATAATGCTACTGTTTTTTCCAACATTTTTCTCTGTTGTCTCTTTGGGAAATGTTTGCCCCTTGTCTCTAGTCTCTGTCCCCGGTCTGGTCTCAATGTGGATGCCGCAAATATTTATATGTTTGTGTTTGCTTTTCGAGGGCAGTTGTGAAAAAAGCGAAGCGGCAACATCGGACACTGGACATCGGATGGCCGGACACATCTCTCCCAGCATGACTAAACAAATTTATTGCCCACTGGCAGCAGCAGCAGCACCACCACCACCAGCAACTTCTTCAAAATGCCGCCAATGTTGCTCAACTTCCTGTGCAAAGTATCTGTGTGTTTGCCTTACAATTGGCACAGCCGCACGGAATAGAAGCGGAGGGGTGGAGGAGGTGGCGGGGAAGAGGCAGCGACGACAAGCGATTTCATTCATGAATTCATATGTACGCATATCTTATAGATACAAACGGGCGTCGTTGCGAGTACATGGCCTGCATCGATAGTGCCGGCATTGCCATAAATGAGTCGGGGTAAAAAATAAATAAATAAATAAATAAATATCGATATGGTGATATGGAGGGATATATGTATGACTGAATGCCGATATGAGCAATACTCTTACTCTAAGATACATAACAAAAAAACTCACAGCGAATGATTTGTGGCTGGCACATGCAAACACACGTCGAAGTAAAAATAGAAGAAAGTGTTTTCTTTGTAAATGCATTTGATTTATGGATGCATTCCGTAAACAAAAGCCATAAATACTCGATGGGATAGTGTATCTAAAGGGTATTAGTTTACAAAAGTTCACAAAGGAAGGTTTTAAAACGAAGTTAAAGTGAATATCTTTTGAAGAAATGCGTGTAGTAAGATATTTCTAATGCAAATAAATAAATTTAAATAATATTTACAAGTTGCAATACATATATCAAATCACATCTAAGATTGTATAAGTTTTTAGACAATTTAATTTAGAGATTAATAAAAGAATTGCTTATTAAAAAAACGAATAAACCTAAATCTTTTCTGTATAAAATGAATTCCTTCACTTTTCTGCTAAAGTTTTCTCATCATATAAATAACTTCCTCTAAAAACAAGTAAACTAACCTTAAAAAAGATGAAAATATAATAAAATACCCCGCCTTAAATAGATATTCATAACTCAAGCCAATGATTTATTCACTCTGCCCGCCCAAAGAGAAGATCATCTCGGTTGAGTAAGTAATACTCAGCCTCATTTGGCATTCAGATCATGAATGAAAGCGTCATCTTTTCGAAGACAACGGGAGACCTCCCAGAAGCCAAAAATAAAGAGAAAAAATAAACGAAATTTTTCCAGAGAAGTAAATAAACAGAAATAATAACAATAATCGCGTTGGCTAATTTGCATAGTGGCCAAAAAAAAAAAGCAAAAGCAAAGGCAAGGCACAACGCACAGCTTCGTTAGACGATTTTAATGTCTTAATATATTTCTTTAAATTGAGTCATTAAAATAAATCGCCATCGACGACGAGGATGGGGATGAGGATGAGGTTGGGGATCGGCATCGGCATCGGGATGGAATGGAGAGGGATGGGATGGGATGACGACCACAAAAGACGCTGACGATGTCGGCGCCATCACGATCGATCGTTTGCCACAACTTTCCAGCGGAGTTCAGGATGGTTCAGACTCCGGAGTCGAAAGCACGTTACAGCCCAGAGCCCCAGAGACTTTACGAGAAATAATTGAGATGCACACACACACACACACGGGGGGCGAGGGCAGAAACACGGCAGGAGGAAAACAAACCATCTTGAGGGGAAACTGGGGGCACACACAACATCGGAGCAAGACACGCCACGCGGTCCGTCGATCGGTTGCCAAGAAACTGCATCTGCAACTGCAACAATGATGAAGACATCAAGCTGTAAAAAGCACCGGCGAGAACCAGCGAGAAAACTTGAGAAGAGGCCAAGCACTCGGAGAAACAACGTTTGGGAACAGGTAGAAAATCTGGATGCTTCGTTTTATAGCTCACTTAAGGTTTTGTATCTTTAAGATATTAAATTGAAATGGAAATACCCATAAGGCCTTGTTGGGATTTTTGACCCAGAAAACTTTAAACTTTAACTTTACACATCTTATTTTAATGTTAATATATATATTTGTAATTAATTATGATTTAAAAGTCCACAAATATATAATTTCCTTGAGCAGAAAAAGTAATTTAAAAAAATTTGTTAAAATTCCACAGGAAAACTCAAACTTTTTCCTAAACATTTGAGGTATTTTTTAAGGTCAGAATTTTCCTGGAATTGATCTCTTCTTTTTTGCTGTACAGGGCGCACATTGTGATGGACAGTATTGAAATACTTTTCAATAACAACTGGTAGCAAATATAAAATGCGTGCGTCAGTGAAATTTTTCCTTTTGCCTGGGTGTTTTTTAAGGCCATTTTTCTTTAGTTTTTTATTTATTTATTTTTATTTTTTTTGGGCCACCCGCATTCAATGGTCCGAACCAAACCCGAAAAACGAAAAGCGATCTCTGGCCCGCTTCATTTGCATCGTCGGCCATAACAACAACAAAAAGCAGGAGAAACGCTTTGGCAACGACAATGGAAATAATGATTGTTTACTGTTCTTTTCAAGTTAGAAAACTCATTTTGATAGACGACAGAGGGATACACTGCCACCTAAAAGAAGCGTGATAACAATTCCCTGTTAGGAAATTGAAAAATAATATCAATAAACAAAGTACGTTGATCGTTGCGAAAAAGATACTTTTATATAGTATAAACCCTCATATATGAGTGTTTAAGAAAGAAGTATCCATTACGAAATTACAGATTTGTGGTATGATTTATTAAATAATTATTGAATAAACTATATATGAATAGAAGTTATATAAACTAATGAGTTTAAAATCTACTTTAGAGTAGTATATCTTATTTTTCAAGCTATAAAACCAACTATTTAAATATAAATAGCTTTCCCTTTGCTCAATTACTTTCAAATTTGTAAGACTTTAACTGGCAAACTTTTCCTTGCAATCAAATAAGTATTTCACAAATCATTTAGATTGCGAATTACATCACGTTAGCTTCTAAACAATCTGTGAAGCATGCTCGGCTGATATCAAAGAGCATCTGAAAAATGTAATAGGGGCTTTTCTCGAGGAGGGCTCCGGCGATAGTGGGATTTTCGAGGAGGACGGAACGAGGACTGGGGCAACAGCACGTACGAAATGACTCTCGACTGGCGGCCCACCCATGTTGGACTGTACGGACGCACAGATACACAGATACACCGATACACCGGGTACAGATACACAGATACACAGATACACTGGCACACTCGACTCGCCGTTGTTTATTATTTCTTGAAGCTTTTTGCCTTTTTGCCTTTTCGGCTGCCTTTTCACTGGATCTCCTGCTGCTGCCGCTTTTTATTTTATTTTTTTTTTATATTTGCCGTTTTTGCCAAGTCTCTGGCTGGGCTGCATTGCTGTTTTTGGCTCAGTTGCAGTTGCAGTTGTTATTGTTTCGCTTTTGCGGTCGGGCCAGCTCTGCACAGTAGCGCCAAAGTAATGAAGTTGTCTGTGGATATGTCCGTCTTCGTCTCCGTCTCCGTCTCCGTCTCCAGCGGGATCGCGGTGCATGGGGGAACGTAGTAGGGTCCTGCTGTGTGGCTGCTCACAGCGCAAATAGTCGTAGATTGATGGCAATGCACACAGAAAAATTAACCACAAAATTGGTGATGAATTATGGATACTCTTTTGGATCAATAAATAAATTTGAATTGATTTAGAGTCTGAGGAAGAAGAACTACTATCAAAAATTCAGAGAAAAGCTTGATTATTCAATGATATTTTCATTAAATATTTTCTTTACAGCTAAAGAGAAGCTTTAGCTATAAATAAAACAACTTAAAAACATTTTAGTATCAATGAAAATGTAACAAAATATTTTATTATTTTCCGTGTAACATAATCAAAGAAATATCTCTTTATCTTCTATAAAACCATAAAACCAACTTAGAGTCGTTTTAACATCTTTTTAAATCTCCCAACATATTATTTTCACGGTTAGATACTTTAAGAAACACCAGGATTAACGTCAAAACCCACTCTTGATACCTAAAACCCATATCAGGTTGGGCTGACCACGATTTTTATGGCCAGTCTTTTCGTAAACAAATGCCTATATATAGATATAAATCCTCCACGCTCTTGAGATATAAAAAAGTGAAATAACCAAAACAATTTGCATATAAGCCGATTGGCCACATAATGCTTTGCGATTTTGGCTAATCACTGTAATTAATAGACGACTGGCAGGGAGACCAAGATTCCGACAACTCTATTAACCAGAGAACTCCGAACGGCAAAAAATGAAAACAAAATGAAATAAAATGAAATGAAATGAAATCGAAACGACTGAAGAAGAGGCAGAAGACAGCGACGACACAAAAAACTCGAAAAAATATTGCGAGAGATATTGGCAATAAAATTTATTGAAATCTGTCCCGCCGGCTTAATGGGCGCATTAAACAAAGGCCGCTGCGCTTCGGCTTTACAGTCCAACTTCTGTTATGTTTGACTTTTACCTTTAACTAAAGGGTTTTTTGTTTGGAATTTTCAAATAAAATAAGGCCATCAAAGTTGGAATCATTTAAGACGAATTACATGAAATATGCTTTAAGTTAAATTATGTTTTTTTAGAACTGCTAAAGAAGGTCTTAAATGGGAATGTTTTTGAGGAAAATTTGTTAGCAAGAATTTTTAAGGATGGATTTGAAAAGAATTTATGAATTTTATAAACAGGAAATACTTCTTTATTTTAATTAAACATAAATTGAATAGTTTTGTGAATATATGTTAAGTAGTTTGGTTATTTTTGGACCATTAATTATTATTTTTACTTAACTTTGGAAGTGTTTTATTGAGACTCAAGACTTAAGAAGATGTCTATTGATAGTAAATTCTGTTTCACATAATTTAGTATGAATCTCAAGCAAATAAAAAGCTTCCTCAAGCGAAAACAAGGTAAACATATAAAATATATAGCTTCCTGAATTTGTAAAAACAATTGCCAAGATAAGGTTAACGAAATTAGTCTGTCTGGCTTACAAATCTTATTTTTCATATAGAAATTATCTGCACTTGAATTATAGTAAATAGTTCGACTTTATAAACTTATTCTGGACTGGCAAGACATGGACATATAATAAACTCTCCCTAAAATTTATATTGAGATAAATTTTTTAGTATTTCCCCAAATTTTGTAAATTTAAAATGTATTCTATGGAGTCTCCACTGTCTGTAGAGTACTACTACGTGCTCGGAACTCACCTTATCGATCTGGTCGAGCGCCACTTGGGCGTCCACCCAGCTGGTGCGTATGTAGAGATCCGAGAATAGTTTCTCATCGACCACATCGCCGTGTGTGTCCGGGACGCGTGGGAGGCTGTCGCGGTCCATTATTTAGCGCTATCTTCGCTGGCTTCGGATGCAGATGCAGGGATGTGGATGCGGATGCGGACTCCGGATGGAATCTGAGCAGATACTTTTGGGCGCAGATACTTTTGTGCAGGGCCTTGGGGAGGCAGTTTGGACTTATAGTTCGATCAGTTTCAATTACTGCCCTGAATTTGTGTTTTGTTTAAATGCATTTTGTGCACTGAACTCTGCATTTTCTCGCTCTCTTCTGCCTGCTGCTGCTGTTGCTGCTTCTTCTCGCTCGTTCGCTCGCTCTCGCACGCTGTGTATCTTTTGAGCGCTCTTTGCTGTTGTTGTTTGGGTTTTTGTTGTGATTGCTGGGCTTCGCTTTATTTTTTATTCAAAAGATTTAAATATACGCGTTTTTCTTTCGGATTTTCGGGGTTTATCTCGGCGGCTGCGGGCACAATTTGTTGGGGAATTCGACAGAATTTTCACACATCATTCACACACATGGAAAACGTGCTCACGTTTTCTTTTCCTTGTCGTTTGGCTCTCGCTCTTTCTCTCTTGCTTTCCGCGCTCTCTGCGACTGCTTCTTCTTGACACTTAACACGCACACACACTAAATCGAACTCACAGTGGCCGGATTTTTCGGCATTTAATCCACTAAAACTCCGGCTGAGTTACAATATCTTCTCCTTGGCTCTAGCACGAGTTCTGCGCTATTTATCTTTGTTGATATGCCACACACAGTGGTGCACTGACAGATACAGTGGGCTCGCTCCGCACTCACAACCGTTTCGTTCGAGGATCGCACGCAGTTTGAGAGATGTATCTGTATCTCGCGGATGCGGCACGCCAGGCCAACAACTTCATTAGGCGAGAGCGCGCGCTCGCTCTCCTCTCTCTCTCTCTCTCCCATTCACAGACAGCTAAAGGTGCGCTCTCGCGCTCCCGGCTCTCTCGCTCTTGAGCGTCGCGGCCATTTTTGTTTAAGTACGCTCTCTCCGAGGGCCGGTCGAAAAGTATTCACAGCGCAATGGAGTAAGGAAAATACCGAGGGGTGTTTAATGAGTTTTGTAAAAGTAAGATAATATCTAATTATTTGAGAGAGTAACCTTACTAAATGGGTTTAAAAATAATGTTTTTAAAAATTATAATTAATGAATTAAATAAAAAATATTTAACTAAATATTTAATATTTAATGAAACATTTTCTTAAATATTTATTTTTAAATGTATGTAAATGTATCGTTTTAACTTTTATTATTTATTTATTTGATACATATATTAAAATTTTTCTGTTTGGGGCTTAAGTTAAAATTTTTGATGTTTTAGAAAATTATATATTTTAACCAAATATAATAAATGAAGGGAAAACAATTACTTAAAATATTTTTTTCCACAGTACTAGCTTCAGATATATGTACATATATTTAAATTATCTTAAGACTGTATCTCATTGTGCTGAATATAAATATATATAAATAAGCTTATTTATCTATGTATGTACAAAGATAAAAAATATTTAGAGATATTACCCAAAAATAGTACAGTTCTACGAGCCCAGTTTGACATTCACTGCAACTGAAATCTGAGAATAAAATAAGCAAAGCCCGCTAATTTCTATTGTTGTTATTCGCCTGTTTTTATTTGTATTTTATTTGCTTTTTGTTTTTGGCGAAAAGACCACCCAAAAGTATTTTGCTGCTGTTTTTGCTTTTGCTATTGTTGTTGTTGTTGTTGTTGCTGCGGCGGTTTATTTTTTCACTGCAGTGTGGACCACCCAAAAATGAATTTGTTGCTGCTGCCTTCATTAAACTGAAACCGCCAAGCGTTGTGGGTGGTCGGCAACCCCCCTCCCGCCACCACCCTCCTAGTGGCGTCGGCCTTCAGCGTCGGCTGCGCTGCTCACTGAAGCTTTTTATCTCTGTGTGTGTGTGTGTGTGTGTGTGTGTGTGTCGGTTTGTTTGTTTGCTTGCTTGTGGGGAGCGCGTGCGTGGCAGGCTTTTCTCTCTCTGTACGTGTGTTGTTGGCGTAGAGTGTGCTTGTGTTCGTGCCGCGAACTGTTGGCAAATTTGTTAGCTTTACTGTGTTGTTGCTGTTTTTGCTGCCTTTGATGTCTGTTTTTGCATGTTCTCGATGCTAAATTATGAGCAGCAGCAGCAGGATGTTTTTGTTTTCTGCTTTTCCTATATTTGCAGCATCTCCTCTGTGTGGGCCACACAAGTTGTCATGTTTTTGTGTTTTTGCCGGCAAAAATTATAATTAAATATGGTTTTCGATGCGGTTGATAAATAAGAAAAAGGAAAAATAGTATTAGTATAATATTCTATATACTTGATATTTTTTGTTATTAGTTATAATCGTGAGTTTTCAATAAAATTATTATTTATTATTTATAATTACAAGTAATTAGTTAAAAATAAAATAGTTCACTAAAATTAATACTAAGAAAAATGTAGAAAAGAACACATTTTTATAGAGTAAACGAACTCAATCACTCTTAAACAAAAATATTATAAAATTAGTCTCTTAGTCTCTAAGAATTCCGAAAATACTATTAATTTTTTTCCAAATAAAATAAACCCCATCATAGCCTTTAAAATTTATGAATGAAAATGCATTTGAGGCGTTTTCTGTCCCTTTCCCTCCCCTACTTGATTTTCCCTTTTCCAAGCAAAGATACAACCACAAAACAAACAAATAAAAACTCTTCAGAACGACCGCAAAAATTGGCGCTCGAATCTCCAACGAATTCAAATTCGAATGCAACTGCAGCGTCATGGTTCGCTCCCTCTCTCTCTCTCGCACAGTGTTTGGGCGAGGCGGAGGCAGAGAAAGAGACGGAGATTCAGAGGATGGAGCTGTAAATGTGAATGTGAATGTGGACGTGGACCACCAAGCGGGGCTATTATAATCAAAAAACAACAACATCCCTGCAGCCTCTCCCCTCCCTGTTGGATCCATCTCTCTCTCTTTCTCTCTAACTTGCTCACCTGAACTAACGTTGCATCAATGGCTCTCTGTTACTCACTCTTTCTATCCCTCTCTCACACTGTGTGTGGCGCTTTTTGGCGACATGGGCGGCATTTTTTCTCCAACTTGCATATTTTAGCTTTATCCATTGCTCTCCCGATCTTTCGCTCTCCGATGATTGCGCCATCTTTGGCTCGCTCTCGTGCTTTTGCTCTCAATGACTTGCATTTTGTTTTGCTTTCGCTCAATTCGCCTGCAGCTCCAATCCAACAGAACTGCTCCCCCATAAAACAGAGAGGGAGAGATACCCACACACACACATACCCACACACACACACACACACTCGCAAGTGCGCTTGTGTGGCAGCTGCCACTGGACCACCAACGAAGCGGAGTTTGCTTTGAGAGCTTCATTTGCCGTTTCGTTTGGAGTTGTTGTTGCTTGGAGCAGGAACAGGGGGGGGGGCAAGATGGGGAGAGATGGAGAGGAAGAAAGATACGGGGACAGAGAGACTGCGACTGCTGGTTGCTGTTGTTTTTATGGCCGGAGTTGAAGTTTCAATCTCTTCTTCTTTTTTCCGAGGCTTGATACATTTTTGGAAATCATTCACTTATGAATTCAATATAATTTGGATGGAAGCTTTGCGTAATGGATGACTAATTTCAATATAACACCATAATCTATCACAGAATAAAATTAAGTTGGAATATAAAATATTTCTATTAGCGCAATTTTTTAAATTTATTGAAGACACGATTGTTTAAAATTCCTGTTTGTTTTTAAATGTATTTATTAAACTAAAATGGGTATACGTATTCATTTTTTTGTTTATTTTTGAATTAATTGTTATATAACGTAATATCTAAGCGAGTTATAAAATTTTTACCATATTTATTTCCATAATGATCTTTACTATGACCTAATAAAGTATTCTAACTAAATGTTAAACAAAACCTTTAATTGGCAATATAAAAAAATTTATATTAAATTTAATCTATATTTTTTTTATTTTAAATTATATTTTAAGTATAAGATATCTTACACTATCAACAAGAACTGTAAATGATATCGTTGGATTGTCTCGCTCATTTACCAGTTTCCTGAGCTTGAATCTAACCCTGATCTCCTCGCTGCCTGTCTCTGTCGCTCCTTTGGCAACTTTAACGACAGGCTGTTTGTTTTTAATCGTATAATGTCTTAATTTATAGTGCAGCGTTGCCTAGACCTCAACTTGATACACGATCCCCACCGCGCACGCCCCTCACCAGAGCACCGAGAGCTCCATGGCAATGCAATTGCATTTGTCATTGGTCTATAGCGCCATTAACATTACTCCGCTTGCTGTATTCCTGGGGTTCCCCTTCCAAGCCTCCCCTCCTTTCTGCTTTCCCAACGCCCATTCACAACGGCTACTCGGGGAAAAACTGCGATGGCATCGGTATCTTTGCTACTTGAGTTCTGTAATAAACTTTTAAATATATTCCTTGTAAAAATTGTCATTCATTAGTTTTAGCATTTTAAATTCATTTATTTTAATATGGGATAAATAATTAGGATTGAAATTATGCATTCTTACTTCAATTCATAACCATTTCTATCAATTTTAGTTGAGGAGAACATTAAGTAAATAAATTTATAAAATGTATGTTTTACGGCTTGAGCTATAAAAATAACAATTTCACGACTTATGAAACCTCTATAACTATATCTTATAGATAATTAAAAACTACTTTAACTGATTTACACATGCTTCCCTCTTTACTTATATTTTCTTCTATTAAATAAATATATTTTTTATAATTTTAAATTGAAAATAAACTATTACTATTTATATTAATGAATTAAAGATGAAATGGATTTAAGCTTTCGATAAGCAACACTTAGTTTTAAGAGGACACTATCTACTAAGTAAGTATTTCCTACTAGGACCATACTTATAGTACTCTGTTTTAATTAAGTAGTAATACTTTTTATCACTAGTTAAGTACCACTTCTTTCAGTGCAGTCCCGCGTCTTGCTCTGCCACTTAAAGTTTAACTGCATTCGCAGTCGCAGAGTGCAAGCAATTTTTATGGCTAAATGTTGACGTCCCTGCTGCATTATTGCGGTGCATTTAATGTAATAATTACTATTTGCCACCGGTAATACGTAGGCCCGCGATTCCGATTCCCCAGCGACATGGCGTGTGTGGTTTGGCTCCGTCTCCGGCCCCGGCAGCAGATCCCTTCCTCATCCTCCTCCAGGTCCCTGGGTCCCTGCTCGCCGGCCTGCCTCGCCCCGCCTGCGGTTTCGCTTGGGGTTTGGGGCAGCTAACTCGTTATCTTGGCGTCGGCTTTTGCGGTTGCGTCTGCGATCTGGGGGACCGCGGCCTGACCGGGGTCTGGAGCGGAGCACCTCTTCCCTGTGCCGCGCCGCGACTCGGCTGGGTTTCGGATCGGATCGGTTCGTTTGTTCATGTAATCAACCGCCCCGTCGTCCAACGGCAACCGGCAACCGACATCGCCAGCTGAGCAACTGAGCAACTGGTGGAGTCTGGGGGGAGTCCCCAACTCCCGACGGTGTGTGTGGCTTTTCCAGCCTCTTGTGTGGTCCTGTCAGGCTTTCAGCTTTGCTTCTTCCAATGCACTGTGCAAAAATATGATCCAAAAGTCTGCTCAAAATTGGGAAGGTTTCAGTGAAATACAAGGTTATAATAAAAGGTTTTATTAATTGTGAAGAAATTATAATTATTTTCAAAATTATTTATTTTACATACCTTTATCTAAGTACCTTATATATTTTATATAAAATTTGAGAATTTAAATTTATTTACAAATGCAGTCTATAACAAATATGAACTCTAAAATCAGTATATGTCAAGTAAAGATCCGGTTCGAAGGACCAATGCTGATAATGCTGAACCAGACACGCTATCATTCAGGGGAATTTCTTCCCTTCAGTAAGGAGATTGTCTCAAATTGGCAATATGGCATTTTAATTCTAAGTGTATAAGCTCCCTACAACGACCGTCCCTCAGCGTCGATCTGCGACTGTTTCGGTTTTGGATTTAGTTTGCTTTGGGCTTGTTTTTTATTTGCCTTTTTTTGCGGTACCTACGGATCGATGGGTTTTTGGTTATCATTTGGAGAACCCACGCGTGGCGACATTTCCACCAGAAGTTTATTGCAGTTTGAAAGGAAAGTGCCTGCGGGTGGTCATTGCTACTTTGGAAGGGTAAATGCAGTGGGTTGGCGAATTAATTGTGAAAGGCCAATAGTTACCATAATTCAAGGAAAAGGATATGTGCGACTAGAAAAAAATATACATAAGTCCTGCTGCAGAAATAATTTTAGTCTTTGAAAACGGTTTCCTCTATACTAAATACGTTAACTAATCATGATGTTTAATCATAAAAATTAAGAAGTAACAAGTGCCTTTGTAATACTTCGCTTTCTTCTATATCATTCCGATCTCCTTACGATTTCTGCTGCAAATCCCTAACCCATTAATTCCCTCGTAATCCCCGCTCCGTCGACATCAGTTAAGCTCATCGCATAACCCTTTTTGAAGTCGGATGTGTTAATGTGACTGCAACGACGATAACGACAATGCGGGGAGGGAGGCGGCCCAACAACAAGCTTAAGATAGATATATAAAAGTGAGGCGATAAGCCCGGAACGTCACTGGGTCTGCCTGTCGTCGTCGTCGTCGTCTTGGTCGAATCCATGGAGATTGCAGATACAATATGTACACAAATCGGGAACCGAGAACAGGGAACGGAACACGGATTGGGGACTTTGGGGCTTTGGGAAGGCGCGGAATGTTGACGACGCATGCGTTTTGCGTTGGCTGTCAAATTAATTTCGTTCGCTCTGCTGCGACTGCGATTACGGCGACCGTGACTGCGACTGTGACTGCGATTGCGTGGGCGTTATGCGGCAGTGACTGAGGCCTACACCAGCACAAGTTCTCTGGGCGGAAATTTACATAAAGACAGTCGTGGACAAACGAATATCTAACGGAATATAACGGACAGTTTAAGAGAATTAAGTTACATTTCTTTATTTTTTAGGAGACATTTTTCTCTTAATATTCTTAATATATAATATATTTAATATTATCGTGATATTCCTTAATATTTATCCTAATACTCCTATAATTTCAACCTCAGCTGTATCTTCGTATCTCTGAAGACCCATACATAATTTTGGACTTTGACAATGGTCCGAGGGTACCATGGGCCATCCTTAGCATACTTAAGGCTGGTGAAATGTGAAATGCTTCGACTTCAGTCACCGTCTTCAGTCCGTCTGCAGAATTTGCCACAAAAGCCACAGAGAACCGACGCGACGCCCCCTCAGCTGGGAATTCGTGGAATGACTGCACAAATCGTTACCTGGGTGGTCTCCAACTCGATTCGATTTGACTCGACTCCACTCGGCTTGGGTTCGAGTTGGCTACACACCTAAAAATTATGTAGTGGTATTAAATAAACAGCAACAGAAACATACAAATACAACTTAAAAATTCTATACGATTATTATAGTAAGTTCTATATCTTTAAAAACACTTTTAAATGGGTTTGGAATGATTTGTATAAAAATAACTCTTTTAGTTTAGTAAAACTGAATACTGAATAATTCTAATAACAAGTTTTAAGGAGATGTGTCTTTATATGTTTAAAATTGGATTAAAAGCTTTGTAAAAGTATATTTTAAAATTATTTATACTTATTTCCATTTAAAATATTTATTTATATTAATATTATATAATTGTAGCTTGTGCAATTGAGTTAATGGTAGGTATTACATTTCTAAGCATACTTTGAGGCACCCTTTCAGGATATTTTAAATCTTTATTTATTTATTTAAAGAATAGCTAATGTCTGATATTTTTAACCATATCCTTTTCTCTCCCCCAAATAAGTAATGTTTGTGAACTATATTAAGGCTCCATAATAATAAAAGCTATATATATTTTATGTACAAAAATATATATTGTCTTTTTCGATTTAATTTTAACTTTACCTTTAAGTTACATTAAGAAATGTTATCTTAATTTGGCACACCTTTTTTTAAGATTGTAAGCTATTTTTGAATGAGTTTATATTTTACATAGAATAATAAAAATTATTTTCCAGTGTATAGGTTCTGCTTGGAGACTGGTGACTCGCTTGGTGGTTTATGAGGCACGTGCGCTGGCGTTCGCTGCTCATTGAGTTGCTTATTTACGGCCCGAAGGTATGCCTCGTTACTCCCCAGCCCCTGTTACCCTTTTACCTCTCTCCTTGTGCCCCCCTTTTGGCCCCTCTTAACCTTACTTTATTTACACTGCCATGAAGTGAAGTGAAGTAATAAGAGTACTGTATGTGTGTGTGAATCCAACTAATTGAATGTTGAGCTTGTGGATCTTGTGGTACTAACCGTGAGTGGGTGGCACCATCGTTTGGCTGGAACCCACGTTCTCTACAAAGTATTTAAGGTTATTTTTTTCTTATTTGTTCCTTTTTTAATATTCCAAATATTTTATTTTATTTATTTGGAATTTTTCAATCAGTAAAATCAGTTAAAATTTCGCAGAATTCCATAGAGTTCTTGAAAAATATGTATCTAAATGCAACACTGTACTTTTCAGACTTTCTTACTTGAATTGTAGATTAAATTGCAGCCTGGTCACACTGATCATTGCAATATGTTTTACCTCGTTCAGTAAATATTTAAATAAAAGTAGCCAATAAATGAGATGTACATAAAAATGAAAGCAAAGTAAATGAAATATTATACCCTGAGAAAATAATGAAGTATCTACGAAAAAAGACACCTGGCCTGCGGCTAGGATCACCCAGATGCCAACTACCCAAACTACTTTTACCACTGCTTAATACGATCAATTAGGCAAATGCCCCGGCAGAGTCGTAAAAACCTCGAACCCTGGATCAGTCCGAGATTCAGATGCGGATCGCGACTGGGAGGACTGGGACAGGACGGCGAAGGAGCGATGGAGCGATGGAGCGATGGAGCGATGGAGGAGCGACCGTCATAACTCAACGACACTTCACTGGCCTGCGGAGCTGCGTTGACAACTCAACTTGTTTGGGCCGACATATCTTGGCCAGATACGATCGGGTCCGTTCGGTGCGGACCACCAGGCAGGCAGGCAACGGTCGCATGTAAGCCTAACCACAGGCCCGCTTTTATTGCCCCGGACTCCGAGTCGGACGCAAACCCCAGCCTCGGATCAAATGAAAATCTCTTTCGAATTGCCAGTGCCAGTGCCAGTGCCAGTGCCGGAGCTCGACTATGAGTCCAGCTGTGCGGCTGTCGCTTTTGTGGAAAAGGCAGAAACGTTTCAATCGCCCCGGAAAATGAAAATGGAAATGGACCCTGAAGAAAAGAGAGACTCAAGAGAGACCTGACATGACGCTGGCCCTGCGACCGTATATCATTTGTTTACATTGTATTGAGTTGTTAGCCCGCCGCCCGCTGCCCTCGGCCAGTGTTTTAATTGATCCATGGCCCGAAGGGGGACCGCACACGCCGAAAGTCGCCTGGTATCGGGTCTTGATAAGCCCCGGCGATGTCTCTTTCACTCGTTTGCCCTTCCCAGTCGGGGTCATGCGTGGGTCGAACTTCTATCTTTCATCCAATGTTAGTTTTTTTGCTACTATGCACTAAGAGAAATATAGTTTCATGGAATTAAGGAAATTATAAATTAATTTATTACATAGTTGAGTCGAGAAATTAATGTAGTTTATTAGTATCTATCCATATACCAAATTTTAACTCGATTGTAAAGGCATTATGCTCGATAATTTGATATATGTTGTTCTTACGAATATTACCTATACTAAATTGCTTAAAAGAGGTCTATGATATTCGTTAACTATGAAACGTTGGAGAATTTTTGCTATCTAAGCTCAGACTGTTTTAAAGAATATCTGAAATTAATTATGTATTTTCTAGGTTGCTTCATAAATTACAACGATTTTTAAAACACTTGAAACGAAGTCTAAAAGTTGCAAGAAAATTTTTAAGGAACCGAATTCAATGTAAATTTACTTGTTACGGTATATCTTTTTGTACCATTTTCTTTGACATCCTTTTGATTTTTAATAATATTTTTTTTTTAATAATTTTTTTTTGATAATAAATAATTATTTATGTTTGTATATTAACTCAGAATATTAACAAGTGTCTACTTAAAAGATCATGATTTTAAATGAACCGAATTTAATGTAAATTTGCTCTTTTGCGAAAATATTGTTGGGGAGTTTCAAAATTCTAATAATCTCTATATGTTATATATATTTCAGACAAGCAAATATCAAGACGTTTCAATCCATACCTTTACCTCTGACCGAATCAGTAGTGATTTTTATTGATATGTTATTATAGTATCTACCCACATACCGAATTTCACCTTGATCAGTCAAGAGTTTTAAATTAATTATAAAAATATTCCCTGTAAGCATTCGCATAAATATAGGCAATGCTTTTGCAACTAAGAAATCCCCGGCTTAAACTTTTCACAAAAACCTTCACTGAAATATTTTTAAAGAAACTTTTTCAATAACAAAATTATTCATATTAGTTATTGGTTTATTTATAGTATAAATATAAAATATTTAATATTTTTCTGGGTGTTCTGATGACTTAATTTATTAGCTTCGGCATGCCGGAAGTGTGTGATTAGCCTGCTCTACGCGTGCGCCCATTTATCACAAAAAGTCATAGAGAAAGAACTGAGGAAGAATCAAAGACTTGCAGTTAATAACTTGATCGACTCTGAAATGCGGGCTTTCTGGGGTATTCTATGTAGATAGACTCATAGAGTTTCTAGGCTGCGGTAGGTGCTCGTGGGACGAGAAATGTCTGGAGAAACTATAGCCGGCCAAAAGAAAAGAAGAAACGCTAAGAGTGCGCGTTAAACCTCTTAAGTTCCCATTCAGCTTTGACAGTTTTCCTAATGTATTGTGGCCGGGCTTCCTCTATTCAACAAAAAAAAAAAAAAAAAGAAGAAACTCCAGAAAAGACTCGAGTTGCCTTTTGTTTGGAAACCCACCGGGGAATTCGTCTTGAGAATCTATTTGTTTGTTGTCGCACTCGGGGTAATGATCTGCGTTTGTCATTCGGAAAAGGTTAACTAAACACACTGCGTGGGAGTGGATTTCCCGAAAAAAAGAGGAGGCTGGAGGCTGGAGGCAGGAGGCTGGAGGCAGAGTTCATGCGAACAGATGTTCCAATGCTTCGGCAGAAGTGACAAACTGCACTTAACGTTTACTTGGAGAATCTTTCACTTTTTATGGAATTCATTACCAATAACAAACAGTTAGGGGAATATATTACAACTAAAGATTTTAAAAGAGTTTCTTAAAGGTAAGGGTTTACCTGGGGATTCTGTACTACTTTCTGCCTGCTCTTGGAAATGTAAGTGCCTTGAAAATGTGTATTCTTTCTAGCTTATTAATATCAGTTGCTTTATTTTATTAAAGCTAATTTTTATTTCTACTTAACTATTTTCTAACTCTAAACTAAACACCGTCTTTATATCACCTAAAAGGCTTTAATAATTGCAATTCTTTAAAGGTTCTTCTTGTTTCTACCAGAAGTCACTGGCCTTTATTATCCTTAAAAGAAAAGTCAGTTCTCCTCTAAAAACCTTACTCCCATTTCAGCCAGAGGTATTGTGAAAATTCATTTCAATTCGTTCGAGTTACGAATAGGTTTCGAGCTGGAAAAAGTATAGAGATTTACGAGATCGGTGCGTAGAAGAGGTCTTCTGAGATTCGTTCTACCTTCCGAGAACACTGACTGTTCCAGTTCGCCGCCAGCATTGATGATGATGATGATGATGACCGTCGCCCAAGGAGGTCCGAACGCATAACTCATCATTAATAACCGAAGCTAAATAAGACGTTTTATTGTTGTAAACCAAATTGAATTCCCGCTGCGAGACGAGGCCGGCCAGAGAAAGAGATCCGGCCCCGCCGAGCTCGTAGATTATCGATGCGAATGTCCAGGGAGATTTTCTCCTTTTCAGGTGTTACACCTTGTCGGCATTGGCTTAAAGGAAAATGAGACATCAAAGGTCCGTCATTGTTGTTATTATTATTATTATTGCTGCCGTTGCTCTCGGCTCACACTTCCTACGCCCGGGGCAATGTCATAATTAAAACAATTTCGGGTCCCCTCCCGTACCGAACCTTCCTTCTTTCCCCTTAATCTGATTTGCTGGGAATTCTTCGGGCTGGATTTGTTTTCTTTATATACATACATACATATATTCTTCTCCTCTTTTTCTGACGTTTTTGCGCAAGTGCAAAAGTCGCTGGAGATCAAAGACGGAGTCGATGTCGAAGCCATCTCGCCTCGGGGCGTTAATCTGGCGTATACGGCTTCTGTTACCTGTTGTTGTCTCATCGTCTCACCTGAGCATCTGCCGGCTGATCTCCGCTGATCTGCTGTCGGATCTGCGGTCCGTCGGTCTCCTCCTGTCGCCCCCGGGCTGGGACCAACCCTGCCCGGCCCGACCCTACCCTACCCTCTTCTTACAACAGTTTCCGTAATTCCGTAAAAGCGATTTGTATTCTTTGGAACATTTCTGCGAAGCTAATTGATTATTTTTACTTCTTTATTTCTCTCTCTCTGTGTCTCTGGACAGCGGAAGACAAGTTAATTTTCTCACACCTTTTTCTACGAATTAATTTGTCGGAGATTTCACCGGTGATTTCGGTTAATCAAGGTGCGCTCGCTGATTGCAGGTAATCTTGTATGTTTGATGGAAGATTTCATTTGAAAAAGCAGTCGAAATTAGTTGAAATTACATTACAAGAGAGTTGTACGATTTTAATAGATAGTAAAATCTAAAAAGAGCTAATTGAATTGTATCTTTAATGGGTGTAACATTAGATTGAGGTTATTTTTGCGTAGTTAGATATCATTTACTTTCAAGAAAAAACCCATTAAATCCGATGTTTAAAGTTGTTGTAAATTTGTTGAAGGTTTTTATAAGTTGGAGCAATTTTACAGTTTGTTTTTAACCTAAAAGAAGGTGTTATTTTAAATTAATATTTTTTATTAAGAGTTTAGTTTAATATAAATACAACAAATGTTTGATTTCCCACTTAAGTTATATGCAGAATATAAATTCTTGCAAATATTTAAGTTTCTTTCTTAGAATTGTTAAAAATTAGTCTAGTTCTCCATAATTTGTTTTCGGGAATAAGTAAATTTAACAAAGTTCTCTTCGAATTCTCCAAAAATATAAAGAAATATCAAGAAATCTTATGGATAAACTATTCAAAGAAACCCTAAGCTATTTCTTCAACTCGTTTGCCTTTCAAATTCTCAATGTTTGATTTTGCTTCCGAATTTCTGTTGAAAAAACAAACAATTTGGTTAGCAAATTACTTGGGCAAATATTTACTCAGTAAGATACACACAGAAAGCGATCCCAGCCAGAGAGCTCTTCCATGGGGGTCCAGGGTAAATATGATTATGCGCCTAATTTAACGAGGACAGGGCGAATCTTTCGCTTCTTCCAACTCCAAGAGAGAGAGGGAAGGGAAAGGGTATCTTTTCGAGGGACCCAGCGACCACCACGAATTAACCTACCTACAAATTATGCTTGGCAATGGCTAGAAGAGCGTCCCAGATCGGGGCTCCGAAATTGACAGACATCCGGATTGGAGTAGATCGGCCAGATATCCACGGACATACTCGCAACATGTGTGTGCCTTGAATAACCCGAATGGAAATACAAGAAGAAAAACGCAGAAGAAGAGCTCTGCGGTCGGTTTGGTTGCCTTACATTTATTGATTTCATCGCAGCATCTTTGGCAGAGGTCCGGGAAGAATCAGGAAGGAGCTGCAATGTGGCAGGCCGAGGCAGGGGACTCGAGGATGAGGAGAGTCCAGGCAAACGGGTCTTCTGGCTCTGCTGCGCATCGCATTAAGCGTAGAACAGTGGCAGCCGCACAGCCCAGAGGGATTTACCCCACACCCATCAACATTTCAACTTAATTCCTTTTTTGAGTTGCTCTCTGTCAGCCCCAAAGATGAAGATGCCCCACACAGAGCTGGCATAGGCGACTGCCAAGGGAGCTCCAGGGAAACTTAGCTTTTTAAATAAAATATTTCTATACGCCTTTGTAGGAGAATTAAAGTAAAGAAGGTATCTTGTTTTAGGTCTTGAACTTATCTGAATTAGAAAGAAACTATACATAAGGGAAGGTACTTTAAGAGGTAAGTAAGATGTTTCTCTATGGCAGTTTAATGTTAGACAGAATACCTCTTATATTATTAATTTTTGAAAAATTGAGCTTAGTTTAACTACACATGGGAAAGATAAGTAAGATGCTTAACGGGAGTTCTATGTTATGCCATTAAAATTTTTCTTTTTTACATAAGATATTTAAATTTATTGTTGTAGGAGAATTATATTGAATAAGGAACCTTATTTTAATATCAAAAGTATCTTTCTAAAACATCTCTAACTTGAAAAGCAATTATGCATTGTAAGATATTAAGAAGGGTATTAAGATACCTTACAGTCTTTTTATAAGAGTTCTATGTTGAATGGAATACATTTATTTTATTTCAAATATATATATTTAACTTTGCAGATGAATTGTAAAATTATTTTTTCTTATTTGAACTTCTAAAGTATTTTCATTAAGAATATCTGTCTTGGAAAGCATCTTTACATACGGGAAGCCACTGTAAGATACTATAAGATACTATAATTTAATAAAACACAATAAGATACATTAAGATACTATAAAATAGTTTAAGACTGTATGCGGTAAATTAAGATACTATAAAATACTATAAGACACTACAAGATACTACAAGATAACACAAGATACTACAAGATACTTCAAGATTCTGCAAGATACTACAAGATACTATAAGATACTATAATTCAATAAGACACAATTAGATACTTTAAGATACTATAAGATATTAGATACTATAGGATATTATAAGATACTATAAGATACTATAAGATACTATAATTTACTATTAGATCTATAAGATACTAAAAGATACTATATGATATTATAAGATGATATATAAAATGCTCAATGGCATTGGCTAGAAACACTTTATTTGTAATAAATTTTGATAAAAATGTTATGTGAATTCAATGATACATAAATGAAAAATCATTTATAATTTGATAGTAAAATGTTCAATAATATTTTTCCAATAGCTATATAGCTCATTATGCCTGTCTTCCTAGCCGATATACCTTGGTCTTTTTGTTTGCCTTGCTGATTGCCAAGGTGCTGCCTGCGATTGCCGCGTATGCCATGAATTTGTTCCACTATACGTGCAATCATGTTGCCAAGACTCTGGCTTTGGCTCTGTGGAGCTCTGAGCCTGGCTCTGTGGATCTGAAGCCTCCTCTTGGATGCCTGACTGCCTCCTTTCGCTAGTCGAAGCATATATATATATATACATACATATATGTTTGTCTGGGGAAAATCAGTAGCTCCGTATTGAGTCGTTGACGTTACATGAACTTTGGCTACGGTTCGGTTCTGGCCAAGACCACTTTAAGCGGCTTAAGGGAATTTTCGCTTTACATTTTACAGAAATTGTTGGGTTTGGTTGGTTGGTTTGATGCGATCGGGCTGACAGATCGTTCAAGGAAGACATAAAACTCATTTTGGGTTCCCTTTTTTTGGGTTGTAAGTTTCGCTTTCGTTGGAATTGGAAGCATAATGTCATTGAGAAGCGGTATTTATTGCCTTTTGAACTAAGAACCTCTGAAACATGAAGAAATTATATAAGATTCCCGCGATATGCCCTGTGACAGCCTCTATAATCCTGCACACCTAATCCCTTTAGGGGCAAGCAGGAAGTGCTATCAGTTATCACCTTCGTTCTGGCCACCCGCATAAAGACAATGTCAACATGTCCTCAGGGCCAGGGAATAAAAGCCAGGTCCAAACCCAGCTCTAAACCCTGCTCTGAGCCATGTGCTGAGCCCTAACCATAAGCCATTAGTCTGCCTTGGCAATTATCAACGCTGCTGCGGCCAAGATGACTCACGTATGACACTCAAGTCATAATGGAGAAGGCACTTAGCCAGCCGCCCGAATGGCCCGAATGGCCCGAATGGCTCTTACCAAATTTAGACATTATCGGGGATCCCGGGACCACATAGAGACATTCGGTTGTGGATCATTGTTTGCTCAACTGCTCTGCGGTTGTGTGAATGCGTATAATTCCGTTTTATGGCTCCTGTGCACCATCATCATCATCACCATCAGAGGCGGGCAGCTGCGACCACATCCACCTCCCACTCCCAGAGAAGATCACTTGAAATAAAAAATATAACCTACATTTTGGGAAAATATTTATCATTCTACATAAGAAAGATTGCTGCTAACAATAACTATTTTTGTAGAATTATTTGATCAAAATTGTGAAAGAAAAATCATATTCACATAATTTATATCTTAATGTTTTTTATGTAAAAATAGGTATCTTATCTACATCTCATTTAAGGTATTTATAAATTACTTAAAGTAGAAAATAAAATAAAGATGGGTATCTAAAGGATTTTTCTCTCAATTAATTTGTATCTTTTCACAGTATTGTGTCTAAAATTCAATAATAGCATTCATTTTAGAACCAGGAGTACAGCTTAAAGCTTTGTATAAAAAGAAATATCTTTTTCAGATTAAGATTTTTCTATAAATTAACTACCAAATTTTTTCCCAGTGTACCTACTCACATTCCTGCTTGGAATGGACCTCAAAAGGGAGCGAAGAAGCCCCCGCCCCGACTACATAAAATTGTATTTAGTCATGCTACATCACTTTGTAATAATTTTCATTTTGGCGCTTGCTTTGATCTTTAGCCGCTTGCCGTGTGTGAGGCCTCCGGCCCGCCAGCCCCACCCAACCCCTCCCAGCACCGTCTTTTCCTCCCCGCCCCCCCCCTTTACCGCCTTCCCTGCCGATGGGCCATAATCTTTGGACCGAAAACTGCCACCGTGCGGCGTAAAAAATCTTTCGAAATTATTAAGGCAGGCGAAACGGAGCGCCAAGTTGGGGTTTCTTCATCTTTTGTCGATTCTGTTTGATTCCGTTCTCCCCACATATATATCTTTTTTGTTTTGCATTTTTCCCATCAGTAGGCAGACACTGGCAATTTGATTGAGCAATCATCAATTGTGCTTGAAGCCAACGATAGGCGGTGAGCATAAGGAATGGATACTTCTGGCAAGCAACTCGGTTTGAGCCAAGATCACAGGCTTGGCCTTGAAAATTCTGAGGCGACTTGAAAGCAGCCTTCATAAATATTTTCTTTTAATTTTAGGGATTTTTTTAACAACATATAAGTGTTATTTTGTTTATAAGATATGTAAAAGCAAATAGTAATTCCTTAAATTGATGTAGCCTTAAAAGTTGGTCTCCTTGGTCTTCTGGGGATCCTGTAACTTCACCTCCTTCCATATGCAGATACTATATGCCCCACATGGTGTCTGTTTACCCAACAAGTCCGTCACGGCCAACAATTCGGAAAATCGTTGACATGCAAATGGCAACGAGCCATGTAAACTGAGAGCTGCAAAGTGAGCAGCAACGGCTCATATATCACTACTGCCGTGTGGGCTGCGAGTTGACCGACCGATTTCCCTATAAATAGCACGTGTTGGCTCTGTGTTTGACCTTAGCATGCTTTCCAAGTGCAATGATTTCTTGGGAAATGGCATAGCAAACGAGGAGGAGGATCTTGGACTAACTGCTGTGACCTTGTTTTGGTTCCCGGTTTTATGGATTTGTTATTACCTTATATCTTTGCTGTTTTATAGCTGTTGACATTGGCAATTAGCAGGGGGATGGAATGATATAGAAACCTTAAGAAAATGTTATGTAAATTTACTTTAGTATAGGTTCTGTTTTAAAAAATTACAAAAAGTGACAGTTTTTTTATGATACTTTGAAATATTACAAAAAAGGTGAAATTTCTTATGATATGTTGAGATATTAAAATGCTAAAATATATGAAATATGATATGCCTTCCAATGGTATTATATTATATTTTAGTTAGAAGCTTGTAACTCTGTGAAGGACTCATTTCTGACCCTATAAATTTTGATCAGCATCAACAGTCGAGTCAATCTAGCCATCACAGGCAGAAAAAATGCATGCCTTTTTTTAATTTTATAGGATTACATTGTAAAAATTGTCAAATTTTTTTATTGTAAAATTCTAGTTTGTAAATTGAGTACGCAGTTCTATTAACCTTATAAAACTAACATAGGAAGCTTAAAATGTATGCCTTTTAAAGATTAGTTTTGCTTTTTTTAAACTATAAATTGTCGAGAAAATTGTGACATAAACATATCGTTACATATCGGTTCAAATAATGCGAATATTTTGAGCTGAATTATGCTCAATTTCTAATTTGATCCTTTAATTCAATAGTAAAATGCTGGAGTATATAAACTTCGGCTTCGCGGTATCAGTTTACATTCTTATCTATTATATTTGTATGTATTTAAATTCTTTTTAACAGATGAAAGATATTTATTTACATTTACAATAATATCATTTAATCGTAACATTACTCCTAAGAAGAAATAATTTTAAAAGAAGTTAGAATTTCGATTATTTATTACACTTAAAATTGTAATTCTGCACCAAAGCATCTTTTAAATGTAAAAATATTTAATAAATCAAAGAAAAATACATTTCTTTCTTAGCAAATAGTGCGATTTCGTTTAAAACCCTCAGCAATATCTCAACATTATGGTTTTGAATTTGCATCCCAGCCAAGTGGTCGACTCAAGTTAAGGGAGCAATTAATTATAGCCATTGAGCACGGACAATATGTGTGACAGCCATGAAACACGAGCAAAGTCCGGGCCAGGCCACCACATAAACAGACACTGGACATGGGATTGGGATCCGGGATCTGAGATCTCTCTGGGATCTGGGATCTCTGGGATTGCTGGGATCGCTGGGACCTGGGCACTGGGACGGGACCACACGCATCGTGTGTGACGGCGATAAAAATCACAGCATGTTGCAAACAGCCCATTGACGTCCCTCTTCTGGCGGCCGTTAATGCTGTTGTTGGGCAAATCTTTTGACAGTTGTGTTGAAGCATAAAGATGCCAAAAGCAACAGCAACAGCAACAGCAACATGAACGGCAATGGTTGCAGCAACATAAAGCCGCCAAGTGCGTATCTGAAGCGTCTGGGGCACTCGCAGCCACGAAAAGCGCATCAATCAAATATACCGCCAACTGATCTCTACATGGCACAATAGTGTTCACAATTATAGTAACGGTTATATATAATTATATTGAAGACATCAAATTGTTCTCAATAAAAATAAGGTATATTTTTTTGTCATATTGATCAACTTAATAATACAAAATATATAAATCTATACAAAAGATAAAAGTATTAGAAAAATGTGACATTATTGTTTCAATTTTGTGTTAATTATAAACGAAGTTGAGTGCTGAAAATAGATAGACATATAATTTATTAACTAAATTATAATACCATAATAAAAAGTGAGTAAATTTATATTTATTTATTACATTTTAACAAATTGTTTAAAATTAAGAATTTCAAATTTTATCATTCATTAATTATTAATAGGTATTACTTACATAGTAGGTTGTTTAGGACTACAAATACATAAAAGTATACATTTCTTATTTTATCATAATAAAAGCTAAGTAAACATATATATTTTCAATTCTATTCTGTTTTATAAATATTTTCTGCCAAAAGAATACATTTGTATCTTTTTAATATTAGCTATTTATTATATAGAATATAAAATAATATAATTAGTAAATATATTTATAATAATAAATACAAATAAATATATATAATATATAAAAATATACATATATAGTAAATAGAAGTTTGTCTAGCTTAAAACACTTTATTAAAAAATAACTCAATAAAGTATAATTTTCTTATTAAGTACTAATTACTTAGGATGTAAGGATATACAACAAAAAATGTTAAATGTATAAATTGATTATATTACCAAAATAAGAAGTATATATATTTATAAAGATAATAAACAAGCTTTAGTTTTTTTCTTTATTTCATTTTTTAGAAGGCCTAAATTGTTCTTGTCAGAATCTTATAAGTTTAATATACATTTTCTTTAAAGCCGAAATTGGAGTACTATAATTTCACCCTCTGCTGTACAAAAATATTCATATCCATAGCCACACGCTCACATTCGATCAATCATTTATTATGGCATCGCTGATGGCGGCCCCAACGTTGGTGGCCCCCACCCAAAAAAATAAAAACAAAAAACACAAACAACACCAACACACACAAAAAGAATGAAAATACTTGGAAAATATAGCTAATTTTCTATGGGGCCATATAAATTCGGTTTTAGTTTCTATTTTCGTGCAGAGGGGCGGACAGTTAATTTTGAGCACGAAAAGCAATTGTATCGAATGGCTGTCAGATCCACTTATATGAGCGTATTTAATGAGTTGAGAAAGTATAATGGGGCAATATAGAATTTATTTATGGCTTTGGAGAAAACTAATAAAATATATAAAATCGGTGTTAGGTAGTTTTATTAATCAGGTATTTTTCTCTGAGAATTTAGAGTTGGATTTGCTGGGGAAATAGTACGTTGAAAATTATTTAGTAAATTTTGTTTGATTATATTAAATAAATGTACTATTTTAATAGCTTTACAACTTAACTAATTCCATAAAATAATAAGTTACTTAAAATTTAATAATAATGTTTTTATAATATTTAAGTAATTTATTTATCATTAAATAAAGTATATTACAGCGTCTGCCTAGCTCTTAATCTAAGGTAAAAATCATATCCTATTGTTTGTTTTTTTACCAATAATATATGAATCATATCTGATATTAGATCATTGTTTTTGAATCATATTTTTTCCTTAAATTTAATATATTTTATAAATAATAAAGAAATAAAAATATACTTGCTTTATACAAATGTTTAAGTATTTCAGTTGAAAAGCTATGCCAAGACTTGGTAAAAACAACAGCGCTAACAATATCTTTAATAAAACCACAAATAAGGAAATTAAGCAAATAAGTAATAATAAATATATGAATCATCTTTAGAATACTAAAAACCCTCAAAAATATTTCACATTTAATAATAACAAGCTGATTCCTGAGTATTATCAACAGTTTAGCTGAAAGATCAGATGAACCTGACAGCATTTCGGATTGCCTAATGTTCCCATTTAATTGATTGACATTTCGCGCTTGGCTTATCGCCATCGCGTCGATGGCAAAGCATTTTAATTCTAATTAAATTTCGTTTGGAATTAATTGCAGTCCGTACAAATACAGACATGAATCGGGCCACAACGAAAACAAAAACAGAACCAAAAAAAAGGAGAACAAATCACGCGAACGTGGACCGCCCAAGTGGCTGCGTCGTTGGTGGGCGATAGCCACATCCACAGCCAGAACCACATCCACATCCACATCCACATCCAAATCCACATTCACATCCACATCCCAATCAGTCGACAACGAAAATTTAGTTGTTTAGCTGCCTCATTTTTTTGTTGTTTCTGTTGCTGTGTTGTATCGCTTTATCGCCACCATAAATATGGAAATTTTTCATTAGCGATTTCCGTTTCCGATTTATCTTAATGGCCGGCTGTGCCTTTGCTGTTGTTGTTGTTGTTGCCGTTGTTGTAATTAAGAAGAGCTACCGTTTGATGCTTTGGCAAAACATGTTGCAGCAACATTTACTCCTATATCTATATATATATATATATGTATTTCTGTACATATACTTGTAGCCGAAGCTCCCCTTCGTGTGTGGTCTTTTATCAGGCTTTTGGCCAATGAAAGCGGCTATTAAGTCTTGGCCAGCCAACTGGCAACTTGGGTGGCAACATGCCATTCACCAATCACACATACACAGGGGCACAGTGAGAAAAATATGTAGTGCTTTATTATTAAATAATTATTGTTAATTAATAAATTTTTAATTTATGTTATTCGAGCTTAATTTATATAAATAAGACACATAGACCTTTGTCATTTTCGGTACTAATTTGTTTATGATTTCTGAGAGAATTGAGAATTTTAAGTGTTCCTTGTATATATTTTATAAATTAGATTTCTTAATAATTCAAAAGATTATAAATACCTCAAGGAAAAAAACAGTATTAAATATTTTAAAATGTAACGCAATAAAAGGTTATTGTTTTGTTATTATCCTACAAGAACATTTTATAATAAAAATTAAATAAATAAATCGGATTTGTTCTATTAAAAATAGTATCCAATAACAAAACTTCTAGGTCTTAAGTAAATCAAGACTTTAGTAAAACTTTTTAATACATTTTAAATACATATCTTAAGCTCCTTTGGGTTTTAAATACTCTCATTTTGTGAAGATTTTTAATAATAAATATTTTAAATGTTTTTCATATTAATTATAATTTTGCTATTACTATATTCTTTATATAATAGCCGGTAATAAATTTTAACATTGTTTAACATTGAATTCTAAATAACCAATATTTTCTATGTGGCCGAAGGACCACATTTGGGAAGCTGTTGGTACCCAAAACATTTTAATTAAATTGTTATATATTTTTGTAGCACCATATATCATTTCCTTATGATACTAGTTACAGTTCACATGTTAACAGTCATTGTATATTGCAAATAAATTTAAATTGACAAGCTGTTTGATAAAAATAATAAAACTCTATAATATTAAAAAAAAAAGGGTCTGAAAGTATTCAATACACTTTTCTGGATACCAAACAAAGTATTTTTAAGGATTTTTAAAAAGTATTTTTAATTTTAATTAAGCTGGTTTCAGTCAACAAAATCAACAATGTGCCCACTAAAAAATGTAAACCTAAAATTCAATGTAAAATTGTTCTTTTCACTAAGTTACAATTTTAATATCATACTTTTGAACTCATTTTTATTGGATCTTCAATGGACAGTGATTTCTGTGGCATTTTTAATGTTCATAATATTATTTTTGCAGTGCATCGCCGTCTGTCGGCGGCGCCGCACAAAAAAGAAAGCGCGTGCAACTGGCAAAAACAACAACAAAAACCCAACCGACCGGAACTTCAACTGGCGCTATATGCAATTATAAGACTGCGTCTGTGTCGGACTGGGACCTGGACCTGGAGACGGAGTAGGAGTGGGTCCGGGGCATGCAACCGCGGCGAACAGTAGCAGCATTTGCCTTTTGCCAAAGATTGACAGCGGCAACTAAGCCCGGGATGGGGATGGCGATGGCGATGCTGGGGACCACCATGAAGTCCGAATGCCGCGGATGTCTGGGGGATACACTTACACATATATAGAGTATACGTATCTCCGATCGGAGATGCAGCCAGTTGCTTGTCGCCACGCCGTTGCGTTATATTGTCAAAAGTAACATGTTGCCGCTGCTGCATATGTTGCATGTGCTGCATGTGTTGCATGTGCAGTTGCTCCCCTTTTCGTTTGTTATCTTCAGCTAACAATTGCCGTTGGTTGTTCGGATGCAAATTATTGCTATCAATGTATCTGGCCGTCAACAACACAATAATTGTTGCCAACAAACATTCGATGTTGCTGCCGTTGCTTGTCATAACTTTATCAATGCCAGCGGGGCCATATCTAGGTTGTCTTGGCCAGTTACAGCGAGAGAGAAGCTCAAGAGGGCTTAGAGATTCAACGGAAGGAGTCTAAGATAGGAACAGTGTTGTTTTTTTAAATTTCGAATTTGTAGTAAATCGTTTGCAGCTTTTATTAACTTGTATAAATCTTTCCTTATACTTACAATACATAGTTCTAAAAGTATTTATTCCTAAAGTAATTGTAAAAAGTATATAGATAAACTTTTATAAATTTGAAGTCGTAGATACAAATTTAAATCCAGTTTCAAAATATTTATTCTGCATATTGATTTTTCTTAATAAAATTATGTGTATACGGTATCTGTGATTTTCTTATACATCAAAATCCCTTTAATAATAGAATATTTATATAATTCAAAAATTGTTAATAAAACTATCCTGTAATCAACAATACATGAGGAGCTTTTAATATTTACATATTTGCTATTTTTTTTTTACTTTATCCTACTAATACCTAAAAATCAATAATAGAGTATGAGAAAAATTAAAAAATAGTAAGATATTAATAAAAAATAAATAATAGGTTTAAATAACAATCATAAAAATTGTTTCATTAAGTACTATGCTTCATTCTATAGATCAACATTTTGACTAGTTAAATAAATAAATAATGTCACTCTTGTCACACTAGGATCACATTCAAACAAATAAATAAAAAAATACATAAAATACAAATATCGAAGACCATCATAACTCTGTCAAATATTCATTAATTTTTAATCGGAAAGCATTTCTGTGTTATTTTTTATTAGGTTAACAAAATTGCAAATTAAATTTTAAATTTGTAAATTTGTAAATTTCTTGCAATTTTTGATAATTTTATCAATGTAACCCCTTATCAAATTTTCAAAAAATGGTTTAAAAAAATGTTTTCTTCCGGACATGGCAAAATCGACTCCGCTGTTGATGCTGATCAAGAATATATATACTTTATAGGGTCGGAAATGACTTCTTTATGGCATTGCATGCTTTTGACTGAATTTATAATAATTTATATAATGAGTAATTCAAATATCATGCAATAAATTATTACTTTTATTATTATTTTTTATTTTCGCATTACACTAAGCTTTCATTATTTTTTATTTATTATTTTTTTTTTTATGTATTTCCTATATTAATTGATCCACATAAATCGATTACTATTTGCTAATGACGATGCTATATTTAACTAACACCGTTTCAATACTTGTCACTGAATTCGTACTTGTGAATTCTAAATGCTCTTTTTGTAAAATCGCTTTATTTATAAATATTTCAATATTCTTATGTTGAATAAGTTTGCAGAAAATCGATAGAACTTTAATTATTGTGTTATTTAAAATCGTTAAATATTTTATGAGCTCTATCGTGACTCTATATAGAAAAAGTTTCCAGTTATTCGTCTCATGAGATCTCCTGAAATAAAAACTTAATTTTCCTTTCCTCAGAAACATATAAAATAATAATAAAGGCAAACTTAGCTTACTTTTCGCGATTCCTCGGATTCCTAGAAAACCCCAAAAACAAAAAAAAATAACAAAATGCCCCACGATCCCATGGACCACACACACACAACCACACACACACACAGAGGGCGAAATGGGGAAAACAAATAATTGCTAATTTTATGCTCGAATAAATGAGAGCTAGCAAGGCGAAGGGCAGGCAAAGGATAAAAAAAAAATGGGCGCCCCTCCATTCGGGCGGCATAAATTAGTGCGAGCGGGACGGACGGGATGGCTCCCTCTCCCTCTGGCAGCCCTCTCGGGCGTCGTCACGCACTATCAAACGAGGGAATGATCAATGGGGGCAGGGCAGGGCACCTCCGGGGAGAGAGCGAGAGCAGGACGGCTAATAGAGACCACCCAGGCAGATGACGACGAATTAAGGGCCACCCACGAAGAGGCACGCTGCTGCTCTCCTCTCTGTCTTTGCGCCATTGTGTGTGTGAGGGCCAGCATAAGGGTACACAGCGAGAAATGCGAGTGGAAAGGAAATTTAACTCTACCATTTAATGTTTCAAATTAAATATATACATTTATCACATGTAAAATAATATAATTTCCAGTTTGGTCATTGAAATTATTATAACTTAGCAAACAATGCTTCTATTTTTTAGGTGAACAAATCTGTACAATGAGTTTAAAGTTTAAAAAATTAAACTTTATAGAAAAAGGGCTTTAGGTGAAACATATAACTAAAAAATCAAGAGGTAATAGATCATAGAAAATTAAGAAAAATCCTATTACAAACAATACTAAATATAGTAGAATTGATTTTTTTTTGTGACAAATAATGGATATACGAATTTAAAAAAAAATTGAAATATTTTTAGCCAGGATACAGTTCGAAAAAATATTGAATTATCATATTTGGAAATATTTTATTCTTTTTGTTGATTATACAGATTTTTCCAGTTAAAAAATTTGCAATTTTTTTATATCTTCCGGTTGGTATAAAGTTTTTTACGATCCGATTTTCAATGTCTTTCTAGCACTCTCTGTGCTCATCGTCACTGGGAATGGCCATGGAATGTATGTTTCTATGAAAAAATATATTTTAAAAGCCGCCAAAAAGTAGATAATGTGTTTGTTATCAGACAGATACTTTGCGTTTTTAAATATTATTTTAAGAACACCTTTTCTTTGAACCGCTTTTCCTCTCTGGCCAATATATTTATAGATATATATATAGATACAATAAGAATGTAATAACTTTAGATTTTCAATATTTTGTATTTAAATTGACTCACAACTGAAAGCGATTTTGCCATTAAAAGTGTTAACGGAGACCCTCATTCGAACTTTCAGAGAAATCATAAATATCAACCAGTTCTGCGAATAAAGATAAGTTTAAAAATAAATATTTTGTTTAAACAATTGATTTATCCTTAATTGACTCCAGGAGATAAAAGAATCGCTTAAGTCCAAAACATTTAAATGATAATTATTGGCCGCAAATTTGAATTTCACGTTTTAGTCTATTTCCGGTGTAAGATTACGTTATTGTCCACCTTACGATTTAATTACGTATCTGTTTAGCAAAGTTCGCCACCTTTTTCTCGAAATTGTATGTAATGGTATTTATTTATGGCGAGCTGGTATTTTTTATCAGTGTCGGCACGGTCACATTAATAAGCAGGCCGGATTTAATTTCGAAAGCCAAAGCTAAATAAGTTTATTTTACAAAATAAAAGCGACTCCTCCTCACAATGTCAGCGAAGGGAGTATTGCTGCAGCTGGTTGCCCGGCGCGTCGCCCTACGAAACACACCGGCCACGGCGCTTAGCCTGAGGTAAGTCCGCTGCCCCGCTGCCGCTTCCTCTTTTTTGTGACGTAATGAACGCACGTTTGTCCGGCAGCCGCACGTAATTATGATTATTTGATTTGATTACGAGTGTTTTGTGTTCCACAGTGCCCCTCTGCGCAACCAGCGCCTGTACAGCACAGAGAAGCAGCCGGAGGAGGCAGCGGCCGCAGGGGCAGAGCAGAAGACAGCGGCAACGTCGCCGGAGCTGGAGAAACTGGGCAAGGATTTGGCCACCGCCAAGGAGCAGAATGCCGAGCTGCTGGACAAGTACAAGCGGGCGCTGGCCGACAGCGAGAACATGCGCAATCGGCTGAATAAGCAGATCAGCGACGCCAAGATCTTTGGCATCCAAAGCTTCTGCAAGGACCTGCTCGAGGTGGCGGACACCCTGGGCCATGCCACGCAAGCGGTGCCCAAGGATAAGGTGGGAATTGGGAGCACAATTAAGAGCATGTTGATAATGTTAGCTTAGTCATCTTCAGTGCCTTTAAAGATACCATTTTAAAAGCAATCTATTAATTTGAGTATAATTTTTGCAGCTAAGCGGCAACGCTGACTTGAAGAACCTGTACGAGGGTCTCAGCATGACGCGCGCCTCCCTGCTGCAGGTGTTCAAGCGCCACGGCCTGGAGCCCGTGGATCCCATCAACCAGAAATTCGATCCCAATATGCACGAGGCTCTGTTCCAGAAGGAGGACAAGACAGTCGATGCCAATACCGTGGTGGAGGTCACCAAGCTGGGCTACAAACTGCACGAACGCTGCATACGTCCCGCCTTGGTGGGCGTCTCCAAGTGATGATTGACCCAGGCGACTGCTCCTGCCCAGCGGCTAGCGAAATTCCCCGTATCCCTAAGAACAAACCTCCCATGCGTTCCTTTTTTTTACATGGCGTCGCTCTCAAATGTTTGCAATTTGTTTTCCCCGGCAAAAATTCATGTACTTTAAACCCGTGTAAATACAAAAATCCCAATTAAGAGAACGCAACCTTTGGGCAGAGCTGGCGAATTTAGAATTCCTCCTAGTTTCTAAGAGATCTGTGACTGGATTTGATGGCCACAATTTCTACCACACAAGTGGCCATCAAGTGTTCCATTTTAAGGTTTAAATTACGATAATAAAACATGTGTTAGTTTGTTGAAATATGCTGAGATTTTTCATTGTTTTTCCCTAAGCCGTCTGTCTCGGTTTTCTTTGATTTTCCACGGTGACTGGGACAGCAGAAACCCGAAACCTGAAATCCTCTTGAAATCCCATTTCTTTTGTCCACAATACCAGGTAGGAGAAGGGCAAAAGCATTCCTGCTCGTCGCATAAGGTGGAAAATTCAATGGAAATGCGAGATTTTCTATGGATCAGCAGGTAGCAAGCCGTGAGTTCAGGGAAAATGCATTTCGGGTTGAGCATAAAACTAGATTTTCAAATCTATTTGAAAAGGTTCATCACTTCTCAAGCGTTAGTTGTCCTTTAGCATTCGAAGTGAACGGAATGATTCGTTTCCTGATACGCCTTCTGTGGCCACTGGCCCTGCTGCAGTGCATCCAGGCATCAGCAGTGGCTCCAAGGCCCCTCATCTATGGCCGAGATAATGCCTACTACTTTGGTTTGCCGGTCTACAAACTCATCAAGCCGGGTGTGGTTCCTCCCACGACCACTACCACGACGACGACCACAACGCCTGCTCCCAGCTCGGGCTATCCTAGTGATATTCTGGACATAGCTTACAAAAAACTGGGCCTGAAGAAGCTGCCAAGGATCGAGGATCTGGGCGAATTAATTGGCACGGGAGATGCCATAGAAACCATCGATTACTTGCGCAAGCGAACCGGCAGCGATGCTGACATTGCTTTGATGAAACAGTATATGGATACTCTCCATTTCGAGGAGGAGCATGAGGCGGAAGAGGAGGCAGAGGCTGAGGCGGAAGCGGAAATGGAAGAGAAGCAAGGCGACGACAATGACGATGATGATGATGATAACACTATGGACAACAGCTTTGATGAGGACCAGCCCAGGGAGAATGTTAGTCCCACCAAAGCTCCTGAGCAGCAGGAAAGTATGATGCAACGCTTCAGCACCTTCCTGAAGCACTGGACCAGTCGGGCCTCTACTCCAGCGTCGACGGAAGCTACTCCGCCTCCTGCTCCTCCCCGCCCGGTCTCCTTTCAACCAGTTTTTGTCGTACGTCCTCCTCCTATGGCCGTGCCAAACAGACGACCTGTCCTGGTGAGGCAACCAGTACCTTACCACTATCCCGTACCCTTCAGACCTGTGACGCCGTCGCCGCCGCCGCTGCGAGTCGAGAGGCCCACAGAGGTGCCCAGTACCACAGCAGCTCCCAAGCCCCATTTGAACACCCCCAAGGAGCAGGAGTTGACCGCCAAGGAACTGGAGGATATCACAATTGATATACCTAACAACCTGTCGCCGCACATCATGCAGTTCGCCAAGTTGGCCAACATCTCGCCCGTGATTGTGGACCGCTTCCTGCAGCGCCAGCCCAAGCTGGCAGCGTTGGCCAAAAAGGTGAGCACGCTGGCGCTCAGCCAGGAGCAGACCCAGGAGATGGAGTCCCAGGTGCTGATGGCCGTGCACAAGGCGCTGTCCCAGAGCGAGGAGATGAGCAAGATATTGGAGGCGGCCCAGACACTTAAATAGACTGAATGTATAACTATTAGAGCTTTAAGAATATTTCCAAGAAAATAAAACCAGATAATGGGCTTAAAAATTATATTTCTGAAGATGATTAAGATATGGGTTCAGTTTTAGATATACAAAAATATAAACAGGCTTTAGGTAACTTAATAACTTGATTGAAAAAAGATCAATGTAGGTCTTTGAAACTATCAAACCAATCATGGAATTGAAACTCCTCTGAATCAAAACTCTTCCTTAATCAATAAATGTTTCTAGAATTTATAAACTCTACCAATTCCCCCTCAACCTAGAAACAAAAAGGGCTGATTCTGTTACATAAAATATTAAAACTAAATAAAAACACATGGCTACCGAGGGGTTAAACTCGATTTTAAACTCTTTAAAGCTGTGCTAGTACCTCAAAATGCATAGGTCAGATCCGAAGATTGGTAACGAACACATTATTAAATACTACCAATATATTTATCTGGCGTTTCGTGCATAACTGCAACCTTGTGTGTCATCTTGTCACAGTTTAATGTTTGAAACGCTAAAATTGTATTCAAAATTACACTAATCGTAGAGCTGTTCGACAATTTAATGAAAATGCCAAGCTAGGGAGTCAGCAAGGCACTTTGGTAAGTTTGTCGTTGATTTTTCTATATGTCCATTAAAATAGCACTCATTTGCTCTGGGAAATGGGCAAACGAGCGTGCATAGGACAACACGTGGTTCTTGAAAAGTCAGAGTTATCTGCAGAGAATTTAAAATCAAATAAAATAAATGTGCTTAGGGCAGTGTGACCAAGGGCCAACACTAAGATGAAATTATAATAATCGTGGTGCTAAAATACCAAATTAGTGTTGAAAAGGAACCGAAAATATACCAAATATACTAACGTATATCACGTAAAGTATGTTTTACTTTTGGATTAAATTGAATAGTTTTAACAACTAAAAAGGTAATAAATTCAATGAATTCGAAATATATATTTTATAACTTTTTTAAACATATTTAATACCTATAAGTAAACTAAGATTTAATAAAAAATTACATGTTACAAGATGATGCGATCAACGGCACTCATTGTGAAGAAACACAACATACCGAAAGAATTAATCGAAAATATACCAAAAACTGAAGTAGACGTGTCCGCTCAAAAGTATGCACCATGTTCTGATTATTTTAAATTGTTTTATAAATGAAAAAGAAAAGCAATTAAAATAAATTAGTGTTGTTTTCCTAAACCTTATAATTTAATATTTCCAATATTAATAAATATTCTTTTTCACCTATCACTCTTGCCTTGCCAAAATGTTGTTTTATATTCTTGTATTTTTGTTTTAGGTCAAAATTTTAAATGAATTTGATTTAACAAAGGAACCATGGCCTTGATGCGAATTCTACAAACCCAGGCGACATCCTTAACGTTTCATTCCCACCAGCAGCAACCGAGCCTGTCGAAGTCCTCGTTCGCCAAATCGATGAAACCGATGAAGGGGTGGAAGAGCAAGGTCGGAGGACTCAAGATTAGCGTGGTGGGATCCGGACAGGTGGGCACGGCCATCTGTTCGTGCCTGCTCCTCCGCAAGGTGGTCCAGAACCTGGTCATCATGGACGTCAAATACAACCTGGCCCAGGCGGAGACCTTGGACCTAATGCATGGTTCCGTCTTGTTCGGCAATCCTCGCATTGTGGCCTGCTGCGATGGCTCCCGCACGAAGGACTCGGACATAGTGATCATGACGGCTGGGGCGCGACCCTCCGGCAAGGATCGGTCTCGTCTAGCTGCAATGCACGGGACCATGGAGATCTTCAAGGCTGCAATACCACGCCTGGTGAAGCAGAGCCCCAATGCCATCTTTGTGGTCCTATCGAATCCCGCCGATGTCATGACCTTTGCGGTGCAGCATATGGCAAAGCTGCCCAAGCATCGCTGTCTGACCACCGGCTGTCACCTGGACTCGTTACGATTACGTTATTTCATCGCCGAACGCCTTCGCGTGCCACCGTCCGATGTTCAGGCCTATGTGATTGGGGAACATGGCGTCAGTGCGGTGCCAGTGTGGTCCTCCGTCAGCATTGGCGGTATTCGGCTAAAGGATGTGATCAAGGAACTGGCCTGCGGCGAAGATCCCGAAAAGTGGCTGGATTTGGGGGCACAGATCACCACTGCGGGCGCGTCGGTGGGCAAGGTCAAAGGATATACCAACTGGGCCATTGCCGCCACATGTATGGATGTCGTAGAGGCGTTGACCAGCGACCAGGGCAAGATCCTCTGCGTGGGCACGGACATGCAGGGTCTCCATGGTCTAGAGCACAGCGTTGTCCTCTCGCTGCCCTGCCTGGTCAAATCGGGTGGCATTAGCCATGTATTCGAGCTCCCGCTGACGAGCTGCGAGAAGGAGAAGCTGAATGCCTCCGCGAAAAGCCTTTTTAAAGCACAGTGCTCCTTAAATTTTGGATCTTGATCAATTGAAAACTTTTGGATTATACTGGAAGAATACAATCCTTTTTGGATTCGTACTACCAAGATACTGGAACTCCAATTTGGTTTTCCAGCATCGTTCCAAAGGTTTTATTGCTTCAAAGATGATGCTGCCAAAGATTTTATGTCTTAGAACATTATTTCCTGTCTGAAAAACAAAAATATCCCTATATTGTTCGAGTTTCGTCACATATAATGATATATACTACTAATAAAATTTATTATTAGTACTAATTCTTTTTTATAAACTCTGGAAAATATATACATATTCGTATATGTATTTGTAACTAAACACTCACGCATCTCACAAGCACAGCAACGGGTCTTTTTTCAAGTGTGTGCGAGAGAAGAGGCAATAATAGGCAGGCCCTTTCCACTTTCCATGAAGAGAGTGGGCGAGCCAGAGTGAATAGGCAAGTCGTTTGCCCTTTCCACTTTCCATTAATGCAGCTAGCGAGCAAGAGAGGGACAAATATAGAATGCTTCGAAGTCTTTGCTGTAGAATTGCAGCCATGTATAAAACCAATCTTTTCGGCATTTCTGTGACCCTGTGATTAAACATCGAACATTTTTGTAATTTTTCCCAAAATTATGATTAATTTCTTTTTTGGAGAAGACGACAATAATGCAAGTATTGGAAATGGCATTGCCAAGGTCTCTTTGGGGAGCAGTCTGTCAAAGAAACCGAAAGTCAAAGGTCTTGGAAACGAATAGGTGAGCAGCGAAGAAAGAAAGCAGCGGAAGACGCGTCTCCAAATCTTTGGGGCCTCAACAAGAACGTGTTGCACCAGTTTTGGAGCCAAGGTCTTCGCTTGTAGCAGGCGAGGAGCAATCAGCGATCGCGTTTTTTACCCACTTTATTTTCCATTTCGGTTGCCAAGAGACCCGACGAAGCGGCACTAGAAATTAAGTTGACCTGGGGGTTGTGCAGTGTCACGCCATTGCAGCATCCCAGGCACAAGTGTAGCCAAGTGTAACACTGGCCACCAGGCGAACAGATCTCGAGCAGGCCTCCTCCGCCGCTGGAAGACTGAGATTTTCTACGGCTGGCTGCATTGTCTGGGAAAATGTTCCGCCACGATTTCGGGCCATTGTTTGGATTTCACAAGACACACGACGGCTGAGGGGCGCCCTTTCCACTTTCCATGAATTTGTTTAAATGAAATGGAAGAAAAAATGTTTAACAATACAACTCGCTTGTTTGTTTAACTAATTGAAATTCACTAGGCGCAGAGAACGCGTAGGGTGCGTGTGGAAAGTGAAATGCTTGGCTGGATTTTCTGGCCTCTGCTACCTGCTAGGGGAATTTTCGGGGTTTTTCTTGGTTTTACAACGAAGCAATCGTAGCTCTTCGTTTCATGATTTCCTATTTAAATGCTACAGTTTTTCCCCCAAAATTCAAAATGACAAGTGAGAGTGATCTCGAGAGCGAGAGTGGTGACCCCGATACGACCCCCATGGAGCATGTTTGTTTGTTTCTTATTTTTGTTTGTTTTGGTTGTGAATATCTGACTAGGTCACCAGCATTTCCAGGCAGTCACAAATCTCTCCGCATGCTGGTGGCTGACCTGCTGGAAGGGCGACATGTATTAGCATGTGTTTTCGGGAAATGTGTGGAAAGTTCGTGGAATGTGAGGCCGTCCCTGATGCTGCAAGTGAGGGAGGGACTTCCCCGCCGTTATGTTCGCCTGCTGAAGTGCTACACATTTGCATCATTTAACTCTTTTTATATGGCAAACCTCTCTCATTTGATCTTTAATTCCCACGCTACTCCCCACACATTCCAGGCCAGATCATCGTGTGTTTTCGGTGTGCATCCGAGTGTGACCTTTGACTAGGCGAGCAGCAACTAACGCCTGCATCTGAGTAAATCCCAGTGCATCCAACTGCATCCGACGAGGGCTCTGGGTTATATGTATATATATACATGCATATGTATATATGTATCTAACAAATGCATGCGAGGTTTTTTCGGGTTCGTTTCTGTATTTGGTTGATTGCACTGTCGTTTCGGATGCTGGATTCAGTTTTCCAAATGCACGATATCCACCTACTATCCCATGTTGACAGCCTGGGCGATGTGGTTACGCTTCAGTGATCCGCTGAATGGGATCTGGAGAGGATTATCCCTCCTGGAGATTCAATATTCCATTCAATATTCGTTGAGTTTTGGTTTTTCATCTGGTTTTTGTAGCTGGAAACCTGTTCTATTGATCCAGTTGGTCACGCTCCACTGATTCCGTTCTCGGAACTGATGTAGGAGTGAGTTGCTCTTTGACCTCTTCGATATTTCTTCTAATAGATTTTCACCATGATCTTGTAGTGGATTTTGATGCTGCCCGGTTCGCTTAATCCTCTCGGTCACGACTCATTGATTTTCCATAAAAATTCTTTGGAGTTTTCCAGGTTCTTAGGGATTTGTCTACCTGTAATTGCAGTGGCTGCAGCCAGATTTTAGTTTTTAAAATTTTCCACAAGGATGTCCTTGTGGGTGATTCTGGCAGCCTGTTCGAATGCTATAGTTTTGTGACTTTTAACTCTTTCTTTGGGTATTCATTAATGTTATTAATTATAAATTTAATTACTTGGGAAATTATGATATGGCATATTTCCTAACTATAAACCTGATAGATACATTTTTTCTAGAAAATATAACCCTGAAGAAATATATTTGACTTATAAATTGATTTAAATTTTGTCATTATTTTTATAAACCTAGTGAATTTTTTAATTGGCATAGATTTTTCCTTCAATTAATCAGTATAGTATTTACCTAGTTCCCTTGACAACTATCATTTCTTTATAAAATGAATATCTCGTATGTGTCTTTGATGTAAAGGAAAGAGAGATGCTGGAAAAGTAAAGAAAAAGTCCTGATAATGGTGAATACATTTTCCTTCAAAGGTTCCTTTTTGCATTTTATGTTCACCTGATTTCTTTATGTATATATTCATGCTTCATTGATTTTCACTCCTCCCACAAAAATAGAAATCTGTTTCTAATAATCTGGTTCTTAAAAATTTGATCTGAAACTGGTTTTTTTCATAGAAAACAAATTAAGGAAAGAGTTAGGATGCTGTAAATTGTAGCATTCGAACAGGGGAACAAGAAATTTAGGAAAATACTGAAACTCAAAGATGCAGTTCAAAGTTGAAACTCTGCAGGTTGAGAATACATCTACCTGTAGATGCTGCAGGTAGTTTTTCTTTCAACATTTTTCCAGTAACTCCTGATTTCAATTTATGTTAACTTGTTAGATTTTTCCATTTCGGTTTCACTTCATTGGTTTCATGAATCTTCATATTTATTAATTCTAAACAAAATCTTAGAAAGATTGTTGGTCCATTTTCTTTTGTGAAAATTTGGTTCTTAATTGAAAAGGGTTGATATAATGAAAACTGAAGCATTCGAATAGGCTGGCAAAAGAGGGAGTAGGTGGCCTAGAATTATATACAGAGACCATATACAGGTGATGCTGCAGGTAATTTTCCGACCTGCAGGTGATGGTACAGGTAATTTTCCGGGATGCAGGCGATGCTTCAGATAATTTTCCTTGCTTCCATCCTCGTTGACATTTATGTTAACCTGGTTTATTTTGTGATCTTGGTCACGCTTCACTGACTTTTTGGAAATTAGGAAATAAAATCTAAAAAATCCTGTTTTGTAAATATAAGGCAGACGGATGCAATGCAATGTAAATAAATGAAATTAAATAATGAAATCAACTGCTTTTCATATATGTTAACCTATTAATTTTCACAGCCTCCGACACATTTCAGTGACCTCTCAAAACTACTATTATTAAATTTTAATGCTAACCTTTTAGGATATGACAAATATATTTTCCCTGGCAATAGTCTCTCAGAGTTGTTTTCCTGTTCCTTCGTTACACAAGGCTGCACACCAATGATTTTCATCTCAATGTTGATGGTGCTGACCTTTTATATATTTCCTTTGTACTGGAAAATACATTTTACCTGTGAAAATTGGCTTCACCGGTTACTGCTGTTCCCAAGCTGTTATCCTGTTCGAATGCTACACTTTTGTGACCTTTAACTCTTTCTCTGTGCTCTTTTAGAGATCATTTGATGGGTGACTTTTGTTAACCCAAAACTTTTCAGATTTTTTGTGGCTGTAAAAAGTTGCTGTAAACTGTAGCATTCGAATAGGCCAACAAAAAGGGAAGGAAGGTGTTAGAAAGGCGTTTTCCGAGCTAGAACCAATTACAGGTGATGCTGAAGATCGGGTTACTGGTGGATTCTTTTTCTGTTTATGAAAACCTAGTTATATATAAGGTTTTGTTGACGCTTCATTGGTTTACAGCATATAATGTTTTGTATATTTACTTGTAGAATTTGTCATGAATTGTGTTCAATCTTGACACCCGGTTCTTGATTATGCAATGCCTTTATATTCTTTTGACCTCTTTTATTTACATTACAGCATCCGAAGGCATTGTCAAAAGTGGTCAAAACTGTAGCATTTGAATAGGCGAACAAAATATAAAATAAGTAGATATGTAGAAAATATTCGTAGGTGGAAAATCAAAGAAGATCCCTTCGGTTAGACCTGTTGCAGGTACCTTTCTCGTTAAATATCTAGCTAATGATGCTGCCTCATTTCTTTACAGTTTTCCCCTGCTCATGATTTTCTTGTTTCCTCGCTACCTGCTTATGTTTTCAGAGGAAAACTCTAGCAACAACAATGTGCTGCCCTTTGTGGAAATCTATGTGTAGAGATCAGATCTCCTGCAGAGATCTTTACTCTGACAATTTTGTGAACCTGATACTTGATTCCCTGTTTTTCCGTTTCAATGATTTTGAACTCGACTTGCTCTGTGGTTTATGTAAACATTTGTCCATGAAAATGTACATATTTACAGCTACAACTATCTTTGTATATACAAAATGGGAAAATGTTTGCACTTTCAAGAATAGTTGAGTGTCTAACAACTGTTTCCTATTTATGCCCACCTATTCGCCTTTAACATCTTGGTTACGCTTCTTTGATTTTCCCCAAGATGTTCTCATCATCTGTCATGGGAATAGAGTTCGGAAATTGTGGATCTTCGTTTCGTTTCGTGACTGCCAGAATGATCTCCTGTTGCTGGCCATCGTGTTAACCTGTTCCCTGGATACACGCGAGTGCGCTTCAGTGGGTTTTCCCACTGCCAGAGATGCTCGCCCTCCTCGGCTCCTCCTTGGGAGGGCAGGGCCCTCCGCTGGGTTTGCTGTGAACCTGTTCGAAAATTATGCATCGATGCGCATCAGTGGCAATCATCATGGAAACATAATGGCATGGCGTGGCCTGGCATGGCATGGATGCTGGTGTTGCTAATGATGCTCAAGGAGGAACCTGAAGTGTTGGCTGCCTGGCAATTCTGTTCACCTGTTCGTTTGCTATACTTTATGCATGCTCCGACGGTTTTCTAATTATGATTTATGATGATGATGCCTCGGGGGATTAAGACTCGCACAATGGCCTCGGGGCGAGAAGGTTCCCATTCCCATTTCTCACTTTCAGTTTCAATCTCTGACCTCTCACACACCATCTGCCTTGGCAATCAAATCACCACAAATCCCTGGCAAACAAAAGGCCCAAAGGCTTAAATCTGTATCATTCGAACGGGGGAACAGAACAGCCAAGAGCAAGATCTTCTAGCTGGTCTTCTCTGGCTATGTACTCAAGCAGGTAGAGATTCAGGCAAGGTGAGGTAGGTTGAAGACCCTTTTGAATCTCGTCTGCTTGGGATGCTGTGGCCCTGTTGGCCATGTTCGGCTTGATTGCACTTCAAACCGCAGGCGGTGCCCCGAGGGATACTTCTTTCTCGATCTGTTCCTGGAAATCCACACAACAAAGAGACTTTGATGGATTGGCTTGGCTTGAATTTCTTGTTTGTTTTGCTAATTGATTTTGAACAGGTCAGCATAAGGTGCTAGCAGGGAGGTCACACAGGCAGGGCATTAGCGTGTATTTTCTCTAATTGAATACGATCGCTTCCTGTTTATTTTAATACGGCGTGAAATTGTAGCAGGCTGGCAGCTATGGGTAGCCAGGTTCTCCTGGTTTCCCTGTTTCGACTCTTTGCCACTTGAGTGGTTCCTTGGGCCCAATCAAGGCAATTGTAATTCGATGCGTGTTGCCGGTCGTTATGAGGGTCTCTGGTGCTCCTTCTTCGGGACTTCCCCTGCCTGCTGCCGTCGCTGTGAGCCTATTGAAAAACATGGAATTATCGTGACAAACATCGGGGTTCATTAAGTCGTTTAAAAGCATACCTTACCACACACACATTAGGGATCGCTCTGCCTCACTGCCCCCGATCCTCGGTGTTCCGTGTCGATCGGAGGAGGGCGTGTCCCTCGCTGCGGGCCATTTGAGACCCTATAATTTCCAGCTGATAATCTTGGCTGATGATCGCTAATTGGCTGTCAAAGGGACAGGAACCCAGGCTGGAGAAGCAAGCGAACGGGCTTGAAGACCGGTGGTGGCTTCGCCCTGCCTTTCTTCGGGGTTGCTCTACTTCGGTGGCACGTGCCCCACAATCTCGACTTCCTTTTCTTTTGTAATTCGATGCTTGTAAATGTCTTGGACGGGAACAGGCACACATAGTTTCCAGCAAGCCGAGAAGATGTTTGCTTTTGGCTGCGATGTTTCTTTCGATTTTATTTCGGGTTCTCGTTCCTTCACAGTACATGTGTTTAAATTGGTGGTGGAATTTGATTTTGAACTGGAAAGGGAACGGGAACGGGAAAGGGGAATGGAAGAGCCGCAAGATGATTGCAGGTCTTGTGCGTAATTGAATTACTTAATGGTGCGTTCGTGCGAGGTTTCTGGTTTTTTAAGGGATTCCCCTTCGCTTTTAGGGTTGAGTTATTGTATATTATATAGTGCTATGCAATTGTTGTTATTTTCTAAGAGGCCTGCTTTTTAGAAACTGATTTCTTTGAGTTTGTATATATTCATATTATGAACTATTATTAATTAAAAGACATTTTTCTTTATGAATAATTTCCTTAAATTTTCCAGGATATACATGTATATATTTTCATATTAAAAATTATGATATTATTTCCTTGAAATTTTATTCAACTATAAAATTTTAAGTATGTCGATTATTTATATTTATTTCTTAATATTATATCAAATTAATTATATTCAAAATTCTAGTATAATTAAATGACAAATACAAATAATTGTCCGTTATAAGTTAAAATTTTTCGATTGTATATACATGCATATAACATTTTCGTGCATACTCAAATGCACTGTAAAAAAATGGAAATAAATAAAATTAAACATATTAATAGCTTTCAGATTTATTATTTATTTATTTATTGTTTAGTATTTATGGTTTTAGAATTTTGAATAACGAAATATTAATATATTTATATATATTTTTTAAATAATTTTTTTGTTCTGTAAATTTTTTTTTAAATAGTAATAAATAAAAATTTGAATTTAGGATGAAAATAAGCTAACTTGAAGTTAGATCTACTAGTCTGTTAATACTGATGAAGAATATATATGATTTATGGGGTCGAAATGGACTAGCATTTTAATATCTAAGAGTTTACAAATTGAATTTTTGTCATATATTTTGCAAATTTTTTTATTTTACGTAGTTAATTTATTTAGGTTCATCGACTAAAATTAATAATTAATGTAAAAAAATTACCCAAATATTACTTCTTAGTTAGTTTGACCCAATAATATGTTCAATAATATACACTGGAATAATCCTCCAGCTACCTTTCCATGACTACGTGTGTGTAGTCTACATTTCCAACGGGAACTCTCGCTTTCCAATAAGATGTGCTTATTGAGCTTGTTGGAATTTTTTGAGCCCACAAGAAGAACAAGTATTCACTGGGCTTAGTCGTATCAACGCTCCTTCACCTTCACTCTCGTTCTGTTTTCCTGATCGAGGTTTTGGCCTTAGGACCAAAAGTTCTCACGACCAATTCCTTTTTCACACAGCCAACGTTCTTGTAACGGCTAATGGTCGGGAATTTCCCACACGATGTTGACACAAGCGAACCGCGACAAACGGACGGCCGTTAAAACCCTCCACAAACACAGCACACACACACAGCTCACACACACCGAAAGGCCATACAAATTCCACACTGTTCACATACCATACACACACATATCCACATCCACATCCGTTTAACGTAACGATCGAGGATCTCGTTGGACGAGGCAACAGCAACAACAACAACCAGGCAGGCGGCGAAGGAAAGGAGAGTGAGAGCGAGCGTGCGAAGGCTGGAAAGTGGAAGCGACTGGCGCATTCTCCTGCTCTCCTGGTCCCTTTTCCAGTGTCTCAATTCCCAGTTCTCACGCGAGCACATGCCAAAACGGTCAGGGGACGACCGAGAGAGTCGCAGGGAAAACAATTAACAACTAATTTAAGCCTGTGCATATAATTTGAGAGTTGTGTGAGAGAGAGGATGCGGAAAGGAGAGGGGGGACGAGGAGGTGCCTTATCTGCAGGAGCCGTGTGAAAAAATACGTTACATTCCTGCCGCCGGTTCGGCATTTATTCCCACGCGATCCTCAACTCTCGTTTTTGTTGGTTTTTTGGGTTTTCGTTTTCTCACCACGAGCATACTCAGTGCCGGCAGGGTAAAAGGGTATATTGGACTTTTAGAAATGTATGCGAAGTAAAGAGAGATAGTAATTCCCGTTTGCTAACACTGAAATTTCTTAATTTAAAACAGTTCTAAATAATAATACTGATATTAATTAATAATAAATAGATATAAAAATATACTAATACACTTTATTTGACTAATTGTAATTTTGCATGTTAAAAAAACAGAATAAGAGTCAAATATAAAATATTTTTCCAAAGATTTCTTATGTATGATTACAATTATTTTTAATGGAAAAAAATCAATACACAGCATTTACTAAAAATATTATAACTAATATTAATAAATTTTAAAGGAAATATCAATTGTTATAATCTATATTTTTAATAGATAAATTAAATCTTTTTGTATACAACTATATTGATATTATAAAATCGAATATGTAATATTACAGTCGCGTCCTGCTTACAAATATTTTAAATGTAAGCATAAAACGCTATATAAAACATTCCATTAATAATATTAATATACATATAATATATCAATATTATTAAATATCAATAAATAATATCAATATTATTAAATATATATACTAAATAATTGATGTGTATAACTGCATATTCTGGCATTTTAAATAAATACTAAATATAACCGCATGTGTTTGTTTCTAAATACCTTTGAAATTCCCTAACAATCCTTTCCCTAATATTTTAAATGAAAGTTTAAAGTATTTCTTCACCAGACACTAACTACCAGGTATCACCCAGTCGGTTCCCACAACCCAATGCACTTTCTTGTTGTTGTCTTGTGGCTCTTCGTTCACACGCTCGGTGCGTAAGAAAGAGAACTTCGTGAGATGAGCAAGGGAGGGATGCTGTCGCTGCTTGCTGATCGCCTGTTGGAAGATCAACAGAATTCGATTGAAATTCTCACGCTCCAAGGCAAGGAATTTTACCTGCCGTGAAAGGATTACGCCCACATTTACTGTGAGATCTTTGGCTTAAAAACGAAGGAAAGATCTTTCGTTCCTCAGATGAAAAGAGAAGTAAAGATCTCTCGATGTGAGAGGTAAATTAACTCGAAATATGTGTTTGGGTTTGCTGGAAGCCGCTTATAAAAGGTGACACTTTCAACCCTCCTGGGTCTCAAGACGATTTCAAGATGTTCTCGTCCAGGCATCTGCAATAAATTCTGTTGCCCTATTAGAGTCCAAGATATGGCACGATTTCTTTATTTGCTTAGTTGTCTTGGGTTTCCAGTCCCAAGAACAACCCTCATTTGTGAGTAGAGAGTGTAGTGCCGACTGTAATCTTCCCTCCTCTCGAAAATGCTGTTGTCCTGGTAACGTCCAAGACATAATGTTTAGATACTCCTGCTCATAATGAGGGTTGCAAATGTCTCAAGGGGAAGGAGAAAGAGCGAGAGCTGAGACACACCTTCTTGAATAGTTTCTGGTGGTAGTTTTTGGCACTTTCTTGGCTCACAGGTAAGCAGAGCAAAAGGGAGTCCTGCTTGCTGGCAAAACTGTTACCCTGTTAGCAATTTTAATCGAAGCGAGGATGGTTTTATCGAATTTGCATATCGAAACGCTTCAAAAGGACCCTCTGAAGGTGTCCTTGCCCTTACGCTGTAATCCTGATACCAAAACCTAATTAGTATTCCTTATATAGCCCACATTCTCACGGCCTCTGAAACTGAACTGCAGGAATGTGGAATCTCAAGAGGCAACCAACTCAAAGGAATCCTTAAAAAATTAAAGATTTCCTAAGGTTTCGTATATCAGGTTATGCCTTGAACTTGGTCTCAGGATCATGGGTTTAAGGATGCTGCTGGCCTAGTAGAAAATGACTAATTAAGCCAATACACGTTCTCACGCCTCGACTGACAACAACAAAGAATCACAGCATGTGGCATGTGGCGGCGTTCCAGGAAAAAGTAAACATAAAAAACGATCCCAAATAAATATAAAAAAAACACATTTCTTCTGAAAAGAAACGGAAGCTGAAACAGGAAATGGCAAACGGTAAGATTAGAAATCAATTTCCTGTTTGAGGAAATGTTATTTCGAGTGGCAACAAAATCCATTTCCTGTTCTTAAAAACCAATTTCCGCAAGAATTGGTCCCGCTTCCGGTTGATCCTGCAGGTGATGATCTTTCCCAAAGACCGCACGCTGCTTCCTGTGGCTATGTTCTTGGCCTTTAGGGATGCCTCTGGAAACACTTGTGGCTCCTTCTGAAGTCCTGTTTAATTATTGTCAGTTTTAAACACCACTTGAAACGGTTTCCCACGCGACAAACCCATAATAATTTTCCCATGAAAATTAAATCGTTTGTAAGACGACCTTCTCAAGGATTTTCTTGGGTTCCTTTTTTTAATAGCTCTTGTGTTGGTTTTATTTTTTCCCATTAGAGCGATCCGAAACGGTCTTCAGCAGTTCACTGATTTTTCACACGACCTTATCTTTATCTGTGAAAATCTTTGAAAAATTTTCCCAGGATATCAACAAGTGGCCTATAGCTGGGGTTCATTCCATTTTCAGGTAGAATCGATTTTTCCATGAGTTCATACCGCTCATGTTGTTAAAATTCTGTTTTCCTGGTTGAATTTTCCCTGAGGCTTGAAGAGTTCAATGATTTTTCTCACGACGAATACAAATTCTTATCTAATTTTCACATTTTCACACGACTCGATGATAGTTCAAGAAAATTGTTCCCACGAGGCCACTTTAAAGAAGGTATTGGAAAGAATATTAGCCGGAAAATGTGACTCAGAGTTCCCAGGACTATTATATTTATCAGGTAGAAACCCTTGTGGAAAATCATTAAAAGTGTCCTGCTAATTCAGATGTTCGCCTAGTACATGAGCATCTATTTTTCCTGCTTAAGATGCCATTTTCACACGATCCTAGACGGGAGATTTTCCCACGAATGCATCCTCTGCATTAGGAATGTATTTTAAAATGCATTTCATTTAGGTTCCCAGGCAACAGGTTGCAGGAAATGGTTTCATAGTGTGCTCCGATGCAGCTGCACTTTCCCAGGACCCTCTGGCAGGTACCAACTGTCTCGCTTCGTGTGGAAAACTCTGTGACTCGTGCTGTTTTCCACTCTGCTGGCCTGGTGCTTAAGTTCGAAAATATCACATCTGGTTTGGAAAATTCACACGCTTGGAAAATCGTCCCAGGCAGATGAAAACGTTCCCACAGCTGCTCTGGCTGCAACCCAAAAGATTCGGATTTTTTATTGTTTGGAGGAACCGTTTTTTAAACAATGAGGGAGGGTCCCTTTTTTAAAATCAACAGGTTTCCCGGAAAATGGGTGTCCCTTGTGCGGCCGACTTCAGCTGTATTTTCCCAGATGCCCAGGCAACAGGTAGTTGGATTTTCGGGAAAACTCGGAGTTCTGCTGCAGTTTTTGCTGTTGGCCTGGTCTATGAGTTTTCCAACTGCTCAATAATTTCGGAAAATTCTCACGAGCAGGACACATGCTTTCAGACCAAGGCTTCAAGGCTCGGATTGTTTTCCCACAGCTGCCACAGCTGCAAAATCAAATTCTTTGGGAGGAAACTGTTTTTTAACATCGTCTCTCTTTTTTATAGAAAAGGTCAAAAGCGATTCTTTTTACCAAAAGCAACAGCTGCACCTTGCCAGGTGGCCAGCAGGTAAAATTCCGAAGACTTTCTTTGGTGGCAGCTACTGAAATGGCTGCTGGCCTGATCCATGATTCTTCTCGGCTTGATATAAACTCACTTATTTCCCACGTTCCCCAGAAGATTAAGGATCAACTGAATGTCCTTTTCGACTCGAGCAACAGGTCCTACCTGCCTTTCTTTGAAGACCACAGGATAACGTCTCTTCGCTCTCTTCACTCGCTGCTTTAGTTTCTGATCTCCTATTGAAAATGGTAAAAAATTAGACAAATCTCCGAAGATTTTCTCACGGCTTAAAAAACGCATCCTCAAAAAACATGTTCCCAGAGCATCCCAAATTTCAAGCAAACAAAAGATTACTTAGTTCTCAAGCGTTTTCCCAAATATCGACACATGTTGACTACCTGCTCGTGCTCATTTTCCACACGTTTTCCACACATTTTCCGCACACACCTACCATGTTTGCTGTTAGCCTAGTTATTTTTTGGCAAGGTTTCCCAAGCATCGGGAATATTTCACACGATCCCGGCCCGTGACAATGCCTCCGAAGAATCTCTCCAAGGGTTCCTCCTATTCATTGTGTGTATTCATGTTTCAAAAAGCATATAGCCTGTGCCGATCTATGGTTCTCAAGCATCTGCCAGCCAGATGTGGAAATGCGATAATAGAAATTCTTTCAATAGAAAACCCACACAAAGTGATCCCTAGTTTTATGCGTTTTCAGATTCCAAGAACTAAATCCCAAGGCGGTGCCCTTTGAGGTGCCTTTAAATTCCAGAGATGGTTCGTGCGGGTACCTGAAAAATCAAGGCGAGACCATTTTTCCTAGAGCTACTACAAGAGCCTTCTATTTATTTCTGGGTTCCTGATATATCAGATCCATTTGGCGGAAAGGAGACAATGATATGAAAAGAGATTGAAACTTCTTAAATCGTATAAATTGAGGTTCTTAACATTTCAAATTGCGGCATACTTTTAGGAGACAACAAGTCTTTGTATCTCTTCAATATAAATAATAATTAATAATAATCCCAAATCAAACTTGTAATTTTTATTAACTTATTCGAAATCCTTTTAAGATTTCTCTTCATTTAAATCTCAATTCTAGGCAACCCAGATGTCTATTGGGTCCTTGGAATGGATTCCTTATGGTCACACTGCGGAAGTCTCTCTCCTTAATGTCCATATACATTTGATGGGGACACCTCGAGGAACAGGAACTCCTGCCGCAAGTCTGTTCATTGCCTATGCAATCGAAGATGAGACGCCTTGCGATCCCTATGTTGTTGCTGGTGGTATAAATCGTATTGAAGGCACATTGCCGAGAGGTCCTTATGCGATTTCTGGCATTGGACTCCGCCTCTCCGATGAGCCGTTGAAAGTCATTCCAGCTCCTGGCGACCTCAGCATCCAGGGGGATAACCTGATTTTAAAGAATATAAATGCAATTAAATTAATTTAAATATTTTAATAGAATAATAGATCACTTACTGCCTTCTTTAGACAATTGTTAAAATCCAATTGCGACCTTTTGTGGTTTCTCTCGCATGTATCCTTGTTAGTGTTCAAAATGTAGGTGGCATATCTCTTGATATTATTACAACTGGTCAGGGCCCTACTTAGGATCCCATCCAGGTAAACCTGAACCCCGCAGGAGTTCATGGAAGCCCGAAGCTGGCTGACCGAAGGCACCGTTGCACTGTAGTTGGCCACACACTGGCGGTGCCAGGAATCAATCTTCTCGTAGGGTCTGATCCAGGCCCAGGTCTCCTCCACCTTGGCCTGCAGGAGTTCGCTCTGCACCTGCACCGCCTGGATGTCCCTGCCGAATCCTTTCCGAAAGTTGTCTAGTGTGTCCTCGCACGTCCTTAGTCTCTCGTCGTAGTGGCTTTGGTGGAGCTGCAGAAACTCTGACATGGCCTTGGTGACATCCTGGGGAGATTCTTGGTAGTCACCGTGCGAATGGGCTGCCACTTTTGTGGCCAAAAAGAAGGCACAGCAGAGAGCTACTTTCAGGTAAAACATTTCGTTGTTGAATAACTTTCATGATGATCGATCTTCTTTTTATAGCTGGCAGGTGCCAAAATTTTAGATTAAAATCGTTGTGTTTTTTCAGCTGTTAAAAAGTTTCTTTGATAATTAAATATCACAGATAGTATTTGTTTAATAGAATTATTTATATTTAATTTTGGTTTGTTGGATTTAAAGAAACATTATTGGAATATTATGGAATTTCAAGATAACACCTGAGCTTGGTGGTTGTTTGTATAAGTTTTTTTTTTTGTTTAGTTGAAGTTATTTTAAAGTCATTTAATGAAAATTAAATATAAAGGCGAGCTACTAAAATGATTTTTATTAAACGTATACATAATTAAGCTAACAACTTTTACATAGTAAGTAATAAATAAATTTACCTTGAATTCGATTTCTTAAAAATTGCATTGACACATTTTAAATGGGTTTTAAAATCCTAGTAATACTGAAGTAACCTATCTAGTTGTATAAGAATGCCAGTTTTCATAGTATCTATGAAAAGTATATAATAAAAAGAAATAGAAAAGTTTCATACTAATTTTAAAGTTTAATGATAAACAATGCATTTTATTTTATCATAAACAAATAACAAGCCCAATGAAATCTATCTTTTTAACAGCAAAAACAAACGATTTTAAAAAATTCCGCTCTGTAGTTCTTAAGATAAGATTTAAAAAAAAAAAAAAATTAAGGATTTTAAGAAATTCATCTGTTTGCTATTTAAAATAAGATTTAGATTTTAAAAAATTTACATATAAATGTACATCAAACTAATCCTCACTTCTAGGACCTCTATTAATTGAACCTAAACTCCAGGCAGTTCATGCCAGCGGACACTGCCTTAAAAGGATTCGCGATGGTGGACTTATCCCGGAATTCCGCACGAGCTATGGTCGTGACATGGGGACAGCTGGTTGTTGTCGCCTGTTGTGCAATGCAAGTGTCCACAAGACGCACGGCGACTTCCACGTCGGAACTCATGGCGTACACCTGCTTGAAGGTACATTGCCAGGAGGTCCTGATCTTCTCGTCGGCCGAGCACTCGGCGGTTTTCAAGTTGGCATTAAAGGTGTCCTGGTTGGACAAGGAATACCTATTGGTCTCAGCAATCTAAGAGGGGTATTCATTTAATTAACGTTCTTTTTTTCTGTGACAAAAGGAACTTACCGCCTTGGTCACACAATTGGTGTAGTTCAGCTTGTTGGTGGAATACAGCCTCACACAGTTGCCCAAAGCGGTCACCAAGGTCTTTGTGTACTGAGTCCTTAGCAAGTTTAAGGTGTTTTCCGCGGGATTTAAAATGGTGCTGATTGCACCCTTGCAATTGGCAATGGATTTCCGGGCCACGCTGACTGTTGGTAGGCTGGAACTATAGTTCTGGACGCACTGCCTGGTCCAGGAGTCGATCTGCGCTATGGGTCCCAGGCGATCGGAGGCCTCCTCCAGCTTCAGCTGCATGGAGTCCGCCTGCACATCGATGGGCTCCAGTTGCTTGGCGAACAGGTTCCTAAAGTTGGCCAACTGATCCTCGTAGAACTTCAACCTGTCATCGTACTGCCGTTGATTCTCGTGTAAGTAACCCTCGAGGGAATCGGTGATATTCGTGCCCTGGGCGGGGACGCAACCCAAAAGCCCCACAATAATTGCAACACGAAGAAGCCTCTGGATCTGCATTTTGACTGTGAACTGATTCAGCCGGGAGCACTGCCTTTATATAGACTCTGCCCGAGGGCCCCTTCTTATCAGACCCGTGTTTTCCCCTGGAAAAAAGCTGTGACTCTCCATAAAGCATTGGCTTTTGAGAATAATAAAATTTCGCTCTATATTTTACAATGTTGAATTATCTTAGGGTCTTTGGAGGCTCTCTTGGAGATGCTTACAGTGGCGTGATTCCCCAGAATTTCTTCGAATACACCCCTTATCGTGGGCTCCATATTTGCGCAAGTTTTGAAAAATAATTATATTTGCAAACAGAAAGCGTTAAATAAGCTTATTTATTGGGAAATATAAAGTAATTTTCTAAGGAGAAGCAAAAAATGAGAGCAACTTAAGCTTTTAACCATGAATTGTTAATTATTATGAGAGGGTTCTCGTGGTTTATGTTATTTTGCTTGAGTTGCAAGTTCATGTTGAGATGTGTTTTTAAAAGCAAATACACTTTATAATCAATGAAAATTCCTACAGATATTTATATATTGCAATCTGGGAGAATGTAAATAAAAGCTATATTCTTTTTTCAGTTCAAAAAAGGCCACAACGAATCACTGAAACGCTGACAATTATAATTATTGATTGTGAATTTGCAAACCCGATCGAATTATTGCCCTTAAAAGGTCACTAAATGTGTAGAGTCGCCCACGCCAATCGCAAGCCCAGGCAGCCAATGGAACTTTCTAGCTTTTCAGAGTCCGACTTTGACTTTGTTTTCTATGGTTTATTAAGCATACGAATAAATATCATAAAAATTAAATACAACAAACGCTTAGGTTAGGGTACAATGCGAAACCAAAACAAACACAACTTGCTGGGTTAGTTGTACAGGATCTGGATCGAATGTGGGCTTAGTTCTTGACCAGCTTGAACCGAGCTGCCTCGGCATAGTCCCTGGGATCCGAGAAATTGCGCTCCGGCTTGATGCGCACATCGTTGGGATCGGTGACGAACTCACCGCTCCACACCGGCGGCAGGACCGTGGGCTCCGTGTTGTAATCGAAGTAGTCCTGGTCGTCCGAGCGATTCCTCTCCTGCTTGAGGCGTGTCTCGCCGCTCTTCACGAAGGTGCCATCCCATTCGGTGGGCAGGACAATGGGCTCCGTGTTGAAGCCGTAAAAGTTGTTGGTGTTGGTCACATTCTGGTTCTGCCGCCGGATCTTGGACACGTTGTTCACGGCGCCATCCGGATAGACGAACTTTCCATTCCAGCCCTCGCACTTGATGGGGATATAGTCCTCTTTCCTGCGCAGCGGCATCTTGGCTTTCGGTTTCTGGTTTATTTACGGATTTTTTAGAGTCAATTTGATCTTTCCGCGGCGCGCTCGCAAACACGATTGAGTTGCTTTCGACCAGATCGTATTCTAAAATATGATTTCACCTTGTTTGAGCTCAAATAATAAAAAAAAACCAAAAACTTGTCATGTAAATGATCGGTTGTTTGCCACAGAGAGCAGCAGCAGCAGCCGACCCCCGCGATTTACTTGCGGATATTTTGAATCGCTGACGTCAGGGCGCGAGTCTCTCAGCGGTTTCTTCCGACAGCTTCAAACGGGTTCGGGCACTGAGAGAAATAGAGTAGCAGTGGGGCAGGCAACAATAATAAACTACAATGATAATCACTTTCACTATCACAAGCACGACTTGTACAATAGAAAAATGATCATTAATTCAAAGAAAATTTATATTTATGATGACATTACTTATACTAATCGTTCCTTTGATGACTGATCCATTATTATTATTAATACTAACTAATTAACTAATTACTATTAGTATTAGTAGCAGTATCACCTATTCTCGGTATTATTTATGTATTATCTTGCCGTGTTACCCTAAAATTCCAAACTAGTTTTAGCACAGTAACCTTACCGTATACTCCTCACCTCGTTTGCTAAAGATATATTTAATAATTTAATTTTTAGGTGCTAGTTGCGCATTATCTTCGTCTTTTAAAGTTCCTAACTAGTACTATCAGAGAATTTTAGATAGAATTTTAGAATTTAAAGTTATGATTTTGCTAAGCATGCTTTTCTTCTCGAATTCTTGCCATAAGTAAGAAAATTTCTCCCGGTTGATTCTTCTCCGCTAACTATATAAATATATGTTAATATTCACTGAAAGTAAGCTTTAATCCTTTTCTGTGTAACCAAAATTCCCAACTGTTTCTAGCAATTATCATACGATTTTTTAAGTTATTAATAATTTTGTATTAATTCCTCTGTTAGGTCCTATGTTTTCTCCATGTAGCTCCAGGTCCTTCTTCTCCAAAACGAACTTAGGATCTGATTTCGTAATATCCTCCCCTGAAATCCTAAAATTCCCAACTCTTTATAGCAAGTAATTTAAGACTTTCTTAGCCCCATGTCTTTTATTATGAATTTCAGAATTAACTCCCATTTCTTCTCCGTGTAGCTCCAGGTCGCCACCTCCGCAGGTTCGCACTTCGTTCGGCGGCAGACAATGGCGCGTCGCTTGGCGCTCGGCTTGGCCATATAAAGTCATCGTGTCTGGCAGCTCAATGGCGCAGATCCCGGCCCCAAGCTCTGCCGGAGAGTTATGGTGGTGGCCTAGCTGTCATAGGTGTCTTATGTAAATAGATATATCTACTATATCTTGATTTGAGCAGATTTATATGATTCATTTGTGGAGCCGGCAGCAAAACAGACTTGTTCTGGAGGTGTTTCGCAATTAGAATGTGATTTATTTTGGGAAGCTGGCCGATCTATTTCTGTAGATAAGTTGTGAAAATAATAAATAAATTGAGATATTGCTTCCCGTTTCGCAAGATACCACATATTGTGGCCTTAGAAGGCATTGCAGTTATTAGCATTTTATTATTCAGAACCTTGTAGGGTTGTTTGTTATAAAATGAGATTAGATTGGTCGGGAAATATTTTACTACCTATTATGATCATTATATTAATTAAAATACTTACTTATATAACTTAATTTTTAATGTATTTTTTTAGTTAGATATTTATTTTTCTAAGTTATATAGTTTATGAATCATAATTCATCAACTTTATAAGTTTACAAAACCTATTTAAATTGCTTTTAAATATATGATCTTTTTTTTAACTCCCATACCATGTCATTTGTACTTAATACAATAACTTAACTCCGACAAGCCCTAGTCACCCACAAATCTTATCGCGCACGTTCCTGACCCTTCCCAACAATTCCGAGCCAAGTTATGACTGCCTTTGGGCCATTACTCATTTCTGACGTTGGTTCGTGTCCATGCTAATTGCTAGTCTCATCAGAGTTTGCCAATTAAGCTTTGCACAGGCAGCAGGCGTACAGCGGTTCCCACATAGATAGCTGCACTGAGAAAAATTATTCAATATTTTGTAAAATTAATTAAAAAATGTTAAAATGAGTTTCACATACAAATATTGCAAATACTTTACTTAATAATATTTATTTAATCGGGAATCTAGAAACAAATAATTGAATATTTTATTATAAGGGCTAAACACATTAAAAAAAACTATTTCAATTTCAGAGATTTAATAGAGTTAATATATTTATAGAAGACATATTGAATAATATTGAATATTGACAAATATATGGATGTATTGTTTAATATTTACTCTATTTTAGGAACAGTTTTTGTATTAGGTTATTTAAATTTATTTTAATGTACTGCAAAATAATTAAAAACTGTAAATTAATTAATGTTTTATAATGTTATATTGTTTATAATATAAAGATCTATAATAAATATGAGATAAATAATATTTTGTTGCAAACCTTTTTAATAATTTATATTGCATTTAAAACCATGAATATTTTATTTAATGTTATTTATTGGTGTGGTTGGAAAAGTAGTAAAATTTGGCTTTCGGCTTTAGATGATTTAAACATCTTTTTATTTTAACTTAATTGTTTTTTTTTTTCATATTTAAAACCGAAGTTTATTTATAACACTATCATGGCATACATCATGTATTTAATTTATATTTAAAAATGCTATGATAATTAAATGATATTTTTCTCAGTGCCGCTCCTTTGGGTGTCCGCCTCCTGCTTCGCATTCCTGCTGGATGTGGATGCGTGGCTGGCTTACCTGCGGAATTGGACTTGGACTCCCTCGCCGGGGACCCGACCTATCCTCCCCCGCTCGCTCGCTCCTGCGGTTAACTCCTGCGCCGCTGCCTCGTTAGAAGAAGAGACAGCAACGCCGGCAGCAGAAGCAGAAGCAGCGGCGGCAGCAGCAGCAGCAGTTTGAAACTTTCTCATTTCGGCTCGAATGGAAGAGCAGAACCGCCTGGCCTGGCCTGGCCTGGTCTGGTGTGGCCTGGCATGGTCTGGCATGGCCTGGCCTGGCTCGTTTTCGTTAGCCGGCCTCGACGTCTGCGCATTTGCTGAGCGCCTAGTCGAAAATCCAACTAATTGCTTATTTTAACCCCTTGAAAACTGGGCGCACACACACACACACACACACATATATACCAGGGCACAATGGGACCCGGGGTCTCCGGGCCTTCGTGTTTATTAATTAACAACACAAAACCCCGAACCAACAAAAGGCCTCACACACACACACACACACACACACACATAGCGCACACACAAACACCAGCACACACGCACACAGGCCAGGCACGCTTAATCCAAGTGCTGTCTCTGGCATATTCATTAGTGTTCATTAGTGAAACAAAATGCTCATTTACTTAACTACTCCGGGACTAACGAGCTAGCTAGCTCCCTCTCACTCTCACTCAGCCTCCTGCCGACGTCGTCGCACTCTCCCGTCCGCCATCCCTTCCACCGCCCCGCTCACGCCCACTGCACTTATCGGCACTCGGCAAGTCACTCGGCTCCTCCACTTCTCTGCCCTCGCGCGCTCTCCCGCTCTCTCCCTGGGCTGGCCAGCCATCTCTCTCTCGTGTTGCCAATTAAAATTCCACTTATGCCAAGTTAACTCACTTGGCTCGTTAATTGTTGTGGCTTTTTAATTGGACCCTTTTTTCTCCTTCTGCCGCTGCCGCTGCCGCCACTGCTGCTGCTGTTCGCAGTTACCAGTTACCGGGTCCCCAGTTACCAGCTCCGATTCAATTGAACAACAACGGAATAAAGCGCCAACAACTACAGCAACGACGTTCATAATGAATGGCAAAAAAAATACTTGCGGGTGCTCTGCATCCATTTGGGCCCCCGAAAAGCCAGCCCCCCAAGTCCCAGGCCCCCTTTGGTCCCAAGTCCCTCAACTACTCCCCGCTCACTGACCAGATTCTGTTTTTTTCAATCTCCCATTTGGATGGCTTATCGTTCAGGGTTGTCAGGGTTGTTGACATGCTTGCATAAGATTATATATTTATTACATTTATCTGTCTAAGTATATGTTTTCTTCAGATTAAGTTATATTAAGAGGATTATTTAAGAAACCTTTTTTTTTTTAATATTTAAAATTTAAGAATTTAAATGGGTAAAGAGGAAAGTTAAGTATTAAAAAGGGCAGCAAATTCTCTTCCGGGCCTCTCCGTGAACCAGACAGAATAATTATGAATAATACATTGTAATTTTCCTAAATACATTATTGTTCAGGGTTAAATCGCTAAATATTTGTTTTTTCATGTTACAGCCCATTCTATTTTTTGTAATTTCTAACCATTACATTATAAGAAAATAATTCATAAATTTAAGTTTTATTATTTTAAATGAATTTTTTGAGTTTATTATAAGAGATCCATAAATTGTTTCTAAAATAAATTATAAAATGTCTTTGCTTATTTTCAAACATCCATATAGCTTCTAATAATTATCTCTGAATAAATATAATAATAATAATAACTACGATAGTTTATCCTATCCTTATACTGTTAATGTAATATTATAATAAAAGCCTCTTAAAAAGGAACTAATAATTTTTTTCTTTTAAATAAATTACATTGTATAATTAATGGTTATAATAATATATATATTAAAACTTCTCTAATATAATATTTATATTATAACTATTATTATTAATAGTTTTTATAATAAAAATATATAATATATAATTATATAAATTATAATTATTAACTAGACAACAAATATTTAAACCACACTTCCCTAATCCCTTTTGGCACACTCGACCACCCTGTTGGGGCTCTGCTTCCCGGCTCCGTTCGTTCGTTTCAACTAATGAATGAAACCGCAAGCAGTCGAGCGGCGGCAACAACAACAACGTGAAACAAAAACCCAACAAAAACCCCTAATTAAAATGCATTTTCATTTGGGACTTCAGAGTGCCGTCAGCTCCTGTCCTCTCCTCCTCCTTTTTTGCCCTCTCTCTCTCTCCCTCCTTCCTTCCACTGGATCCAGTCTGGCAGAAGCGTAGCTCAAGAGGGGCTCATTTTGATATTCCCATTTGGTAGTCAGGCACCCCCGGCAGAAGGCGCCACTGGCCTTCTCGTGAACCGTTATGCCATTGTACACTCACACATACAGGAACACAAGCGCACGCATAGTTTGCGGGCCCCCTCTCACAGCTCAGCCCCCACCTTCCATCGCTTGGCTCTGAATGGCTGCGGGCATATTTAATTACAAAAGCTGCTAATTAGGAAACGTACACACCCACGATGGTTAATTTGTTTGCAAACCAATTAACTCGGCGCATAGTAGCAGGCGCACAGAAAACCGCAGACAGTCGACAGGCAACTGTGACGCCGGCTGAAGCGGTGGCAGAGCCAGCAGCAGCAGCAGCAGCGGCAGCGGCAGCGGCGAAAGAAACGCAGCAGCAGCAGCAGCAGCAGCAGCAAATGGTATATTGGTCGCTTAGGCCAGGCCCTCTCAGTTCAATGCTGGGGGTCGACAGAAGCCTTACGTGGGCCTGGGCCTGGGTTCCCGCCGCTGCCGGAAAAGCAGAAAGAACTTTCCAATCCAATCAGTAGCAGCAGCGAGCGGTGTGTGTGCCTAGCGTGTGTGCGTGTGTGTGTGTGTGTATTTGGCAATCCCAGCTGGTCTAACTAACTAACAACTGTTAACGAACCCTGGCCACAAAGATAAAGCCAAGATGTGCGAGGGGTGACCCCAGAAGGGGTCGGACAAGGGGGGGAGACGGGACAGCTGAAGGCATCCAGACAAATGTCTAATAAATGAAAACGAAATTTTAATGAAAAAGTTACGTTTCATTAAGCGTATGTGCGTGTGTTTGCTTGCACAGAGAGAAAATGTTAGCAATACTTTTATAGGTCTTAAGGGAGGATAATTAAGAGCTAAATTTCATAACAATTATAAAGTCTGTTTATTTGAACAAAATATTTGAAATTACAATCAAAGCTTTATTTATTTATGAACTAAAAAATTATTTATAATTTAGAGAACCTTAAATAATAATTTACTTGTGAAGTTAGAAACTTTTGGGAATTTTAAGAAATATCCTGGCATATTTCTAATAAAAATACCTTAATTTTTGGCTGGAGAAGTCTAATAAAGAAAATAATAAAATATCGTTAATTTTAGTTTAATACCCTTTGGGAATTATAGTTCCAATATGACAATCCTTTAAAAAATTAATTATTTATTTTGAAAACATCAACTTTTACAAGGAAAATTAGTACTTGCGTGTTTTATACGTATTGCATTTTTCTAAATTATTAAATATCCTTCATAGTTAAATTTATAAACCAATTTATTTGTTAAACAAAAAATAGTTCTTAATTAAAACTAAACTCAAATAAATACAGCGCAACAATTCCTTTAGAGTTCTAACCAAAAATCGAATCACAAATTCCGTTACCCTTTTAAAGTAACTTGTATTGATTCTAATTAAAAATTAATGCCATAAATAAATAAAAATAAATAATTACATACTTATAAATTTGTTTTTATCTTAGTTCTATAATTTGTTTTTCTCCCAGTGCATGTCTGTTCTTAATAAATGAGCTAAAGTTGCTGCAAAAGTTTTTGACGCTCGTGCCGGTGGCCCGTTTATTGTTGTTGCTGCTGCTGCTGCTGGCTTCCGCAGTCGGACAGTTGTGCGTGCTAATGAGTAATAAACCGACGTGGTGGGTGCGGGCTGAGCCCCGCGCGCTCCCACAACCAAGCGAACCCACACCCGTGGCATAGACGAGCGGCAGACGTGAATGTCAGGCGAACAGACCATGGAGCAGCATTCTACTCCGGTCCAAGAGAGAGAGAGTGAGAGTAGTGGGTGCGGGTGGGGTTGATTGGGGGAGGAGTCACTCTCCAGCAGGGTAGCTGGAGCTGGAGCTGGCGCTGGAGCTGATGCTGATGCCGATGCCTTTGGTTCCGGCTCAGCTTTCGTGTTAATTAGTTTTGAGCGCTCTCATTATGCAGCTGCATGTGACAGGCCAACGGAGGGGGAGGATGGGTGGCGGAGGAAGAAGAGAGGAGGACGCCACCAATGTCATTCGCCATGCGAGATTGTATCTCTCGCTGCCAGCAAGCAATTCCGCTAATGAGCTTTTTAAGCTGGCCAACAAATTTTGCCTTAATTAAATTTTTCTACTAAAATGATTGCATTTTTTTTTTTTAAATTTAAAACCAGAAATGTTTTTTAAGCAATTATATACACTTGAAGAAACACTATAAATATCTATAAAAATTAAAAATTAAATATGTAGATAAATTAAACTTTATTTAAAGAAATATATGCAGTATATTTATATATGAAAAGTATTATTTTCTGTTACTTGATTATACTAATGTTAAAAATTTCTAATTAAAATCCAGAAGTGTTCAAAGAATCATCATATACAAAATATATTTTAAATATATAAAATATAATAAACAAAAAATACTGTAAATATATTCAAAAGCTAAGAAAAAAATTATATTATATATGTGAATATATGTGAACTCCCTTAAAAATTCAATTAATCTCTTTATAGAGTACATATTTATTAGGTAAATTATATTTCTAACATGCAACGGTTAAACACTTTTGAAAATGGTCTGTTTATGACGACATCATAATAAAAAAATATATTTTCAAAAAAATATATTATATTTAGATAACCCTTCGAACTTCTCTTTTAACTTAAACCAATAAATAGTTAATTCATGATTTCTAGAATATATATTTAGTGATTATAATTATAAATTTTGGCTCTTCAACAGTGGTTACAAAATATTTCTAATACTGGCTATAACCTTATATAAATGAATAATATATAAATAATATTTTAATAAATCAATTTGTATATATATAATAATATAAAAAATAACGGCATGAGAAAGAAGAAAGGAGAAAGTGAACTTGAAGCTCAAATTCGAATTAAAAACTGAAAAAGTTTTAAGGGCTTTTAATGACATACATATAAGAACATAATTAAATCCTATAGTTCCACCTGCTTATTACTATACCTACTTTTCATATTTATTAAAATGCAGATTATAATACTAAACAATTTATAAAGCTGTCTAGTAATTCATATTTTAGAATTAATATCTTTTTATTATAGAAACCAGGGTATTAAATAGTCTAAATGAAGAAAACCTGATATCAATGAAATACTGCTGATAAGGCGAAAAGACTAAATGCGATTGCATTGCATTATACATATACATATCTTTACATATATACATACATATATACCTTCTATGGCCGGCACCGACCCCTGGCTGTTTTGCTGGCAGCCCGAAATGCTCCCACCCCCCTCCCCTCCGGCCGCTACAACTACAACATAATGGCTTATCACAAAAGAGTTGACAAAACAAATACATATATAAACGGAAAGCGAACAAAGGGCAATGTGCACGGCACGTTCGCTCCCCCCTGGAGATCCCACTAACCGTATACCAGCACGTGTGTGTTGGCCCGTATTTTTTGGTTATCGTTGTATTTTCTATATGGAGAAAACTCTTTGATTTTTTTTGGGCACCTGTTGCCGGTCGCTGGGCGCCTGTTGCGCTGACAAATAATCGATCGTCAGTTATTTATTGATTTCTGATTGATGGGGCCCCCATTGAAATCGAAAAAAAACCCCTTGCCTTCGATTCGTTTTCAATCGAAGCGCATTAAGGGGGTTGGGGTACATGTATGAGAGCGACGTGGGATCTTCAAGCTTGTTGGGGCGGATTAGCCAGCTTTGGTCATGCGGCCAACAGCAAACGGCAACAGGCAGAGATCGTCGTCGTCGTTCTGTTGGGAAATTTGAATAAAATGAACGTTACAACAACAGTAGTCGCGGCTCCCGAGGCAGAAGGTTGATAAGCGACCAACTTATCAATGCATAAAGCGGTTTCGTGTTTGGTTAACTTTAGTTTATTCATTTTTGAAATGTCTATAACAGAAACCCAAGAAAATATATATGTAAACATAAACACTTATGCGTCTAAAAAACGTTGTGGGGCGAAGGGAAGATATTGGGATATAAGTACTTGTATTGATTTTTTGTTAAGTTTCCATTCTTTTCTCTTCCTTTCCGACTCTTTAGCAAAAATCTTATGTAGCTAAGCCTTAGCCTATGCAGTAGTATCAATGATCGTTGAAAACCCAACACCCGAAAGTATGCTAAGTACAAATAGCCGCCGGTTACTTGCGACTCCCCTTGCGGCACAACTGCTGCACCGCCTGCGCTGCCGCCAGGAAACTCTTCTCGGCGTAGCGCTTGGGCCAGTCCTAGGACTCGTAGAGCAGCCGCTGGTAGTGCGGCAGCACCTCATGCCGGTTCACATGCAGGCTAAACTCCAGGGCCACCAGTACGGCAAACTCCGAGGAGATCAGCTCCTTGCGATTCAGCCGAAACACGCTCTCCGTCTTCTCGATCAGACTCTTGAGGGCATCGCCCTTCACGTCGTTCATCTTGGCGCTGAGCAGCAGGCAGGCGCCGGCGCACAGCTTGCGGTTGCTCTTGTTGATCAGATTGGCCAGGATGAGCTTCTCAAAGTAAACGTACGCCTGCGATATGGTAACCAGGTCGATGCGCGAGTCCAGCTTGTTGATACGACGCATCTCTCGCTTAATGCTGATGTTATGGAAAGGATAACGAGTTAGTAAGGACCTTTACTTGGTAAAAATGACTAGCATTACCTCCTCAGCTTGCTCAGAGTGAGCTGTATGGTGGGGAACTTCTCGCGGAACTTGTCATTCAGCTCCTTCTTCAGGTCAGAGGGTCGCACATAGTCTATGACAGAGGTCATGTAGGAGGTGAAGGTCAGCAGAGTGCGATGCTTGCCGGCAATCAATTCCGGATCGTCCAGGATGCTCGCCGAGTACTGTTGGTTCTGCACGGAAGCCAATAGAACTTTAAAACTTGCCTCTTTTAAAAGCAAAGCAAAACTTACACGCTGCGAATCTCCGCCCAGGATAACGCTCTCTATGTCCATGTCCAACTTGAGGTCTGGCGTGGGACTGGCCGCACTATTCCTGTTATTGTTCTCATACGTGAAACACCTGCAGATAATTAAGGTATTAATTATTAATTATGATCAACAAAAGCCATATTGCGAGTAGTTAGAGTAAAGCGTGAGAAGGCGGGTTCAGGTTAGTTGAAGCTCTTTGTTCGTTGGATGTGTGTGAGAGTGGGTGGCCGTGGCAGTGTTCGTGGGTGTGGGGGAAGGAAGGTGATATTGGTTAGTGGGACTAAAAGCATTTGGGCAGACAGGACCCAGCTATGGAAGGGCCAGGTCTCAGAGCCCATCCCATAGCCAGGTTTCCGTCAATTTTTGTCATATTAGCTGTTTTCAAAATTTACCATTTGCCTTGACGTTTGGTTATGGTTTTTGTGCTGAAACGAAGTAGTGCAAAGCGTTAAATGAATTAGCAAAAGTTAATGCCACATAATGTATTCAAAGTAGTTTGTTTTTTTTCTTTTTTTTTACTTTTTAGGTCAACGATTACCGAACCAAAACAAAGGAAAACAACGCAGTTCATCGATTTATGCCTAGCCAGCTAAATACAAAGTATCTTACGATTCCATATTATATAAAGTTTGCAAATGTGCTAGCTTCACTCTTAATGAGTCAGTTATATAGTTCTTGGTCAGCTCTTCTTTCGCGTTGTTGTTAAACACAACGCAAAAGCAAGAAGCTCCGATTACAAAGCAATACGAGAAGCGGACAAAGAAGCATTATGTAAACCGTTTTCGATCGGAGTCGGATAGGAATTTACTTTAATTTATGAGCTACATGTTCGGTATGGCTAACCATGCGTATATGACACTTGATGGATGTTCTGTTTAGAATGGTTCATGGGCATGACAAAATGGAACTGATTATATGGGTGTTCTTAAACAAAAATGATACGAAAGAGAAGATCCCATATTGCAGAACTGGAATCCGGCACCAACCTAGCAATGCCATGATTCTTGAGAGCCGCAGTGCTCGTGATCTCCATTTGGTTCTCGAAGATGGAGGGATTTGCCGAGGCATTGCCGTGCTTCTTGCGCTCCTTTTCGTACTGACGCGAGGGTATCAGCAGATGGCCATAGGAAATGTCCTGCAGGAGAAGCGGATTAATATCTTATTCAATGAAATACTTGATAAATTTCACCCTTACCTGACCACTCTCGGCCTTTTGAATGCCCAGCAAATCAAACGGATCAAAGGGGGCATCATTAATAGAACTCAATGGTCGCGATGTGGATGGATTCCTACGACGACGATCCTCCTTGCGGAACTCAGCTCTGCAAATAGATAATAATCACATTACTAATAAGTTACTAATAAGTTAAATTAGGTACCAACTCACCTGCCATTCTTGCCCTTGTAGTAAGGCAGCGCCGAGAATATAAAGAACGGCACCTTGCGGGACACCAGCACCATACGCTCGTCCCGTCCCTGGCCCAAGCCCAACGCCTGGCCGGCAGTTCCCCGCCGACTGTCGCTGATCTGCACCGACTTGCTCAAGCTGCTCCGGAAGCTGCCGGCAAAGTTACCCGCCGGCGTCAGGCTCTCCGTGCTGCTGTCGTCGGTTATGTGGCTCACACTCGATCCGCTCAGAACGTAGGTGCGCTTCAGGCCGCCACCGACGGCAATGCTGGAGTTGGAGTTACCCGCTCGCATGCCCGGCGCCGTATTGAGGCGAGCCCGCCGCTCCGGCTGCAAGCTCTGATCGCTGGCCCCATTGCTGAAGGTGCTGTGGGCAAGGGGAAAAGATATACAGCGACTGGTTAGAATCGTAGTGATCTAAGGAGCAACAGGCGCTCAACAATTCAAGTAGCGTGAAAAACGAGCAACAGCAAAGCGATACAAAAACGCGCTGGGCTGGACCTTGAAGGCGCTTCGCCGCTTTGCTGCTCTGCTTGCTCTTGCTTTAAAAATACGTTTTCGGTATTTATAAATTCAATGACAAATGCCAGGCCGCAGAGAGAGACTAGGTCTGGCGGCTTAGCTAATTATAATCGACAAAATATGGTTTATTGAAGACTTGTTCGAGTAGATAAATGTAGTTTACTTAAAGTATCTTGAAGATATTTATTGATTTATAAGATAAATATACCTAAATTGACAGATTTTAAAAGATTTTAGTTAGTTTAAACTATGAATCTTTAGCAAGAAAGCTGTTACTGCCAACTATTTAATTTTATTCATTGAAATACCCTAAAAAATAATATTATACGTTCATATTATATATTTTTCTAAAAGTATCTTCAAGTTATTTATTGATTTTTTAAGAAAAAGTAATAAAATTGGGGGGTTTGTAAGGATTATGGGTAGTTTCAGAGCGTAATGAGCATAGTTAACTATGAATCTTCAGTAGGATAGCTTAAACTATTAAATATTTAAGTGTTTTTTTTTATTAAAATACAATTAAAATATATTAAAAAATATACATATCATGTATTTTTCGTAAAGTAGCTTTAAGCTGTTTATTGATTTTTAAATATATATTTATACAATTTTTAGATTGGGCTAATTTAAGAGCTTATTAAGCATACTTAAGCAATGATTTTTTAATAAATAAGCTTCTGCTGTTAACCATTTCAATTTATTTATTAAATTTCTGTAAAAAAAAAATATAAAAATATAAAAAATAAACTAATAAACTCTATAAATCTCCTATTTTAAATCTTCAATGTATTACCTTTTCCTTTCCCTTAATTTCTTTATGAAAACTTCCTATTCTTTTTACCCCACAAACTATCAACACTGACAGATGGTCTATCTGGCTCGGTGCTTCCCCTCCTCTGGCTGGGGATCCGACGCAGCAGGGGGCTCAATCGTCACACCCCTCATGCAATGATCGATATTTTCACAGGGACCCAGCAATGGAAAGACAACAACGATTTTCCTTTACACATTTAAGGGCGATCAAAGTGGCTGGCTGCTCGCTCGCTCGCTTATCGTTGCTGCTGCTGCCTCTGCTGCTGGTGTGTATTTTTGGAAATCAAAAACACACAAAACCACACTCGAAAAGCAACACACACATATGTGTGTGTGCGGTTGAAGGGCATATGCCAGCAGCAGCAGCAGCAACAAATAATAATAAAAGCAACGACGACAAGTCAATTAGCCAACTAAACTCAACGACGTCTTTGTGGAAACTGAGCGCCTGGCCGATTACCTTGGGATAATTGGTCTAGGTCGAGGTTACAGCCATCATCATCATTAGCAGCAGCAACACTAGCAGCAGCAGCAGCAGATAGGAGGAAGCCGGGGAAAACTCCCGCTCCCGCTCCACGAAAAATGCTTGAGGTGACGATTCTGCGTTAATTAGTTGAATAAAGTCCATGCGGCTGGGGGGGAGCTCTCAAAAAGAGCCCCAACCCTGGGCCGGCTCCTTCTCCTGCTCCTCCCCCCGGCATTATTATGACGGAGGTGGCGCCTAGGCTGTCATAACCCGTTAATTAGTTGGAGCATTTGAACAGGCTCGCAGAAGGCAGCAGCCCGAATATATTTTTACATGCTTACAAAATGTAAAGCTGGCGGTGAAGATGGGCTCTTGGACGAGAGGGGGGAATGCACACACACACAAGGGCCAAGGGGAAGATGACTCCAAAATGTTTGTATAGTACATATACTGAGTGTGTGTGTGTGTGTGTGTGTGGAAAAGGGCCGGCAAACATTTATTTTTGTGCGTTTGCTTTGTGTTTGTGGTTCGTCTAACTTATTGACTTGGACTCGCTAATGAGTGTGCGTGTGCGAGGTGATAAGAGAGAGAGAGCGAGAGAGAGTTCGGTGTGTGAAGTGCAGGTCTCCGACTGCAACTCCAAGTAGTTTTCCTTTTTTATTTCGGAAAACTCCACCAACTAGCTAGAGCTGTGCGCCTGAGCGTAAAGCAAACAGTATTAAAATTCTAACAATAGGTTTTTTAAACAATTTCGAAAAATTTTCATACTGAATATTTTGGGATTTTTGAAAAATGGGAAAGGGAATTTCCTTAATTGGTTTGAAAATGCTGTTGAGCCTATTTATGGGCAAGAAAAGAGAGATTGAAAAGATGAAATATATTTTAGATGAATCTAGTTTCCATTGAAATAATGTTGTGAAAGATCTTTTCTAGTTTTTGCATTACTTTACCATTTTCAAGGTGAATTTTGAGTACATATAAATGTATATATTATATTAAATCTTTAGCAGAACTTAGGCAATTTGTATTTTTTTTAATTTCGATTAATTTCAGGCAATAATGCTGCTTTTCGGCAACTTCTAAGGTTTGTTCTGATTATATATATAAATATTTAAAGTATATAACATTTTTATCAGAATTTAATTAATTTCCACGTTTTTTATTTACCATTAATTTCAGCAAATACTTCAGCTTTCTAAGTTTTAACTTATTGCTTTTCCCAGACATATTTACAATATAATAAAGTTATATGAAAATTGACTTAATTTAAATTTAATTTTTCGTATTATTTTTAACTATTAATTTAAGAAACAATCTTGTTGTTAATACTTAAACATGTTACCATTATATTTATTAAATGCAATACATCTCCCAATACTGATCGTAAAACTAAATGCTTTACTGGTATTTTTTTTGTTTTAGAATATTTATAAAAAATATAATTTGTAAAAGTTAAAATAATTAACCAACAGATTCTACTGATAAGAAAACTAAAAAAAAAATGTAAAATTCTACACTTTTCGAATAACAATGAAGAATTAAATACTAAATATGCATAAAACAACAGAAATTAACCGATCTTGTATGGTTGCAGTATAAGATATATTTCTAAATTAATTTGTATAAGCTTAAATAAATAACAAATAGATTCTACTGATAAAGAAAACTGTAAGTGAAATGTCTAAAATTAAACAAAACCTTTTTCATATTACATTGACTGATTAATAATAGAAACAAAAATGATAAGCTATATATTAAATATGAAACTGTCTACAGAATATAAATACATATGTGTATAAGTTCCTAAAAACCTTATCACTTAGCACATTAGCCAGCCTCCCAATCTAAACAAAATAACATTTAATATAGTATATATATGTTTATGTATACCAGCTGTGCTAGACTTGCGTCTAGAGCCTACTATCTCTTTGATTAGCAAATATTGACCGAAATACTAGTACTAAGAGCTTAAGTAAGTACGCTTTTCGCATCTGCCAGTCAAGGTAAATAAATCTGTCTAAAGAGCTAAAAATCGAAATATAAAATATATTAACATTGTGCTATCTTTGCAACCCCTTTCCCCTCTTGTTTTAATTGCTAAATATTATTAATGTTCGTGTGTGGTGTGTGTGTGTGTGTGTGTGTGTGTGTGCAATCAAGTCAACTGAGTAAATTTCGCTTTTATCAGCTGTGGCACTAGCTTTTGTTAATGTCATCATTGTGGCTTTTTTGTTGTTTTTGCCGTTATCAGCAGCGTTCTATATGTACATACATATATGCAAACAGATGTTTATAAGGTGAGTAAGTTTCTTATATAACTTCCCATTTGACCGATCACATCACGTGCCTGGTGTCTTCTTTATAAATTTTGCAATTGAAAGCTTAGCTAAACAGAATTATTTATTTATAAAAGCTCACTTCAAAGCAACAAGACAACAAGTAGAGAAAATAAAACACAAAACAAAAAACCAAAATATATGTAAATTTTTGTATAAACAAGTTTTTGTTGAAAACTAATAGCAGATGAAACCACAAATTTCTTTAAAAAACAAAGTAAACGCAAACAAAACGCTGGCGAAGCGCTAGGAAACAGCGTGTAAAACGTTGAGAAAAAAAGACTTGGGAGATATGTTATCAAAAGCTTTGAAAACTCAGCTTGCAAAAAGGTAAAAAGAACGCTAGGAAATCGACTTTGAAACATTAGAAACCCGCTTGCGAAACGCTAGGAATGAAAATGCGAAACATTACCGAATACACTGTTGGAAATAGCTGTGAAAAATGCTTGTGAAAAGCTAGGAAAACGCTTTCAGAACGTGGAAAAACTGTCTGCAAAATGCTAAGAAATCGCTTTAAAAGCGCATTCAAAACGCTAAGAAACGGCCTGCGAAACGCTAAGCAACAGCTGACGAAACGCTAGGAAACCGTCTCTAAAACGCTAACAAGTCTACTGCAAAACGCTGGAAAACCGCTACGCAACCGTTTTTAAGACGCTAGGAAACCGCTCTCAAAACGCTGAGAAACCGCAAATCTCTTAAAAACTTAAAAAAAAAACATATATCACAGTATAATTATTGATGCATTAGCTTTGTATACAAATTTTCAATTTTTTTTTTAGTTGGCTCTGTTTCTAAATTCTAAATTCAATGCAAAGACACTGGAGAAATTTTCATAATTTTAATACTTGTTGCTGGGAAAAGTATTTTCCACGAATAGATTTGAAAATAAAACTAGAAATTCCCCAGCTGTTTAGGCTTTCACCCCAACCAACAGTTCGCGGCCCTTTCCACATACCCAAAACAAGACGGCAGCAAAATGGGCGACGTCCTGAATATCGATAGCATCATATCGCGACTCCTGGAGGTGCGCGGAGCACGGCCTGGAAAGAACGTCCAGCTGCTGGAGAACGAGATCCGCGGCCTGTGTCTGAAGTCGAGGGAAATCTTCCTCTCGCAGCCGATCCTGCTGGACCTGGAGGCACCGCTCAAGATCTGCGGCGACATCCACGGCCAGTACTACGACCTGCTGCGCCTGTTCGAGTACGGCGGCTACCCGCCCGAGTCCAACTACCTGTTCCTGGGCGACTACGTGGACCGCGGCAAGCAGTCCCTGGAGACCATCTGCCTGCTGCTCGCCTACAAGATCAAGTACTCGGAGAACTTCTTCCTGCTGCGGGGCAACCACGAGTGCGCCGCCATCAACCGCATCTACGGATTCTACGACGAGTGCAAGCGCCGGTACAGCATCAAGCTGTGGAAGACCTTCACCGACTGTTTCAACTGCCTGCCGGTGGCTGCCATAGTCGACGAGAAGATCTTCTGCTGCCATGGTGGCCTGAGCCCTGACCTCACTTCGATGGACCAGATCCGGCGCATCATGCGACCCACCGACGTCCCCGACCAGGGCCTCTTGTGCGACCTCCTGTGGTCCGACCCGGACAAGGACACCATGGGCTGGGGCGAGAACGATCGCGGCGTCAGCTTCACCTTCGGGGCCGAGGTGGTGTCCAAGTTCCTGCAGAAGTACGACTTCGATCTCATCTGCCGGGCCCACCAGGTCGTGGAGGATGGCTACGAGTTCTTCGCCAAGCGCCAGCTGGTCACCGTCTTCTCCGCCCCCAACTATTGCGGCGAATTCGATAATGCCGGTGCCATGATGTCTGTGGACGACACGCTAATGTGCTCCTTTCAGATACTAAAGCCAGTGGAAAAAACTAAAAAGTAGTGTCACAAGCCCAAGAACCATGTTTGTTGTTGTTAAACAAAAACAAAACCTATAAAACCAACCACCAAAACCTAGAACCAAGAAACAACAACAGGGGAGGGTCAAAATCTGCAAGAAAAAGAAAGGAAACGGAAACGGAAATCCCATCTCTAGATGGGGGAGACTTGGAAAGTTCAATCTGGGGTTTATACTATCTGGAAAAAATCAATAAGCAAACAATGAACCACTTCACAGTGCTTAACTTATAACATTTAGTGTATTTCTGTGACCTTGCGGATGAGATAAAGAATAATGAGCTATAGATATTCTGTTATATTGATTATTTCAAGTCGGATTTTGATCATAAGAGGAGGTTTTAGTGAAATATATTCGAAATATAATACTGATGATGTGTTGTAGAAAGTAATTCTTTGACCGAATTAACTAGATCTGTTGCACAAAATAGTTGTTACACTCAATTGACTTATAATACCCTGCCCCTTTAGCATCCCTCCTTCCTAAATACCCTATCAAATGTCACATTTATATATTGACTTAACTTAATTTATAACATTTAGTGTATTTCTGTGACTTATAGACACCTTGCGGATGAGATAAAGAATAATGAGCTATAGATATTCTGTTATAATGATTATTTCAAATTGGATTTTGATCATAAGAGGAGGTTTTAGTGAAATATATTCAAGTGATGTGCCTTGTAATAACATAGTGTACTGGTGATGTGTCGTAGAAACTAATTCTTTGATCGAATCAACTAGATTTGTTGCACAAAATAGATTTTACATAAAATTTCCCTATAATACCCTGCCCCTTTAACATCCCTCCTTCTCAAATACCCTATCAAATGTCACATTTCTATATTAACTAATGCTAAACATATATAATTTCCTTTCAAGCTTTAAGTTTAATGGATTGCCCAACCGATTAAGTTTTGTTTTTTTGGTCTGCTCCAAACCCAATGACGCACATCGTGACCATAATCAATCTATGGCTCTTGCTCCTCTCTCTTGCTCCAACCTCGGAACCGAACAGTACGGAACGAAAAGCGGCGTTGTTCTCGTCGATAAGGTGCAACACATCACGGCAATTCGATGAGGCCCAATCAGGGCAGCCGAAAGCGGTGCAAAAATATAGCAACAATATACAATATACACACATACACACGTATATTCGAGGCGATAGCAATAACAATAGCAATAATCGTGTTAGGAAAGGGAGCCGTAACAAAAGAATAGCCGTCGCGCGGCTGTAAACAAACAGGGAGCACAAAGGGGAATGCCGAAAAACGCTAGCGATTTCGACCGCGCGCAAAAAACAAGAGCCTCGAGAGAGCGACTTGTGTTTACACAGTCCAAGCTAATTACATAAGGCAAATAACACAAAAAAAAAAATTAAAATAAATAGGTATTTACAAGTCCAACTGAAGGCTGTCGATAAAAAAAAACATATACAGACATACGTGGTGTTGATAGAAAACTATATGTTCTGACTGGCCTATATTTCATTACAATAAAACTACTGCATAAATTCACCATTAATGGTTGTATACAATAAATGGTTTTTAAACTAAAATAAACAATGCTACATTTTTGAATAAACCTATTTAGATAAATAAAACTAAGATAGGCAACTTAAATTCCCAAATTCCTCCAGGTAATTGTAATGTATTATACAGCAAGCAAAGTATTAAGATAGATAATCGGAATATATCAATTTTTAATGTTAAATAAGTAAGAGAGTTGGGAAATAATATATTTCTTCTTTAGATTTCATTAGGAATAGAAAATATTCTTTCATTTAAATCAGTAACATTTACACAAAACATTCAAATTGACAACTAAAATTCCCAAATACGGATTTAAATCTCAAATTTAATAATCGGAATATGATACTTTTTTATTATATTGCATTATTTAATTTTGAATTGCTTATTTATTTTATTTAGTTTCATTTATACAAAGAAAAAAAAACAACAAATAAATAAATAAATAAATAAAATTGTCACCTAAAATTCTCAAGTAAAAGTTCAGCGCCACACGTTTATATAGCAAGTAATAAGTTGAGGTTGATAATCGAAATATAATTATTAATAAACTTAAATTAGCTAATAAAAAAAATAAATAATGCGTTTACTTATTTAAATAAGTAACATTTATTGAAAGAATTTAAGTTCTAAGTAACTATAATTCTCAGTTTTTATTTTTTGTACCAATGAAACTTTGCTTTATGCCTCACTTCAAAGTCCGCCTTTTTGTACAGAAAACAACTTTGGCAACAAATCACCAAATATCTGGCAAGAGAGAACCCAACCTAACCGCTTTTAACCGCTTTTACTTGCCAAATACAGTGGAAGTCATAAACGAGTCAGAGAAGCGAAAGCCACTGAAAAAGGCCACATAAACATAATAATAATAATAATAATAATAGTGTGTGAAGTGGAGTTGGAACATGTGTATATTTAAATATAATAAATATAATAAGTCGCAGTTGTTGTATTAGCATTGAGGTTGTGCCGATAAGAAACGTGCTCGGGCCTTATCAGCGGCTATTGGGGAAGTCTGCGCAATGAACTCAACAAAGAAATTGCAATAAAGTATATATATGTCTATATAGACTTATTTGCGAAATGGATTAAAAGTATCTGTGTGTCATCATACTTGGGACTGGCTTATCTTTATTTTTTTAGGTAGACAGACAGGCCTTCATGGAAACCGGGCTTTATGGCTGTCTCTGTTTGATCGTTCTTAAGCTAACAGATACAGAGAAGAAAATATTTGATTCTGAGACTTATTAAAAAGAGTTTCAACTAGGTTTTTCTTATATATATTTAAAACTTTAAATATATTTTAAAAATGAGTACTTGAAATCACAAATTTCTTCTTAAATAAACTATTAAGAGTTGTTTTCTCTGTTTGATTGTTCTTAAGCTAACAGATACAGAGAATAAAATATTTGATTCTGTGAGACTTTTAAAAAGAGTTTCAACTAGGTTTTTCCTATATATATTTAAGACTTTCAATATAGTTTAAAAATGAGTACTAGAAATCATAAATTCCTCCTTAAATAAACTATAAGGGGTTGCTTTTTCCCTGGTTATGTAAACTAAAATGCATTTGCAAATTGCATCCTTTGTGCGCTTTCAAGCTTTTTTGCACCACTGACACACATTATTCCAACCCTTAGCACAACCCTTTTGAAATCTGACCTTGAAAACATTGTGTGTATGTGTTTCTTTCTCCAAGCTTCAAGGATTAGAACCTCTTGTGTACGCACAAGTAGCTGGGCGGGCAAAAATGAAAACAAACAAGGGAAACCGGTTCTTATTACGTCGACGATTGCATAAAACTCTGCCCTCAAGGTTACCCAGTTGGAGTGGCAAAAAGCGGGGAAGGAGCTGGGTTTGGACAGGTTTGCAGACCCGACATTGACATTGACATTGGACGAGGAGCCAGGCGGCAGGAGGCAGGAGGCAGGAGGCGCAGGCTATTACGCAGTAAGGATGAGAGGCCGGGAAAGCTCGGCCAGGCCAAGTTCAATGCCAATGCCAAGCTTTGGGTTTCGCCGGCCAAAAGTCCTTGGGCTGCCTTTCAGAGGACCCGAAAGGGCGGGGCATTAAATCAAATTAATGCCATGACGCAACCTTTTTATGAAGAGGGAAGTGAACAAATGAGAAGGTGAAAAAAAGCAGCAGAATATGAATGAAGTATAAAAAATTGTTTACGTTCTCTGGGCCCTCTTGTACCCATTCATCGGCAGCAGCAACTCCACAAAAACAGCTCAGGTTTCAAAACAAAAACTGAACATAAGTAGTTTGTTTTTGGAGTTTTCAAATTGCGACGCAGTAGTTGAGCCCCTTTTTTTTGCGCCTGCGCAGCTTTTTTGTTCGTTCCCCACCTAAATGCCAGAGTTTCCAATAACAAAATATTTTCATTTGCAACAATTGATAAATTTGAAGATGTGCTGACGAAGCCAGAGCTTCCTTTCAAGCCATTCCGGAGCGGATGTTGTCAATGCAATTGGAGATTTGTGGGTAAAAAATAATGATATTCCTGAGGTTCAAAATATTTTTGTTTTGATGCAGTTTTGAAAGGGGAGATCTTTGGAATTTTTAGGGGTTTGGATACTTTTTATTTTACTTTCCTGCAGAGTAATTATTATTCACCAAGTGACTCATGAGTATGTTAGTTTATAGCAGAAATGACTTGGCAATAGATAGTAATTAAGTGAATGCGAAAAGGGAAAATACTAACAGGTTCTAGAGTGTTTTTTTTTGTTGGACTTTCCTAGGCACTTGACATCAAAAATGCCCATAAAGTATCTCTGTAAACGTCAATGAGATTTCTTATCGAATTATTAAGTAATCTTTGTACAGGTGAATGTAAGAGATTGTTGTATATCAAGATCTTTGTCAAGTAATCTTATCACTATCTTAAGGTCTATATATTTAGCAGGTCATCTTGTCAAACAGAAATAATTTAAGATCCCTTTGAAGCTAATAATCAATATAAAAAGAGATTTATTTATGAAATCTATTACATTTTCGGCATTTACTCAAGTAATTTGTACATGAAATCTATTAGAAACAAACAATTATAACATTTTAATCACTTGTATTAGCCATAAATTGCGTCTCTTGAACATTTAATTGTTTTTACTGTAATTAAGCTATTTTTAAATAGGAAATTGCTAAAGATAAATGAAAATTAAACCCAAAAATTCAATTAAAACCCTTTTAATTCCTGATAATTAGCAATCTAGCTCAGGAAAAATGATTTGACCAAATGCCACTGACAGTTTGCTGACAAGCCAATTGGCCGAATGCCAACTGCATAGTTTAGCCAAGTTTTGTGAACTCTTCGATGACAATAGAGACACCAGAGACCCCGCAAAACGGGTTAGACACCACCAGTTGAGTGGCACCAACAGCCCCCAGATCCGTGAAAGAAACCGAAACCGAAAATGCTAAGTAGAAATAACACAGATATGCATATATATAATATATATACACTCATTCATACCGAAGCGTTAGCCGAGCGCAACTGCAAAGCTGCGGAAAAACAAGGTCAGTTTGTCAGCGGGTTCAACGAAACCTGCCTGGCATTGCAAGTGAAAGCTCCCAATTGAGGGACACAATTTGGAATGCATTTTCCCACAAGCTTTTCGCAAGGAAAAGCGTGGCAGTTCAGGGAAGTTTACGATGCGTATAACGAGCGTCTCATTGGCACACGCATTTCGCATTGCGTAATTATTGCGTGTCGTTTCGATAAACTACTAAACTACTAGATACTATCCATGATTCACCTGCTGACAGCCATCGAGGGGCTGTGACAGGTCGTTTAAGTGCGTGACAAAGCCCTGCCCGGCAAACAAATGCTAAAAATTAAACGAACACCACAACAACATGCAATTGCTTTCAATTGTTTGAATTGTTTGAACAGCCGGCGCTGGGCACGCTCTCCAATTTACGTTAATTGAGCTTGGCACACGTCGCTGAATGAAGCCGATTTCCCACACCCCCAGGCCTACCCCTAGCCCAAAGTAATACACATTCCTTGGGGCGTGCTATATTTAGCACCGTTTTCCACCGGCAAGCAACAGGCCTCTTTGGCTAATTATGCAAAATCAGGCATGGAAAACGTGACGAAAATCCTCTCAGCCTCTCAGAAGGCGTCACACTAATCGAAAATTATATATACTTGTGAGAGCCAGCTGCCTTGTTTTCCGCCTTGTTTTCGCAGTATTTTCCTCACATTTGAGCCTTTTGTTAACAACTTAGAGAGCAAGTGTCAATTGGCCAACGCAAACTTAAGCGGAAATTTCAATTTACGCTTAGAGAATACAAGGGAAAACCAACACAAATCGAAGACAATTATGACAACAGAATAATTGCATTGAATTGAGAACAAAAGTTCCTTGATCTATGAGTATGATTCACTCGAATCAGTACAATTAAAAGAATTTTCCTCGTATTTCTTAGCAAGAAAATGCGGAATAACTTTAAGGAAAAACTGGCCACTTTGACGTCACATGTCAAATCATTTTTGGCCAGCAACAAGGCTATATCTTAACGTGGAAATGGGAAATTTTGGTGTTTAATCGAAACGTTTTTGGTGATTTATTAGGAATATTTAGGGTTTATATAGAGGAATTAGGTGCGCAATAGTTTTAGAGATGGAAAACGAAAAAGATTTCTTCAGTATAGTAAATATATAGTATGGTGAATGGATTTGCCATAGCTTTACATTTCTTGGGAAATTTGTTTACATCTAAAAAACCTATTAAAGCCGAAAGTTAAAGGGCATAAAACTTAGATTTATGATTATTAAACAGATATTTGAACTGACTTTATATTAAATATAAATTTAAGGCTTTGAAAACCCAAAAATCAATACTATTTAGAGGTTAAATCCTCTCCCTAGTATTGTTTATAAAGTAATTGTTGGGTTGACTCACCGTTCCCTTAGTGGCAATAGCTTGCTGTTGCCAGCTCCACCGGCCACGCCACCGCCACTGCCCAGATTGGACACCTTGAGCGGTATCTTGACGCTATCCGAATCGCTGCCACTCTCGGCACCCGATCCCCCGCTGCCAGCGGTGCAGCTCCGTGCCTGTCGCTGCATCTGTTGTTGCTGCTGCTGCTGCTGATGATGATGGAGCTTGTTGCTCATCATGCCCATATTGCCACTGCCCGATACCTGGTGGTTCTGACGGCCCGACGAGGTCGGTCGCTTTATGTTCCGTCTCTCGGCCGGCACAATGCAGCTGCGATTGTGATCGGCGGCTGGCAGGACGTTCATCAGGTATTGACCCATATTTTCAGTTTCACTAAAATGCCCGTCACCATCGCTGGCACCACCAGCGCCGGCGGTGCACTCCTCCAGCCCGAAGCCGCCATCGATGCCCATGTGCACATCGGCGCTGCAGAGGAGCGGCGAGCAGAGGACACCGCCATTCTGGTGCTGCTGCTGCTGGGTCTGGTTTTGCTGTTGATTCTGATTCTGGTGCTGCTGCTGCTGCTGATGAGTATGCTGCTGCTGGTGGTGATGCTGCTGCTGCTGCGGATGCCTCTTCTGGTGGTGGTTGTGGTGCGTGGCCGAGTGGCTGCGCTGGTGGTGGTGCTGCTGGTAGTGCGGATGATAGCCCCCTGAGCCGAGTCCCAGCGAGGTTGGGTTCTTGTTCTGGTTGCAGAGCAGGCTGCTGCCGAATGTTGCGCCGAATTTGGTGTCCCGATGGGTGCCATCTAACGAGATATTCGATAGGAACGAGATCGCAGCCAGTCTGCGTCTGTGTCTCGTCTTGTTGAGCGAACTTGCCATTAGGCGATTAACCCGGAGTCACCAAGTGAGTTTAACCGAAGGGGGTGTGGATTTGGGTGTGGGTTGAGTCCCGGAAAGCTATGCGGAATGTAAAGGTTCCACTTTTCCTGCCACAGTCTTTGCAATACTCTCCTCTTTTCCTCTGTTTTCTTTAGACTTACAAACGGATTTTGTGGATTTACTACTCTTTTTTACTGCCTGCTTGTTTTTTCTTCTTTTTTGATTTGATTCGATGCGATCAATTAAGTTTTTTAGTCTCTAAACTAGCAGACGAATTGAAAAACAAGCTACTTGAACGCGACATGGTGACAGATTTAAGCACTTTTAACGGGGGGGAAGAGAACAAATTTATTTGATTTTTATGCACTTTTTAAGCACTTTTATTAACTAAGCGTTTATGCGTCGTTGCGTTGCGTTGTTGTTTGGCTGCAAATAGAAACAAGAATAGAAGGGAAACATGGAATCAATAAATGCGGCAATATCAAGCAGCTTTTTGACCAAAAAAATAGAAGCTTTGGCAGGGTATTTTCTGTGGGAGATAAAGATTAAGTGTGTTGGGTTGCCATGGTTAAAGATTTTGTTATTTTAAATGAAATTTAATTAAATAATAATATGAATACTTTTTTAAATATTTATTTCGGTGGGATTTTGCTTTTTAAATGTATATAAAGACATTGGTGTATTTTTTATTTTTTATAACAATAAAAAACCGGAACTGAATATTTATCTACGAACCAGGAAACAGTTTTTATTTGAGAAAAACGTTAAATTTGATGGAAAATTAAGTGCATAGAAATAAAGTAAATAAATTTATTTATTTTTTCCTACAAATTTTTTTTTTGTTTTTAAAGCTATGCTAGTTTTTAATAAAAAAAAACTTAAAATTTGTATTTTCTGGAAACTGAAGTGCATATAAAGACTTTTTAAATATTTATATTTTTAAACTAATTATTATACAAAGGGGACGTTGTTTCTTTACGTAGAATAATACTTGTTTAATATTTATTTAATAATTATTTTCAATAAAAATGAAAAACTAATTTGATAAAATAAGCAGATATTTCAGTAAATTTAATGATTGTTAAAATATTTTAACAAGAACTAAGCTAATAGTTAATTTTAGGAGGAAAATCCTTCGCTTTTAACCCTGATTTTTGACAAACGGGATATAAAAGTGAGAAAACTCCGTTTTGGCAATGACAAAGAAAGCTTTCGCTGGCTGCAAAAAAAGCTGCATGCAGCTCAAAGCTGCAGAAAGCCATGATTTCTGGCAACTTTGTTGTTGTTTTTGTTTTTGTTGCTGTTACTCGGCTCAGTGTGCCACTTATGTGGGTGGCGAGACAGAAATAGAGAGAAAGGGGGAGAGAGAGAGAGCGAAGGAGAGCTAAAACCGGCAACGAAAAATCTCGAAGCGGTTTTCCGCACTTCTGTTTACATTGCAATTCCGAGGGAAAATCGGCAAGGAGACCCTTGAAATGCTCGAAAAATTTTCCGCTGGCAAGGCGACACTCTCTGGAGTGGAACCAAAGGGAAACAGCTGTTCAGAGTGAGAGCAACAACAACAACAACTAAGAACCGGAAAGAGATATTCCCGGGGGTTGGTGTTCTAATTGGATTTTTGGCTTGGCAAGCCAATTGGAATCCCGCACGGCGCGCACAAGATTGAACCTGTCCGAATGAAAATCAATGCAGGAACGAACAAGTGTGTGCGAAAAGTATTGATGACACACAAACACACAACTAACTGCAAGTGACGTGTGTTTTTCCTCTTTTTACTTACCACTTGGTATCCGTTTTATCACTGCGCTTGTATTCGCTCGTCGTTTGATATTCGTTTTATGCTGAGAAATGTTTCAAGCGCGTCATTTTGGACTATTTATAGTGGGTTTCGGAATAGACTTTGATTTTCTTTTTTTTTTGCCTTTTGGCTGCCAACTCGCCTGCGCCTCCTCTCCCTCTCAGTGGCTCTCTTTCACCACCTCACCACCTCTCTTTGCCGAAGCGCCTATAAGTGTGTGTGTATGTGCACTCACGCAGCTGCCTTCGTTGCGTAAATTATGCAAAATGCAGGCCAATTACGAAGTGTTTACAAAAACTTCTCGACGGAGCGGTTTGACTCGATTTAAGACGATTTATTGGGAGCGCGGTAACTCTGCGAAATACGCGAACTGTATGAAAAATCAAAAAAACGGCGGCAGCGACGAAAACATCAGACGGACTTCACCCAGTGCTGGCAATTTGGATTTTTCCCGTCAAAACTGGCTTTTTTTAAGGCTAACGGCGGGAAAAATTTGTGAATTGCGGGAATTGTGAAAAGCGGGAATTTTGGTTTTTATCGATAATTCGATACTTTCCCACGGAGAGAATTCTGTTAAGTTACGCTCTCTCTCTCCGATCTGTTAATTTCTACATGAGAATTCGACGCCAAAAATGAGAATTCGACCCCAAACAAGAGAATTCGACCCCAAACATCTGTAAACGTGTAGAACCGTTCTGTTACTGTGTCAAAAGCAAACTGCAATCTGCAGACGCGTAACAGTAAAATGTAAGCCTACGCCCAGGACGAGCTGCTTCTTGCGAGGATCCTAAGGAATAATATTTATAATCAGCAGGATCTACGACGAGTAATATTTAAAAACTTAAAATAAAAGTGGAACTTTGCAAAGGTCAACCTTTATACTTTTCAAAGCTAAATATATACTTTTCAAAACTAAATACTAAAGAAAATAAACTTAATAAATTGTTATTTTTGTTGAAATTTTTTTTCTTTTTTATACATTTGTTTTTATCTCTCTATTGGATTTGTAATCATTTTTTTAAGCTATTTTCTTCATTCTTCCCGTCAATAACAGCTTATTTTTTGTTGGTCCAAAGTTGGCAGCACTGGCTTCCACAATAATTCACGATTGCCAGTGTTGGGCAACGCTCGGTGGTAAATACCGCTGGGAAGGGAGTGTTGCACATATACCACAACAGTATTTAAATAATATTATGGAGCCGTACTTGAGTTTTAATGAAAATTTCCAAAACAGCAGCGATTTGTAAAATTTGTAAATATTCTAATGTTTATATATATTCGTAATTGCATTACGAATAAATATATTTCATCTGTTATTAAACTAATGTTCATTAAAAAATATAATATAAGTATTTGTAGTATTTAATTTGGTACTGTTAATCGCACCCATCTGGCAACCCTATGTAAACAGCTGTTTTAGCGGACGCGCATGAGAAAAAATTTGTTTGCGGCTTTTCGTGTTGTGAAAATAAAATCGCAAAAATGGCAGCGAAAACAGATAAATCGCTGAATATAGAGATTAATTTCGTAAGTAAAATGTAGACCACATAAAGTACGGTACATATAACATTATTTCCATTTCCAGGACGAGGAGGATGTGCCGTATGAAGAGGAAATTCTTCGGAACGCGTACTCCGTGAAGCACTGGCTGCGCTACATTGATCACAAGGCCAAGGCGCCCAATAATGGTGTGAATCTGGTGTACGAGAGGGCTCTGAAGGAGCTCCCCGGCAGCTACAAGATCTGGCACAACTACCTGAGGACCCGGAGGAAGCAGGTGCGCGGCAAAATCCCCACGGATCCCATGTACGAGGAGGTGAACAGCGCCTTCGAGCGAGCCCTTGTCTTCATGCACAAAATGCCACGCATTTGGATGGACTATGGCGCCTTTATGACCTCCCAATGTCGAGTGACCCGCACCCGCCACGTCTTCGATCGGGCTCTGAGGGCACTGCCCATCACGCAGCACGGCAGGATTTGGCCGCTGTATTTGCAGTTCGTGCGGCGCTTCGAGATGCCCGAAACGGCGCTCCGCGTGTATCGCCGCTATCTGAAGCTCTTCCCTGAGGATGCCGAGGAGTATGTGGACTATCTGCAGGAAGCGGAACGGCTGGATGAAGCTGCCCAGCAACTGGCTCACATCGTGGACAACGAGCATTTTGTGTCTAAGCACGGCAAGTCCAACCATCAGCTGTGGAACGAGCTGTGCGACCTCATCTCCAAGAATCCGCACAAGGTGCACTCCCTCAACGTGGACGCAATCATCCGCGGAGGCTTGAGGCGTTACACCGACCAGCTGGGCCACTTGTGGAACTCCCTGGCGGACTACTATGTGCGCTCGGGTTTATTCGATCGCGCCAGGGATATCTACGAGGAGGCCATCCAAACGGTGACAACTGTGAGAGATTTCACGCAGGTCTTCGACGAGTACGCCCAATTCGAAGAGCTTTCGCTGAACAAACGAATGGAGCAAGTAGCCAGCAATGAGTCCGCCACCGAGGAGGACGACATCGACGTGGAACTGCGACTCTCCCGCTTCGAATACCTAATGGAGCGGCGGCTGCTGCTGCTGAACAGTGTGCTGCTCCGCCAAAATCCGCACAACGTGCACGAGTGGCACAAGCGGGTCACACTGTACGAGGACAAGCCCGCCGAGATCATCAGTACATACACGGAGGCCGTGCAGACGGTGCAGCCGAAGCAGGCGGTCGGCAAGCTGCACACGCTTTGGGTGGAGTTTGCCAAGTTCTACGAGACCAACGGTCAGGTGGAGGATGCACGGGTGGTGTTCGAACGCGGCACCGAGGTGGAGTACGTGAAGGTGGAGGATCTGGCCGCTGTTTGGTGCGAGTGGGCCGAGATGGAGCTCCGTCAGCAGCAGTTCGAGGCTGCTCTAAAGCTGATGCAGAGGGCCACAGCGACACCGAAGCGGAAAGTGGCCTATCACGACGATACGGAGACGGTGCAGGCGCGTCTCCATCGGTCCCTTAAAGTGTGGTCCATGTACGCCGATCTGGAGGAGTCCTTTGGCACCTTTAAGACCTGCAAGGCAGTCTACGAACGGATAATTGACCTGAAGATCTGTACGCCGCAGATAATCATCAACTATGGCATGTTCCTCGAGGAGCACAACTACTTCGAGGAGGCCTATCGCGCCTATGAGAAGGGAATCGCTCTGTTCAAGTGGCCCAATGTGTACGACATCTGGAACTCCTATCTGAGCAAGTTCCTGGAGCGATATGGCGGCACTAAGCTGGAGCGCGCAAGGGATCTTTTCGAGCAGTGCTTGGATCAGTGTCCCGCCGAGCACGCCAAGTACTTTTACCTGTTGTACGCCAAGCTGGAGGAGGAACATGGTCTAGCTAGGCACGCCATGTCAGTGTACGATCGCGCCACATCCGCTGTAAAGGAGGATGAAATGTTCGACATGTACAACATATTTGTGAAGAAGGCGGCCGAGATCTATGGACTGCCACGTACCCGAGAGATCTATGAGAAGGCCATCGAGGCGCTGCCCGAGCAGCACATGCGCCACATGTGCGTCAAGTTCGCGGAGTTGGAAACGAAGCTGGGAGAGGTGGATCGAGCCAGGGCCATCTACGCCCACTGCTCGCAGGTGAGTCCAGTGTTTTCTCTAATTTTTAGTACCTTTGCTTACTATCATATTTTTTAGGTCTGCGATCCCCGCATCACCGCCGACTTCTGGCAGACGTGGAAGGAGTTCGAGGTGCGTCATGGCAACGAGGACACGATGCGCGAAATGCTGCGCATCAAGCGCTCCGTCCAGGCCACCTACAACACGCAGGTCAACATGATGGCCGCCCAATTCCTCAACACAAACAACGGCACGGCTGCCGATGCTGGAGCTGGAACGGATGCCATGCGACAGCTGGAGGAGAAGGCCCGCCAAGCGGCTGCCGAGGCCAAGCAGAAACCCACCGAGAAGGCCGCCTCGAATATAATGTTTGTCCGCGGAGAAACGCAGGGTGGGGCCAAGGACAAAAAGGACACGGTGGTCAATCCCGATGAGATTGACATTGGCGACAGCGACGAGGACGAGGAGGATGACGACGATGAGGCGGAGAACGAGGGTGCGAATCAAGAGAACCAAGCAATCGAGGCGGCAGCCACAAAAACCGATGACGAGGGTCTCGTCATGAAGAAACTGCGCTTCGAGCAGAAGGCCATCCCCGCCAAGGTCTTTGGCAGCCTCAAGCCCACCAATCAAGGCGACTCGGATGAGGAGTGATTTATTTGATCATTGATTTCTGTTTAGGCTAAAAATAAATATAATAATGTCAACGGTTTAAGAACTGCTGGCAAAGCAATTAGAGCTTTAACTTGGAAAGGCATGGAGTTGGCTCTCAGAATAATGTCACCTGTCCCTGGGACTACCTTCAGTTAGTCAAAGTTTTGTATTAAGGACGGAACACACTCATCTATCCAAAATTCATTAGGAACAACGTGACAAAAATTTGGTTTATATACTTCCTCTCGACTAACTAAACTAACTCCGGGACTGCGCTCTTCCCGGTGTTTGCCCGGAAGCCAGTGATCGCGTAACCCCTCCCCAAAATGACCTTGCCACGCATGATGAACGCCCTGCAGCGGAGCCTCGGCCCTTACGGGAGGATTCATGTGGCGAGAACAAGTCAGTCATTGGGTCTCTTTAAACACGGCCTTCGGTCTGGTGATATGCACATCCTTCGCGGAATGGCGAAGGAGTGCGACGACCCTAATCCGGTGATCAAGGGCGTGGTGGTGGGCGTCTATGAAAAGGAGGGCGATAAGCCTGCCAAGATGACTCCCAGTGGCGAGAAGTTCGACGACCGGGCGCAGGGCAAGGTATCGGATCTGATGCGCGAGACTTCCATGCACGGGGAGCTGGGCCGGGGCATGGTCTTCACCAACGTGGACGCCGAGTTCCGGGCCGTGGCTGTGGTGGGTTTGGGCCGAGAGGGTGCCGCCTATAACGACTTGGAGTTGATTGACGAGGGCATGGAAAATGCTCGAGTGGCCGCCGGCGTAGGAGCTCGAGCCCTGCAGCTCCAGGGCTGCACAGAGGTGTTTGTGGACTCCATGGAGTACCCGGAACAGGCGGCCGAGGGCAGCGCCCTGGCCATTTGGCGCGCCGTCAACAACGTTCGGCGGCGGGACCGCATTCAAATACCCAAGCTCCATTTGTACGACTCGCCGGATGTGGATGCTTGGACTCGGGGACTGTTCAAGGCGGAGTCCCAGAACCTGGCTCGCCGGCTAACCGATGCCCCAGCGAACCAGATGACACCGACCGTGTTTGCCCAGTCCACGGTGGATGCCCTGTGCCCGTGCGGCATTTCCGTGGAGGTGCGTACCATGGAGTGGATAGAAAACAACCAGCTCAACTCCTTCCTAATGGTGGCCAAGGGCAGCTGTGAGCCGCCGGTCATCCTGGAGGTCAGCTACTGCGGCACTGCGCCCGAGGACAGGCCCATCCTGTTGCTGGGCAAGGGCCTGACCTACAACAGTGGCGGCCTGAGCCTGAGCTCCAAGGAGTCCCTGCACATGTACCGGGGCTGCATGGCCGGAGCGGCGGTCTGTGTGGCCACCATCCGGGCGGCGGCCGCCCTGTCGCTGCCCATCAACATCACCGCCTTGCTGCCGCTGTGCGAGAACATGCCCTCCGGCATGGCCGTGAAGCCGGGCGATGTGATCACCCTGCTGAATGGCAAGACCATGGGCATTGTGGACACGAGCAAGGCCACTGCGGTGGTGATGGCCGATCCCCTGCTCTATGGCCAGACCACCTTCAAGCCCCGCCTGCTGGTGGACCTGGCCACCGCTGGCTATGGCGTGTGCGCCGGCCTGGGAGAATCGGCTGCCGGCCTGTTCACCAACTCCAATTTTGTGGCCAAGCAGTTCGAGAAGGCTGGCTCCGTGACGGGCGATCGGGTGTGGCGCCTGCCCCTGTGGCGCTACTTCAAGCAGCTGGTGACCCCCAATAGCGCCTTCGACATTAACAATCGGGGTCGTGGTCCTGCCTCCAGCTGCATTGTCGCCGCGGTGCTGCACGAGATGGTGCCGTGTGCGGATTGGGCTCACATCGATATCCGCAATGTGGGCATGCTGACGCGCTATAATCCTTTGCCGTATCTGCTCAAGGATACCATGACCGGCAGACCCACCCGTACGGTCATCCAGTTCCTCATCCAGATGGCCTGTTCGGATAGATGAACGAGGACTCGTTTTTTACTGTTTTTTTTTTTTACTTTTGTTTTTTTGTGGTAGTTTTCTTATTTGTCCGAATGTCCAAAATTTAATGTTTAGTTTTCGGGTGTCATGGAAGATTAAGAACCAGGTTTTAAGACAAGACCAAGATCATCTATGTACATCCTGGTGCTTAAATGGATGCCATTCTCTTACGCCTGATTAAATGTTTTTAATTGCCTTAAGTTTTTGGGTTTTACTTTAAATTTATATCCTGCATCATTATTTCGTGTCCTTATTGGCTTCAACCTCATTCTTTTGGTTAAAAAATGTCACTTTTGGTTTATTTAATTGAGCGAGAGTGCGAAAGGGAGCAGGGAAAGTGTTTTATATACATTTTCCTACTCCGGCGCTTTCCCAGTCCTCCTCCTCGAGCTGCTCGTTGACCCTTTGTTGTTGCTCTGAGGGCGGCTTATTAGCCTAATTGCGTGAAGTTGGCTTTAATGAGTCGAAAAACGGTGCCAAGCCTGGCCCCACAAAAGGCCACAAAGCAAAAGCCGCTGGCCTGTTGTGGCTTTGAATTTATGACACGGCTTTAATGGGTTAACTGGGTTAATGCTCATCCCTCAGCTCATCAACTATCTGGTCGTCTCCACTCCCCCACTCCGCCGTACTCCTTTCCAGGGTCTATAGTTCTGTTCTGGCTGGAATTTTTGACAATTAAGCCAACATTTCGGTCCAATTTCTGGGGTGGAGGAGATAGCTGAGGATTCCTGCTACTCGAGAGGAAAAGCTGGAAGGGCGTCCGACTGACTATCTTAATACGGCGACATTTTGCACAAGTCATTAGGCGAGAAATTATTATCATTTTTGAAGCATTTTTGCATATTCCAATTCGAAAAATACACTTTGAGAGGGAGGGTATGCTTGATTGAATATAAAAACTGATAAAGGTAAGAAAAATAATAATTTAGAGCTTACACACTAAAGAAAACTATCATTTAGGCTTCATTGTATTTAATTTATTTAAATATTGTCTTAGAACTTAGATCAAACCCATTAAAAAAATAAAGGAATAGAAAAAATGCTCATAAAAACCGATTTATAGGCTCAAACTCAACTTCTGAATAGCTTTTATAATAAAAATAAAAATATTCTTAAAGTAAACACATTATTCCTGTAATATAAGAGCATTTCCCCTTCGTTTTCCCACTTTTCCCCAGTGATAAGCTAAGTTTCCTTCCCCACTTAATGCGTCCTAGCAGCTGATAAGTCCGGGACTTCCCCTTTTGGGTTGGAGTGCAGCCAAATGAATTTCGCTAATGAGCAATCAGGCTTGAAAAAAAAGAGAAGAAAATATTGCAAGTCGACCGAGGGCATTTTAAAGAGTCTCCTTGGCTGACCCCTCCTCCAACCATTAACGCACCACCAGGAGCAGCGTTAATCATTTACTGCCTGGCCGCTGTAACACCAAGCCACAAAAGCCCAAATTATGATTATTTAAAGGCAGAGCGTGGAAATTAGCGTTGGCCATTCCGAGATTCGGACAGTTGCCAAGGCAGCGGGTACGCTTTTGGTCTTTCCAAGCCCAATTCCAATCCCATCGGCCTGGTTTTTGGACGCCGACCAAGAGAGCGGAGAAAATAAATGAAAATGAAATCCTTTTTCGGCGGCGGCTTGGTGTGTTTCAGGGGGGTGGGAGAAGGAGGGTGTCCTGGACTAGAAAGAATTGCAATTGTGATAAAATTCAGCGTAACTAATGCCGACCACAGCAAAATGCGATAAATCGCTGGTTGGGTTCATGGTTATATCCTTATAAAAAAGAGTCCATTGATTTTATTAACTTATTAGCAATAAATGCCTGCAAAAAGTATGTCAATTTGGTTAAAAATTAAGTGTAATTTTTTAATATATTATTACTTATTAGTGATAAGTTATTACTTAACTTTGGTCTTATGACATTATACTTATCATTATTGGATAAATGCGATAAATCGCTGGTTGGGTTCATGGTTATATCCTTATAAAAAAGAGTCCATTGATTTTATTAACTTATTAACGATAAATGCTTGCAAAAAGTACGTTAAATTGGTTAAGAATTAAGTATATTTTTTCATTTAATTACTTAACTTGGGTCTTATGACATTATACATATCATTATTGTATAAATGCGATAAATCGTTGGTTGGATTCATGGATATATTCTTATTGCAGAAAGTCCATTGTTTTATTAACTTATTAGAAATAAACGCCTGTTAAAAGAACGTTAATTTTTTTTAGGAATTAAGTAGCATTTTTTATTGCATTATTACTTAATGGTAACAAGTTATTACTTAACTTGGTTCTTATGACATTAAAGTTATATTTAATGGCACCCGGCCTTATTAAGAGCCACATTTAAATGTGTTTTTATATATTTCTATGATTAATTCATAATTTATGCCTTAATATCATCATTTAAATGCTTTTAATAATTTCAGTTAATTTTTTTAACACTTAATTATTATTTATTTAATTATTATTTTCGACTCAAAGGTTTTTTCTGGCAACAGTCACCAGAAACCTTACCTCTTCTATCTCTAAACATCATATGAATAAGGTTCCATTCGATTTTTCAATCCCATTAGGGCATCTTTTGCTTCCGTTTGATGAATTAACCCGTTTGCCTTGGCTATCGCTCTGCTCGATACGAGGGGAAAGGGTTAAGGATGGGTGTTGCCTTTTGCGGTTGGGTCTCCGTTCTCCGTTCTACGGACTGCGGACTACGGACTGCGGACAACGGACTTTGGACAACGGACGGTTTGTCCCCGGCTAAACTTTTGTCGACTTTGGCGCGGCTTTTCATTCTCGCGCCCCCGACGGTTGGTTCCTCATTTCACTTCCGCTGCTTTTACCTTTTTTTTGTTTGTGTTATATTTTCCTTTCTTTTTTTTGTGATTTTGCGGGTGTCTCTGTCTGTACATTTTCCTCTGCCTTTTGCTTTGTTTCGCGGCAGATTTAGTTTCGCTGGAAATGATAATTTTCACTTGAGCGAGCACGTGAAAATAGGGGGCGGCATGTGGGCGTGGCTGCTATAAATTGCCAATTAATGGACCTGGATCTGCTCTGCGGCGCATTTCATTTGCATTTCGATTTCGATACTGACTAACCAACGAAATGTCATGTGCCACGCTGCGTATACTTGATATTGGGATGGTTCTTTGGCGCTTTTAGCGCATTCCTTGGTCACTGTGCCGCTGGTGGCGCTTCCTGTTCCACGGTGCTTATTCGCCACCAACAACCTGACACGCTCCGGCTGACCATCCGGCGCTGAATTCAAATGTAGTCGATCTAGGCTACAGCCCCCGCCCTGTGTCCAGCTTCCCTCGATTTTTTGGTCAAGCGTCGTGCTAAATTCGTTGCGGTTTTTGCGGCTTCCTTGGCCCGTTCCTTGCCCAGAGTTGTTTTCGTCCCTCAAACTGCTCAAAATAAATATACACGACGAAATGGAAGCGGCCCGAATCCGGTTCATTTGCAAATTGCGATTGCAACTGCAAAAAAAATGGAAAAAAAAGGAAGCACCAGGAATAGCGAATGAATAATTGAGCGTGTGCGGTGAATATGAATGAGTGAGTGCACCGGGAAAATATTCGAACTTGTCACCAGCAGAAGCTGAAAAGGAATAGGTTTCAATTCTTTTCTTTCTTTTACAATTTTTAAATAAACTTAAATTAACAATAAACCTTGGAACCTTCTTATTTCCTTTTTAGAAATAATAGATTTATATATGGAATTATCAAAATTTTTTAGATAGAGTTTGTCCCTCATATATATACCCTTGCAAAATAATAGTAATATTTTAGTTTCCATTTCCGACCCTATAAAATATTCTTGATCAGCATCAATAGCAGATTCGATCTAGCCGTCTCTGACAAAAAAATTAAGACCCTTTTTAACAAATTTTATAAGGTGTTAAGATTTTCAAAAATTGACAAATATTTTATAATTGAGTAAAAAAATTGATTAATAAATATTTATTAATCAATAACTATTAATAAAACTAACTAACCAAATTAAAATTAATGCGTTTTTGGCTTAGATATGAATTTTCAAAATTTGATTTGTTTTAAATTTGAAAAATATCGATAAATATTGATTGATATGATCCATTTCCGATACCATCCCATAATTCAAATGCAAACTGATAGTTTATACAATCTTCGGCTTTCCAAAGTTAGTTTTCTATCCTATTATCCGTAACATCTATTTAATCATACATTTATTTGTTTGATTTTGGTTTGATTAATTATTTATAACTTTTAAAAATCATTCTTCCCTTAAAATAACATATATTTCTTCGAGTGCATGGTTTAAAACATAGCAAAGCAATTGATTTTAATCCTCTCGCCACAAGACATTCAATCTAGACCCGTTTTCAGCTTTAATTTGTGTATAAATCTTTGATTATTTATTGCATTTTCGAAAAGGATTTAAGACAAACACAAATCAAATCATGTAAACCAATTAATTTCTTAATCCTTCATTGCCGAATACCATTTACCGCTCTTCACCAAAACCCCTTTCGGGGCTAATCACATTTCGTTTATCGTCAGTTTTATTTTAGTTATTGCTTGTTAAACAACCAGCGAGGCAGACATATAAATTATGGCCCCATCTAGCGCACCATCGAACTAGGCATTAAGCATACGACCCGTTGTCGATGGCGATGCCTCCGTATCTGACGCTACATAAAACTGTCTGGGCAAAATGCTAAACAAATGGCCAACAACAAGTTGGACAGTGCATAAACATGGCATAACATTAGGCGACTTGCTGCTGCTGGCCAACCAATAAATGGCAACAACAAATTATGTTTATTTATTTATTTTTAACACTGGCATCCAGTCTTCGCTGAATGATAAGCCAGGCCGGGCTTGGTCTAGCCTGGCAATCGGATGATTCGGCTAATGTATACGTGAATAAATCGAATGTATATATGTTTTATATTTGAACAAAGAATGTACAGTGCGAACAGAAAGAGCTATACGTTTAATTTTAAACTTGGAATTAAGATTAAGGAGTTACGCCGCCCTAAAATTCTTCAAGAAGTCTATATTTTTTTCTTTACTTATTATTAGGCTTAGGCGTTAACTGATAGAAATTGATAAACATTTTTAATTTTTTAAAACCACATCACACTGCATCACTCTGTTCAAAATTTATGCCTTTAAAAAATTTGTTGTATACTTGTTTCCTATAAAAATTTAATTGAGTTGTATTGCATAGAAATAAAACTGAAAAAATTATATCACAAATAGTTTAGCCACAAAACAGTTCAATTTCCACGCGGTTGGGGTGGCGTAATCCCTTAATATAGTGTTTGTGTATAGATTTCGTTATCAAAATTAACATGAAATTACATAAAATTCTATTTTATATTAATTATTAATAAGTTCCTGTTCAATCAACTTTACAATCATGTCAAGCAGCTTATTATTGAGCTTTATATCGTTGACTATTATAAATAAAATTGCCAAATTAAAGTGCCTCAGCGGGTTCAGCCTACCAAACACGCCCACAAACACTCCCCCAATGACTCCTTTTCCCCCTCAACCATTGCGCCTGTATATACATATATAAATTTCTCCATAGTTCAATTGCATTTTTGGCATTTTCGTTTATTGTGCAAATTGCATTATGAAGGCGTTCCCAGAAAGGATTTCTCCCGAGCTGAATTTATTGAATAATTATAGCCATAAAATGAAAGCAAACGAAAAAGAGAATATTTCACAGGTAAAAGCCGTTTCTGGAAGTGATTTTTAAAGCAACCCGACTCAGTTCAATGGAAATATTTCGAGGAAAAAATAAATAATTTATATATATTTCTCTCTCCGACATTCAAGTGTTAATATACACACATGCATAACGGCATAATTTACAAAAGGCTCTCTGTTCTTTTTTGTTGTTGTTGTATATTTGCAGATTCCAGAATAAGAGAGATATAAAAAATATATGGAATCAAAAAAATAAATAAATAAATATGCGAACATCGTGTGCATTTCGAGAGATGAAACCACCTACCGGAGCACTACCAATCCCGATGCTGCCATTCGCATCCCAATTGAGCCGGACTCCGTGCTCTGGCCGCAATGGAAGGCATTAAAATTAGTTTATTTGAGCCTGTTGTCGCCGTTGTCCGGCTGTGCCGATGGGGGTTCCCCCAGCGGCTGGTGCACTCCGTGACCGCCCGCCCCATGCAGGCATTGCTCATACGCAGTGTGTCCCCTAGGCCAGTCTGTGCCTTTGCGCTTATCGTCGGCATTGTCTGGCCATTGGTTATTTATTTAAAGTAATTATTGCGAGAAATTTGATGTTAAACACGGCATCTCTTAAGAGGATTGCATGCCTATGCGCATGCAAATTTCACATCCTTTCATAATTCATAAATTAGATGATGGCTTCAATGAACCGGCCACAAATAAGTCAAGTTGCCAAAAAATAAATGCAACTACGAAAAAATACGCCTTGATTTATGTCCAAAACATTGTTTATTTATTTAACAAAACAATGCGTCTGTCGAGAGAGGAATGAATGCGAAATGGCCAGGCATCGTCAGCAACGTCATTGTCATCATCAACATGCAATTGATTAATGGCCGTGCAAATAAATTATGGCAGTTTATTTAGCCACATTGTGCACGGCCTGACTGGTGGGCATTAAAAAACCCAAAACCGAGAATCTATGGCCTACAAGGAACGCGCAGACATTCATTTCGCCCAACTTGTCAAAGCCACAGAACACGGAAATGTCACATTTTACTATATATTTGCTGATCAAACTATTCGACGGTATTTATTTAGCAACTGATAGGCACCGAGCAAGCCCAGGGCCAAGCCCATTACACGATCGAGTTGGTGTTGTCTTAAGCAGCCATTACAGGGTATCATTCCCAGTCGAGAAGTGCAGACGCAGGCCTCCACCTGCATTCCGTTCTCGTGGGTCTGCCGATAGCAGCCATTACTCGCATTCACCATGGCGCACATGTAAGTGATGTTGAGAACTGAAATTAATTAAATTTCTATGAAGACTATTTTCTATTTTTAATATTGGGTATAAAACTCACTGCCGCCCTTGAAAATGTAGGAGTACTTGACGCACGAATGAGCCGCAGACATTTGGCACAGATACTGATCCCGATCTTGGGTGGAATTCTGCCACAAAGCCTTTACATCCGGAACTGTGTCGTTGGCTATTCGGGAGATATTTATATATTATAAAATACTTATATTTATTACAAGAAAGATACATTTTTTTTCCTATGAAGAAGGGTAGCCAAAAGTATTGATATAAATCAATATCTTAAGTGAAAGTCGAGAAATCAATCGATCTCTTAATGGTGATATATATATGGTATATATATAAAATGTGATAATTCTTATATTTAAAAATTAGATATATTAATTAAATCTCAACAAGTAATTCAAATTAAAGTTTAATGATCATATTAAGAATTATTTTAATTAACACATTGAGATTGAGATTGCATAATATGTGAATATAATTGAATTAAAATTGTGATATATGTGAAATAAATCGAAATCATTAATATAATCAAAAAAGACTTCAATATGTTAAATATTATTTTTCAATTATTGTATATAGTTCAATAAAGACAATATTTAAATTATTATCTTAAATGCAATTTTTTTGTATATTAAAAAATTCGGTATATTAAAATTTACGATATATGAATATTAATCAGATGAAAGTAAAGTAAAAAATGTTCATTTACACTAAACGAATAATGAAATTAATCATATCATTAATATAGTTACGTCTTTTCTATACACTTAAGGAGTTAAATCCTTACAATAAATTATAGATTTCATTTAGTATTCTCAATAAAAATAATTTATGATTATTTTAGTTTTTATTAGAATATAAATTCAAGGAAACGAATTCCTAAACTTACGTGTAACTACCAAAGGCTCTACACAAGGTATGTCATTAAAGTCGCCCACTCTGGAATCGCAGGTCTCTGTCACTATATTCGAATGATTTTCGTAGGCACCAACCCAAGTAAAGCGAAAGCACTGCGGGGCTTTTTAAAAGTTAAGAAATAATTATTATTCACAATAATTGTATATATTTCCACAAAATTTCACTCACTTTCAGCCAACAAATGATAAGCAAACAGGAGCAAAGGCAGCCAAAAACGAAGCAACTTCAGTGGCATTGCCGATAAGATTGTATATATTTCGGGGAATATACTTTTTCCTATTTTTTAAGTGATTTTTTATAGGGGAAGGTCTGACGTTGCCACCGCGAAAGACACTTTGATAATGTGGCGATGGCAATCGAGCGATGAGTTGATTGTGACTTATCAGTTAGTTTACATTCATTTACTTTCAAGAGCAATTAAAAGAACTTGAAAATACCTATAAATACTCATTGAATCAAAAGAGATTTTAGAGATTATATTAAGACTAACAATTTTTCAATTTACAATAATTAAAAGAAATTATTATACTATAATATATATAAGAATTTTATTGATATCTATAAATACTCATTGAATTTATGAGATTTTTGTGATTGCTTCAAATTTAAAATAGGTAATAGAGTTTTAAATGATTAAAATTATTTTGTTTAATTATTTTGCTATAGTACATTTCTATTTAAATCTATTTAAATTGAACAAATTGAAATTTAATATCAAATAAATATACTATAGTACCCTATGGGTTATTCCAAAAACACCTGCCCCTTAAAAAAAAGATGTTTAGATGAAGTAAGTCAAATGAATAGTAGAGGTACTGAATTCTCTTTAAACTTTATATACTTTATACTTTATACTTTTTTTTAAGACCTACATTTTTGTAGTCTTACTTTTAACACCTTTTTTCGGGTTTTAAAAAGATTATTGATTTCTGTATCTCACCCTATATTCTATAGTGCAAGCCTTGTCATTTTCTAGATTTTAGAAATTTTCCTTTATATTTTTTCTAGCCTTTACTGTGAATGATAACTCTTAGAAGTCCACCTGAGTCTCTCAGCTTTTTTCGTTTCCTTTACATTATCAATTTCGAGTATTTCCGAGTGCGCTGCGATTGCAATCAAAAATCGATAAGCGTTGTTATCTCTCGCCTCTTCTCTTGCTCTCTCTTTTCTCCCCTTTGACAAACAAAGAAAGTGTCATAAATTGTAAATATTTTTGGGATTTCAATACCACAAGCAGCTTCATTTGACAAAAACCCAAAGTGAGATGAAAAATTTATGCAAATGGCATTTAATTAAATTCACACAATCGAGGCGGGAGGGAACAATTAAACAGGAGGAGTTGGTAACAATTTTTTAACTAAACTCGGCAAATTGTATTTGTTGTTAATTGTTCGACTGTCCTCCTCTGGTCCATCGTACAGAGTCCGAGCCGCAGCCTTTGCTCTCGCAAAATGAGTTTGAAAACAAATAAAAATGTCAAACGAATGAATAAAAGTTGTCTAATTTAATTTGTTTAGCAGGAGCAATGGCAGGAGCAGGACCAGGGCAGGACCAGGAGCTGTAGCAGCATTTCCACACTGACTCTCACAAGTACTCACACTCACGTAGTTGCAAAACATTTTCGCAAATTGAATAAGCACGAAAATTTGTGTGCGCTTTTGGCCCCCATTCCCGGACCAGTATTTCAGTATTTTTTAAATTTCATTTTTAATTGCTCAAAACAATTAAAATTTATTTGCAATTTTGTTTTTCCCTCCGTATGTATGTGTGTGTGTGTGTGTGTTTGGCTAACTTTTCCAGCTAAGCAAAGCCAGCTGCCAACGAAATACGTGCCAAGTAAACTTTGACCGACTGTGTGACTAGCAAAGGGATATTCCCTATATATATACATTATATATATCCATAGTAAATATAGCTATTCACAGGTCCTTCCGTCTGCCGGGATGCCCATCCATCAAATCAAAGGCAATGGCGAGACCTTTGAACTTTTCCAGTCAATTCACCGTTAACCGTTACATGATAAGCGCATTTCCCAGCGCATTTCCCTTCGCCTATTTCCCGGCTTCGGTTCGCGCAAAAGTGTTCCATTGTCTTCCCCAAGATGGATCACATGTGTCATTGGCCCGGGGGCCAGTATCAATCACATGGCGGAAATTAGCGTTAGTCATACATTTTCCAAGGAAAGAGCATTTTCCGGACATGCGGAAAAAATGTCACGTCAGATTTGGAAATTGCTTAGAGGTGAAAAAGTTGATGGTTTAATCATAAATAGGAAATTTGAAAGGTTTTATTGTGTAAACTAAAAATATTCAACATTTAGAGCAGGCTTTGCCGGATGAGATTTGGATAATGGGAAATTTTAAGATAATTATTAAATTGTGAATGTAAAAATTAATTCGAAAAACCTCTATCTAAAAAGTTAAAGCTTAAAATTAGATTCTATGTTCCACTTTTTAAAGCTTATTTTCGATAAATTAAAAGTTAAAAGATTAAGGAATCTAAAGACATTAAAATGTTTCATTTAATGTTAAGTAACTATACATAATTCATAATAAAATAGCTTAAGAACAAATAAAAATAAAACAGAAAATTTGACTTATTTTATGCATTTATTTATCAAAAGGAAAATACCAACATAATGGAATTAATAGATTTAAGTTTAAAATATGAAATAATATTATATTTAAAAAATTGATACTGTCAAAGAAAAATATATTAACGATTAAATGAAACAGCATATCGATTATATCGAAAATATCGCTATCTTTTGTGACTAAAATCGATACAGTTTCGATATATCTATATCTAGATTAAATATAAAGGGTTTGGCTTGTCTATACTTTTATTCTTTTCAACAAATATGTACAGTATTCTTTTAATGAAAAAGCTCTTTAAGAAAAAACAAATAACTATATTTCGCTAAAGAGATTTTTCCCATGTTATAAAATTAATTAGCAACGAAAAATCCTAGCTTTTCCCTCACTACGCATCTTCGACAATTAAAATGACCTCATAAAGTTAAGAACCTTAATTTGCGGTTCCACTTAAAGCGGTCGTAAAATTGCCATATTTACAAGTACAGCTAATAGTATATTTTTGTACGATCTGAGATAGAAAGCAATAACATTTCGCCACTGCCCTTGGACTCGCCGCACTCATTAATTATGCAAATGTTTTGATTTGCTTCATGTTTCTGGCTCTGGGCACCGCCGCAGGAACGAACAGCAAAAATTATGTTGCCAAAATGCAAATGTTTGCCAAGATGGTTAAGTTAGTGGGCGTCGGAGGTCGCAATCATAAAGAGTGCCATGTGATTAGCAGAAGCCGTTACAGCAGTAGTGGCAGTAGCCTTTGGAAAGGACGAAAGTTGTTAGCCAAACATATACAGGCTCCGTCCCATCCGGGATATTGGGAACCCGGCTTTAACGAAAGCAAATGTCACTTGGGTCTTATGGCGGGCCTGCATAAAATTTGCATGCGATTAAAATTGATAAATTGCCAAAGAGGATGTGTAAATGCGAATGGTTCCCTCTGCCAGAGTGTGCCACGCACTCACTCCAAAGGCCAACAGTGGGTTTCAATTATAAGGAAGCACTTGGAGAAAAACAAGGAATATATTTTATACGTAAAGCAATCATTACAAATATATAAAAATAGTATATATTAGTAGGGAAATCTCCGATAACTCTAGATATTTACAAGGAAGTCCTGACAAGTCACATCTCATGATTGAAACTTGTCTCCCTGGATACATATTTTTAGTTTCCCTTTATTATCTGAATCCTTAGACACCTGCAACACCTGTGACAACTAATGAACAGCGCCTACAAGTGTAAGTAAAGAGGCTAATGTCTGTAAATTTAATAAGGCGTGCTGTTGTGAGAGGTCCTTTTCCGGCTCGGTCCTATTCCCGATGACTCCTCGCTAAACCGATTTGCTAAATTACAAAGTCTCCCTGGTGTTGGCACACAGCATCACAGGATCTTTTGTCCCTCGCAACGCAGCACCTAAGTCGGTGTTCCTCGTCCTCGTCCTCGTCCTTGCCGCCACCCGCCCCTCTAATTACGCCTGCGAGGCGCTGGCGAGTCCGGATCATTATGTCACCTGTACGAAAAATGCCGCACGTAATCCGGAAACGAGGCGAGCTCAGTGACGGGCACGAAGTGGGGCTCATTGTACGGAAATCGCATTTGGGGCAGATAGCACCGCCTAACCAACGACCAGTCAACTAATACGATTAGTGTCATAATGCGGAGTGTCACACCAGCGGAGAAGCTGATGCACGGAGAGAAAATATAGTGAATATAAGATATAAGTATAAATGAAATAGTAATAATTATTATTTATCGATAGGAGATATCTAAAAATATCCATATACAAAGGTGTAAAAATTGATCATATAAATGTTTCTGATATTTGATAATCATATCGATATTTTGACTTTAGTTTTCAATTTTTAATGTCAATATATCAATCTGCATATTATTACTGTCAATATAACTATATCGATTTAAATCGATGTTTGTCGATATGTTTATTATACCTACATATTTTGCTAATGTAAATCGATATTTTTCGATATTATACTTACCATGAAGCGATATTCTGTATAAAAATTTCAGCTTTTAACAATTCTTAATAAATAATCGAATAAATTACAAATAAAATGGTTCTGAAGTTAAACATTTCATGTATCAAACTTTAAAATATTCTCGATATGATATTTAGCTCGATATTTTCTTTGAATATAATACGGAATTATCCTATAAACCTTTAATATGGTTTCTGGTTAGGGGAATATTTTATTGAACATTTTGACATGTTGACATTTATTATTCGTACAATTATTATACTTGTATTACAGAAATCAATCAAGCTCCTACTAATTTGCAACATTTATATTTATACATATCCAAGGTTTGAGTTTTCGATTTTTATTTTTGTATAAATGAGGGTTACAAATGGTTTAAAATATTAATTTTGCATTATGACAATTTTTCGTTGCAGTGCATAAACACACAATACGCCATAAGCTCTGCTTTCAATTTCTTACTATTTATTTTAACTGCTTGACTGATTGCTTCTTTTTAATTGTTCCGATATTAGATTTGAGGCAATGGCTATAGTTCGCTGGATTCTTATAATTCGCACACTTCCCGGCATTGGGTCCCAGCGTCTGCATTGGCTACGACATTCGGTTGTGGACGGCTTTCTGGAGTTCGGTGTATTGAAGCACGGAAGCGGAAATGTTAATGGTGTAAGTCCCTCGAGAAGATCAAGGCAGTTCCGGGGGAGGGTTTCCAATTTCTGGTAATGATTTCGCGCCTTGCAATGCGTGCAATTGCAATAGGGTCCGCAGGTGCACACCTGTCCATCCTTCATGAACCGGCACTCATCGTTCCTGGGGTAGCGCTGGTCTGCTCTTGGGCCCCAAGGAGCAGGAAGACGAAACATCGAGATAGTATGCATTTCCTTGAAATACATTTTTGTGTCTAAAAATTTTGATAAAATTGTATTGTCTAATAAGGAATGTAGTTTTCAATGTGCTCTAGATTTGTTGAAGATTCGGATTTCATAATTCAATATATATCCTTGGAAATTTACTCTCCAAATCATTAACCAATTTAAATATTTGGTTTGGACCACAACCCAAACTTAAGCCATACTTAAAAGTGCTAAGCCAAACAGACAGACTAAGTGCCGAATATGTTTATTTTCCCCCGAAAACCCAGAGACTCCGACATGTCATAAACATGAGACTGGGCCGTTTTTAAGCCCGGCCATAAACCAGGCACAAAAGCCAAATCACAAAGCACACGTTGAATAATTTCGATCATTAAACTTATTCCACTTAAAATCCATTCAGGATTTGCGGGGCACAACTTTAAGGGCGACGGCAGCGGCAGCGGCATCGGAGATAAATGCCCCAACAACCCGAACGTTAACCCTCGACAATCAGCCAGGCGGGCCACCAGAGTAGACCCCCGGGCGGCGGTAAAGTTGGCAAAACTAACGTTGGCCAACAGCAACAACGATGGCAATAAAAATCAGCAACAACCAGAGCCGGTGAAATAAACGCTCAAGTGCTGAAAATTGTCAGGCTCTCGGGTCGAGGACAGGTAACACGGCGAGATGGCTTTCTCCTGAACGCTTTTTAATACACTCTCAAGCCCACGCATGAGTGATGGTCATTTGGTCTTTATTTAGTAGTTATTAGTTAGTATCCTTAATTATAGAAAAAAGTTTTTATTTTAACAGAAAATACATATTTCCGCCCCATTGTAATTTTCTGCTATTTAAGCAACTAAAATTCCCAGGTACGAATTCAGCAAAAAACTGTTTACAAAAATATATACCAAGTTGGGATTAAATGTCTCAGTAAAATAAATTCTTATGAGAATTTTGGTCTGAAAATATACACCGAAAGAATTGTGAAGGTGAATTTATTTAATAATGATTTAAATTAATACTATTTTATAATAAAGATTTAATTAACTTAAAGATTAAATTAAGATATTCTCAGCAATCATTTATATAATATATTTGTAACCAAAATTAATGCAGTATTTTCTTTACTAAGGCAGTAGAACAAACATTATAGAATCAGCAATAACTATAAAATAAATGCAAACAAATACAATTAAGCAAGAAGGATTAATATATAATATGATATAATCTATATAATCTATATTCAAAGTCCGAACCCACTGTAGATTTGCATAAAAATATTTATGCTTAAATTTATGATAAACTTAAATTGAACATGGCGAAAGTCACAAAAACTGTTGACAATTGTTGTTGTGAAGCAAATGTTGCTGAGAACTTGTTGCCCAACACTTATTGGTGTTCGCAACACAAATTAAGATGATTAAGCTTAACATACTTAACTAGACTGCATTATTTTCTTATAACCCCCCTGTTTAATATCTGAAAATAGAAAGTTAAAAAACTTTCCTTTTTCACTTTCCTTTTATCTATAAAATAGCTTCATTTTTGCCATCACTGTTTTGCATCGCCCAGAGAAAAGATGGCGCACATAACAGCGGTGTCCCTGATTGTGGCTTGTAAATTTATAGTTTCACCAAGAAAATCGCGCTGGCAAACTTTTTACTTTTACTAGGTCTCCCAGCCAAGGCACACACGCACAACCACCCACGCCCACCCACACACTCGCAATTACATTTAACCCATGCCAGCGTCCTCGCACTTAACCCACTCGCAGCAAGTTGCTCCTGGGCGGCAACATCCAGATTCCAGAATCCACAATCCCAGTCAGCCAGTTGGCGACATCTAATTGCTTTTGTTTTCGGGCCAGACTGGCAACGCCACTACAAGTGGCTTACAAGCGGGTACAGTTGTGTCGGAAAGGATACACTCATCCTCGTGCTCATCCCTGTCCTTATCCTCGCGGAAGCCCTTTCGTTAAGGTAATTTTCCGCTATAATTTCTATGACTCTTTCGGTTGTTGTGCGTGTGTGGCTCTGTGTGTGCTTCAGGGTGTGCGAAAGAAATCGTAGAAAGTTTTTTCCGAGCTTGGAGGTTTGGAATTAAAAGAGCCGTTAAAGTTGATTGTTAGTGGGGAGGTTAAGCTATGATTATTGTGTTCTACAGGATGGTATGAAATTCTTATTCTTCTAAGGATATAAGAACCTAAAGCTAAAGTGAAATTTAGGAAAATATATTTATAGAAAGAGTAAGGCTTTTAATAAGCAATTATTATAAGAATAGAGAACCAAAATCGTATAAATAAATAAACTAATTAAGGTATGCTTACTACAGAAGTACTATTCCAACTAGAGAATAATAAAATGTATGTTAATTAGTTAAATATTTTGTTGAATGCCAATTATTATAATTAAAATAATAAAATAATAAAATAATAATAATAAACAGCTGTAGAAAGAGTAATTAAGTGTATGCTAATTAGTTAAATATAAATACATAAAAACCTAAAATACAAATTCATATCATAAAATCCTTCAATATTTTCTAATACTTCACCAATCCCAATTAGTTCCCCCAGCATGATTGTACGAAATTCTTATTCTTTTAAGGAAATAAGAACCTATAGCTAAAGTCAAGTTTAGGAAAATATATTTATAGAAGGAGTAAGGTTTTTAATAACTAATTATTATAGAAATAGAGAACCAAATCTTATAAATAAATAAACTAATTAAGATATGCTTACTACAGGAGTACTAGAGAAAGAGTAATAAAATGTATGTTAATTAGTTAAATATTTTTTTGAATCCCAATTATTATAATTAAAATAATAAAATCTAAAATACAAATTCGTATCATAAATTCCTTCAATATTTTCTAATACTTCACCAACTAGTTCCCCCAGCATCAATTATTATAAGAATAGAGAACCAAATTCTTATAAATAAATTAACTAATTAAGATATACTTACTACAGGCGTAATATTCCAATTATGGAAAGAATAATAAATTGTGTGCTAATTAGTTAAATATATTGTTTAATCCCAATTATTATAATTGAAATAATAAAATCATAAATATCTAAAATACAAATTCATATCATAAATTCCTTGAATATTTTCTAATACTTCCGTAACCCCAATTAGTTCCCCCAGCATCCTTTCCTTTTGTGAAATAAAGTTTCAACACACCCCCCTACCTTATGGGAAACTTCGGCGCTGAAAGACGAACATTTATTTAAAGCCTTATAATTTGGCCTGACACCTCGAATTCTCTGATAACTTGCCAAGACATTCGTTGACTTTTGTGGCTGAAATCAAAAACGCAGGCGAAACAAAGCTGCAGCTGCAGCAAAACTTTATGCAAATGCTACGGGAATTTCGCGCACCGAAAATGGTGATGAGTGGGGCCAGGTCCTGGCTGGGTCCTGCCGGAGCCAAAAAACAAGGACCCACCAGTACGGTTCGTTCGCATTCGGCTTGCTCGCTTAATTAAAATGCGCAGGCAGTGCGAGCGCTTCATTTGGCGCGCTTAATCGCCTGCCGCAGGATTCGCATCGGCTGGAAGGAGACCGAGGAGCTGTGCTAGTGGTTCCGGGAAATCTTTGCCGGCTCTTACTGTTGTTGCCTTTGCATGTAAAGTGTCAAGTTTTTCATTATAATTTGCATATTTTTCGCCAACTTTTCGCCGCGCCGCCCCACGCCCTGTTCGGCCCGAGCAAATGACAACAATAAGCATTATGGCATGAGCCCTCGGAAAATCCAGCTCGGCCAGGACCTAGGCAACATGCTAGCTAGATACACACAGCGTGTATCTCTTAAGCTATTTTCAAGTTTAATTCCTTGACTCCCCGCCCCGCACCCCTGGGTCCCCGCCGTGTTTGCCCAAAAACTCCAAAGATGTTGCCGAGCCGCGGCGCATAATCACGCAAAATCTGAAAACGTGTCTGGTATAATAATGAGCACTGATTATAACTTGAAATTGTGTGTGAAAGTACAGTTGTGTGCGCAAGTTATGCTACGTGGTGTTTCCTGTGCAAAAAAAAAAATCAAAGTGTAAAACAGTCAGTAAGTTTGTCCAACTTTTGGGAGCTCCATGAATGCCATTCAAGGCGAAACAATAGATGGGCTCCAGGGAAATAATAGGTTCTGTCTGAGTTACAGCAAAAATAAAAACAAACAATATATATTTTTATAAATATTTAGAATGTAATTAAATATATATTCAATATTAATTAATTTAAGTATACAAAATATAGAATAAATAAAAGGTTTCCAGCTTTATTCTCCGTGTAAAAATCAAATATCCCGCCTCAAGTCAAACTTTTTGATTGCTTCAATGGGTTTTTAAAGGTAAAGATTTCATATAAAATTCAATAAACCAAATCCTTGATCGAATTTCATAATATTACCCTCAAAAGACATGTAATTTTATTTCCCACTGTTTGCCGTGCAAGGCTGCCACCTCTCCCACCTAGAGTTTGATGTGTATTTAAACTTAAATGATGTCTTCTTAATCAACTGCCGGAGCTGAGGGGATGAGGTAAGGAGTAGTGGTCTATAGGAAAAGAGAAAGCTAGAAGGAAGTTCCTTGCAACTCTCGTCCTTCTTGCAACCCATACACACTCCCCCTTCCAGCCTTTTTTTTTTTGTTACTTGCCCCAAGGCATCGCTGTTATGTCGTATTGTGCCAACATGTCCTGCCAGCTTCACTGCACGAGTACGTGTCGGTGGGCGGTGGGCGGCAAGAGCCTGCAGGATATTATATAATGTGTAGTAATTTGAATTTCAAGTGTGTGGCATCGAACGAAGCTTATAAGCCGCAGACAGTAGACAAAGGGACGATATTTCCTGTTTGTCCTTTCAACTCAAAACATCAAAAATGTCCCTGTCACCGGGGGTTGGCCGGATTAATACGATTTTCTTTTATGGATTTATGATGATTATGCTGCCGTTATTAGTTTGGAAGCGTGACAGTTTGCTCGTTGCTTAGCCATTTTAAAGTAATCCATTGATGTACGAGGGTCCTGGTCCCAGGGTCCTAGACGTAGACTGTTCAAACCCCAAAGCCCCTACTAAATCACAAAAATTGCATGAAACGCGCCCCATTAGCCCGACTTATTTATGGCCACGCGGCTTTCAATGACAATTCAATATATTTTCGATCCTGCAGTTCCCCCCACAACGAGACAGTTGAGAAAAAAGCGAAATCAAACAACATTTTTGTTTCCTGGTCGTCGGTCATTTTTGGTTGGCTGACTCCTCCTCGGTCGGTTGGGGCCATATTTTGGCCTGGCCAGAACCAGAAACAAAACTCCGCAATCGCCGCGCACAATAAACCATTACAGGCGATTAATTTCATTATCCGCGGCGAGTGAAATCAAAAACAGCAACAGATTTATGCGTGCGACCGCAGAATCTCCATTGAAAGCGAATGCAATTGTCCAGTCTTTTCGAGTGTTATTTTTTTGCTATATATATTTTTTTTGTTTATATCATAGGGGAGGCTTTTTTTATGCGTTGTCCGCTTGAGGTTATGAAATGGCATTTTAGCCGGAAATAAATGGATTGCTTGATAAAACTTATGATGATTTGGTTATTGTGGTTTTTGGGGAAGCGCTTCGCAGATCCTTTGTGTCCACTGATTTTGAGAGTGTAAATGTTCTTAAATGAGCATACCGGATAAAAGTTATGAAAAGGTAAACAAATTGGTCTTAGATGGGTCATTTTATTCTTGCCCAAAACCATAAAAAACAGAGTTATTCAATTTCTGGTGAACATTAAATGCCACGCTTTGTTGTCCTTAAAGATAGGTAAAGATTTATGACAAAGATATGCTAATAATTTGGATGTATTAATATATTTTAGACTATTTATTTTTTTTATAGTTCCCTGTTGGACATATAATGAATAATTATATTCATACCAATAATTAAGGTTTTAAAGTGTAAAGAAAATATAAAATAATATAATTACGTTTCTGGTAGATTAATAAAATCTTAAAATAGCTCTAAAAACATGAGCAAAAAAAGTATATAACAATATTCTACTTGATTCTCATATATCCTCAAATACTCTACCAATTTCTGTATCCCTAAAAACCCTTTAAAGAGCATTAAAAAGTTGCAAAACCTGCTGTAAAGTTTCCCCTCTTGATTTCGCGTTGTTTTTCTCTTCCACTCCCAAGGGTGCATTTAATTCTAATTGTTTCATTTGTTTGTTTTTTTTTCGCTGTGCGTCTGGGCTGTTACTTCCTTTTGTGGTAAAAAATAATAATGTTGAAATAAAAATGAAGTATATAAATAGAAGATTCAATTCATTAACCAAACATCGCCAGATGGAACGCACACACACTCGCTCGCTCGCATACTAACAAACATAGTGGATTTCCTGCTCGCCCGCCATCGCCTTGGCTCCATTTCCGTTTCCGCTGCGAGTGTGCTGCTTCCCTTGGATACATTTTGACTTATTTCTATTTGTATTTGCCACGCTTTATTTTCGTGGTCGATGGCCGCCACAGGAGACATGAAAGGAGATTCCTCGCGCGCAGCTCCTTCGCTCCTGCAGCTCTCTGTAGCTGCAGAATGTATCTGTATCTGTTTGTGTGCGGATCGCTGGGGGTCATGTTTAGCTTTTTCACCCCTTTTGAATTGCTTGGCTCTGGCAGCCGACCCTTGAGGGGCTTTCGGGGGTTGAGATTGGGGCCCAGGGTGGGGGCCAGGGCGGGAGTTGGTCTCTATGGCGTTGCTGCTGATGCTGTTGCCGCCTGTTTGTTTGTGTCTCATTGAGCGTAGATGCGAAAAACTGCACGGAAATAAAATGAAAAGTATTTTATTTATTGATTTGAGTTGGATGGAGGGAATATTTGTAATAAACTAATAATAATTTGGGAGGTTAGTTCAATTTTTTTATGTTTTCTTTTTAATAAAAAAAATGTTTTTCTTTGGTATAAAGATACTTTTGAGTTTAAAAAATTGCAAATTATATTTCTCATAACTTAAGCTTTAAAATATAATTTAATTTAATTACCTGTAAAAAATGAACAAATCTTAAAAAAACAAATCAAACAAAAACAAAAAACAAATCTTAAAAGAGCACAAATTTCCAAGATATCGCACTTAAAATAATTTCAAAAATGTATTATAATATATTGACATATTTTTTATGAAACAACGTATACGGTAATAAATAAATACAATTTATTTTAATGATATATATATATATATATATAAACCGATGGTTTTTAATTTTAAAAACCATTTTAAATTAATAATACAAATTAGTTTCTAGTCTCGCTTTGAAAAATTAAATAATGTGTACATTATTCAATTATATACATATTTTATATCAAAATTTGTCAAAAGATTGAGCATTTTCAGGAAATCTTATTAGAAATAAATAAACCAAGAACGGAAAATAACTTTGGGAAGCCTAAAGCTATATACCCTTGCAGTTTACATTTGAATTATATGACCGAATCGATTCCAATTAAGCTTAAAATATTCTTATTCTTTAAATAAATATTTATCAATCGATTTATATGTACATTTGTTAGACAAATTAATGTTATAAAAATTTATACAAAAAAACATTAATTTAAATTCGGAAACCTTTCGGAAAATCTAACATAAGCCTTTTATTTGGTTAATAAATTTGCATACCAAATTTAAAATTTTAAAAATATACATTTCATTTAACTTTTAAAAATTTTGTATCGATTTAATCCCTTATGAAATATTAGAAAAACAATGTTCTACCTCATATCACTAGATCGACTAGGCTGTTGATGCTGCCAAAGAATATATGTGACTTCTTTTACTTCTTTGAAAGCTTTTGATTAAAAATAACATATAATATATTGCAAGGGTATAAGAAAGAACCGACACTTGAAAACAATTCTTTTAATCAACTGAAGAGCTCTCAGAAAGCGCAAGTATTTGCTTTATATTTCCCTCAGTGTACGGAGAGTCTTACAAATACGCAGAAATAAAGAGATAGAGTGAAAGAGAGCGTGGGAGGACTGAAAAACGTTTTCGGACGGATTTATTTGCTTAAACTCAGAGTAAAAAGCTCGCTTTGGCTGCGTGGCACGCGGTAACTGTAATTGTCATTATGCCCCCGGGCGAGTCAGCCCAGTTACTTGCTAACCCCTAACCCCACCACCCCACTACCCCTTTCCCACGCTATTTTTTGATCCCCTCACCCAACCCCTTCTGGCCGTCTGGGCTGCCTTTGGAATGTTTGTCTTTGGCTTGGCAGCAAAGTGAAGGCGACTTGAATCATTCTTACCCCCCCCTCGGAGCCCGGAACCACCGCCACCGTCAAGCGCTTTTCATATTTAGACGTGCTACTTATTTTCCACACCCCCTTTCCCTTCCCCTCCACACACACACACACACATACATCTCCGTTCGTCTTGGCCATAATAATCATTTAGAGGAAGTTCGCCTGAGTTGCTTGGCACACTCAACAAAGTATCTATCAATATTTGCATTTAGAAGTTCTTTGCCTTCTGGCGTATTTGTTGAGTTATTAACTGGAATTAGGGAAATTGAAATGCGTTTTCCGCATAAGAGCGTGAAATTAAGGTTTTCCGCCCGCCGCTCGTCGAATGGCCAACTTGGGCACTGTTTTTGGCCTTAACTTTTCTAATTATGCGACACGATAATTAACTCAATTTTGTGTCCAGCAAGGACTACAATACAACAGGAACAAAAGCTGTCTTCCTTCTCCTGTGTGAGAGAGTGAGTGTATCATCTCTCAACGCGATGTGCAATGGCCATGGCCCGAAAGTCAGTTGGCAGAACGCCGAAAAGGCCAAGAAGAAGGGGCAGCCAAATGCCATAAAAACCGCCGACCGACTGATGCTGAAGTTTCCAAATTGCTGCCGATGGGTGGAGATGGTCTGGGGGTGGAAGAACTAGACTTTTTTGCCAGGAAATTCAATGGCGAAATGGTCCAATATCGTGGCCAATGTCAATTTGCTTTCTTGCTTTATTTCATTAGGTGGAAATGTAGTTATTTACTTGCCCGAAAGGAGTATGTCCTTGCTTAAAGACTTAAATACTTGTAAATGAAGTATATAAGTCTTATAGCTTTATTCCCGCACTTAAAGATCTAACTTAACCTTGCAATAAGCCATGTAGCTCATTAGCAATAACAAGACCCAAACGGAATGACACTCTCTGGGGTTAACCACAAGTGCCTGGCCTGGCCCCTGAAAAGACTCCCAAATGTGTGATTGTCTTGGGGGTCGCCGAACCCCAGCACTACCCCCAAAAGGAACTTCTTCAGGGAACCCAGCCAAATCTTAAATTAGCCAAGTCACGGCGCCAGCTGAAGCTATTAAAAATTGTGAAATAATTTCCAAGCACGCTCCAATGGAGCAACTGGGATTGTCGCAAAGTGTGCCTGCAATTACTTTGATGGCGACTGTGACACTGATGATTATGATGATGACGCGCACGACTCGCGGGGCATGCAAATAATACGCAGGAATCCTCAATCCTGAATCCTGAATCCGGAATCCTCGACTGCCACAATGGGAAGCGAAAGTCAGCAGATCAGAATCAACCCTCTGGAGGTTGGAGGTTGGTCCTCGCAGGAGGGGGGCACACGCCGCCCATGTCGAGCCTTTAATCAGGGCGCATTATCAGCATGGCTATGATATATAGCTATTTGTTTGATGACTCCGGGTGTGTTTGAGCACATCTGGCGCGATACCAGGTGGAAGGGAACTCCTTGGGAGGCAGCCAACTGCCAATGAACTGGGCGAGTCCTCGATGACAGACTTGAGAAGTGCTCTCGGTGGTGCTAAATGGTGCCAAGGGTTAGAGCTTTGCCTAACTGGCAATTATCATTAAAGATTTTTGGAGTTATTTCAAGACACTTGATACTTTGTATACCCTTTCAGAGTATTATAATTTTAGTAAAAGGTTTCTAACGCAGGTAAGGACACATTTCCGACCCTATAAATTATTTATAATCTTAGTTAGAATCAGCAGAAGAGTCGATCTAGCCATGTCCGGTACGGGCCGGATCGGAAGACTATATCATATAGCTGCCATAAAAACAATCGGAAATTAAGAGAAAATAAATGTAATTTCCATGCTTTTCCACATTTGACATACTTTATCATTATTTGTTTTATCATTTACTTATTTATTATTTCTCAATTATTATACTATTTATATAATTTTTTTATTTAACCCAATTAGAAAAATTAGATACAAGCTAGCAACTACCCATCAGATACAAATAGTTTCCTTCTCATCTTTCGCCAACAAGCATCGCGAAACATCGCTAAACATCGCAAAACATCGCAAAACGTCACAAAACATTGCAAAACATCGCCGCTCTCCGCAATCGCGGAGCGAACTCTCCCACTCCCTCTCCCTCACAGTTTCTCTAACTAGGCCTGTAAAAGTATCGATACTTCAAAGCATCGATGTTTTCGATACTGATATTTAAAAAATCGTTATATCTTGATATATCGTTATCGTCGCACTGAAAACAAATAAGTAAATAAACCTAGCCAATAATGATTTTTTATATACATATATTTTTTTTACTTTGAATGTTGATCACGATACAGGAAACAGTTTATAACAGTTAGCAATTCTATAACGTGTCTGATATCTTGTTAATTAATAGTAACTTGTCCACAATGTTTGGTGCAGTAAAACACTTCTTCTTTAATTACCAAATTTTTGACGTGTCATTTGACATCTTGAAAATTTTTTATTTATATTTCCTTGGCATGGTTAACAATTTATATTTATTATAGAAGCAATGAATTCAATTATTCAATATTTTTGAACTTTTCTTCTTCGTTAAGCTTATTGGTACTAAGTGGGGACAACGATATATCGATATTCAAAATATTACATCGATATAGCCATCGCTACTAGTATCGATCTTTTTGCACCTCTAGCTCCAAAGACGTCGGGCGAGACGGAGGAAAAACGAAAACTTAAAGAAACGAAAAGATCTCTATGCGAGAGATCACCGCGGCGGTCAAAGGTGAAATAAATGGAAAACTAAAGCGAAAAGCCAGTGGCAGGTGCCAAGAGTGCGGGAAAACGGCGAGCCCCACAGTGAAAATTGTAAGTGAAGTGGGGCAGCCGTGCCGGTGTCGTGTTTTTGTTTTTTCAATCCTTAATAGCCAAGATCAGTGCGTTATTTGTTGGCTAATTCATTTTGTTCTTTTTTTTTATGTGCAAGTGCAACAAGTGTGAAGAAATTGTGTGTATAAAATGTGTGCAATACCTTTGCAAATGTAGAAGGTTTTTTTTTCTTTTTCTTCGGATCTACAGCAATGCGCAATGCGGGTGGGTGAGTGAAACAACACTATTTTCTTATTTTCTTTGTCCTCGAACTTCACTTTTCTCGCGCGCGAGTTTCTTTCCTTTCTCTCTTTGTTTTGCTCTCGCGGTGAAGAGTGGAACCTAAGAGCGAGAGAGCCACTAAATAGATACGATCAACTCTTGTGGTTCTGAATTTTGACACTTGGAGAGTTGCAAGCCCGCGTTTGTTTACCTTTTTATTTCTTGGCCATTTGTAGATATGTGAATTTAAAAAAAGTACTACGGACTAGCGAAACTTAACGAAGTTCTACTTTTACAAATATCTAATTCAAACCTTATTTGACTATATATATTATTAATAGTATTATTATATATTAAACTTTAACAAACGATATTATTTATGATTTTAAAATAATTGTTTTAAATTTAATCAACATCTAATTACTTATTTCTTTTTAAGAATGGTATACAAACTTTGGCGTGCCGAAGTTAGCTTCTCTTCTTGTTTAATTAATAACAAATTTCTGAAGAAAAATTTTTTGAAAAGCCAGCTTTGGGAGACTTTTTCCTTGAGCTAAAAGAGACTCTCGTGACAAGCAAAGTTGATTTATGGTTTGGGCTCAAAGGGTTTTTCTGTAGTAAAATTAAATTACTTAATTAAATGTACAAATTATTGGGGAGATGATTCAGAAATCACTTGTATTATACAAAATACTGAATAGATTCTGTTTCACAAAACAACATTGTAAAAACGAATTTTAATAGAATTCTTAACTTAAAAAGTATCATTTAAGACACCTTTAAAAGGTTTAAACCCTTAAACACCTCTACAGTACTGGTTATACCTTCTGTACAAATTTCTTTAAGGAATTAAAAACATTTAAGAAGTATTGGTAAACTCAAAAGAAATAATGTAAAAGAAAGTTATAGTAAGCCAGCTTGAAGAAAATAGGAAATGTAAATATTGCTAAAGATAAGAATTCTTTTGGTGTGTTTTCTTCACATCATAAAGCTATCGAATATTTAACGAGCTTTGTGAAAATTCGACGGGGGTGCCTTGGATATATCCTCGATAATTATTTGCGCCAAACTTTAAGACACTTTAAGGCGCGCTCGCTGGCAAAGCCTCAAAAATATCGAAGCACAAAGGAAAAATCTGCTTTTCTCACACCGGGCGAGGGGGAAACCCCCGAAGAAGCTGTCAGGCGTTGAATGTAAATGCCAGGCAGCCAGGAGATAAGCCGACGCCAAGCCAAGCCAAGCCAGGAGCCGGAGACGGAGCCGGAGCCAAAGGCCCGACAAACAAGCCGGAGAAGTGTCCTTCTCATCGCTCGCTCATTGTCCTTGCGCGCGACTAAAATTAAAAAGAAGGAAGAAAAAAGTGATAAGGAATCGGCGCTGGCAACTTGACACAATGAACTTAATATTAATATGAAGTAAATAAAGGCAGCGCCGCCAAGTGTTGGCCTGAAGTGCGGTGGTGAAGTGAACTCGCAGGAGTCGAGTGTATTATGGAGTGCCGCCTGTGCGGCTTGGCCTGTGTATGTGTTGAAAAGATTTACGAGCCCGAAATTCGAACAAAACTTTAAGAGAGTGAGCCATAAATTAGCCGGGGAGGACCGAACCCGGAATAATACAGAACCCCGAGCTCGGAGCACCGGAAGCCCCGACCTCGGAGTCTAGTATTTTGACAGGACCCAGCCACGCCCTCTCCATCCTCTGCGGCAACTCAACCCCTTCTTCAACGTTATCCCCTTATCCTTTATGGTTATTGTGTGCAATTCGTGGTGGCTTCACCTTTTTATTTTTTATTTTTTGTATTCCAGACTGGCCTGGGGTAGCACCGTCGCTTATTGTTATTGATGTTGTTATCAGTCGCAATTATTTTTTTGATTTACACAATTCGACGGAGACCGCTCTTTGCTTTTTCGGTGACAATTTTCTCGCCTCGTTTTGCGGTTGGTGAAAAGGCATCGTTTCCCGAAACGGAGGCTGGGAAAATCGACGGTAGCCCGGCTCATTTGGACCCGGCTTAGTGTGGGCGATGAGGAGGTGAGGCGGTGAGGTCCTGGGCTCGTGGTCCCTTTTCCCCTGGGGTTTCTTCCCTCACTCTCTGCATTATTGACAGTTGTTGTGGAATAATCAGATTTAAAACGTTAAATGTCGTCGCTACTTGGGCGGTTTCCCAGTTTTCCCAGTTTTCCCTGTTTCCCAGCCTCCCTCCAACTACCATTTCCATGCCCTGCCATATTTTGCCCGCCATTGTCTTCGGCTTTTATCTTTTATTTTCTGTTTGGCTTATTTTTGGAACATTTGCCAGCACAGAGATTGGCTTTGAATTTAAGTAGCAATTTCCTGTTTTGTTTCTGTCCCCGTTGTTCATGTCATGTAATGAATGTGGAAATATGTTGGGAGTTGTGGCCCTGGCACTGGGACTTCGTTGAAGGTGCGCGGGATGTAATGTTCTTTTGAAAGGATTTTACCCAGCACAGGTCCTTCAGCGATAATTTGGGATTATATGCAGGTGACGAGGTAATAAAATCTTGTCATGCCATTTTTATTGCGTACAAATGAGAGAATGCGAGTGTTTTTATATTTTGAAAATATATGTGGCTTACAACAATTTTAAGTACTTAAAAAACAAATTATAAATTTATTTTAATAGTATTAAAATGCATATGGCTTTTGATCTTTATCCAATTTTGTGGAATTGGAAAGATATGACATGCATTATAGTATAAATAATCTATCCCTTTTGTGATTTATACAAATTGTAATTAATCAAGAAAATCTATTAATTTTTTATTTCATAAATTTAATTGTGACAAATGCACCTTTATTATAATTTTATTCCAACGAAACATTTATCAGATATCTTACAGATAAAAGCGTTAGCAATTAATAATATTTAGTGCAATGGTACTTATACATTAATTCGTTGGAAATTTTTATACAGATTAAATGTTATTAAATTCCAGTTCTAATTGGTTTTTTATGTATCCGAACGCACTTATATTAATTGTTAGTAGACAAGTGCAGCATGAATACTCATTTATTCTTACAAAAACTTGGAAATATTTTATTTCTTTTAATAATCACTTGAAAAATAAAAGAAAAACTATTAAAATATATGTGATAATGTACCATAAAACCGTAACTAAGACTAGAAACTGACCGAAAACTTAGAATATTATATTTTAAACCTGAAGAAAACATGTTGCTCTTAAGGTGAATTTATAAATTTGTACTTTTGTTTTGATAGATCTTTTAATATTAATATGCCTTCTATACTGCATTCGTAATATCAACTTGTTTCAGTTGATTTTCACACCATAAACCCCTTACATCACACAGAACTTCGCAAAATGATTATTAAATGTTTATGCAGCTCCGGTCCGCAGGCATTTTGGCGATAATGAAGCCGTGTAACATGACCAAAAACAGACTTGAACTACATAATGAAGCGTACGGAATGTAATCCCCGGCAGTAACGCACTCGAACCTAATTACACTACCAGGACCTACATACTAGTCAAATTTCGGGCAATCCCAGCCGGCAGGCAGCATAAGCCAACGTAAGGTGTTGTCTTATTTCACGTAAGCCGCTTAACGTTTCTCATCTATATGGCAGGATCTTTGGATTCCCGTTTCCCCTCCCCTCCCCTCTCCCCAACCCATAAGTCCCCATTACGTAATGCATTCGAAGTTATTTGCCGATGGGTGCTGGATGGGGGGATGTCTTCACTTTCGTGGGGAATCCGAGACAGCCGCCACCCCCAGAGCTCCCCTGCATAATCAAATTCAATTGCTCATTCAAAACATTAAACTGTTTATTTTTGGATGGAGGCCCTGGGAGGCGCAAGGATGTAAGGAGGCAAGGAGGCAAGGAGGCAAGGAGACAGGGGGTCGTTGGGGCGGCGGCTCAAGTGGCAAGGCACTTCATCATGCCGCCTAATCATTTGACCCACTTGAGAGTTGTGCAAATACTTTTTACGTTGGCGCAAACGTCCTATCCTGCTCCGGCTCTCCCACTCGCACACACGACGACACACAGGACACATGAGCTGGTCTAATCCTTTCAAATGTCGGAGTCGCAGTTGGAGACACAGAGCCAGGGCGAGAGACGGGGCTGAGGGCGTTGAAAGGGACAGGGGCAAGACAGGAGACGGCGATGGCGACGGAGTCTCTGGCAATTTTGCATGCATGCAGCAATCATTTGGTCACACTAAGAGAAAGGCTTTCGATAAGTAATTCGGAATCGATAACAAACGATTAAGAAATTGTATATTGTTGGGGAATGTACTAATTGATCAATTATGCCCTAATCAATTTATATATAATAAACATTTCTTATACTTTTGATTCGAGAAAAAAAGGTTGTGTAAGGTTATATATATATGTTTTGCATGCATACAATAATCGTTTGGTCACTCTTAAGAGGAAGGTCTCTTTAAGGATATTAATAATCGATAACAAACGATAAATATTGTATTGTTAAAGAATGCAATATTTATAGAATTAAGAAATGTGTCTATATTTCCATATTTCCTTCTGTTCTTTGGAAAAATCCAATTATTTTGCTTTACTATTTTTATAAATATAAGGAAAATAAAATAAACAAGTTCAAATTAGTTCAAAAAAATTAATTTTACAAGTCCAAATATGTAATTACTTCTTTCAAGATACACTTTCTTTTGATATTGGGTACAAATTGGGTCGCCACAGTAGGTTTTCCTCCAGTGCAGAGGGAAAATCGGGAAAGGGTGGTGCACAAGTGAAGACAAGGAATTTGGAAAATCTCAGCTCAGTGTCAGGTTGCACGTTGAAAATTTGTCGTCATCGTGTCTCGCACACAAAAATGGCGTTAAGCATAGAATTTTGCTAGGACAAGGTGAAGGGAGTAAGGTGGGGCAACCGGAATGGCAATGAATGGTTCCGGGGGGAGGACTACTACTTCTACTTCTACGGGCTACGGACTACGGACTAAAGACTACGGACTACGGACCCGGGCCAAAGACAAACACATCACAGAAAAGAGAGGAGCTGAGGCAAGACGATGGAAAGAGAAGAAGATACTTGGCTGCGGCTCAAGGATAAGGCAAGAAATAATAAATTATATTTTCCGTGATTTGTGTTCGCTGCCTTGAAGCATTCTCTTTCTCCGTCCCATTTCTCAATCTCTCTCTGGCTGTCTCTGAACTGCTCTCCTTTTCTGCTCTGTGAAATTATTTTGCGAAATTTACTTTTGCCCTGAAAAACCGAAAAACAACAATAGAAATTATTCAAGTACAAGTACTTTGAGGTTGAACCCGCCTTGAGTTTTGGTTTCTGAATGAAATGCCATTTAAGTGAACGGGAAGGCCAAAGAGAACCGTTCGCTCACTGGAAAACCCAATGCGCAGAGAGCGGGAAAAGCGTGGAAAACCCAAAGAGCAGCGATTCTCTTAGGCCTGGCCAGGGTTGTCAGCTGCATGATTTTCAATTAAACCTTTGATAAATGTTTTCTGAGGTATGCAGCTCAAGTATCTGCGTTTTCCGGGGGGTGCAGTCGCTACCCTTCTTCATAGGCGTGTGTGCTGCAATAGTTCCCATATTTCCACATGACTTGCCACTTTCGAGGCCTTATTAGTTGCGCTTTTAAGAACGTTTAAAAGGCGATGATCCCAGCCCCGGAGGGGGTCATAGAGTTCACTCGTAGATAAACATATATATGGTAGAGAGTCGTCTTGGATAAACATAAATGTGAAACTGGACGCGTGGCAAATTTAATTTCAAATCGAAGTTTTTAGCTCCGTCACCGGGGTTTGGTGTCTTAACTGCAAGTCATTGTCAAAGCGAAACGTAAACCAAATTGCATTTTCTGCGGAAATTTGTACGGGTTGTGAGAGCTTTTCATTGGGGGGTATCTCCCGAGCGGAAGGGTATGCTGCATTTATGCAAAAGGTAGAGGGGGGACATTTTATTGAACGTTAATTTTAATGTTTAAAAAAATGTAGTTAAACCTTACTAAGCTACCTAAAATTATGCTATGTTTTTTACGCATAGAGTTGTCAAGCGGCTTAATTCCTACAAGCTAAACATAATAAGTATATTATCATAAAAGTACTACGATTTAGTTACTTTTTTAAAATCTGTTAGTATTTTTAGGGTTTTGTATTTTTCAGTAGTTATAAAATCCTATAATTCAGATTAATAGTGATAGCCAAATATGCTTTAATTTATTAATATTAAATGAACTAGCAGTAAAAAATACGCCAAACAAAGTATGCAAGTATTTTAAAAGAATCTTCATACCACGCTTTTTATAGGGGAGGCAACTTATTCTTAAATAAATCCGATTATACTTGTTGTAAACAAAAGATAAATAGTTATTAAATCTTAAATAAATTGCACAGAGATCAGAGATTTCAGATACTGCCAGAAGTATCGTATGATTTCTGGCAATGCAGCGCCAGGTATGCCATAGTCGAGACATTCTATTCACTGCATTTTTTATACCGCCGCTTGTGATTCTGGCATTGGGATTAGCACAGAGAAAAATCGTATATAAGTGGCAACAATTGTCAAGCAGATGCAGCAGCAGCAGGAGCAGGAGCAGCATCAACAGCAACAACCCCTGGAGTTGAACCCGAAAAATGAACCCGAAACCCCGTCGTACGCCATGGCTCTCCTCCTGGTCCTGTGGCAACCGCAACAATAGCAGCAACAACACCATTATGACAATGTGTGACTGCAATGGCAATGACATTTCTCCCTCACTCCCTCTCTTTCCCTCCATTTTCCCTGTCTCTGTCGCGCACATTGTCTTGCCTGGCTCATTTTTCACATATTTTTCGCAAAGTTGAAACTATTTTCGGAACGCACTGGGGTTGCTCTCGGCTCTGGCTCCTTTTATTATAGTTTTTGTTGCTGTCAGGCGACAGGCACTCGAAACCGTTAATTGGTTTTATTTTTAATGATGTTTAGGCGAGACGGTACTGTGGGATATAGTGGGATATAGTGGGATATAGTGGGATACAGTGGGATATAGCAGGGGACGAGCGAAAGCCGACCCACGCTCGCTCGCCTGCAATTATTTATGTAAATTCTGGGTGTTGCACTGACGTGATTTATGTCGCCTTTCTTTTCATCGGGCGGAGTTTGCTGTAAAAACAATTAAACAGCTAATTGACAGGGCTGCTTTAGATTTGGTACTATATTTATGGGCAGGAAGAGGAAGGAAGAAGTGGAAATAGGAGCCAGCAGCGGGTCAATTGATTTCGGTAGCTGTCTTCGTAATGGACCCTAGAGGAGTCTCTTCAAGTGAAGTGCCGCCGGAAGCGGGGGTTAAGTTAATATTTTAAATTGAAATTTATTTTTGGGAATTTAACCAACAAGAGATAGTGAAAAACGTTTGGGCAAGGTTTAGAAAATACTGGGTAACTGAAAACAGCATATTATTGTTAAGTTTTATTTAATGTCAGCCGAGAGATGATTGGAAAGGTTTAGAAAATAATGAAGAAGTAATGAAAAGTGGCACTACCTTTACGTTTTATTAAAAGTATCCTATGTATCCATTTTTATTTCATTTATATTTGTTTAAGTATTAAAAACCATATTAAAAGTATTTTATTCCTTTGATTAAACAAATTATTGTCTAATATGTATTTACTTATTTATTTAAATTTTACTTTTATTATTATTTCATATATTTATTTAATTATTTATTTATTTAATTTAATCTATACTATTTTCTTTGAGGCGTTCCATTGTTGGATTTTTTGTCAAAAATATATATTTTAAATTTTATTATTATTTATTATTATTATTTTTATGTTTTTGCCTCGTTCATCGTTTAAATTTAAATGTAATTTATTCTCTAGATGAAGTATTATGTATATACTTATTTATTTAAATTAGTCATTCTTTATTTAATATATTTAATTTCTTCCATAACATATATTTTTTCCTTTAAATTTAACAACATAGATTTTGCAATAGGTTTTCTAATTAAAATATATGCATTATATACTTTCAATTTCACTAAAGTCTTCTAATATACATTAATCGCTCTTTATTTTTCCAATTTTAATATTTAATATTTAATCTTTTATCTTTGAAGGAATTTTATTCCCTTGAATAAGTACAAAAATATTGAATATATATTTATTTATTTTTTTATATCGTATTTATTTATTTGATTATGTAATTTATTCCAAATCTTTTTATTAACAAGGACTTGGCAATAGGGTTTGAATATATACTTAAAACTTGACTTCGAAACAAAACTCTTTGAATATTTAATAATCGCTCATTATTTCCCCTATTTGTGTGCCCACAAAATGAGCCCCAAACTATTTTGTAGTCCTGAATAGTTGTCCTTCGCCCTGCGCAGAACCCTTTCACCTGCACTCGGTTTTGGCCCAACAGGTGTGTCCTTGTCGTAGGGCACAAAAACACCGGTCGCTCCGTCCTTCAGTCTGTCGGTCCCATCAGCCTGCGTCACTCCGTCACTCCGTCCAACTGTCACTCTGGCAGTGCGTCAGCTTTGAGCGATTCCGTGCACATTAACACCCCAGGCCAAGGCATAATTTATAAGCAAATGCAGTTAGATTTCCTCTGGAGGATCTCGGGAGCCGGCAATGGCGATGATGAGATTGAGATACTGGGCGAATCCCACAAATGCCGCCAAACAAAACCAAGCCGGTAGTGAGAGCTAAGAGACAGAGAGCCAGAGAGAGAGAGAGGAATTCTCTACGAGACACAGAGAGACAAAGAGCCACATGGCGCAACTCTCTGAATACTCTCCCTGTCTCCCGCTCTCTTTACTTCTCTCTGGCTGGAAATCGTATAACACTCGGGGTATAACACACGATGCTGAAATGTATCTCGCGGATATCCTCGCTGGGGACATCCGTTAGTTTGCGAGCGTTGGTCGTCAGCATCGGACGTGCGTCGTGGCATAAATCCAAATACAAATACTTTGTCAGAGGGAAATCGCTGCGTAAAATTCCTCGGAAAAATCCTGCAGGGGGGCGGCGGTAGTAGTAACTTTTTCGCGACAACAACTAGACAGAATAGCCGCGTATCGGGAAAGCGGAAATCACCCCATTAGCGGAACTCATTTAAAAGTTTGCGGAGTGTGCAGTGTGCCGAGTGCGCAGACATGTCAAATATGCACAATAAATACGCGACAACACAACAACTGGGCAAACATCATTAATTGCTCGGGCCGGTGAAGTGTGTGCCAAGTGTGTTCGATATAAATACGAGAAAAAAATAAATAAATATATACAAAATTAATTGCATTTCAAGCGTTCTTAAATACGCATCAATCGGCTGGATTTTTTGCGGTTTCATCCCGGCGAAACATAAACAACAAACGACCGAAAACACTCGAGTGGAGGTGTTGTGAGTGAGTGTGCGAGTGTGCGGCCAGCGTTTCGGTGGGTCGCGCTCGCTTGTTGTGCGCGCAATTTCCGGTTTCCGGTTCCGCCGGAGCAGCGTCCGTGTCCGGCCGACTAGGCGCAACATTAATTTGCCAACGCCAACTTTGGAGTTGGACAACAAAAATAAAAAGAGTAATCACAATTCATAGAAAACAAAACGAGGATTCCTCACAAGATAAATAAGACAGAAAAGTGCTAAATTTCCGTCTGAGTTAAAATTAACTGTTTTTTACTAATGAATTATTGAAAATAATTACAATAAATTCAAGCAAACAAATATTTTAAGCGAGAAATTCTGCCAAGTGTTTAATAATTAACAGGTTAGTGTAAATTATCTTTTAGAAAGCAAGATAATATGACTTAATTTAAGACCCTAAAGCAACTTAAAAGTCTGGTTTCCCTTGTGACCACTGAGATATACGTTCCATATTTATTTTTGGGGATTATATGCCGCGTTTAATTTCATGCCCAGCGCCCAAAACTATGCAGCAAGCATATTTCAGGCGTGGCAGGTTGTTGGCACAAGAAGCGAAATACGGCAAAAACAAAACGAAAACGAAATGGAAATGGAATGACAAAAGTAATGCGAATGTGTGTGCTGTGTGTTCGGGGTGTTGGATGGGTGCTTGTATGTGTGTGTGTAAGACAAGCAATAAAATGGCAAGCGAGCGCCAAGTTTTTGCGCGCCAAAAAGCATGCAACAACGCGAGTGGCAGCTATGTTTATGTGCCACATAAAACTAGCGCGGCCATGTCGCATTGTTGGCAGAACGGAACAAAGCAAAAGACGGTCAACACAGGAAGAAAATTGGATTTTTTTTTTTATATAAAATATATATTTTAGAATTGTTTTAAATAAAATTGAACAGTAAAGAACTTATGAAACATGGAGAGATAGTAATTTAGATAACTCAAAGGTTGTTTGACGTATTGTAATTTTGTTATTAGTTAAATAATATCCCAAAACAGTTAAGAATTTATGTTGAATAAAGAGCAATGTTTTTTTTTATGTAAATAGCTCATTATTTTATTGTAAAAATAGATCAAACAGTTTAAAATCTCATTTAAATAAATTTCCTTATTATTTCTTTTGAGTGACCGTTTATTTGTTTAGTTTGCATGATCACACTAGCACACACAGCTGATTTAAGCACTTTTACGGGCAATATCTGATAAAAACTATATAGCTTAAATTTACCAAATAAACCCTTTTGTTTTGCTGTGCAAAAAAAAAGAACAAAACAGACCCGAAATCCACGTTGTCGGCCAGTTTTATTTTATGAACTTTTATTGTGGTATTTGCCTTTACACTGGCCCAGCTTTTTGCAGTACTCCGTTCTCCACGGCTTTAGTAAACAATAATCATAATAATCGTAATCACAGAGCAGAAGGCAGCAAGTACAGAGCAGGGAGCAGGGATCAAGGAGCGGGGGAGCGGAGGGCAGCAGCGAGCGGAAAGCAGAAAGCATGGCAAACAATGAGAGTCGGAGAGTCGCTGGCCTTTTTGTGCTGCCTGTTTTTAGGCGCCGCTTCGCACGTGTTTGTTCGCACCTAGTCAGGCACACGCACACACACAGGGACACGGACACGCGAGCACAATTGCATTTACACACACACACACACACACACACGTACGGCTGGAGGAGAAGGTCCCTTTGTTGTCGTCCTGTCGCACTAAATTGCGCACAATTGAAAGCATACTTTCAGGCGCCCGAGCATTTAGTTCGGTGCAGCCCAGTGCCTCGCATAGCCAGCATTTGAATGCCCTGCACTCGCAGCAGCCTCATCCTTCGTCCTTATTTATCGCACTTCTCGCCAGCCTCTTAGTCGCTTTCAAAATCCCCAAAGGACGTCTGTTGTTGCCCTTTTCACATTCTTTTTTTCTCGCTTCTCGGGGTATTTTCCTTGCTTTTCTTTTTTTTGGCGCAGTGTGTAAAAGGTTTTTTATTATTAAATATGGCAGTGAGCATTAAATATTTCTGGGCTGTCAGGGTTTCAGCTGCGAGATTACCTAGGGGAATGTTTGCCTTCGCCTTTACTTATCCAGACACAGTTTTCGGTGTAAATTCTTGGGATTCTCGTGCGATGCCTTTAAACTTTTTGGCGAAAATTTAATTAATAGCCAGCCGGGCACCTTTGGGGATTTTCGTAGTACAGTTTTCATGGAATTTTCGGGGCATTTTCGAAGAATTTTCACTTGCCAAAAGATGCCGTAGCAGCGGCTAATTGACCTCAATTTTGCTAATCGATACTGCCTTAGCCGGGGCCTTTGTCTCGGGCAATAATTTCATTAGATTGGCCTCGTCCACCCGAAAATGTCTGCTCTCTACGCAGCCTTAATTAGATTAATGAAAAATAGGATTAGGCCCCAGTCAAAGGAGAGAGACGAGCCAAACCAAGCAGCTTAAATCAATTGTGCTGCGTACTTATTTCTACTTTTGCCATCTTAAAGACATTTCCCTTCTAGGGCGTTTTACTTTCTTTTTTTTGTATTATTTTCGGTGGCCTTGGGGCCTTGAGGCAACCGCAGAAAGTCGCCATGTCTTTGGCTGGAGTCCTCATTATGCGTCGCTTAGCTGCCATTTGCCAGAAATGGCCTCCAAGAAAACAAAATTTCCATAGCTGAACGGAAAAGTCGACAAAAATACTGGACGTGACACACACAACAAATTCACAGCTATTTTCCCAGCCACCCTCGCTTTTCATATTTTCAAATTAATTTCAGGGAATTTTTCCTGACTCCAGGGCAAGTTTGGTTCCGTTTTGACATAATCTATTATAAGAGCTCATAATAATTTTTGCCAAAGTTCGTTTTCTTTTTTTTCTCTCGTTTTCTCCTTTGTTTTTCCCAGGGGGGGTTGGTTGCTTTTAATTGTGGGCGTGTCGGGACTTAATGAGATCGCCCCAAAACCCAAAAGAATTTGAATGTTCGCCGGGGGAGTGATTTCAAAGTGGAAAAATATTAATTAGTATTTGCATAGCATAGGATGTCGCACTGAATTGTGTGCCAATACGTCAGCCCCAATAAATCAAGGAGCATTTCTGCAAAAAGTTACACACCTTCCGAGGCTGTCCCAAACACATACGAACTCATAACTCCTGACAGTGACTTATTACAGCATTTATATTCGTGTGTGTATATGGTTCGTCATAAATTTTATAGAACCAGATTCCCGGGAAGCTGGCAGCTGGGGCTAAAGGTTAAACCTGCTAGCTAAGCAATGTGTGCCCTCAGGTGTTTCCCATTATTAAAGAGCCAGGAAAACACAGGGAATTGAAAACTAAAAGAGTTTGGCTATTCTGTAACCCAATTAGATGCAATATTCCATACTACTTCATGTTTCAAAATTCTAATTTATTCTGCCTTCCCTATGCCAGACCTTAAACAATATTTATTTTTTGACCATTCCCAACCATTGCGCTCTGGAAATTAACCCGGCCTTTACTCATGCATATTCATGCATTTTTTCCGCACTCTTTGTAACACTTCCATAAATTTTAACCATTTTTCTGAATTATTTTTCGGCGCCAGATATTTCTAAATATTTACGTAGCAATATTTTTCAATATTTTGCCAACGAAAACTAAGTCTATTGTTGGCATATTTTGCCAATTTCAGTTGTTCAACTGAGCTTTAACACACTTCAGCCTCCGCCCCCTCGATGCTCCTCCTAATGCTTTTAGCTAAAAATTTTGCCAGTTTTTCGGTGCCAAAAAATGCAAATTTAAAATGCGTTGGCATGTCAAAAATCCACACAGGGTGCAGCTTGGCAGACAGGCGGCCGCAGGGGGTGAAGAAAATCGATAAACGAGACAAGTGTGTGTTGTGTGTGAGTGTGTGTGAGTATCTGTGGGGTAAGCTTTTAGTATCTTTTGCAATGCAACTGCCATACACGAAATTTGGCAAACTCACAATGCCGAAAAGCGGGAGAAATAAACAGACACACAGAGTGTGCAAGAGAGAAGGCGATAAAAGAGAGCCAACAACAAATAGCTTAATAGGAAATAGCATAAAAGCATCCACCCCCACCCTGCCTCCCCCCTCTGGGCTCACCCCATACCATCGGCAGCGTGGAAAAAAGCAAAAGAAAGGAAAATCTTTGCACGTATCGCACTCAAAAAATCAGTAAACGCATTGGCATCTCTCCTCCAAGACGTTATTGTTGTTGTGGCTGTTTTGCAAGGGTTGACTCATGGGTTAAGGGAAGGAGCTGTAGCGGGTTAAGGCTCTCTTTCGGGGGGTTTTCCTGCAGCTTATCGGAGAGCCCGCGCTCCTCCTCCTCTCCGTCGTTGTCGTCGTCGTCGTCTCCTCCGAATATTTGGCATTAGTCAAATGCAAATTTTTATAGCTGCCTGTCTGTTTACTTGAAGCGCCGATAAGCCCGCGCATAAGCATATACACCAAATGGATTCGGGATGTGCCAGGATGGGAAAAGGAAGGAGCGTGGGGGGGGGGGTTCCCTCTCCACACCCCTTGCCGTCATGGAAAATTCCTTAAATTTCCAATAAAATCAAGTGGCGAAATGTGACGGTTTTGAGATAAAACTCCAAGGAAAAGAGGTCAATTCAGAGGCAATACAGTATTGATAGCACGAATATTAATAAAAACAATAATAATAATTAGAATAATAATGGTAATAACATTAATACTACTACAAATAATATGAATAATAACAATAATGATAATAAGAATAATATTTGTAATAATAAATACAGGAATAATTATAAAGACAATAACAATAGTTGAATATAATTTGATTCTATTTGCTTTTATGTGAAAATGTATGTATATTTCTTGAGAATGTCTTTCATTAAAAAATATCTCAAAAATCAAGCCTAAAATGTTTCTAAATTTTTAACTTATTTTTTCTGAAGCATAAAACCAATTTTAGGATTTAAAAGTACTGTAACAATTTGTAAAAAAATATTTTATAGCCTATAAATACAAATTAAAATAATAAACATAGGCGTCAATTCATTTTCATGAAAGGTATCTTATGCCTGACATTCCAAAAATACATAACATTTATTATTTCTATATTCGAAATAATATTTGACTTTCCCATAATATTTGCCAATCAAATATCGAATTGAGAACGTCATCTGCCGTATTAATAAAACTTTTAAAAATTTAAATATATTAAAAAACAATTTCTAGTTCAATTGCACTCACATTTCGTGATAAATTTTTTATTCCAATATTTACGAAATATATATTATTTTTATGCTCTACATCAGCATTGACCTGTTTATAATATTTGCCAATCGAAAGTTCGAAACAAACATAATCTGCGCAGAATATAGTTTATAAATTTAAATATATTCAAAAACCATTTCTACTTAACATTCCCAAAAATATATTAAAATAATGCAGATTCATATTATGATAATTCCTTGATGAGGTTCTTCTTCCAAATGATAGAAAATATATATATATTATTCCTTATTATATATGATTTTTGGCTTGATTCAAATATCTTTCAATAGAATTTCAAACCGAGAACATTATCTGCCGCAGCAATATAATTTTTAAAGACTTAAATGTATTAAAAGACAATTTCTTGTTAAAATTCACAAATATATATAAAATTAATGCAGATAAATTTCATGGCAATTTCTTGATTTACCAAAATATTCAAAATATATTTTTTCTATATTCTAGATGACTATTGACTATTGAATTGACATCTGCCGCAGCAATATTATAAGTTTTAAACGCTTAAATGTGTTTAAAAACAATTTCTATATACAATATATTACAGATACATTTCATGGCAATTTCTTGATAAGTTTCTTTTTTGTCTAAATATTCAAGATATATATTATTTCATTATTTTAGATGATTTTCGTCTTATAATATTTTAAATTGAATTTAAAATTGAGAACATCATTTGCCGCAGCAATATAATTTTTAAAGGTTGCCCTTTAATATGCCAGCAGCAGGCACAACATTACCGCCTAACGGAAGTTGAGTCAAATGAACAGCAATTCCTTCGGCATCTTCTAGCTTCCAGCTCCCAGCACCCCCTCCCCCCTAACCCACACGACCACACACATAGCCAACAAATATCGCTCACACAAACACACATCCACATGGCGTATCTTGGCGCCCTGCGCCTGGAAGTAGGCAATAAGCAGCGTGTTTATGTGTGTGATGCAAACATTTTAGCGTATTTTTATTACACACACAGGGGAACACAGGCTGCAGGCGCATGTATGTGTGTCGTCGACAAGCTCATTGCTGAATTTATGAAAATTTTGGGGGGCAAGCTTGGGGGGTGGGTGGGCGGTGTGGTAGGGGGAAAACATTAGCACCCAATAGAGTTTAATGCGTGCGTGTCAGACCTTCAGTCGGTGCTCTTCGGGCCTTCGCCCCCGCCCCAGCCGGATGTATATCCTGTCTGCCGCGGGGGACCCAGCTGCGGACCACAGCCCCAGGGCCACCCAACTTGGCCCCAATGCCACTGCCACTGCCAATGCCAATTTGCGGCTTAACATCTTTGAATTATTGAGGCGCGGCGAGGTCGCAGCCTCCAGCTCCAGTTCCAACTTGCCGGCTCTCCAGCTAACGAGCGCTCTTGGCTTTGGGCTCGGGCTTTTGGCCAAATTAAAATTTTATCAAAATGAAATTTGCGGTTTTTGTGTGTTTAGTTTAGTTTTGAAAATGTTCGAAGTGATTTCGCTGTCGCTGCCGTTTTCCTTCCCCCCCCTCGGTAGGAGGGCGGAAGTTTTCCGGCGAGGGTTCAGGAGGTGGCCAGCGGTTTTTTGATAAATATTTCATATTCTGCGGTTTATGTTTTAGCGGTTACTAAGTGAAATATGAAGGGCGCAGATTGCTCAAGCAAAATATTTTGATTAAAGTTTGTGTCGGGGTGTATTTTTGTTGTAAATTTAAACAAACTAACTAAATAAGGAATAATAAGGAAATTTCCTAGGATTATAGTAATATGTTCTGTTTCTATATCTATTCAGTTTCAAGAAATTAATAAATATTTTAAGTGATTTCGTTTGTTAAAAAATCTCTTTTAAATATCCTTACTATTGATACATTTATGATCTCTTAACTAAGTTTTATGTATCCCAAAATAATCCTTCGGTTAAAGCAATAAATAAGTATCATAGTTTTCAATTAATACTGCAGTTCCTTCTTCAAGGACTTGATTTATCTAGATTTTACAATAAAACCAAAATCCCCTTAAGCCTCAAGAGAGAGAAGCGATGCTGGAATAAAAGATTCAGTGACATATTTTCTTATAATCTGCACTTTTATTGTCTCATCTCTTGGTAGCCTTTGCGCCGCTCTTACATCATGCTTTCTGGCCCTGTTTTTTAGCCTCCATTCTGTGCCCGTCGCCCATTGCTTGTGTTTACATTACACTTTAACTAAGCCGTCGAAAATTATGCAATAAACTTTACTTTTACGTGTCCCCACAGCCACTTGTGCCCGCCATCTCTCTCTCTGCTTAGCTTGCCATCTCTCTCTCTCTGCTCCTCTCCTACATTTATTTATTTACTTTGCCGTTTTGTCCTGCTCCTGTTCCTGCTGCTTTTTTTCCACGTTTTCGCCGCACTTATCCTTGCGATTTTTGATGTTCGCGCATTGTAGCTCGTTAGGTGGGCGGCAATGGGTGCTGCGGAGAAGGTCCTTGCCCGGGGTGGGGGGCGTTGCAAATCTTATTTGATGATGCCACGGCAAATACTTTAATTTATGCAGTAATCCTATTACAATAACAGCGGCGGCAACAACAATGGCATGAACAATGAGAAGGACGAAGGACAAGGACGCAAACCATAAAAAGCGTAACAACAACAATGCATTTATTTCGGTCTCGTTGCTGAGCGATTTTCCGCCAGCCTCTTTTCCTACTTTTCCCTGCTCCTTCCCTACTTTATTTTATTTTATTTTGTTTTCATTTCAAGGCAGAAAAATCAAGCGAACCTATATCCTTGCGTCCCTCCTCGATGCGACTCATTTGCATTTTCCGTCCTATTTCAGCGCTCCTTCTCGTCCTCCTTCCCGTTTTTTGCCGTCTTAGCGGCAATTCAATTTATTTTAATTTCTGCTTTTAACACAAAAAATTACCAATTCAATTTTATGACTTTATCCTCCTCCGCACGGGGCCACGTGGCGCATTTCACAGAACCAGCAGCTGCTGCTGCTCGGGGGAAAAGCTGGGAAAATACTTGTGTACCAGAGATAGATCTGCACTCGGTGTCTTGACACCAAATCGAAATGAAATCTGCAGAAGGGAAGGGGCGAGGAAATTGTGCGACAGTTTCCCCCGGCTATTTATATAGAATGGCTATATCTTCCAACTTGTTTGCGCATTTTTGCACTGTCTTAGTTTTGCATATGCAAACAGCTTACACTCTGCTCCGTTCCCGCTCTCTCTGTGCTTGTTTCGGAGTATGCAAATCAGTTTATAAATAAATTTTGCAAAGTCTCTGGCAAACGGTGAGAATCTTTCAGCGAATTCCCAGAGGAAAGGGCAGAACCAGCACCAACGCTTGCTGAACCGATTTAGAAATGTGTCGAGTGTTAATGCAAGGGCTCACTAATCGATTAATTTGATAATGTCACGGGACTTTATTTTAAGTTTGAATAACAAACGAAAAATTAAGAATTTAAATAAACATACAAGCTGAAAAATAAAACACTCATTTCGGTGTAATAACACCCCTGGAAGCACCCATAAAAAAGCAGCAAATACATATATCTGTAAAATAAAAATTAATATAAAAGCAGGCGATGTTAAGCTTTTATTGAAATATCAACTTATAAGCAATGATTTATATTAATAATAAATAACACAGTAAAATTTGGGTAACAACATTCGTAAGCCTTATGACATTGTAGTATCTAAGCCCGCACAAAATTAAAATATTTGTAAATTTTACATCCATCTCGAAGTCTTGGAGGCTAATTTTAGTCACATATTCAAGTAATAAAACCTTAAGAATCCATAGATAAAAATATTGTCTTTTGTTTTTAAGTATTTGTTATCTTTTACGTTTCCAAACAAAACCCCCATTAGTACCTATTTTTCTAACCGATTTAGCAACTAAATTTTGAAAGGTTATTTTATAGTATGTTTATAAATTCGTCATTTTGAATTTTAGTGGAAATTTATAAGTCATTTAGTGGTAAATCTGAGTTTATGATCAGTTCATTAAGCCCGAATTCGATTTACTAATTGTTAAGCTTCAAAGCATAAAAATAATTTAAAAACTATGCAAACACATTTCAAAGTTTCTTAAATAACATCCCCCTTCCTTTTATATCAACTGCAAATGTCCTTTTTGCGAAAGAATCTCGATGCCACAAAAAGTTACAAAGTCATTTGGCAGCCCAATTCCATGGCCTTGGCAATCAGTATCTCAACCAATTTCGCTCGCATGTCGCCAACTAAGTAAATTCCTTTGGCTTAGCATTAGTTTTGGCCTTTTTTGTGTGCTCTTTTTTCGTCCTGTTTCGTCCTTCGTCTGCGATTGCCATAAAAATCAGATTGAGCCAGAGCCGCGACGTTTTCCACAGATTTTGTGTCGCATAAAAATCGCAATCGACGAAAGCTGTGGCTGTATCTAGGAGATACTAACACTGTATCCCCCCGTATCCATAGCCAGCCATTTAACGTTGAGATAAAATTTACATTTTAACCAAAGCACAAGCTCAAAGGCAGGTGGACAGGGTAAAGCTGGAGCCAGGAGCAGGAGCAGGAGCAGGATCATTTAAAGACCAACGCCGAAATTGGTTTTCGCTATTCGCAAGCTCATGCTATTTGCCCTAAACAAGGGTATTATGGATAAGCAGGGGTAGTTTGTCCTTTGAAATAATAATTCTATAATTAAGTTTTAAGGCAGACTTACCATAGGTTCGATTGTGAAGAGATCTTTAGTTATTTATATATAAATATTACTCCACAAAGAAGGCATCACATCTGAAGAGAGTCCCTGAAATTCGCATTTACTTGCCAAAAAAAAACTTGTAATGATAAATAAATAAAGAGTATTTTTAGCTGCGACTTGAGGCTGCCTCGCCCTTATAGTTTGTTTTTCGGTTTGCTGGCAGCATTTTCCTTTTGGCTTTCAGTTGCTTTTCCGTGGGACAAAAGTGAGTGTCTGGACCATGTGGCAGCGCTCTGTTTTGTTTTGTTTTGTTTGGGTTTTTGCTCCCTGACCGCCTTTGGGCATATTCAATTTTCTTTATTATACATATTTCGCCCGTTGCCTTTCCCTTTTCCCCGCCACGCCTCCGAAAGCTGGGGGCTGGAAAATACTCCCGGCGAGCTTTCAATTTTTATGACTTCTGGTTCATTTTTACTGCGTTGGCGGTCCCAGTGTCTCGTGTTACCCCGATAAACGTTGCAAGTTTCCCGGCCATTTGCCCCGATCTCCCACAGACATTTTCCCCTGAGCTCTTTTGAGTCTGTTTTATGCCCCGCCATGCGTTTTTTGTTGCGTCTTCAATGAAATGTTTATTGCTATGTACTTTTATTCCAAGCCCAAGCCCAAGCCCCCAACCCCAGGCCGAAGTTCTATTGATTGAATGAAGAGAGGTCCTTCAGGAGTCGTAGCTCGTCTTTTCATCTCCGTCCCTGTTGTGATGCCATGTTTTCCTGGCAAAAGCACCTTGTTTAAGCCAAGTCTGATGTAGGAGTTCAGGTGAAGGTGGGAGCAGGAGGTTCTATCAATGTTTCATGTTAATGCCTCTGATTGACTGTTTTGTCAGTTCATTGGTGTGACATTTTCCCTCAATTTGACATCCTTTATGAGCTTTTAGTAATTTTTTTTGGGTAGATGGATATATATTTATTTTATAAGCCGTAAATATATCTTTAAATTTATTTTCTTTAGGTTTTTTATAACATTTTTATAGTTTACTATCAGCTGTTGTATTTAATTTTCTAATTCACATTTCTGAGAGGGATTTTCTCATATTGTTGTTCATCTTCAAACAAAGTGATTATTAAAATTTGAGCTCTTTCTGCTTATGTTTTTTTTTTTAATATATCTAGATTTTATTTTTGCTTCCATGTCAATAAAATTTTTGAAAGTACTATGCGTTTGCTTGTAGTTTGTTTTGAGGGATTACGATTTGGTCTTTATTTATAGCCAGGAAGAGTAAGTAAGTGCTGTATTATTGTTCTAGAATTGTGAAAAATATACAGAGAAAATTGTTGAATAAAAATCCGACTAAAATGCACACAGAATTACTGAAACTGCAAGAATTCAGTGAACTTGTAAAAAAGATTTCTAAGAACAAAACACTGTTAAAAAATGCAAATAATTCACTTATAAGAAGGGGAAAAGTATATATAAGTACATTTTTTATTCCTACAAAATAAACAGAACAGAACTTAAGGGATCTCTCAGCATCCGCAGCTCCTGTATATCTCAATTTAGTTGAGGAATTCCCAGTTTATGTTCCTTCTGCATGATTCATTTAAAAAATATATCACATATTTACCCATGTTTCCCCTCACTCTCTGTGCATCTCTCATCAGCAGCCCTTGCCGAAACTAAATAAAAACAGTGCTTTAATATTTGCTCTTAATTAAATTCGAGTTCTCTCGAGCGGAAAGCCAAGCAAGCACACAAAAAATATCGTAAAATAGAATGAGACTACGAATATCCTGCCGAAAGCTGCCACTGGGCTAACGATGGGTAGGAAGTGGTCCCTCTCTCTTGGAAAAACCCACTTAATCCAATTTAAGAATGCAACCACTTGAGTGCATACAAACACACACGAGACTCTAAGCTGCTGCAACATTTACTCTTTTCTGGCTTAAAGAATGCCTCGTATCACTGCAAAGCCATTAAATTGCCGGCCAATGTCTATTAGTTTAATAGAAAAATAAAGGCCGTCAGAGGAGGAATAAAAAAATATGTGTAAAAAACTCGGAAAAATGCTGAAAAATTACTCTTGTAAAATATTAGCAGGAGACCTTATATGCGTATGTGGGCAGCTTTTCTTTTCGTTGCCTTTTTCCGTTTTCTTCTCACATTTTCCACTCATAAATTAGAGGCAATTTCTTTCTGTTTTCTGGTTATTTTATAACATTTCTCTAGACCAGGATAATGGGCACACACGCACACACGCACACACACACACAACACAGAAGGACAATATATATACACATATTTTGCATGTTGGGAACCCACGACCCCGCCCCTGTCTTATCATCAGGGGATGTCAGAGGGCACACCCGCTGCTTCCATTGTTCGGGGGTTGGGGATAGGATATCTGGCACGAAATTTATATATTGGGTCATTAGGTTTGTAATAATTTGTTGGGGCCACATGTAAAATGGCCCAGTAGTTGCTTATTGGCATCATTGTTATGCGAGCTTAATGGGCCAATTGGGGCAGTGGCTGGCTGTGTGTGGCTTCCCCCAGCGACCTATTAAAGTGAAATTTCATTTTAATTAAGTTTCGGACTGTCCGAAAATAGGCGTCATGCATTTTTAATGCCCAGCTTCAGCTCAATTAGCAATTTGGAGCCTCGAAACTATGCAGCACACAACTTTGGGCAATGCATTTTTGATAAGTTCTCCGGCAGGATTTTCCTCTCCCTCTCTCTCTCGGCAGTTAGCTATACAATTTTCCAATTAAATCATTGCTCGACGCCAGAAAGTATGCCCAACTATTTGGCGCCCAAAATATTCAATAGTCCTTTGCGGGAGAAGGAGAAAATCCTTATGCCGGGTGGAGTGGCAGAACTACACTTAATTAAGTTTGTTGCCAAACTGAAAATGCGGCGGGAAATTGAATTTTCAACTTTGACTTCGATTTTTGTTGTGCTCTCCGGCCTGGTTTTCTGGTTTTCTGGTTAATTCGCATGCTAATTCCACCGAAAAGTGGCCAATAAAATTGGGCCATGTCCTGGTTTTTCCAGCTCCCCATTCAGGTCTCCTCCGCCGGCTGTTTTCCGCTGGTCTCAGCACAAAATTTGTGCCGGGCGGAAATGTCTCAGTTTCGGTGCGTAATTTTCCAGCACACACACACACACACACACACCCCCTGATCTGTGTGTGAGTGTCTCTTCCTTTTGCTATTTACGTTCACATGTCCGTGAGCACATGACCTCCATATAAAATAAATTACTTTAGTTATCTAAATGCTGTGCATGTGTGTGCGCACGCGTTCGTTCTGAGTTTGAGAGTGTGTGTGAAGCCCTACGCCCTCTATTTCTTTGCTTTCCCTTCCCAGTTTTCCTCACTCTATTTTCGTGGGTCCTTAATTTTTTTCTCTTAGCTCAAATGCTGGAAATACTCTGCAAGGAAAAGCATGTCAACTATTAATTTAAGCGTTTCAAGTGATGTTTTTTTTTTGAGGATTTTTGAATATTTTTTTATTTATAAGCATTTACAATTTGTTAAGAAAGTCCCTGAAGCTTGAAAGAAGAATATAACCATAATTATAATTAGGTCTATACTTTTATCTTTTTTTTACTCCTAAATCGGCTTTTATTAGACTTAATATTAATTGTACTATTTAATTATGTTCTATTCACTTTATTTTAATATTTTATGTATGATATTTATTTTACAGAATTATATATAATTATAGAATATAATACTTATATATTATTAATAAAAATATATTATTAAATGCTTTATAATAGTATAATTCATATTATTATATAACTTAAACTTATGTTTATTTCCATCAAGGCATTTTAATATATTTACATTAAAATATAACTATATATCTTTGAAAATATAGTAAATACTCATATTTTTAAGACATTAAATAATCTTTTGAAAGCTTTAGATTTTTTTAAAAATTTGTATAGACTATTAAAACCCTTTTATAAAAATTAACAGAAACTTAATAACCCAATTTCACATATTTCCTACTATTTTTATAAATTTTAACATAGTATAAGAAAAGAGCATTTCTCTGTAGTCTTGATATATTCCGCTCCTTTTTGTAATTTCTTGGGTATTCTGTTCGTCCTTCGTCCTTCGCCGGTCTGGTGGTCCTTTTTTTTGTTGTTGCTTTTAGCCAAACAAATGATAACAATAAATTACACTCTCGAGATTTGGACGAGCTTAAGTATGAAGTGCAGCCAGTCGATGTCGATGCGCTGGTCCAAAATAATGAAGGCAGGCGATGGAGATGGGCGCAGGACGAAGGACTCTGGCAGGGCAGGGAAGATTGGGGGCGTGGCGGATTCGGGTTTCGTTAGATGCCACATCAAGTGGCAAACGCACTTGGGGGATTTTTTCCGTTTTCTTCTGCCAGACGTTGGGTATTCTTTTGCTTTCCTTTTTTTTCGGGGGGGCAGCAAAAATAAATGTTCTAATTTAGCGACTCAATTTGTGTAGTAAATTTATCAAAGGGCGTCCAGCCATTGTGTGTGCCACGCCCACTCGGGAGTGCGGAGGCTAGAAATACTCACACATAGACACCGGCCAACACTCGTGTTACATTTCAGCTGCCATTTATAAAGGCGGCTGTCGTTTACCTGCCCGGCCAAGTGTGTGTTCGTGTCCGTTATTTGTATATTAATTTTTGGTCTGTTGCGGTCAGCAGGTGATAAATCTGCCGAGGTGATAATAAGTGCCATTGGCAGCGATTTGTTTAGTTTTTATTGCACACATTGGGAGGCGGAGCTAGCTACTTAAGTGTGATGAGAAGCCGGAAAGCCATAAAGTTCTGGCCAAAGGAGCCGGAATTAAATGGGTCCTGCAATGATTCGTCTACGCTTTTGGGATATAAACCCCGGAATATAAATGTACATATCTCCCTTCTCAAGGCACAATGGGTGCAAACTCTTAACCGACTTAAGCCGCAGCTGAGAAAACAGCTCCAGAGCTCTGGAAAGTTTCAAGACAACAGCTCGCTGGGCTTTAATGTGGCGAAAATCAACAGCGGCTAAAAGTTTATTTAAAAACTTCGCCACCAATATATGAGTACATATATTTGTATATATATAAAAGCTGAGAAAATTGTGGGAAAATTGTGAGGTGCCCAGCTACTGGAAATGCGCTCGCTCAACAAGTGCACTTGGTCGCTGCTTAGCGCCTATTTGGCCGACTTTAAACATTTTTATGGCATTTTTTTACGGTCATAAAAAGCGAAACATTGCCCAGGAACGGCCTCAATAAAAGTTTTGTTTTGTGCGTTAATATTATTACGGCATTACGACAGGACCACTTGGGCCTGGGCCTGGGCCTGACCACCACCACGACGACGACTACGACGACGACTGCACCTCAAGTTGTGCTTCATTATGTGGATGGGCTTTTGAGTTGGACTCGGCGGGAGTTGGTGGGTTCTTGGCGGAAAACTAAACTTTCACTTTATAGCCAGCAAAGTTGGGTCAGCACTTACTGTTCGCGGGTATTATAAATATGCAAAAACGGAAGTCCTGGCGAGCCTCTATTGCAGGCTTAGTTATTCCCTTTTTATTCTTACTTGAGGGTTTTTTTTTAAATATCTTTTTAGAGTTTTTAATATGGTTTTAATACCAGGAATGAGAGAGTAAGTTGTATGCTTAAACATTTTCCCTTGTAGGCTTACCAGCTTGGTCTTAACGCTAAGATTGTCATTAAGTCACAGCTAGCTAGACTTTACGACTGTCTTAAAGTCCGGCGATTGCTGGCTTATTATTGTTTATACCCATATTTTCCAATTTAAACATTATTCCAAGCAGGTTTATCATTTAGATTAATAATATTTATATCCAAACAATGAAAGCAATGTAAGCTATATGTTTAAATATAAATTCTTAGAGAGCTTACCAACGTGGCCTAAGATTATATGTAAGTAAGTCACTCTTTACGACTGTCCATTAGGCCCGTATTTACTAGCTTAATCATGTTTATACCTATCTTTTCAACTTAAATATTATTTTCAAGATGTTTTAAGGGTTTTGATATTATTTATATCCCAGTAATGAAATATAAACCCTTGGTTTAAGATTATCTGCTAGTAAGCCACGCTTTACGACTCTCCAAGAGTCCTGTGATTGCTGGCTAAATCTTCCTTTATATTTATAACCATTCCTTTGGCAATCTGCAAAGTGAAGTCCACTGAATTTTCCTGGTTTCACACACTATTAGGAATGCCCCAAAGTGCCATAATTTTTTTATCCGCTATTCGCTGCCACTGATTTGCGCAGCGGCTCGTAAACTTGGCTGAGCTAATAAACTTTCGCATGGGCGACGGGTATCTGGGTCAGTTGCAGGCCCCAGTAACTACTATAAATATATATCTATCTATCTATATATATATATCTATAAGTGTAGAGGTTGGACTTCTTTAGGGGCGCCCAGTTTCCTGGCTCATTGTTCGCGCATATCAATGGGCATTGGGAAAACGCATTTTCGGCGATGGAAAATCGCTGCTGCTGTTCTGGCCTCTGCTCATTGTTTCTCCTTTTTGCCTTCTCGATTTTTGCTCTATGGATAAAATATTATTTTTATTTGCTTCGCTGAGCTGCATGTGCAGCATCAGCGCGCTGGCCCGGTTGCCCTCGAAAGGAAACTGCTGACTTCACCTTGATGCATGTGCTTTTCATACCAATCCCACGCCACACTCCCACCCACACACACACACACACACACGTCAGGAGTTTTTCCTCAATTTTTCGTGTTTCCTTTTTGGCAACGTTGGCAAAACACTTCCCGTGCTCCGACCGAAATCAATATGCTTTCGACGCCAGTTCTTGGCAAGTTAGCAAACTGCCACAGTTGCAGCTTCCCTCGGCTCGAGCCCGCTTTTCCTGGTTACTTCTCACACACCGCTTTTCCGACCTACTTGCTGCTGAAGCGAATTTTCTTGTCATATTTTCAATTTGTGTCGCTTCGCATTGGTTTGCAGCGGGGAGCGGCGGCTGGCAGAGGTGTCAGGATTCTGGGTCTGCTGCTTTATGGCCCCGGTTGACAATTGCAATAAAAATGTTGCCAGGGATTATAACAAGCGTATAATGTCAGGCCACGCCCACTCCTCTGTGGAGGTCAGTGGGCGACACAGAGAGAGAGAGAGCGCGCGGTGCAGCATCGAGTTTCACCTGCCAAACCATTGAACGCTTTTCCGACTTTCCCTCAGCTCTGTTTCGGCTTTCCTTTCTCGCTTTGCCATGTCATGTGCAAAATGTCAATTGTGCTTAAGGGCAAAGGTATTTGATTTCAGTTTTAGTGTTTGCGGGGTTCAATCTCAGCTCTCTCCCCCCCTGCCCCTGCCTGCTCCATTGTTAAGCGTTGATGCATGAGATTTCCTTCCAGCTTCCAGCTTTGTTTGCATCCTTCTTCTCTGAAAAAGTATCTTTTGGATGCCAGTTGCCAGATGAGAGGGGTTTCGGATTAAAATCTCTGTTTACATACAGCAAATTGTGTATTTTTGGGAGCGTGTTTGAGCTACACGAAAGCAAACACGGACTGAAACAGGAAATTGTGCGATGAGACTCGGTGAAATAATTACGAAATTTAATATTATTATATATACTAATTTTCATTATTTATTATTGCCTTGGGCCCTATTGTGAGCTTGGTTAATTTTTCCCTAGAAAAACACATATTCTCTGTCTTATTATTATAAATTAATTAAGTTATTGTACAGATAATATATACTTCAAGAAAATAAACCTGAATATACATGGAACCTTTAGAGAAAAGGATATAAATTACAGCAGCTTTGAAAATCTAAGCACACTTTTCCTTCTGGTTTCATTTTCCTTGGCTTCCTGGAACTCTGGATATCGGCTTCTAAAGGATAATATAATACAGAGTCGAGTCTCTCCACGCGTTGACAGCCTTGCCAAAAAAAAAGGAATGAGGGAAAACTCAGCCGGCGGATAATAAACAGCTCATAGCTAAATGAACTTTTTTTTGCTGTTCTTGTTCTGTCAGCGGCGAAATGAGGAAAAATTCCAAGAGCTTTGCGTTTTGGCCAAATGAAGGCCGCTTGTATTTCCCGGCAATGAACAGCAGCAGCAGCAGCAAAAAAAAAAAAAAGAATTTAACAAGCCACGCACAAAATTAGAAACGTGCGTGGAGCACAGACCGCAGGGGGTGGCTTCCAGTGGGCGGGTGGGTTGGCCTTCTGGTGGCCAGAGGGGCGCCTGGGGCTGCCCGATGGCCGACAGACAACTGAGAGCCATGTTTAGTCCGGCCAATACAATTACGAAGCCCATAACCCTTTCGGCGTGTAATACGCACGTAGTGACCAACCCATCGACCGACCACCGCCACACAGCCGCCGCTTTTCCCTGTTTTCCCCCCTGGGTTAGCCCCGTTTTTCCCGCACCACATATTCCCCCCCGAGTTTTCCCCCCAGTTTACCCCTTCCGGCGCGCCAAACACACACAATACGTGGTCAAGTAAATTGACGCCAGCGACGACGCACCACAGAATTCAATTACACGTACAACTCTTGTTGTTGCCGCTCGCGCCGTTCGTGTTTTTCCGTTTTTCCGGCGAATATTGAGTCCGGCATTTGACGCCGGCAATCCGTCCGGCTATTGGTTTGAGATTCGGATTCATGATTTTGATTTTTTTCCATCTTTTTTTGTTGCTGCGCAGCTCCAAAGGGGCCAGGCCCCAATCTGAAATCTCAAGTTGGGCTCGCCCCTTGAAGTTCAACCGACCAACTCAATTTAACCCGTGCTGGAGGTACAGCGGGGGTGAAAATAATAGGAGCGAATATACATATTTTTATATATTGTATGGGAAAATAGTACTGAAAGATTATTTTCAAATAATCGACTTGCTATGTTACTGTAAAGTTGGGAAGGTCCTCAATTTATTTAAATATAAGGGGATGTTATGCAAATCATAAATAGGTAGCAAAAATATTGATAGCAAATTTTAAATAGCAAGTACAAATAAATTAACAATGTATTCTATATCATAAAAATGAATTTCTACAGATTTTTTTAAACAAAAAAGATTTTTAAGGCACGTAGACATATTATTTTAAGAAATAATAAGAAGAAAAATTATTATTTCTATAAAGTAGTTAGTTATTTTGTAATAATTAAGGTTTTCCTGAAGAATTTTTAGAAGACGAATTATTTCTGATAAAATTTTACAGTGAATTTATATTGTTATTAAATGTGTACTATTATATTATATTTTAAACTTAAAAACTATTACGAATTTCTTTTTACTTACCTTTTTATAGAATAACCACTTAAATTTCATTTAAAAGTCTCGTTGTGCAAGACCTAAAAGATTCTTAAACATAATATACTTGCATAAAAGTGTATATAAAGTACTGCCACCATATACACCATATAAATATATTCCCTGGTCTTAGGGAGACCTACCAAAGCGACCTCCGCTGTACGTCCTGTGAGCGCATTGACCCCGGTAATGGGATTACAGCCAAATCAGTTTTAGCCAACTGCTTGCTCTTGTTGTTTGTGTACTGTATTTTGGGCTTTGTTTGGCCAACAGCAGTGGGCAAATCCCGTTATTAATATTTTATGCGTTTCTTTCTATTGCTATTCTTTATCCCCCTCAAAACGCCGAACGCTTAGACCGGGCTTAGAGCCGGCAAAAAGGGTTAGGACTTGGCCCGGACCCACGGCCCACACACTCGTGGGAGAACGCTTATGGAATCAGTGCATGCGCTTCAATTGCCACCGACTCCATTATCCAGTTAGACAGACACAAAACTCACTCGATTCTCGGACCGTCTAGTCCGGCAGCCCTCGGGGGAAAGTAGTTATAAATATATTTATTATTATTTTTATTCCAACTATTCCTTTGTTCTGGCTTAGGCATTTGAGGGGAGTTTTTGCAAGTACAATGTGTGAAAATTGGTAGATTATTTGGGGGAATATCTGAATCACCTGGAGTGCTTCATATGATGGGTTTCAACAGCAAGAAATACAGTAGACTAATTTTTATAAGCTTCAATTCAAAGCTTTAAAAACAAAAATATAGGTATATCTAAACGTTTAATAAATACCAATTATATTAAAAAGGCTTCCCAAAATATTTGTTTACTCAAAAATTGAAAAATATAAATAACTGGTAACCTGATGCCAATTTAAATAATTCATTTAAATATTTTTTATTTGTGCAAACACTTTGAGAAAGCAAATAATAAAGCTCCTCTCAAGTGCCAGAGAATTTCAAACTATTTCTCTTTAAATATTTATTTTTGTCAAACAGAAGGCACATACATACAAATATATCCTTTTTAATTGGAATTACCAACAGGAAAGTTAATGCTATTTCGGGTATTTACTTCAATTTTAAGAGCAATTTTAATGTTTGCCGGGGCTTAAGTAAATTTACAGTGCGTAAGGGACACTGAGCTGCATAAGTCTGTGGCCACCGCCCCCGGGCGTGTCATAAAACGATGCAGTAATAAAAAAAACAGATGCAAATGTATATATCATTTGCTGCCAAATGAAAATCTCTGCCACAGATGCCATTTTTGGGCCCGGGGCAACAATTCAATTTCATTTCAACGAAATACGAAATATTTTAATTGGAAAAACTACAATTGGTTATCTAAATAAATGTGCCACAGTGCCATAAAGTATGCGGCATGAAATTCTATATATGGTATGTGTGGCCTTAACAACAAAGAACAATGAAGGCCAATTTATGTGAATTTTATTTGGGTTTTTCCAATTTTATAGCCAGCAATCAAAGGCAAATTATACGAGTCCAAGGGGGCGACGGCCAAACAATTGAGACCCAGTGGGGGTTCCCCTCCTCTCTCTCTCTCTCTGCTCACTAAACCCCCAACGCCCAACACCCAACGCCCAACCATCAACCCAAAACCAATGCAATTTAAATAGGAAACCAATTAAATTTAAACACAAAAAAAGGTAAACAATGGCGCACTGACCAAAGCTTTGCTACGGAGCAGCCATAGAAGTGCATTCAATTGCATTTGCGTGTCGCTTGATTCGCCGTCATTCTGTTTACCTTCATTGTGTTCCTTTTTTGTGTTTTGGCCGGACGAGGAGGTCTTTGTTTTGGCCGTTTGCCTTGGTGGCCAAAAGCAGAGCGAGTTGATTATATACATAGTGGATGATGTGATTTGGATTACAGCTTCCTTTTGCTGGGAACGGTGGTGACCTCCATCCGCCGGCAACATAAATTAATGGCTAAAAGGGCAGCCTCTATGCGCACTAGACTATAATTTCCATTTGGCAAAAGTATGCCAACAAACCAAAACACAGAAAGCCAAACAACACACATGCCAAAGCTGTGGAAAAAAATGGCAAATATGGCAAAACGAAGGGAAAAAGTTGGCACAAACAGCTAGAAAAAACAAAGGGCGAGGCGAAAAAGTACTGAAATCGTTGTCGAGCCATTGCTAATGGAACATATTTGCGTTGAAAAGGGTTCCCAGCCATGTCTCCCCATATGCGAGTGTGGCCCGAACTGTTGGCAAAACAATAACAAACAAAAAGGGTTGGGATGCCCACAAAAAACTATGCGTCGCATTCCGCATGAATGAGCCCAGGCTCGTTCTCGGGCTCGGAGATGGGGGCCGAGCAGAGTCCAAAGAATGGGTGAATATTTCGAGGCATTCATAAAAATGTCGCAAAAACAAAACGCAGCTGAAATAAAAAGAACTTTATGTGTCATTCATTCAAAACCATGTGAAAAGCATCAACAGCAGAAAACGGATTGTGGGGCGTGCGAGAGCGGATCCTGGTCCGGGTCCAAAGTAGCCGCTGCCGAGCGAGTTCAGCGACATAAAAAAATATACAAAAAGCAGAAAAAAAGAAAATTGTGTGACAACCAGGAATTCCCACGGCCGCAAAAAGGGGCAAAAGTGTGAACACACACACACAGAACGCATTTCCGGTGGCCCAACCCCTCAACTCCCCTCCTGGCTGGCAGCCATTGTTATCCTAGTCCGTGACAATAGAATTTTTAATAAATTAAAAGTGTTTCTAGTCTGGGCAACGGTTGTATTTTAATTTTCGAGTGTGTGCCATAATAAATTGATATTCCATTTGCATACGCATCTTTTTCGTTGTGTCCTGTGTGTGCGCTTGCGGTCGGTTTCAAGTGTTTTTGACCGAAAAATGTTTGCCATAAATAATATGTTAAAATACGTATGTCTGCTCCTGGCACTCGGCCCAGCAAAGGCCCCAAAAATGAATGGAAAATAATGAATTAGAGAGCCGCGGCTCTGTGTCACTGACAGAGCTCTATAGATGGGGCTCCAGTAAATTTTCACATTTAAATGGGTCAGGGTTCAAGAGGCCAACGAGTTAATTAAAAAATGGATTAGAATGTATAAAAAATAAGCTGTCATTCTAGGTATTTAAAGAGATTTCAACGACGAAATAAAGAGTTAAATGCCCCAGTAAAATCTATAATTTTTTGTGGCAAATATATGCCAATAATATTGCCAAGCAAGTCCACTTTCTTAATCTCCCAGTCACCCAGATACCCATAAGCCTTTGTTGGCTTAGCTGGATTTATATTATCTTTAGTATATAGTATTATATGTGGGAAAATCTCCATCAAGCTGTGTGCTAATGTATTTCAATTAAACCACTCATTGCTGCAGCTGCAGCAGACCATCAAATGGCTTTATGCATCAACATTATTGCACTCGCCCACCGACATCAATATTTGTATAATTTTTCATGTTCATGTTTCGGGGGAAAATCTCGCTCGGTGAAAATGGCCTGGCCATATAATTGGGTTTTTGGAAGAGACGAAAACAAATACAATTTGTCTTATGCAAACAACAAACAAGCGAAAGAGCGAGTGCGCTCTGCAATTGCAAACAACGCGTCGTATGCGCAATCAGCGACAGCATTTATTTAAATATTAAAATCAACGCGTTGCCAACGAAAACTATGACATCAAAATAAATGCGAACTCACGTGTGTTTGTTCGCCGCCTCTGGGTGTGCATGGGTATGGGTGTGTGTGCGTGTGTGTGTGGGTATTATGTGCTATTCATACGACGAATTCACGCCATTTTCAACACGTGATTTTCACACCGCACACCCACACTCACACACACACACATAGACGGTAGCCCACTGAATGTTGTTGCATACATTGAGGCGCTTAATTAATCATTTAAGCCCTCTGCTCGGGGCCCTAGAATCACGGAAAAAGCCATGACGGCGACAACAAACGCAAATTGCCGAAAGAGCTGTCAATGCGCTAGCTGCTTGTTTGTTGTAAACGTTGATTACAAAAATATATCAATAAATAAATAAAACATTACATCACTCAAAAGCCCATTGCTAATTTCAAATTATCACTTTATCGTTTCAGGTAAATGATTAAAAGGATGACAGATGGCTGATGCCGGACATCAGTAATAATATTTTGGTATTTATGTAATTATGAGATGGTGATTACTAATTATTTGTCACTGTACAATTTATTTGATATTTTTAAAATATAATTAATATAACTTAAAGTCACTTAAATACTAAATTTCGCAATAAGAATAGTTATTACTCTATTACTTCGATTAGAAAGATGATTTTCTAAGCAATTTCTACACTTTCTACTTAAGTAATAAGCAAGAGTAACCTCCCCAATACCCAATTCAATTAATTCCAAAAGGAAAACCCCCTCCAGAGCCTCGTTAAGATGGATATCTGCTTGTGCCTTTACCTATCTAAGCCGATCTAACTGCTGTGCCAACGATTGCCGGCAACACCTTGATAACATTGTCACATAATTAACATGGCGCACGCACTTGACCTGACCCCAGCACGCAATGTTCCGCATACGCCCCGTGGTACCGACGACAAAACATTTATGGCGCTAAATTGTAAATTATACAGGGCGAGGCGCCACAACAACTAGAAATGAACATGAACGCGTCCGGGCTAACTGCTAGGGAACTTGGCTAATACAACCGGAACCGGAAGTCGCCCCCGTCATGGCGCAGGCGAAGGAGAAGCCGGAACAGAAGTAGGTAGGAGCCAGCCTGTTGCCTGTTGTGTGCCATTTAAATATGTCATAATTTCATTTATGTGCTCCCCTTCCCCCACCACACACCACCCACTACGCCACACCACTCTCTCTTTTACACACACACACAAAAGTCAGGCATGTCATGTATTCCTGAGTGTGCGTGTGTGAGTGTGTGTGTTTGGGTTATTTTTATGGCATGCACGAAATGTTGTTGAAACACCTGTCGCCATTTGCCGCCTGCTTGCCGGCATGTTCTGCTGATGAGACGTCATATTTCAGGGGAAACTGGAGTTGGGTTTTTCGGGCCTAACTTTTCGGGATAAATCTCTTTCGCTGGGTATCGCCGCTTCGACCCCACCCGTAGTTGTTGTTGGTGGTTTTTTCGCTGCCTTGCCGCCGCACGGCTGCAAATTATTTAATTAAGTGGCACTCACCTCGCTAATTGTTTAATTACAGCCGCACATGGCTGGTGTATGTGCTCTGCCGTGCAGCGCGCAGAAACTTTTAGCAAACTGTTATAATTGACAGCTCCAGCCACTGAAGCCGTCACCGTCGCAACCGCCATCCTGGCTTTACACCCATCCATCACGATGGCCCTGGCGTTTCCGGTTTCCTGTTTTGCGAGTAGTTTGTCTTGGTTGCGGCAAGGCGGTAATTGCCGCAGAGCCCCGATAACAAGCCAGGGAGTCTTTCTCTTTTATAGGAATTGGAAGAGAAAGAGGGAGCACAATACCTATATTTACAATTTTATAACATTGTATAATATTTATTTATATTTTTATAAAGAATTGTTGTTGATCAGTAAACAAATATTAAATTAGAAGACTTAAATATCTACAGGCTTATCGCTATAGTTCCCTGATCTGCACAAATTTCTCTAACTGAAAAACATAATTTAAGCCACACAGTCTCCTAACGACATATATTCATCCGGCTAATTGATTCGAACGCATCCGAAAATCAAATTTGGAGTTTGTATTCCGATGCAATTAAATTGAATGCCGCATTTTTGGGGGGCAGCGTTTTTGTGGATCGTTTAATTAGCAGAGGCATAAATTAGTTGCATGCTGTGCGGGCGAGTGCTCGATTTATTGATGTGTGCGGCCGTCTAAAATTATGCAAAATGCAATTTTATCTAATTAAAATGGACACGAGCCGGGACACGGACACGGACACGGACACTTGGACTGGCGGTGTGGTTGCCTCCTGCAGCGACTAAGCCTTTAATGAGCTTATATTTATAATTTTCTGCTCGCTGACCCCCCGACGCGTGTGTGTGTGTGTGTGTGTGTGTGTGTGTGCTTGTGGCATGTATGGCGTAGTGTGCATAATTCGTGGCATAGTTTTGGGCGCGCTTTGCTTTTAATTAACCTCGATGGCGGGTTAAACGCTTCGACAGAACCACGAAAACAAATACGGCAAAAATATAGCTGAAAGCCCCAAGTATACACAATCCGCCGGCTATATAGCTGGCTATATTTTCATTTGGCACGCCACATAAGCGTTGGCAAATGGATAAATATAAAATTTGTCTCTGGTGCTGTCTCCCTGCCCCTGCGGGGAGCTCCGTTCGTGTTTCCGTATCCCTTCAAATATACTTTTTTTCCTTTTGGCTTGGCCTGATCCACTTAACTTTATTAAAAAGCTCACCTCGATGTATTTCAGACCCAGTTTCACTTGCCAGGACCCCGTCTTTGAAGTGAAAGGCGCATCATGTTACACAAGCGAGTAAATGACGCAACTAGCCGAAGTCTAGACACGGTTGGGAAATTTAATTTGAAGATAATCTATAGTTTTTGACTTTAAAAAAACATATTCTTAATAAATATTGGGAATTTTCCATGAGATCATCTCTTTTTTAAGCAGTTTTTAAATTTTGAAACCCAATTACAGTGTATACATTGACGTCCCTTGCCATTTATTTTTCCCCATATATTTACCACATTTTCCCTTTTCATTTTACTGCCCAGAAGTGTCTCTTGTTTGGCCATAAACAATTTGCGTTGATATAGAATTTCCGGTATGACGTAGATATGCGAATGAAATGCTTTTTTAAATGTTTGCCGCTGCGGTGTGTATGTAGCCTTCGTGGGCTTCCTGCCACATGCAAGTGTCGTTGTTGTGCCTCCCCTTTTCGTGCATTCAGCTCCATTCTGATTTTCCAGGTGACTTTTTGGCTCTCTCTGTCTCACCTTTTTGCCGTGTGTTTTGTTTGGCACGCAAACTTTTGCCGCTTGTATCGAGCGAGGGTCATGTTTCATGCGGCTTCCGCCCTGCACCTGTGTGAGTGCCTCCATTTTCGTTGCCTACTTTCCTGCGAGCGAGTTGTGAGTCTCTGTGTGAGTGTGTGCATGAGTGTGTGAGTGCTTGCGTGTTGCTGGCCCCAACTTTCGGTCGTGTTCAACGAAATTTATGACGACAATCGTGTCTATCTGTCCGACTGTTTGTCTTGGCCTGTTGCCTCTAAGCGTTTACCCGATAAAGATCACACTTTAATCGAAGCACTGGATAGTTTCTGGGTTGAAAATAACATTTTAAAAAGGGAATATTTACTTTAAAGATATTTAAAAGGATACGATATATAAATATTAACAGTTTATATATAAGGCAATACTTTAAAAGAAATGGAAAAGACTGAAGGGAGGCTTAAAATACCTAAAAACGTGCCCAAACTAATTACAATTTGTCATACTCTGAGACACATTGTTAAGGCTTCTCTTCAGGAGATATTTTTCAAAGATATATCCTTTGTTCTTCCCCATTAACTGCTCATTCCAAATGACACATTTTGCTGCTTCCCCTGCTCCGCTCTTAATTAACCAGAGATTTTTAGATCATTCCGCTTCTGGCTTAGTGACCTGGAACTGCACTCGCTGCCAAAAACACAGTGAGCCAAAAATGCACAGCGCCTAATGGGGGGAAATACGCAAAACTCGCTCCATCTCCATTTCCACGGGGTGGCCGCACATAATCGAAGACCAAATGAGAAATTCTTGTTGAAGGCCCACCGAATAGGGGCCAGAGTCCGGTTCGGGGCCGTGCATTTGGCCTCGTTTCCATTACACCCAGCGCCTAAAAGTAGCCTCCAGCAGATTTAATGCATCCGCGCCAGCTCGCAGCGGGATGCACAGAGACAGCGGGTCAGCTCCATCATTTCGTGTCCATTAAATCGTTTTGCTCCAGCCGCTGAGTGGTTATTGATTAATCGCCAGTGGGGAATGTCTCCCTTTCTCCCCCCTCCCAGTGGGTCTTCAGCACCCCCTCCTCTCCCACTCCCTCTGTGAGTGTGTGTGAATTCAAGTGTGCACGGAAGCGCTGATAGCTGATGTTGGCATGTGGGCTTTAAGGCAGCACTTACGTTAACCCATTAACGTCAGAGAGATGTTCGTTGGGCGCCATAAAAAGTTTCTCAAAATGTTTTCTTATCACGAGCCCCCGCACAGATTGCGGACTGAAGTGGAAGTTTGTGGAATATTTAACTAGTTGGGGGGGAAAACTTGCCACATTGCGATGTAAAATCAAATCCTTTTCCATCTAGATGGAGGCAATAAAAAATTAAAAAGCCAAAAGCTTGAGCTATTTTCCATAAGATAAAACAATTATGATGCAGTCTTAAAGATTGTCAGAAGATTGCTGCATTGCAATTTAAAATCTTAGCTAAAGTCATGTAATCCAAATTACATAGTGAATTAAAGAGTAAAAAGTAGTACAATATTAAAAAATGTATCCTTAGATTATAGGGAATACTGCATTATCTATTACAAAGGAGCGATTTAACCATTTAAAACACATATTTTCCAGTATTATAATACAGTAAAAACTGTTGGGGATATATATATACCTCAAGTACCTCAAGTTTTCCACGCATTTAATTCATAATATTGTTTTTTTGTTTATTTATTTCGCCAACGGAGAACTCATTAACTGGCTACTTAAATTATTTTGTTAATACTATACCTGAAATCCCCAAATGACTTTAGATTGACCCCTGACATTTGGTACTTAACAATAAATCTCCAAAAAGACCTGAAAACATTTGTGTTCTTTATGGGTATTTAAAAACGCCCGTAATTCCCATTAAGTAAACCATAAATGCATCAAGGACTTTAAATGCATATTTTAAATGGTTGCCACAATTGTTTTTAAAACTCCAGAGAGGGACAGAGAGCCAGCGGAAAACCCACAGAGGAATGCAAATGTCCGGTTATGATTTCATATTGCTTTTCGTGTATTTTCACTGATTGGCTCTGGCTGCTCATCGATTCATTACATTTCGCTTTCCCCCAAAAACCAGAAAAATAAATGCGGAATTTCGCCTCTCGTATGCGCATTTTCGATGGCTGGCAATCAGCGGCTCCTAAAACTATGCGCCATGCATTTTTCACCAGCCGCAGAACAATGATTGCCATTGTTCGCCGCCGGGGCGGGTTGTTTTGTTGATTTACTACTGACCCGATTTTCGGGCTTGTCAACACAATGGCCCAGCTATAGCCCCTATATGTATATGCGTATATGTGTGCCGCACGTGGCTGGTCGGCTGTTTGGCTGCTCGGGAATTTGTCGCCGCTGCCCGGCGCTATGTGCAACTAATAGTTGCATACATTCTGGCGCCCGCGCGGGTTAACTTCCTCGTTGCATAACGGGGAGGCAAGCAGGCATGCAACAGACATGCCAGGCCCAGGAAAATGCCCCAAGTTATTCGCTGTAGGTTTTTTGTGCCGCTCGGAAAAGCTCCTCCGAAAAAAATGGTCCGTTCTCTCTCTCTCTCTCTCTCCTTTCGGCGCCCAAAAATTGTTGCATATTTTGTGGCACATGTGTTGCCGTAATTTGGTTTACACGTCCACGACTTGACAGGCAGCAGGAAAACTGTGGCAAGCGTTGACGAGAGGCGATGTGGGGGTCGCACGAAATGGGAGTTTAATTTGACTTTTGCTTTGGAAAAATGTATACATGGATTTTGATCTGTGAGGGGAAAGTGTGTCCTTAACTTTAAGGGATTTAAAAGGATACTTTCTGAAGCACTTTAATTAATTTCTAAACTATTTGGGAAGCTTTGTTCAAGTCCCAAGATCACTTTCGCCTTGGCTTTCGATCGAACTCGAATTGTGTCAATTTATGTGCCAAAATATATATATCCCCAATGGAATGCCCTGCTATTATTTCATTCCTAATACCAGCTCTCTCGCCTGCAGTTCTGTTGCCTTGGCGCTCTGTGATTTTTCATTGTGCCAGTCACTCACACTCGCACACCCTTATTGGAGGTCCTTCAGCTGCCTCTTGTGTGATATTGAGTGCACTTTGTCAAAAGTTATTTTGCAACATTTGCTATTATGCGCTCGATAACAATTTTATAACATTTTTTCCCCCCAGCCACCCCTGGTCGCCAGCTCGTTTTTTGCGTTTCGCAATTTATTGTGTTACATATATTATTATTGTGTACTGAAAAATGCATTTTTCATGACATAACAACGACCCGTTTGGCATTGCCATCCCGAATTGGGTTGCGTGGCGCCCGCTTTTCCCATTTCCCATTTTCCATGCACTCTTTTTCCGTCTCCAGCGGCAGTGGGCAAAGTTTTGGGTTGAAAAATGGCTCTTGGCCTGGGTGCCTGGGCCTGGGTCTGGGCCGGGAACCTGGTTTCGGGGCCTGCCCTCGCCACGGCATGCGTATAAATTGTTTGCGACAGTAATTGGAACACAATGTTAAAGCATGAAATTTTAATTTGATTTTCGATCGAGCCCTCGCCGAGTTTATTCAGATAAAAAGCTGCCACTGAGTTGAACCACTTTGAAGTTTCCCATAGAGTTTCAGAGCGTGGTTGACTGGCGTTGATGGAGCCAAGGAGCCGAGGCACAAATATGAATGCACATGCTCTTGAGCCATTGAGCTGGCTTTACGACGCTTTATTTTATTTATTTTATTGAGAAGTTTGTAGTTACCACAGGTTTATTTTAGGGAAATTTATTCAGAGACCGTTTAAATAAATTCTGGAGTCATTAAGAGCTGTTCTTAAAGGAGAAACCATTTGCTGGGCGTTCCTTTGTTTACTTTTAAGGCTTAGGGGATTTTCTGCGAATTTTAAGAAATATATTTTAAGGAAAAAAAAAGCGAGCTTAATCTTTCATTAAACTATTAATGATATTTTTTAATATGAATAACCAATATTTAATGAGTTTGCATGTATTTGATACATAAAACTATTATTTGTAGTCTAAAATGCCAATAAATTATTAATAATAAAACTATTAATAATTCTATTTATTGCATTTGTTGACTAGTAATAAAGGCTTACTTTTGCTTACTATTGTAGACTTTCTCTTCGTTTTTTCTTATAATACATACCATAAATTCAATAATGGTTCAATAACTCCTCAATTTATGTTTCTCCCCAGACTTTGACATTTTCAAAGTCCGTCATTTTCTGGGTAAACTTGTCTGCAACTAGTTGTTGACTTCAATTTAGCAGCTTGATTGTTTTTCAACGCTTCTCTGGCTTCCGACGACCTCCTCGGCCATATGCCATCGCCTGATGGGGCTTCCACGGCACTCTCTGGCCTAATCGAATGGCATTCTCTGGCAGTTTCCAGGTAACCCACATGGCAACATGCCAGTTGCCTGCTGTTGGCCATTGTCTTGACTCGGGTTGACTTGGCATTCAGCTGTCTTTGTTTTGGCTTAAAGCTGGCTAGCTCGGTTTCTTTGGCTTTACTGAATCCCGTATAGCTGGACGATGAATGCAAACTCGCTTCCAATTAATCACAAAACCCTCCCAGAAGGTAGAGGAGGAGCTTGCCTGGGATATCAATCATTTAGCGGACAGGACACGCTTATCGATTACAATGAAAGCGCACACAACACATGTGAGCAGTTCAAAAATTCGATTAAAATTCAGCAGAGAACAGGAAAAGCCGGCGGAAACAATAAAGGCCACAACAACGAAACTCGCATCATTAATTTTTTTGCAGCAAAAATTTATCGCCTATGATTATGCAGGGCGAGAGGGAACACACAACATACAACACACAACACATAGCACAACAGAGTAGAACAGAATAGAACAGAATGTTTGTGCATAAAGCAGACAAAGGAATAATGGGAAATATAGGGGAAACCCATTTTCCATCGGAATCGGAGGAGGGCTCGTTTTTTCGCCTACCAATCATTATTCAATATGTTGACTTTTGTGCTTTCCACATTTGTTTCGCTCCAAGCCACATAAGTCATGTTGTCGGAGGGTGGGAAACTGTGGAAACTGTGGGGGCCCCGCCGAAGACAAAGAAAAATTTGTTCAAGTGGCTTGCGGGTGGAGGGGAGGCAGAGGCAGGCAGGCAGCGCGTCGATGTGGAAATTGTGATAGTGAAAGGATGGAAAATGGAGAATGGCAAATATGGGGTTGGAGGCGAGGCCCTCAAACACTTTCCCTGGACCTCCCTCTACCACCCTGAACAATGAACTCGCTGGCAACACTGTCGAAGTTGTTTAACTTTGCATTTGTCCCCAACTCCTGCACCTTTTCGTCCTTCGCCTAGTGTGTTGCCTTTGATTAAGGCCACCTACAAGTGTCAGCTGGGGCATTGTTTCGAACATTTCAGTTCCAGGTGTGGATTCCCCCAGGTGAGAAATCACCAAGCTACAGCTTGGCCTTCCCCCTTAAAGCTTCAACATAAATGGGAATAATCGGTTATAATGGAATGCATTAGATTCATTCCATGTTTGCCCATAGCAAATGCAATTAAAAGTTGGAAAATTAAAAGCAAATACAAGGGCCGAAAAATTTAATTACGCATATTAATTCCACCATGGCGAAATGAAAAATGAAGACTCTGTTTATCTTTATTTATTTTGCCTGGGCAACTGGCCACTGGCCACTGGCATTTCGTTTGCAATCAATAAAGCGACCGCAGATGGATGGCCCACACAGTCTCCTACGGACTCATTGTTTTTCCCTCTCTCCCCCCGCGGCAGAAGGTGTCAATTATTGGGAAGCTTGTCAATGGAGCGATTTTCCTGCTGGCTGCGGTATAAAAATTCGAGCAGCAAATGAACCTTCAGCTCTGTCTCCCTCGGTCTCGGTTTTGTAAATTTAATTTGCGTTTGCGTTTGCCGCCCCACTGCTCGCCCCCTCTATTGCCCGATGTTTTGCGGTTAACCGAAAATGTTCGAATGCAACACATTTGCAGTTTTACAAAGCTCAACACGAAATGATTTCATCTGGTTGCCGCCAAATCTCCACCCTCCTCCATGGTCCCACCAATTTGGTCCTTCGAGCCGTATCCCAGGGATCGTTTGCATTGTTGCGGTAAATTGGTAAAATTTACATACCATTGGCTTTTATTGTTTATGTATCGCTGGCATCATCATGAGCTGCACGATGATGGCTTTAAAATTGTGGCGATTAAAATTGCAGTTGCAGCAACAGACTTGTATTCATTGTACTCTTGCAGGGTATTATAATTTTAGTAAAAAGTTTGCAAAGCAGTGAAGGAGTCATAAAAGCATTAGCATCAACAACCGAGTCGATTTAGCCATGTCCATCTGTTCGTCTGTCAGTTTCTACGCAAACTAGTCTCTTAGTTTTGAAGATATCTGAATGAAACTTTGCAGTTAGTCTTCTATATACTTTCACTCGTATATATGTCGGAACGGGACGGATCGGATGACTACATTTTATCTTAAATTTGACAAAAAAAAGCTGGAAAAGCTATAATTTTTTCTATATATATATATATTTAGCTTTTCCAGCTTTTCCAGATTTTTGTCAAATTTAAGATATAGCCATTTCGTATTATTTTAGAATTTCGGTTTAAATTTTATGAAAATCTGACTACTATATGATATAGTTGCCATAGAAACTATCATTAAATATAGAGGAAAATTAAATTTTATTGAAATTTATATTGCATTTATTATTAATGATCGAATTCCAATCTACAAGGGTATACAAACTTCGGCGTGCCGAAGTTAGTTTCCTTTCTTGTTTCCGTTTGCTTTTGCTTTTATTTTAATTGGTCTGGCCGGAGTAACCTTTATAATTGGCATTTTCTAATTATTTCACAGTTTATCAAGTTGTTAGTTTTACACGAATATAGATTTGTTCAGTCAGTGGCTTCAAGTGAAGTCAAGGGTTATGTCTGTTATTGAAAATGGCATTAAATTATGTGTTAGAACTATTAAAGAAGGAAACGTCTAGCCGAAAATGTCTTTATTCGTTTACTAATTCATTTAAATCGATTTTTAAGTTCATTTTAAGCAACTTAAACTTTAAGCTCTTACTTCCATTTAAATCCCATATATCTGGGGCCATTTTAAAGCTCTTAAACCAGTTCACATTTCGACCATAAATAAGGAGTGCACACCGGCTTTTAAGTGTTTCGCCGGCCAAACGTGCCAGAAATGTGAAAATGTGGTGGCTCAATCCTTCGCCCCCTCGGACAGCACCTGCCGTAAATGGTTGTTTTTCCACCGATTCCGTTGCGTTTTTCCTGCGCCATATGCTTGATTTATACGATAAAGAAAGGTTGGCTTCAGTTGGGCTTTTAGCCGGACCTTGGTCAACCTTGGGAGCCGCTGTTAACATACAATCGGCATGTAATAGTTTGTCACTTGGCTGCGTTGCATGCCCTGCATAATGACAGCTGTGCGACATGTCATGGTATCCCAGAAGCAGCTGCAACAAATACAACCACACGGCCCCACAAGTGGCAACATGCAGAGTCACATATTGATGATGTGCGTCAAATGTCACCGCTGCTGCTGCTGTCAATTTTGTGGGGATTCCCCCGTTTGTTTGTCACCCTGAGTCGTCCGGCATTCAGTATTCTCTATTCTGTATTCAGTATTCCCCATGACAGCGGTTACTTCATTTATGTTGCTTAGTTGACCCCTTTTGTTGCTGCTTTTGTTATGTGTTTTTATAGCCCATAGATTTGGGTTAGTTTGTTTTTTAAGTTGGTTAAATTATGGCATTAAGTATAAATATTCTTTCTGTGCTATATTTTGAAGGATTTTAGTATAGATTATGAGGGGAAAAGGGGAAAATATTAAATACAAAGCTAAATGAAATAACCATATCTAAGACATTTTTTGAACTATTTTTCAAATATATCTATATTTTTCCATATTTATTATATTTGTTTACTAAATTTACAATTTACTAAACAATATATATTAGTATTAGGGTATCCCTTTGTCGTGACCCTTAATTTTATTATGCATTGATTTTATTTCCACTGTTTTTGCTGCTAATATTGCTGATGCTGCTGTTGATGTTGCTGCTGCTGTTGCTGCTGCTACTGCTGTTGCATACTGCTGCTGCAGTTGTTGTTGCAGATTCTATTGCCGTTGTTGCTACTATTGGTGCTGCTGTTTCTGCTGTTGTTGCAGATTCTGTAGCTATTGCAGCTTGCATTGTTGCTGCTGCTGTTGTTGCAGCTTGTTTGACAAATTGATCGCGTGATATGTTTGCCCAATGCTGTGTCATTGTTGTGCCGTGGTGGCCACACACTGCTGTTGTTACTGTTGCTGTTGCCAGTGTTGTTGCAGCCACTGTTTGCCGCCGCACAAGCATATTCGGGCTGCATTAGTTGGCGCTTGAATGCAGTGGCAGTGAACTCCATCGAGCCGAGAGCGGAGTGCAGCCCCCTGCATGTACATTTTGTTCTCGAAATTGCTTTCGATGTAAATCGAAACCTTTGTCTCCATGGTCCATCGTCCGTTGTCCTTGGTCCTGTCCGGCAAATAGCAAACCGTCGTCGTAACAACTCTAAATTGGTAAGCCCTTGTCGGGCCACCGGAAGAATCTGCAGCTTGGAAAACTTTGCCACTGACTTTTGATTGGGCTCACATTCCACAGGAGCACTCGGCGTCCTTTACTGGATGGGTCTCCTGGTCTCGCATATGCATAATCAGGACTAGGAGCCGGACCGAGCCGAGTCGGGGATTGTCACAGTTATGAGAGGACTGAGTCCTGGGAGTCCTGGCAACGTCAATTCGTTAACAGCTACGTCAGCTTTGCTGCTAATTTTGTTTGTCCTGTGTCGCCACCCACACACACATGGACGAAACACTGCTGGGGAAAAGTATGCGCACGGTTTGTACGGTCCGAGAGGCACTCTCTGTCTCTCACGCTCTATCCCACTGTCGGGCGCCTTTGTTTGCCCTGCACTCCAAACACTGCAGACAAAATGCTGTCGAAACTGTTGCCTGTTGGCTGATGTCTCTATTCCCCGTCTCCCGCCTGTTAATCCGGCCAGCGTTATGCAACAAAGTTTTTGTGGAAAATTAATTAATTTCATGTGCAAACAGTTGTTAAGGTGGATAAGGTGGCCGGCGGCGTAGCCTGGCTACTGTTTAATTGGCTTAAACCCTTTTACCTTTCGCCGTGCTCTCCATTCTAATTAAATGCTCTGTTCCGTTCCGCTTGCAGATCCCTCAACAAATAGTACACATGTGCCAATCTGAAAGCTGAGCTGAGCTTCGGACAAGGAAAATCCATACCAACGAATTCCGGGACAAGTGATGAAGTCATGAGACCGACATTCGATCGACGCCTCTGGATATTATTGTTCATTATTTCAGTACAATGTAAGTACCCCGAAGAAACTATATGCTTGCTAAGGCATCCCCTCGCACATATGTTGGGTCCCTTTTTTATTTCGTGGGCCACCGGATTGGGCAGGATGTGGAAATGAATGGGCCAAGTGGCCTCAGAAGGGCAAGCAGCTCGTATATTGCCGGGGCAGAAAGAATGGACCACTTTGTATGCCGGCAACGTGTGAAAAATAGTTCACAGATAATCGCAGTCAGGCAGGTCACATTATTTATGCGCCGGCACACATCCTCGTCCACATCCACAGCCACATCCTTGGGATCCGCATCCCCTTGGCTTGATATTCTATGCCACATGCAGCAAACAAAGCCATTTCTTTTATTTGATGTGCGTTTTGGGGACGGGGTTGAGCTGGAGGGAGGGTCAAGAGCGAGGAAAGCTGACCCTGGGCATCCTACGGGCAACCAAAAACAGGTCCTGCATATCAATGGCAATGGTCTGTAAATAAGCTGAAATCATCCCGGCTCCTTACGCTTGGCCCCGCTCTAATGCAATGAGTAATATGCGATTGTCAATGTCTATTGGGTCCACGCGGCGTATGAGTAATATGCGACGCTGTGATTCGTGCTTATAATGTGTGTGTGTGTTTTTTTTTTGTACTGTTTGGGAGAAATAAATTCGGGGTTTTGTGCATCAGAAACTGCTGAAATCACAATTCCAAGTTATATTTTTTAATGAGAAGAACCACACATGTATATTGATATTCATGATGTCCCCCATGGCGTATGAGTAATATAATATAAACTGAGTGGATTTGCATCTATATTATGTTCAAAAACTACTAAAATTAAGAGAGAGTTTCAACTATAATTAAATTCTCAACCCCTCTGTGTCTCGTTCGATTCAACTTTTATATAAAATATCTCGAATCTTTCACAACGCCACTCAACGTGGGGTCACTTCAAGGTTGCAGCAATCTGGTCCAAAGCCAAACTGAAGTGGAAATTCAAGCAGTCGGGAAAACCTCATCCTGTTGGAAAAGCGAGGCAAATGCCCGACATATTCCCCGGCAGACGCACAGAGCGAACGGAAACGGAAATGCGCGTTCAAGAATTTTAATCTGCATGCGCAATTTCGCGTGTGAGCTGTATGCCAAAAATGGCGCGCACATGTCGGCCAACTGGCGACTGTGTGGCACCACCCCTAGGACATGCCCCTCCCCTAGGATCTACGGCATGCCCCACTGCGGTGCGCCTTGGAATTTCACGCGTTTATTTGCAAAGATTACGAAATGCGACCGGCTCCCGCTAAAGTTTTGTATGCGTTTCCTGTGAGCTGCCGGCGCTGCCTTTTCCTTCTTGCGAGTGTGTCTGTAAGCGTGGGTTTCCCTCTGCCCTGCCCAGTCCTTCCCTCCGATTTTTCCGCTTTTCCCCGTTTTTTGCTCTGTTTGCTTGTCCGTCCGTCCGCTTCGCTGACTTGTTATGCATGCAAAAAGTCTGTGGCAAATACACAGACCCGCCCTCTCCAGCCCCAACTCCTGCCAGATGGGAGTGACATGCAAAATATTTTTGCATAAAAATGTTTGCCCACCAACACGGAGTCGGAGCCGGAGCCGGAGCCAGAGTCAGAGTCCTTGCCGCATTCTGGCAGCTGCATCTTCCCCTTACTTTGTGTGTGATGTGTGTGGCCGGGCTGAGGAGAAATGTTAAATTTTAAAGCATTTCAATTTCGCATTTTTGACACACGCAAGTTGAGCATGAAATTTGCTAGATATAACGTTCGAAATTCGTCTCTTGGCATTTTTACCTTGAACGCTGTCCCAGTGCTTTCACCGAATGTCCTTTCCCCCCTGAGGGACTTAATGTCCAGCATTTTATCTCTTGTATTTAAGCGTGGTGCGTTTGCTACGTGCCAGCCATGACAAAGGACCTGCCATGGACTCCTACTCGATGGCAATGCATAATGCGAGGCGACAGCGGCGATAGGGCATATTTCATATTTAATAAAGTGAAGGAGCTTTGGCAGGGGTCGCATTTTATTAGGGGGGCAATGCGCTGATGAAATCAGATGGTGATCCGCCACATTCCCCGGATTATTGGAGTGTTTCATGGGCACTTTGTAGGTTATTAGTCGTCGTCCATGCTGTTTTATGGTCACTTTAATCCCGTTATGAAATCTGGGGCGACTGTACGTCGTCGGTGGATCTTAACATTGTTGGTACCAAAGTTCTTTTACTAGGATTTTTGATTAACATGTCCTTTCAAGGCAATACAAAGTAACAGATTACGTACTGAGTTACGTACTGAGTTATATTTTATACCTTCTTATAATCCTTTCTTGCAAATTTCTATATTTGTTAACACTATCATAGAAGAACTCTTTTTTAAAATTAATTGAGAAATATTTATGCCCGCCTTAAGGAGTTTTCCTTAGAACTTAGGCTCCGTAAAGCTTTCCCAGATCTCCTTGAGATTAATGTAAGTAAATGTTGGCTACTTAAATTTCTGGGTCTACGATAATGTTCAAGAGTAGTCAGTATTCCCTGCCCCACAAATCGGAAAGACAACGGAGCAGGAGCCGAGCTCTTGAGGTTCTTGAAACTGCGGCACTGATGTTGATGATGATGATAGGGGGGTCGGGATGGAGCTGCAGAGTCGGCGACTTAGTTAGCCACTTTTCTTTCATAGAAAATGCGCCTTTTGTGCCTCAAGAGGCTGGGCTGCCGGCCAGCAGCGCCACCCACTCCCCACGATCCCGATGGAAAGAAAAATAGAGCTGACTGCAAGTTTATTTTAAAACTCGACTTTTGTGCGCTCAAGTTTACTTTTGTGGGGAATTACTTTTCGGTTATTTTTGTGGCCCAGTCATCGCCTGGTCCTGGTCCTGGTCCTCCTCCTGCTCCCGGACCCTGTCCCTGTCCCTGTCCCTGTCTCCCCCGGCTGGCGAGTATCTCTTTGCTGATTGTCTTGTTGCTCTGGTGTCGATGCACTGCGTCGGTGGCTTCTCGGGGATCGGGCTGGCGGGTCCAGTTCAAGGCGGAGTTTATTACGTGCGCCGATGTGCTTGTGGAAAATGCAATTATTAAAAGTTTCGCAAGTCGCCCGCTCCTTATGCATTTAGTTTCCTTTCTCCGCTGACGCCGCCTTTGTCGGGCTGTGGAAATTATAGCTGGCGCCATTTTGCTGTCCATAGTTTTCGTCTTAACCTTCTGAGCTGTCATTTTTTCCTTTTGCTCTCATTTTTCCCTTTGTTTCTTTTGCTGTTAAACATGGCATAGCAAATGTAGTCCATTGAAAAGTTTCCCGTAAAAGTTTTCCCCAAAAGTTTTCCTTAAAGACGAAAAAGAATGAAACAAAAAAAGGCGGGTAGCAGTAGCTCTTTAAGCCGTGTTGTTTTAGCCGGAAATGTGAACGGCCCACGGTGCGCGTGGCCAAAAATACCAGAAAAGCGGAAACGCAGCTAACAATAAGAGCCGAAAAGGGCAGAAAACGCGAACTTCCGTTGAAAATTTCCAAGCATTTGAAGCGCCTGGGAACTGGCCGGGACCGGAGTCCGCAAAAAACACCACCGTGTGGTCAACACGTAACAGACGCCGCTGCCGCTGGGCTTCCTTACCGCCGGTCTTCCTGTCCAGACCGACAAAAATTGGCCGCACACTAAATTGCACACCTGGGAATTAATGCGCCGGCCACTCGAAAGGAGTTTTCCAGAGCACGGAGCACGGAGCCCGAGGCCCGAGTGCCCAGTGCAAGTGCTGGGAAAATGGGAAATGCGAGCGGAGCGGCATTTCCACACAAAGGTGTGAAGGCCGTAAGCGCAGCAACCTGCAGTTGCAGACAAATGCAAAGTCAAATGCTTTTCACAGACAGACGGGAAGCCCGTCCAAAGTTGTTGCCAGTTGTTGGTTAACGCCTGAGGGCCATGTCTTCTCTTGGCCTAAAAGCGGACAGTGGGCCAGAGATTGTTTGCTTACCAAGAGTAATATTATAAATTTAAGAAGATTTTAATAGGTAACACTTGACGATGATATTCGAAATTATTGGAAATCATGTTATTTATTAAAATTAAGCATTATTGAGTAATTTCAGAAACAAACAATTGCATAATTAATTAAATATACAGGTATTTCATTAGGATTTTATATTATTTATCAAGATTTATTTAAAGTAACTGAAATTAGCTTTGAAATATCTAATTTTTATGTTTATAATCTTATAATCATTTAGATATTCCTCTAAATTAAGTTATAACATGTTTATTTCAGTTCTTTTCACTCATATTCCTCTTTTAATATTGTTAAATGCTTAATGAATTGGTTTTAAAGCACTATTTAATTTATATATCTGTTCAAATAAGAACTCGAAACTCGATAATAATTATGAGAAATCCTTTAAATAAGTTCACATTAACCCTTATTTAATGTTTCCTTTTGTCCCGCCGCTCTGCCTTCACGCTGGTCATAAATAAAACATCCTTTTAAGGCCGGCATGTGTGCAGACTTTATTGACCAACTGTATATCGTACAATTCCTTCTGCTTTTCGACTTCTTTACATTTTTTTCTCCTCATTTTTTGGGCTCAGACAAAGTTGCCGTCCCATCCGCTCGGCTTTTCTTTCGCTCGCCCTTTGCTGGTAAAAGCAAGTGAAAATAAATTAAGTGGAAGTAAGTCGTAACGAAGTGATACATAATTCTTTGTACTTTTTATTTTATTTTCGGCTGCTCCTTCGTCCTGCTGGCCATTGTGTGCTTTAACAATTGTTAAGAGTGCAAGTTCGTTGGCAGGAAAATTGATTCGCTTTAAGGCAGCGACTTGGCCAAGGACCACACAGCTTCAAGGATGTTAATTAGTGGCACTATTAGCTGCTGTAGTGAGGCTCCCAGCTTTAAGCGAACTAGGGGAAACTTTGGCCAGAAAGTTCACCGAATTTTCACCCCTCGACAGTAACCTAATATACCGTAATTTGGCTTTAATGACCAGGCCGGGTAATCCGAGGAGCTCCGCGGAGCGCTCCACTTGCCATCTAAACAGCCTAAATAACTTAATATCAACCTGAAACGCCGTGATTGAGAGGCGACGCCTCGGCCAGCGAATTTCGGGATGCCTTTTCCAGCTTATTGCTACTTAACTAAGCCAACGATATCATTTTATTACAAGGCTCTCGTCCTGGCTCTCGTCCTGGCCGGGACTGCCAACTTGCTGGCGAGACTGTTTTCACTTTTCCCGGGAGCGTGGCTTTAACGGGGCGACCTCTCACCTTTCAGCCCTGCCCAGCTTCCATCCTCCCCTTCTTGCCCCCTCTCGGAGGCCATTAACGTGTTTCGTTTCATTTAACTTTTACGCTCTGCTACCCCCCCGGAGTCGCCCCCCCAGAAGCTGTGCTATTTAGCCCGGACGAAGGACTCCGGCCGGAGGTTCCCCCATCCCCTGTGGATTTCCCGCTACGAGAGAAACTTTTACCTGCTGCACGCTTGACCCAACAAAGGCGATGAAGGGGGAGGTGGGATGTCCTGTGGGTGGCCCTAACAGCGTTAGATGTGACCTTCGGCGCTGACAGCAGCCGTCATTAACCTTTCATGACGAGGGAGCAGGAGCAGAAGCTGTAGCAGTGGCGGGAGCTTGAGTCCTGATGGTGTCCTGTGAACAATCAAGCGGAACAGGTGGACCGAGGAAGGGAGGGCAGGACTGCTGCAGCCGCCGGAAGTTGACAACAACAACGAAGTGGCAAAAATCGGGCAACAACCAAAGTGAAACCGAAACTTTGCTCGAGTGTTCGAGACAATGTAGCAGCAGCAGCAGCAGCAGCAGCAGAAGTTGAACTTTGACCGCTGAGGTAGATGGGGGTTCCCCTTGCCGCGTCTGGCGTCCGTGTACTGACCCAGATTGTGTTCCGGCGACATCTACGGCATTTTTGTTTAACTAACCGCATGCCACGCCCACGCGGCCGCAGCTGCATATAATTTGGCAACCGCATTTGCCTGGCTGCCTGCTTTGCATTTGGCATTTGGCATTTGCCGTTTCACATTTCGCATTTTGCATTCCGCGCTTTTGCATTTCGCCTTTTGCCGGGTGAAATGTGTTTGCCAAACGAATTTGCAACGGCGACGACGACGACGACAGCCCGAATAGCGAAATTGGGGACACCGAATATATATATATATATATTTGTGTGTACATAGAGTATGTGCAGCATGTTTGCCAGAACAGAACATTGCGGAGCAAATAGATGAACTGCCATGTAAGCCCCAAGGTCGCATATAGCGGAAATGCTTTAATATGGCAACGCGTTTATGTCGCCTGCATAGCCATACATACTTGTGGGGGAATACACTGAGGTAAAAGTGCTGGAAATATGCTGCTCAAAGTCCTTATGCCATGCCAAGGAACACGGTTTATTAGAATATCATATGGACTGAAAGTTGACCCCCATTTCGCAGATTTTCCTCAGTGCAATGTCCTCAGGATACCCAAGGCCGTACGGTCTGCACTTAGCATCGCATTCAGTTGCAATCCTTACGGGAAAATCAATAGCCATCGCTTAGTGCCACGTGGCTGGGGTGTTGTGACGTGTAAAGGGGCGTGTGGACTCAGGACTCAAGCCCAAACCCAAACCCAAGCCCAAAGCCCACTCCTTGTGCCATTCAGACACAGCCAGGACAACTGTCGCTACATAATCATACACGTAATCATGATGAAGCAGCGACGGTGACGACAACGACGACAATGTCGACTGACTGCCCTCGAGTGTTTTATCCTTGACAAATCCTTGTGCAACAATCAGCAGCACCACCAGCACCAGCAGCGGTAGTAGAAAAGCAGAAAAAAAGCAGTAAAGGAACCTTGTGGAAATGTTACAAGAGCAATGGAGATGGAGATGGAGATGGAGATGGCTTTGCGGAAAAGCGGGGCCACAATAGTTGACAATGGCAAATGCACAGCAAAATGTCTAAATGAGGCCGAGGCTGGGGAATGACTCAACGCGACTTGGCCTGGCTCGGTGACTGAATGAGCAAACTCCAACTCGTTAAGCTCCCCATCGGCCCGGCTATCCACCTTGGCATAACCACGGGTGCTGGCCGCAAATCGAGGCCCGAAGACAGAGCTCCCACCCGTCCAGAGGCCTTGGCTTGATGGATGACAATAAACAAGACAAGCGGGCACAATTGTTTGTCGGCTCTTCCACTCCGCACCACCAAGTCTGCCACACAATAGTTGCTCTTATCCGGCTGAAGACGAAGCCAAAGTATTTAACGGCTTGTTTTCCATGCAGCTTTAATGGCTTACCACTGAGGAAAAGGCACTTGCTGGTGGCCAAAATGTTTAGCAACTTTAATAAGCAACTTAATTTTAAGCAGCCTGAATTTACTTTATTGAGAGTTAAGTCATTGGGTGTTTCATTGTTTGTTGCCCGATATTATTGCTCGAGCCCACTCAGTCGTCCTCCGGTTAGTCCTTCTTGGAGCTTAAAAACGTATCTCTTTTCTTTCTTGTAAAATGGTTTCTTAGCTTCGCTTCTTCAGTTTGAATTCTTTCTTTTCTTGGCTTGGCTTCACTTTGCTTTCTCAGCTGAGCTTCTGGACTTTCCTTTTGATCTTGGGCCATTTTGAAAGCATAATATTTCTTGGCTTCTCGGCATAGCTTCCTAATCTGAGCCATTTTGGCTTGATTCCTTAGCGCCGCTTCTTCAGCTTCCTTCTTGATCTCTGCTTCTCTAGCTCTCTCGAATTCTTCGAACTTCTTCCGGCATCTTTCCTTAATTATTGCCAGAAGTTCCTTGAGCTCGGCTTGTTCGGTGGGAGTCATACCCAGGGGCCGGGCACTGGCCAAAGGAGTGGCTTGGGGCTTTTCTTCAGCCAGTTCGTTGGTCTGAGTATTTGAATTTGCAAAAGCCTTGGCTTCTGCCTTCTTTTGTTGCTTTGCCTGAACATGCCTCCGCTTCCTGGCCATCCGTTCGCTTTGGGGAGGAACCGGCTTTGATGGTGAGGGCTGGATAGCCAAACAGGCCTGCTCCTGGTCTACTTTCCGGCAGAAAGTTCGCTCTTGGTTGAGATATACTGAATCTGGATCAAGGGATCTGAGCTTGGAAAGTTGCAACAGACAACAGTTTATCTTGTGCCAGGCCAAAAGGTTTCTTGGCTTTTCCCATATAAGGCTCAGTTTCGAGAACTTGGAACAAGTGTCATTACCTTCCGGATTCTCCATTTCCAGCTCCTTTACTAGATCCTTACACTTCTTTTCCTTCAGGAACTGTCGCCTCCTCGTTATCCTTAGCTTGGGACTTACTGGCTGAAGATCCGGCAGCCCAGGCGGCTCGTGTTCCTCGACGGTGGGATTCTTCTTGTAATCTATGCAGAACTTCTCCTCCTCCTGGCTTTCACAACCTTTGTCGCGATTGGAGATGAACCGCCTTTGATTGTAGATGGCTTTCAGGTGCAGATTCTTGTAAGATTTCAGGAGCAGTTGCCTCCATCTCGGCTGTCTAGCTTGGCGGATGGTGGATCTTGTAAACTGCCGCACCGTCGTCGCCATTTCTTTGGATACAAATTTCTAATACATTTAATTTTGATAAAAACCTAGACAAAGTGTGAGGAGGTATAAAATTCTGAGCCTGAAACTAAAGGCGCTGCAGCTTTGTTTCAACACAGAAACTATTATTTTTCGTATACCTAAAATTTTAAATAGAGAAAGTTAAGGTGCAAAAATAGCATAATATATCTTACAAGAACCAAGTTCTGTAACCGCTGGAAGGCACCACAGAACTCTGGCCCAGTTTGCCGCTGATTTTCTTTGGGTTCCTGCCCCACCTGCCACTTGGCGGACATAATAAAGCAATTAAAGTTTCAGAGGTGCACACACACTCCCCATTTTCCCATTTTTCGCCCGCACACATCAGCCGGCAATGAAATGAGCATTTCCCTGTCTGTCCGCACACCTGTGTGCAATTAAAATGTAAACGTGTCAAACACATGCCAGACTCGACTCGGGCCGAGCTTTCGCTTAAAAATTAACAGCGACAATGCCGAACAAGTTGCAGAAATTAATGACAACATAAAGGAATTTAAATACGCAATGAGTGCGGCAGGAAGGAAGGGGGTCAAAGTTGAGGGGGAGGCGCACTCGCACTCGTAATTGCGGCGCAAGTTTGTTGTGCGTGTGTGAGTTAAAGCACACTTATGCGAGACAGTGTTGCCATGTTGCCAACTCCAGCTGAAACTCGAACTCACCTGCCTGCGAGCCTACCTGCCTGCCTGCCTGCCTGCCTGCCTGTCTGTCTGTCTGTCGTCTGCTGTTGTCTGCTTGGCGGCGCATGAAGTGAAAATTAATTTCTAAATGCGGGAAATTAACAAATTACAAACAGCGCAATGAGGGGCGTTGATGATGGGCTGGCTGCCGGCTGGCAGGCGGAAGTAGACATGCCATAATTCACCACGCACACACACATGGAGGTTCGTTGTTCTCGAGGAGCAACTTCCTGTCTTTGAGGGGGAAATGGCGTTACTCCGTTGCAGGGCCGCAAGGTGTTGAGGCACATTGTCTTGACTTGGCCCGGGGGCAACACCTCATCCATACCAGCACTTCCTCCATCCGCACACCGCACACTTCTGGCCACACTTCAACTCAGAAACACTCCCGTCGCCGTCGCCGTCGCCGTCGCCATCGCCGCCGCTGCTGACAGTTGACAGGTTTGCTAATTTGAAGCAGCCCACCGCCGAAAATGAAGTTAGCGTCTGTCAGCATCTTGCCAGGTGATAACGCTATTCCCAGGCCCCGGCTCAGCCCCAGTTCCACCTCCAGCCCCTGCTTGGAGCCCGGAACCGCTCTGGCAACCCCTTCGCAGTCACACCTTCGGCAGCCACAGACGCGCTGCGGTCGCGCTTTTAACATTTAATTAAGTTGTGCTCGATTTTATGTTCGACAAAATTGTTTGTCTGCCGCTCTGCTCCACTGTGCCCCTCATCTGGCTGGGGGCGGGGTGTGTAAGTATGTCGTGGTTGCGGCTCCGCGGCGTTGTTGTCATTGCTGAGGTTTGGGCAAAGATTGGAAAATTGTCGACGCAGAGAGAGAGGCATCACCTGTGTACGGGTGGCAATACTGTATATCTAGGGAGAATCTACCGATTATACATCCCTTGGAATTACCTGTCTAGCGCAGTAGTGGTAAAACTTAGACCATGTGTGTTGTTTAGTTTGTACTTTCACTAAATTTTGACTCCTTTTGGAACCTACGAAATTTCGGACGAAAATTTCTCTTCTCTATTTGTTTGGACAAAATTGTTTAAAAATTTTAGTAAATTTTACTTTGCAAAGTCTTTCTTGAGCCGTGGGGGCCTTGCGAAGTTTCGCAGACGGAGCAATGTCCTCCCGGGTCAGCAATGGTCTGCTTAGGCGCCTGTCCCATGTCCGCGCCTTTAATTTGGGCTTTGTGAGCCGCCAGATGCGCTACTATGGCGATCATCCGTCGGAGATGGACTGTGCCACATTCAAGGCGTACAGGGAGCAGATCGCTAAGGCCCTTCAAAAGCGCAAGGATGCCAAGAAGAAAAGCAACGCCGCCAAGCAGGCCAAGAAGGATGCGGCTCGGCTGAAGAAACAGCTCGACAAGTGCTTCGAGGCCAAGACCAGAGGCATGGTGGAGCAAGTTAAGAGCATGTCTGAGGAGGAGCAAAAGGCCATGGAGGATATGATGGATTGCGTGATGGCGGGCATTAAGTCCACTTGTCTAAAGCAAGTGCTTCAAAGGTACTGCAAGGAGCAGGAGATGAAGCGACGTTACGCACGTCTGATCAAGGAGAAACATATCAAGGACATGATGAAGAAGTGTGCATCCCAGTTGAAGAAAAGTTCGGATAATGAAAAGGCTGACTCGGCGGAAGAGTGCGAGGATCCCGAAAATGAAAAGGCCGAAAAGGAGCACGAGAAATTGATTGCTATGGCACAAATGTGTGAGGAGAGGGAACTAAATAAGAAGTGCATGGCAGAGGTCACGAAGCTTCTGGAAGGCGCAGGTGGCGAGATGAATGAAGAATCAGAATCCAAAGAGACTGAGAGCAAGGACTCTGCTAAGGGTGATAAGCCCAAGGAGTCCAAGGAGAAAGCTAGGAAGGAGTCCAAAGGGGAAGCTAGTAAGCAGTCCAAGGAATCCAAGCAATCAAAATCCAAAAAGACTAAGAGCAAAGATTCTGCTAACAGTGATAAGCCCAAGAAGTCCAAGGAGGAAGCTAGTAAGGAGTCTAAAGGGGATCCTTGTAAGCAGTCCAAAGAATCCAAGCAATCAGAATCCAAAAAGACTAAGAGGAAAGATTCTGCTAAGGGTGATAAACCCAAGAAGTCCAAGGAGAAAGCTAGTAAGGAGTCCAAAGGGGATCCTTGTAAGCAGTCCAAGGAATCCAAGCAATCAAAATCCAAAAAAACTGAGAGCAAAGATTCTGCTAAGACTGATAAGCCCAAGAAGTCCAAGGAGGATGCTAGTAAGGAGTCCAAAGGGGATCCTTGTAAGCAATCCAAAGAATCCAAGCAATCTGAATCCAAAGAGACTAAGAGCAAAGATTCTGCTAAGAGTGATAAGCCCAAGGAGAAAGCTAGTAAGGAGTCCAAAGGGGATCCTTGTAAGCAGTCCAAAGAATCCAAGCAATCTGAATCCAAAGAGACTAAGAGCAAAGATTCTGCTAAGAGTGATAAGCCCAAGGAGTCCAAGGAGAAAGCTAGTAAGGGGTCCAAAGGGGAAGCTAGTAAGCAGTCCAAAGAATCTAAGCAATCAAAATCCAAAGAGACTGAGAGCAAAGATTCTGCTAAGAGTGATAAGCCCAAGAAGTCCAAGGAGGAGGCTGGTGAGGAGTCCGAAGAATCCAAGCAACCCAAGTCGCTATTTGCCGAAAAGTTAGAAAAATGTATGTCCGAGGAAATGGATATTATTGAAGAGGTCCAGGAGCGAATGAGCCCTAAGGAAAAGAAACAACTTTTTGGTTTGAAAGACTGCCTCACGGCGCAAATCAAGATGATATGTCGCAAGAAGGTGAAAAAAGAGATGTGCGACAATCTCAGAGGAAAGCCCACTCCCAAAGAGGATAAATGCAAAGCTTCGGGTGACGCTGAAAAGAAACCAACTGATCCAATTGAAGAACGCGTCCAGGAAAACTGGAAAGACGTGTGTCCCTTAATTCAGGAGCTATCCGAAAAACACGGAGTCGATTTTGATGAGGCATCGTGTGAAGTGAAGGAACTAATGAAGAAGACTTGTCAAGAAGAGGTCAAAAAAGAGGAGAGTCAAGATAAACAATTTCTGGATAAGTGCAAGAGTGAGGCTTTAAATGAAAAGTGCGAAGCTTTAAAGGATCTGAGAAAACAAGAGGACGAGGAAAGGGAAAAACGTGCCGCCGAAGAAGAAATGAAAAAGAAATGTGAGGAACAAATAAAAAAGAAACAGGAGCTAGAAAGGCAAAAGCAGCGCGAAGAAGAAGACCAAATGCAGAAGTGTATAGAGAATGAAATTATGACAAGTTGCATGGAAGAAGAACTACGAAAAAAATGCGAAGAACAATCTGAAGAGGACCCATGCATGACCCCCGAAGAAAGAGAGCTCAAAGAAAAGTGTGAGGAAAATGAGATAATGTCGAAATGCAAAAATGAAATGTTGGAAAGCCGACGTCAATACCAGGAAAGGAAGGAAAAGGAAGAAAAACAACAGAAGGAAATTGAGCTAAAGAAACAGTGCGAAGAATTGAAGAAACAAGAAAAAGAAAAAGCGGCAGAGGAGAAGTATAGAAAGGAGCAAGATGAAATGTTGGAACAATGCGAAGACGCAAAGACGCTGCAGATGTGCAAAGAGCACAAAGAAATGGCTAAAGCTGCTGAAGAGGCTAGATCTTGCAATGAGTTAAAAAAAAATAATAAAAAAGCAAAGAAGAAAGGTGGAAATAAAAAAGATTCCGCTCCGTCAAAGTCTACGAAGGACGGTGAAAAGAAAAAAGAAAAGGCAAATGCGGAAGAACCTAAGAAAAAGAAAAAAAATAAAAGTAAAAAGCAAGGTACGCCTAAGAAAGAAAAAGAAGCTACGAATCAAGAGGCGGAAGAGCAGAAGAAAAAGGAAGAAATGAAAAAGAAACGCGAAGAGGCAGAACAAAAGAAGCAGTGCGAAGCGCTAAAGAAAAAAGAGGCGGAAGCTAAGGAAAAAGAGGCGGAAGCTAAGAAAAATGAGGCGGAAGCTAAGAAAAAAGAGGCGGAAGCTAAGAAAAAAGAGGCGGAAGAGCAGGAGAAGAATGAGGAAAAAGAAATGAAAAAGAAATTCGAAATGATAAAACTAAAGAAACAGTGCGAAGCGCTAAAGAAAGAAAAGGAAGCTAGGAAAAAAGAGGCGGAAGAGAAGAAAAAGAAAGAGGAAGAAGAAATGAAAAAGAAATGCGAAGAGGCAGAACTAAAGAAGCAGTGCGAAGCGCTAAAGAAAGAAAAAGAATCTATGGAAAAAGAGGCGGAAGAGAAGAAAAAGAAAGAGGAAGAAGAAATGAAAAAAAAATGCGAAGAGGCAGAACTAAAGAAGCAGTGCGAAGCGCTACAGAAAGAAAAAGAAGCTATGGAAAAAGAGGCGGAAGAGAAGAAAAAGAAAGAGGAAGAAGAAATGAAAAAGAAATGCGAAGAGGCAGAACAAAAGAAGCAGTGCGAAGCGCTAAAGAAAGAAGCTAAGAAAAAAGAGGCGGAAGAGCAGAAGAAGAATGAGGAAGAAGAAATGAAAAAGAAATGCGAAGAGGCAGAACAAAAGAAGCAGTGCGAAGCGCTAAAGAAAGAAGCTAAGAAAAAAGGGGCGGAAGAGCAGGAGAAGAATGAGGAAAAAGAAATGAAAAAGAAAGAAAAAGATGCTGAGGAAGGAGAGGGGGAAGAAAAAGAAACGCAGAAAGATGAACAGTTAGAAAATAGCGAAGAGGGTGATGCAGCTGCCGAATTGGAAGCTGAGGAATTGATCCGCCAATACGAAGAACTAAGCACCAAGCTTGAAGAAAAATGTGTGGGACAATCGATCCCAGACAAGAATGAAATCAGCAAGTTGCTCTGCGAATACGAAGACCTTATTTCCAAGCTTGCAAAGAAATGTAAGAAATTGATTAAACGGGATGAGAATAATCCTAAGGACTAAAGAAAAAACAAAAAGTGAGGACACGCTATACAGATTCAAAATAAGGTAATATTTTATCCCTGGTACCCTTGAAGTGAACGCTGCAGAAGTAGAATGGCTACCCCAAGAAAACCTCACGGATGTCACTTAGATGTCACTCCATGGGGCATAATGGCACGCATGGCTCAGAGGACGACAGCGTTAGTAGAGACCGTTCGTCCTCCGGTTGGAGCAGCTGTTGTCCTGTTTCCTACAACAACGATGATACAATAGGGGTAAACGGGTACACTAACTTGGCGATCGATCCTGCGACCGCTGCCGTAGTCTACGCCATCTTAGACGATTTGTATCCAATGTTGTCAACGTCACCCAAAGCCCTAGTGCATGTAAAGTGTATGGTGTGAGGAAATTCTGGTTGGTCGATGCTCAGGCCATCAGCATCCTAGCATCATAGCCTCCATGGCCTTCCTGTTGAACCTGAATCTGTTGCTGTAGATTTTGAAACCTCAGTCAGTCATGAGTTATCTATCGTTTTGTTGAAAAACAAAATAAAGTCGCAGGTGCCTGCCCCCACGTTGACTAGGCCTTTGTTTTATTTAGTAACCATCAAAATTCCTTGGCAATCGCAGCGCCCGAAGCCGGAGTCCTTGGCATGTTTCGCAGATGCGTCGCCTCGCAGGTGCAGCGGCTCTTGGTCGGTCTCCAACTTGGTCCATCGGTCCCACCGGTGAACTCCGCCTGGCAGAGGTACAACGGCGGCCGGGAGTCCTCGTTCTTCCCTGGAGTCCTCGGGAATTCGAACGCTCTCGCCACCTTGCACTTCGATCCTCCGATGGCCAGGGATATCCTGACCAGTGATCTGACCAGGACAGGTGCCGCCCCTCGACCCAGACAGGTTCACCAGCAAGTATCCCTTCTGGTGCCGAGTCGCGGCATCCGGACCAGAGCATTTAGTCGCCCCCAGGAAATCTGCCAGGAAAGTCGAAAGAGCCGACTCTACCACAAAGATAAGGACAAGGGAAACCTGGATATATCAGTGCCGAATAACAGCAAGCGACACCTACGACAGAACACCAGGCAAAGCATGCTGCAGTTGATGCAAGGCGGTGCCAGTATGCCTGACAGTTTAGGAACAAAACAAGCTCGTGCCAAAATTCGGCTAAAGATAAAAAGGAAGAAGCCTCTTAAAGCAAGAAGAAAGCAAGCTGCGAAAGAGGTTCCATCAAATTTTAATTCTCAGAAAGTTGAAGAGTTCCCCTACAGCCTGAAGCCAAGGAATACAATCAACCATTGGATCACCATAATCTTTGAGAAATCCAAACGGGTCAAAGAAGAGTTACTCGAGGGAAAATATGCGGACATGAAATGGACAAAGTCCTCTGAAGATCAGGAAAAAATAATGCACTACAAGAACTACTATGTGACACAACTTCAGAAGAAGACAAGCGGCATGAGATCAAGGACAGTCAAAGATAGGCGGTACCAATACACGCCCATAGCTACACTAAGTCATCAAAATTGTTCCAATGACTCAAAGTCAATAGGAGAAGTAAAAAGGAGTATAGGATTAAGTAGCGAAGTTCCGGATCCTTTATATTACAGACAGGAGGGAACAGAAGCTTCACTCAGACAACACCAATGTTCCATAGGCTTAGCGTTAAGGACAGAATCAAAAGATGCAAAGTTTAAGAAGCTTGAGAAGGCAAGACCAGGGCCTACTCCTTCATACAGCAACATTAGAGCCCGTGAGGAGAGCCTCTTGAGTTGTATCAGAAAGGAAACCATTCAACGCTGGCGTTCGAATAGACTGGTGCGGCCCTTTGAACCCGTGCCCTATCAGTTCACCAAGCGCAAGCAAAAGGATGCGAAGGAAAAGAGTCCACCAATAGTGTTAGACCTAGTAAGCGACGATCAGCTCAACACCAAGGAGATTCTTGGGGATGTTAAGAGCATTATAAAACCAAGTCTCAACAAGCCTAACCCCAGCTCAGACATGCAGATATTATATCCAATAGCTTCTTTACAAGACAATAACTATACCGATAATGGGGCAATCTTCAACCAACTAAAAAACGACATCCACAGGCGTCTTTGGGAACTGTGTGATGATGGATCGTTGAATCAAGGATGTTTTACTCAGTCAAAAGAGAAAAATGCATGGAAGTTTCGTGTGGCCGAAATGATATCCAAGTGTTTATTTTTGATTCACAACAAAATGATGGATGGATCCGGAAGAGGGATGTCCTACAGGGAACAAGACAAGAATGTCGACGAAATTGTTGGAGAGTTCTTTAAGAAATATAAGCAGGATTTGCAGAATCTAGCCAATATAAAGCAAACAACGTGCGAATCAAGTTGTAAAAATGAATCTGGCGGGAAATCTGAAGGAATCAATAAGTCTGAATTTCCAGAAAAAGTAAAGAAAAGCAAGAAGCCAAGGCGGAAAGCTAATGGAGTAACGTTCAAGGACGGACTAAGTAATTTGACCAACCAAGAACTACACTTGATCGGAAAGCATATCGACGACATCGTGCTTCAATGTCAGTATATAAAAAACGAGATTAATAAAAAAGCTGCCAGGGAAAAACTGCAAGTAAAATGCGCTGAAAACTGTATTAAAAGCGATGCGGAGCTAAATGAGTCCATAGAAGAAAGTGAATATAATGAAAAAGTTAATGACAATGAAGAAATTAGCCAAAAGAAAAAATGTGCTGAGGAAACTGAATTTGAAGAAATGGACCTCTGGGAGGAATACGACAAAATGGACCTGAAGGAGAAAAATAAAGAAATTGAGCAAACAAAGAACTTTGAAGAGATGGACCACAAGGAGAAATGTGAAGAAATGGAGCAAAGGAAGAAATGTGAAGAAATGGACCAAAAGGAGAAATGTGAAGAAATGGAGCAAAGGAAGAAATGTGAAGAAATGGAGCAAAGGAAGATATGTGAAGAAATGGATCAAAGGAAGAAATGTGAAGAAATGGATCAAAGGGAGAAATGTGAAGAAATGGAGCAAAAAAAGAAATGTGAAGAAATGGAGCAAAGGGAGAAATGTGAAGAAATAGAGCAAAGGAAGAAATGTGAAGAAATGGATCAAAGGGAGAAATGTGATGAAATGGAAATGAACCTTAGAAAGGTATGTGAATATTTTTACCCCAGGGAGGAAAGTGAAGATATGAATCTAAGGAAGAAATGCAAGGATATGGACCAAAGAAAGAAATCCGACGAAATGGAGCCAAGAAAGAATTGTGATGAGAACGACGGAAACGAGAAAAAGATATGTGCAGAAATGGACCTAAAGAAGAAATGTGAAGAAATGGACCTACGGAAGAAATGTTTAGAGAACGAAAAGCAAAATAAATGTGCAAAAATGATGCTAAGTAAGCAATGTGCTGAGATCGATGTGAAAACAAATAAGCAATCGGAAACAGATGACGACGATGAGCCAAGTAAAAGCGAATATGATGAATTAAGGAAGAAATTGTTGCAGCTGTTAAAGGAAATAACTGAAGAAGATGAGCTGATGGAAAAGTGTGAAAAAGAAAATAAAGAAAATGAAGGGATTAACAAGTGCGCTATTGTAGAATTGCTGAAGAAGAAATTTAGATTTCCCGACTTAAAGAAGTGGTATGAGACGATTGATCAGCAGAAGAGCTGTGCCGGCGAACAACTCAAGAGACTGCGAAGGAAGATAGGTCTGGGTGAGGTAGAAGAAGTTAATGAATCGGATTGGGCGGAAATCCTTAGCGATCGCAGGAAGCCTCAAGATACAGGAATAGAGACAACTATGGAGGGGGAACGACTGTTTCCCGGCTTTAAAGGCATCTTTCGCCTACCAGGATTCGAGAACGGATGTTCTCAGGATTCTCTCTGTGATCCAATCCCTTCAGTTTGCCCGAAACTGAACGGACGGGATGACAGAGAGATATCCTTTGACCATCGACAATCATTTGTATATACAGGAAGTCCTTTCACAAATAGATCCAACCCAGGACGATTTCAGATGCATAGCAACTACAAGCGGTGCCACGACCTAAATCCATTGACAATCAACGACTGTCTGCGGTTTTACTGGTGTCGTCAAATATTGCCCGCAAATCTGTTAATCTGTGGAAGAAACTACAACGAATCCGATGTCATCTTTTAAGAGCTGCAAGAAATTCCGAGAAATATTTAAAGGGAAGCAGCCAAACAGTTGAAATACGCCAGGAGATCCGGAAGATGCGCAATTGTGAGATAAGACCAATAATATTTAAAGATCAAAATTGATATTTTAGGTAGAATAAAGCAAAATACTAGTTTTGGATATGAGTTTGGTTTAACTATTGCTTGGAATATTTTCATAGGCAATTAAATCCCTGTCATAGTGTACTGTAATAACTGCCAGATTACTTAGTTCGAAGGCTAAAAGTAACATTATTTCTTCGCATCCATGACATAGTCAATAAATATATTAAAGGGAGTTCGATTTCCAAGTTAAAATCATTTGCAATATATCTTTTCTAATATCGCATCAAGAATAAATATAATGATGGCACACATATGCCGAATATTTACTCAAGGGTATCTGCCCGGCAGAGTAGCCAAAGCAAATAGCAAGGACATCTCACAATATTGATTGGTGTGTTGTTTTATTGATGAAATAATGAATTTGCCACCGCCCTGCACAAACACACACATGTATACCCGTGTGTGGGGAAATACCCACAGACATCAGATGATATGCTCAATGTCTGTCATTGCCATGGTTATGAATTTTCCGACATGATAACGAAACTTATCATCGGGCATCGGAGCAAACAAGCTTGAGGTGGTGGCCTTGTGTTTGATCAGGGACATCGCCGGGATGTGGGGGAGCCGGGGCATGTTTGGTTTTCATTTCGCATTGATTCCGAGCTAGCCGAGGCTTTCACATTGCCAAAGCAAATTTGCAGACGCCTCCGAGCTGGCCATCATCAACAGCCATCCGTTTAAATTATTAACGTATGAGTAATTTTTATGACATATAAACAAAAGTCTGAGTCGGGGCCATGGCTGACTGGCTCCTTGTTGTTTCGGCCCCGGATCCTGTTTCCCAATGTGCCCGCCCTGCCCATGTGTCACGTGTCGCCGCTCGTCTGGTTTCGTTTCGGATTTTCCATTTCCCAGACGACGATGACGCTGTGGTCCCATGTGGCGCATTCGGGGACTTGTTTTTGTGTGCGACAAATGAGTTGTGTGTAATTAAGTACGGGATGCCCTGGGTTGCCCGCAAAGCGTACTCACATTTGGCAAGGGAATTCGAGCCGAAAGCGGCCCTGATAAGCTGATTCTGACTCTCTTTAATAGCCATTCCCTTGCTGCCAACTTTAGCTAACACTTTTCTCGTTTGTTTCTCTCTCTCGTTGTAGGTAAGTGCCGGCGCAAGTCTAAGACCAAACTCAATCACTAATCAGGGAACAGAGAGAGGCAGCCGGCGCCATCCACAACCGCAAAACTTTCGGTCAAAAGGCGGTGCCTTTAATTTGAAAACTTTGGCATATCCAAAAATAAAATCTATATGTAGGAAAGAGCGCTTTTTGGGGTGCAAAAGTCCGCACAAAACCAGGGCCCAAACAATTCGAACACTGCATTCCACGCAATGGCCTGGCCGAAAATCAAAGCATATTTTCCGGCGTGCCCGACGCAACCACTAAACGGGCCAGTCAGTCGGGAGAGCTGGCGATCCGGAGACGGCTCCGTCCGGCAAAACCGAACCCAGCCCGGCGTCCGGCGACCGGCCACATAGTTTAAAAAACTTTTTTGTTTGAAAGCGTAGAACGTGCAGTAAAAAATCATAAAAAAGGCGGAGCCCCGAGTCCACTATTACATTAAAACAGAAAAATAATTGCAAAAATTTCTCACAACTTTTTCAACTTTCTCTGCGCTTTGCTAGGACTTTTTTTTTGCTTAACCGCGCCTCTTGTTTTCCATTTTCCTTTTTTTTTTGCTGGGTTTTTTGTTAAACGCACTTTGAATAGCCGGCGAATTTCTGTTGCCATTTGCCAACTTTAAGACCGCTCATTACAACTAATAATGTTAATAATCATTAAAGACGGGAATTTGAAAATAATTTGGGCCCGCCTCCCTCGGCCGCTCGTCCCAAGATTTCCTCATTTTCCCAGTGTCTTTTTGGGCCGCCGTGTGGCACTCAAATTGCAAAAATTAAAATACTTTTCCAAACTAATTAAAATTGTGTTGCATACTTCGGAGAAGGCCGTCCCTTTTTCCTTTATGTCCACCCTAAGCCTTTTCCCTAGCCGAAGGGAAATTAGCCAAGGCAACCGGGCAGGCTGAGAGTTCCAGGACTTCGATGTTCGACTCCGGCATCGATTATTGTGGCTGGTTTAATGCTGCCCCTTCTCTGGACGGAAAACTTTTGCCATTTTTCTCTGGTGTTTGTTTCCCGCGGGAATGATCCGGCGAGGCGGCTCAATTGCAGAGTCTCCTTTCCGGTTCTTAAAGGAGAACTCTTCGGATTTAATTCCCCGCGTGAAACCCAATTATCCGTCAACTCACTTGGCCGTTTGGGCTTGAAAGTTAAAGAAATGCCAGTGCCGTCTCCCTGCGGATTGTCGACGCCTTTTAAAGATTATGAGGGAATACTGGGGCTCCTGTGTCCTAGGCTGTCACACTCGCAGCATGCATTAAATTTTATGGACAGCCCGAGGAGGAGAGGAGACGAGGCAGGAGGCTGGGGCAGCAAACATCAAACGCGTTAAGCAACTCGAAAGCTCAGCCGAGTGCATGAAATGCGTCGCTTGCCCCGCTCTAGAACGCCATTCAACACGCCACGACTTTTGCAGCCAAAGCAAATCAAAAGGAAATAATGGCGCACTGGCACGAAACGAGGGGTATCGAGAGGCGGCAGGAATCGAGGGGTAACAGGGGGCGCACTGACAGCCACATGGAGAGAAAATCCTGGGAAATAAGGACCTGCAACGGTGTCTATAAATACAATAGAAAATCCTGGAAAATAGAGGCTTTTAATGAGGTGTTCTGCGGTTAGAAATGTCTATAAATACAATACGCTCTTAGTTAATATTAATCTTTATAGAAACGTATATGGTACAATATACTATCAGCAAGGTTGTTCTAGATTTTATTTTTTAGGAAATTTGTAAGCAGGTAATCTCTTAACAGTATTATAATATCAATGCTCCCCATTGCAGCTTCATAATTATATTATTCCTAGACAAAAGTAGATTCTGAATTTATAAGGACACCTTCTCTCAGTGCACCTGGTGGAGCCTCTCCCTCACAAATGCTCGATGGGTAAATGGCGCGCACGAAGTGCTCACATGCACCTGCCAGAATGCATTCGCTGCGGATTCCCTGGCGGCGGCTGGGAGGGATGGCAGCAGGATGCCTCGGCTGCTGGTTGGTTCCTGCTGCCTGAATGCTGATGCCGATGCCGGCAATTAATTAGGATTATGTGTGTCGTCTGAGCAGCGCCTAAAAGCATGCAACACATGTGAGGCGCTCGTTACGGCAAGGCGGAGAGTATTCCCTCCCCCTGTTCGGAGTCCGGAGTCCGGACTTTGCACCCGTAACCGTAATGGAGCCGTGGCAGCCGTAACAGCAGCAGCTTGACTTCCGCTGCGTGACATCCATATGCACAGCCGCATCTACGGCCACATCCAGAGGCTGGCTAAATAGTTTGATTAAGCAAATTTATGGCTGCGCGCTTTCAGGCGCACTTAATGGCAGCTGCAGGAGGAGCAAACAGAGCCCAATCAATCATCGGAATCGCAGCTTGCATATTTTTAATGATGATGACGTCAACTCGACTGCTCATTAAAAGCCTTCCACTTGGCTGCCTCCCTCCCTGGCCCCTCCCCCTATAAATTTATATATATATATAGATATATGTAGATATATATGTACCCTTCTCAGTGTCTCTGGCCGCTGGCTGCTTTTGACCATCCCTAACGACTTTTTAAGTATTTACACACAATTTGGCTCGGGCAACTTTTATCGCAAAGTCTGGCCCAACATTTCTATATTTCCCCCGTTCGCCAGCTCGCTTTTCTTTGCACTTTACGCTTCATTATCTCGGAGCTTGTCTGCGGCGAAGTGCAAGTGGCAGGACATCCAGCTTGAGGTTCTGATTACCCACTCACATGTATGTCCTGCGGCCGCTACTGCACTCATTTCCAAGTCCCGACAGGGCCCATGATAAGCCTGTCCAAGATTTCCATGTCTCCGGTTAGTTTTTCGGATGCCCCGTATCTCTCCGGTGCAGCAAGGCGCCCCCAAGGAGTGTCACCTGCCACCTGACTGGCACTCCCAGTGCTCCGACAACTTTTTGCTGCATCTGCATCTGACTTGTCTTGGCCTGCTGCACAGCCAAGATGGAGTAGACCTTGCGTCAGGTGCAAGTCTTGGCGGTGAGGTGTTGCAGCCTCTTCGGGAAGGCAGCCCTTAATGTCTTGTTTTCGGACTCTCATCGCACTTGAGTTCACTCTGGTAAGAAAAAGCATGTCTGATTGCTTACTTCGCAGCTTTTACAGCTGCACTCGTCCGCTTTTCCGATCCGCCAGGATCGAGGGACCAGCCCGGGGAAGTGGCACGTGCCGGTGTCTATGCAAACAGAGCAGCGCACTTTGCCGGAATGAAGAACTAGCTTCGGTCAAATCGACGGCTGTCTGGTTTCCCCGCTGGCGACATCAAAGTGAAAGTCACGCATTTACGTCTGTTTGCCACTTTGTCTGGCATTTTTTCACCATCACTTGCATTCGGCTGAAACTGCAAAGCCGGGAAAGTCTGGCCCCCACCCCATTGCCTTTCATCCGTTTTCCCCCCCTGCTCCGTCTGCTCCGTTGTCTGCCTCATTATGTTTTTCTTGGGCCCCCGCCATAGTCCTTGTAGTCGTCTTCGTCGTCATCATAGTCATTGCAATCGTCATCGCCTTCGTTTGTCGTGCTCGCCTTGGCAATATTTTTATGTAAACAAGCCAAACAGTACAGACAGCGCCTGGTGAAATTGGCAAATCATCGGCTAGACAACAACACAGGACGCAGGCCGCAGGACCAGACGGCGGCTGCTGATACCCTTAACGAAGCAAGAGTCCTGGCTGCTGCCACTTGGCTTTGTGCAATTATGATTAATCCGACGGAGTCGGTGGTAAACACGGGGAGAACAAATATCAATCGTGATTTGAAATCTCTATTTGTAGTGGAGTGTTCCCTTAAAGAGGATAAATTGTCTAACCAATCGATCGGTGTTATTATCCCTTTGACCTTGATGGATATTTGTAGGATATTTGTAGGATATTTTCCGGTTCTCTGCCGGGATCTCGCTTTGCATAAAGTGCAAATTAAATTCCTTTACAGCCAAGGCAGCCGTAAAGTGTGCTTTGTGTATTTCATTCGAAGCTGGCAACGCCTTGGGTAAACACTCGATCGCAGGACTCCGAGAGTCCTGGCTGGCATTCCGGCATTTCCACAGCTAGCTGCCGGCTCGGTTCCTGCGTCTCCGTTTGTTTATTTACGCACATGCGAAGGAGGGACCCATTTCATATTCATAGAAAAATCGCAAACACATGTGCGCTGGCTGAAGGTCCTTGAAGGGATATATATATAAACATATTTATGTGTAGAGGCAGAAGGAGAGAAGAGACAGCAGCTCGGGCCGGGAGTAAATCAGCAGCTAAGTAAGTAAGATGCTTCATAAATTGCTTCAAGTGGCGCAGCTGGCTGCTGGCAGCTTGCGAGGCGTAATGTCCCGAACCAAGGACTCAGGACTCAGAAGGCAGCCACCTCTAAGCCAGCATGCAGGAAAAGCCCCTGCCCCAGTGCCAGTGCCAGGACCAATCCCAGTCCCAGGCCCATCTCCGGCTGCTGGCTTCCGCTTTAAGGCATATCATCGTGCATAAATCTAAATCAGGGCCCAAATACGAGAATTACAAATGAAAATCAGACGCATCATGATGAATCCTTGCTAGCACTCACATCCCTGCTCCTGTCATGCGTGTGTGTGTGTGAGTGTGAGTGTGGCAAAATCCAGGAGAGCGTAAAATTTACGCAACAGACGCAAAGGGCCCGCAAAATATTTGAACTAAAATGTTTTTGATTTTCCATGCTTCGCCGGAAATATTTCGACAATATTTTGCCTGATGCCGCACCCTCCTCAGCACCCTTTCGGCATAACTCAAACAATTGCGACAGATTTCCAGAAAGGATTTCGGTCCTGCAGGCTCGACATTTGCCTTATTTATGTGCGAGTTGGTATAAATACACATTTTGCAGACAGTTAATAAGCGGAACGTGTTGATAATTTTTGGCTCGGGTCCTCGTTTCTGGGCTTCTTGTTCGGGCTTAATTGCTTGTAACATTTAATGGAAAATTAATAAGTTGAGAAATGTGCAAAGGAAGTTCGAACAATTTCGTTTGAGGTCACCCCGAAAGCGGGTCACTGATTCTCGGTCAGGCAAAAAATGTCTCGTTGATTGAATTAAATTCTGCTTTGTTGGGATAATGGCGCAAAGGGTTGGGCTTCTATTTCCAAGTGATTCATGAAATATTCCTAAACTTGCTTATTAAATGCACAACATTTATTTGCGGCGGCCTGCGGTGGTTTTCCGCTCGAACGCCGAAAAGTATGCAAAGGCACACAAACCCAATAATTAAACCGAGCCAAGGGCAGGACTCGACTCTCGGACCAGTGCATCGATCAACACTTGGCTGCAGTCTGTTATTGCATAATTGCGCCTAATGACATGCAACGAAATTACCTAAAATTCAATTTCCGCACTGCTAAACCTGGCCGCAGGACCCACACGGCCCGAAATGGGATAATTATGCTCTGGACAGTCCGACTGCCAGTCACTCGGACTGCCACCTAATGGCTATTTAATTTGCCAGGCTTCCTGGAGTCCTTTCAATGGGAGTTGCCGAAAATTATGGCATTAAAATTGAATGATTAACCCTGCCGAAGTTCACTTCCTTGGCCTGTCCCCGATGCAAGTGCAACTGCAACTGCAAGTGCAACTGCACCTGCTTTGCGGCCCAATTAATCACCTGGCATGCAACCGTAATTAGAGACGCATTTGATTTATGCTGTTTTGCGGCAATTATTCAGACAGAGGCGAGTTGGGTGCCAAAAGAGCGATGCCACAAATTGAAAACTGTGTCAGAAGAACGGACACCGAGGACATGCGAAGAAAAACAGAACTTTTCCGGCGCCAGACATTCAACCACTTCTGCGACTCCCTGCTTTTGTGTTTTGTGCACATGATTTATTATTTTTCACAATGAAAAAAATACAGAAAGGGAAAAAGAGCACGCCATTTTCCGCCTGCTCATTTCTAATGTGCAAAATGACCCAGTGACAAATTGTGGAGCCAAGTTTTTTTTCCTGGCCCAGAAACTGTGTCACCCTGTCGGATGGGGCAGTGCAGGGAAAAACCCTTCATTCGACACCCGGAAAACTCCCTCTCGCGGTTTTCCTTGCGGCCTGCTTAACTGGACACTTGTCGACCGAAATTTATGTAGAGTTTCCAATGAGATTTATGTCGCCAGGGGGTTGGGCTTCGACTGGCTTGGGGCGTGGCTCGGCCGAATATCGATAAATTATTGACACAATTTGCCAAAGACGCTGTCCGGGACGCACTAAATTAAATATGCGTTCAACCCACTCCCTGTCCTAATGAACTTCAAAGTCCCCGCTTGGATCTGTAATGAACTGGGCAAGATTTTCACATCTTCTTTTGGCGCTTTTCATAAATCATTCTGACATGCCTCGTTAAAAATCAATTTCCAGGACGAAATCATAAATTCATCTGTACATTTCGCAATTTTTCCCCGAACTTTTCATCGTAATTTGAATGCAAATACGTTTGACGTCATTATTGAGAGCTCTGGCAGCCATTTAATCATGCTCTCCGCAGCTCAGCAGAAATATATGCAGATCCATTGGTCCCCCATTTCCATTTCCCTCGCTCTTGCTCGCTTTCCTTTGCCGCAGTAATTTCCTTTGGCTTTTGAGCGCGGAATGCAAATGCCAAACAAAAGTAGTTTAGAAATTTTGCGGCCCGTCCGAGGGATGTTTTTCCCCGGGTTCCATGTACCTTCTGTGGTTTCCGAGCGCCAAAGGATGCCGGGATCCGTCGACATGACATTAAAATTCAATATGTTAATGAGCCACGGTCGCCAGGTGTTGGGTGGTCCCGCTCCCCAAGGACCCGGCCGGCACAAGGTCAGACAGAAAGTTCGCTAAGCTGTCGGGGGATATTTAAATTTGTTGCTGGCACTCGTTTGCTCTTCGATTGCTTGAATAATAAGATAACGATTCCGACTTCCAGCTTCCCCGACTGGGGACACTGGGAATGTAAATGCCGGAGCACTCGGTTGCCCATCGGAATACACGATTTTTTGGCATGCAAATTTGCGCAGTTCGCCTCGCTTGTGGTAATTAAATTTATTCCATAATTATTGCGGACTCTATTGGCTTATTTAGCATTTTATTCTATATCAATTTGCGTTCTTTTTTCTGCATTGACACATCTGTAAATCAGTGCGTGACGGCTAATTGCCATTTCCAGTTCATTGGCATCTAACATGGTTTATTAACAAGCAGCATAAATTAAAGCCGGACCAATTTTGAAAGCAAATTAAAAAAGCATAATCACATTCTAAAACTATTTATGATAAAGTTATCAGTAAGTAATACTATGAAACTTTGATATTCCAAATATTAATGAACCCATAAAGCACCACGAAATACATTTCATATTTTTAAATAGAACACATTTTGCGATTTTCAAGAGCCCTGAAACAATAGCAAAAACTACTACAAATACCCATAGCCGTAAACAGTTTAACAAGCTCATCTCCATCCGCTGCTATCTCTGCTCTTATTACCATAAAACAAATAGTTGAGCAGAGGCTGCAAAAAAAGTGAAATAAAACGAAGGAAAACATTTGTCAGGACGAAAAAAGTGACACTAAATAAAATAAAGTGAACAACAAAAGTGGGAATCGAACCGAATCGAGGCGATGGTAAAAAGTGCAATCGCTTTGAAATGCCTTTTCAAACTCGGAAAACTGGCAAGCTCTCTGTGGGTAGGTGGGTGGCGCGGAAATGGCCTTTGGCGGAAATCCGTTTAATTTGCAAAATGCCAACAATGCCGGCGCAATAAATGTGACAAAAGCAGACTCAAAGCGGCAAAGACCCACAGGAACAAAAAAAAACCTCGAAATCAGCATAGGATGATGGCAAACTCCAGTGGCATGCCCCGAATTAAAGCGTTCCAGCATATTTAGGTTGCATGTATAAATCATGAAATTGGAATTTTTTACAAGCTGTTTGCCTTGTCAACAGGCAGTGAACAATAAAATATTATTACCGCGGAAGTGTCTAATATTTTACCAATTTTTAAGCATATCAAAATAGTACAATTTTACGCCCAAAATGGTTTAAGTGAAAGGTTTATGCTAGATTTGCTAGAATTTTGTAAGCGTATTTACAACGTCAATTTAATGTTTGTAAAACGTTCAAGTAAAGCAAGTTTTATAATTTCAATTTACAAGCACAAGTAAAAGAAGTCCGGCTCGAAGGACCAAATGTAGTAGTAGAAAGTCGTCTACCAGTCTCTTATGTTAAAAGCATCCTTTCCTATTATAATTTCATGTAAATGGTTAGGAAACTCTATTGTAGACAAATAACGAACCAGGAAATGAATCCTTCAATTTTAAATAACTCAATTTCTCGTCCGTAAGATTTTTATTTAATTTTCAACATTGGAAAATTGGAACGGCGGAAAAGTCATTGAACGCTGTTCGAGCGAGCATTATTCATCTATAAATAAAAAATCGGCGCATTGCCTCTGGTTTTTGCAAGCTGTCGGGGACTTTTAATGGCGACCACTACAATAGCAGTCGGAGCCTGGCGGAGGCGGCACTGGCCACTCCCCCAACACTGAGAGAAAGCGGAGGAACTGAGGAAGGGGACTGCGGGTGGCCAGACAGACAGACAGAGCCCGCCCAGCGTTGCATCTTGTTTAATTTGTATGCCCACACGGACGGACAATGCATATGCATAATATTTTATACGAGTTTTCCCCCGTCTTTTCCAGTATTTTCCTTATTTGTTTTTTGCGGCTCCCGCGACATTCGTTGGGCGACATTTTCATGTTGTGTCTGCCGTGTTGTTATTCCGGTGATTGTCCGCCGCTGCGTGTAGTTCTCTCTTTTTATTGTTATATAAATAAGCTATAAATTTCGCCGGCGAAAGCAGTGCTCGCTCACACACACTCCTGGGCCGGACAGGGGATATTTATAGAAAATTTTAATATTTTTTGTGTCTGCATTGCAACGCACTGACAGTGCCAGACACCGAGCCGGGCAAATTGAATGGAATCATGGGACAGATTTAAAGTTTCAATATTTTAAACGGACCTCAACGATTTTTGGGCTAAGCCTTTGTGCCCCTAATTTGATCATTTCCGCCCAGACGGGCATAAATCAAGGCGGGATAAGCCGGGCTCTGATTTCTGGCAACAACCCGACCTGTGGGCGCTGGTCGTTAAGTCCGGAAAATCCTCATATTAAATTCGGCTGCTTGTGCAACTCAATTTTATGCTCGACAAAGTCCCCTTCCCCGGAACTAATCCTTTGTGTGTACACATATCCTGCAAAGGACATACACCATCCCTCACCTGACCATCCCCGTGCATTACGTAAGCAACACGTGGCAAGCCCTTCCTCCTCTCCTTCGGAGCTGCGCTAATGAAGGTAATTTCGCACATTTCGCTTCTCGCCGATTTCCCCGATTTCCCCGCTTTCCCTTTCAACTTTTCAATGTCACTGGCTGACAGCAATTTGCATGACAAGGCGGCCAGGGCTGAGTTCATTTGTTGGCTTTGACAGTTTTCTAATTGCAAGTGCGGCTTGCGGGGGAAAACTCCCAAAAAAAAAAGAAATAAAGCACTGCGACACACGTGTCCAATTTCCATTATAGATGCAGCTACCCTTCGATACCACATATATAAAATATATGTATATATTATAAGCTCTGTCCAAAATATCGCACATATATGTTACAATAAATCCTCATTATGCACTGTGCAAACTAATTAAATTCCATTCCTGGTTATTAATTTAATTTTTACTGCCGCTCTTATTCCTTTTCGTTTTATTTAATTGTGGTCATGTATTTTTTAACATGCCAGTAATTTTTGGCTCATTACTTAACTTAAATCAACCCAGAGGTATTATAAATAAGCCCCAGTTGGCATCAAAAGTAAATCCCATTATGAAAATACAATTATTGTTCATCGTCAATGATAGTTTGGTTATCGATGAGTGTGTATGATTCCCCTATAAAATAATACAGATTGGGAAACATAAAAATACATATTATTACATTACTATTACTCTTACAATGCAAATAAAAATATAGAAATTTAGAAAAAGTGATATAAATCCAGGATAAAGGAGGTATCCGAGCATCGACACAATTTTCCCTTTACTCGCCTTATATATTTTTTTTAATTGTTTAGCAATATGCAAATATATTTATTATTCTTTTTTCAAGTTCCATTCTTTCATGTTAATTTGCTGCTATTGTTTATGTCTGTGTGCGGAATATTTTTCGCTGCAAAATGGAAAAATATGGCAGCGTTTTTCCAATGCCTCTTTTGCCACTCTCTTATTTTCTCCTCCTGCCGCCGACTGACCGCAGCTTTATTGCATAAATGTGGCGATTTAATTAATATGCTTAATGAGTTGCAATTAAACACACATAAAAAGCGGAAAAGAAAACACTGGACTGCGGAGTGAAGTTGAGGCAATGCAAACAAAGAAAATTAGCAAAAATTTGTAGCAAATTAAGAGAGTAAACAAACAATGGGCAAAAACATGAATTGAATCGGATCAAAAGGGGGCAAACATGGTTGTTAATTAAATCAAAGTGAATTTAAATAGCCCCGGGTTCGAATAAATATATTAAATGCAAATAACAAATTATTGTCGAGATTTGTTCCCGATGGACGAGAGGCGCCACTAGTGGTGGCCGTGGGCTGGTCAACATCTGGCCCGTTGTATATCATTCCGATTCCGATTCCGATTCGGATTCAATTTCATTTCCATACCGCCAAGCCTATCTGCCTGTTGTGGCAGGCTTGTTTTTCCCCGGATTTTTCCTCGGCCCGTGGAGCTGCGTAAGTCGTTCGGAGGACAGCCAGGAGAGCCTCCTCCGCCAGCCAACTTTGCATTTGGCAATCAAAAAAATTGATTAGAACCGAAATGGCAATCGCTGGCGGCTCAGTCGGAGGCTGGCCAGGATTTCCTCCGCACACACACAATCCTAGATCCTGGGCACGGGTGCAGCCAATTGGCAAAATGGTAGCCCTATGCCCGTTCCGCCTGCCCACCACCCAGCCACTTCCTGGCAAGAAAAAATTGCTGGCAAAATAAACTGAAGCTCGAAACCAAAAATCTGAACCCGTTACCAAAGCCAAAAGCAAAACTATGCAGCTCAGTTGGCTCAGTTGGCCGGGCCGAAACTATTTTTGGGTTTATTTTCTGGGCTGTGCGCCGGGCACATCATCAATATGAAACAGGGGACATGCATAATCGGGCGGATGGCCGCCAGTGGGCTGCATTTATGCGCTGCGTTGCCCTGGTAGGAAATCCCGTCCAGACAGGAATTTCCAAATGCCACGCCCGGATTTGGGGACTGAGACTGGGACTGGGTGTGGGTGTGGGTGTGGGTTGTGGTTGTTTTCATTGTTTTCCCTTGGTTTTTCGGCGGCTGGCAGAGATAATACAAGCAAATAAAACCGGCTGTCTGACAAAGCCATTCCAGATCCCCATTCCGATCCTGGAGGATCGTAAAAATCTGATTAGTTCTTGCAAATCAAATTAAATCTAAGCTTAATCCTTGAGATGAGGCCCCACTTCATTGGGCAAACGAGCGGTATTTGTTCTCATAAAGTCCCATCTTCGGGCTCATTAAATCCCCTCGAAAGGATCCAAGGGGGATCCCCTGCTCCGACGGTGTACGTGACTATTAATTGGAGCAGTAAATATTATGTCTGTTCATGTGCGATTACATGTGGATGAGGCCCAGTCACAGGATGTCGCGCCCAGCCATGTCCTGCCGCCGTTGTCGTGCGTAGGAGTATTATGATAATTCGCTGCGGACCGGCCATGTCGAAATTGTATTTGCCTTGCGTCGGGGACAACAGTGCGTGTGTGTACCTAATGACCTGCGAGTACATATATGACTTTGATTATGGGTGGTGGTGTCACGAGGAGTCCTTGAACCCTGTCGTGGAAAGCAGGCTATAGATGACGACGGGGCAGTACTATATTTCCTACAATACTTTTTATTTCTTAAATTTCTCTAAGTATTTTATTGGGACTCAAGCCTTAGTTCCACCCTCTGCAATACCCTTAATATTTAATAAAAACCCTATAGTTGGCAAGAGTTTCCGCACAACTGTTGTCTTTTGTCTGGAGTTTTGTTCTGATTGCATTAATTAAATGCTCTACACACAGGCACAAAGAGCTTCACGAGCGCGCACACACACTCGCCGGGGATTCCCCGTCTTTGCCGTCAAAGATTTGTGAGAGTTTACAAAAAGTTAGCTACAACTTAACATGCCAAGATTTGACTACCAGAAACTTTTGTCCTGCCACACAGGGATGAGCATGGGGAACAGCAAGCGAAGTTGTAATCTGCCAACTTCCAGCTATTCGCCAGCATCCCCATTTTTATGTTGTTATCCTGGGCCCTGAGTAGGCTGAATTTCGGTTAATTATAAATACATTTATGCCTCGCCCTGGGGGCCAAATTAGGGGATACATTCTTGGGGGAGCGGCTCCATATCCGACCGATATCGATCGGAGGGATGAAACTTCAGCCAGCTAATGCTGACAAACTGCAGCTTTGGCACAAAATTGTTGCAGAAATTTATTATTGGCTTAACGAAGGGATGGCCAGCGAGGAGGAGCAAGAGAAGGAGCTGAGTGCACTTTGGTGCTGAAAAGCGTGAGTTATGCCCCCACTTCAGCCATTCCAGGGAACTCTGTTCCCTTTTCCTCTTCGTCCTGCGACGTTGGGGCAGGTGGCCGAGACTGCACTCGACTTCCATCTACGTGTCTCAGAACTCTCCATGGGCGAGTCGACTGCCATTACGCTACAGTAAAAAGGGATAAGGCTATATCCCAGGACGAGCAAGGACGTGGGATACCCCAAAAAGATGCTTTACGACATAAAGCCGTGGAGTTATCGGACGCTGGCAAAGGCAATGCCAACTGATGGAGCCAATCTGGCAGAAAAATTGTGAGGAAAGTCGATACCTTATGGCTTATGGGTGCCTTAAGGCTAGCGATTTACCTGGTTGTACAAGCGGATAAAAAAGAATATAAATTCTAAGATCTAATTCTAGTAATATTCCTTTCAATTAAGAACTTATTACAGATTATTTCCCTAATATATATTTAAGTTCCAATTGTGAACAGATGACTTTTCGTCATTACTTTTCAGATTTAATTTGAAAAATATAGTGAAAAACAATTAATTGCCGGCAAATGCGACAGCATTTCCCACAAAATGCGACAAGGCAACAGTGGCAATTAGCAAATTTCAGCACTGCACACACACACGCCGGCGAATGTTAATAAAAGTGGTGTCATTGTTGTTGCAGCCATTGTTGGCGGTGGCCAGTTGGCTGCTGACGCCACTTTAGCCGGCGACTTGTCCAATTACTGCGACAACAGAGGGGATGTCCTCGGGTTCCGGGGTTCCGGGGATCCGGGGGGAGCTCTGGAGGGTCCGGGGGAAGTGTGGCATTCAAATGGCATGCCGCAGGACACTCACACATGCAGGTTGTCCTGCGAGCGGAAGAGCCAACTGAAAGTTTTTTCATATCCTGTGAAAATTATTATGCGCTTTTGTGAAATAGTCGAAGCCAGCGGGCAAGAGCAAATGTTTGTACTGCTGCTCGTGCTGCTGCTGCTCATGCTGCTGCATTTTCGACCAGGAGACAAGGACCACACACACATGCAGGATTCGACAGTTGGTATCCTTGACTGCGACTGGACAAAACTTTTGTCAAATTAGTTTTTTCCTCTTTTTGTCCACCGCCCCGACTGCCATTTTTCTGCGGCTGCAACAGCTTGTGGACACCAATGTCAGCGTTAGTTTTAATCATTATCCGTCTCCCGTTAGGGTTTTTCACATTTGCTTCGCCAAATGAAATACAACGGGGGAAAAAAGCGTAAAAAATATGTCTGCCCATTGCGTGGCAAGTAATTAAAATGCTGTTTATGAAGCCAACATTCCAGGCCAGCACAAAATGAAACTATGTTTTTAAATTAGCCTTTGACAATATCAGTGCTTTTTTGTTTACTTAACACAATTATTTATAACAATATTTATAGGCTTTAGAAACAAAGATTAATTATGCCAAAATTAGCTGGCTTAAAGCAGCTTAAGCTAATCTGGTTAAAAGTCATGTTTTTGTTTATGAAATAAAGTTATTAACAGCTAATTTAATCATTCATTTAATGCTTAATGTCACCATTCTAATGAACTATCTCTTTTTTCTTTGTCATTTCAGGTAAGTTCGGTCTTTACTCCCCTGGCATTTGTAAGTCAATGAAAGTCCTTTTAAAGCCGCTGACTTGAAGCTTGAATGGCAGACCGGAGGGAAAACCTTTTCCTTGTTGAACTGGCGAACTTTATCATTTTTCAAAATGCATTTAATTTCATTCCATTTTGTCGCATTTCACTTTTGGGCGCCGTGTCTCTTTCTCTCTTTGACAAATCAGACGGAGGCAAAGTTATAAAACTTCATTTGTAAAAGTGCTACGTCATGCCGGGTACGGGTCTGTCTGGCGGGGGAAATGCGAAAATGGGGGCGCCGGAAATGGGGACGGAGGCGAGGGCGTGGCCGGGTCGTGTGAAGAGTGAAGGGCACGAGTTAGACAAGTCATCAAATAAATCCCTTTTAGGTATAAAGTTCTTTGCTTTGCACTGTCCCCCTCCCAAGGCCCCTCCCATCAGCCAGTTTTCCCCGCTTTTCTGGCTTTTCCTCCGCCTCGTGTTTGTGTCTTTCTCTCGCAAATTTGTTCATGCTTGAACTGTTTGAGCGGAGAATTTAGCAAGTTTTTTGCTTTGTTTGACAAACGCCAAGGACACCGCCGCCGACGGCTCTGGCGGAAAATGCAGAAAAGAAAGAGGTCGCTTTTCCGACTGCTCCATTGATTAGTTGGCAGTGCAGTGGAAATTGTTGGATAATCATATCATGTCATCCCTTTTGCGCCCATTTGAGCTTGTCATCAATCGGGGCATTAAACATTGTGAGTTTGAATTTGTCATAGTTAAGAACCGTTTAGAGCGATGACACTTAATTGCCGCTGCTTTTGAGGCGTTCACGTTCCATTCCATATGTTTACGGGGCTATCTCTGACTCGGGTTTCCTGTCAATTTCCATTCGAACGGATATTTGTCGAACAAACTCGATTGATTTCCCCAGCTCGAGGTAGTCTGCTATCCGCTCGCTCGCTTTCCCTTCACGGCTCATAAGCCACAAAATGCATTTCTAGCAATTTCCTTGTTTGGCCCATTTTTACGGCGCATGTTGCATACTTTACGGCGCCACTGTGTGCGTCCTTGTGTGCCCCGAACATCCTTTGGCCCCGCTCTCCCCCAGCCCGCCACCTCATCTGCTTAGTTTCTCATCCAGACTCAGCCTTGACTCGGGCTTTTTCAGGAAATCATTGCAGCCAGGAGCGGATATATCCCTCCCCCGACATAGAGCACTCCCTCTCCCCTCCTCGCCAGCTGTCTTCGGCACTTCAGCCGGCGCTTAAGTTGCACAAAATGTAATACATTTGATTGCACTCATGTTCAAGTTCTGTGGCCAAAGTGGCTGCTACTCCATGGGAGCAGGGAGAGCAAAAAGAACGAGGAAACCGAAGCCGTGCTAGTAAGTGAATACGGACGGACGTGTGTATGTCTGTGTATGGGCTCCGGCTGGATGTGCGAGCCTGAAAATGCTACAAATTGATAGATCCGCTGGTGCATTGGCAAGAACAGCGAGCAAGGACGAGGAGCAGCCAATTGCAAAGTATCTGTTTATTAGGATAAACATGGGCAGGAGGCACCAGTAACTGCATTATGTGCATACGAGATGGATCAGGTCAAAGGGAAAACCTCTGCTTTAAGGATACAACCCTGATCTATTCTCATAACGTTTAAGGTACCTTTAATAAAAACTCGAACTCAAACTTCCATCTCAATTAGGGCTCCATTAAAGACATCTTTCGCTGCGAGTGGCCCTTTAGATCATTCACAATTAAATCAGATTAGCGAGCCGGCGGGTCCATCAGGTTCAATCAAAACTGACATGCCGAGTGGGCCGGCAGTTGGACAATGGCGGAGTGCCGGCCTAAATGGCTGAAATGACTGCCTGTCGCCTTTTAGCCCTCTCTGCTGGTCCTGGTACCAGGGCCCGGGCTAATAGCCTCTAACTGATGGCGGGCAGTTCCATCATTAGGCTGGAAAAACCAGGAGTCGGGGTGTGTGCTGGGAAAACTTCTGTCGCAGGCAAACATCCACATCCACATCCATATCGGTTCAGGTTGAGGCATCGACATGCTAATAGCTTTGAACTTTTCGCAAATTGCAGGCACGCCACGGCGCCCTTTTTGCAGCACGAATGTGAGCTGCAATTGCAACAGGAACTGCGTTTGCGTTTGCGTTTGCTTTTGCGTTGGACTGTTAATTACCGTTATTGAACTTGTTTGATTGGCACAAGTTGAAAAGTTGGACGATCCAAGGCAGCCCCCCTTTTAAATCGAATTTCCCAGCGAATGAATGCTTGCAAGGGAGCCACAGATTTCCCCCGGCCATCGGAATGCAGGCAGCGCATGCCACTTGGAAAAGCACTTATGAGATTTTACCCACGGCCTTTATATACTATTCATGGAATTTAATCATAAATAAAATCATTTAAATAACTCACAAGCTCATTCGGAATCATAAAAGAGCATTCAGAAGCATATGAACAGGACTCCTGCTCTTTGGAGCACTCTTCCTGCTCTGGGACAACAAATGCATTCAAAGGCGCTGCTCCACGCTGGCTGGCAATTGGCAGACGATGGCCAATACAAAGGCTAACCGGGCCAAAACAAGATGGCGGACAGAATCCTTCCTGTGCCGCTGTCATCGCCATGCGAACATGTGTGATTGTGATTGTGATTGTGATTGTGCGATTCCCCTACGATTGCGCACCGTTGTTTTCGTTGATTTTTGCACTTGGCTTCGCTGCCATATTGTTAACGCACTGCTCCTCCTCGGATGCTAAAGCCAAAGTTGACTTTTTACTGATTTGAACTGCAAACTTTCGCCATAGTTTAGTGCTCCTTTTCACAGCAACCGAGGGATTTATGGTGGCTCAAAGTGCTCCTCGCTTCTCAACTCTCGGCTCTCAGCTCTCAGCTCTCGGCTTTCGCTTGGGTGTGAAGTAAAAAACTTTGTCCTGCCATGGGAGTACAACGATATTATATATAAATATATACGCAGACACGTGGCACATGTGTAGGTGTTCGGGCACTTGGGCATAAACTTGTTCAAGTCAGTGTGTAATCAGTTTTAAGCCAAGTGTAATGCCAGCAGATGATATCGATTCAATTTTCAGGTTTTGCCAGTGCACAGATCGGAAAACTGAGCTCGAGAGGTCAATTCATTAATATTAGTTGGCTTTTCCGGTAAGCTTGTTTACCAAAACATCGAGGAATGTGAAGGGTGCACTTTAATGCCAGAAAATAAACTCCGAGAGAGTGCCTGTGGATTTATATCAAGTTGGGATGCAAAATATAAAGCATTCGGCTGCCAACTGGGGCTAAATTATGTCCGATTCGTTGGCGTTGGAAAATTGCAAAGAGGACTCGCTGCCGGCTTTGTCGATGGCAATTGCAATTGAATCCGGTCCTGCGGCGACAGATTTTGCGTGGTCTCCCAGCTCCGGTCTCCCGTTCGGGAAATGTAAATTTCGTAAATTTATGGCCAAACCGTTTTGTGAATTTATTGTTCTTGCATTAGTTCAACTCCCACTTTTCGAACGATAAATAAAGGGGAGATTCGCTGACACAACTTAAGGGATATCCTTAATTGCGGCGCTCCAATCTCGTCCCACTGCCATCGATGTAATCCAAACTGTTATCGCTTGAGTCAACCTTGTGTCAAGCTTATGTGAAAAATTCACTTTTCCCCTTCGCCTGCCAGGATGTGTGTAAATTTTGTATCATTCGGTCTGCTGCTAGCCGGAATTCAATTTCTATCCCCACATCATTTTTTTCTGCTTTTACTTTGCTTCAATTTATAAAATTGAATATTGGCAACGAAACTCGATTTGCCACGCCCACAATGGGTGGACGGACGGGTGACTGGCGAAAGGCGACCTACCGTTGTCTTCAGTGAGTTGCGTAAGTTGGCAAATTATTATCCCAAGGATAGGCTACTTACCCAGCAAATGGCTGACAGTGGGCTGAAGCAATAACTAAAAATAATAGTTAATTAAGATTTATATTTTGACATTTTTGGTTTATATTTTATACTTGTTACTTTACTTTTGAGCAATCATTTAGTTATAGATGAGGTTACAAAAAAGAACGTCTCAAGGACCTCTCGCTTGGATAAAATTTAAGACAGTCAACATCTAAAAAAATGATGTATGAGTACTAACTGTATCTAAAAGAATGTATATAGACAGGCAGATCTAGACCTTTTATAAGATTACAAGTTCTTGGTAGTTTTTATGCTTCGCCTAAAATTCTGGGCTCCAACTCATTTCTTTTTCAAGAGATTTCCCTCATTTTCGAGCCACTGTTAAAGCGCTTAGTGCATTTCCTTTTGACAGCCTTTATCGCCTGCCAATTGCTTCATATCCTGGCTCTTAAGCCGGCACACACACTCACACACTTGCTCACTGACTCAGAGCCTTGGCACGCATTTTATTTAAATACGAGTATGTGTGTGGGCGGGTGTGTGTATAAAAATTGCCATTTTCCCAGTGATTTTTATTGCGCTCGCCGCTCTCCTTAGCGATTCTCCAGCAGCAGCCTTTATTGCCACCCCATTTTCAGTTGCCTCATCACTCTGAACATCGTTGACAGTTTTACGTTTTGTGGGACGCACAGTGACTTACATAAGTACACCCACAGACACACACTCGCACAACTGCTCCTTTGTGTGTCATTTAGCTTTTGTCTCACGCGTGCCAAGTCGCCCCCCTTTCCCCCATTTTCCGACTTGTTTGTGCTCTTAATTTTCTTGCCAAGTTTGCAGTTTTCGCAGCGTTTTTATATGATTTTTATACATACGTGATATATTTTTCTGATGCGCCCGTTCACTTTTTATTATCGAAAGCCCGCCCCCCGTTCCCATGTGCGCCGTACCTTACTGCGCCGAGCCGTGTGTGTGTCCTTTGTCCTTCGTCCTTTGTTCTGGCTTATTCAATTTCATGTATTGATTTTCCCGCTTATCTCTATCTCTATGTGTGCGAAAGGCCCTACTTCTGCTTCATAAACGCAAACTGCTTGGCCCGCACGGCAATGTGGTGGTCCAGCTTCTCCCAGAACTCCTTCATGATGCCGCAGTCCAAGTGCCGCTCGTGCTGCGACAGGGCGAGCATGTGCACCTGCAGGTTGCGCAGCTCCTTGCTCGGCGCCGTGTTCTTGAAGTGCAGGTGGAAGGCGCAGTACTCATGGAAGATCGGAGCCGGGTCGCCGCCGTGGGGCCAGCCCTTGAACTGCCACTGGGGTCCCAGGGCGAACACGGCGGCCACACGCTGCCACTCCCCGGGCTTCAGGCGTTTCACGTTGTCAATCACCCGATAGCGCACGAGTTCCCCCTGAAAAGAGCATAGCTTTCAATATGTTTTGCATCAGAAGGATCCTCAAAAGTTACCTGAACATGACGTTCCAAGATGATCTCTTCGGAGGGCTGGACGCCCGACTTGCGGACCTGGTCCACCGACACATAGCGCATCTCCTGCAGCAGTTGCTTGGCGTTGTGCAGGGTGATCAGGCTGGTCAGGGCCGCCGGGACCACGATGATAGGTTTATTATTCGCAGAGCGGCGGCTGCTCCTCTCGGCAGCGCGGTGGCTGGATGAAGGCCGATCCCCTGTGGCAGCCTTCTTGCTGGTCGCCTTGCCGGCCTCCTTGCTGGTCTTCTTGGGGATCTCCTTGCCGGCATCCTTGCCAGTCTCCTTGCCAGTCTCCTTATCCATCTCTTTGCCAATCTCCTTGCCAGTCTCCTTGTCAATCTCCTTGCCAATCTCCTTTTCAGGTTCCTTGTCAGGTTCCTTGTCAGTTTCCTTGTCAGTCTCCTCAGCGATCTTCCTTTCAGTCTCCTTGGCGATTCTCTTGTCAGGCAACTCTCCAAGCTCCTTTCCCAGCTCCTTAGCGAATTTCCTCTTCTTGAGATTACTACCCAGCGGATTGATGCCAAAGGCTTCCTGGCCCTTGAGGAATTTCTCCTGGTCGTAGCGATTGTACTTGGAAGGGAACTCCTTGGTCGTGGTTTTCCTTTTCGACGGCGGCACCACTGGAACTTTTGGCAATTTCTCCGGCTCTGGAGAGTCGTCGGGTTCACCATCCCGCGTGGGCAGGAGGCGACGCGAATCGAGGTCGTAGACCAGCGCCAGGGTGCGCAGTATGCCCGACAGGTCCTTCTCGCCCATCAGCTTCTCCTCGTAGGGGCGGTGCTGCCGCTCGCGCTCCATGGCCAGCTGGCACACCTGCGCCTGATGCTCGTCCATCTGGCGCTGCTGCTCCCTTAGCACCCGCTGGGCGTTCGCGACGGCGTCCTTGCCCTGGCGCTTCATGGCCAGGCGCTTGGCCTTGATGGCGGCAATGGCCTCGACGGACATGGTCTGGGCAAGGGATTCCATCATGGGAGAAGTGAATTCTCTCAACTTTAATAGACTGTTAGAGAGACGAATTTGCTTGATTGAATGAACTTTATGTTTGTGACAACGATCTCATAAACTTGGCTTTTATTGCAAGCCTACTCTGGTCAGTCTGCAATGCAGATTTATCGATTTCTGCGAATATAATGCAACCCTGCATTAAAATTAATTTGAATTGACTTATTGACTTATTGTACCAATAGGAATTATTTATTTTCCATTACAATTCTTTTTAAAACTCACATTGAACGCTATTTTTGTTCACTCGCTGCTTTAATAAAATCACTCTGTTATCGATGATTGCGGCATAATTAATCGGACAAGCAGAGCTCCTACTTTCACTCCATAACTCCTCTCCCTTTCTCCTCTCTCCATTTCTCCATCGAATGCTGGACTTTTTTCCTTGGCTCACCTCCTTTGTTGGCACATAAAAAACTCATAAATATTCAAACTTTTTCGCAGCCATCGTTTATTTTTTGTCAAAGCCATTATTTATTTTTATTACATTGCCTTGGTCAGTTGTTCGCCCCGCTTTCCTGCTTTCCCTCTTCCTTCTCGCTGATGATTTTTATTTTTCCGCCTCGAGTTGTTTTTATTTGTAAGCTATTTTTATTTGACAAAGTTTTCGCCCTCACCCCGGGAGGGAGGGACCCTGGCAGAAGGAATTGTCCCGGCTTTATGTTATTGACTTTAATAACATTTTAGCTGCAAGGCATGAAAATATTTTTATAAATTGTGTTTTTGTTTTCTCCGGCTCTCCTTGCATTTGCCTCCGTTATTATGCTGCTGCCACACGCTTTGTTTTGTTGGCTCAAAAGCCTGGAATTGATTTCTGTGATGGGGTGCACTCGCTCCCATCATAATTTATGCATCCATCGGAGTCACTCACCCAGCCAGCCAGCCAGCCAGCCAGTCATCCAGCCAGCCTCAAAAGCTATTAGCCGGCTTAGCCCGGCTACCCTCGATTCCCCAGTTATCGCGGCCAGGGCCCGGGGATGCCCGTAATTGCTAAAGCGAAATTTCATTACCGAAAACGAAAAGGGGCGGCTAAGCGCGGGGAAAAGCGAGCTAGCGAGTTGGCAGACGGGTTTTTCGCGTGTGATAAATACCGTAAAAGGTCGCCGCCGCCGCCGCCGCCGCCGCCGCTGCCATCGCAGGCTGGGAAATGAAATTTTCATCCAGACTCTTGTGGCAGCCATTTTGTCGTCGCATGCACTAGAAAATGGCTGAGCGGCGGCTGTGGCGCGGCATCGTTGACGCCATTTTTGTTTATGGCCGCATTTGTCACGGCAAATTGTATTGCCAACTGGCGGAGCTCTAGCCAGGCCGGGCCCCCGGCTTTTATTTTTTGTCTTGCCACGTTAAGAGTGGGGCATAAAAAATGCGATGAACCGGAGTTTCACCTTGCGTCTACGGCATTCTGGCATGTTAATTAAGCGGGCGGGCTGGCAAGTGTCATCTGATTGCTCATTTGGCTCTGCCATAATTAAGTTTATGACATTATGGCCAGCAGGATGGATGTGGAAGTGACCCGAGAGCCATTCGAATGGGGCTTTAACCGATTTAAGAAGCTTGGACACGAAGTCCGGCTTCCGGAAACTAGAAACGCATAGCAGAACAATGGCTAACGTCGAAATTGAAAACAATGGCTTACTGACATAGATATGGAATGCCTTTTAGCCGCATTCGGGTTCGGATTCCCATTCCCGATTCTTTTTGGCCAGCTCAGAGCCAGCGAAGCGAGCACCACAGCCGAGTGCATAACTCCAAATTTAATCAGAGAAGAATGCGGCCACGCATAGCCGTCCTGGCCGCGGGGAAATGGAATCATCTCTGCACTCAGCTGCATGGAATCGCATCAGAGTGCCGGGAAATGGGAAATGGGGAATGGGAGGAGCCCTCGGCTATCGGACCAGGCAGCTGGGAACTAATTTCGCCCCAGTGACAAGACAAGGCCATCAAATATCCCCCAAACGGACCTTGGCCAATTATTGCTTGTGGTTCGCTCTCGTTTTATTACGTAGCCGCAGCATTGGCCCATTTACGGCTCACGACGACCCTCCACGGAGGAGCCGGGCCGGATCATTTAATGGGTATGCTGGCGGGAGCAGAAAGGAGAAAAACAATTTTGTCAGCTTATAAACAGTAAAAATAAAATGCCGGGCTAAACAAATACGAGGCGAAGGACCAACGACATCACAATAAAGCGCCATTGAGACACGAATACATGCAGGGCACACACACCCAGGCCGACATGCATACAGGACACTGGGAAAAACGTTGGAGGCTTAAATTCTGAACACAAAATGATTAAAAAGTAAATATATGCATTGAAAATAAGAAATTCTGGATATGTAAATGGGGATTATAATTGATACTTCATTTATTGCTGTGATTTTTCACCTGAGTCATAATTTTTCCCCCTCTGTATGTGTGTACTTTGCGGCCTTCAAGGCTGCCACTTTATTACTTTCCTTGGCGAATTATTTTCATTATGTTTTCGCTTTCGGGGCAGATTCATGGCGCAAGGCTCAGGGGGCGGGCATAATGGCAACGAGATTGGCTTCGGCTGGAGGTGCAATGAAGCCAATGAAGCCATGGAATGGAAATTCGCTTGTTAACTGAGCAAATAAGGCCCAAAGGGGCGGCAGGTCAAGCTCCCCGATCAATTTCAACGACCCACTTTCGGGCTTTTGTCAGCTCGACGGAGAGGAGACCGAGTTTCGATCGAGTTGCCCATTTCAAGTTGATGGAATCTCGGTGAGATTGGAGGCGTCTTCGAGTGCCAGCGCCGGGCTGGCCCGGATGTGCTCCTCCTCTTCTAGCATTCTGTGAGCATGATTGCCATGACGACTGATGAGCTTGTCTAGAGTGCTCAAGCAGACACACACACACACACAGCCTGGGAGTCCGCTAACCTTTTCAGAGTTGTCCGGGAAAAAAGGTCTCGACAACTGCAGTTGCAATCTGTATCTAGCTGCTCCTCTTCGCGTTCCCAGCGTGTCCACTTGGCTGTCTCTCCATCATGTTTGCACACTTTGATGTCTGTTTGATGTGCAACAGTTGCACTTGAAGTGGCCAGTTGCTGCCTGTCATCTCGGCTGTGGCGGTGGCTCTGGCAGTGAGCTGTGAGGAGAGCTTCCTTTGCGAAATATCAAGCATTCGCCATGTGGTCCTACTCCTGGCACATCCGCTACCGCTGCCGCTGCCGCCGCCGCCGCTGCCGGGGGCCACTTGGCCAGAAAGAAACTTTTTATTCAATTTGATTTCCTTCAACTGCAAGCAGCTGTTGCAACTTTCTCGCAAAATTGAATCCAAGAGCGGACGTCAGCAGATGAAATTAAGCGGAAGCTCGACAGTTTGTTTATAATGGGTTATGGGAGAATATTGATATCGAGCGGTTAAAGCGCAGAAATGTCGCTGAAATGGCTTAAATCAACCGACGCGATGTGACGCTCTTAGTGGGCCGCACATATTTTCATGTGACGGAGCGCACACGACTTTTCCATTAAGCCAGTGGAAAAAGTGGGAAAAGCCGAGAGAGAGAACTTATGCAAGGCAATCAGCGAGGCAACCTTGACGAGCAGGTGCAATTGCAGCAGGAATTTTGCATGACATTTGCGAGCTGGCAGGAAGTGCACTTCAAACGGAAATTGCGACACACATATTGCCAGCTTCCTTTGACTCATTTCTCTGGCGAGGCTTTTGCTTTCTTTGCTCAGCGTATGCTAATACCTGACTCTTACGCCTGGGAAATACAGGGTGGAAATGGGGCCCTATTTAAAATGGTCTAAAGAAGGTGAATCTTGAAGCGAGTCAGGATATCTGATAAGTATTTAACTTTAATTGAAACTGCACTACTTTATCCGTTTATAGAATGTCAGCTTCATTTTATTTCCTAACAAAGCACCCTGTATCTGTCGCTGTTTCCGGCTGTGCTAAGAGTTTTCTGAATTACCGTAATTTATTACAGCCAAGTGGGTGGCCTATTCTCTTCGTCAAATGCATTTCCATTGCGAAAGTGTGTCAGAGGCTTCAGCGCTTTTGGCATTAGCTTGGCCGGGCTTACGCAGCTCACCTGCCAACTGTTGCCCTCATCTGCTCACCTTTGCACCTTTGCACCTGCTCCTGCATCTGTCTCTGTCCCTGCCCCCTGTCCCCTGTCCCCTGTCTGTCTCCTGGCGAGAGCTCATCACATTTGCCACTTAGTCAGCTCGTCAGCTTTTGTTGCAGCATTTGCCGCCGCTGCATACTTTCGTGCGCAGTTTTGTGCGAAATATATTTCGGGGGGCGGCTCGGCGGGCAGGATGTGCTGCAAGTGTAAACTTTGAGCTGTAAACTGTAAAATGCTACTAATTGTTTTGCCGCCAATTACGTGCACAAGTGTGTGTGGCGGAGAGACGTGTGTGTGTGTCAGCCGTTTGACGTATGCGCTCTGTTTATTAAAATTTATTTTGTCGAGCACCTGCTTTCCCGAGCTCAGCCTTGCCTTGCCCTGCTCGGCCCTACCCTACCTGGCAATTTGTGCATTTTCGCATAACATTTAACACAATTTTCCACATTTTGCGGCTTTGGTTGGCAGTGGAATGCACGAGGAATGCAGCAAGTGGGAAATTATAGCTTTTGTTTCCAAATGAAACGAAAGTGAATATTGAAATGTCCATTAAAAAAGTTGTTATGCAATCATACACTCAATGGAAAACCAGTTTGTAAAATGTCATTCATTGGTTAGCAATTATTTTTCTTGTAAATCAAACAATAGACACATGTTAATCGATAATTATGTAGATGGACATGGCAGAAACTCAAGGAAATTCTTGAGAAAATACTTTAAATAAATTAGATTTTCATTTGCACTTAAAAGTACGTGGAAAGAGTACATTTATTAAATCAAATAACACATTTAATATGGCCTGCCGTAGGCTGACCTGTTTCCTGGAGCCACAGACACACCCTCACCTTCACACACACTCGCACACCCGTCCCCTGAGCCAATGCAATGCACTGAGCCGTTAAGCAAGAAGGCGTTTCCCGCCGCTCTCACGGCATAACGCGCATACGCACCGTTGTGCGGCGGGTGTCCAAGTGAAGGCAAACAAACATAAAAGCAAACAATAAATGGAAAAAATAAACCGGCAACTTTTTTTTTGTGTGAAAATAAATGATTATTTAATATTTATTTTCATGTTGCTTGAGCAAGGTGAACGAACGAACCAACGGCGGGCGGCTGCATCATTTTTCATGCCCCTCGAAGTGAGTCTAAGTGCCTCGCTGGGACTGGGCCATTAATGCCAGTTGATTGGTCAGCGGAGGACTGACCAAGGGGCCCAAGGAGCGGTAGACAGTCCACTCGCACACATGTATTTATTATTTAGCCAGCGTTTCTGATTATTTACGCCTGATAGCACCCAGTTCTGGAGGGTGTAAAAATGATTGAATGTGCCGAGCCGGCAGCAGGAATCGGAATCGGAATCGGATGGGTCAGCTCTTGGGCTTTGTTGTCTCCAGGCCTTGGTTTTAGTTCCCATTTCCCAGCGTGTGATGTGTGTTTGTGCAAATGGATGATGCTTTTGCTTAGGCCAACGAATTACTTGGGGCTCGAGTGATTTATTGATTTAAATGGAAACTGAAGGCGATGGCCGTAGCAATAAAATAGAAGCTGGCAAGTTTCACACAGTAAAAATGATATAATTATATGGGACATCATAATTCGCTACATATTTCTTTCTATAAACAATTTAATGAGTGTTTTTTATTAGTGTAAATTAGTGGCAAAGTATCACCAAATAACTTCCATTTATCTACCAAGTATCACTATCATTTAGGATATTCTACCAAGTCCTTTTGTATCCAAAAAGTGCCTCGTCCACCCTCATCCATCACATTCCGGTTTTTCTGGAGCCAAAAAAAAGAAATGCACTGAACCGAAGAGACAATCAAAACTCACATACAGCCCAGATGCCTGGGAAAAAAGCTTGGAAAAATCAACCAAGCCCGGGCCGCTTCCACGTCAATGCGAAAGTGAAAAGGGCTGACCACTTGGGTGAAATCTAAAGAGAGCGGAGGGGTTTTCCCCTGGCTGGTCGGCTTGACGGCAGGTTTAATGAATTGGAAGGTAATAAGCAAAGCATTACGGCTATTTCTTCATCAGGCTTTCCTCCTCTCCGATTATTGATTTTTATTGAATGCGAATTTTTTGTGAGCTCCTCTGCTGTCTTATTGGATTTGTGAGCCAGTCGAAGGGGCCCAAAGTGGGGTAAGGGAAGGGCGGTCTGCCAAAGTTAATAAGATTTGCCTTTTTGTGTTTTCCTGCTTAGCTCTTTGCCAGCTCCTTCCTTCTTTTTTTTTTTGGGCCAGTGGTCAGGCGAATTAATTAAAGCACATAAAAAATGGTCGAGTGCGAGGAATGCAATAAAGTCAGTCCGGTTAGGGGGAGGAGAACGGGCAGGGCATGTAACTGTGGGCCAGGAAAATGGCCAGGAAAAGCGGAAAGCTAGAGCACGCATCATTTAAGCGCTAAATTATAGCTTACTTTTATGCGGCAGGTTATAATTCACAGTACGTGCGAAATGCAGTTGCAGCCGAAACCCAGGACCATGGCGATGGCGGTGGCGGTGGTGCCACTGTGGAAAATTATCATTTTAATTGCGCATTTCCCAACGCCCCACAAAAACATGGCACAAAAAATAGTCTGCTGCAAAGTCAAAGCGCAAGTAAATAAATTATGCTGCAGACTTTCACGGCAACAACAAGTACAACGACACAGAAAACAACATTTTATTGCACCGCTCTACGTTTTATTTGCATTAATTTGCTACTGCAGCGAAACGAAAAACACTAAAAAGAGTCCTCGCACATCGGCAAGCAAAAAATTATATAGGAAATGCCACTCCCCCGTAAATGTGCACAAATTAAAAAGCCAACGCCGCGAAATGAAAACATGATAAAGTCTCGGGAGCGCATCCCCAAACAAAGTTGCCATCGAAATTTGGTCACGTGCCACCTCCGCTCGCGTCCTTCTCGATTCCCAAACGCGACTGTGTGGAGTTATTTACGTGCCGCGCACATTTTTTGGCGCTTAATTCAGGCTCTGCGGGAAGGCGGGGAGGGGAGCTCCCGGCGAGCAGGAAGCGGAGCAAAAGTGAACAAACAAACAGGCAAAAAGGACGCGCAAACAAAACGGAGCTCCTTGCTAGCGCATAGGAGAGCCGTCAGGACATAGCTGGCATTTTGACTGCTCTTCTGTTCTGCTCCGGACCGCTGCTCCTTTATGTCCACTGCTCTTTGGTATCCTTGCTGCACGCTCCCCTCTCCCCTCTCCCCGGCCTGTGACTCCTGTTTGTTGTCTCAGCATTTGTTTGTTCGGGCCGAGCGAAACTGCAGCATACTTCCCGGCTGGCAACTGGCGAGTCGGTGGCGCAACGCGGCGTATACTTAATTTGCGGTTGGTGATGGTCACAGCACGTAGCCGCTAAGTACGCTACGCCTAATGACCAGCAGCAGAAGCATCAGCATCAGCAGGGAATGGCACAAGATGAACATCTCCGATGGGTCCAATTCGGAATACTCTGTCAGTTGAGGAGTTTTGTTTTTTTGTCCTTCCCCTGAATGAATGACTTCAAGGCTTTAAGAGTATGTATTTCAGGTTATCTTGATCCATTTTAAGACTTTATTCTAATGGAAATTATCAAGGTTATATAGGAAATAAAATTGATGAAGTTAAAAGGAACATTCAAATATAATTTCCAGCTTAAATAAGAAAGGGAAACCAATAGTTTTAAAAGACCTTTTTTATACGTATACTTAATATTAAAGGTATATAACGTATACTTAATATTAAGGTATTTTAATTAAGAGTCTTTTGCATTTAATCGCTGAATGAACTTCAATCCAGTAAGTCCAATATTCTTTAACAAACCCAATAACAAAACATAAATACCCCTGCCAGCGACAATGCAGAGGCTGATGGGACAAAGTGGTGACCTTTTTGGCAGAGTCACCCGACGACATAAATAATACCCAGAAAGAAGTCGTGATGGCAGAAATAGGAGCAAACGGGGGCAAAGGCCGTGGGGCAGCGGCAGATAGGCCCCTTCGGCCTTTTCTTTCCTTTTTTTTTATAGATGCCAAATGACCCGGGCAACGAGTTTCTTGCATTTAATATACGTAATATACGTAGACCCGTAATGTTTTATCTAATTTTTGTAACGCCGCGCGTGCTGAAGTGAGAAATATGGCCGGAGAACGTGGTCAGCCGGGCCCAGAGGCAGCTATCAATTTCTATTAGGCCCGGAGCTGGAGCTGGAGCTGCTCCTGCCCCTGCTCCTGCTCCTGCTCCTGCTGGTGAGATGTCACTTTAAAACTGCAGTCCAGGCCAAATTGAAAGCAACTGCCCGAGCAGAGGCAGAAACAGGGGCTAAATAAAAGGGGACACGCTGGATGGGAAAAACTGGCAGCAAAAATGCCGAGCAGCAACGGCAGCAAAAATTGCTCTTAATTGGCGGCAGCCATTAAATGCAATTTATCAAACAGACGACAGAGACAGCCACACAAAGCACACACACAGTGTGTGTGTGTGTGTGTGCCAGAAAGAGAGTGAAGTGGAGCAGAGCGACAACAGTTGACAATTAATTTGACACAATTGCAAAGCAGAGACAGCGCTGGGAGTGAGCAGGTGTGGCCACAGCAACGCACCTGGCCCAAAGGATCCCAATTGCACCTGCCCTCCGCCAGTGTCCTGCGTCCTGCGTCTCTTATAGTTGACACTGTGTAAATGTCGCCGACATTGTCCTCGTATTCTCTCTTGTGTTGTGTTTGTGTGTCTCGTGTGTTGTGAAGCAACATGCGGCCTGTGCAATGATGTGGCACTTCCAAGGAATGCGGTTACTCCGGGGGCTCTGGAAGGGGTAAGCATTAGCCACGAACATTAGGGCGAGTGTCCTCGGAAGGTCACACAAGACCGGCCTCATGCATAATCATAAAAAAAAAAACAATGTAGCACGCATCGCTCTTTCACTTCGCTTAAAAGAGGCTGGGAAAAGCATCACGTAGGTTTTTAGCTCAACCCACAAATGTTTCAGGGAATTCATCATGAAAGCAAACCCCAATCAAAGTAATTTAAGATATGTTTACGAATTTAAAGGCAAAAGCTTTGACTTTATCTCAATTTACCGAGTAAAAGGACTCCGTATTCAGGCTAACCGAAGAACTCCAGGAATATGGGTGAAAATTAGTTGGAGACATGCCTCAGCTGATGGCAGGCTACTAATTAGTCCATAACGTCAGCAATTTATATCCTGTACCCCATTAAATCCACCGAAGCTGGCAATATGTGGCAAAATGTCAATTAATTCTCGACAACCTTCGCAAGAAATAACTCGGGCTTATATCTAGATTCTCACAATAAATTTACGAGTGAGAGAGGGGAGTGGGCGAATGTTCAGGAGCGATTAAAAGCCTTTTAGTTGCCAATGGCAGTAATGAGGGGGTGTTGCTCTTACTGATCCTCCTCCTCCTCCTCCGGCTGCTGCTGCTGCCTTTGCTTCTGCTGTTTGCTGGCTTGCCACAAAAGCCGCCACCGCACACCAGGCAAAGTGCAGTCGTGCCACGCCCCCGCACCGGAGCACGCTCCGCCCCCCGGTGCCCGGTTCAGGACCCCCTCTCCAGCCTCCAGCCGAGCTCAGCGCTTGCATTAAGTGGCGGTTGGCAAAGTTGTCGACGTTGTGGAACTTAAACACAATGCACAAGGCACAAGGCAAGCGAGTGCATACAGGAGCTCTACGTTTTTGGCCCAGGTGCAAGCTGCACCCACAACCGTCTCACATATCCTGCGGAGCAGCAGGAGGAGGAGACGACGGGGCGAACCGTAAGCTGCTCAGGACCGGCTCGGGGGCGGAGAGGGGGAGCGGAGCTGGAGACGGGGATTGCCAGCTGTTCTTCTTATGCCTTAAGGACATTAACCTAATCAACGCTCAGTGCAGGGCTCGCACTCGCACGCACACACACGCACACCGCCACTCGGCAGAATGTGTTGCATAACGAGGGGCGCTCTGTTGACAGGGCAGGACAGCGGGAAATGGGAAATGCAAGCGGGACAAGCAGGGGGGAAAATGCAACCGAACCAAGTCGAGTTAAGTTGAGCCGAGGGTATTGACTGCCTTTGCGAGTTATTGTTTAATGTTTGGTCCGTGATTCAGCACGAGTTTCTGAGCCACATGGGTGGAGAGCTTATACAGAGAGAGAAGCGGTGGTCCTTGTGTCAGAAATATATATTAAATTAACTAATTATAGCAACAGAAGCTTACAGTGATAATCTTCATCAGAAACCCTTTGAGCATTTGTTATACAATATTTATCTTCTATTTAATACCTTTCCGTGCAAAGAGACTTTATTTGCCGTGCAGGAGTCATGGCGAAAGGTAAACACTCGGATTTGCAAATAGGCAGATGAAATGGGGGCAGGAGTTAATTAGAAAAGGACTAAGCTAAGGACAATGCAGGCTGCTTGTGCGGCACAAGTAAACGGTTCTCTCGCTCCAATCCCTCAGCATTCCGATCGCTGCTTACACGGAATAATATTGTTAAGGACAACACAAATACGGCGAGTCGAGTGCATTAAATTAATGTTGAATTAATGCAATAAAAGAAAGGCCGTAGTGGCGCAAAAATGAAACTCAACTCGATGTCATTTGCATGTTTGCCTGGACAAACGCGAAACGCAAAAAAATGTGTGGAAAAAATCGATGAAATTTTTGCCAGTTAAATGTGACAGTGCCCCGCGTCACACGCCGCCGCCCCCGTAATCGGGCTGACATATAGCGACATATGTATGCATATAGACGCATGTACGAGCATGTAATTATGTCAGAGCCTGATTGTCCGATCCGCCCTTAGGCGGGCATCGCTTTGCCAGTCCATAAAAGGGCCATGGCTTTTTTGCATATTGATAAGCTCGCTCCGTCGGTTCGAATGCCATAATTGTCATGCCGGGAAAGCTGAACGATTTTTGTGCAAAAAATTATTTGCAATAATTGCATAAAACAGCCTGATTTATGTGGCCGAATGAAAACCAATATTATTCCGCAAAACGTTCGAAAAACAGTGCAATTAAGCGGATGACAGCGCCTCAAGCAAAGCAATCAATTTGTGGACTTGAAAAGGGGGGAAAATATTGGCTCATTTCGATTATTTCTAATAAATGTTGGGCATAAATGTATATAATTGTAGTAAAAATAATGGGAATAAGTGTTATCTTTTGTAAAATTACAAGTGATTAAAAAATCCCTTTTAAAGGTGTCTAAAAGTATGCTATGTTATTACATGTACAACGCATTTCTTGGAACTTTTTGTTATTTATTTGAGTTTTCTAAAGGTTTTTATAAAAACATAATATAAATAATATATAATATAATAAATATACTTATTTGTAGTAAAAAATAATGGAAATAAGTTATCTCTTGTAAAACTAAAACTTTTTCAAGTGTCTAAAAGTATGCTATGTTCGTATCTTATGTATTACTGCAGGTGATTTTCAACCCCTTTTTAATGCACGTAAAATATGCATTTTTTTTTTATAATATCTAGAGGTATCATTAAACTATCTATTGCTTCCTGATCTTTACAAATCAAGCAACTTTAATGTACTTAAACCCTTCGAGGGCTAATGAGCAGAGTGTGGAAAACACGTTTGATTGTTGTCAAGCGGCGGCGTTTTATCAACTGTCAAACAACCCACTCCACTCCGGGCTCCTGTTCCCGCCCAGAAATTTATGCGCCGCAGCGTATGCCACAGAAGAGCTTGAAGCTCGAGCATGCTCGAGTGTTTGCCAGAGTATGAGTGCCAGAGTGGTGTGTGGCAGCTTCATTAAATTTGCACGCACATCTCCGAGGGGAGCAGAGGGGGTGTGTTTCAGTGAAGACTGTGCAATTTCCGACGCAATCTTCATTTACAACTTAAGTTACAGCACAAACAACAAATACAGCTGCACATGCAAACAAACACCAAACACACACTAACACACACACACTTGCAAAAAGTGTAGCCGACTTTTAAGCTGTTGTGAAAACATTTTAGCGCATCTCAGGGGAGAGTGTGTGTAGTTTGTGTGTGTGTGTCAGTGGGAGTTACGACTGCTCCATAACTAACCCCTTAGCAACTCCCTTAGTTATGCCTATGCGAGGCGAGCCTAGCGGCGAAGGATCCTCCTCCCCGAAAAACAGGATATGCCAGGCAGAAATTTATTAGGCGCATTGCACACTTTTGTGCGTTCACTTGAAAAATGACAACTTTAATTTAGCTGCAAACACAAAGCCAGCAGACAGAAAGACAGCCGGCGGTGGGGAGGGATGAGTAACGCCCAGAGAACGAGAAAAGGGCTGGAAGACAATAGCGCCAGCCAGACAATGAGAAAGGGGTGTACAAGAATGGTGGAGAAAGGCGACAGCAGAAAGGAGAACGGAGAGTGGGCCATGGAGCAAGGAGAAAGGCAAAGGATGAAGGCTAAAGCCCTGGGGCTAAGGAGTGCGAAGAAAGGGCTGCGAGACTATTCCCGGGTCTGGATCTGCTTTTGTCAGCTAACCACAGACATTGGCTCGGCAGTCCTGCACCGAGAGAAATCAGGCCTAAATACAAGCTTAAAAAAAAGAAAGGAAGCTTGGATAGCCTTGTAGGTTACAAGTGGATCGTCGAAAAAGGATCCATTTCTGTGAAATTAGAAAAAAAGAACCTAACTGGATTTAAAACATTTATATATAAATGTAAAAACACAGAACTTTTCTTGATTTTCCCAATATGATAATGATCAAGAATATATAACTTATGGGTACACTGGCACATCTGATGGTCAACAAGAAAGAAAACTAACGCTGGGCAATCGAAGTTTATTTACCCTTACAGTTTGCAATACGATCGAATTGGAAATCAATCATAATTAGGCTTAAAATATGTTCATTCCATGAATCGATATTTATCGATATTTTTATATGGCAATTTTTTCGTAAAATCAAAGTTTTAAAAACTCATAACTTTACTTAATTTAGTATTCATTTTAATTCGGAAAGCTTTGTTTTTATAAGGTTAACAAATCTACTTAATAAATTTTAAATTAGAACAAATAAAATTTTGTTAATAATTTTTGACAATTTTAACAATGTAACCCCCTTATAAAAATTAAAAAAAATTTTTTTTCTGCCGGAGATGGCTAGATCGATTCGACTGTTGATGCTGATCTGGAAGACATATAAATTATAGGGTCGGAAATGACTCCTTCACATAGGTACAAGCTTCTGACTATAATTATAATACCCTTGTCTAATATATTGTATATGGATCTATATACCGAATCGCCATCACAATCCTAATTAATTACTATTCAAATATTCTTTATGTTAGGTAACCTTTTATTCCCTATTTTGAAGGATTAATAACGAGGCTTCCATCTGAAAGTTTTGCGTTAACTCTGGGGCAAATAGAAGATTTCCGCGCACCAATTGCACTTGCAATGATATCTTCGAGCAGTTCAGCAGCAAACATTTGGCTACAATACCCTCAAAGGATATTAATATAGAAATAAATAAACCTTATAACTATAAATAGCTATATATAATATATATTTCTATCAAACCATTTCTTTATAAATTTGTTGTTCCCATCAAGTGCAGCAGGATTTTCTCCCTGTGGAGCTGCATTGCTGCCGGCTACAGTTGACTTTCGGATCATGGAAAGCTGGGGAAGGGCAGCCTGTAGTTGTCTCTTCAGATAGGGGATTTCCCCGCCCCAACTTTTACCCCCTCCGCCCCTCGCTCGGCACTCGTCTCAGATGAATATTAATTACCATTTGAAAGCTTGTCATACACTTGTGTAAATTTATCAACAACAACAGGAGTGCCAGCAGGAAAACAACAACAGTACCGGGGGGAACGGGGAACGGGGAGCAGGGAACAGGGAACCAGGCACCAGGAAACAGGGAAAGGGTGGGTCGGGGATGTTGGAAAAGCTGAATCTGAGGCAGACAATAAGTAGAGTTGTCAAAGAGCAACACACAGACACTAGGAGGAGCACAGGGCCTAGGCATGAAAATAGCTTTGAATGTGCAGCAGATTAGGCCGGGATTTGCATGCATAGGGAAAACATGTCGAAAGGACACTCCTTCATCGTTCGACTCCTTCTTCGGCTTCTCAATCGATGCCGCTGGCCGGTTGCTGGGGCATCCTACGAAATTTCGTAAATAAATGCATGAGTCGAGTCCTGGGGAATGCCGCACAAGGCAATGTAATTGATACTCTCATTCCCAGCTCGGTGCCCCGGTGTCCCCTCATCCTGTGCACATCTGAGTTGCAACTGGCAAAGTGCAAATAAGTGCGCCAAAGATCAAACAGAGTGTTTGCAGATATATTGTTAATATGAATATTTATCGTTTGGCAATGAATTCTACACAAGAAATCCTACAGAGCAGAAGCCACACATTTTAAATGACTTTAAATAATTTCTGGCTTTTGCTAATCGGCTTTCTCTCTCTCAATTCCAGGTACCACCTACACCCAACCGCAGAACATCAATGCCAAGTCAGTGCAAAGGACGAAGCCCGCCGAGCGCCGAGAAGCCATCACCAGCAGCAGCAGCAGCAGGAGCAGCTGGCTAAGCATATCAGCCGAGTCCGAGGCAGACGCGGCAGTTGACCACCGCGGCGGCAGTAGTGCTAAGCCGGGAAAATGCTCCAAGAACTGCCAGAAGGCCAAGGCCAAGTGGCGCGGCCAGTTGAAGCCCCATCACCAGGCCCACCACGCGGTGCTCCACAAGGAGGCCAGGCGACGACTGCGCCGCGAAACCGAGGAGGAGGAACTGGACAGCATATACACACCCCCCAGCTCCAGTTCCAGCTCCAGCTCCAGCTTCAGCTCCAGCTCGACGAGCACCTCCACAGCCGTGGCCACCACAGTGCAGGCCACCAGCTCCAGTTCCCTGGCCACCAGGAGGAGTTCTTACTTTAATGAGACCAAGGTGAAGCGGGCGCGCTCGACGCTCCACTTGGCGCCCGAGGACCTGCAGCCGAAGGCCAAGGAGCCGGTCATCATCATCGACGATGTAGAAGAGTTCGACAGCGGCACCAGCACTCGGGATCTGTTCGCGCGGAAGAGCCGCGAAGAGGCGGAGGACGACGAGGACGAGGGACCGCTGGAGCCGCGGGTCCTGCCCCTGCGCCCGGTGCCGCCGAATCCCTACGAGGCCGAGGAGATGTCCGTGGTCTACGCCGAGCAGCACTCCGAGATCAAGCTGATGTGCGAAGTGGACCTGGACATAGCCACCAGCATGTGGTACAAGAACGGCCAGGTGAGTGGCTTCCAGGCATCTCCAAGGAGAGCCCTCTCGAGCTGTCAGGATCTGCCAACTTGTGCTGACTTTAATTGCATTCTTGGCCTTTTGCATTCCCCCTTACCACTCCACTTCCTCGCTATCCTTATTCTTTGTCTATCTGTCTGTCTGACTGCTCCCGGCTTTACTTTTATTCCGGCCGAGACGTCTCGAGTGGCAGGGCTTTTGCTGCAGGTCCGGGCCTGGCCGGGAGTCTGTGTCTGGCTCGGCGTCTGGTCCTTTGTCGCTTAACTGCCGCATTATGCAAATAGGATAATCGTTATTATTTGATAGTTTCTGATGTCAAAAGTGCTGGCAGAGCTCATCTTTCGAGGGTCGCGCTTCTTGCTCGATTGCCTCATTATGCAGCAGCACCAGCGAGGGCTTCTAATTACAACTTTTTGCGATGCCAGAACGCCCCCAAGTCGGCTCCTGCTGATGGAAATTGTTAGCAACAAAGCGGGGGGGAAAAAAAATAGACAGAAAACAGCACCCAGCAGCTAACATGAGCTGCCGCAGCCGCCCCCGCCAGCCGGGCCGAAAGTTATTGAGTTGTAATTGCGAACGCAAACGGCTGTGAGCTCACTTCCCAGGAAAAACCTCTCGGCGTAATGCAATTATAACTGTTTGCCGAGTTTCGCCGAGTTGCAAGCATGTTTTGCCCACACTTTGTGCGGAAAAAGGAGTCAAACAGAGAGATAGTGCTCGGCAATGGCCCCTAACTCAGCCACACACTTTATGAACCTTCAATTTGGCTTTCCCAGCCCCATCGGCCTCCGGATGTGGGCAAATGTGTCTGGCTGTGTACGCGGGGGAGAGTGCAGCCATAACCGAGGTGCACCACTTCACTCCAGCTCAGGTGTAAATACAACAAGCTGCCAGGCCAAGTTGTTGATGGGCAAATAATAGTTGCAACTACCAGCAGCAATGCCACTTTGTGTACGTGCCAGAGATATTTGTTGTGAACGTTGTGTTGCTGTTGCTGCTGCTGCTGCTCCTCTTGTCTGTGGCAGTTAACTGGCTGCTGTTACCGTTGCACTTGCAACCTGCAACTAGCAGCTTGCAGGCCGCATGGAAAAAGTGTTGCACTCTTGCGGGCAACGCAGGCCAACATTGTCGGAGCCGGAAGCTGCGATTGTTTGCCTACTTGTTGTTATTTGCATTTGCATTCCGCATTAGATTCCGTTTGAAGCCACTAAATTGCCTGTCAGCAGCTGCAACTGGGAATTGCCGGCACGTCGGCTATCCAATTGCATTCGCATCGAAAGTGGAAATGTCTCGCCACACAATGTCAAGTCCTTTGGATCTCAGGGGTCGTTCGAGTGTGTCTAAAGTACCTAGGGATTTTATATTCTAACAATAACAGAGTCGAGCTCTTAAATTCGATGTTTCCCTAACGATAATTGTATAACCTTTGGGTCAGCAACATAAAGACACTATTTTAAATATATAGAAATTGTACGTAGTTCAAGTCAATTTATGAGTTCTATAGCATATATTTTCTTCTATTATAACCTTACAGGGTATTATCATTTTAGTCAAAAGCATGCAATGCAGTGAAAGAGTTATTTTCGACCCTATAAATCATATATATTTTTGATCAGCATCAATAGAAATTCGATCTAGCTATGGCCGAACAAAATAAATTTTTTTCAAAATTTAAAAAATTTTAAAATATTCAAAATTTCAGGAACAATTTTTAATTGTAAAACTTAAATTAAAGATGCAGATTAATTAATCTAATAAAAGCAAGTATAGAAACGTTTTCCAATTGTAAATTAATACATTTTTGACTTAGTTATGATCGATTTTCACTGAAAGGGTATAGAAATTTCAGGATACCGAAAAGTTAGCTTCCTTTCTTGTTGGCTTTAAATTTTATGATAGATTCGAAGTATATATCCAACAGAACAATCGGTGCATTCAATGTCTCTGGCGTTTTGCATCTATAATTTATAATTTTCCTAGCACCATAAAAGCCCGGTCGCTGAGGTTGGGCATCCCTGATCTAGAGCATATCTCCCGCCTCGTCCTCTGTAGCCACCTTGTCTTCTCTGGCAATTTGTTGGCTTTATAGTGCCATATTTCTGCGCCCGGCGACAATTGCCAGACATAAACCTTAACCCGGCAACAGAGTCAGCTGAAATAGGAGTTTTACGGCTGCAGCCGCCTTGTTGCACACTTTGTGGCGCTGCAAACTTATTTATGGCCCGGGGCTCAGGTTTAAGGTCAACAAACCCGCTCTTCCCGGCTGCCGGGGATAACATAAATTTTATCCGGCGACGCCCGATAAGCCTCCATTAGTCAATTAGGGGCGAACTTAAGGCGCACCATTAATAGACAAGTTGCTCTCCCCGAGGAAGGCCTTAATGCAGCTCGCAGCTTGCAGCGGAGAGCGTAAATCACATCAAGCCGGCAAATTAATCAGTCAGCCCCAGAGATCCCAAATGAAAATGAGCAACAATGCGGTGCCACTTAGTGGGAGTGAAGGCCGCGGCGGGAAAGCAGGAAGAGTGGGGCTTAAGTTGCTAACACGCCGCCTGCCTTGTACCTTTGACAACTTTATTGAGTTACTTACAATGTCGGCCCTGGTCGACTGCTGTTGCAGCTCCTCCTTCTGGCCCTGAGTGCTACAACGGCAAATAAAATCAACGCCAGTGCAGCTGCAACAGCAGCAGCAGCAACATCCATCGCATCTCGGATCTGGGATCTCTGGCTGCCATCGCAGCGCATTTCCCAGCGGTGCAATTGTATTAGTTGTGTTAAAACAAAAGCCAGCCATGTGTAAGAGCCAAAGGAGGATGGGATGAGCAGCCGCATCCTGGAGGATGCTGGAGGGAGATAGAGCAACAGTAACGAGCAGGCTGCGGCAATTACAACAATGATGCGGCAACAATGTGTGTATGTGTGAGAGTCGGCAAAGCGACATGTGGATGCTCTTTTCTTCTGGAAAGAACACCAACAAAGTGATGTAGCCATGTCCAGAAGAAAACAAAAATACATATAGGAAAATCAAGCCTGCAACGCACTATGGAAACAATCTAAAAACAAGCTATTAAAATACAAAAGTAACTTCTACAAGAATTCTAAGACTAGCATCAAGAGAAGCCCCACAGCAACATACAGTAGAAGCATCATACAGTAGAAGTGACCACACATGAGGACTTGAGAAACCTGTAACCGAACCTAGGTCTTAAGCTGCCGGGTCTGCAGAAATATATATAGTTTGTGATTATCCCCAGTTGCGTTATACCCTCCCCGGAAAATGCATTCGAGCTGCGCCCATTGACTTTTCCACACAGCCTCCCACACTCCCTCTCCCACTGGCACTCCTGCTCCAGTTCCTGCAACAGCTCCAGCTCCAGGTCCTCACTCCACTCGATGGCATTGCAACTGCGGCAATGACATGCGACAAGTGTTGCACTGACAGCTTGCAACATGAGCGACTTTTGTTGTACTTTCTAGAGCGTTGCACAATGCATTAGAGTCCCCGAGCGGGAACAACGGCTAAAGGAGTTCATCCCTGCCCGGCCCCGCCCTGCCCGCCCTCAGCTCCTGTGTCTGCCAGTGTGAGTGCCAAGGAATTTATTGTTGAAAATTATCAAGAGGCTAATATATTTGCCGAAAGCAATTTCAAGTTAGCAGCTCCGAGTCCTCGCGGGGAATTCGGGGCGGCGGATGGCGCGACAGTCAGTGAGCAATGTTGGCTGACAAGATTTTTGCAATTCCAAGCAAGTGATAGATATAAGTAGCCATTTCTCCAGTCTCCAGTCAGATGGGAGTGCTCCTCCGGCGGCGGCACTTGAAGGAAATAAGCGTCTGTTTGGAATGGTCGGAGCTGAAGGAATGCCCATCCTTCGGGGCGCGGCATGAAGCTAATTGTCAGCGAACGTCAATGGAGAATGCACCCAGCAAGGGCATTTATTATATTAGCTTTGCTCTTCACATTCCCATTTTTATCGACCTTAACAGGGCTTTATTTTCTGTGTGAGCTCTGGGTTAAATAAAATAAGGGAAGGACGTATGTAGTAACTGATTCCACGCAAGCCCCGATGGCCCCAAACAACACACAAATTATAATATTCATTTGCATTATTATGCACGCATTCAGATCGGTGGAAATGAACAACAGCGCTGTTGGGCAAACATTAAATGTAAATCGCGAATTGCCAAAAAGTTTGCCCAACAATGCAATTAGAAAATTACAAAACACTGACCACCTTTTGCAGCATGCCGATAACGTGGCCGCAAATTATGCAAAGTTATGCGTGCACGCCTTCAAATATTCAGCAATTTATGCGAATCGAGGCAGCTGACAACACACCACACCACACTCGCCGTGGCACAACAAAGGCGTCCGAATTCATAATTACCCCGAAAAAAACAGGAGCGGCGGCAACAATGGCGCGTTGCGAAACAATCGAGCGTGTAATCCGGCGAACGCTCGTCGCTGTAAACAAGGATTTGCCACGCTCATTTAACGCTTTTGTCCGGCGGCCATGTTGCCAAACCAGGCAAAATCCAGGCCTCACACTCTCGCCCCAAACCAGGTGCCAAAGGCCTGGACATGAGCCGGAGCTCTCTTGGCCCTCGAACTGCACTGGCACTGGCACTGGCTCTGGCTCTGGCACCCGCTCTGGCTCTGGCTGTGGATGTGGATGTGGATATGGATGCCAAAAAGCCTCGGATCGGCATCGACCTCATAAATTTCCAGCTGAATGCCCCGCTGCACAGCCACGCAGAATCCAGTTTCCACTTTGCCAGTTTGCCAGTTTGCCAGTTTGCCAGTTTGCCAGTTTGCCATTTTGCCAGTTGCCAGTCAAATGCGTCGCTGGTTAATAAATTTTCTGCAAATGGCCGCTGCGGCGACTGCGGCAAATGCGCGCCGGAAGTCGCCTCACGCACACACACATCGGACACTGATTTGGGGAGGGAGGGGTAAAATTCATATACGCATAAATATTTGCACTGCATTTGAAAAATATAAACGAAACGAATCGAAAAGAATCGTAAGCGACGAGAAACAGAGAGAACTGAAAATGGCGAACGCACAAACGGAACCGGAAGTGCAGCATACAAATATTCTGTTTACATTTTTTTGTTTCGTTTGTTTGTACAGAGTCTCTATTTCCCGGCTTTTCCCATTTTTATTTCTCTATCAATGTAGCTTTAGTTTTCCATGGCAAGAGTTTTTGGGAAATCTGATAATCGCATGTTGAATGAAAGCATTTTTGGGTGTATATAGAAAGAGGCTCAGGTTCGGGTTATAATAAATAATAATAGCTGATCTGGATTTAAGGTATACATAAGCATGTAGTAAGCTCTGTAATTTTGGAATACATGGCCAAGGAAAGATGCCCCATTGGTTGGTGAGGGTATATAGCTGCGCCTCCTTCTGCAGCTCTCCTTAATCCGAGCCCAAAAGTTAATCTCTCTGCCTGCAAATGCAATTAAAATTGTGTTTCATTTATGGCCGCCTCCCCCTCTTTTAGCCAGACATTTAATTGGCACTTAAACGCATTAAGCGTGCGAAACATTTCCACATAAATATGTATGCCCCCCCTTTTGGTATTTTTGGTTTTTTAATTTTGTTGCATTCTTCATAATTTTTATTCCTGCCCTGCGGCCGAGGCATTTGAATGCGGACATAAATTCCCGTTTGCATTAAGCCCCGCACAGACTGGCCAACAACTATTGGCAACAGTTTTAAGCCGCCGCCGTCGCCGCCAGTTCATTGTTGGCACATTACCAGTGGATAACATGTCTGCGTGTGTGGGGCGCCTGTGCAGTCCTCATTTAATTGTCATTATTGCGTTTGTTTGATGCGGAATGTAATAAAATGCGAAAGCGAAGCCCAAGTGCAAATAAATGGATATGAAAACATTAAATGCAATTGTTTCACTCGGCGGCAGGAGCATCGCATTTAACGCCGCAATTTATGGCCATTTAATGCGCTGCATTAAAAGTTTCAAAAGGCGCTTTGCATAATTCCGCGACTGGCATTAGTTTTAACGTCTCTCCTCTCTGCTCCTGCTTCCAGGTGGTGCACGCCATGGACCGCACCTCGCGCGTCACCGACTATCGCTTCATCAAGGAGGCCAACGGCGCCCTCACCATCACCAATGTGATGCTGGAGGACGACGGCAAGTGGCAGTGCGAGGCGGAGAACACGCGCCGCTACACGGAGAATGCTCGGCCCGTCAAGCTGGTCGTCCTGGGTGAGTATCCATTTTCACAGCAACAGCAACTCGGCTCCCTCCTGCATCCAGGATCAGCCGCGCCTGTCACGACTTGGCCAACAGCTTAGACAAATATTAAAAAGGTCGTTTCATCTGCCAAATTAGCCAGGCTTGGGGACCGGGCCAACTGCGGAATGTGGCTCCTGGCGAAATGCTCGCTTTTATGACTTTGCCATCACTGAGGAAAAAAGCAAGTTTCCGAAATAATGACAAAGATAAGACTGAGCTAGAGAACAAAAAACAAAACGATTAAAACTTTTAATTTAAAAGACAGTCCACTAGCTGTGTTCTTTATGGTATAATCGAGACAAAGCCATCTTTAAGAAGCTTTAAAGACATTTTCCTCTGTATAATAACTAAGCAAATAGTTTTCCCTAATTTAAACTATATATTTTCCCTCCTCAGATCGTCCCAAGCCGCCGTATTTGCTGATCGATTCGCGGCGCCTCGATGCCAGCAATCTGTTTGTGCCCGTGAAGGAGAACTCCGAGTTGAACCTGGCCTGCGTCAGCGAGGGCGGCAACCCGCGACCCACGCTCACCTGGGAGGTGCTGCTCAGTCCCGGCGTGGACAGGCATGCCCAGAAGGTGTCCGCCGAGGTGCTGGAGCTGGAGGAGATCAAGGGCGAGAAGGTAAGCTGAACCCGCTGAGTGACAAGTGGCGAGCTTGCCCGAATGGAAGTCCGAATGAAGATGAGCAAGCCGCAGCCGGCCGGCAAACACATTAGGTGTGGCTCCCGCTCCCCGGGCTCAAACAACGAGTCTTCCGGACAGCTGCCTTGGCGGCCAAGTGGGTGGCGGTGGCGGTGGCGGGCGGCTGGTCGGTGTTTGCGGTTGTGCCAAAATTTGTTTGTCTTGCACTCGAGCATAATGAAAAGCAGACGTTTCGGTTGAGAAATGCACTCCACCGTCTCGCTCCGCCCACTTGCCACTCACTGCCACCTGTCAGGCGCACACACCCGTCGGGAGGGGGGGGTGTGTGTGTGTGTGTGTGCGGGGTGTTTGTCGCTTGGACCCTAAATGCCACAAATTTGCGTGTTCGGCTGGTCACGGGAGCAGGCATGGCCACCCACCGGCCGCCCCGGATGATTGATTGAAAACTGCGCCAACAAAATTTCCATGCACAAGCCACAGCGGGTGGCCGCCCTCGGTGGGCGTCGTGGGTGGTGTGGGTGGCAGTGCCCTTGCCCTTGGACTTTAATTTAAATTAATGATGTCGCGCTGATAACAGGCCTGACTAATTGGCCGCCCACACCGCCCACGAGCTCCGTGAAAAACGGAACGGAAGGCACCCCCTGTCATTTGGCCCAATTTGCCAGTGCTTAGCATCAAATTGAAATGGAATTTTTTAGCAAACCGCCGCCCTTCTCCTCTGCTTTTTAGGTGGACAAAAACGGCTACAAAATCAACAGTGGGGCCAAGAGCGAGGCCAGGTTGCCAGCGGTGTACAGAGCTCACCACAATGCCCGGATCCTGTGCGTCATGGAGCATCCCACGCTGAAGATTCGACAGAATGCTTCGCTGCTGTTAGATGTGCAATGTAAGTGTTTCAGGAAACTAAAAAATATTATCTCATAGGACACATTTTCTCTGAGATTATTCTTTGATTTTGCCATATTCTTTTGATTTAATTTGTATTGTGGTTTTTCCTAAAACCTGTCTTAAATTCAAATTCCCTCATCATAATTTCTATTATTTACCAACTCCAAACCTTTACGACTTTCCACAACAAATGTCAAATAAATGTCAGTGAGCCATCACCAGGCTCACCGGCCCTCAAAAAACTTTTAATAAAAGCCAAACACAGTGTGAATATCTCACCTTGTTTAATTACCTCAGGAGTACACGGCCGAAAACGAGAGTGGAGTGGTGCAAATAAAAGTGAAAACCAAAAAGTAAATGTTGATTGAAAAGTTAAATTGCCAAAGTTAACACGGCAGCATCCGGAATGGAGCCACAGAAACGGGTCAGAGTCGGGCCGAGAGCACAATAACACGGCGCCAGAAAATTATTATGCAGCTGCAACGAACAAAGTCAGCGGAATAAATGAAAGCAAAGGTGAAATTATATTAATTGAAAGTATGAGCGAATAAAAAAAGGCGGCAAAGAAAAATATAACCAAGGCAGTGCAATGAAACCAGGCGACGGCGACTGCGACGGCAAGGACCTGCCCCAGATGAATATAATAAGGGCGACAGTTGAGAAAAGGACGCCTCCGTACAATTGGAATGCAAGGATAAAGGCGGCAGGAAACGGCAGGGAATGGAGGAAAAGTCGAAAGCCGAGAGGATTGCTGAGCTCTCAATTAGCTTAAAGTTAAGCAGGTGTCAGAGTTCAGCTGCAAAGAATTTCCATGGCAATAAAAGCAGAGGGAACAAGGGATCCGATTTTAATAAAAACAAATACATTATGAAGTGAATGTAGATTTAAATAATTAACTGAAGGAATATATTGAAATAGAAGGAGTTTATATATTTAATTAATTAATTAATCTTAGCTGCTGTGCTTCTTATTCCTTAATCTGGATATTAGGCTAATTTAAAATATTTCCTTGAGGGAATATATTTAAATCTATAGAATTGATATGTTTATTAATTTAATAAATAATTAATTAGAAGCATCTAGACCCTTGCTTAGCGTACTTTAACGTTCTAAAATATAGATTAAATCATTTAATTATGAGAATATATTTCGAATAGGTGGCCTTTACATATTATTTTGTTTTATAAACAATAAATTAATAGGTTAAGTTTTCATGCAGTTGCCGAAGCAAGGTCAAAAGCCTAAAAACTCGCCTAGTCTTTCTCTGATTAGTCCAAATCGACCACCTTTTGGTGCCATTGATTGCTTAGTGACTCTCAACTGTCTCATCCATCAACTGCCAATTGATACTACTAGTGCCGCACCAGTGATGAAATCACTTCAAAGGAGACTGGTGCCAACCCTTCCAGCTGGCCATATGCAGGGCCATGCAGGGCCATGCATAGCCGGAAGCCACAACAAAGCTGGGAAATAAAGATTGGAATCCCGGCGGGCCCGCAAGAGTGACGCAACTGGAAATGGCGGCGGGACTGGGAGTTGGATTGAATGGCGATGGATCGGTCGATGAGGCGAGGCGACAATTGGAAGACTAGCACTAATTGGCAGCAAAATGCCGCACACACGTTCCGGCCGCCAGCCGGGTCCTGGCGGAGGGTCTCAATCAGTGGCAGGACTAGGATCAGGGATGGACCGCAGTTATTTGCTTTATTAATGCCCGTGAAGCCGCATAATGCCATGACAAATGCCCAGGTAGTGGAGAGCCCATGAAAATGATTGGAAAATATAGAAAAGCCGTGAGGGGATTTGCATGGCAGAGAGTCCTGCCACGGGTCCTGTGTGCTGTGTGCTTGTCTGTGCCGGTGTTTGTGTGAGCTTTGGCCAGGCATGAAAATTGCAAAAACCGCAATAACAACAGCACAAGGCCTCGCACAACAACCGCATCGTTTTCCGGGTTCAACAAAAGGAGGAACAAGTTCGTCCTGATTCGTCCTGCTTTTCCTTTTATTATTCCCACTTCCACTCCCACTCCCCGCCCTGTGCCCTGTGCGCCGCTTGTATAAATTAAAAAGCACACACATGAAAGCATTTGCCCGGGCCATAGACATTGTACCCTGCACATCCGTATCCTTATCTGTATCCTGTATCTGTATCTGTATCTGCATCTGTATCTGTAATGGTGACTGCGTTTAATTTGCGCATTTTTATGCAGACAGTTGACAGACAAATCAAGGACAGGGCATCGGTGGCAGCCCAGCAATTTAAGCTGCAGAAACTCAAAGAGAAATATTTAGGTTTCCATTTAAATTAGGGCTTTTTACGGCCGAGATTTCCTTTTAATTTGAGCAATTTCCAGAGATGCCAATATGAATATTTGAGGGCAGGCAACCGATTGCTTCAAATACATATTTTCCGCAATAATTGATTGAAGTTCGACCGAACACAATCTGCTCATAAGTTAAACAATTTTCCAGCCTTTGTGTCAGTCAACGGCCCCCTTCAGTATTTTTACACACACCGTGGTCCTGGCCAGAGAGGACATTCGACAGGAGAATCGTCAGGCATCGAGGCTTCATGCAATAGTTGGGCAAACAACCGACAAACAAATTTCATTTGTCCCTTGGCATCTGCAGACCCATTCCGGGCGCCTAATCAAATTGTATTAGTTACAAAAGGCCACAAAAGCGAGTGATGCGCCGAAAAATTGAAAGGATTGAAATGAATGCAGGCCCATTTGGGCAGCATATTCTTCCTGGTCCATCTGGTCCAGTCCTGGCCGGGTGCCGAGGGCCCAGGGCCGGCCAAATGGCCAGCACTAATTAAAAAACATTTGATTTATGCCTATGAATATGCATTGAATAGAAGAGGGAGCACATGTCTGGCTGGCCACATCAAAGGGGGCCTGCTCGGTCGGACATTCCCATTATTTACATTTACATTTAGATATACATTTTGTCGATGGCTTTTTGACATGCACTGAATGGCTTTCTGATTGGCAGTTTGGGATTGAAATCGGACTTGCAGTTTGGATCGTATATCGAATTACTTTCGAACAAAACGAAATGAGATGTGCCATGGCGGGTCCTGGCAATAAAGAATAACGAACGTGGATGCCGCAGTATTTGGACACGGCATGGCGGCACCCGTGCCGCTGACTAACTGAAGTTTTGTTGAAAACCCTGATTTGAAGCGGCAACTAATTGGCATGTGGCACTGCTAATTGAATGCTGTCAGGTTGAACTACACATTTAATTAATCAGCTGCCGGTACAGTGTCAATTAGGCAAGAATCAAGCGAATCATTTGTTTGCCTTAGAGATTTAAAAACCACCCATAAAGCAGCAGGATATAGCTTTAAGGCTCTTCATTTTACTTGAGTGGGTTTTCCCCACTTTAAGCCAAAAGTCATCAAGCAATTTTTAATCCAATCACCGCAGAGTGACAATTTACGCATCCTTATTTACCTTTCACCTGTCCAGGACAGACGGGCCCACCACTACCAGCGCCTAACATTTGCATTTAGTTTAATTATAAAACTTTCTCCTTCTTGCCTCGAGTTCGTACCCCTTCTTCTTTTTGAGTAATTTTTTAATTAAAAAACTATTTTGTTGATGTTGCCACCGTCTCCATTGGAGATAGTCCCGAAAATCTGCAGCCAAAGCCAAGCCGAAATAACCATCTGTCCCCGTTGCAGACACGCCCTCCTTCGCCATCTCGCGCACACCTGGCTTTGGTTATCCGCTCCGCGAGGGCATCGAAGTTAGCCTCAAGTGCGACGTCGACTCGAATCCCCCGAGTACCCCACGCTGGCAGAAGGACGATGGTGACACGCCGGTAAGTCCGTCTGGAGTTTTGTCTTCAAATTCACACACAGAAAATAGTAGAATTTTACATGTATTTAGACCATAGAAATACACATTATCTAGATCATAAATTGAGATACAATTTAATTCATTTTATTACTACAAAATCTCTTTAAAATAATGTCTTAAAAGGGGCATTTGAATTTTGTAAATTGTAAATTAATTTTTCTTTCTATGAACAATTTTGTAACATAATTTCGTACACCTTTTTAAGTTTTGTAAATACCTTTTCTGTGCGTAAACTCTTTCTTTCTGTGTAGGAAAATGCGGAAAAGTGGAGAAAATCATGGGGGGAATCCCCGTGCATACGTAGGCCATCGCCATTGGCGGCGCTCGGCCTTTTGTATGATTTTCGGCTGAGGAGCAAGTTTTAAATGGATTTTCGTGCAGTTGTCGCTACCTCGAGAAGTTCGGCTAAGGGGAAACTTGGCCGAAACTATTTGCCTTGCCTTAATTACCAAAAATTGTTTACGCATAACGAGCCAAAACTCATTTTCCATTCCTCTCTCTCCCTCTCTCTCTGGTTCTGTGTGTGTTTATTTTGCACCTTGAACATTTCAGCACACTCTCTGATTTGCCAATTTTCCATTTTCCCGATCATTGCAGGTGCCGCAAACGGGCGACGGCTTCCTGAACTTCACCTCGATACGGCGGGAGCACTCCGGCTGGTACAAGTGCACGTCCCGGCACCTCAACTTCCAGTACTCGTCGATTGGCTATTACCTCAGCGTGCGATGTGAGTATGACTATGAGTGCGAACTCTCCCGGTTCTACTATCAGACACCCGTAAATTAGGCCGCGTATGCGTGAAATTGCCTCAAAAATGGCGCGTGATAATATTTTGGCCATTAGTTTGCGCCTGTAAAATTACTTGTTATAACCCCCGTTCGGCGGAAAGGCAGAGGAAAAAATCAGCAAGCATTTTACGACACTCGCACGTGGCGCTGAGGACAATATTCGGTGTGATTTTTTCGGGGATGTTCTTCGCACTGTCAGAGGCGCCTTGTGGCGCCACCCTCAGCCGCTGCTGCCATATGCAAAATGTGGCAAATTTCATTGGCATTGGCAGTGGCAGTGGCAGTGGCTGAGAGCCTGTCAACCCCCTGTCTGTGCCCCATCCTTGAATGTCCTTGCCTCTAGTATTTATGCTTACGCGCCATTTTGCTGTCAATATTTTCTCGTTTGCGGGCTGGGATATTCGGCATTTTATGCGCCCAATGCGTGTTAATGCTTGTAAATATTTTTATTGAATTTTCCCCGTCCCTTTTCCCACTTTGTGTGTGCAAATATGCCTAAGAGCGGCATTACCAGCAGCGAAAATCAAATTATATAGCTCGCCAGAACTCATTTGCAGCCTCATTAGGCGGCAAGTGCAGTCGTGGGAGGAGCCTGGGCCGGATCAAGGACTTACGAAATGCACTGCCACGCCCCGGAATCCATCCTCCTTACCACCCCCGCCAAAGCGCTCATCAATCATGACGGGAGGAGCGAAAACCCAACTAGACAAAACGAAAAAAAATGAAATAAAATATTGGTAATAACAACTTGACAAAGTGTTGCCACTTTTTATGCCGACGCAGGGATCAGGCGGACGCTCGCCGGGGTCCCCGGGGAGGGATTTTTCCATTTCGGCACTCCTGACAGCCGCCTGTCGATGCTCATTATGGGGAAAACAAATGCTTTATTAATAAAAACAGAAAGCTGAAAGAAACCAAAGGCAGCGCGGAGAGCCCGAAGAGGCCAAGAAGTGACGGCGGCATCGCAGGCCCCATCGACATTATCGATGATTGATGGGGGCCGCAAGGAGGAAACTTTTCCTCCGCCGGATTTTCCGATTTTCCGATTTTCCAGCGAAATCTAATTGTGAGAGACGCTGAGCTGGCAACATGTTAAGCACATAAATCAATTTGTAAAACGTTTTATCGAACTCGGGAGCAAACTGCCGAAATGGCAAATCCAACTGGCAACAGTCGGCATCCGAGCCCCATTTATGACAGGAGGCGTCGGCATCGGCGTCGGCGTCGAGGTCCTTCCGCCACATGTGTGTCCCGTCCGGGCGGGGAAATACCTATAAGATATAGTAGAGGAAAGGACACGACTCGCCTGTCATAAACTATAAAACAGCTGCCCGACCCATGATAAATGGCGGCTGGCAAATACTTTTGAGGCGAACCGGCGAAAATTTAAGACTCCCAGAGAGATAGAGACTGATAAATCGCATTTAAGTTCCAGCCAGGAGAGCGGAGGAACAAGAGAAGCACCACCCGAAATCCCAGACAGACGTTTGAATGCCGGCTTAATTGCTGACGATATGTTTCCTCCTCCGAATCGCTCCGCCATTGAGCTGGAAAATGGAAGCGAATGCCACCAGGTAGCAGCAAAACTTTGCTGTCGACAACAAACGAGGACACCGCTGACAAACTGCAATGAAAAAGCAATCAGCGATGCCCAGCCAAAAGCTACAAGAAAAGCGGCGGAAAACCGGCGACTGGCTGCGGACTGTGCTGTGGAGGTGGCACATGGCGGCCCACAAAAGTAGGCAATTTGACGCAGTTGCTCAAAGTTTTCTGCGCCGGCCACTTTTGCGTGATTGATTCGCCTGTCGGAAGGCAGGACCCAGGGCTCAGGACTCAGGACTCGGAGCGCGGTATGCGGGACGCAGGACACACGACACGGCGAGCTTGTTAAAACGTCGCTAATTTGACACGTACGTCAACAGGAGCGGCGAGCGTGACGTGATGGCCGGGCTCGGGAATCCAGGCGGATCCTGAGCCAGGACCAAAGTGGGCCCAGGCCCCGGCCCCAGCCGAGGGCCCGCTCAGGTACACTCCAAGTATAAGCCCGGCCATTGACCAAAGTTCTGTTTGCCAGCCTCATTAATGAGTTAAAGTTCTCATTGAGGCTAATTAATGTTGAGTGGCCTGCACGGCGTTCGGGCCAACAATGTGCAATTAGTGAAAGTTTGCCAAGTCAAGCCAGGGGGAGTTCGCCAGCAGGTCCTTCATAAAGTTCATATATCGTTTGATTTGTGCCAGAAAGTGGTCCTCGGGCTGCTAACATGACTTTGACTTACTGGGAATAGTAACTGAACAATATGAAATATGTATATTTAAAAATGGAAAGTAGAGCGCGATAGAAGAACGTTTGCTCAAGTTATTTAAGTGAAATATGATCCTGCTTTAATTCCCAGTCCCAGGAATGTGATAAAATACCATCCGATCCTCCAGAGATGACTTTGCGGTTAACCCTCCTGCTAAGGGGATCCGTGTGCAAATTGCATTCGCCTCGCTCTGAACTAATTTGGGCAACCAACTGTCGTGAAAATGCAGTCCACCACCATGAAACCACCGCAAGGACTCTCTGAAAACCACTTTGCTGGCTCAGGAGGAGAACAAACGACGACGAGGAGGAGTTCCTCTGGGAAAAGGAAACTCGAGCTGAGCTAAAGGCGAATTACGAATTACAATAAAATTTAATTCTACACGCTATCGTAAGCATTTTCATTGCGAGCAATTTCTTACGCCGATTGGCAGGGTCCTGGTCCCTGTTATCCATTATCCTTTGTCATGCTGGTTATCGCGGTTTAACTTTATTGTTTATTCCGCCCAGCCCCCCAAAGAACCCTCATGTCGCCTGCCGCATGTCCCATGTCCTGCTCCTTGTCCTTGTCCTTTGGCCGAGCTAAATTTCTGTGTTTATCGGCGCGCACGATTATTAGTTTTTTTGTTTGCTGCCTTTGTTTTTATAGCCGGCGATTATGTTTTCGGTGTGTGTGTGTGCGTGTGTGTGTGTGTGTGTGTGTGTGTGTGTGCGGAGGGTCCGAGGGTCGGCAAAGATTTTCAATAAAATTTTATTTGTTGCTGCCTCAAATGAAACGCAAAACTCATTTCGGGCCCCATGCTTTGGGGCAACTTAAAGAAATATTAAAAACTCATTGCCGACAAATGTCCTTGAGTAAAGTATCTTTTATGGCGGCAAACTTTCGACGGCACAAGCGTAAATTTGTGGAGAGAGATTATCTTTTATGTGCATGAATGTATCTCGGGCGGCATCTCCGGCTTGAGTTCACTCGGGATAATTTCCATAACTCAGGCATCCAATCATCGGGTTGCTCTCTCTCCCCGGGAATCCCCTCGTTTCGGTGCATCCCCTGCAATCATCTTCAATTTCAACTCATTGCAAATTAATCGCGTGTTCGTTCGCTGAAAGTCTTGAAAAATCTCAGCGCAACGGGGGGGAGAAATTAAAATTTATAACCGAGCGCAAGCACAAATGCAATCACAGCCAGCCAAGTTTACTGCAGCTCGCAGCTTCCGCTGGCTGTTTATGCAGCCTGTAAGTTAAGCTGATTGTTGCCTCTCCCCTCCTTCGGATGGAGCTCCTTGCCGCCTTGATGATGATGTTGCATCTCGTCGGCCTCCTTCATATTCATGACTAACTATGCGGATGGAGATGGAGGGACGCAGAGTGGCAAGGAGCTGAAAAAATGGAAATTAATCCCGTGGTGCGGAGCAGGAGTGCTAATGAAAATTGCAAGGCAAAAAAAAGGACTGAAAGGATACCCTTTCGTTGGGAACTTAATGTTTTACCTTCGCCACTTAACCCCCGAAAAAAAGCCCAGCATCGAGAGGGAAACTTTCCGGCTGCCGAGCTATTGTTGAAGGATTTATGGATCGCACTCACCCGTCATATTCACACTCCTTCGGACAGGGGAAAGATGTGTCGACACATTGACGGGGACTCGATACACTCCGTGGGGGTGAGGGTGCGAGTGCGGGTGCGGCCCTGGAACTGGCAGGAATCTTGGCTGCTGATGATGATGCCCCATGATTAATGATTGGTGGCGGGAACCGAGCTCGCTCTTCAGTCAGTCTGCCCGGCGTATTGATTCGCCTTGTTTGCATTAGTATTTGCTGTTTGCCCTTCACATTTGCCGCTGTTATGAGTTGGGATTTATTCGAGTGTGCCCCGGCCCGAAGGATATGGCGTAGGAATCACTTTCTCCCCTTCACGGCAGGCCTTTCTTTGGCTCGCTCTCAATCTCCTTCGGTGTCGCCATATGGGCGGTACTCGATGCCCATTTGTTTGCCTTTGTTTATTTGTTTTTCCCTTGGTTTTTCCCGCCCCCACCCACAGTGGGCGGACACTTTTATGAATGGCCATTGAGTAAAATATGCGTGAAACAAGTGCTGGAAATTATGAATGTGTGTGGAAAACTTGGGAAAATATTGAAGGAGTTTGTTTTTTTGGGGGCGGCAAGGAATCGATTTCTCACTCGAGTCTAAGGATACTGCTTGATAAACTTTCTTTGACAATCTGGTACCAAGTATTTACACAATAAGAATGTAATGTCGGTTGTATTTCAATGAAATGATATAAATAAATATGGGAGAAAAGATAAAATTTTCAGAAACTTTGGGGTAGCTTTATAAAAAACTCTGTTGTTTATAGTTAGAAGTAAAAGAAGAGCTATTCCCAAAAGATTAATGTCTCTTCTCCTAAACTGCAATTTCAAATTCCCATTAGTTCAAAATCCCGCATAATTTGATCGAAATTCGAAACCGGAATAGGCTCGTTCACTTCATAATTTAAACTGTGCGAGTCTGAAGAGATTAATGTCAAATTTTCGGTGATTTTTCCTCTCTCTGTAGAGACTTTCAGACACTTCCCTTATCGCATCGCCTCAAGACTTGCCGCCGGCTTTTGGCCAATGACAAATGTCTGTCAGTTGGGCCGAGACAAGCTGAGCTCATTAGACATCTCCGCGACTGGGAGGGAGAGCTCTTATTTCTGTCAAAGCTGCACTGGAGCACTCCCTGTACTCCACTCCACTCCACTCCACTCCAGTGTACACCCCCTGCTGGCCATTGAAGTTGTCAATTTGAGCGACGCCGCCTTTGTCCGCCTTTGTGTCGGGCAATAAAAAATTTTATAACTACGTGATTTTGACTAAGTAACACGCCCCGTTCGCCGAGGGGAGGACTTTTGCTATTGTCAGCAATAAAACCCCGGCCGAGGGTGTCCTCCGGCTGATTGACATGCGACGAAGGGTCTCTGCGGCGAAAGGAGCTTACAATTAATTGTAGCTGGAGAGCGGCGTGGCCTCGCTCCTTATGGCAACCCCCTCCCAAATCTCGGCAGCGCGCAACTTCGGGGGTTTCCCTTCGATTAAAGTTGCCAGCGGGTCCCCCGGTAATTAGTAGTTTCTGTTAATTGTGCGGCTCACTTTTGGGTCTGCTAATTTGATGGTCGCCTTAAGGAGTCCGAGCAGCGATTCGAGGTGATTCCGAGGTTTTTTTCCCACCCATCCTTGCATCCTTTGTGGGGCTTACAGCTTACAGCTCACAGGTTTGGGGTTTTCTTTTTGTCTCCCAGGCAGGTCGCCACTTGGCAACTTATTGTTACGATATCCGGCCGCAGACAAAAGACCTGCCGCAGACCTGGCCGGAGGCGGGCGCATACTTTTAGGCACATGTCAGGGCAAATTGTTATTTATACCGTAATATGAACGGCGCCATAAAGTATGCCGCACAATGGACGCGCTGAAATTTAAAGCCAGAGCCTGGCAAGGCAAGTGGAAAATATGCGCCTCGTCCTGGCTCCTGCCTCGGCCTGCCACGAAATTAGAATGAAGCATCGTTATGGGCTCTTCCCGCCCCCGGAAACGACCATAAAATATATGTATTTATGAATTTTGCGGCGAGGCAGAGATGATTGCAGCTCGGGCAATTTTCCAGCTAGCTGAGCAGCGATTTTCACTTTTAGTTGGCATCAAAACGGAAGTGACAACTCATTGCGGAGTGACTCAGGTGTTCCCATCGCGTCAGCAATTTGTTGCTGCCTCTGTCATTGAAATATTGTCACATTTGACAATTGCCAACAGCCCCGGGCATTGGCAAAGGCTGAGGCTGTATCGAAGCTAGAGCTTGAGCTTTAAAGGACAATATTCCCCTTCGCTTGCCACATGTGGCCTGGAGTTTGCAGCTTTAACTCACCTCCGTGCTCTGTGTCTTTTGTGTCCTTTCAGACGATTCGGTGGATGTGACCTCGGAGCCGGATGATCAGGATGTTTCCGTGGCAGCTGCCTCGCACAATCCCAACAAGGGGCAGCTGGAAGTGCAGCTGGGCGGAGCGGTGACTCTGCAGTGTCCACAAGGTAAGTCCAACCCCGTTGCCAACCTCCTGACTGACTCCTCCCACTCGCCACTTCCCGCTGGAGAAAAACTTCAAAGGAGGCGAGCTTTCGGGCATTCGTGCCCCATTTAGAATGACAAATGCGTCTGGGCTGTAATTACATTTTACATTTTACTTGCGTTCGATCGAAACGGGCCGTGGTCGTGGCCTTTTGTGCGCCTCTTCATTAATTAGCGCAATTGGAAATTAATTATGCGTGCAATTTACTTTGCTCACTTTTGGCCAAATACGAAAATAGACAAAGTGCTCGCCCGTCCTGCTCGTGGCCTCTCGACCGGCGACGCATCAATTAAAGAAATTAAAACTTGCGTGCCGAGTGGCGCGTCTCTCGCGACCTCCCGGGAAGTCAATTAATTAAATTATGCAATGGCTTTCATGTCGTCCCTCCCTCGTTTTAGGCTCTCTGGGCTGCTGGTCGCACTTGGACCCCATTTCGGCCCGGTTGCGTGGCCTTGGCTATGGCAGCAGTCAGCCCACCGGACAGTTCTCGCTCAAGGACGTCATGTACCAGGACGCGGGCATGTACAAGTGTGTGGGCCAGTCGCCGGCCAACAAGAAGAAGCTGGAGGTCCTGCAGAGTGTCACGGTGACGGTGAAGGGTGAGTTACAAGACTTTAGTACCATCTAACTAGTCTAAGTTCGTTTTACCATGGAATCTCTATTATAGTTCCCCAATTTCATATTTCCTGTCTTGACAAAATGTAACGCAATAATTATTGTGATGGTTACATTGTGGTTTCCTAGATTTCCATCTCTTAGTACCCTAGTGAACCATTATCCCAATTGACATCAAAACACCTTGGAGCGGGGGATAAATCTTGTCCCGACAAGTTTAAACTTGTATTTATAGATCTGGTCACTTTGGGGCTTTAATCCTTACAAATGATCACTCCTTCTGAGAACTCCCTTTCTCTTTTGGTCACACTTTTCCTAGATTATTCTCTCTGGGTTACGCTTTGCTAGAATTACTTAATCCCCTAGTGACCCGGCATCCCAATCAAAGAGATGAAGCTGCAACACCTTGGAGCAGTGAACTGCTCCCGCAAATTGGGTGTGGCCCAGTTTTGGATGACTTTTCGGTGGGTGGGCGAGGACGATGGGCGATGGGCGATGGGCGGCTTTTCCGAATGGATGGCAACTCAGGTGACAGCGAGGAGTTAAAAACATTAAAAACTTTGACAGCAGTTTCGGGACACGCCAGAGCCAAGGAAAACAAATGAAAAGTTTTATTTTCTTGCTGTCAGAAGTTCGACATTTTACTTTGCATGTGATTTTCCCCAACGATTTCGCCCCGTTTTTCACCTCTGCTCGCCGTCGCTCGGGTTTTGTGCGCTTTTATAGTCTGGCTTATCGCTCGTTCTCTTGTCGCATTGACACTTGTCAAAATCTTTGCCTGGGCGTGTGGAAAACGACGCATGATTGATGACATTGCAAAAGGCAATTCCAATCAGGAGCTGGCTTCCCCTGTCACAGTCCCTGCCCCCGTCCCTGTTCCCTGCTAGATATTAAGTATACGACAAGTGCAAGGGAATTTGAAAGAAAAATTGGAAATCATGCTGCCGGAAATTAAGGAAAATGCGTTAGCTTTGACTCCACATCAACTTCGGCTCCAGCTTCACCTTCAGCATCAGCTCCAGCTCCAGCTCCAGCTCCCTTGCTGTTCTCCAGCGCATTAAGTTGTCTTGAGGCGAAAGCCAAGTGGACATTGAGACAATAAAACTTGCCAAGTGGTCGAGCAGGGAGGGAGAGAGATCGAGGGGTGGCTGCCAGGACCAGAGGATGAAGATGAGAGCGAGGACCTGGCCCGAGCTTACCCTCGAGTGCAATCCAAACATGAAGAGCTCTGCTCAGCTCACACAGTGGCTCCCCGGATCTCCGGACAAGCCAAGCCAAGCAATCAAACAAAGTCCTTCTCCGGAAAAGGAGCAGGAGAAGGCGAAAGAGTGGGTGGTCGTCCCCGAGTGTGGGGGCTGTGTTGTACACGAAATGGAGACACTTATAATGCTCCCGCATGCAATTTCAAGGTAAGACAGTTTGTCATTAAAACTGCGAAATTGAGTGCTAGATAAACAAAATACGAAAGCAGCCAGGGAAGTGGAAATCCACCAAGAGGTAGCTGGCAGGGGACGGAGAAAGGGGTGGCACAAGCGTGGCTGCTAACACTTAACGCAAATAAACAAGGACTCCTCCACCAGGAGGAGGATGGGTTTAGATTGGGTAAGCTGGGTTTAGCTGGCAGAGGGAAGCGTGAAATAGTCATATTTATCAAGTGCCAGACGGCAAAAGGATTCCCTGGCTTCCCAGTCAAAGACGACAGGATAACGGAGGGGCGGAGCGGGACCCGGGACACGGGACACGCAGGAGAAAAAAGCAGTAAGGAGCGATGCGACAGCCATACAATAGATTAAATTCACAGCCCAGCGGCAAAGGAGTTAGGATGCTTTAGTTACTTCCACTATTTGTGTTTGCTTGTAAAATTAAACAAAATACAAAGAGCGACTTGGAAAAAGTTCTGCGCTCTGCCGTCTGCAAAGTTTCGCCCAGGGAATCGAGCTCCAAGAAAAAAGGAAGATGGAAGGCAGGGATGAGCTTCATCCAATAAAGACTTGCACCGCCTTGTAGTCGCTCCTCAAACAGGCAGCTCGCCCGCCTGCACCTGGCCATAATTAGCAAGTCAAATGGCAGAGGGCCAGAAAGCGATGACAAAGGGATTATTAGCAGTGGCCTCAATCATTTGCTTCGTTGACATTTTTGATTAGTCCGAGGCCGAGATGAAAGCAGGTCTTCATTATGCATATGAAAGTTGCCATCCCCTCTCGCCCCTCGCTCCTCGCTCCTAATGAAGTCGTGACTGGAAATTGCAGCCTGTGTTGGCGTTACGCCTCGTTTGGGCCACCCCCTCCAAAAGGGGGAGGGTTGGGTGGAAATTATGCAACAAATAGGGAGGGGGGAGGCAGCACCTACATCCTACTTGCATATGCAGCTACTTGAGGGGCGGGCTGCGAGCAAAATAAATGTGCATATGAATTTTGAAGAAAGCCAAAAGGATTCGCGGCGGCCCCAATGCAGAGTGCACTTACTTACAAGGATCCCCGCATCCTGAGTGTGTGTGCGCCCGAAATTTATGCTTGTGTTAAAGTTTAGTGCGTGTGCTGGGCAAAAAGTTTTGCAGCAGGAACTTGAGCAACAGCAGCTGCAAAAATGTTCAGCACTCACACAAATTAAATAACAATTTTCCCTCACAATTTCGCCACTCTTTTTTATTTTGTTGTATTTTTTCTGGTTCGGTTTCTTTTTGCCCCCGTTCGCTGTCGTTAACTTTATGTGGGCGTTTTCTTGTTGACAGTGTGTGTGCGCGGGTGTGCGGGTGTACTAGGATCCTGGTGTGTGTTTGGTGGGCGTAGGGGCGTGTCAAGCTCTGCATATGTTAACTGGCAGTTGGCAAAAGTAGCTCAGTAGTAGACTTTGCCTTCTTGCCAGCGCTTTTTGTTCCTGCCATGCATTGCAATTTTATGTAATTTAAACAAATGCAGCGAAAAGTTGCCCCAAGTAGCTGCTATTCCCCGTTTTTATTTTGTGGCTTCAAAGTGCATTTTAATGAAGATTACCAGGCACTGGACGCCTTGGAAATTAAGTATTAAATGATTTTTAAAGGGATAATTTAGCTAGCTGAAATGCGTGATTAATTCCCCTTTATTTATTAAATATTATTCAAGACTAGTTACCAGGACGAAAGATAAAGCCCACTTACTGACAGATTGTCTCGAGATTCCTTGCACCACTTGGCACCTCCCCTTATTCCTTATTGCCAGAAGTCCCCCTTTTGGCAATGCCAAGCTCCTGCCTAATGATTATTTGCGGAATTTTCATTACAATACGAGGACCGAGGAGCAAGGACCCAGGACCAAGGACCAAGGACCAAGGACCAAGGATCTGGGAACCAGAAACCAGAGACCCTGAGAGCCTGCGACTCTGTGAAGTATAATACAAGCCCGAGTCCTGTTGTTCGGCCTGTTTTAATAAAAGCTTCTCCACGCATATTCCACGCTTAATTTAGAACGAGAAACGTAGCTGCCCCGACTCCAGCGCAACTCCCCTCGAGCGATACGCGAACATAAATATTGCTTTATGCGCTGGCACACTCGAATTTCCCAACCTCCGCCTGCCCCCTGCGAGTTTTCCACCCTGCCGTTCTTGGCCCCGCTTTATGCATGCTAATTTGTAATATGCATGTTCGCCGCCGCCGAGCTTTTGATCAACGTATGGAGAAGGAAATATTTTCGCATTTTTTCATTTTCCATGCGTAATTTTTCTTCTTGGCAAATTTGCTTTTGGAATTTGGCGCGTTTGCCAGCAAATATTGCTTTGTTTCTACTCATTAGGTCGCAGTTCTGAGTTGCCTTTCTTTCCTTTTATTTTGAGGGTTTCATTTCATAAGAAATGCGGAAGAATTTTTTCGCGCCCTCCTCCTCATGCTTTTCATTTGTGCCTCATTTAAATGGCAATTTATTGCGCCCGGCGACACGGCTTTAAATTCGGCAAGGAATTTTCACAGCAGCTGCGCCAAATTGCATGTTAAATGCCTCGCAACTCCGCCCGAAAGCGATCTTGAGCCCTAGATAAACGCTTTCGAAGCGGACTGGTCGAGGGTTGTTCCCCTCACTGGCGAAAGAAGTACATTGAAATGAAAATAAAACCCACTGTCGAGACTTCAAAGTCGTCCTTTATGGCATTTTCCAAAAAACGAAGGCCCAAGGGAGTCTCTGGTAGATTGGTAAATAGTTTAACCACCGGCCGGGGGATAGACAGACTGAGACAGGCCCGAAAATACTTTGAAGTATGAATTTGGGATTTTGGAATAATAATTTGATTCCAGTTCTGCACTCGCTTCGACTGCCAATTGATTTGTTGGCAAATATTCGAAGCAACCCCTGCCTAATTACAAGCCCAGAAAGGATGTGCATTTGCCAAAGTAATTTCTGTGAGAGACTCAAAGAAAAACATTTGGTCGAATGCAATGCCAGAACTTTACCCACTCATTACTATCCGTATCCTGGCTGGTCCTTGCAGCGTTGTCAACAGTTTTGTGTCATCCCTTCTTCCCCTATTTGTCGGTGTGTGTTGTCTTTTGCACAGAATGCACTCAAGCATTAATTTTTACGCTTCAATTTCCCAGCAAAACACACACTAACATGCTCCGTAGCACGGAGGAGCCCAGCAAAAAAAATGTTGACTAAATTATAATTTTCCATATGTGCTGCCCAGCGTCCTCCCCTCGTGCTGTCCCTCCGTCCCTCCGTCCGTCCGTCTGTCTGGAGTCGTTAGTTAAAATATGAAGTCAAAAACTTGTCATCAGAAACACCCCGTGAAGCTAAAAAATGGCCACCAAGGCAGCATGTAAAACTTTTCAGACAGTTGCAGAAATCATTTTTGGCCATTTCCCTGGCTGGGCCAGAGCGAGACCGGGCGAGACAGCAGCCAGGATGGAGTATGCTGACTTTTGTGGGTGTTTTTGGGGGCGCTTTCGGGCCCTCGTCGCCTGTCTGCAGCTGCAGCGGAAATGAGCTGAAAAAGTTGTGCAAATAGACGCCACCAGACGTCGCAATGTCGCCAGCGGTCCAGCCTCCAGCCTCCAGCCGCCCGCCCCCACCCGTGACCCCTTTGCGACCCCGCCGGATGCGAGCAGTAAAACAAGCCGACAGCCTTGTGTGTGGCCTCTCTGGAAAAATCAAAACTAATTCCCGCCACTTGACCAGCTCGCACTTCAGTTGGAAAAATAAGTGGGAAAGCTAAAGGTGTTACGGCGCAGGAATACCTACATAAGTTGGCAAAGTATCCTTGCATAATGTGGCGGGAAAAGCCATTATAGACTGCTACGGGTTTTCTTATAATTAATTAGTTAGCGATTAACTTTTTTTCTAGAGGTTCGTAAAGTGGATTTGCAATATACCAACTTTCATTAGGAATTGTAAAAAATCTTCCTTTAATTTTATGTAAATATTTACACCTAATAAATATGCCCTCACTACCCTAGAACCCCTTACAAATATTAGCAAAATGCAGCTGATTTCCGTGCTCGAGCATGCAAATTCCGCGCCACAAGACATCGAGTGGTGCCAGCAGGAGCGGCGTTGGCCAAGTGGCAAGAGGCAAGTGGCAGTGCAACCCCTTCGCGACCCGGCCACCAATTGTGCCCAGCGGCAGCCACATTTGCTGGTTTTGCGCCGAACTAATAAGCGGCTGTTGAAAGGCTGGAGAGGCCAAGAGTCTCTCCTGGCGGCGACGAGGATGTCAACCCCGCTGCACGCTGGCCTCGAGTGGATTACGGCCGGAGTGAGAGAGCGGGCAAGCTGGCTATTTTAATTTCCCGGGACAAGGCAATGATCTTAATGGGTTAAGCAGACAAGCGGACGGGGCTAGTTGGATTTTAATGCCTCGTTACAGCCGGGGGAAATTGCGTTTTAAATGGTAATGAGCTGTCCACGCATGTTCGGGAGTCCTTTATTTTTTCGTACTTTACGCTTCCAAAGGCCTGGCATAACTCAAATGCATATTTTAATTGCATTTCGCTGGGGCAGGAAGCGCATATAAAAACGGCCAGGCCGGACATTGTTCGCAGCGTGCAAAGTAATTAAACGCCGTCGCCACAAAGCTAATAAAAATGTCAAATGTCAGACCATAAAGCATAGGCCTGCCACACACATAGTCACACCCACATGGGTGTCCGAAAAACCTGAGGGGATTGGGGCTGGCATTTCCATAACCGCAAACATTGCCACCGTTCGCCGTCGGACACTGCATTTTATCAGGCGCCTACAAGGGGGTCCTGCCCGGGTCCAGGTCCAGGTCCTGGTCCTGGCGCCAGGTGCCGTCAGATTTCGAGGGATATTTGTGTGGGCCTGGGTCCATTAACCCCTTGGTCCGCCGCTAGCTCTTTTGTGGTTACAATTGATTGGCAACACGAAAAGGACATTCGATTTCATCAAACGCGTTTCTATTTCCCTGCCTTTAAAGGAACCCCATTTTTAAGCCATACCTTACAGAATTATAATTTTAAAGGATAGTTTTTAATTGCCCATATGTTAGTTAATCAACCTACTGCTACTGCCTAATTAACCCACCTAGCAGTACTCTTAAGCTCGATGCCAGGAGTCATGAAGCCACCCAATGTTGCCATCGCTTGAAGAGCTCTGCCGCATTGGCAACAAACAAAATGAACGTTCGATTCCATCAAACTTTGGCTTTCTCCCCTGCCAACTTCACTTTCTTCTTGTTTAACCGTAATTTTGTGTGTTTACCAACATCACTTAAAAGTTTTCCAACATCTCACTTTCACGGCAGGGCGCAAATAAACAAAAAATGCAAAATTTTATTAAATTTACAAGTGGCAGGTAGCCTGGGCCGTTACAGAGCTAGCTGGCATAGGGGAGTCCTGCCAACTTGCAAGTTTGCCATTCTGCAGGCTGCAGGCTGCAGGCAGCAGGACGGGGCCGGTCTGGGCCGGGCCAAAACCGAAAACTTTAAGTGGCACATGTGAAGCGATTTTTGGCAACTTGTGCAATTTGCAATGGCTGTAGGGGCGGAGGCGACAGGGTTTCCAAATTGGGTTGCTGTTTCATACGGAGAGCTGTTCATCCAAACTTTAGTCCTATCCGCACACACCGACACACGGCGAACTTTGCCGAAGTATCTACGTATCTGCGAGTTGCAATCTTGCTGCCAGCCAAAAGTTGCCAACCAGCCACTCATTTGATATTGAAAGTGAAAGAGCATATTTAAATACGCAAACTACGGCGGAGGAGACGAGGTCCTGCGACTGTGCATTCAGCCCTACATGCTGGCTTAATTTGTGTTGACAACGCCGAAAAGAGGCAACGGAGGGCGGGCCGAGCCATAGAAGCAGCTATGGAAGCGCGCTTTGTAAATTTCCAAGATTTGGGTTAGAGATATTTACACACTCAGACGAGCGAGCACACATACTGCACTGCACGGATGTCCTCAAAATAGATGGAAGCCGTAAGCTGGCTAGTAAGCTGGCGTGTTCTTATTAAGATAACCCTGCTGATATAACCGGAGCTGCTGCACTCCACCTCCAGCGTGCATATCAATCTCTGTCCCCTTCGCCACTTAAAGGTCACCGCACAGCGTCAAAGTTTGTTTGGTCCAGTTCTCCTCTTTCACATTTTGTGGAGCAGTGCATTTGTCCCCAAGCAATTGACTTTGAAGTCGACATACTTGAAGGGATTTCAATTAGGAAAAGTAAAGTATCAGTGTCCTCAAACGGGTAAGTCCGCTTGTGCTTACACGTTGAGGAAAACGATTTACTCGGTCAAGAATATATGTATGTGATTTCTGGGGTCGGAAATGATTCCTTCACAGCGTAACATACTTGCAAGGGTATCGATGTCATTTCATTAATTCGAAAATTTGAATTTTTCTGCTTTGCCTCACAAAGTGTGCCCGTTCCAAAGTAAACTAAAGCTTGCCAAAGATAATACTATTTAATATTACATACAACAAATGTGTTAATTTATTCGGAGCTTTTTAAATTGATATTTTATGTAAACTCTGCTGTTGAGATTTAATTTTCCAACTTGATTTTATAAAAAGCGCGTGGGTCACTATTTACCAGTAGTATCAGTGTTGGAAAACGTTATTTTTTTCAATTGAATGCAGGAAAGCTCTCTACACTTACGCAAGCTGGTCACATTAGGAACTCGTCACATTCTTCTCTTTGCTTTTAACCTCAATTGAATTGGGTCGGTTCTTCATTTCCTGACGACATGGATCTGCAGGATCTTGTAATCCAGGCAGAACGCCTCGCTAGGGAGACCATGGAAGTCACGGATCTTCCTCAAGTGGACCGCAGCTTGAAGCAGGTACTTCAGGCCACGGAGGAGCTTCACTCACGTGTCACCGAATCCGGCATTGACGATCCTGCTGCCCACAAGCTGCTCGGCCCCAAGGGCGTTGACCTTCCCAAGATGATGAATAAGCTAGACCAGTTGAGTAAGTCCAATTCCTTTGTGCCGCTCTTTCCCTCGGCAAACTACATCAAGGGATTCCTCAAGGATGAAAGAGAAACCGTCGTCTTGAACGTCATCGAGGAAGCCAAACTGGACGTATACTCAACCGTGGAGCGTCGAAAGTGGCACTGCGTTTACACAGACTGGGGCTTGGAGAAGGAAGCGCTGCTGAACGCGATGATGGATCCTAGCCAGCAGGACTTTCCCGAAGCACTATGCCACCGGGTGCCGACAAAGCTGCCCGACGCACCCGATCCAAGCTCACACCTCAACGCCCTGGAAAATCTGTATGCCAAGGAGATTTGCTCCCACACCAAGTCTCTCGTCAATCGTACTAACTTGATGATGCGCTTCGCTAACCTGGCCTTCGATGATCCGGTCGTCCACGAGATGTGGGCTGTGCTGAGGCACATGGCCATGGGTATGACCCTGCCGCCCAGCATGGATCCCATACAGAGTCGCCAAGCCACTCCACAGTACATCGAGCAGGCGCGCACTTTTCTGGAACGCCGCTACAAGCAGCGCATCAATGCGTTGACCGAGGAGAACCCTGCGATGGCGGATCCCCGCGGCATTCCCAACGTCTACAACCTGATCCTCTTCCATGTGAGTGTCAGCTACAAGCTTCACTATTCCCGTGTGGGGCTGCAGGATGTGGTGAAAGGCAGGCCGCTGTGGCCCCTGGTCTACCACAGTCTGCGCTGTGGAGACCTCGCCGCGGCTGTGCGTTTCCTCAAGGAATCGGGCACTTGCCCCGATCTCTTAAAGCTGATGATGTCACAGCACGGGGTGGACTTGGAAATCTCTGTCAAGCAAATCAAGCGGCAGCTGAAGCTCGAGTACAAAGACAAGCTGCGCGACTGCAGCGATCCGTACAAGAGGGCTGTATACGCCATCGTGCTGGCCTGCGATCCAGATGAGGGGCACGCGCAACTCTTTGATCATTTCGAGGACTTCCTGTGGATGAAGCTGTCCATTCTGCAGGGGCAGGACGAGGGGAACTTCGGCACTGAACAACTGACCTACGGCGGCCTTCAGTCACTTATCTTGGAGAAATACGGTGAGAACTATTTCAAAGACCACCCTGACGAGCGGTGCTTCAAGATTCTGGTCCTCACCGGCCAATTTGAGGCCGCCATTGAGATCCTGGCCCGCACTCTGTCCAACCGACCACACGCCGTCCACATGGCCATTGCCCTGAACGATTTGGGCCTGCTGGGAACGCCCAGCTGCACTCAGCAGCCACTGCTCAGCAGCGAGCCTTCTGACCCACCGCCAATGAAGCGCCTCAATCTGGTCCGTCTGATCGTCATGTACACCAAGCCCTTCGAGCAGTCGAATACCGCCCAGGCCCTGCACTACTACTACCAGCTGCGCCACTTCAGGACCAAGGACGGCCGCAATGCCATGGTTGTCTGTGTCTGCGACCTGATTGTGCAGAAGTGCGACGACCAGATGCTGCAGCTGATCTTCGGGGTCGAGGATGTGGACAATTATCACCAGTTAAGGGGCGGCGTCCTCGAGACTTTTAGCCACATCTACTGTGACAAGTATTCGCTGGCCGCCATGGTGGGCGATGAGCTGTCCAGTCGCACCAACTACGAGGCGGCCATCAAGCTCTACATTATAGCCGGGCAGGTGGAACGGGCGATGTGCCTGCTGAATTCCCTGCTCTCCCAGGTGATCCTCCAGATAGCGCGTGCCGGTAGCCTGCGGGAGCGACTGGCCGGAGTCATCACGCGCTTGGACTCTGTGCTTGCGGACCGGAATCCGACCGTGAAGGACCAAGTGATGCTCACCTACAGGATGCTATCGCAGCTGATGCAGTTCTACGACTACTATCACGCGGGCGAAATGCGTTCGGCATCGGCTATTCTGGAAACCAATTGGTTAATACCCGTTCACAGCTTGGACGTGCACAATTGCATGTCGAGTCTGGAGACCGTGGGTCCGGAGATCAAGAAGGTGCTGCCCAGCGTTCTGCTGGCCGCCATGGAGATTGTCTACGCCGAATACGTGGACCTAAAGGCGTCCGATGCTAACCACACCCACAGAAATGGCGTTTTGCGGCACCTGCGGAACAGGGCTAAGGCTCTCACCTACATGGGGGGCTGTTACCTCAACCTGCCGCTGGACGTAAGCCAGCGACTGGTCCAGCTCGAAACCCGTATGATGTAGAGCCAAGACTTTGGGACTGAATAATTTTCTATTAATCAGACGAGCTGTTCCCCTACTAATAAATAAATACTAACATATTAATCACTCCAGAGTTTACAGATTCTTTCGCATTTTTATTTCGAGTGTTTTGCCAGGGAAAATCCATTGAAAATTCTTTGAGCCGCAGGAAAACGCGTGCTCCGACTGACAAAACCCACGGCCAACCACACACCAGATGACTTGGCAAAGTTTGGCAACCTTTCGGCTAAATACCATCGCCAGCGCCACCGGCAACGCCCCCTCATTAATTTTTGAGCAGCTTAGGCTTGCTGGCCCTAAAAGTTGCCAAACTTAAGATAAATGCTGAAAAGCCTGAAAGGCGCTTGTGGACCTGCTTCAGAGTGGCATCCTCGGCCGGGTTAGCTTGTCATCGCGGCAATCAATAATTCACAGCGACCACCTCGGCGACAATAAATTCAATTAAATGCGCCCAAAGGTGGGCACTGGCCAGGTCGACCGGGACCAGGGCCCCGAATTGGCAGGTGACAAATGGCAAACTAAAAGCAAAAACAGCCGCTAATCCCTCTTTGATTGCTCAGCCCGGGCACGTAATTTCAATTTGAGCCTCGCTCCGGTCCAGTTCGCTTTGTTTTTCCAACCGAACCGAGCCGGCAATGATTTCAGCACACAACGAGCCGGCGGCAGCTTTTTTGTCTCGGCGGTTGGTAATTTTATTTGCAGCTTTTTGCATTAAGTGCACACAACGTTTATTAATTATTCAGGGGCACAACATGGAACAGGCATGGCTCTGGCTCTGGCTCTGGCACCCCTCTCTGACCCCGGCCGTGCTGCTCCTCGGGCTACCATTGCATAATTGAATATTATGATTGTTATTTTCACTTGCTGCCTGTCGGATTGCCTGTTATCTTAGCGTTTTCCGCCCTCGTCCTTCCGCCGGAGCCCTGCATACTTAATAGCATTTAGCCGGACTCTCCGCCGGAATCGGAATCTCAGGTGGAGTCTTAGAGTCCCCTGGGCATGTTCCGCCTGCCGCTCACCTGTAATGGCAGGCACTAATCTAAAGAACTCTGGCATTTCATTGGCATTTTGGCACTTTCAGGGGTTCATTAAAATGGTGCTGCAGGAAAAGTCGTTTATAAATTATCACTAGCATGGGGACTGGGTTTTAAATGGGCATATCTTAAACTAAGTCTTGCCTTATTAGTTTCCATGAGCTGACCAACCCAAATGAACCGTGATCCTTAGAACGCCCATTAGCGTTTTGTCCATTATTTTATTCCTCCTCGGAAAGGACTCTATTTTTCTAAACAAGACTAGAGCATTTCGCTTTGTGCGCTTAAAACCATTCAGAAATGTTGATAAATTCGACTGGCTTAATGTAATTACATGTTGCTTTGGCCCATTGCCTGAAGAGTTGCTTTGGCGGTTCCTCTTTTCAGCGCTGGCCCAATGAAATTTGCATGTTTTTGCCCACTTTCGGGCACTAGACAACTTTTCCTGCCAGCATTTACAGCTGCAACAGCTGAAAATAAATATTTAAACAATAACAGCAACTTTGCATGTTCTACAATTGCTGCAACAACAATGGAGGGAGTGGAGGGCGCACTGGGTTCGGGGCAGACAAAGTCCTGCGTCCGAAATAATAAAGTTTTACGGCTGAAAATTACTCAATTCCCGTTGCCCGAAAAAGTTAACTTAATTTTTCGTAGTTGCCTTTTGTGCGGAAACTTTGCAAAGAGGTGAGGCAGCATCCACAGAGAAGCAGCAGCAGCAACACCAACAAAGGAAAACGTTTTGCAACACTTCGGTCGGAAGGAGGGACGAGTCCTGGAACTCGAAACTGACTTCATCCCATTGATTGCACGTCCCCGAGAGCTGATGTCCTTCGCTGTTGTTACGCGGCTGCATAAAATGCGTTTGCATGCAGCAGGACCTGGGGGACAGGGACGAGACAGTGTTGGAAAGTGCCCTCGAAAAAAAAAAAAAAGCAAGAAAGACAAAATAATGGCCGAAAATAATTGAATTTTCGCATTCATTCGCGAGAGCTGCAATTACTTGGGGGAACACAACTTTTCAGTTCCTGTTTCTGCCTTGTTATTGTTTGCTCTTGTCCTGCTTTTTTGTCAACAAATTGAGTCCTCCCGACTATTTTCTCTTGCCGATGATTGTTGTTGTTTTCTCACGCATGGCTTTTCCAAGGCTTGGCTGGGAGCATCCAAGTTATTCGGAGAAGAAATACCCGAGCGTTTCACGGCATGATTTCCCACTCCTTTGGCCTCCTCCGACTGCGGGCGGGCAATTGAAAACCCATTTCTATTTGGCGCCTCCGGGTTCACGGCGTGGAAATCAAATTAAAAGTCGCACCAATGACCAAAGCACTGACCTTGGGGGCATCGTCGACAGCCATCCACCTGGGATCTGGGGATATGGGTGCGGGGCCTCGGTCCCCGGTCCCCGGTCCCCGGTCCTGGGGGTAAAATGCTGGCACACGGTTCACTGGCTGCAAATCAAAATAGAATTTAAATCTCTTTGAGAGCTGGGTAAGTGGGAACGGGATAAGAGGGGTAAAAGAGCTCATGCAAAAATCATTTTTGGCTGTCAAATAAATTACACTTTTTCGCCGGGCTGGCCAGGCGGAGAGGTCGAGGTCCTGGCTGGGCTCGACAAAATGGCGCTGAACGCATAATTTGGCAGGAGTCGCAACCCTGCCGCACTTGCTTTAATTGATTTTACAGCTAGTCGCCCAGGTCCCAGGGGTTTCCCTGGTTATAAATTTGCGAGTGTCGAACGAGTGGTTCTTCGATTTGTTGTTGTTTTTGTTTTTGTTTGTGTCTGCCCCCTTGCAACACTCATTTGCACTTAACACTTTCGACCATTTTGTATTTGGCTTGCCGGGGTCGCCATTGCGGCCCAAGTTTATTGGGCCATCACCCCTCGACTGAAGCTGACGCTGAGGCTGAGGTCGGGCTCTATCTCAGGGCAATGATGGGGAAAATTGCAAAATTTCGAGCCTCTCTCGATAATTAAATATGCTCTGCAACAGTAGCAGAGGTGGCAACCCTGGGGGCCGAGGGAGGCAGGGCCTGAGACCGGGCACAGAAAGGGTTGGCACATGTGTCTAATTGGATTGTCGCAGTGTTGGCCAACATCGTCAGGCCTTAGCATCTCACCAAGATAATCCCCGACTCTGGCCCGGCATTGGGCCCACATAAGTTCCACAAAATTCGCTTTGGCGCAAACTTTTTAATGAAGTTTCAGCGTTCTTGGGCCAACTTTTCCTTTGGCCCCTCGACATGTTGTCCTCTATTTATTTTGATTTTTCCCACACCACACCACGCCACGCTCACCGCTCACACAGCTCTTCCAGCAGAGGTGCAGATCGGCCTTGAGGGCTTCAGGGCTTCAGGGCGTTCGGGCGGATGCTGTGGCAGTAAGTGGCACATTTGTCGGGTGATACGCTTTTAATTAGTGGCGATGGCAATGCTGATGGCAATGGCGGCAGCGGTAACGGTGGCACTAAACTTTTGCGCCCTGCCTTTAATTGCAGCTGATGCGAGGCTGCGAGCCGGAGCAAACTTGGCGCCGGAGTACAGTTGCGCCGGAATTGGCTTAGCATGTGCCAAGTGCGACGTAGCCCGGCTTACACAGAAGTTCGCTTAGGGAATCTCGGTGCAGAAAGTTCTCGGGGGGGCTGGCTAACGAGCCAAGGCTGCGGCAATGCCATCGCCCACTGGGAATCAGATTCACCAAAGTTTCCAATAGCAATTTTGCGGGACTAATCCACCTCGTTTCTCATTGCTGCAGAACGAGCTATTAGAAAACCTGATAAATGTTTCGTTACTCTCAAACATCTAACAAGATAACTTACAGGAGTTAAATCTCATATGATTCCAGCTAGTTTTACATTATTTTATAAGAATTAAACCCAAGGGAACCTAATTTGAATATTAATCTCAACTTGTTTTGTGTCTGATTTCCAGGTGCTCCCACAGCCATGGCCCTGAATTCCACGCCCGTTGCCTATCCTGGATCACCGCTCCACCTGAACGTGGAGTTCTGTGCCAATCCTCCAGCTCATGCCGCCCGCTGGCTGCATGGCGACCGGGTCTTCACGCCTGGAAATCAGTACGGCAGCACGGTGCTGGCCTACTCAGTGAAGGTCAGTGATCCCACAGTGTAACCCTCACCCACTGGAATCATAACCCTTTTTTCTCCCTTTTGCAGGATCTACCCACGCCCTTCTGCAAGGAGGCGCGACTCACGTACGTCAGCATGCACGAGAGGGTTCCCAGGACCTTCTACTTCATCGTCTCGTCCCCGGGCGGAGTGGCCGAGGCCGTGTTTAACGTGAACTTCACGAAGCGCCATCGACAGCTGTCCAACGCCATCGACGATGACGAGGAGGAGGAGCTCAACCGGCCGGAGCAGATACACTTTCCCGTGTTCAACAGCACCGCCGCCAGCGGGCCATTGGTTTCGGCCCTGGTCGTGGCTCTGGCCCTTAGTTTCGGCATCCGCCACTAGGTTTAAGTCGGTTTAGGACATCCGTGTGACTGGGAGATGAGTGCGAATGGGAGCCGGAGTGAATGATTTCTTGGGGAGTGCCTGCCTGAAGCGCTTGCTACTACGAAACACACCAAACAATGCCACACCACACCACACCACATGTTCTATGTAATCTAACCCCTTTGGCTAAGCATATGTATGGACTTACCCAATTACTCGACATTACCACGTGGACTATGCTACACACCTACCACTCTATATAGCTATATGTATGTGTATCTGTAACCGATTTAGCCAAGCATCAAAATTGCCCTAGGGTAAGACCCCCGATGAGGCCGGCCGATCTGAACTCTCAAAAAGTGAATTCTCGAAAAGGCAACACCACTCTTTGTCCCTAAGCTATTCCAATATTTTTACTGTAACCCTTAGATTTAACTGTAACTTTAACGGCGACTGTGACTGTTACTGAAACTACTGCTAACAGTGAGAGTAACTGTAGGTCTTACAGTAAACTCTTACAGTAACTCTAACAGTAACAGGAACAGTAACTGTAGAAAGTGTAACCCTATCGCTGTATGTCAATGTGTATGTGTGTGCGCTTAACGTAAATGCCAAAAACACGAGGAAACATGAGGAAAAGTTTACAATTCTTTTGGAAATACATTGTTAAAAGTTGATTATTACGAATACTTTAAGTTCCTTTTCGATAATGAAGAGAGATCGAGATCGAGATCGTTATCGAGATCGAAATCGATATAAGCGACTGATTTTGTTAAATATTCTGAAAATGTTTAGAACTAAAAGCACGAGAGAAGAGGGAGAACCTATAGTTTAAAATTGTAAATGTAAACGGAGACGAGAGAGACGAAGTAATATACTTACCAGGCACGAACAAATTCCTTCCATTTGATAAGTTTGCCCCGAGCAAACAAACTGTAAGATATTTTGGGAAATGAAATTAAGCGAATGATCAAAAGAGTCTAAATGTAACGAGTTGCGTTCTATTATACAAATTAACCGCACACTATAGTTTCATATGGTTTTCCAATCGTTTGAACGGACCAAAAGCAAATCGTTTCACCTTACCACACGGATATTTTTGTAACACGAACTAAATATCATTATATAGTCCCCAGAAAACCAATTGAAGACCCTCCACGTAAGCGATAATTGTACATAAATGTTCAAGTAGCGAATTGCTCAACCCGAAGAGGAAAACGAAGAAATCGATATATATAATATTAAAAGTGTTAAATGTTGTTTGAAACCAAATAGGAAACACCATTCAAGTGTCATAAGTAGCAGTTCCAGAGAAAATTAAGCCATTATGAATGTAATATAACAGTCCAGGGCCACTTCAACATTTAATTGACAGCTATTGTAAAATATTTCAGTTCAACGATCAGCAGATGTGTGTGTTTGCATGCTAAAGGATTTTTTGTACAAAGCCCAAGCTTTTGTAATTTATTTCATAGTCGATCTAAGCTACACTTACACTATATCCTATGCGCAATACGTATAAATATATATATATATCTCGGTAGGCTAAGAGATCAGTGTAAAAACAAGAATACTTAGAAGAACCTAACGCCAATTTAAGCCACACAGCGAGTAAAACATTGCCGAGTTCCAAGAATTCTGGCAAAGCGATCACGGAGCATTGTAATATGATAAGTTTAAATCGAGATTAATTAATCCTTACGAATGCACATATGTACAGGATAGTGCCCGCAGGCACATCCGAGTCCGTGTGCGGCCCCTGTATAGTTGAGTTTATCCTTGCGTTTATTGTCAGCTTAGGTTTGCGAGCCACTTGTGCGAACAAGGCCAGCAAACAAACACGTCGTCATGTTAACTAACAAAGTAATTACTGGACAATTGAATGGTCAAGTGCGTACTGTATTTATGATTCATTGCATTGGGTTGGTAATATTTACAAGGTATTATTTCTAACAAAGAGAAGCCAACCAGCAAACAAACAACAAACGTATATTACTAAAGAAAATATTAGCTCCTAAGTGCAACACAAACCGAATGTGGCAAATTAATTTTAAACCAATGAGTAATTACGATACGGGAGACAGAGTGTTCATCTGTAGTGCAAAGTGTTGGGCGAAGGACTCACTAATAACCCCTACCATTACGATAATGAATACAAATACCGAATACAAATACAAATACAATACGTGTTACAATAAGCAGAAACGGTTTACATATATAAGTCATAGGCCCAAGAGAAATGTAAGCAACCACCACCAACAACAACCACAAGAAACACTTTTAGCCGTAAACGAGGCCTCGGAGCCAGCTCCAAACGAGGAGCGCCACTCAAGGCCGAGAGGCCGAGAAGCCGAGACAGAATCAAAAACTAACTTTAAGCGACCCCGTGTTCACTGCTCCAGCAAAGCAATAACTCCGAGTCCCTGCCAAGGGTCGGGCCACCACGGCCAAGCAAACTGTTACATTTAAGCCAGCAAGCCAAGTGGCCAGTAGTGGCCAGTGGTCAGGTGCGGGGGCCTCGAGGTCGGGCAAATTTACAAGTTTAAGTGACAAAGCAACAAAACAAAATAGCCAATTTAGCATAAAGTAAAGACAAAAGCCAGGAGAATGCAAATAAAAGTGCAGATAAAAATGAATGGCGAGGGGAGCCAACCAACAAACACACAAAAACAGACACACACAACACAGAGAAATGAAAATGAAAATGAACATGGAATAAAATTTAAAAGCAGAGAAATGCAACAAAAAAAGGAAAATCTCTTTAACTGGGCGGGTGGGTGGTGTGGACGCCGGGCCAAGGACTGGGCGGGGAAACACGGCAAGGACTGGGCGGGCCACACACACACTGACAATCAATCAGCGGCCAGGAACGCCCGTCATTAAGCTGCAATGTGGGAAAGCGCTGGGGAAAAACAACCAGCAGATACTCTTAAGTGGCTAATGGGTGGAAAAAAAGCCAGCATTGCATTAACTCTGAAAATTAGCCAGGAAAACCATCAGTTAACAACAAAGTTAATAGCTGACCAGTGTGGCTCTGTGGGCTTAAAAAGTACTTAGGGTTGCAGTTTGACGTTCATAAGTTTGATTAACTTGCTCGTTAGGCTGCTATATATATATATATAGGATATATATTTTATATACATTCTTTTTAAAGGAGTGAGCCCTTAGAATTCAACCCCAGCACACTTTCCATTCCATTTGCTTCTTTTGTGAGAGCATGCCAAGCAATTGGCAAGCTGAACCCCGACCTGAACGGAATGCCAATGAAGCTCGCTGGCTATGGCTGGCATCCAGCATCGCTCTCAGATTGCACAGGCAGTGGCAGTGGCAGTTTCAGTTGCAGTTGCAGTTGCAGTTGCTGCTGCAATTGCTGTTGCAGTCCCAGTGGCCGTGGCAGTTGCATCAATATCAATCAGAGGCCTACGAAAGGGAAAGGCCGGGCTGCGGCGATTTCAGCTTTTGGGTGACCGCAGGCTCGGCTCGTTTTGCGTGAAGGAGATTCCGGTTTTCGGGTTTGGTGCATTGGCCCAATACCAGAGTTGCGTTGTCAACGCCAAAAAGGCAGCGGACGGAGCGAGCGGCTCTTGTTTATTAGTTGGAAATCAAAAGTACATCGACACCGCAGGATTGCTGTGGCCACACTGGGTGTATTTGTGTGTGCCTGGACCTGGCTGCTACACTTTTTGGCCCAAAGAGTGGTCGGGCAACCTGTTTGGCCAACAGCAGCGGCTACAGCAAGAGAGCCCCATCGATAACCTGGCCGGTTTGTGGCGCTAATGACAGTGAAATGCCTTCGATTTGCCGAGGCGCCAGCGAGATTACGATGAATTCAAGCGGGGGCGTACGGTACAGTGAGGCTAATGGTTGCATTTACACACCGAGTAACTGCGAGAAATTGTTGTGAGTTTACAGAGGTGTACAAATATGAGAGACTCAAGATACCAAAGGGGTTTTTGTAGAGGAAAAACCTGAGGAAACCTGAATTACGATTGATTAAAAAAAATTTCAGTCTTTATATTATACCTAAAATGTAAAGTTAATTACACTTTAAAGGTACCAGAACAGAGGGTTGAACAAATATTATATTAAAAGGCAACCTTACAAGAAAACCATCATTCGTATCTTTATATTCCAGCCCGCACCTGCTCTCTCCCCTTTCTGTACCCATTAATTAACGCTTTCAAGTACCTGTTTCGCCTGCCATCATTCTTGCAGTGTAATTTATCAATCAAAATTCCCGAGCAGTGATCGAGTGGAATAAACTTGTAATGTTCGCCAGTAATGACAGTGACCAGCAGCGTGGTGGCTGCGGTGGCTAATGTCGACGCACGCGCCACAGCGAAAGGTGCCCCAACTAATGGTCATCGTGTCCCCTCTGTATATCCCCGATCCCCTGGCATGCTCCATCCTCAACTGGCACTGGCAGATATCCGCAATCGCCAATTGGCATTACTGTGCGCATTTCGTTTTAATTGTTGGCCGGACCAAAGTCAAATGCGAGTGTGAGCCAAGGCAAAACCGGATTCCGAAAACCACCAATTGGAGCCACCGCCCGGCGATATATCGACATGTTTCAATTTGCTTATGATAGGCGCCATCGTTGAGGAACCGAAATCCAGAGCGAGATCCAGTCGGTGGCCAGAGGCACTCGGAAAATGGGTGGGACCAGGCCAGATGTTGTTGTTGAATATAGCCCGATAAGTGGCATATAGCTGGGAATGTGTTTTTGCACTCATAAAGGCGATAACTCAGTTGGAGAAATCTCCTAATTGGGCATTAGGGGAAGTGCAGGTGCTCCACCTTTGGTCCATCAAATGGGCTTAAATGTGGCCTTAAATATGGTCAGCATAACAGGGATATGGTAGTGCAGAGACGGGCTTTATTATCATCCTGCTGTCAAGTTGTCGCGACTTTAAACGCGCTTAAAACGCTGACAATTAAAATCGTTTTCATTGCACATCGATGGACGTTCATAATTCGCCCATTCCACCCCCAGTACGCTCGCCTGAAATTTCACAGTTCAATTAATGCATTTTAATTTTAACTTTATTTTCCAATTTACTTCACACAGTTAAAACGGACGAAAGGAAAGCCAGCCAGCCAGCCAGCCAACCGACGAACCGACCAACAATGCGATGGCCAAAAGCGTGGCAAAAAATATGAATGAATGCGCGAAGAAAAAAGCAGATCAGCCTGAAAATTGTTAACGCAAAATTAAAAATTGTTTTTGATTGATTGTTGCATGAAATTGGCTTTTGGTCTGAGGCCCCACCGAGGCCGCCATTGGTCCCATTGATTGTAATTACCTTTTTCACTCATATTTCATTTGCCCTGCGCACTTAATTAGCCGCCTTTTCCGCGCGAATGCGCCTTTCGGGGGAGCACAATGGCTGAATATGAGCAGTGCCGCCAAATGAAATTAAGCGAATTGCTTTTAATAGATTTTTCCGCAATTTCTGCGATTTCTTTTTTCATTTTCATCGTCCAATTTCAGCTGTGGTCAAGGCATCTGAGAGATTTCCTTTGCCAACTATTCGAACATTTTGTAAATGCGGCAATAGTGGCGTGGACTTTTCCCATCGACAAGTTGATTTTATTTTCCAGGCGGAAGGAAACCAACCTGCGACTTTTGTTACACTTTTCCCAAATGCTGATCCGGCGAAAATTAGTCAAGTAAAAATTTGCGGGGTTCGAGGTGGTCCGAGCTGGTGGTAATGCCAATTTATGGCTCGCATTTCCCCGGAGCTCTCGGGCTTGGGATTTTCTGGATTTGCACCGACACTCGCTTATGCAATCGCTTTTCATCATAATTGTCTCCGAGTTGGCTTTGGTGCGAGTCTGGTGGCGGAAAAGGCCGGAGGAAATGCCAACCGAAAAAGCGGTGATCTCGGCTCCAGTTCCAGTTTCAGTTTAAGTTTCCATTGCAGCTCAGCATTTGGTGAAAGTCAAAATGTGTGTGCATGAGGCATGCAACATGTCTTTAATGAGATGCAAACAGATAAAGAAGCTAACCGATTATGGAGGCCATAAATCACACCCGAATGGTCGCTGGATCTATATCTGCGATGTAATGGCGACATTAGCCTTAATAGAACGACCGCTTTCCCCACATTTTCCTCATAATTCGGTGATATTTTTCGAGTGGCATTAAAAGTTGATATCACACTCAAGAAATCTCTTAAAATCTAAAAGTGTTTTGCGTTGAAAACATATTTTATATTTTAATGATCCATCGACTTTACGTCTTTCCTTTAAACCAGTAAAATTTGCAAATCTGTGCTCTTTCTTCTTGAAAATATTAATCCCTCTTTAGCACTTAATAAGCTTATTTATTGCAATATTAAGAATGTATAATAATAAGGAACTTTTGCCATTGTTATGTAAATAATCGAAATGTATTTATTTTCTCAAGATGGCTAATATTATTGCAATATTAGTAATGAATAATAATAAAGAATTTTTGAAACTTTTATGTTAATAATCTGAATATATTTATTTTCTCAAGATGGCTAATGGTGCAGTTTGTTGATATTATTATGTACGGTTCCTTTGAACTGAAATTGTTGCTTAAAACACATACATCTTTGATATTAAATAAATTATAAATTCTTGACGTCTCGATGATTCCAATTTAAATTAAAATAAAAGTATTTTTCGGGAATATTTTCCTTTTCCATTTAATGCAAACCAAATTCCACTCGATGGCCAATCGAGAGAGTCGTTTAAATTTATTTCCATTTAAATTCATTCAATTCCTCAACTCAAATAATTTGCCCATAAAAATATATCTTCAAAGAGAAAAACGATATCATTAAATATGCAATAAATAAACTGAATTACCAAAGCATAAATAAAAAAGTCGCATTTTAATAAATCAGACAGGAATAAAAAGCGAGTGCAAAACCGCATCCACATTAATCAATCAGCTGAAAACGTCAAACGCTCCACAACACCGCCGGACGGACGGCGGATGCCGTACCGAATACCGTCTCATTAAAAATTAATGAAAATGGCAGGAGAAGCGTCGGAAAATGCAGGGAAACAATGCGTTCACAGGTGATCGAACTGGCGGCAGGTGTGCAAGGTAAATGCGATAATTGCATCGATCACGATCGATTATGAGGCAAGGAAATGCAAGAAGCCCGAGAGAGGGGGACGCATCTGTGTCAGGGCCTTAAGGGCTTTCTCTTGGCCCAGAAGGGGCCCTGTGGCGCGGCGGGGGGCTTTGACCACATTGCCCCTGTCATTGGCAGGAAAAACCAGTTGAGTCGTTTTCCCGCGCTGGCTGTCTTGCCAATTTTTTGGCAGGGTCAATGCTGCCGCCGTAGAAAGCCATAAAAAAAGCAAAAATGTCACTGCCTCGGAGGAGCGAGCGCGATGGACAGGCGGCGGTGGCTCTTGCGCAATCGCCGGCTGGACAAGTTTTATGCTACACTTTAAGGATCGCAGCAACATCGGCAGCAACATCTGCGGAGGCTGCAGCACCAGCAGCAGCAGCAGCAGCAGCAGCAACATCGGCGACGACAGCAACTTGCAACCCACGACGACGACCACGAAAAGAAAACGAAATGCTCAGTGCAAAACGGTTTCACTTTCATTCGCAACGCGCACGCGCAGCTGGCAGGGTCGCAGAAAGCAGCGGCATCGCATCGAAAAAACACTCAGTACACACTCACTCCACAACCTTTGTGCCATCGGAATACTCAGAGAATTACAATTGTTTTAATCGAATAGAAAAGTGATTATAAGTGCGTTTTAATTGGGCGCGCAATCAATATAAATAATTGAGTGTTTTCGCATCATCCCGTCGGAATAAATAAAAGCCACCCCCCGTCGCGCAAATACTTAATGGATGCAGGTAAATGAATGAATGAATCGTCCAGCAAAATGGTTTAAAAATCCATTTAACAGTGCAAATTGTGCAAAATGAGCAAGAGCCCCATTTAAATGTGCAAATTGAGTTAGGAGCGGTTGAAATTGGCTTGTGATTTGTTGCTGAGCGAGGAGTTAATAGAACTAATAAAGGAGAACGGTATTATTTTCGACAATTATAAGCTGCAACTTGGACTCCTTCCAAAGACCAATCAAAAAGGATTTGCCTAGGCCTCGGCCTGGGCGAGTTGAGCATTTAATTGCCGCATGTTTAGATGGTTATCTGTATACCCAATTAATGCAGCAATTTCCCTACCTAAAGCTCCACTTTCTTGCATCCTCTCGGCCACGAACGAGACCGGCTCAAAGCACCCAAGGCCACTTAGCCATGAATATTGCAGGTGAAATATGTTTTGGCATGCATATTTAATGCCCATCAAAATACAGAAAATACAGGCAGCATCGGCGGCGGCGGCGGCGGCGGCGGCCAAACTATGTGAAAACCCGTACGAACCATTTTAAATGCCATCAATTTCAATTTTCCAAATTAAATGGCGGCAGGCGAAGAGGCGCTGCTCCGAGGGGCTAATTAATAATTCATTACGTTGCCAGTAGCAATGACATAAGCCCAAAGCGAACACTAACGCAAACGCAAACGCAAGCGCGGCGTCAAGTTCAACAACTTTTCTAGGGAAAATCTCTCGCTCGCGCCGCGAAAGAGAAAGAAAAGCGCCAAAATGCCAAGGCAGCCACTTAGGAAAAATCATCATCCAGCGACGTATCGTATCGGATGAAATCAAACAGCCCGACAAGTGAGTGGCCATAGTAGTCGGGAGGATTGCCTTTGGAGTGGGCCAAAACAGGCTTGACTGCTGCCGCTGCCGCTGCCGCTGAGGCTGAGGCTGCTCCTCCGAATGTTTCGCTTGGAATTTGTCGTGCTTTGCGGGGTTATTCACACCACAGCACACACCACACACCACACACAGCTCCCCCCTGGCTCCCCTGGCAGCCGAGCTAACTCTTTCTGCTTTTGGCCATTTCCGCAACAGCTCCATGTGGCCCCGCCACCGCCAACAACCACTGCTAGCGACAGCGGCGACGCTTGGCTGTCTGCTGGCCATCATCCTCGTCCAGCCGGCCCTCTCATCGACATCCACTGACAGTCCCGCTTCCACTCCCGCTACCCAGAATGCGACCCGAGGACCTCTCCTGAGTGACAGCAGCAGCGCCAAGGAGGTGAGTCCGAGTTTAGTGAAAGATTTTGACAGGCAATGAGCGTCGCTTTTGACAGCTTAATAAGCAGCCAGAAGAGGAGCAGCCATCCGTAACCAGCGGGGTCATCGAAGGCTTCCCCAGCCTGGGCAGTGAAGTGCCCGAGGAGCCGGATTTTGAATCGCTCACCACGGAAAGGGAAGCGGAGTTTGTCGGGTAAGAAGTCACAATAAAAACTTGCCACTCATGGATATCCTCAGGTGTCAAAGAAACTCTAATGAAATTTTCTCCTTGTCAATTGTTAAGTAAATTCATTTTCCCTTGCATTAACTGGTTTCTTTCGAACATTTAAAGTTATAACAAAGATCTACAAAATTGCAATTAGAATGATATTTTCCTTTTCCTTGACATCTGCTCATGTAAACACCTTCTTCCGTCTCAGAGTGCCTGGCTTCCTGCCCACTGTGCTGCCTCCCCGGACTGCAGACACGCCCACCAATGGTCATGGCTACATCCAGTTCGAGATCAACGAGGAGCTGCCCGTGGAGGTGGTGCGTCGCCAAAAACCCATTCAGCAGACTGTAACTCGCTCCCGGACAGACACCGTGAACGAAGTCTTGTCCAATCTGTTTCCCAATGGCTTCTCGGACATATTCCGCTTCAGCGGTAAGGACACCAACACGGAGGCAGCCTCGACTACTGCCACTACCACCAACAAGGCAGTGGTACGACCCACAGTGGAGGCCATCACCACCACCGAAGCATCTACCACGGAAACTCCAACTGTGGGCAAGGCCCCCAATGAAACCTACTATAGCTACCAAACCACGGTGACGAAGGAGTACCGTCGAGAACTTCGTCCTGGACACACCGAGATCGTGGTGGAGCAGATCCGAGAGCCAGGTTTCCGTGACGGCAGTAACCACATCTCCCGGGATGAGCTACTAAGGATCAATCGGGCAGCGGTGGCGGCTCCCGTGCTGCCCAGTGTGCTCCTCCGGCCGGAGGGCGATGACAACGAAACCCTAGTGGCGGCCGAGAGTGCTCCGATCGTGATTCTCGGGGAACACGAAGTGGAAGTGGAGGAGAACGCCGAGATCGAAGACAACCAGATCGCGGAGACACGCCATGTGGGTCGGGAGGCCTACCAACAACGACTGCCAGCTCCAAGTCACAACGGCATCGAGAGCTATACAAACCAAAAGGGTCCCGGCCAGGACCAAGAGATCAATGTGCACATCGTGCACGACGCGACACTGGGTAAATCCCAGGAGGGAGAGAAAAAGGTAGGTGCCTCTAATCCTCGGTACAAAGAGAGTATATATATTCTATTTTTCCCTTGACAAAGGCAACCCAAGAGAAGTCCCAGCCACAAATACAGCCCCAGATCGCCTTGGATCACTACCAGGCGCACAGCGAGCAGCGTTTTAACCAGCACCATCAGACCCACGAGGCACCCTCCAGGCAGTTCCTCAAATCCTTCAAGCCCATTGTCTCGGGCAGCGGGGAGGGGCCTCTGCCAAAGGGCAGCTTCCACTACGAGGTGCAGAATCCTCCCCAGCTGCCGAGTCCACGGCCGCCGAAGGAAGGAAACTATGCCGGACATTTTACGAGACCTGCTGCCCAGTTGGAATACCAACGGGAGCTAAGCCAGGTGCTCCCCCAGGTGCAGCAGGAACTGCAACATCAGCCCCAACAGCAGCCGTATCAGCCCTTGGAGGCTCTCCACACCAAGGCCATTGCCTCGCCCTCCCCTGAAGTGCAGCACTATTCCGGCTTTGCGGGTCCCACGCCCGTTTCGGCCACTCCCAATAGCCTGGTTTTTGTCACCCTGAACACTCCCAGTCCCCCGCAATCCTCGCCAGCGCCAGCCCATGCTCATGCGTCCCACGAGCCAGGGGTTGACATCACCGTCAATCATCCAGCTCCTCACGACTACGTGTCTGAGGCAGCTGCAGAGCCCTCCCAGCAGCACGTCCAACACGCTCCGGCCCCGGCGAAGTCTCACACCTCCCAGCCGAATGGTTACACCTTCGTGGAGGTGCAGAAGTCAGTGAACATCCACAACAAACTGATCACGGAGAAGGATGGGCGCTTGGTGGAGCAGCACGAGACCATCTACCATCAGCCCTATCTGCACTCGCCTGCCCCACCAGCTATACCAGCTGCACCCGCTCCGGCAAAGGACTATGCCTCTCTGGCCAAGAATCCCATTCACGTGGAGTACGATAGTTCGCCCCAAGAGGTGGCCGTCTCCCACGCCACTGTGCACTTGGATACGGGTCATCATTCGGCGCACTCTGCGCCGGCACCCGTTCAGCAAACCGTTCATCCGGGACCCATTTATGCTCCTGCTCATCAGGAACATATCCAGGGGAATCAGGTTATTCATCAAGAACACCAAATTCAGCATGACCATCATCCCGAGCCTCAGGAACATCAGATCCAACACGACCATCACACGCTGATTCATCAGGATCATCAAGTTAATCACGAGCATCATCCAGTGATTCATCAGGAACACCAGATTCAACACGATCATCCAGTGATTCACCAGGAACATCATCCAGTGATTCATCAGGAACATCAAATCCAGCATGACCATCCAGTGGTTCATCAGGAACACCATCCAGTTATTCATCAGGAACATACCGCGGTGATTCAGGAGCCCCATCAAGAACATCACCATCACTTGGAGCATCATGAGCCCCATTATCCCGTGGATAAGTTGAAACAAGTGGTGGAGAAGCACATACCCGTGCCCTATGCCGTGCCCCAGCCTGTGCCCGTGCCCGTTCACGTGGAGCACTACGTGGATCGACCCTATCCCGTAGAGACAATCGTGGAGCATGCGGTGCCCTATCCCGTCCCAACAGTGGTCGAGAAGATTGTGGAGAAACACGTGCCCGTGGAGGTGGAACGCATCGTGGAGAAGCCTGTACACGTAGAGAAGATTGTGGAGAAGTTCGTGGACCGTCCGATGGCTATTCCAATCCACGTTCCCGTGGCCATCCACATGCCCATGCCGCCGAGTCACTCATCTCTGTCATTCGGCCATCATGGTCATCCCAATGCCCTGGCTCCCTGGTCCCATTCGGTGGCCCACATTCCGCCAAAGGTGCTGCAGAACTACTACACCCGGATGCTGAAGAAGCTGCTCCCACAGCTGACGGCCAAGGCTCCCCCAGCCCCTGCCTCCCAGTCTCCGTCTAAGGCGATCAAGCTGAGCAAGCCGGTGGTGGCCACTGCCAATCAGCCCGTTAAGCCTGTGAGGGGTGAGGCACCCAAGGTGGCCACCTTCAGCCTGGCGGATATGCGATTCGACCTTCGCCCACCCCCACCGCCGCTGGGCTCGCCCTGGCTGCAGGGCGCCCGCTACATATACAACACCCTGCCCGCCGATCTGGCCACTGCCGCCGCATCGGCTCCCACCCAGATGGTCAAGTCGTATATCGGCCCCGTTCCGGCAACCTCCTCCTCCGGCGGTGGCGGTGGCGGCGACTCCGCGCTGTCCAACGAGTTCGATGAGTTCCAGCGCTGGCGCAACGGTCACTCTCTGAAACGCAGTCCCGACTTTGGGCGCAACCTCCAGCTGGAGTATGGGTTCAAGCCACCACTGGTGCCCTCCATGGAGATCGACGACAAGGGTAATCCCCTCAAGCAGGCAGAGCCATCGGAGTCGCAGTGAGCTCCCGGCCAAGTTGAGTTGCGGAGGAAAAAGCGTGCCAAAATATACAGCTATAGTAGTTATTATCTATTTATGTAACATATTTAAAGCAATGCATTTAATAAAATTATAATAAATATATTATATTATTTTATACTATATTTCAACCGTAACTATTAATGGAAATTTCTTAAATACAATATCAGAAGATGAGAATTCAATATTTCAGGCATTCTTCTTCAAACGAAAAGCAAAATACATACTAAGATGCAAAACGACATACAATGTTTATACGGGTATAGATTTAGAAGCCAGAGGAAATATGCGTTATGCATCTTACTGTACATAGTGACTTTGCTTTTAGCCTTTTCAGCTTACATTAATTTTTCTATATTATTGTTTGCCAATAAAAGCCAAACAACCTGAGCCTGGGCAAGCCGCTACCTTTTGTAATAAGAGTCCTTCGGAAAAGCTGCTCTTATTTCTTAGCTCTCCGATTTGCTGTGCAAACAGTCCTTGAAAAAGTCCTTGCCAAGACAATCCCTACGCAGGCACTTTGCAAATTGCCAACGTGGCTCCCAGAAAAACACACATGTGGCTGTCTGCGCATAGATGCTTAACTCAACTCAAAGATATATTTGGCCTGCGCTTAGGTGCAATATTAATTAAGCAAATGACAGTGACAACCCTGTCGGCATTGGGCCGTAGACGAGACTGTACCCAATTAAGGGGGGACAGGGTAGGTCGAAAATATTATGAATCTCCTTAAGTACGAGCCGCATTTATGCAAATGAAAAATGAAAATAAGGAACCGAAGAAGGGTTCCTTCCGAATGCCTTATCTGGCCGTAAACAGGCGGGAGCCTCCCCCTCCAGGACTCAGGGCTCACACACGTTCCGCAGAAGGGTGGCCGAGTGCAAAGATTTATATGACAGCTAATAAATTTACAACACATGTAGCGCCTAGCAGATATTAGGAGATACAAGTATTTCCCGGTGACAAGCCAAGGCCTCGCACGTCTCGAGTTTTGAATGTTATTGAGGCGTGTTTTCGCCGGGCGAAAAATAAGAGCCTTGCCAATGTGTTTACGCAGCCAACAAGAAGAGCACGTCGCGCAGGCCGATGCTGCGATGCTGCAGTTGACATTTGACATCTGGAAGGATGCGACGGCGTGGCAGGACGAGGCCGAGGACGAGTACAGACAAACCGTTTAGCGCACGTGTCGAACGGAAACGGAAACGACGAAAACTCGGCTGAAATTCGAGAATAACAAGGAGCTAGAATAGTGGGAAAGAATGTATCCTAAGAAAGGATATTTACATATATTCACCACGATATGGGTTCATAGCAACCCAATCGAATGCAGCTAAAATTTGAATTTAATTCAATGAAACCTTATTTATTCATACAATTATTTGTGGAAACAATTCTCCGGTTCAGCTCAACATTATTTATGCATTTCATGAAGTACTTTTTCCCATAAATCTCAAGGGCTGTACGTGAGCTCAGCAGAATTTCTTAATGCGTGTTAAATAACAGAAAATCGAACGCCCTCTCTTAAAGCCGCGCCCCTTTTCACACTGGCCAGCGCACAAGTTAGCCCGACTTTTGCCAAGTGCAGTATCGTAAATCAAAAATTGTTCAGTGCCACGCCCACAGAGATATCAAAAATCAATTGCGATTGCAATTGCAAATGCATTCAGAATTTTGATAGACTCCCCGCCGGGGGGTCAGCGTCGAGCCGACCCAGCCAGCAAGAAAGATAAGCAAGGGAACAATTGAATAATTTATATGCAAATAAATAAAAGTACTTTCGGCACAAAAGAGCTTCGAAAAAAGAGCAGACAGGGCGAGAGGGTGAGTGGGAAATAAATTCTACGATCTGGCCACAAAAGGCGTGACACACGCTGCTGCTCCTGCGGCAGGACCTGGCCTTTTTATTTTCGAACTGCGAAGCGCCTATTTTGCCACCCAGTTTTCCGCCGATTTTCCAGCACTACCCACCGCCCGGAAAGCTGTCGGCCTTTTCTGGTTTGGCTGAACGCTCGCTGCATGTCATTGTCAGGGGCTGCCAACTCTGCATTTGATATACGATGTGTTGGCAAGCCGCCCAAGTCGCGGCCGAAGGGGGCGCGAGGGCGTGGCACTGCGAGACAAATGCAGCTGAACCGAAAATTGCATTTCCGCTTTGGAAATTGCGCAAACTTCCGCAGCGAAGAAAGCGAATGAATCGGGAAAAAGAAAATAGAGGAAGAAGCCAGCCGGCTAACCACGAGTACGGAACGTCGGAACGTCGCCAGACAATTGGCAAAAATGTTCTATAAAAGTGTGAAATAGGCCGTCACCCCTTGGACCACTCCCCCCCAAAAAAATGGGGGCTGGTATGCAGATGAAGCTGACACGCCGTAAAGTGGCCCCGAGTGAACCACAGAAAACTTGTCACACAAAAATGAACGCAGAAATGTCAAAACCACACAAAGATAAGGCGAGATCGAGGGAGGAAATGCAGAAAACTCTAACCAGGAAAATTGTGGAAAAATGCATACTGGGGAGTAAAATAAGATAGTGAAAATAATCTAAAAAATATTACTCAACAATATACTCTTACTTCTACTTAAAAAGGTGGAATGGCAAAAACAAGTGTACACATTAAATAAATTGAATTAAACCAATGAATTAATATTTGAATTTACGAACATAAATACAATTAACATAGCCCATTTAAAACAGTCTTTAATATATTTCAGTGATTTTGGTCACATTAAGATCCAACTTATTTGCTGGGAAAACGAGAATACCCTGTAATCCAAGACTCTTAATTAGTATCAAACCTACTAATCCCTGCAAAACACAATTCCTGGGTATCCTTGCTGACACTGTCCCATGACAAGGGTTAGTTCCAAAAATCGCTGAGCCGCTAATGGGCGGAATTTCCTGCGGCTGGCAAATTGATCTCCTATGGACACACCGCCGCAAATAACCAAAGGTGAGTTTAAAAGACCGGCAAATATTTGAGCGCCACACATGCCTCGATACCGTCTAGACTGGGATTTCCACTTGGCATTTGGCAGCTCACAAAAAGTGCCAACACTTACCAGGCGACAACCGCAAACAAACAGGAAGCCGGCACAAAATTCCATTCAATCAGCAAAGGAACCAAGTCGTCTGCACGTACTCACAATGCAAACAGTCATAACTTTGCCGCATTGGGGAAACTAAAGAGTAAGAAACTATATTCTGGACAAAGGCTAGAAACCAAAGTCTGTGAATATATCGAAACATCAACAAAACTCAGGCGGATTTAAATGGAAAACCAGTCTGTTAACAGAGTCATTAAAGCTGGTAAATGTTGAATAGAGCCAAGCTTTCTATGATTACTACGCGAAAGCCCAAAAGTATTCAATATAAACGATTAGATTTGTACAAACTATTGTAAAAAGCTTGTAGAAAAACTAGTATTTACGCATTTATTACTTTAAATATCAGTTTTAAGAGAATATCAAGCTTCATAAGCAACAAATAAATAATATGATTTCCTAATGCTTATTAAAGTTGCAACATTCCTTTTCTTTACTCATAGCTTATAACCTCATAAACTTTTTAAATAACTACATCCCTAATCCTCGTTATAAGCCTTAGCTTATTATCATTACATTTTCCTTCTCCACCCCAACCAATCCATTGTTGGAGTGGCCTCTCCAGCCATTTTCCCAACACATTCTCGAGATATTAAAAAGGGGAAAAATCCAGCTGGACTCAGAGTGCAGCCCGGCAATAATAAGAATACGCAATCAATGGCTCCCCAGTTGCAACGGAAAAGTAAAAACTAATCAAAAACCTCAATTGCGATGCTTGAATAAATGCGGAAGGAAAATATTGGCAAGTCTGTGGGAGAAAGCTCAGCAGCAACAGACTTTATTGTATCCACAACAATGCCAGCAACAACAATAATTAGAACAAGCAGAGAAGGTAATTTCAGAATGAGATGAGGTTTTGAATACTCTAACTAGAAAACTTAAAGGTTTGAAAATAATATACGAGGATTAATAACTAGTTCTTGAAAGGTGTTCTTCATTAATGGTAGCTTACGTTCATTGAATAATTTATTTTATCGAAAGAAATTCAATTAAGAAATTTTTATTATTATTTGATAACATATGACCCTTGTACGATATTATAATTCTAGTCAAAAGGATATGTTTTTCCACAGTTAAGAGTTTTTTATTTACTCATTACAAAATATTTGTAATAAAATACTCATTTTTACGAACAGTATTTGAGCATAATTTCCAATACTCTGCACTTGAGAAAATACAGCTAAGTTTTATATTCCTCATTATTTATATTCTACATTTAAATCAATTTTAAGAAACCCAAAAAATGAAAGTAGGGTATAAAGTCAAGCTTGATATTCACAAGCAGATGAGTGACTTCAAGCTGTGATGATGATACCATAGAAGGAGCCTGATTTTGATGGTAATAACAATAACTTGGATGAAAACTATCCGGGCCCAAGTTGTGATCCCGTTGCCGGGATGATGCTGAAAATTATTAGAAGCCGGCCAAGGAATTTCAATCAGTGGCAAAGACGATGACGATGGCCGATGGTGGCGGTGGCAACTTTGTGATTGCATAACTGCGTTGCGTTGCGGCCGAGGTAAGTGCTGTTGGTACTGGTATTGTTACCTGGCATCTTGGCATCTTGCAGCATCTCCAGGCTCCCGGCAGGAGGCTTCTTCCCATCCAGACAAACACACACACTCTGGAACAGCAATTCCTGGCAATTTTCTGTCAAAAACAACGGACGAGAACAACAAACTACGGCCGGAACTTTTTGCGGGGCCACAAAGTCACCGGAGCGCCACCGAGCCCACACCTGGTGGGTGGTGCGACCACACTTTTAGCATGCGTGCGGTCAGCAGGTCGGGGACCCGGGTTCCGGGTTCGGGGTTCCGGGCTCCGGGCTCCGGGCTCCGGGGTCAAAGGGTATTAGTTTGCGAGCTGGAGAACTGCAAACTGCTAACTGCAAAACTGCAAACTGGCAACTGGAACTGCTACTGCTGTCAGTATATTGGCAAAGTTTTCGTGTTTTCGATGAAAATGTGGGGAAACGGGGTACCGAGTCCGAGTGTTTATTTTGTAGCATAAGAGCACAGAGTGCTTGTTTGCTTGTGGCAAATTATTTAGATTGCAAAATCTCGGCCAAAGAAATATTGAATTCGCTAACGCACTCGCTCTCGCACTCGCACTTCATGCCCCCCGAAGAGACGCCACTAATTCACTTTACGGCTTCTCTGAGACTCTCGAATCCTAACTTAATTCCGGGCCCCCGAACCCCACAGCTTTCTCGGTGTGCATTATCTAGATTCTCATTACCGGAATAATCTGCTTTGTGCGGCGAAAACCCCAAACGACTGACGCAATAGTTAAGTATTTAACGACCCTTCTCAAGGCGGTCGTGTCAAGTGCAGTGCTCCCCTAATCCGGCGACCTCGCCCGGCTCATCCCGCCCAGAACTTTTAGCTTTCAGCCAGCAATTGCTTTAAACTGTTTTTACTTTATGTCGCCGCGAAAAGCTCTAAGAGATGCAGGACAAGAAACTATCGCGGATGTTATAGAAATGACTAGGATTTCAGAAGTGAAGTTTGTCACTTCCATGACAATCTTTTAGAGACATTCTAAAGCGGTTTTTGAAACCACTAATGATTTCAAAGCACCTTAAACTATATTTTTTTTATTTACAGAATAACATTAAAGTAATAAAAACTAAAATATTGATTCGTAGTTCTCTGTGTGGTAAGATGTACACATACAAACAAAACCCCAATGAATTTTTCTCGCCGTGTCCTGCTGCATTCCTCGCAAAAGGAGCACTTCACTTTACATTTCCCAAGCAATTTTTACGAAACATCATTTTCCCCAACGCCCATAATCCCCACATTTTCCCCCACTCCCCCCATTCATGTGAGGGGGCGCCATTTTGACACTTAATTATTTCAATTGAGCCTGAAGGGGAGGCTGCCACCACACTCTCGCTTCTGGGTCTTTTGTTTTGCGGAAATCCAGGCCTTTTATAGGGAAACCTTTTACCTTTTTCCGTATCTTTTTTATTTTGCATTTGCCCCTCTGTAAATTGAGTGTGTGTGGCCCGTTAACAGCTTTTTACAATATATATATACAGAGATATTTATTCGTGTGCAGAGGGAGCCCCAAGCTTTGTTCCACGTCCGCCTTTTGTCTGACGATTTTGTCGCAGTCTCATTTACAATATTTGCCGTCGTGCCGGCAGAGGGCACAACACGAATGAAATCAGCATTAGCTGCATTGGCCGTTCCGAATCCGAATCCAGGTTCTGATTCAGACTCTGATTCAGATTCATCCAAAGCCAAAGCCAGAACCAAATCCAACCCAGACGACGGGCGACAGGCGACAGACGACACATTGTACAATGCCCGAGGACCGCAAATGATAAAGCAAATCACTGCAAACCGTTCTCATTCTCTGGCTAAAATAAAACCTAAGGTATTTGGTGGATTTGCGCAAAGTGTAGATACTCTAACTAGACAATATTATATTATTTTTCAAAGTCAGGCCTAGGCTTTTTTAATTTACAATTATATCTTAATTTACATGGAAGGGTATCTAAGGAAAAAGGTATTTAAAAGGTTTTAATTTGGGCTTTTGTTTCTTGAGTTTTTTTAAATATGTATTAATTATTTAGTAAATGAATAAACTTTAAAAACCAATAATTATATATTCAAATTATTAATAATTTACTATAAATTTCTTCAGACATTATCTCTTACTTATTTGCACTGATCCTAGTGACATGATATATAAATGGCAAAATTATTATTGAAATAAGTTAATATTTATATATCTACATAGGCCTTCATATCTTTATAAATGTTGTATATTTATTGTAAGGAAGTTATAGTTAATATTAAAAATTCATTAAAATAAAAACACACCTCACAGTTATGTTTTAAATTCATTAGTTAAACGAAATTTGCTGAGAGATTGTCATCTATCGATTATTTAAATAAAGCCGGTGAACCCCTCACCAATAATCTAGAGACAGACTCATACAGAATACTTCAACCTACTCTTCCCTTTTCAGTGGAGTGAAGGCAGCGGCGTTTTAACAATTTTAAATAAAATTGGATGCGATTCCCTTGGATTACACTCTGCGGCCGAACTTTGCACCGCCGCCGCCGATCGGAAGTGCCCACCGTTGGAGGGGAGGAAGCCCATATGAGAAGCTACCAAAAAGGGACTCCAAAATGGCAGCTTCTGTTCCCATTCCCAATCCCATTCCCCGCCTCCCTTTTCCAGTTGAAAATTGTCAAGCCGAATTTACAAGAACCCCAGCCAAATTGGGGGCGTGGTCGCAGACAAAAGACAATTGAAGTTAATGTGAGCCCAAAACACTTGCCACGCCCTACGGCCGTCGCTCCCAACCACATCCACGCCCAAATCCAATAGCCGGAAGGCGGCAGGACGACGGGTAGTGGTGGGGCATCTGGCCATTTGGATTCGGTATTTTACTTTGGGATTATTTTGTGATTTATGCGGTCTTCGAGTTGACATGCAGATTTAGATTAGGAGCCGGGCGAAGGACATCTCTCTGCGGAGCAAGGCGGAGATGGAGATGGAATGCAGCACGCGCATAAATCTGCTCTTGGCCGGGCCAACGCAGAGGGCGGTCGGTGGCGTATGAGTGATATTTTAGTTTTGTCGGTTTGCGGCTGCCATTTTGTGTGCGGCATTAAAAGATTTCGGATTTCTCTTGGAGGGACCCCCTGTCTCTCTCTCGGAGAGAGCTCTTTGTTTTTGGGGGCCAACATAAAACAAGGATTTGCTATTAAAGCAAATTAAATGGCCGAGCTCTCGGCTGTCCTCGCTAGTGGCGATAAAAGTTTAATTAATTATATGGTCAGTGGCCACTGAGTGATTTTGGTTTATTGTATCCGCATTTGATTAGCCACGGGGGCCACTGGATATTTATCATTTTGGCCATTTTGGCCATTGGCTAATTAATTTGAGGACTTGAACCAGTGTGTCCGCCTGCAGTGGATTTGGCCCGAAGTATAAATAAAGTTATTAATGGACCTGCGCTCGCTCTCGATCTCCATTAAATATTTTCCCCTGGAACATCGACATTTTTCCCTCCATTCTCACCTCGGTGTGCCCCCAAAATGAAAAGCAATCATTCGCACAATTAGAAATCGTACTTAATATCAAATTGTTTGCAATTACAAAGCATTTTAGTGCGGAGACCGGAGGACACAGACAATCATGGAACGACACATGAGGCCAACAGCACTCACACTCGCACACACACAAATGGCACCCTTTTGGCCAAGTTCGACCACAGCAACAATAACAGCAATAACAACGATAACAGAGTGCGGCAACACAAGAGACAAGAGACAGCAACTGAGCTCGGTTCGGGCCAAGTCGAGCGGAGGAGGCATTTGCCATCGAGTGAATTTGACTTAAAAATGGGCAAAAAATTGCGGCAATTAAAGTGGCAAATTGTCTCGAAGAGGCAACGTTCGAACGGTTCTCCGGCATTGTCATGGAAAGCCTCCTCCATCTCCCCCATTTCCCATTTCCCTTACTAGCCTTACTGTTTTCACATTGTGAAATGGAGCCTTAAATGAGTTTTCAGTTGACTTCGTCGTATGGGATGTCTTTGGTCTCATCTCCCCCCTCAATTTTGATTGAAACAGGGTCATTAATGGCTGGAAAAAGAAAGATAAATACAAATAAAATGCAGTGCATTTACCAGCTTTATTTATATGGCCAACTCCCACTTAGTTTTTGGCCAATAAAAGAGCTCCTTGACATGGAGAATTTATGCATTCGGGGCCGCTGCCATCGAACCATTCCCACAGATTACCCATTTTGCATTTGCCGAGGACAACTCTTTTGCGGGCTCTTTATCTCGAACCGACTTGGGGTTGATTTTTATGTGCATCCCAGGCCCAGATAAGCCCTGAAATATGGCCAGAAATGGCCTGGTCAATGTCTTAAACGGAGTCCAATCGAAGGCGAGTCGCAGCTGCAGCTCCTGCTGCTTCTGCCCTGGACTATCGGCCACCGAATCTCAATTAACATAATTCACCTAGACCCGAGGTGGAATGGCATTCCCGCTCATAAACTAACAGTTTCGGTCGGAATTGTCGCTCCCAGATAGCAGCTCCAGTTTCCCTAAACAGCAGAGTCCGGGTCAGAGTCCGGACATGGGTTCAGCACGGGCACAGCCAGGGGAGCTGGCTCATCTGCCACACTGGGGGGAAAATCAGAAACTGCGAATTCCTACTGAGAGAATATGCTTGGTAAGTTACTCCCCAGTAAACTCACAATATACCCTCAGTTTCTGCCTCTGTACGAGCTGGAGAACTCGCTCATTGTCAAAGTGGAAATTGTGTTCATAAATCAGAAACTGTCGCACATGTGTGACACCCCGAAAACCTCCGGATTCCCACTCCCCTCACCGCCTGTTTATTGTGTTGTCAATTTGCTGCGCTCGTTGGCTTTCTGGCTGCGATGGCGTAATTAGATTTCGGCCTGGTCTAGTCGAGGCGGTTTGGTTTGACTATGGCTTTGTCCCTGGGTCTGGCTCTGGGCCCCGGCCAGGATGGATGGGGCTGCAGGATGGGCTGATGGGAAGCAAACCGCGAAAACGGGAAGTGTCGAACAATTAAGGCAGCTGCAGGAGCAGCAGCTCTGGCTCCAGATCCTGATCTGGCGAATGAAGGAAGCTGCAAGCCAGTCAATTAAAACGTTCAATGCGATCATATCTCCACCGATGGCAATTTCCTCAAAACCAAATGACCAACTGTCCAAGTTTTACACTGCGCGCCAGTCGAACAATTTGAGAGGCAATTAACTGGCAGGCTTGGTCACTGTCAAAACTGGAACATCCAATGGCATCCATCGCACACATTTGGCCAACAATTGTTGCCCCTGATCCGGGCTCGAAGTCACTTTGTTACTTGGTTAAACTTCCGCACCACGGATCTGCAGTCTGGAGATGGAGCCGGGAGCTGGGAGCTGGGAACTGGGAACTGGGAGCCAGTGACGATGACTGCATCCGCAATGCAACTTTCTGTGTGAGATTTCCGCCTATTGCAGCTGCAATTGCCGACGCATCTGGTGGCCCACAGAGGGGTTCCTCAGTGGGGGAGCGGTTGGGCTCCTCCTCCTCCTCCTCCTCCCCTTTCTCCGACGACTTCTGTGGCGCATCTTCGGGTGTCTGAATTTATTACGAGATGAGTCTCCACCGCGATTACAGCAATTATGTGGCTTTCGGAAGGAGGTTGGCACATTGCCCAAGGAATGAAGCAGAGACGGAGTTGGAAACCGAGAAAACGAGGGTTTTTCTTGCAGGATTTGTAATATGTAAATATTTATAAACATTTAAATATTATAAAACCCATTTAAGGTGGTCTGCAAGCCTGCAACTCCTTTACATTTGTTAAATTGAATAAATAAGATAAAATTAAACATCAAAAGCTTCTCTTAGAACATCTAAAATAGCTTAAATTTTATATATTTAACTATTTTCATTTTAAAATTTTCCTTAAAACACCCCCTTAGGCTCCACCCCTGCCTCACTTACATGGGCTTCCTCTAATAACTCAATTTCAACACCATCGACCCGCCTCCTGCCGCCGCCGCCGTCGGCCGCAAAAACAAATGTGAAAGTGCCAAGACCCGCCCCCTTCTCCGCCCACCTCCTCCCCTGACAACCCCACAATCATGGCCAAAAATCCCCAAATCGGAGCTCAGCATCAGGCCCAAGTTTGATGCACTCCACTAGATAGGCCGACCTCTCGGAGCTCTGGAGTCTCACCGTGGGCTGCAATAAAATAAAATACAAATAATTTGTCAGCTACTTCATCAGCGGTGGCGCGTGCGTGACTTGGAGGAGCTGGAGATTCCCAGATTCGGAGATTCGGAGATTCCGAGAGACTTCCCTAGCGCGTGCTGGAGTTGCAATCGCGGTTTCTGCGGCCGCGCGCCTGTTGCATAATCACTGCAGTTGAACTTTCACATGGCCCAATCATGGGGCTGCGCCCCGCTCCTCTCTGGGGGATAAGTTCTTCCTATAAATCACATAATCATGGCTTGTAGGAAATGCGTGGAAATGCATTTCACTAGTTGCCATTAATAAATTAATTATACAACCATGTCGGCGGCACTGAGCCCGGCTTTATCCCCATCCGCACGCACACGCCGCTTGCAAAGAAAAACCAAAAAATGCACAGCGAGAGATATACAAGAAAAACTTAAACATTTTTGTCATCAACAGCAGCAGCAGCAGCAGCAACAGTAAATATTGTGCACAAGTTGATGGTCAAAACTTGGCTGACGCCTTGCCAAAGCCATGGCCAAAAAAGCAGCTCGAAAAGCAGTCAGCAAAAAGTCAAACAGCAAGTGAGTGGAATAGAGTTTTGAAATTTGAATATCCGATAATTAGATGCTCTTAAAAAAATGTATTTTATATATTAGAAAAATTAATGTAATAATTATTAAAGCTTTAATTACCCCAAACAAGCCCAGAAGTAGACAGGGAACTTTTAACAGAGCATTTAATTAAAATTTTAACATTATTTCTAAGCCAAAACCGATCTCTCGCTCTATATTATGTGGTTTATGTATGAGCTTTCTTTTATAATTTATTCCAATTAATACATTATTTTCAATAGATATCTTTGAGACTTAACTTCCCCTTTTCAGGTGCCTCCATATAGTTATAGTTGACTTGCACGCCCGATCATTTCCATTTTTCCCATTGGGTAGGCGAATGCAAATCCATTTCCCTGGACAAATCCCCAATTCGACTTCCTTCTGAGAGCGTGGCAAATTTAATCACTGCCTTATTATGCCCTGCATGTGCAAAAATCCACGAAAAACAGCAACGAAATATGAGAAGAGCCAAAAGCAGCCCCCGCCATGGAGACCAGACCAGACCAGACTGGGACGGGCCAAGTCGGCTAAACTGACTCCGGTTGGCAAAAGGAAAATGGAAAAGCGAAATGGCAGCAGCGACAACAACTGCAACAACGAGAATAACAAAAACAAACTGGCTGTCGCCGTGAAAACTGCGAGGCAGCGAACACACACAAAACTCAAGTGGCGCGAAAATTCGAGGCACAGTTGCAGCAGCAGCGCGCAAGCGTGCGGTTTTCCCTCCACAGTTTTTCCAACGGCCAAATGTAAACAAGGCAAAACGAAACGAAACGAAAACTCAACTCAAATTAAAAGTCGCATTAAATAAATGAGAAACGAACGAGAGAGAGCGGGAGGACTGCGACGAGCAAGTTTAAACAAAGCTCAAAGACAAAGTTACAAGTTTTTTTCTCCGCAAAGGATATGAGAATATTATTTTCTGCAAAAACTTCCATTACATTTTGTAGAAGTGCTAGCTAACAAGAATATTTAATAACAGTTAATAAATTAAATTAAATGAAAATAAACGAACGCAAGTAAAAAACTTAAGCCATGAACTATAAAGGAATTGTCTTCAGAATACTAAAATAAAGTGAAACTTTGTTTGGAATATTTTGCGGGAATGTGTCACTTAAAGTTTTGAAAACGATTCTTTTGCACAGAAAAGGGATTGCCTGTTTTATGAAACACTTAGATTTATTAGACAAAAATAATATTAATATTAAAAAGAGCGTTTTAGAAACACGTTAAACAACACGCTTGAATCGAATAAATTTAAAGTTCTCATTAAAGTTATGAGTTTATTTAAGTTATATAAAAAAACGTAAAGGGTTAATAATGTATTATCCCTAACTAAGTTAAAGCCCCACAAACTATTCCAAACTCCAGCTATTAACACACTTAACAAATGCTTTACGCAAATACTCTTTCAGGCCAAACAAACAATAAAGTTCACCAAACAAAAACTCGCTTAAAATTGCATTAAAAATACCCAACTTAAGAAAAGTACCGTGGGAGTAAAACCGAAAAAAAATTAAACAACAATTACAAATTGAGCTGCCACTTTGGTGGAAACGCGAAGAGTGCATCGCGCAACGTGCAACGTGCCACGTGCAACTTGACGCCTCATTTGGCCGAACTTCCGCCGACGTCCGACATTATCCAAGGAAAATGGCTATCTGCGGCGCTGGCCCCACCTTAATGGTAAGTGGAAAAGGGTTCATCATTCTGAAATTTTAATATAAATAACAGACAACAAGGCGGCAAGGCCAACTGAGGCGTGAAAACAACAAGCGCCCGGGAAAAGTCTTCGGGTGAAAATGGCCTGGGAAACTGTCTGGCAGCGGTGCAGCGGCAGGAAATGGACGATCCAGTCATTCCATATGGCCGGCCACAATTTTTCGTCTGTATGTTTTTATTTTTAATTCATTTTTTTTTCTTGATTGTCTGTTGTTTTTTGGCACGCACATTTTGCGAATAATTTATTTTCGTGTTCGAGGCGCTGGCACTTGAACTTCAATTAGCCAGGAAACAGGGGCCAGGCTTTTTGCGGCACTCATTTAATTACCGGCCATAAAAATCATAAACCGAATGCGAATATTTCCAATGCGTTCGCTTTGCTTGCCTTTTCCACGCTCTTCCTTTTATTTTTCGGAAAAATTCGTTACGCAACTGGCATTGATTGTTTCGCTTTGTGTGAAAGCTCTCTTGATTTTATGACCTCGGCACGGGCCCGCTTTATGGTTATCTAACCGAATCGCAGTTGGAATCCATATCCAACTGCCGGACGAAAGGAAAATGCAGCAACATTTGCAATCGAAACTGGAAATTTGCAATTTAAGTGGATGGAAAAAAGTTTGCGGCCATTTCTTGCATTTCTTTTGAGCCGAAGTTTCCTTGTGGCCCAGGAAGTGCCATCCCCGCCTCCGCTCTGGCCGCCACAGCCGCCTCCACTGCCTCCACTGCCTCCACCACTGGCAAGTCAAGTCTTTTATGTGCATTGAACTTGACTTTGCCTTGGGTTTTGGCCCTAGAAAAAGACCAAAACTGGTTCTAACTGCCGCCGCTGCAGCTGCAGCCACAATCAGTTGGTAACTTCCACGGCTCCCACTGCCAACAATTAGCCCAAGCTGTGTCTTTTTGCCTGCTCCGCTCCCATTTCCTCCCATGGAGTCTTGGCTGTGACTTGGTCTTGGCTCTGGTCTGGCTCGGCTTCTGGGTCTGGGTCTTGGCCCACACCCCGGGCCAGAGCCACGTTTTTCCGCCTTGTTGCATGCAACAACAGAGGAAGCCGTAAGCGCATATTGCAGCCAACAATTATACAAACTTGTGGCCAAACAGCAATTACAGAAACCATTTAATGAAGCAACCTGCCCAGCATGAAAGAAAGCGAACGGGAACGTTGAGGCTGCTTGGGGAGAAAGGGAATAAATACTACATATAGTATTGATTGGATGGTCACTAGACTCTTTAAAGGGAATTTTTGAGAGTCCCGAAATTTAATCTCGAAATAGAGTAAAAGAGTTTTCAATTATTAATTTTATAATTTTGTATTTACAAACTACGATATATTTATTAGAAAATAATAAAACTGAATCATATTGCCAGCCATTCTTGATTTAAGTGCTCTCTCCATTCTTTTTATTAAAGCAAACAACTAGGACTAGTTATACCCTTTCAGGGTATTCTAATTTTAGTGAGAAGATTGCAACACAGTAAAAGAGTCATTTCCGACCCTATATTATTGATCAGCATCATTAGTCGAGTCGATCTAACCATGTCCGGTACAAAACAAAAGTGTACAATTTCGTTAAAATTTTTATAAGGCATAATATCGTTAAAATTGTCAAAATTTGACAAGAATTTTAATTTTTTAAAACTTATAATGCAATATGTTAACAAATAACCCTATAAAAACTAGTACAGAATTGCTTTCCGAGTTGAAATTAATGTATTCTTTCCAATGGTATCTTATTTCAAAAACTTTGATTTATTACAAAAATAATAGTATATAAAAATATTAATAGGTATATTAATATTTCGAATACCCATATTTTAGCTTTCCGTGAAGGGATTTCGAAACAGCCATTGTTTAAAGTCATTTAAATTCTGATTTCCAAACAAAATCTTAATCAATAAAGAATAAAATATACTTATACTTTTTCACATTTTTGTAAGGTTTAAAATTATACAAAATGTCAACAATTTTTAAAGTCTTATCTTAACAAAAACCCTATACAGAAAAGTTTCCAAATTAACATTAATGTCTTTTTGGCTTAGTTAAATTCGATTGTATATTCGAACCCATGTGTTCTGGCTAACTGCAAGGGTATACAGTCTTCGGTTTCCCGAATTTGGCTTCATTTCTTGTATTTTATTAGTTGTTGACTTTAAAAGACAATTTTATTGCTCTCAAAATTGTGAAAACAATAAGTGCATCCTGTAAATAAATGTACAATTGTAAAATAGTAATTTAATCTAACTTTAGCTGCAGCTCTCTTCCTTCTATCTGTGCAAATATTAAAGTTTCAATTCCAAACAAATGTCAAAACAAATGCAAACTTTTCAAATGCAATGCAGATAGACGAGGACACAGGAGAAGAAGAATATGTCCTTGGAGTGTGCCGATGCCATCGCCTCTTAGCGGATCGTAAAAGAATTGTTAACTAGTTTTCGCAGCACTTTTAAGGCCATAAAATCCGGCAGAGCGAACGGGAACAGAAACAAACGCAAATAGCAACAATTTTTATCGCTCCTTTCTATTGAATTTTAAAACGAATCCAACGCGTGTCCCAACTGAAATGAAAAGACACTTTTCCGGGCGGGAAAATAAACTGAACGGGAGGAGGGCATATCCAGAGAACCCAAAGCCAAAGTGTTAAATAGAAGGCACATAAAATTTTATGCAACCCAACGGTGTGAGCCTGAGGTGTCTATAGGAAACTGCTAGGTGGAGGGAAAAGTGCAGTTCGCTAGGCCGGCATGTCGGACGGCGGTGAAAGGTGGAAAGCCCAGCCCGGCGGGTGGAAATGGGCGGGAAAACGGCGCCGAAGAGGGGCAGGGCCAAGGGGCGGCGACAGTCGTTGACGCTGCCAAAGTTCATAAAAATTCACTCAGGCGCAGTTTTAACGGCCGTTAAATGTTTACGCGGTTGCATTTTTAACGACCGTTGACAGTTCATTTGGATTTAGCCTCGATGGGCTTAGTTAAATGGCCTGCAGGCGAGTAAGGGATTTCAAAATTAAGACATTTTGGCATTAACTATATGATTGTTCTAGGTAAGAGTTAATACTAGTGAAGCTTTCTTAAAGAAATAACCATATTCTGATGTTCCCTAATGGTTAATGTTTCAAGTTCGTGCTGTATTTTAAAAGATAAAAAATAAGTATTTATAGTAAGAAGGTTTTCTAGATACATTTTTGTTAGCCTTTCGGAGTGTTTAATAATGTATTAAGCATCTACTAAAATGTTGTGCTTAGTTTTCCAGTTTATTGGTTAAAACGAGTACTCATTTACCTCTCATTTACTCATTAATTTGGCTCAAAAACTTAGTTCCTGTTTCTGTTTTAATGCTCACAGTAAAACCATTCAAATTCCTCCATGACTTTCTTATCGAAGTCCGTCGCGAAATGTAAGTTAATGATACAGCTGGGTCGCATTGCATCACAACTCGGTCCGATCCCAGCGCCGTAATTGGCCTTACGTAAAACGAGAGTGCAAGAAAAGCAATTGAAATCGAAAATCGATGAGTTTAATGGCCATAAAAGCCAAGTTCAACATGTTGACGTGAAAGTGGATGCATGAATGGCCAGGCCGGCGATCGATCCAACACCCAACTCTGCTCCGATCGAAGGAGAATAGCTCCACGATGAACGGCGCGTGCGCAACTCGTTTTGTTTTATTTTATTTTATTTATTTATGTTTCCCCCCGAAGAGATGGCAGCTTGAATCCAAGCCGAGAATCAAGCTGGCTCTGGCCACATTTGTGGCAGCTTCCGTCCATATGGGGCCTGGTGGAAAGTGAAAGTCGGCAGACGACCAAAAAGCAAGTGGCCGGCTGGACACATACGGATTATTTATGGGTCTGGGCAGGCGCACATGTAAACCAAAGTTGGTTCAACCCTCGCAAGTGCCAAATAAATTATCATTATTTTTGCGCGATCAGTGGAGATGTGAGCATTGAGATTGGTTATCAAATGGTTTCGTGTTTCATAAGGATTACACATAGACCGTTTAAGTCTTAAAAACTATAAGTGTTGTGCATTTGCTTTGGAAACCTTTTAAATATATATCTTAAGGATCATATTTAAAATATTATCGATTATTAGTTTTTCATAAGTATATATTTATATTTACACTTTAACAAGTTTGAGACAATATTTCTGCTTAACACAATGTTTTCCCTTGGCCTAAACTCCTAAAATACTACCTTCTTTCTTTTAGTTACTGATCCTGGCTGTGATCCTGACTGCAAGCCAGGCTACGGATACCTGGCAGCGTTTGCCCACCCTGGAAACCTTCTCCACCTATGAGGTACATATTTCGTGAACAGAAAACCCCCAAAGATGGGGTAATTAATAATAGTACATTTTAAATTCTTTCTAGGACATGCAACGCTACTTTGATCAGCGTAATTTCCGCAGCATGCGGCACATTGACAATCCCACGGACGACAGCTACCTGGCGGCCTTCAATCAGTACAACGAGCAGCTGGAGACTCGCTCACCTGTCCACACCCCTGGCCGGGTGAAGCGAGAGCAGCGCCAGCTGCCCACAGCCCCGCGGATGCTGCGCTTTGAGCTGGCCGATGCCGTGGAACCGAGTCCGGAACTAAAGCAGATCCTACGCCAGTATCATGCCAGGGCCTTGAAGGAGAGTCCGAATGCAGCTCCTCAAGGCAGCACCACTCCCTCCACACCAGCTGTTGAAACCACCCAGGCCACCACCAAAAGCGTTCGATCCCGGAAGCCACGTCGTCAACGACGCTCTGTAAACGGCGCCCAACAGCCGGCTGAGTTCAAGGTTCAGATGATTCCCTTCGAGGAGACAGATGCCCGGGAACCGGATCCCCTCACAGCTCAGCTGATCAAAAAGGCACGAACCCTGGATCTGCAGAGTCAGGCCACCAGGTCAGCCAGGCCCCAGGAGACGAGGAAGAAGACCTTTCAAGTGAGGATCCGCAAGACTAAGCGCTCCAAGCGCTCCGCCCCGCAAATGATCAAGTTCGAGTTGGCGGATGCCAAGCCTTTGCCCCAGAGATCTGGAAAGCAGTTAATCCCCGAGACACCTACTCTTCTGACCATGGAAACGCACTCGAAGAACCAAACCCAAGCCCCCCAGTTGACTTCGACCACGCCCAGGGTGGAGGACAATGACATCCTCACGGGCGAGGCCACGGCAGAGACCAAGAGGATGTACGTTTACAAGGAGTCACCTCTCAGCTCCGCACATGTAAAGACCAAGAAATCCCTGAGTGCTCTGCCCCACGAAGTCCAGAAGGTCATTGGCCACCTGATGAAGGACGGCCATGGCGGCAAGGCGTACGTGAAGTATATGCCTGCCCAGAAGTCCGACTACGAGCACTACAAGGCCAAGCCCGTGGCCTACGGCCTAAAGCCCCTGGGTAACTACGTCAAGTATATTCACAAGACAGCGGAACCCTCGGCAGCTCCTGCCCCGGCTCCAGCTCCTGTCCAGGTGCACATTCAGCCGGTGCCCGTGGTGGAGCAGCTGCGGTATGTCTACAAGCCCAACTACGTGGCTCCCGCTCCCACCATTGCCCAGCCCATTGTGGTCCAGGAGGCGGTCCCAGCTCCCACAGTGGCCGTGGAGGAGGTGCACCACACCTACACCGCTGAGCTGGCTCCACCGCCCACCCAATCCCTGGACGTGATTGTGCCGCAGTTCAGGCCCTCTAAGCCGGATCCCCTGCTGGCCGAGTCGCCTGCCATCTATGGGACCCCCCAGGAGCAGCAGTATCAGTACGAGGTCCAGCCGGAGGCCTCGCCGCTGATCAAGATCGAGTACCACGCCCCGGCGGACAGCCTCAAGGAGCACTACAAGCAGCTGCCCGAGTTCCAGCAGCTGTCCACTCTCATTGGCAAGTCGCCGGATGACCAGATCCATGGACTGACCTACCTGCTGGCCAAGGAGATGCAGGCCAAGCTGCAGCGGCAGGGCAAGCAACTGGTGGATCGTCCGCAGGACAGCACTGCCCCGATCCTGTTCCATCCCAGCCAGGGCGCAGCCCCGGCTCCCACTCTCAAGACCCTGGCGGAGCACGGACACCTGGGCATTCAGCCGGGTAGACTGATCGGCATGGCCAAGACCAAGCAGTATGTGCCCATTATTGAGCCCGGCAACAACGATGTCAAGGAGCTGCCCCCGGTGTCTAGCACCAAACTGCCTACGCCCAGTTCCTACATTGATTATACCCACGGTCACGGACTGTCCAATGGATACGAGGGCGTGCCGCATATAGAGGAGCCTGAGGTGACCACAGTGGAGCATGTGGTTCACCATCCAACGGTGGCCACACTGCAGCATCAGCATCAGATTCAGCCGCAGATTCAGCATCAAATTCAGCCGCAGATTCAGCACCACATCCAGCACCAAATCCAGCACCAGCATCCGCACTTGGAGCACCCTCAGGAGCATCATCACCATGGACTGGTGGCCACTGTGCTGCCAGCGGAACTAGATGCGGACAAGGGCGTGAATGGACTGCACTTTGTTCACAGCCAGGAGGATAAGTCGGTGAGTAGGGGGCTTGAAGGTTTGGGGGCTTAAGAGGCTTAGAATTAATTACCCTTGGAATATAATGGAGGACAGGTGGACTTCCCTAAGGCAGGATTCCCTTAATTAAGTTTAAAAATATATTTTAGTTTAAGAATTTAGTTTATTTCTCAAGTCGATATTTAAAAAGGGGGATATTGTTAGGCTTTCTATGATATGCCGACACAATACCTTAGATCTTAGCGTCAAATATCGACATTCCTATGCGTAGTGCTACCCTGACTTGCTTACCAATAACTGAAAGAGTTATGCAGTTCACCTAGTCGAGGCCCCACTGTACCCACGAAGAGTGAGCTCCCCGAATGCATTAAATTAAAGCATACCTTGGGGCGCTCCACAAAAGGCTTAGCACTCCCTGAAAGCGTGCCCCATTGATTGGCATAGGCAAAAACACAATCAACATAAATAAGACGGCCACAAACACGGGAGTGGGGTGCGGGTTAAGAGCAGGAACATTTCCAGGACGACGAGAGGACGAGGACCAGGACCAGGACCAGTTCCAAATGGATATGGGAGCAGACACTCCACTGCGCCGCCAGTCACAACAATGGCAATCCCCAGCCACCGCCCCTGCGCAACCCTTCGAATTTCAGCAGTCTCCCCGAGTCACCGGAGTCTGTGTGCAATTCAGTTTGATTGCCGATCCATGTCTCGCCGGTAATGCACTTAATCGAATAATTTTCAAGTTCGACAAGCATTTTCAATGTCGTTAGCCAGAGTCCTCCCTCCGTCCCCGAATCTGCCCCGGCCTGCGTCTGCTACCTGGCAACGCAGCCACAAAAGCAATGCAAACGACTTCGTCTTTCATTACGATATAGTACTATCCCTTCACAGTCTGTGAAGGCACACGGAGAGAATTGTCTATATTGTACTTTAAATTCACTAGAAAAAAGAGTTGTACTTATAATATCAAATATTTTCATTACTAGGAGAAGTGTGTTTTAAAACTTAGACTGAGTTTTGAAAAGAACTTTTACTATTTGTGATTCTAACAACCAATTTTGAAGAGTTAAAAATAAGAAGAAATAATTTTTAAGCTCAACAAAGGATTAATTTAAATAATTTTTCCTATCTTTGCAACTTGAAAATGTTTCTAAAATGTTATCCCCGCAAGAATCCCCTTGTAATTGTTATATATAATTTTTTCTAAGAGTGTCAATACGATGCCACTATATTTTTGGGCGCTGTCTGAAGCAATTGATATCGCCACAGAGCACCGGATACGGGGTGTATATATTCATTTGGCTCACCTCAAACACTTGAAGCGTGTGCCAGGAAAATGCACTCGACTCCACACGCGTCTCGGAATTAACATTTTTCCTTCAATGGCGGAAAAACTTTGCAGGATCCCCTGGTTGGGTTTCTTGCATTTAATTTATCTGTATTTCTTTGGCCAACCGAGAGGCAAGGCACGCCTTTGTGCGCAGCCAGGCAAAAGGCCACAGAAAAGTATCTTGAAGATGCGAAATGTGCAGTGCGTGTATCTGCCACCAGACAGGCAGACACACACCTGAAAGGGAAATGTAAGAAAAGGGAGGCTGTGTGGGGAGACTCCGGTTTAAAAGAAAACGTAATTCCGACTAAGAAATCGGTTAAATATTTTTTCGATTTCTAAAAGAATGGTAACTATGATTCCACCCCATAGCCAAGCCTAATCGAATTAAGAAAGTTAAATTTTACGCCGAAAACCCTTAATTTACTTTTAAATATCAATACATAGTATACATATGCGAAGCATCCCATCGCCTCGGTTATTAGGTGCAGATTACACGGTAACAGAACCATCACAGAGCTCAGCTATTGACACTTCACTTCATGTCCGGACAAGCCATTTGGTAGACGAACTGGACAAGTGTACGTGTGGGACGTCCTGTCATCCGCTGCTTGGTCAGATACGGCACCAGGCCGTACTTGGAGAGCATGCCAGTGCCGCGAGTATCCAGATGCGCCCAGTCCACGCAGGGAACGAGCTCGTGAAGGATGGCGGCCGCCAGACAGGAGGTAGCCAATCCACGGCCATTGTTGCTCAGGTCAAAGGACCGCTCGTCGGTCACCTGCTTCTTGTAGTATTGCCACAGGGGCAGGCGCCACACGCGATCCCCGGAGATAGACCCGGCGCGCTGGAACTGCTTCCAAATGTAGTGAGAGTTTGAAAAGATGCCGGTGGCACCGCCCCCAAAGGCCTTCTTCACGCCAGTGTTGAGCGTGGCAATGTCCACCGCCAGGCGGGGCAGGTAGGTCTTCTGGCCATAGAGTATCGCGTCCGAGAGCACCACCACTCCGGCCTTGTCCAGATCGCGCACGGCCATCGACTTGCCGTTGAGCAGGGTTACCACATCGCCTGGCTTGGCTGACATGCCCGACGGCATGTTCTCACACAGTGGAATAATGCAGGTCACGTTGATGGGCAAAGAAAGGGCAGCGATGCAGCGCATCATGGCCACGCAGCAGGCGGCGGCGGACATGCTGCCGCGGTACTCTTCCATTCCCCTGCACGGGCGCAGGTTGAGGGCTCCCGAGTTGAACGTGATGCCCTTGCCGACGAACAGGATGGGCTTGTCATCGGGCGCGGTGCCGCAGTAGCTCAGCTCCAGGAGCACTGGCGGCTCGCAGCTGCCCTTGGCGATCATCAGGAAGGCGTTCATCCGCTGGGCCTCAATCCAGTCCATCGTGCGCACCTCGACGGTTATGCCGCAGGGGCAGAGGGCGTCAACGGTGTTCTGGGCGAACATGGTGGGGGTCATGCAGTTGGCCGGGGCATCGCTCAGCCGACGGGCCAGATTCTGAGCCTCTGCCTTGAAGATGCCCCTAGTCCAGCCCTCGTGGTCTGCCGAGTCGTGCAGCTCCAGTTGGGGAATCGATGGCATGTTCTTTTTGGACAGGTTGTCCGTGAAACGCCAGACAGCCAGCTGAGAGCCCTCGGCCGCCTGTTCCGCATAGTCCATTCCGTCGACTAGCACCTGGGTGACGCCCTGCTCCTGCAGAGCTCGGGCGCCCACTCCGGCGGCCACACGCACAAACTCCATGCCCTCGTCCAGCATCTCCAATTCGTTGAAGCCGATGCCCTCCAGGCCAACGCCCACGACGGCCACCGCCGCGAAGTCGGGGTCAAGATTGTGGAAGACCTTGCCGCGGCCCAGGCGCCCGTCCAGCTTCGTCTCGCAGATCGCCTTCATCAGCTTGCCGTGCACCTTGTTGTCAATAACCTGGCCAGCGGGCGTGAGCCTAGGATCCTTGTTGCCCTCCTTCTGGTACAGGCCAACGACCACGCCCTTCATCTTCGCCTTGGCGTCGGCGCAGGCGAAGCGAACGGCGTCGCTGCGCAGGGCGCGCGGGTTGCCCAGGAGCCGCGAGGCGGTCATCAAGGACACATGGAAGCGGCCCATCTTGTTCATCTTGACGGCCCGTTAACCGGTCGACTGTTCACTCCGCAAAATAAATATCGTCTTTCAAAGAAAATTGCAGCGAACGCAACGAACGAACACCGGTAACTTGTGCGAGGATGTTCTTTTCAATTCACACGAGAATAATTTGTTTTTTGCTTTTTTTTTTTTAGTTTTTGTTTCAAGGAAACCGAAAGTTCATCAAAAGTAACTCCGGTGAATTGGGTTGACCGAGAATTTTTCTGTGTACTTTCTAAAACAAAACGATCTGTTCTCAACCGGCGTACGAATAAAATGAACTACATAACTGACTGGGTTCAGAACTATATGGTCTGTTGTCGGAAGTAGGATTCAAGGAGTACGAGATTTGAGAAAATCTACGCAAATTATTTAGAAATTGGAACAGATTTAAACGAACTAGGGAACTTTTGGGAACTTATGAGTCCTCATCAGGACATTTATTTTAGGCAAAATCTTATAAATATATACAGATCAAGTAAGACATAATCTAAATATATTTGCAAGCCTATCAAAAGTAATTCTTAGCAACCCTCAGATTCTCAGAATCCTACAAAACCACCCTTCAAAGCTTTACAGGTTTAGATTTCAGGCGAAACTCTTTTATTTCAAACGAAAAATTCCATTTTCAATATCTGAAAATTCATGGAAATCTAAAAGGAAAAAAACAAGGAACACAGGACAACATTCTATACCGATTCTCCCGCTCCCTGTTGTCCCTGCCAATCTACTTAAAATTGTTTTCGAGCTCAGCCAAAAGTATCTCTTATTTTATTCTGCAACGAACAGCAGCAATTTGATTTGATTCTCCAACGGGGGACGGGGAGGCAGGGGTCGTGGGCGGAAAGCTGATTACGTTTTATTTATTGGCGTCACCAAATTGCAACGGGGATATCTTGTCCTGCATCTCTCGACTTTAGCGTTAATGCGCATTAAGCTGGCCAAGAGTGCAGCAGCGCCAGTAAACAAGGCCCGAAAACTGGCTCTGGCTGTGGCTGTGGCTGTGCAGCTAGCTGGTGCCGAAACACACATTGTTTTACTGCCGTTTAGCATGATTTTTAATAGGCTTTCGCCTTGTACCCGTCCCAGTGGCTGTGGACTTGTCGTCATCGGACTAAGCCCCATTGCCTGTCGCTCGGTCGGTCTGGTTGTTAAAACCCCAAAATCGCCGCCCGATGGTCATGATGGGCCATGGCCAAGGGAAGCCCCGTACATTGTCCTGGTCCTGCTACTGCTCCTGCTCGTGCTCCTGCTCTGTCCACCTCCTCCTTCTCCTCGACGTTCTCTGTCCGTCCGATTCGTCCGCCTCTGACAGGCAAACGACACTTGTTAGGCTCAAGTTTGGGGGTGGCGGGAGGTGGAGGCTAGGCCGCTTTGGGGGCATTTTCCGGAGTCGAGGACCGATGGGCCAGCATGCCGTTGCAATGCCCATCCTGGGACTTGTTTGACGGCATCTGCTGCTCCTTCTAACGTGTACGGACATGGTCAGATTTTTCGGGCATTTGTCATTTTATTGTGGTCGAAATGGTCGGTAATGGTCGTCACTCAGTCCGTCATGGCCCTTACAGGCCGACTTCCGTGGCCTGAACTTCTGGAAGTCGAATAGAATTAAGTGGTTTTAGCCATTCCGCACAATGTGGCTTACATAGCACTATAAATCCGCATTATTTAAGGTATAAATAGGGAGGTTCTTCATCATTTCATTTGGGTTTGTTAACAGGTTTGTAATAATATATAAATTCATCTACCTAGTGGTATAAATTAGCAGACTTCTTCAAGTAATTTTGGTAAGGAAAATCGTTTCTATTAAATAATTTTACTGCCAAAAGACAAGAATTGCAAGAATTAAATTGTAGTCGTTAGAATTGTACAATTTAATGTAAAAACAAGGAAGGAAGCTAACTTCGGTAAGCAGAAGTTTGTATACTCTTGCAGTAAGCCATAGGATCATAGGTTAGAATGTACCATGGATCATAAATAAGCCAAAAAATAAAATTATCTCAATTTGGAAATTTTTCTGGGTTGAGTTTTAAATATACCAGAATATTGGGCTTTAATATTAAAAAACAATGTTTTTGATAGTTACGGCTTAAAAAACTTTGAGAAATGTAGTTAAATGTTGTGCCAAATGATTTTTCTTTCAATGTTTAATTCATTATTGATTTGGATTTTGATTTGAAATCAAAGTATATATGGTTTTAAGCAATCGTTTAACACCAACAAAACCTTAAATATCTGTATTTTATGTATATTAAATAGATATTTTTGTATGCTAATTTTTTGTTGTTATCAAAGTTTTTCAAATATCATAAATAAGCAAAAATGCATTAATTTAAATTCGGAAAGCAATTCTGTGCTACATTTTATAGAACTGACAAAGTTACATACTGAGTTTTTAAAATAAAAATTAAAACTTTTGCCAAATTTTGACCATTTTAACGATGAAAAATTTCAAAAAATTTGTTTTTTACCGGACATGACTAGATCGACTCTGCTATTGATGCTGATAAATAATATATGGTTTATAGGGTCGACTTAAATTATAATACCCTGCAAGTGTCTAATAGAAGAAGTTTTTGTATCAGTTGTCGTCATACTTATATTCATACAAATTCTAGAGATTACTTTAAACAATTTTAATATAATTTCAAACATTATATTAAGGTCAGAGTTTTATTATTCCACTTGAAAAGACTTCACTGTATTTCGGTGGCAACTGTTTGTGTTTTCTTGCCATCTGCAGGTGCAATATTTTCCGTTTCCCACTCACATATTTTAATTTCATTTTTATTTCAACCCTTTTGCTGTTGCTTGTTTTCTTTGCCCTCCCTCTGCGTTTTAGCCAAGTGTGGGGCGGGAGCAACATATTTTTGCAAGTGTTGAAAAGAGGTTGCCAGGGATTTAAGTTTTATTTAATGGAGCCCGGGCCAACACATGTTCCCCGATTATAAGTTCTCGGTTCTCTAGAATTGAAAATCACTCGACAAAAGGGTTTCCTCGAGTGCTTTACGAGCCCAAAAGGTTGACTTTCCTCTGCGATCCTCTGGGCATGTGTTGCTAATGTGTTTCGAGTGCCTTTGTCGTGCAATTGATGGTGTGGCTGTGGGGTGTGCTGCCCCTTTAAAGGGCAGCATTTGCAAGTGTAGCCAGCCTCAGGACAAAAGGCAACCGAAATTGACAACTTTTGGCCGCTCACTCGGCACATCCCTGACCCAATGGTTGACTTTAAATTAGCTTCACTTCATTCGCTACCCATAATAAACCACATTCCCCGACTGCAGCTAATATTCCTGTCCGCAGAGAAGGGTGAAATGTTGCAAAAACTATGTGTAGTCGCTCCCAGCTCCATTGATATTCCTACTCCAGCTCCGGCTCCGGCTCCGGCTGCTGTTCCTGCTCCTGCTCCTGCTCCTAGTTCTGTTCCTATTCGTATTCCTATTCCAATGATGTTTGCAACGTATTGACAGTCACATTCGCATAAAAATCACGTAGTTTGACATTTTTCTTGCTGCTCTGCCATTTCGTTAGATGGATTTTTTCCCAACTCGAATCCGAGCCGGGATAAAGGAGATGAAGAGGAGGGACCAGGAGGGAGCAGGAGGGGGCAGGAGGACCTGGAAGCTGGGGGCAGGAGCAGCTGTCACGCAATCAGCCCGAGCGCAGAGCCAACAAACTGATAACTCAATTTTGGTTAGAGCAGGAAAATTGCTAACAAGCGAGCCATAAAAACTGTGGGAGGTTGCATTTAAAATTTCCCATTCCCTGCACATTTTCCGGCACTCGCCGGTAAATTATACAACAATTTTCGTAGGAGGTCGCTCCGCCGGTCTAATCATCGTCCTGCGGTTTCGGCCCAGGATCTGGAGCTGCTCCTGCTTCTACTCCCTGCCTCCATTCATAATTGCGTGGCCAAAAAGTTTCGTTGCTCGGCAATTGTGTCAATGGCTGCCGTGTGGCATCAACGAGCCCAGGACATTCATTTGCCTGACGAACGCTGTTGAACACGTTCCACTTGATGCGGATTTTCACACTGGCCAGCCCCCAGTTCCCGTCCATCCATCCCCAAACCCAAGCCAGGCCCGGCCAGACAACTCCCACATCCGCTGCCGCCACCGTCGCCCACAAACACATGGCACTGAGGCGGCTCCGAACGCATTACATTGTAAAATTGGTTTTTGTAAATTGTTTGGACACAACATTTATTTCCATTTAAATGCGATTTGGCTCGGACTCGGTCCCATCCCAGTCCTTGTTCAATTTTAAATGAGCATGCAGCTGCAACTGCCACATTCGCCCCTCGAACTGCCCCCGACTTGCCCATGGAATCTCTGCCAGTGTCCCTTGAGGTTTTTGGGTTTCGGTACGAGGTGTTTGCAGCGCTTAAACGAATTGTGTGAATAATAAACGCAACACTCGGGGGCTTCAGAGGCAGAGGGAGCACCGGCTTTGGACGGTTGGGTTGGGTGGGGTTGGTAGATTCTAGGGGGCGGCTTTAGTTACCCAACAAGGATTAGTGTACGGAGAGGAGCTGCAATCCTTTCCGGCTGAGTGCAAATCATGAGCTAATTGAAGAGGGTAGCTAACGCAACGATTTGAATGGCTAAGAACGAGCTTACAGGAGGGGACTGCACTCCGTCCTCCAGCTGGAGTCATGTGGAAATTTAATTTTAATTCAACGAAATTCAGTGCTCTTTGCAACTTAAGTTAATTTTTTCTAAGGACCTTCTTAGCCTGCAATAATCAGACATGATTGCTCCTTTAAATTGAAACAAATAAGGGACTGGATTTGCATTTCTCAGTATATCTAATATTTTATTAGCTTAATGATTCATTTCATTTTCAATACGAACTCATATAGATTTTATTACAAATCCCTTTTCATTTCTCTTGATTAATTTTAAACCCTTTTTTGTGCTCGGACTCTGCCGTGGGGCATTATAATTGTCAACGTTTCTTGATGTTTCAACCGCAAAAACCTGACAGCCAAACAACAAATCGAATTAAGTGGAAAATCAGAGTGAAATCAAGTCACACAATGATTTGCGCCACACCCACGGATAATGAACATCCTGGGCCCCGATGGCCGCAAGGGTTAACCGCAAGGTCGGCCAGTCGCCAGTGGAGAGTCGAGAGTGCGGGGCAGTCAGGGGTTAAGGCCAGTCCAATGCCGCAGGCCAAACAAAAGGCAAAAACATTTTAATGAGCGCAGATGAGATGACAAAGCCGAGAGGAGCAGGATGGGGATGCTGCGCAGAAACAATGCTGATTACATGCAAATTAAAAGAAATAAAAGTCAGGCAACGCCTTCAGCTTGAATGTCCAATGTCAAAGGCATTTCTCGTTAGGGCTTGGCCAAAAACAAGCTGGGAATGGGTCCGGGTTCGGGAGCAGGAGTGGCCCTGCCAGTGGGAATGGCGCATTAAGTTACCAGAGCCGGAGGAGGCAGTGGCTTATTGCTTTTGGGGACGGGAAAGAAAGTTGGAAGCTGCTCGGCATGTCAATTTGGACATACTTCGGCCATCTGATCGCTCACTCGCAACTAAACGAACTCACGTAGTTTGGCCCCAAATTGCATTTCGCACTCGACCCGCTGCACAATTCGCTAAAAGCCAATGTGCCCGGCTAGTGGAAACGTGTTAAATGCAAACAGAAAAATAAATAGAGTCCCAATGGCATCCGAACCCGGCAATAAACCTTGTCCCGAAATGCACTTTTGTCATATTTGGCCAGGCAAATATTCGCCGCCATCCATCTATCTATTTAGCCAACGACGGCGATGCCGATGGCTATGGCACAAAAAACTTGGCCACGTCATCGGAAAAAGTGGATGAAGCTCTCCCAGTTCCGTCCAGTTCAATATGGCACGTGATCTGATTCGGCTTCCACTTGGCTTGGCTTTATAGTTATACCTGGGAGTCGAGGAGTACTACTACTAAGTAGTTGGTTTGCTTTACTTTACTTATAAGTATAGTAATAACTATTTTGATAACTATAAACAAACCAATTCTTAGCACCTTAAAGTAGCCCACGCCTTTTAATAAAACTGTTACCGGGTAGTCCTTTAAAAAGAATACATAACACTGAATTTTACTTATAAATAAATTAAGAATACTTTCCACTTCAAGATAACAAATTGAAAACTATGAATCTTAACGCCTAAAACTGGACCACTCTTTGTACTTAGGCGATAACCGGGTATTCCATTGTCGAATACAAATATTTTAAGCTTGTTTTGCAAAGCAAACATTCCCCCTCAACTTTTTTTCATCTGCAATGTAATTATGTTCACTTTAATCAAATCAACTGGTAATGAAATTCCAAACTGCAGAGCCTTGCAGTAAGTTTTTTGTATCTTGTCTGGACGTTCTCCGCAAATTTGCATATTTCCCCGCTGCTCTGGTTTATTGCGGATTTTTTATTTCAATTTTAAACCCAGACATATCGCAATCTATTAACATTTTTGCCGTGCTGTTAATGAAGCCCTAACCATTGCCACAGTGCTGCAGAAATATTTTTTGCATTTCATTACGAGACCAAGAAGAAGCTCGCTAAAAAAAAGGAATTTAAGTGCAAATGTTGGCAAATTGCTGGAGCAGAGAATTTATTAATTATGTTCATCGTGTTGGGCGAGAAACCTCCATCCATTTGAAAGTAAAAACTCGCTAAAACAAATGTCAATCAGGCTTGTAATCAAGAGGGAATTCCACTCGACACTCAACACTTCCCTCTTGCTAGGTCTATAAATTTTCTAAAGTCTGAAGAAACTTTTGTTGCTTTGTGGCAGCACACGGAATAACATTTCGCATTTCGGCAAAGCGGCGACAAAATAATGCAAAATCTAGTCGACAATGTAACTTAATTAAACTTAATTTACAACTCATTAACATATCAAAAAGTTTACCACAAATCTTGGAGCCGGGCTCCATAAAAACCGCAGAGAGTGAGGCAGCCCGAAACATGTAGCGAAAGTTGCCAACAATTGTCGCCGAGATCCCGAGCATTTGAATGAGCGGAAACGGAAACGCACACGCACACGCACCCCCTGGCCACATCCGCCCCGCCATATCCTGGCGAAATTTGGCTCACACGCTCGCTTATTTCACTTCCACTTCCACTTCCACTTCCATTCCGCTGAAATGCGAAATACTTACAATAAAAAGGCAAAACCCAAATTGTTCACGACACACAACAACAAGACGAAATCTATGCTGCACACAGCGAGTGCCACAGATTTTGGGGGTTAGGCGAACCGCGGGGGGACTTGGTCTCGTATTTTGTTGCAAATTTCATTACGCACGCGCCTCCCGCCTCGATACAATTTACAATCGCATGCATAACAAACGGAGCCGTGCGAGTGACAGACCTCCGATGTATCCATACCCCCGACTCTGCTGGCAGTCCAATCATCATCATCATCAGCTCCTCCTCCAGCTTTGTTGCCTGAAAACAACCAAGTTCCCTTTTCGGGGCTTCTCTTGGTAACAGTTGGGCAAGGGAAATACCCTTTTCGGCACAGTATATGAGATAAATATTTCAAGAACCCAAAGAAATCACTAAATTACCCTATGAAGGTATACAAAATTGGGAAACAAAATTGCACATTTTTTAAATTAAACAATTTTGGTACTTTTAACACTTCACTGCATACATTAAGATGCATTTTGAAGGGTTTTGAAACACATATACATGTTTTTATAAAATCTAAGCATTTTTCTATACTTCTAGTTTATTTATTACCCAACAGTTTTCCAATTTCTATATAAATTTCAAAAGATTCTAAAGGATTTTTCTAATTTTTAAATATTTTTATATAAAATGCATTTAAAAACCAAAACAAACCTTCCCCAAGTGCATACTTCCCTTTCAATCAGCAAGTCCGCATCTCTTCCTATTATTTTATTATTTTGCCTGCGCGTTGTCACCGCCCCTTGTGTTCACTGTACAGTGTACATGACAGTGTGTTTAATGCATTTTGCATCGCATACTTTCCAGCATGCGCACGAATTCCCCACTGCAGCAGTGTGGAATGTGCATATGGGCGTGTGATGAAGCCAGAGAAGCTCCTCTACCCTCACCCCCCCTCGATGAATGCAACTTATCGGTTTACTGAACAATCTTGCCAAATACATAACCAACTTATATCCAGATATACCTATATATATCTTTGCATCTTCGTTGCAGCTGCATCAGTACGCCTCAAAGTATGCGTTCGGCTATCGCATACGTGATTTCCACACCGGCAACGACTTTGGCCACAAGCAGAACCGTGACTTGCACGGCGTGACACGCGGCCAGTACCACATCCTGTTGCCGGACGGACGCATCCAGAACGTGATCTATCACGCCGACGACACGGGCTTTCACGCGGACGTCAGCTTCGAGAGTGGCGCCAAGCATTGAGTCAGGCCCAGGAAAAGCGGCCTAAAGTGCAATCTAGGCCTTAAGTAATTGTTAACTTAGTTCTAAGACATTCGCACGATGCTCTAAAATGAAGTGCAATATTCTACAGATCCTGTTTCAGTTAATTGAAGGCTCTTTGGCTAAGGAATGAGCCTTCTACATTGACTCCTTCAAGAGTTCTAAGCTCACTTGGCTAAGGATTTTCGCAGGATAAGCGAAAGAGTTAAGTGGCAAAGACACAAAGAAATGTTTCAAGTAAAATATTCCAAAATAAAAGTTGTTGCAAGTTTTTAAAGAAAGCACAATTAACAAGTTTTATAAAATATTCCATGTCTGAAATTTAAATATACGAAAATTCCTTGAATTTCTTATAGATTTCTCCACGTTTTCCAGATTTTCTTTCCATTAACACGAGCCAGAACATTTATCCTATTGAAGTTCCCTACCAAAAATCCTTGAATCTAACCCATCATAAGATCCTCTTATAGATTAACCCGTAAAAAATACCATTGAAATCGTTTCAGAAAATTCTTCACAAAACATACGCCCCACAAATGGCCAAAGCCATTGTTCTGCGGCTTCAACCAAATACCAAATAATGACATTCTACCAATTCGAATCGTGTTTAAATGCTAACTTAGATATTAAGTAATTTCCATCTCATTTATTGTTACTTGGGCGCCGTGTCGCTCGAATTAGTTGTAAGTCGATGGAAATGCAATTAAAATTAAGGAGCCGATGCGTGTGCGAACAGTGTCAGAGGCAATGTGTGTGTTCAATCGATGTGCAATAAAATGAAATCAATAAATTACTGACAGCAGGAGGAGGAGGTCTCTGACAAATTGAGCAACTTTCAGCATTTCAGCACACAGCAAGGCGACTGACGGAATCAATTCCGAGGCGAACCTTCGAATCGGAGATGCGCTCTGCTCCATAATTGACTTTTAAATGTTCGTTATTGTGCGTTTAACGCACTGGACGAGCAATTATTCAGGCCTTGCCAGTGACCTTTCGCTTCCGGTTGGCCTTTTATGACTATGGCTATATTATTTTACCCAGGCACTCCACACTCCACACTCCACGCTCCACACTCCTCAATCCGGCAGTAAACCAATTTTGATCTGCTCAACGGCTTGTTTGGCTTTAATTAAAATTGTAGCAAAAATTTCTTTCTGGCGATCTTCGCCCAACCATTTATCATCGCCGAAGGTCAAGGTGTTGCTGCATGGCTGCTCTCGGCAATTTGTATGGCTTGTACTCCAAAAATTGTACTTTAATTAATTAGCTGCTGGGAAAATCGATCGATCGCAATGCCTTTTTCTGCCGCATCATCTTCATCACCATCGTGACGTACTTGGCCCGAGAGGCCGGGGCAGTGGCTTCCAGTTTCGATGTCATCGCAGATACAGATACAAATACATTGCAGAAATATATATTGAAAGAATCCAACAGATCGAGAATCGCAATCACATGTGGGGCTCTCTGCTACCATTTAAAGTTCAATGTTGCCAGCAATTGCAGAAACAAATTTCAGTCTCGGTTACTTCTGTGTTGTGTTAGCTTGTTTCTGTCGTTTTGCCAATTTGTTTGCCACTTTCCGACTCCGCACCTTTAAACTGCTTTTGCCATTATTCTCTGTGTTTGTTCTGCTTCTTTTTGGCTTTGCATTTTTGTGTTTGCAGCGGATATTGTTATGTTTATTCGTCGTTTTTTTTTTAAAAAACTTTTTAAGGTTTCGCGGTTTTTCATGACGAACTCATGCAGAGCTCATTAACTAATTTAAGTGGCCCGCCTGTACAGTGAGCACAGCAAGTCTTTGCCTGGAAATATTTATGATTTCACCAGAAAATCATTGGATGGCTGTTCTTTCCTCTACTGAATAATTTATGAGGTTTATGAAGAAATCAGCAAAAGAATTCCGCAAATTAAATATTTTCAAGAGGTGTGCCAACTGACATCCAATTTTGTCGCAATGCAGCTGTGTAAATATGATAGATAAATCAAAAAGCTATCTTATTATAATTATAAATCTATAAAAATGTATATGAATAAGCAAATTCGTGTTTAAATATTTTTTTAAGGACGTTCTTCTTTAATATTTAGCAATTACTCTATCATATTAGCCAAGTTGTCCACTGTACCATCTCAAAAAAATTTGGAACATGATCTTTTTGTGTTTCTAATTTTCGATAGTTTAATTGTTTTGACATTAAATGGTATGAAGATGATTCGTCTTCTGGTCTCCGGTGAGGAGCACCTTTCAGAATCGCTCGTCCGTTCTCCTTGTGCCGCGGGAGTCTGCGGTTTTATGGCTCGGATCGACTTGCCAGGTTGCCGGTTGTATCTCACCAACTTGATTGACATTAATTGCCAACGCGACCGGGCCAAGAGATGCACACGTCGCTCACATAGCTGCACTTCTTATGACTTCTGCTGTGCGATTTTTAGCCATGTTTTTTGCGCTCGGTAATTAAGCAATTCTCGAGTTAATTAAAACAAAAGTATAGAAGAATGCACAATTTTGACAAGATTTATGTGGGGCGACCTCAAAAATAGTCGCTGTGGTGATGGTGGTGGTGCAATTCATGAGAACCAAGTGCATTATAATTATGGTATTATATATAAATCAGCGCATTAGACGTGGCAAAAAGAGGCAGCCCCAAAGAATCGCAGAGAAAAATTATATTCCACGCCCTCGCGACTCAAAAACTCTGGGACCAAGCCCATTCTCAGGCCCCACACAGCCAGAAGGGGGCTTTAGGGGCAATGGCGTTGAAGTTGAAGTTTTTGGCGACGATAATAAAATCCCATTTAAGTTTGACGATAAGTTTTGACCATTAGTGGGCCGCCCAGGGGCTCCGAGGGGGCTGTCACTGCGAGTTAAATGCCTTGGATTTTCCCTCTGCTTTTCGCTTATTTTATTTTCCTCTCGCTTTTTTCGGTGTTTTCTTTTTTTAGCAGCAAGTTATGGAGCCAAGTTTGGTGGGCTCACATTGCAATTGATAAGCAATGAGGGCCCTGCTTAGGGGCGTGGCTAATGCCGTGCCAGAACTTGGCCCAAATGCCGTCGCCCCCTGTTTTTGATAAATGTTCCGCCGATCGAAATGTGCGAACATTTGGCAGCGGGAATTTGGCAAAGCCATTTGCAGAGTTTTCCAAATTCATTGGAGTCTTCTTCGGCTAAATGCCCGTCTTAATTGCCCATGGCTAAAAGTCGTAACAAAAAAACACAGACCTACTTGAACTTACATAAGTTCCAGCTGAGAATGTAGATCCGGAAAGAATAAGCTGGTTGTTGTTCCAGGTGAACTTGTACCAGTTTTCAAGGGGTCAGCTCATAGCTGGAAGTTAGTTTAGTTTCTTTGACATTTATTTCCTTAACTATACTAAATGTTAATTAACGAATAATTATCGCAACTACCTGCAGCATAAAATGTTTAACTTCTTTGTTCTTATATTTCTGAAGCTGCAATTAAAATATATTAATTATTAAACGTTTTTGAAAGAGGAACTAATAGTTTTATAAATTTGTACTTTCAAGAATATTTCCCTAAGCTTTTCAATATATAAATTAAACATTCAACGATTTCTTGTACACTTTTGATAGGCGAAATAGTCAATTTGAAGTAATTTTAAAATTTCTTAGATATTTTTGATAGAAGAAGTAGTTATTATAGTTTGAACATTAAAGTCTTAATAACTAATTTTCCAAAAAATAGTCATCACATATTCCCTTAGACCGTTTCCAATATAAAATGCTGGCGAAATCGGGTATTAACCCGGACTCCCGCTAATTGAAGCCTTTTATTAGCTCGATTTAAATCGCATTTAATTAACTGAAAGTTAATAGCTGTCTGTGCAGGACGGCTGTCTAAATCAGAGATGTCCTTTGCCTCCGTTGCAGGCAGTTAGTCGCCGGATGGACAGCAGGTGCCACCAACAGAGTCTGGAACGAGTCCTTATCCGGATCCGTGCAACTGCAGCCATTGTGTCCGTGTGCCTCGCAGGCAACACGTAAACAAGTCAGCGCAGGTTACGGCTCAATCGCTCAGGAACTGCAGAGGGAAGGGATTTCGTTTTTCCCAGGGACAAGGGATTTTTCCTAGAGCTGGCTAAATAAAAATTAACAAGGATAAATGATGCGAAGAGGCAGTGGATGTCAGAGAGGATGTGGGTAATTGTCTAGAGCAAGAGCCAGGGCTGCCCTCCTCCATTATTTCCCAGTGTTTTTGTGTGTAAATTGATTAAATGCAAAATTGGAATATGCAAATGCACACACACCCTCCCACACACACACACACACACGAGGCGCCTTGGACTTGGACTGGGCGTGGCCCAGAGAGGGGCGTGAGCCGAGATGTGATTTATGTTAGGTGCAAAGTTTTCCACAACTTTTTCCTCCACCACTTCGCCAGCCTTGATTTTATTCTTCCCTCGGTTATTCCTTCCTTTTTTCTACTTATTTTTGGGTGCAATGAACGGAAGTGCAGAAGATGACGATGACAATGAGCGGGGAGGGATGATGCACAACTTGGGAGGGAAGGTGTGAACGGAGAAAAAATTCGCTTAATTTGTCTAAAGAAAAGCCAGCGCATGAAAATTTCCATTAAGAAAAATGGTGGCAAGTGTGGCAAGTGACAGGGAAAGCTCGACTTTAGCCCGAAGATTTTTTGCCAGCAACAGTGCCGGGAAAAACTTATCACAGTTGCTCGCTGCTCCTCGGTGGCATAATGAGAGCAATCAACAGGAAACTCCGGCAAAGAGATCAAATCAAATCCGAAGGAAGTGCCAAAAGGAGATGGCCATAATGAATGCAATCCTCGGAGCAGTTGCCAACTTTAAAAAATGATCATTAGGTAGAAACTTTTTTAATGAGAACAGCACAGACGCCGCGAGATTTCAACGGAAGTATACATTTTCCAGAGGGGAGAATTACAATTAACAAGAAACTTCAAGAAGCCGAAGGGTGTACGCCCTGCAGTTACCCAAAGGTTTGAATTTCATGAATATTTGCCAATTTCAATATACGTTTATAGATATTTTTAATGGCAATTCATAGCATGCCAAGTTAATTGGAAAATAATTGCTTAGCTAGCAAAGCTAATTCTAGACCTAGGCGGGATCCCTCCTATAGCATAATATAATCATAGTTTGGACTTTCCACAGTTGAGGACTTATGTCAATCCTCTTTCGTCATTGCTTTACGCCTTCCAGTGAAGAGTTATATTCTTTAGGATCGAAGGACAATGACTATCACTACGACTATCACTATAAATGTAAACACTGGGGATGCTGCGAACAGAATGATGTCATAGAGTCGGCACATTTATAGTCTCCGAGTAAAGAAAACAGAGAAAGTGAGAGAGAGATATCTCTAGAGATAAGCAGTGAGAAATAGAGAGAATGAGAATGACAGAGAAAGAGAGAGACATTCCAAAATATATAGTGATAAAGAGAGAGTAAGACAGTAAGAGACAGTGAGAGACAGTGAGAGAGAGAAAGGCAGAGAGGTAGAGAGAAATACAGAAAGGTAGAAAAAGAGACGGGAAATATAAGCGAGCTAAAGTAAAAGAGAGACTGGGAGAGAGACTGGGGAGAGATCGTTTCTTTGGCAGCTATATGATATATACTTTATTTTTTATAATGAACGAAGTTTCAGTGAACTCACAGAAAACTCATTTTTATTTGTTTTGTAACACAGCAAAGCGAAAGTATAATCTCTTGACGTTATATCTCTTTTGGTCTTTTCTAAACAAACCCAAAAATAATCTTATATTTCTTTTGTACAAAAAAGCAATATCCCTAGGAAATGCCAAGCAAATCGAACGACATTTGATGCGCCTTCGCTGCTCTTCTATCGGAAACCCCAACTATTCCATCAGAAGTCCAAGACATTTAGTCTATAAATAGTAAAAGGCTAACAAAAAACTAGCCTCGGCGCGGAGAAAAATGCAAATCACTGCAGAGTGTCTGGACCCAAAAAAAATGAAAATAAAAAACAAAAGCATCGATCGCCGAAAACTTCGACCAGTTCTCACACCGAAAATTCGACAACAACAACAGAAGCCGAAGCTTAGCCAGATTTAGATGCAACATCGGCAACAATAAAAGCAGTAGAAGAGGCAACATCCATTGCTGGTGGCAATAAAATGCGGCAATTACATAGTTGGCTATTCTAATTCACTCATTTTTAGCTTGAAAAAGGTGCGCCTGTGCAGCGGCATGGAATGTCTTTGGGGTTCTGCCACAAAAAACAACACTGGCAACAGCCATCAACAGGTGATTCGCCTGAATGTTGCACGAAATGTGCAAAACAAATTCGAGGAAAAATCGTTTTAAATGCTTCTGAGTCTGAGTCTGTTCTTTTAAATGTTAATTTTTTTCTATTTTTTTGCTCGCCCGGCTTGGCTGCAACAATTCAATAAACTGCAACAAAAAGCCAAACAAACTTTAAAATGTCAACAGCCCGGCCAAGACAAAACGGGCAGCCATTGAAGCCCACGAATTATTTGGCCAAGTTGTGCTTCCGTTTTGCTTGAAGCTCTCTCAAGTGTCCACTTGATGAATTAAGCGGGAAATTTGCAAAACTTTATTACTTTGGACAGCTCTTTGAGAAATGATCGAAAATAGAAAAACTGCAACGGCAGCAGCAGCAGCAGCAGCAGCAACTGCGGCAGCAACTGCGGCAGCAACAGCTGCTGCCACGGCAATGACAGCGAAACAAAAGTTGCCCAATTGATGTCAAGTTATTGTTGAGCGGAATCAAAAGGAAATTTTCAACACAACTTGCACTCGACGCCATTGTATTATATAAATTCGCCCCATCATATTGCTCTAATTACATTTTAAGTCGAAATCTTTTCGTAATCGCAGCTACCACTGCCACAAGCTGCACTCCAGCTCGCGTCGAGTGCGGCTCAAAGAAATTTCAATGTGGCTTGGAGATTGCTGTGGGACATGGCCCGATCGCCGCGGTTGCCCCAATTGCTGGCAGCGGGTATTATGTTGTTAAGACGATTTTTGACAGTATATACTGTTTACCTTTTGCCTCCACATGGACACACACGTGTATGGTGTGTGGTGTATGGTGTGTGGTGTGTGTGCCCCTCAAGTGTCACGGAAATCAAAAGTTAAAAGTAACCAAAAGTTGTTCAATTACTTTTTCATTCGCAGAGTCCATTGAACGATGGCAGCAGGTGTAAGAAGTGGGGCGAATAGTACCTGAAGTATAGAGAATTTCAAGACCGAATTGGGTATACCTTAACCAAAGTTGAATTCCTAAAACAAGTAAGCTTTTACCTATTTTGTTAATTTGTTAAAAAAAAAAAAGAATTTCCAAAGCATATCGTTTAAAATGGCTTATGCAGTATAAGAAAGAATTCATTTATATTTTAGGTACATTAAAAAGTTAAATAGGTATATTTAAGTGATGATATATTTACGATATTTCCAACTATATCTATTTGAAATATTTAGGTACATATTTAAATATATTCCAAATAAATTTCCAAGGAATATCATTTAACATTGCATACTTATAAAAAATAACCAATTTAGGTTTACTTTTTCTAATATGTAAAATGTTAAATAGGAAAAAAATAAGGTGATGATAATGTCTTTAAAATCAAAACATATTTTTAACTTCTCTTAAACACTTTAAATATTAAAATTGTACAACAAAAATATCTTCTAAAATTTCATATCCATAAAAAACAATTTCTTTATACTTTCTAAATAGGTATATTAGAAAGTAAGTGGGTACATTTTTGGTATGATGTTATACAAAAGAAAGAAATAATTTGAAATTATTTTAGTGCATTCAGTAAATATACAAATATTTGGTGTACATTACATAATAATCCGAATTTAAAGAGGGACTTAAACTAATCCAAAAACTGTACCCTTAACCATTTTTCACATTGTTTTTTATTTATTTCTGCCCAATTCCTATCAGTTTTATATACTTTAAAAATATTAAATAACTCTTTTCAAATACAATTCGAAAGTACCTTGCCAGTCAGTACTGATCACAACACTATCACCTTTATAGTGTAGTTATATTTCGGTTGATGGCTTCCCCCACATCCACTGAATATCTAATTTTAATATCGCACACAGACGCACACCTCACACAAGTGGTCGATATAAAAATGTGAAGAAACACTGAAATCAGTCATCGAAAATAGATTGCTTTTAATTGTTATTTAATCTTGGGCCGCTGAGAAGTATGTGATATGGCCAAGGTTAATTGGTGTTGGGGACTTGACGTCTGACGGAAGGAAGGACGTCGCTTGGTCTTGGTCTTGCGGAAGGAGGAACGAGGAACGAGGAAGAAGGAAGTCCTCGACACGTCTGCGGCACACGAGCCTTGTGCAATCGCAGCAGCCACCGATGGATGAGATAAGTTTTCGGGGCTTCGACTTCTTTGGCATGAGCCTCACGTCATAGATTGCATTTCGGCAGCAGAGGTGCTGCCTGGGCCTTGCTGGGAAATTGGGACGCCACATGAACACGTTTCCATTGGCAGCTTGTGCAATTTCCCCCTCCAGGCAGCCGCATCACGTACTTCTCGCCCGAAACTTATTCTACGGAGCGGGTTCTGCTGCTTTCGCAAAAACCAAACAGAAAGGGCGCCCGGGTCTACTACATAGGTATCTATATATATTCCAAGGGGCAGAACGGAGACTATCATCTGACATTCGCAGTGACATTTTCGTCTGGTCTCGATTACCACTGCAGCATCGCCCGAGGGCCGCAGTCGTCTCGGCCTCAGACTTCTCATAAAGGCTTAAATATCAAATTTGGACTCCGACTATTTAATAGAGTCATTTGGGGCGTTTGCAGGTCTCCTCGGATACTTGTTATATAGCACATCCGCCTGAATGGAACCAGCATGATCATCGCCGTCTGGCCAATTCATCATCGCAATGATCATCGCTGCTCGGCTTGCGGCACGATGATCTGCAACATTTTTCACCTCAACACTCTCGGTTTCGGTTTCGGTCTCGGCTGGAGCCTCGTTTTCCCAGAGCGAGGCACCTGAGAGCTCTCCCATCTGGGCCCATTCTGAGAGCTGGCCAACAGCGAGAGAGAGAGCCCCAGCAGATGATCTAGAAGTCAGGCGCTAGACGTGGCTCAATTGTTCAAACCGCTTTTTTGTTTTCGTTACTTTTGGGTGCAGTTGGCAACGCGAGCGCTGCACAGTCGCAGTCGAAGTCGAAGTTGGCATCGGCGCCAGCGCCAGCGCCAGCGTCTCGAGCGTTTATTATAAAAAGCAAGCGCATCTCCATTGTCTAACCTAATTCAAAGCGTTCGTGTACTCCGTGCGGTTCGAAACAAACACACAAAATATTTAAACTGAAACTCCACCAACGCTCACCATCCCCCGCCACGTGAAAGTAAGCTCCTGGAAGAGATCAAAAATAATACAAATTGTTCATAAAACTGTAGTGACGCTGGTCCCTCGGAAAAAAGGACTCGAAATTGAATTGTGTGCAACAACGAAATCGAATCAAGGCGAAAATCGAATCTAATAAATTTAATTCAATTCAATTTCAACTTCAGCAAGCGGCCTTGTGGATACACACCCATCTTTATTGCCATTTTCGCACTAAAACTACCGAAATTCAAACTACACAATGATGTCCTTCAAGTCGTTCATGTTGCTTGTGAGTATTTATAAAAATAAACAATGCCATATATTTAGAGCGGTGGAAAAAGGGAGCCCTAAGCCTACATAAATCAGCTGGCAAAACAAATCATATGAGATTTGGCCGGCGTGTCCTTTGGCTAAAGCGAAACTATGTGGAAAGGACAACAAGTTAAGCTTGTTATATGTCAAATTTGTTTATCGCCAGGACGGCGGTCGCCGGCGGTGGGGTATGGAAAACAGGAATATGGCAAATGGTCACTCAGTGTCCTTTTCCACAGTCAATGTCATTTTTCTTCTGCGGCTTTCGCTTAGCCCCGGCTCATCAGGCCAAATGTTTGCGGAACTTTAAATGGGATTTGCCAAGGAGAACTGGTAGTAGTTTCAAGTGCCTGCCAAACAGGGCTTTGTTTTCTTTTCTTTTCTGATTTTGTGCGGGGAAACGATTGCATAACTTGCCACACGTCTGCCACAGAGCCTCTCATCATCATCAGGCAAATCCAAGACCAAATCCACATCCGAAAGTCAAGTGGCGAAGGGGACACAGCGGTAACCATGCCCCCGCCAAATCGAACAAATTGCAAATAATCAAAGACACTCAAGTGCTCCACTCGGCTCTCGGTTAATATATGTACTGTGTTCGGATACAAATGCCACATTTGGCAACATCTGTGCGTGCCAAGAGCCACGTAAACTACGCCCCAAATCCGGGCATCGGCAATATTCCCTGATTGTTCCCAACTAAACACTTCACAGGAGGAGTGGGAGGACACATGTTGGTAATATTTTTTTCCTACTCGCATTTAGGCATCGCCTAAGTGAGGGCCCCATCTGAGGAAAATGGCAAACCTTTTTCCCCGTCCACCGCCCTAAAAGCCAATGTGAAAATAGTGAATACATTCTGTTACTTTTCAAAGTAAACATTTGCTTAGCTTACACAAAACGAAGATTCTCACCTCTTCGATTGGAATTCCCATAAACTATTTATGAAGAGGAAAATAACCGAATCAAAACTGAAGGGCACTTCAGAGGTTATTATAAACTTAGACAGGTGTCGGTTAAAAATAACTTTTCGATCTATCTATGGTTACATTTGTTGAAGAACTCATGACTTGCATGATTTAGTTGAGAAAATCTGAACTGAACTTGCTATTATTTTAACAGAAAATCGAATTAAAACCTTGAAAGAATAATTCAAAGTCCGGCGGAGTTAACAAATACCATTTTTTTAATTCAAATTGAATACTAACCAGTAAAGGGACCTCTCCTTTATTAGACACTTAACCTGCAATCAACTGCATACTGCCAGGATACTTTCACTTGCTTCCCCCTTTTGTTAATGCATTGATCCTTTTTTTGTGTTTTGTTTGAGGAAACGCCCTTAAGCAGGCAACAAAATGAAACAGACGGGAGCCTCGGTCCCTGGTCTTTTTGTTGTAACTGGGGCGTGTTAAATTGTTGGTGCGACACTCTTGGATGCAATGCAGACCAGACATAAGTCCCCGCAGTCTGGGATCTATCCAAAAGGACCCCTGCCCATGCCCCGTACACAGAAATAAAAAGTATAGCAAATAAATCTAAAGAGTCAATGATTTCTAAGGGAGATCTAAGTAAATAGTTCCCATGTTAATAGAGCTATGAATGCTAATAAAGTAAATTAACATGGAAGGGATCTTGATATAGGAAATTTAATCATTGAAACAGGAAAATAGTGTTCATAATTTATAACGATTTTAAGCACTTAAAATCTGAATACATTCAGACAACACTTTATAGCAGGCATCATTGAACCCTTCAATATGCACTCCTAAAGTCCACTAAATCCATCACTTTTCTTTCGAATATATTACCGATTTCCCTACTATTTTCCTCAGTGCTTTTCCTCCATCTCCATGCGTCTGGGCCTGCCAAGCAGATAACTGCCAAAAGGTAAAACAGACGGTTGAAAAGAAATAGAGTCTGCGGGAAACGGGAAGTAGAACTCTGGCCAGACGCGTGTAATTTGCCGCTTGTAACTTTTTGACTTTTCACCAGCGCGATTCCTTTTCCCCAATGCCTTTCCTTTCTGCCTTTATTTTTTCTCTGTGGCCATTCTTGTTTTGGCCCAAAAAATATTCAGACGAAATGAAAAGCGGGAACAGAACTTCCGCCCACCAGCGTCAGACACTCGATAGACAAATGGCCGCTGGCCGTTTGAAATGGCCAGGCTTTTGCGAACAGCATGGCGAGCATGTTTTACATGTTAATTTCAGTGGCAGCAGCAGCTACCCGGCAACTGAGAGCCCAGCCAGCCATTCCAGGGGTGGCTTAAAAGATTTTTTCAAGGGGTTTTATAAAACACGTTTGATAAAATTCATTTTGAAGCTAGTAAATCATGTATTTCTTCAAAAAACATTCCCCTTTTGAAGTAAACAAATAAATATTTATACTAAAGTCTATGCTGAATTTGGCACAACCTCTCACGTGCATTAAACAAAATCAAAATCTTAAGTATAACTCAACAAATACTTCTAGTTTTTAATGTATAAAAAATATCGAAAAGCCGTGCTTTTGCCCCCTTAAAACCTCTTTCAACTCCACCCTTGGCCAACATCCTCACCCAACTGCGGTTGCATATTAATGCCCCTGATCCAGCTGCTCATTTTCGCACGCAAAAATAGCAGAATTGGAAACGAGGAGTTCGGGAAAACGAATGACGGCGGGAAGCCGAAAACTGCAGTACGGGCACGCTTTTGAATTTCAAATGACAAACATAAAATATTCACAGTTTGATATTTGCACTCTGTTGTCGATGAGCTGACAAGCCGAAAGCCGAAAGCCAAAGCCCAAGCAGCCTTCTGCCTGCCGCCTGCTGCCTGCTGCCTTTTGGCTGCCGCATTCTGCAAATGCTGAATTGTCGTAATTTGGCCAATGTGAATTGTGAATTGTGAATGCAACGAGGCGAAACTGGCTGGCAGTTTGGCCGCCTGGCTTCTGCCGGGTCAATGCTGCCTCCTATTCTGATTAGAGCCGCCTGATTATGGCCAATATATCGCATGCCGGGCCAAAAACCCTTTTCATTGGCTCTATGGCTCCAACGCTCGACTGCCAGCGATTCAAGTGTGAACAATTGGCCAATGAGTGATGGATTATGTGAATGGGAAGATTGGAAGGATATATGGACTTTGAAAAGGGCTTTGAATAAACCAAAATTCGGAGAAGATCAGCATATTTTTATGGTATTTTTAAAGCGTATTTAAATAGAGATTTCATTATTTAGAAGATGGTTTTTCTATCTATTCAATTTTATTACATTAAATTATATTTCTATCATTTTTAGTATATGTTATATAAATAGGAAAATTGTTGAATAATAATAGAATCTATTTACATACTAGAAAAATGATTACAAATATGCTAATAAAAATATAAAAAGGTTAGACTTTCCGTAAAAGTGCATCCCCACATCGTTAGAACTGCATGGCGGAGTCATGCATTGCATTACAAATTCAATTTTAATTGAAATAATTTGGCAGATTTACCAGATTTCGCTTGATGCCGATTGGCATTGCCTCAAAGCTGATCTACGCTAAGGTAATTGAGCCTCGCAGCCATTCTTCTGCCTTGGAGGTATGCAATTTTGCGGCTTTACTGATATTTTCTGCATCTTTTGTGCGGTTTTTATTGTCTTTGGCAATGGGGCGGTGGGGGGGATAAAAAATTCAAGCAAAGAAAACCCAAATAGCAAAAAATTAATGACGCTTGAGCAAGCGGCAAGTGCAGCAGCATCGCCAGAGAATTCCAAAGGCGAGGATTCAAGGGGATTGGAGGGCAGATGGTAACCAGTCGACCATTTGTGCCTTTGTCTGTGTGTGTGTGAGTGTGTGTGGTAATCTAATTAAATCGAAATTTCAGCTGATTACAAAAGCCCAGCCTCCACCCCCGCCGACTCCGACTCCGTTAATTGCCCAACCAAAACCGAAGCGTTCAACGCGGCGTATGCGCAATATGGGAAGAGCGAGGGAGCCCCGAGCTCTGGCTATCTTTTTAGCCAGCTTCTGCGAGGAATTTTTAATTGCTCTGTTCCGCTTCTGTTTCTGGCCAAAAGTGTTATGTGGTCGGCTCTTTTTTGCCAGCAGCTGGAATTAGTTCACTGGGGTTTTTTGCCATTTAAATGGAAGCTATTTTAGGCAACTTTAGAAGTTACTTTGCATAAAAAAAAGTTTAAACTTAGAGCTTAAAAATAATTGAATATATTAAATAATGAATAACTAAAGCACTTAAAGTAACTGTTTAGCTAATTTTAAAGCTCGTAATAGCAGAAGAAGAAATATAATTTTCAATTAAAACTCAAATTTATTTATTTCTAAACATAGAAAACAACTACAATCATCTGCTAAATTTATCCCCAGTTAAGCTTCCACATCGTTTTGATTTTTATAACATTTTGAGTAATTTTTTTTTGGCTGTTGAGCGAACAACTTGCAAATTCATAGCTGGCCATAAACAACTACCTGAAGCATTGGGTCGTAACATGTAATTTATAAGTTTTTCAACGCCTCTCTCTGGTTGTTTGAAAGGTTAATATCTTCATGCGCTGGCTGGCAATGTGGGTGGGTGTGTTTTAACCCAGTAAATTCGGGTTAAATAGGGTTAATGTGGTGCCTGAAAGAGCCCAATAATTTGGGAACTGTCTTAGCCAAAAGGAGAGCCTATTTTTGAAGAAATTGACTTGTCAACAGCGAATCCCCAGGGAGCTCGAGTCGTGAGACAAGTCAACCTTTGATCTTTGGCATTGTCCTTGTCGCCACGAGGCACGTGACTCTTGAGTAAACAGTTGGAAACGTTGCACAAAAAAAATAAACACAGGGAAATTGATTGAAAACGGGCCGAGACCTGCAACTTTGTTGCAACAAAAGACTGAGACGACAAACTGCGAGCGGCCAATAAAAGTCATTTCCCATTGCAGACGCCCCTCCCTCTCGCCGCTTGCCATTCACATGGCCCATTAACTTTTATTTTGCCAAATTTGCATTTCAATGCCCCAAAACTGGGAGACGGGGGGCACCACACAGGCACTGGCAACATGCAACATGCAACGTGCAACAGAGCGATGCGATGCAGATGGGAGATGGCGATGAAAAGGTCAACCAAATGTTTGTTGTTCTACTGAACGAGTCGCGTCGCGGAGTCGTGTCGTGTGTTGCAAGTGCATGTTAATCTAACATCTATGTAGGGGACTTTTTTCGGTTGTTGCTCCGGTAATTGCTGGGAAACAGCTGCGGCCAGATACAGATACGAAAAGCTGGTGAAAAAAATGTGAACAAATGTGAAAAAAATGAAAAATTCCATAAATTAAGACAACGTGGCAGAGCCGCAAGTAGGAAGCCCCAAGCCCGAACCCGAACCCAGCCTCGTTAGGCTTCATCATCGCCATCATTGGCTCCATGTGGGCGTTGCAGAATGCTGCTGCCAGTTGTCTAAGGTGCAACCGCTCCAAAATGATGCAACCCGTAAAGAATCCATATGCCCCTCCAGATGATGTCTTAATAACAGGCCCAGCAACCGAAAACCAAACAAAATGCCATGGGATATATCGGATAAAGTCACTTAGACTGGCCGTAAACCCCTTAAACTGACGGGCGGCCAATTAAATTAATTAAAATAAATGCAACAACCGCGGCGGCAGCATCTCCGTCTAGATTTTTATGAAGACGTTTTGGTATAAGCATTTTTATTGCCACCATAAGGTGCCTGCCTGGCTGGCTGACCAATCCGATTCGATACGATTCGCTTCGATCCGATGCAATCGGCTCAGACATATTAAATGCTAACCGCCCATAAATCAGCCCCGTCTCCAGACACTCTCGAGTTTGCCATTTAAGCCGCATTCAAAATGCAATTGTCATAAATAAATGCATCTGAGCGGATCGCTGTAATTTGGCATCGGATTCTGTTAACTGGGTCGTGATCTAATGTGAGCGCGGGGAGTCGCTGCCGCAGCTGAATGTGAGCACTTGCACAATATAATATTTATGCAAATCCCATGCTGGCTGACCTATAAGCCTTTAAAATAAAACTGGAAGTATTCATCTGTAGTTATTTCAACCGTTTCCTGGCCAAGCAAGTGGTCAGTGGGCGGTCACAACCATAAAGGTTCTGTCCAGAACTCAAGTACAATCTCCAAACATGGCTAATACCATTTTATGTTCATGTATTGTACTTCTGCGCATCGAACTTCCGCACAAAACTATGTTCGATTCTCGAAAATGATTAATTATCGAGGCACTCGCACAAAACTTGTTGATTTAATCAAACAAATTCAATTTATATGCCAAGAGCCAATTGATGTAATTAACAACTCGGCCCGACGGCAGGTAGCTATGCAGCATAATAGCCATTTAATAATAAGCCGGACAAAGCAAACAATTGTTAATTTATTGGTTTGTGCACGCTTCATGATGCTTCAATGCGAGCCGGCTCGTGCCTTTTCATTTTTTGGTCTGGAGTGTGAGGAAATCCAAAAGCCTGCGTGCGATGAGTAATAAAAATCTGTTATTTTTGGTAGCAAGATCAATGCCTGCCGCTTTGCCGGAGTCAAGGTGCCGCTGTCCATCGACCATGGCAAACGAAAAAAAAAAGAAAAATTCGGAGCGAAACCCACAAGCCATGTCAGCCCAAGGAAAACCTTCAATCCGATGAACACCTTCTTACAATGAGAACAAAGCCCCAGACCACATAGAAGGTGTAATGGTTGCGGTTGCCAAGGCAAGGGAAGTGGGCACTATTTCAGAAAAGCGAAGGAAATTAAATACATAACCAGAGCACTAAGGAAATATAGATTATTAACTACAAGTCCCAAGGGAATTATTAAAAATTTGTGGCAAAGTAAAGCATTTTAGCATAAAGGTTTAAATTCAAAGAAGACTACCTTAGAAAATACTGAGTAAATGCATTAACATTTAATTTAATACACTTTTTACTTCATATATTTTTAGGTATTATATTTATTAACTCAAATAATATTTAATGAATACTATTAAAGCATCAACTATCATTGAACATTTTCTGTAATCCATTAAGGTAACTATTACAACCCACTGTGGCTGTGTATTAAATATCCAGCAGATTCGTTGGCCGATTGTCTAAATCTTTTTGGCCAGACTCTTGCCAATTCAGCCTTCCCCTCCCCACTCTGCCCACAATCTGTCTCTTTCAATCTTTCGTTGCATTTTGGCCAATTGGCAACTCCTTTTCCCCCTTGCCCCTCTTCAATTTTTGGGGGCTGTCGTCAAGTCTGCCGCAATTTATTTGGCGGCTCTTTTTTCGGCTCGTATTTAATTAACACGCAAATTATTTGCCGTTATTTTATTGCAGTTGCTGGGCCAACTAACCGTAATTACATTTGTTTTACATGCACAATTGCTGTTGACATGCTTATTGGCCAGGTTTTTCGTCTGTTGCCGCTTCGGGTTTTAGACTTGAAGCTGCCTGAAGGTTAGGACCACCCAGCTGGGTAATTGCGGAAACTTTAGTGGAGTTAATTAATTTAAAATTAAGCTCATTTGATGAGAGCGGGTGAGGAAGAGAACAGGCAACATATGAGAAAATACTTGTTTTTGCGGGAAATAAATCTCAGGAAAGTATTCATTAAAATGCAGAAGATGAGTTTGCAAAATATATGAGGCTTAGCGAAGATTATCAAATGGTTTTCGAGAGAAAGAGCTCTAAAATTGCTGCTGAAGGTAAACTTGCAAGCGCCTGCCAAGGCTGCATTAAATATTGATTAGATTTATTTATGTTTTTGCTCAAAATTAGATTCCCCAACGCGATAATAGTTTCGCAAGTAAGTGTGCCCATGAGAAAGCCTCGTCCGAGGCGGAATCCCGCTTTCCTTGACCAAACAGACATTCCCATGAGGCTGGAGTTACACGCTCGGGCCACACGTCGTATGCGCAATTAATAAACATGCACACACAGCTAATCAGCAAACAATGTAAGGCAGTTCCCACCTGGGATGCTAATGATAATAATGACGGCTCCGAGTGTGTGTCTCCCAGCACAGGCGTTTCCGCAATCCGTTGCAGCATGTAAATTGAAAAAATACAAACATTAGATGACAGGCAGAAGCCCGGCCAAGTGGTTATGGCAACTGGTTGACCGGCGGCTGTCAGCCGACTCTGATGGATGGCTGCAATCCGAGCCGTGCGGCTAACATGGCTGCGTTGACGGGCCGTCGTAATGGCCATCATGTGCATGTGCATGTGTCAATTAGCCGTGTTTAAAGAGCGGAATCGCAGGAATCGCCAGCTAACCTCCGCCATTTGTTGCCCTTTTCGCTGGCAAACGCCTCTCGGGCACGTTCTAAATAAATTGCAGCCGTTTTTGGCGGAGGCTGATGCCTCAACTTTGGCTTTGGCTTTGGCTCCGACTTTGGCTTTGGCTTCCACTTGTACGCCCGCAGATGCACCTGCTCTGTGGCTGAATGTCAGCAGCGATCTTATCGCCACTTCTATTTCCATTTGCAACCGTTCACTTTTCAGTTCGCCCTCTTAATTTAACCTTTAAGACATTGCTCTAAAGTCGCCCATCTTCTTACACGGTGCAAATTAAGGTTTAAATAAGGAAATAAAATTATTTCTACTAATATGAGGCATAGTCGGCTGACCCAATCCCCACAAATATACACTTAAATTGAAGATATAATGCAAAACCTGCCAAGGATCCTTAAAGTAATTTCCTGCTGATCGGTCTCAATCTTCCACTCTTAGCAGGATGTTCTTCTTTATATATTTCCTGTTATGTTTTGTTTTCTTAAATTCATAGGAATAACAACATATTATGAAATAGTATAGCAACATGAAATTAGTGATAAAAACAATTACTAGCAACTAAATTCCCACTTAAACCTTTATTTATTTTCTGTCATTTTAAGTCATTTAATTTTAATAATTTTAAGTAAATTTCCCCACTAAAACCTTTATTTATTCTCTGTACTTTTGTGTTATTTCCAGAGCTTATCCCTCGCTGCCATCAGTGCCTATGTCTACGCCCAGATTGCTCCTGGCTCCAATGCCTACCTGCCGCCCACGAAGAACGGCTACGACTACTCTGAACCCAAGACCCCATTCGTGAGTAAAGCTATATATTCCTCGCTCTGCCTCCGAGATTGAATGAATCGAATCGAATCGCTGTATCTGAGTTATCTGGCCATGTGGCTTGGCCAAACCGCCTTAAATTGAATACCCGTCAACGGACTAATTACGGCCATCATTCTGGTAGCATTCCGGGGCCAGACTTGGGTCGGCAGCCGAGATTTGTCGCCGCATCCATCACCCCGAGTGCTGTGGCTCAACTCAAACTCGGGCTCGGACTCAAACTCAATAAATGCTGCCACGTCATGTTGCTGAATGTCGGCCCAAAATGATGGCAACATTTTGGATCGGTGAAGGGCTCCTCTGGCTCTAGCTTTGGCAGTTGAAAATGACTGGAAGTTAACCTTTTGAGATCTCCCAACGGAATGGCAGATCGTTGCGAAAAAAAAATATCACAATGCAGGTGAACTTCCATAATGCGAAGTTCAACAAGTCGGCTTTTTTCTTTGCCAAACTCAAAACTAAATTGACTTGTAATGGCGTGTGGCGAAATAATTTCATAAGTATTTCGTTTACGCTTTAGTTGAATACAGAATATTATTTTTATATTTTAGAAGGATTAGCTTAATACCTAAGTAGCTTTGTGGCCTTTAAGGTAGCTGTTAACTTGCTAATGTTTTCATAAATCCACAGAAGCCCGGCCCACCGGGAAGACCCGCAGCGCCCGGACCTCGTCCACCAGCACCACCCGGCACTCCCCGCCAGATTCCCGGCCAGCCAGCCGATGTAAGTATAACCAAAGACATTACAGACAACTATAAATATATCTGTATATATCTAACTGACACTTAAACTAAAAAGAAGTTGTTGAAATATGATTTTTTAAAGATTGAAGTTCAGAGAATTTGTGAAAACAAAACTGTGAGCACTTATATGCCAAAGTTAGCTTTCTTCTGGTTGTATTTTAGTGTAAAATAATAAAAACGAAATTACTTCCAGTTTAAATTACTTTTTACTACAATACAACAAGAAAAAAAGTTATCTTAGGCACACCAAAGTTTGTATACCCTTGCAATTAGATCATTAACAAACAGAAATAACAAAAAGAAATAACAGATATATAAAACACATACATATGATATAATAATAAGATTTTGATCAAATTTAAAACAATTATTTTAAAATCATATATATCATATGTTAAAGTTTGATATATTATAATACTATTAATAATATGTATATAGTCAAATAAGGCTTTAAGTAGATATTTGTAAAAGTAGAATTTAGTTGGGTTTCGCTAGCCCGTAGTACTCTTTTTAAATTCACATATCTACAAATGGCAAGGAAATAAAAAGGTAAACAAACGCGGGCTTACAACTCTCCAAATGTCAAAATTGAGAACCACAAGAGTGGATCGTATCAATTTAGTGGCTCTCTCGCTCTTAAGTTCCGCTCTTCACCGCGAGAGCGAAACAAATACAGAGAGGAAAGAAATTCGCGCGCGAGGAAAGTTAAGTTCGAGGATAAAGAAAATAAGAAAATAGTGTTGTTTCACTCACCCACCCGCATTGCGCATTGCTATAGATCCTAACGGCGAATTGGCGAACGAAGCACACAAAAGAAAAAGAAAAAAAACCTTCTACATTTGCGAAGGTATTGCACACATTTTAAACAAATAATTTCTTCACACTTGTTGCACTTGCACATAAAAAAAAAAAACAAAATGAACTAGCCAACAAATAACGCACTGATCTTGGATATTAAGGACTGAAAAAACAAAAACACGACAGCGGCCCGGCTGTCCCCACTTCACTTACACTTTTCACCGTGGGGCTCGCCGTTTTCCCGCACTCTTGGCACCTGCCACTGGCTATGCGCTTTAGTTTTCCATTTATTTCACCTTTGACCGCCGCGGGGATCTCTCGCATAGAGATCTTTTCGTTTTTATATTTTATGTTTTCGTTTTTCCTCCGTATCGCCCGGCGGAGTTGGAGCTAGAGCTGCAAAACGATCGATACTAGTATCGATGGCTATATCGATGTAATATTTAGAATATCGATATATCGTTATCCCCACTAAGTACCAAGAAGCTTAACGAAGAAGAAGAAGAGTTCAGAAATATTGAAGGATTACACTTAATTAATAAATAATAAATAAATAAATAACAAAATAATTAAAAGGTATGAAAGAATGTGGAAAAACGACGCAATTTTAATTATTTTCTTTTAATTTCTAAACGTTTTTATGGCAGCTTTATGATATAGTCGTCCGATTTTCATGAAATTCGAATCTTACAAAATGACAAATATATGAAAATCTTTGGAAAACTGCAAAATTCATTTATGGATTTATTAATCTGTTTTAAAGCATTTTTTTTTAATATATATTAAAAAGAGACAAGCCTACATAATTCTCAAAGCCTATTTTGCTCAAAGTTAATCTTCTTTGAATATTAAATAACTTTATCTTAACAATAAATTTCCAATATTTATTTCAATATTTAATTCTTAATTTTTATTATATATATTTTAGGACCACGTCCACATGCCCGGCATGCCCTTCGACTTTGAGTACGCCGTCCAGGACCCGGAGACTGCCAATGACTATGCGCACAAGGCGTCCAGCGATGGCGATGTGGTGACCGGCGAGTACCGCGTCCAGATGCCCGATGGCCGCACCCAGATTGTGCGCTACACCGCCGACTGGAAGACGGGCTACCACGCGGATGTCACCTACGAGGGCGAGGCCCAGTTCCCGCAGGGTCCGCAGCCAGGAGCGCGCGGCGGCGGCGGCGGTGGTGCCGGCGGTGCTGGTGGCTACAAGTACTAGGCACCTGCCTGTGGGTGGAGCTTCGACTGGGTCAGCGCTGGGGACACAAATCTTTTGCGAAACGTGTAAATCTTACGATATACCAATAAAAAGTATTGATAAACTAAAGCGACACCTAGTGGTTGGTTGTGAAGGTTTAGGGTAATACGATATTCATTTGTGAGCAATATTAAGCGCCATCTAGGCTTCAGTTCTTTTGCAGCTTTTTCAACCCTTTTTTTGGGAAGTCTGTGTAACATCCGAATAAAATTAGAATATTCTGGAAGGTAATTCAAATATATACATAGATAAACAGTCACTTCACCTTATGAACATAAATATAATGCTTTTTCCATAGGTAAGTCTGACGGTTGAAAACATTAACCAAAGTTAAAACACCCTTTTTTTGGCTTTATCCAGCACAGATAGTTGTGTCCGCTAGATGGCGGCAACAAGCTTAGTAAATATATAATTCTTAGTTTAAAAATAAACTTTAAAACTATTTTTCAATGAATTTCTAGTATTAAAGACACTTTGAGCCACCTACTTTAAAACAAAAAACATATTTTAAGCATTAACATTTGGTTTAAAGAGATAGAACTTTTGAACTTTTATTAACTTGTCAGGTTCCACCACACAAAGTACCTATAAATATACTTAATAAGTATTTATAAAAACAAAACATTTTGATTTCGCATAAGGAAAATATAAATTTGTAGAACCGGATAGGTTGATCATAACATGATCTATAAAATTAAATACGAAAAGCTGTAAAGAAATCTGTAAAATATGTGTAATGAAATTATTATCAATTCAGATTCTATAAAGTCGGAGTTGTGCTATGACAATCATTTTAGTTATGGACCTTAAGCATATTTTCATTTTAAACGAATGTTATTTATAGACCTGAAATATATCATACCGTAGAACCTAAAAAAATTAAATTACCAATAAGCTGCAACTAATTAAACGCCTATTGGAACCTTCTAGCAACCCAATTTGAATGGGCTTTTCGGTCAACGGCAGTCAAGCTCCTCCCGCGCAAAAGCCTCGGAGTGAAAAGCTTGGGAATCCCCCGAACTGTCATCGTTGTGCCGCCCGAGCAACAGATGTTCGGCCAGCCTGCAGGACACGTATGTCAACATGGCCACAACGCAGGCGCTGCGGCAGGTAAACAAACACCTGTGGAACGTCCGTCGAGGTAAACAAATCCCTGGCGCAGAATCGCCAAACGTCAGAGCAGGCGCACTGGAGCCCAAGAAGAGTGCAGAGAATGCCTTGTGGGGAGGGACTAGAGTCGTCCCGCTCCCACTTGGGGAACTCCAGGCAGCGAGCTTTAAGCTGGCCCAGAAACGTCAGGGAAACGTCAAAACGGGCCACGACAGTGTAGAGAGAAAAGTTTTCGCTGGCCAACAACACACACACAGCGAAAAGTGCTGGCTCGCGTTAGAAAATTGCTGAAAACCAGTGAAAATTCCAAGGGACAGGACATGCTGGGCCGACCCAGTGCCTAGGATACAGTGCGATATAGTGATAAAGTGAGATATAGTGCGATCGGGGGATATGCTTGCGCAGGGCCAAGGCAGGTGGCCAGAACCGAGCTAACGGGCTAACGGGATATGTGTGTGGCTGGCTCGAGTGCGTGAGTGTGTGAGTGAGCGCCGCAGCGAAGTAGGCAACGAAAAACGCATCGCCTGGCATTTATGTCGCGCCCCCGCTCGATCGACCCCCGCCGTCATCATCAGCAGTTAGTAGATCACAAGTATCGGGGCACCTGGGGCAACCATGGCCTGGCTCCTAACCAGATTCCTGGCCTGCTGGCGCCTCTGCCTGGGCCTGCTCTCCGTTCTGGTCTGCCTGGCCCCGTGCGTCAACCTGCAGCCAGCCGAGAACATCAACTACAATCTGTGAGTCGTGGACACCTAGATCCTGTCCCGGGACAATGCCACAGTAATCCTTAAACTTAAACTTAACCATCCATCCAGGGTTCACTCGTGGGCCGACAAACTGGGCACGGAGCTGTTTCATCTGGGCGATTTCATCACCAGGCGCAAGGAGGTTCAAAATGTGAGCAAAGAGCATTTTATTGATTTTTCCGCCGCTCCGGTTTTTCTCCCCCTGCTCCCCTTTTCAGCGTTCTCCTTTCTCCCTTCCCCCGTCCGCTTCCCATTTTCCACATTTTTTTTTTTGTCGGTTCTGTTTTTGTGCGCTCCTTGTTGACGTCTCTCTGAGGCTGAGACTTCGGCTCCGTATTTGGGTTAAAGGCTGCTAGCCCGAGCGGCAATTATAAAAAATGTAAAGCCGAGATTCTAAGGCACTAGGACGAAGTTTCAATGCCCTGGGAAAATCTATACAATGGTGCTTTTTCCTAGGTCTAATTTGGGGTAATAACAATTAGTTATGAGACAGAAAAGAGGCAGGAGTTGGGGAAATGTAAGGCAGTGGGTCAAAATTTAAATGCTTCAAGAATATATATATTTGCAAGATTTAATGGAGATAAGTAATTAGACAAAATGAAATATATATTTAATTTGACCATATTCTAAAATAACAATTTCTTGACATATTTTTAATTTAATTTCCCCCCTTAAGTAAGGGTATCTTTAAAGTCCTTTAGCAGCGGAAAACCTATTTTTGGCCGCCTTTGGGTCTCCATAGCCATCTCCCCCTATGAGGTCAGTGCGCTGGCAGTGACCAGCAGCACAGCTGGTAATTTATTTTTAGGCAGCGCAATTGGATTTACAAATGAAATTGTTTCACACATGGCATACAAGCGCATTGGCGCCAACTGTTTATAATGTTCGTTATGCATGTAAATGTGTTTGTCAATGGCCCCACTGGGGCCTCCAAATGGGTTTAACGGGGGGTGTAGCCCTCCAAGCTAATAAATGAATGCCAAAGACAGTATGCTTTCATACAAAAATAATAAAATAATATAGTAAAAACCCACACAGACAAGAATTAAGCTATAGTTGTATCTTTCTTACTATTAAACCCCTTAAAATATAACTTTTAATCTTGTATCTTGTATCTTTCTTACTGTTAATACCCTTTAAATAATAAACTCTCAACAGCATTTCAAGGACGCAAAGGTGGTATCGCGAAATGGTGCCTCCATTGTCGATTCGATGGCCAAGGAAATCGAAATGATGATGGATCTCAAGGTCAGCGCTGTGCGGGTACGTTGCTCCCCATACCCCCAAAATCCCCTGAAGAAACTAACCCTTAGGGCACTCCATATATTATTTAGCGCATTATGGACACGGCTGAGAATACGGCTCTGTCGCACCAGAACGATATGGCGGACAAGATGTTCTCTTATTACAATGCCAAGGAGATGCTGGAGCCCGGCGATCCCATACCGCCCATACCCACGCCCGCTCCGGACATGGACAAGGACATCGGCGAGCCGCTGATCTATGTGCAGCCCAAGGTGGTGGTCCTGGAGCCGCGTCCGGAGTTCCACAACACTCCGGTCAACTTTAGCGTGAGCTCGGTTCACGTCCCGGTCAATGTGTTCGATCGAGGTTTGGAATGATCCATCAACACCATAATCCGTGTATCTCTTCTCTCCGCTCTCCACCTATCTGTCTCTCTATCTATCTCTCTCTCTGTGTATCTCTTTCTCTCTCTTTTGTAACTGTAACTGTAATTGCCGCCTGTGTTGTATTTGTCTGAAAGGTCCTGTTCTTAAAGCTTCCGGGATCGAACTTGAGGATTGTTCAAATAGAATTTTATCTAAAGATAAAAATAACTTATGAAGTATTTTAAAATTTTAATTCTTAGTTGTCGAATTTAATTCAATTTCAAAATTTTTGAAATATTTTCTAGAGTTCGATCCCTATTTGATTTTAAAAACAGGTCTCTTTGTAATGCCTTTCAAGTCGAAACACCAGTAACAACAAACTAACCAAACACTCTCCGTCTCAGTCTAGCTACCAGAAAGTAGTACCCAGAAATCGCATCTAGCTAGCTCGCTCTATCTTTCTATCTCTGTCGCTCGCTCGCTCACTCGCTCTTTAGCTATTTGCTAGCTCGCTTGACCGTAATCGTTGTTTTTTTTTCTGTATGCCACATAAGCCGTACGCTGCGCCTCCTTTCTTCGAAGGGATTTCTGAAACCAACTATATATTTTGATTCGATTTTAATTGGGACTATTTCCAAATAACTCTGGGGTTAAATATCTTTGAATTCTAGTATCTAGAACTGGTTGGGAATTATAGTTAAAAATTAGGTTTTCAAAGACAAGAGTGCCACAATCGATATGATCAAACTAACATTATGGTAAAGGGAATATTTGATTAACTTAAAATACAATATTTTAACTATAAAAACACAGATAAAAGTCTCATGATCATTATGAGCTTATAAGAAATTATTTCTTAATAACAAATCAACTTTTTAAAAGTCTTTTCTAATACTTTTAAAATCTTAATTATACAACTCTTTAAAAAATTCGTAATATGTTTATCAATTGTTAGTGTATCAATCAATAGATTCTTTTCCAAATCGAATCAGAATTAGTTTCAGGAATCCCCTCTCTTGATTTTTTTTCGATTTCCAAACCGCTTGCGTCAATGCGTGCGAGGGACCCGTGCACGTGTCAAGCAACGCACTGCGCCGCCCGGCCCAAACCACAACGTACCTAATGCCCTACCAGGTGGGATCCCCTCCGATCCGATCTGAAACTATATAGAGATCCGACGGGGCCGCTGGCGGTGCAATGCGTACGTTGACGGCGCGCCCGGGCTCAACGCCAATGGGAATGCGAATGCGAATGCTCCGGCTGCACGGCCGCAAGACACGCGGAATGAATGCTTTGCCAAAAACCGTACAACACCCAACTTGAGCCACGAGCACACGAACCCAGTACTACAACACACCACCTGCCACCTGTCACCTGTCACCTGTCACCTGTAACGTACGCGGAGGAGGAGAGAGATTACGACTAGGATTAAGTCCGCTGAAGTGGAGGCCAACTAATCTGTGTTTCTTTGCAAAATTCTTTCCGTTTCATTGCCTCGAACATCGAACATCGAATCTGAAACAAAACATACAACAAACAAATATAAACAAACAAACGAAAACACCACAAACAACCACACACACAGCACCGGATGTGATAAAAGCAATTCAGTGGTCGGAGAATTTGGATCAGATATTCCGCGACAATTACAAAAACGATCCGACATTGTCGTGGCAATTCTTTGGCAGTTCGACTGGTTTTATGCGTCAATTCCCTGCATCGAAGTGGAATAAGGACGTACCGGTCGATCTATACGATTGCCGCCTACGCTCCTGGTACATGGAGGCGGCGACGAGTCCGAAGGATATCATTATCCTGATGGATGGATCCGGTTCAATGTTGGGACAGAGGCTAGATATCGCAAAGCATGTTGTCAATACGATACTCGATACATTAGGTACAAATGACTTTGTGAACATCTTCACCTTTGATAAGGAAGTGAGCCCAGTGGTCGGATGTTTCGAGGAGACACTCATTCAAGTATATATCAATTTTTGCTTTCCCTCATTTGAATTTACTTTGAAATTAACAATTTGATTTCTGTCTATCCCCGCAACAAACACGACCAAAATCCGATAACTGATATCCGCAAACCGCAATTCGATATCCAAAATCGATCGATCGCACACACAAACACCCAATTGATGCAACCAAAACCGATAACAAATTACGATAACCCGAAAACAAAACAACAACACACTGTCCAACAACCGACACACACGACATTCGAAATCCATCCAGGCGAATCTGGGCAACATACGTGAACTGAAAGAAGGGATTGAATCGTTTAAGCCCAAATCGATTGCCAATTATACCGCTGCATTGACAAAGGCATTCGAGATATTGGAAGATACCAAGTCGACGTCGCGCGGGGCGCAGTGCAATCAGGCGATCATGATCATTGGCGACGGGGCGCCGGAGAACAATCGCGAGGTCTTCGAGTTGCACAATTGGCGGGACCCGCCGTACAAGCCGGTCCGTGTGTTCACCTACCTGATTGGCAAAGAGGTGGCCAATTGGGATGATATACGGTGGATGGCATGCGAGAATCAGGGCTACTATGTCCACCTCAGCGACACCGCCGAGGTGCGCGAGATGGTCTTGAACTACATTCCAGTTATGGCCCGTCCCCTGGTCCTGGGTAGGCACGATCATCCGGTGATATGGTCCCAGGTCTATGCGGACATCGAGGTGGGTAGTGGTGCCGTAAAAACACTCTCTCTCCTGGTTAGCGAAGAACTCTCCCAAAAACACTCCATCCTCTTGCTTTCCCTCTCTTTGTCTGATCTGTGTGCGTAGGACACCAAGCTCTCCGACTATTTGTGGGACATCAATCAGTGCGAGTACCAGAAGGCCGATGTCCTTGAATACTGGCAGGTGCATGATCGAATGCTGGAGCCCAGCGAGATGCACCGACGGAAGTACAGGCGAATGAAGGAGGTGAGTATAAAGATAAAGATGCGTAGCGCCCTTCAATTTGACTCTAGGGCTGGATTCAGGCTCTGGAGATGAAGCTTCTTCTTCGTGAGCTAAGCCATCTGTTATGATCTTTAGTCTATTACTAAAAAATAATACTAATATGTGATTAATCCTCTCAGACCTGGAACCAGCCTGTGGACTCGAATGTCTATCAATTCATGACCACCGTCTCGATGCCCATCTACGACCGACGCGAGAACGCGGTAAGTGAGAACCAATGAAGGTGCTTTTCGGGGTGTGCCCTGGCACCGGGGTACCCGGAGCATTCATATATCTATATTGAATCGAACTCTATCAAGCGAGTTAGCACTGCAAAATTCTTAGCGGAAATGAAAGAAAGAAAACTGAAATCAGAATCAGCAGCCGCCCCAAACTCATTAACGATCGAAGCAAGAAATCGAAATACAGCAAAACCAATCTGAATCTATCTATGTAACAACTCACTTTATACTACTACTACTACTACTGTATTAATAATTTATGCGTTATATATGTAACACGATACTTACTACCTACTACTACTACTACTACCAAACTATACACAACTATATACCACAGAATATCACCGAAGAAGTTTTAATAAATGAAGCACTCTGGGAATTGCAAACACGTGAGGTACAAACTATAATGCCAAATTCTAACAAATAACAATCGAATCCAAACTTAATAAATTTCGAACGAAATTCTTTGCGTATAACGTATTTACTGCTCTTGATGAAGTTTAATATATACGCCAATTAATTGCATATCGTATTGAGCTCTCTATACTCGTATATATATTATCCGTATATATATATCAAAACTATAAAGTAAACAATTTGTTATACTTTGCGCTACATACATGCATACCTAATCCATATTTAACCGATATATACTATAACTAACTACTATAACTCGTACTATATAAAACTAGCTAATGTGGTCTAGGACCATGGCATTCTTTAGCAACCTTTTGACATTATAGTTGACCACGTACTGGGTTCGATACCACTATCTAAATCCGAATCCAAATCCAAATCCAAATCCAACGTATTCTCATGTAACAATAACGAAATCTACTCGAATTGGTCCAGTATTTAACGATAACTAGCTACATATATTGATTTTCTCTATATATAAATATAACCGTAACCGTTACCGTAACCGTACTCGTACAATTATGATAATTACTATTATAACAAATTATCGAATTATAGCTATGCCTAGTTGATTACTTAACGTATATACATAGAACATTTTATCTAGCATTTTGAAGTAGTAGAATTTACCATTTGTTGTTTTCACTAAGAAAGATTGGGTTGAGCCGCGATCGACTAGACTCTATATACTATATATATATCGAAAATAGCGCTAATTGGTAGCCCCCACCCGCCCCCCCTTTCCCCTAACAAACAAATGTTAGACGCCCATTGATGTTTAGTAAGTAAAATGCCACATTGATCTAAAATCGGAGTACCCTAGGCTGCTGCTGCTGAGGACCTATAGAGCACACAAGAACAACCACAACAGATCAATTTCTATATATAAATATAAAGATATATATATAACCCAAGAACCCATCTCATCCCGGTTCCGAATCCGATTTCGATGGAGTTTTTATACCCTTCTGCTGGACGGGAGCTGACCCAGCCAGAGCAGATCAGATATCAGATCAGATTGAATAGGATCAGGACCCTTGTACGCACCCCGCCGCGCTTCCCGCCCACCGACACCAACGCCACCACGCCTCCAAGTCCACCCGCCCCTAGAATAACCCTACTTAAGTTTGCTTTCGTTCCTAGAAATTGATTTATTAAATACTACAAATACGAATTCACAGCTCATTAATCTAACGACCGATATAAATCCGGCTGCGAAAATAAACCTTCAAGTTGTGAGTAAATTGTATCTAAATCAAAACCTTCTCCCAAAAACAAATAAAACAACTGCAAATTCTAATTCTAATGCAAAATGCAAAAGCCAAACTAAAAAACTCCCCCAAAATATTATCAGTTTTGTTTGTCGCTCTGAGCCGCATGTGTTCCTTGATCAAAATTTGTTTCTTGCTTTTGATTTCCGCCTGATTTCCTTCCAGCACCCACAAGTCTTTCGAAATCTTCGTTTTCATTTCCGTTTTCGATTTGTGTAATGCCTAATTCCGAGCCACCACCCCGAGAATCCATGGCCATAATGCAATGCCTTATGATTTCCTAGCCTGTCCGGTCGAGTGCTTGGTACTAACCCCGAATGATTTAACTCTGCAATCCTAGTTTAAGACTCTCTCCGGCACTTTCTCTCTCTCACTCTCTCTGTACCTCTGTGTGTGTGTAAAGCTTCGCTAAAAGGACACTCCGAAACTGCAATACTGCTCCATAAAGATACTCAACGATCTGTGATCGAATCCTTTCGTCTGTTGCTCCTCTCTGTAACTCTTTCTCTCCCACAAACGGGGATTCCCCTGCGGACTCCCCCTGCCTCAAAATGAAACCCAAAATATGCTTATGTGAAGGGTATAAAAACTGTACACTGTACACTGTACACTCTATACACCGAAACAATAAACAACGCAAACAGACAAGCACAACTGTACTTTCTTCGCGGAGAAAGGCCCCTCTACACGTGTAAAACAGCTTCTTTCACAAATTTTCTGTTTGAAATCTTTTCTTTACAGTCTTTCTTTGTTATTTTTGTTACAAGACAATTGTACATTACTTTCCGTCTATTTTCTATCGCTGATTTACTGTCTTTCGATCCTAATACACAAGTTAATTACTTTATTTTCACACACACACACACTGCCTCTGTACTCAAACGCTCTTAGTACTACTCTGCTAGCCATGTAATTAGCCGCTAAAATACAGAAAAAACGCTTTAACTAAATTCTTTGTAAACATCAATACAAGAAAACAAAAGGCAAAAAAACCAAAAACAAAAAAAAAAACTAAAAAATAAATCTTTGAAATCGACTTTCTTGACTGTACTCGTAAGTTCTTGCGTAGTAAACGATGCTTCTCATATTTGCATTCGACATTGTTTCCTCTTTTGATTTCCATCTTTGTATTTTCCTTTGAGATGCCCTAAGGCGTTTTGTACTAGCAATGCCATTTATCGAATTCAAATTTCAAATTCATTTTTCAGTATTTGATTAACATGCAAAACCAATTACCATTAACTACAAATTCTCTGTACTTGTAAACATTTAAAGTCCGACTTGTGTATATGTTTCGTTTCCACTCACTTGACCCCACTTGACCCTCTAAATATATCTCAAACTATATCTTCGCACGCACAGACAAGAATTGCCAACATCCTGGGCGTGGCCGGCACGGATGTGCCCATCAATGAGATAAAGAAGCTGCTGTCGCCGTTCACGGTAAGTTTAAACATTACAAACTATAAACTATAAACTAAATATTAATCTCTGGTATATATTCCACAGCTTGGCGTGAATGGCTATGCGTTTATAGTAACCAACAACGGTTATGTACTATTCCATCCAGACTTTCGTCCAATTGTAAGATGACTGGCTTAGTCCCCTTAAAATTGCTTATTAACATCATTAATTAATTTCAGTTCCAAGGCTACATATTGAAGCCTTCGTACAATAGCGTTGACATGATTGAAGTCGAGCTGTTGGATGACGATCGACCCGCCAGAGACTTTAATCCAGTGCTGATGACGGTGGGATCTATATAATATAGTCATTAATTTAATAATAAATTCATTTTTTTTTATCTCTATTTTATCAATAGATAAGAGATTCTATAATCAATCAATCAACAGGCAGCAAATGGATGTTGGTCAAGAATCATTTCGATGAAATGGTAAGTATTATTACTTAATCATTTTCTTAGATTTATAAACAAAAAAAGGAGGTTTCATTCATTTAAAAATATACTAGATAGCTTGAGAAATTACTCGAATTTTTAAAACTCTTATAAAAATGTCTAAAAGTAATCAATTTTTGAGGAACCAGATTCAGTATTAACTTGGTTTTTCTTTAGGACTTAAAATTATGTAGCCTAAATTGGGGTTCTTAAAACCGGTATAGTTTGCTTAATATTAAATATTCGAAAGGTTTTACAATCAATCAATATATTTGACAAGGATTTAAATTAACATAATTCAACTTAATCCCTTCCAGAAACGGGTAACTCGCATAAAGCGTCAATATTACTGGACAGCCATCAAGAAGACACCTTTCACTCTGGTCATTTCCTATCCGGAGCAGTATGGTGTCAGTCGCTTGGACATTCGAACCGATCAGGAAATCCATCGCATGAATGTCGAGGGCACAAATTTGCGCAGCTTTTTTGCTGGCAAAAAATGGAAAATCCACCCAGATTGGTTAGTATATACATCATGATATCCCTAGGATATATATCTTACTGGACTTTTCCAACCTTCTAGGCTATTCTGCAAGCACAGCAACAGGACATTCAAGACGCCAGAGATCGAACTCCTGTACTTTCTCGAGCGCATGTCTGAGCCTGGCTGGCGATGGCCCGGAAGCCGTAGTGCTATGCCCCCAGAGCACGCAGCCGCCATGTTCTGTAAGTATCTGGGACCCTGGGCGTGGTCAGTCCCAAGACAAAACCTATATTTTCGATACTCGATTTCGATCGATTTCGCTTCGATAAGCAGCCGCTTTCCCAGACTCTGTTATGCGTTTTGTGTTCGATGTTCTTCCGTTTTTTGTACGGCTAGAAATGCGAAAATTACGATTGCGATTTCAATGTTCATGCAAATTCACAGCTAACAACTCATCAACTGGCCGCTATCCATCAATCAATGAAAAAGAAAGCTACTATTGTGAGTAACGAAAGTCTAAAGTCATCACAGTCACAGTCACATAGTTGTGTGCACCCACCCATAATATCCAAAAGCACTTTCAGTAGCACTTTCAGTACTCCTCGACCTCAGCACCTGCACAGGGGATATTTATGTAGTGTGATCCTAACTCAAATGAAATCATTTCGAATGGAAATTCACCTGGGAATGGTCTGAATTTCTCCTAACTATTATATTATACCTTATATTAAATGTTTTTTGAAGCAAGTGCGTTGTGAAATCTTCTTGTTCCCTTAGAAATTAGAAGATTTTGGTATAGTTTATATATTTTCCGAAAATCTTTGGAGTTCCCCTGCAGATTATAGCTCTGAGATTATAGCTCTGGAAAATAATACCAAATGGATTGGGCCAGTTCAAAACTATAGTTATAACCTTAAATTCCAAATACACGTAGTTTATTGACTTACTCCGTAGTTAGCTGAGGAATTTGCACACTTAAATCGTTGTTGCATGTCACAAAGGACTAATAAGTCCCTCCACATCAATGCCAATAAAACTTTGTGTTACCAAAATGAAATGTTCTAAAGCAAGTTATGCCATTGCGACCACTACTCAGCCATGTTCTTGACCCATTTTGATCGTATTCCTTGGCTTTCAGGCGATCGGCAGCTGATGCAGGCCCTGGTCTTTGATGCCCATGCCACCGACTGGTACGCCAACACCACCAGCTTCATGGAGGACAAGATCACGTAAGTAACCTTCGCGACTTGACCGGGGATCCATAGCCATGCTGGGCTTGACTTGGCAGACACCTCCAGTACAGTCAACGCCATGGCAGCACATATTAACCACTTTTTATTTCTGTGTACGCCCTTCTTTTTCTCACTTTTATTTGCATTTTATACCGATTCTTTGTGTCGTCCTCCTCGTTGCTGTCGTTTAATGTCTTTCTCATATTGAATTTTCGCACCCACAACAACGCTCCAACTACTTTAAATATATATCTATATTTGTGTATGAACTCTTGAATATCTATTGAACTCTTGATACCACAAAACATAATGCCTCTCCATTATGAAATACAAAACCATTCACGAATCTAGCACAAGCGCATCAAGCCCAATAGCCGTTCTAATGGGTTTGCTGCCAAGGTAAAAACAAACAGTAAACTTCGATACTCAATCCTGTTAACTAGTCTAAGTTCTGAATTTATATAAAATTTTAAATGAAAATATCTCATTTCCTTCGGTGTGTTAACATTTCCTTCTGTTCTGCGCACAGGCACGAGTTCAAGCAGCGATTCGGAGTCACTGTTGCCTTCCTGGCCACCCACAGCGGCCTCACCCGCTGGCATGAGTTTCACTCAAACAATGCCGAAGAATCTGGAGCCGGGTGAGTCCTGAAAATCAGCTAAGAAAACTCCACGGAAAATGATATATATATGTTAATGTCTTGCAGCGAGACCTTTAGCAGAAACAACACGCGGGCCATCGACGAGATTTGGTATAAACGCGCCGTCGACCAGCATTTTGTACGGGACGAAAGCTTTGTCTACTCAGTGCCCTTTGATGCGGGTGGTGAGTTGATATTAGATTTATAATAAACCATATTTTATATAATAAATATTAATTAAATGATTCCCGGGGCTTAAGAGATACAACTTAGGGATAATTAAGCTAATATACATACATCTTCCTAATATTACTACCCTTTTGAGGCCTTCTTGAATGTATTGTATTAACTTGTCTCTACCCTTTGGTAACTCCATCTTCAGAGAGCAATTCGGAGATCCTGGTCACGGCCAGTCATGCCGTCTTCCACAGCGAAGGGGGCAAGTCCGCACCTGCTGCAGTTGTTGGCTTCCAGTTTCAGCACTCGGCGCTCTACAAACTCTTCCACAACATCACCGGCAATGTGAGTATACCAAAGCCATTGTAATAACAAGATGCCGCACGCCCATACATTCGAAATGCTATATTTGTTGTCAACTTTATTCCTTTGCAGGCCTGTGCCGTGGATGACAAAGACTGCTATATACTGGACAACAATGGCTATGTGGTCATCTCGACCCGAGTCCACGAAACGGGCAGATTCTTTGGCGAGGTGAACGGAGCGATTATGAAGCGGCTGCTGGAGGAGAATGTGTACAAGCGGGTGGTGGTCTACGATTACCAGGCGGTCTGCTTCGAGTCCAAGAACGATAACAATGCCTCTAGCATGCTGCTTTCGGTAGGATGAACTTGAATGATTTACCTGCTATATCGAACCCCTATACCAATAGACTATATATACTAATGATGCCCTTTTCCAGCCACTGTTCCACCTACTGCGCGTGGGCAAATGGCTGCTGCATACGGCGCTGTGGTATATTGTACAACTGTTGCAGTGGGCGCCCGGAGTGTCCAGCCACTATGCGGACATGTACGGCGACTCCAATGATACAGAGCCACCGCCACCGCCGCCCCCAGAGCCGGAGCGCCATGCCCACGGGAATGGCAATGGGGGGCATGGAAAGAAGAACGATGATGACACCTGGCTGCGGTACCTAACGCTCCACCGGACGCGGCTCAAGCCCTGCGACATGAAGCGTGAGCTGTACACGCTATATAACGAGAAGGACAACGTTGTCTACAATATGACAGCCCATGCATGTGAGCGGCCATTTGTCGTCCTGCCCATTCCGTTGAGCAACCTCATACTGCTGGTCATTGACCAGCTGTGTCCGCGGGACGCCACGCTCGTCCTGACGGTCAATCCGCAGCACATCGACTACCACCTGTCGATCAACGACTCGCTGGCCTGCTTCAAGCAGGCCCGGGAGTTCAATCGCGTGCGACCCCAGAGCTGCATCAGTCGGCATGCGAACGTAAGTCCTTTTTGTGATTATTGTGGCCAGGAATGAGCTTGGGTTTAAATTGAATATTTAATGATATATATCCTTAAGCAGGCTAAAGAATGTGACTCAATGACAGTTCTGAAGCTTTCTCCTCCTCCCATTTCCGCTTGAATCCTGTCAGCAGAATCTGATATATATACTTTAATCCTTTGCATTTCCTTTGCCATTTCCAGGAGAGCAGCATCAAGCTGTGCGGCAAGGCCTGCTCTGTGTACGCGAATCTGGGGCTCCTGCTCCTCTGCCACATACTGAGTCGCTGGCTGTAACGGCGGCCCACGATGGGATTAGCTTAGATCTAGGCAATATATATATATATATATGTTTTTGTATTATATACGGAGAGCCATCCGAAGGGAGGTGGAAATTTTTTACTCTAACGCTTGAGCGCAGTTCAATATTTTTCGGTCACCTAGAGAAACTTTTCCAAATTAGTCCTTAAGTAGCTAAATACAAGTATCCGTTTCGACCTCTGCGTTTGCTGTTGAGAGCGGAACGACACAGTGAACCACGGACAGTGTGTGCCGCCGGCGGGCTGGGCTTATTGCAGACCTTCCAATAGACAGGACAGAATATATATATTATATATGTATTTATTGTGTACATGAAACTGAAACAAAAATTCCAAAAAAGGCCTTAAACGACTCGCAACCAGATCAGACAAGCTGAGATGAGCCCACGGCCCAGCGAGGTGACTAAAGTTATGGCACACACTGTACCACCATTAATGCCGACTACTGCCCATGGTTATGCGTGTGTGCGTGTGTGTGATAGTGTGCGCGTGAATGTGTGCAGGTGTGAGGTGTAAGCTGAGGTGTGCATGTTAATCCTAATCTAAGATGGCCACATTTGTAAGTAACACTTAGCTACGAGTTTATGTTTAAAGAACGGATCAAGGAAACCTATCGGTGGTGTAAAGGCGATGAATGAATAATGGAACCATTTAATTATACATATATATATACACAGACACACACACACACATTATATACGATATATATACCTACGAGTACTAACGCCCGGTACCAACCAACCATACATGCTAACTAATTTAAGTAGCTTTTGTATATTTGCTTAGCTTAGCCCGGCGAAAAACCGAAACCGAAACTAACCGAAACAGAAAAGTTCAGCCTTGGAGAAAACTACATACTTTTATAGACAAATTCGTTAAATGGGATGGGAAACCACTAAGACAGAAACCGAAACCAAATCTAAACGCATTGTTTTTTATATACACTGATGATGACGATACCTAGCATTACCCACAAGTACCTACATATTTGAGAAGAAACTAAAAAAGTAACGAAAAACAAACAAAAAAATGATAAATCAACTTTTTATTACTAAAAATAACATACTACTTGATACGAGCCACAGAACTGAGCCGAGAACGGAGACGATTGAGTATAAAAACAAGCAAGTAAACAGCATCTAGTGACTAAATTATTATTAATACTACAATTAAACATTGACTAGTTGAAATTTATACCAAGACAAACTCGAATGACATCTTAAAGGCAAAACTCTCAGCCGAGGGACAGAGAGGATCTCCGGAGCAGAACTTGCTAAGCTTTAGCCCCCCTATGTCGCCCATGGTAGTGTAATCAACTTGTGCCATTCGAACTGCCTAGAATTTGTTATTAACTATTTAATACTAAAACTCATTACGCGTTTTTAGATGCGACTAACCACAGATCTCTGTTAATCCTCTCGCAGGTTGTTTCCATTCCTTATTCATTTTGTATATTCAGATTGACGTTGATATATAGTAGGGTAACGAACGAAAGCGAATATCAAACTTATACCAAGCCTGCGCCTGGATGCCTCTACACCGATCTCAATACTCAAATTTAACTCCTCACGAACGAAACGAAACAAAAGCGGAACGAAAATAAAGGGAATTACAAATACAAAATACAAAATACACACTCGCTGGCAGCCACAATTGTACTACATTACATAAACATATTTCAAATTCAATCAAATACAAGTAAAAACCATTTGTCTAATGTGCTAAAAGAAGAAACTGATAATAAACACAAAATAATTTCGAAAATCCAACCAAATGTTTTTATCGTCTCTTGGCGGGAACCTCAAACATGGCTTGTACATTCCAGGCAAGGCGTGGTAGAGGATGAGATACAAGATCATTCCTAAAAGCAATAAACAGAACCGTATTTAAAACAATATTTAATGTCATTGCAGAAAAATTAAAAGCCATTGCGTTTTCCTTTTTGACATAATCTTTATGCTTAACAATTTATTTTAACACAAGTTTATAGTATTTTACACAACTTTCATCGTATTACAAAATGTCTTACACTTATTATTAAAATCTAAATTAGCTAAATGACGAGTTTTGTTTTCTGTTTTGTCCAAGTTTTCGGTTTTCTGTTATTGTGTTTTCTTTCCAGTAGTTGCCAGTTTGCAGAAACATAAATGGTTAATCCGTTATTATGCCTCATCCTTTAGCTCGTTCATATGTAAGTATGGTTCTACATAATCATTTATCATATGTATAGCAGTGACATCTATATAATTCGCGTATCATGTATGCCTATGCTGCATGCAAACAAAATGGTAAACGTATTTTACAAGACGCAAGATGTAAAAAAATAAAAAGATTGATTAAGATAGATTAGAATAGTAAATGAAGTCTCTCTCTGTTCTTAAAAATCTCAATTCACAAAAGTAAACGTCAGGAATTAACGATCCATATGAAAAAATCATAAAGAGTGCGAAAGTGGCCCTTGTTTTTAGAAAATAGTTGGCCTCCGCTTAGGTTGAGTAGTCAACGGCTCCGCTGCCATTCTGCTGCATCCGGACCGATCGTCGTCGCGTCAGGATGCGAGCCGGTGCTGCTGGCGCTGCTGAATCGGTGGCGTCGGCTGGCACTCCTGCCACTCCCACAACCGATCCCGATTCCCCGCTAGTTGTCCCCGCAGGGGCTGCCTCCTCGCTGGCCATTCCCGTCGGTACCGAATTGTCCAAGATCAATGGGACAGCTACCGCAGATGTAACTGCTGCCGTCACAGCCTGATGCTCTTCATCTAGTTGGGAGTTGCGTCGCGTGGCTAGGCCTCGCAGCTTGGACTTCTTGGGCGGCAGAGTTCGCGGAGCGCTCACTTCTCTCATGGGCGCTGGTTCTTCAACACTATAGGTCACTGTGGCTGGCGCCGACTCTTCCTCATAATTCCGTTTGCGTGCCAATCGCGCTGCATTTCCGCTTCCATTGCTTCCCTCATCCGGAGGCGGCGCGTGGTCTCCGCTTACGCTCTGTTCGTTGTTGTTGCTGCTGGAGCCATTATAAATGTCTGGATTCGAAGGTTTGCTCGCCATACAGGCGTTCTCATCGATTGTCTCCAGGGTGGTGGGTGGTATCGTCTTGTTGCTGCTTCCATTGGTTGCCGCCATGGCAACAGCCTCGTCCTTGGCGCTTGGTGTCTGTTTCAGCTGAGAGTTTTCTCGCTCAAGCGCTTGGATGCGATCGCGTGTGGTCTTCAGTTCTTGCTGCAGAAACAGAATGGTGCTCTGCATGCCCTCCACATCCTCGTCCAGTTCCTGCAGGAAGTCATCGAGCTCTGAAAGTTGACAAGATATATTTAAATGGAATATTTTTGCAGATTCAAGCTAATGTGGTTTAACCTACCTGACTGCGACTTCTTGACCTCCTCGCTGAAGCTCTTCTGCATGGCCAACTCCGTTTCCAACTTGGCCAGCCGCCCATTGGAGGTCATCTTTCCCAGTTCTTCATTTTCCTGGTAGAGCAATCGGCACTTGGCCATTAGGCGCTTGCCAGTGTTGGAGTCCGGTGTGAATTTCCAGGCGGACAGCTCATTCTGGGTCTCCTCCAGCTTGGCCTTGGTGGCCTTCAGCTCCTTTTTGAGGCGTTCGAACAGGAGATTGACCGCTGGATCGAGGAGAGCGGTGCGCAAGGCCAAGGCAGTGGGCGCCTGCTGGGCCTTGTACTCGGCAATTTGGCTCTGAAAGCGGTTGGGATTGATGATTATTAACCTTTAAGGAATCTAGTGCAAGTTTAGAGTAACCCACCACATAGTCCTGGAATTCCTGCTCCTTGTTGGCCAGCCGCCGCATAAGGATCTTCTCGCGGCGAAGAGCGTCGGCGCATTGCTGACCCATGCGGACATGATCCAGCTTGAGATTCTCGATCTCATCTGTGAAGCGAAGCGGAAGAGAAGAGTTAGTTTAGTTTGGTTTATTCAACGGATCGATCGACTTTCCACTCTGTTTTCGTTTGTTTTTCTTTTTTCCACGACATTTATTATTTATTTATATTACAAGTTCGTTAAATGGGCAAATTGTGTGTTTTTAAGGTGGAACTTAATACGAAATCATACCAATGCTTTGCAATCATTCGTGTAAGTTCGTGACATGGTCGGTGGCAAACGCTGCTGCTGCTTCCTCCCGTCGTCAATCTCTGGCCGATTCTGATTTTGATTCTGATTCGATGCTTCGTTGGTCACGGGGGGCGGCATTGGCAACGACATTACAACAACCACTACTTGAACTTGGACACGATTTCTTCATTGGCTTCGACAACTTGAATAACTCTGGCACTTCTTCTTGAACCACAACACCCGCACCTGCACCAGCACCACCTGCACCTGCTATCCCGGACTCTCGAAGGCTGGGGATGCTTTGGGGGGGATGCGTTTTCATTTTGATTTCTTGCATTTGCAGCAACTGCATTTGCATTGGCATTGACATTGAACTGAATAGCATTGCGTTTGATAATTCCATTTCGATTTCGATTAAATGCTGATTTAAATTGAATTTTCCCGGCATTTTTGCTACGCTTTTGGCTCTTGCTTTGCTTTTTGCTTGCACTGTGGGGATAGACAACGAGACTGGTGATTTTTGTGGCAAAAACAGAAAATATATTTTTGAAAAACACTTGTAAAAAACTCGACGCACACACTGCTGCTGGGAAACTCGACTCGACTCGACTCGAAAAAGCTGGTGCTGGGAGAACTTTGGAAAAGCTCTTCATTTCCCCTGCTCGCTATTATATATACATTTAGCTTTAGCTTTTTTGACATTTTTACCATTTTCGAACACTCTTTTGTCATACAAAAAGTTTATTGACTTTGTATTTGTTGCATTTTTGATGGCTTTTTTATGGCTTGTGCCTTTTGCCTTTTGCTTTTCTTTCGTTGTGCAAACACGTATTTTGATTTGAACAAGTAAATAATTATTTATGTATACGATGGCGTTTTATTTGGACGAAGCAAACAAATGTGCGTGTGTGCGCGTGTGTGTTGTGTGTGCTCCACATTGCGTGTTAATTGGTAAATTGAAGACCCATTAAACGTTCATTAATCAATTAAAAGGGCTTTTACCTAACTTTTTAGGACTGTTAAATAATCGCATTTATTGTGCTTGGCTTATCACACTCACAATCGCACACACACACAATTATCAGCTTTTGGCGCCTTTTTATTTATATTTATTAATATATTTTTTCGCTTGGGAATACACTGCTAAGTTCTTTCACTCTTTCACTTGTGTTTTGAACTGAAAAATAATTGCGATTTATTTTCTCTCTTCGGTTATACACACTGGCACTTGTTATAAACTTTCTTTTGGTTATTTATTATTATTTTTCTGGATTATTTTGTTGACGTCGACGCAAAAGCAAGTGAGAGGAAGAGAGACAGAGAGGGAAAAATAGAGGGGGCCAAGAGACAGAGGTATATGGGGGGGCAGGCGCGGGGCAGAGACACGTTGGCTCTCCGCTTCTCTAATTCTCCTCTCTGCTTCCTCTTCTTCTTCTTCTGGCACGTAGGCAAACGAAAAGTGGTCGCAAAACGAAAACTGTACACAGCGCAGAAGAAAACGACGGCGACGGCGGAAAGGCGAGAAGACGAAGATATTGGAAACCTTAGCTTTAGGTTTTTTTTCTTTCTTTTTGTAAATTAAACCGATTTTACTTCTTTTTTGTGTATATTTATTTTTTTAATTTTATGCTTTCTGAGCTTGTTATAAAAACCCTAGCTGGGCAAGATTTGTTATAGGTTTTATTGGATATATTAACTGATTATTTCTTTTTGTATATTCTTATTTTATATATAATTTCATTTCATTTCAGATAGTTCATTTTGCACAACACTACACACACTTCTTTATAGCTTTAACTTTATTTTTTAAGTTCTTTATCATATGATATTCCATTATAACTCAATTTAAATAATTTCATGTATATATATTTTTTTTAAGTCCATTTGCAGCACGTTCACACTTTCATTAATATTAAGATAGGGTTAGAAAAAAAAGAACTTAAAATACAACTAAAAAACGCCGCTGAGGGAATGTTCGTTAAAAAGAGTGTTCGCTTCGATTCGATTTGTTCAGATTCACACACGTGTGGAGTTCTTTACCGAGTGTTTTTCATAAACAATTTTCAATTGCACAGCAGAATCGCAAGGTGTTTGTTTTGTTTTGATTTTGACAGTGAATAAACGAAAGCAACTAAGGGAGTAGTTTTTTATATAATTTATACAATTTATACACAACAGAGTTTCGAGAAACACACTTTCGTTTGGTTTGGTATCTGGTTATTGCATGTATGTAGTATATAGGGGGGAGTAAACAGATCAGATGATCTCTGCGACCACTGATGGCTGTTTTTGTGTACCAAAATATGCATAATACCTTCGAGCAAGCGTTGGCGTTGTTCGGCGGCTGCAACAGCCTCTGCAACAGCTGCATGTTGCTGCTGCTGCTGCTGTTGTTGTTGCTGCTGCTGCTGCTGCTGTTGCTGCTGTTGTTGTTGCTGCTGCTGATCCTGGCTCTGATTGTGATGGTGATGATGATGCGGATGATGGTGGTGATGATGGTGCTGCTGCTGCTGCTGTTGCTGCTGCTGCGACGACTCCTCGGGACCCGAGGGCGTGGGGGAGGCGGGACCGGAGCTGGCCACGCCACCAACAACGCCACCGCCTACGCCGCTTTGGCTGCTATTTAGGATATTCAGATTTTGCTCGTATTTGGTCGGGGGCATTTTATCGTAACTGTTCATCAAGGGTCTTTGATCGTCCATAGTCATTGCAGCGACACTCATAACTCGGTTTAAAACGCTCCCTTTCTAGTAGCTGCTGTTGTTGTTCTTGGTCCTTTGCTGGCGTTGTTACTGTTGTTTTTCATGTGGGCTGAGAAAAACACACTCGCTCGCTCTCGCTTGCACACAATCACTCGCTCTCTCTCGCTCACACGCTGTGCGCGCGCTCTCACCAATACCAGTGGGGCCTCTGGGCACACACTAGCACGCTCACACACACAGAAGCACTCTCTCCAATGGCGACGCGATGGGTACTATTTTTGCAAACGCTGATTTCACGTACTTTGCGCGCTAGCTTAACGCTAATTTAATGATTTATCGCTGGATTGTTCATTGATTTACACTTTTTCAATATTTTCAGGCGGTTGGGGGCACTCTTACGGCGTTATTTCTCTATTTTTCACCGCTGCGATGCAGCCAAGCTAAAATTTCACGTTTGGTGCTGCTAACTCTTGTGCAGGAACCAATATGGCGACTTGGTCGGGCAGTGCGCGGCCGAAAATCCCGAAAAACTAGTGTTTTAAAGTCCCGCGAAAAAAGAAAAAATTAAAATAAATTTTAAATTAATGGGATTTGAGCCAGGTTGTTTACATTTTAATAGCTTTAAATGAAAAATAAAGAATACGTTTTATCCAAGCTTAGAATGGTTTATTAATATGGCATATATGATACAGTATTTTATGAATAATATGTTTACCATAAAATGGCTAAACATTTTTTTTAAGTATCATAGTATTTTCTTAAAATTGCATAAAATTTTTAACTTTTAAAAGTTTAGTTTACAAAAAGTAATTTTTTGGCTTTATTCAACTGTCGAGATCGGGTCACACTGGCCATTGTTATTGTTTTCGTAAACATGGCCGAATCGAATCCTCAGGTAAAATTGGAGCAACAAAACATCAAGGAACGTCTGAATCTGCATGTTAAGCGGCGCTTGCAACAGGATGCGGAAGTTCCTATTGAAAGTCCGGAGCTATTGCCGGGAGACCCAAACATAGCCACAAGTTCGAAGCGCAGCAAGGGAAAGGAAGTTCCAAAGCAACGAAAGCCCTATCAAAAACGGACGGAAAAGGCCAAGACGGAGACGGCGAAGTTCAAGAAAGGTAAGGGTTAAGTTTATTATCCTAGGGTTACTTCAATATACATGAATTTATTTCAGCAGGACAACTTGGCAGTCCAGCGGCGGAGGTAGAGCCATTGGACGAACAGGAACCGGACGGCTGTTCTCCAGAGGCGTCAGAAGTGAAACCCTCAAGTAGGGATCGGTACAAAAACGCAGATATTCTCAATATGGTATTGAGCGTTAAGAAAAGGGCTCTGATGCAGGACCCTGAGGTTCAGGCATTTTGGTCCCAAATAATGACGGCCATAAAGAGTTGACTATTGGATATAAAAGAGAACTAACAACAGGGAACCATGTTCCAAGAACATGCTCTTCAAAATACACAATTATTAATATTATAAGTGTATAAAATATTGAATGAAATTTGATTTAGTTTTAAAAATTAAGCGATTTATTCGTATAATTATTATACGTAGCGTATAGATTATTTTTATGAAGAGCAAAGAATTTTTCCAGAGAAATCATGATCATTCGAAATATTGATTCCAAAAACTGTGCTTTAAGTTCTAATCTTTTCTAATAATAAAGTTAAAGTCAATGAGGCTCTGCGGGTCACATTTTAAAATACGTTTATCTCGAAACTGAGTTAAGGTTGTCAAAATTTCTCGGAAACTACTCAACCGATCTTGATGATCAACCATCAAAATACAGTTCTCGGGAACTTTAACGAATGATTTTTTTATTCATTCACAACTATTAAAAACAAAAAAATAACGCACTTTTTCCGAGGGGTCACCGTCTGACTTCTGCATATTATTCTTAGAAAATTTAGAAGATTCTTATTTAAGCATGCATATTTAAGGACCTAAAATGTTATAATAAAATATTGATATCTTTATGTGAAAAAAAATTGGGGGAAATCGTCCTTTTTTTTATGCCGAATAAAGACATATAACCCTATAAACGTATAAAAAGAATTGATGCCAAAAGCTGATTTTTAAACCACTGGAGATTCCTACGTCACCCTGGAGAATATAAGCTTAAAAAAATCCTGGAATCGCTAGTCACCAGTGCGCAGTCTCGCTCTCTAATTTTCTCTTGAGATCTCGCCGGCCGCCCGCGGACAGCTGCGGACCACAGTTGACAATTTAGCTCTTCCTACGTTTTAATATAAATTAAGCTATTTAAAGCTTAAATCCTTCAAAAGTTCCACTCGCATTTGAACTGTATTTAAAAAATATTTGGGCAGCAGGATTTGAGAGAGATTTGATTTCAATTTAAGCAGGATTTCGGAACTTACATGGGATTTGAAAATAAAGTATTTGGAAAATTTTAATTTGTGTGGAATTTTAAAAAGCGGTATCCGAAATATCGGGACTTCAGTGGGATTTTGATGGAACTTGGAAAGTCGAGGTTGGGACTGAATTTTAAAAATTGGGGTTCTTGAAAATTGGGATTTCGGTGCTATGTGAAAGGGATTTGAAGATTCTTTGCTTTGGATGGGATTTGAACGGGTAAAAAACAATCTTCATTTGTTATATGCTAATAAATTCAAGATTATAATGAAATTTTAATCGAAATTCCTTAATTATAAAAAACCTTACTATATCTAAGTATGTTGAAAAAAAGAATTTTTCGAATATTATATTATATGTTTTTTATTATAATTTTTCCTATGGTTCCTATGGCAGCTATATGATATAGTCAACCAATGTGGACATTCTAAGCTATATACTAATGAGAATAGAAGAAAGACTTTGATCACAACTTTTTGGCTTGTTATAGCTGTTTTCCAATCCTTGGTTAGCTATTTTAAGACCCGTACAGGTGACAGCACTGCTGCGGACTCGGATTCGAATTTGCGGAGCAGAAAGAATTTCAACGTGTTTGGGGTTGCAACGCGCCGCGTGACCGCTTCAGAGTCCACCAAAAAGGAAATCCTTTGCCATAATACCGAGCACTGTCTCCAAATTCGGTTGTGTGACGATTAAACAAAAAGGTAGCCGTCGAATTAATTCGGGAGTAAAGTTGATGAAAATCGCGATTCTGGGCACATCGGGCAATTAAGCCGTGTTAGATAATCCCGCTTTTGTGGCGCGATTCGGTATCGATTCAACTTTTTCTCGCTTGGGTTTCTCGGAAGGGCGCTCTCTCTCACTCTCTTTCTCTCTGTCCCTGCTCTTCCCACCCCCTCTGCGGCTCACTCTCTCTACTTCCCATTCTCTACATTTCTCTGGCCATTTTCTCCCCGTTTCTCTCAGTCGCTTTGACTTTGTGCTTCGTCCTTGCGAGAGAATTTGCACTGAAATCGCACCCACCGCTGCCGCGACCACCCCTGTGAGAACCCTGTAGAGTCCCCCCACACAACCCCTTTTCGGTGAGCCCTTTGCATCCGCTTTTCTTTTCGCTTTCAACTGTTTCGGGGTCTTTTCATTTCCACACTTTGGTGTCATCAGCTTGAAATAGTTCGAGAGCCAGGCGAATTCCTCAGTCCAGCAGCTCCACTCTTACGTAAATAAATAAAAGAAAATCGCTTCGAAAGGCAGACTATTAATTGGAGAGCTGAAAATTAAGAAAAAGAAGTTACCGACGTGGGGAAAGGGGTCTGGTGTTATATAATAGCAAAAGTAAAAGTGAAAAGTGACTTCAAAACAATGGAGAAGCAGAGTGCATAAGTGATTACCAAACAATTTGGCCAGTGAAAGGACTTTAAAGGAATAGTTGAACCAAAAACAATATAAAATTAACAAATAATTGAAATATATATATAACCAGTAAAGACCTTGAAAAACCTTCAACATTTAAAGCTTAACAAATATCCAAATAGCTAAGCCCACAAAAGAGCCGAACGGGAATCCTTTAATCCTCGAGGTCTTCTGCTGTGCTGCATTACACAACAAAAGTGCAGACCCAACCCCCGTGACAAGTTACCTGTGCTGCCACCTGAGCGACTTTTTCATGCCACTTGTTCTACTCATTTTCTGTTCGTTCCCTCGCCCGTTCGTTCTTTCTTTTCCTTTTTTTTAATGGCTAAATCGATATGCCTGCCAGTTTCGTGTTTCTGCCAATTGTCTGACTATTACATAATAAGAAATGAAAAGCGCCCGAAGAAAAGCCCCTGACAGGAAAGGAACTCACAGCGTTTCCCACAGGAAATGCCAAAAGACGGCGACAGTTGATAACAAAAAAAAAAAAAAAGGGAAAAGCAGAAGACTAAAGGAAAAGTGGGAGGCACTGAACTAGGTCAGTTATTGAATTTCCGGAGTGGGAGTTACTGCAGAAATGAGACAGAGTGTTGCATGCCTGGCAACATGCACCTACTGCACATCAGTTATTTATGGGGGAATCACATAAAATAGTGCCACTCAATCAAGTTACCATTCCGATTTTCCATTTCCCCTCCTTAATATACATATATATATGTATATATGGTAACCTGTCAATTTGAACTCTTCCGTTCCGCCTGTCTGTTGTTGGCCAACAAAAACGGCAACCAGCGTTGTGATTGAGTGAGTGGCCGACATGACAACGGCCCCTTGACTACCATATTGATTGGCTTTTCATTCGCCAGTTCCAGCCATCTTACGTATGTAGGAGCACGGACATACACAGCCACACCATCGCTGTGTGTGTGTGCCAGAAACCCAAATTTGCTGGGTAGAACGGGGCGTATGCGTAATATTTCTTACTCTGATCTGTCTTCCATGGACTACTGCGTCCAACTGCAGTCAGTGCTCTAGAATCGAGCATTTGATGGGCCTCCAGTGCATTGCACTCCAGTTTCGATTACGTGCTCTGTACTGGAGGGATCAGCGGGCTCCGGTTACATTGTGGTAAGCCGTAAATAGCCAAGGGAACGCCGGGCGGTCCCGGAAATGGCCTGACAAGGCAATTACTTGAGTGCCCAGGAAATTACGTATTTAAATTCTTAAGTGGAGTCATAAAAGAGGTTGTTATTGGTAGGTTTTAGCTAGTCAGAAGGAATATAATGGATTATTCAAGTACATTTTAAGTTGATTTTGTAAGGAGTCAAGAAATTGAGTAAAGGAACTCATTAAAATATTTCCTTAGGGATGGTATTAAAAAGAATTTCATACTAAAAACATAATCAAACTGGAGTCAAATACTTTACGAGATTTTTTTTTAAGTGTTTGCTTTGGTAATCACGATGATTCTTTATTAAAAGAATATATTGTGAATAGCACCTAAACAATTTATATGGATTCAACAATTCTGTGTATATCCCATATATGTATTTCCAAACAAGGTATACTTTTTGGTTATAATCTAAATTGATTATAAAACCATAAACCTAAAGGTAGCGGTCTTACTTTGCGTGTTACCAAATTTCTCTGTACTAACTCTACCTGGAAAAAGACAGAAAGAATATTGGAATAGATAATGGTTATTTTTAAAGACGTAACTATTTATTAAGAAAGTGCTATCCAGTACCATCAATTTTGGCTCTAAGGTCTATGTAGTTAGTAGTTCCATAAAGGATATGAGCCTGAATCTAAGTTTGCAGTGAATAAAATGCAATGCATACTTTTAGACCCCAATATATTACGTTTTAAAACCCAAGCAATTAACTTGCTTTTTTTTCCTGTTTTCCATTGACTTAAATTGTCTCTGAAACGAATTAAAGCTTAAATCTGATTCTAATTTGATTTTCGTTTGCCCAGCTTAATGCAATGTAATGAGATTCCCTGGGAAATCCGAGAAAATCTCGAGCAAAGACCGGCCGAGCCACTTCTGCACGCCACGAGTGGGGTATAAATTGAAATCGGCGGCCTATCGAGTCACTTGGCCGCAAATCGCAAACGATGACAAAACTATTAAAAGCTCAGGCTGGGCAGGCGGAGGCGGATGTGGGGGTGGCAGGTGGCTTTCTAACGGGGACATTGGTAATTTGTTACCTAGCTACCGAGAACCGTTAGCAATTACGTTCCATCCACAACACCCGCGCGCTCGCTGGGAAAATCAATCGCCTGCACGGCGCACACAAGAAGCGGGGTCGGGGGACGGGGGGGGGGGACTTTTGAGCAATCATTGCAATCCAATTAAATGGCCAGTCGAACGCAAGTCGAGGAATCCTACAAATAAAAAGGTGTACAAAAGTTGAAGAAAAAGCAGCAAGAACAACAACAAGGAGGCTCTGCATTCGAATGGGTTCCACACGGCTGCCTCTTGCATTCCACAAGCCAAACTAATTGGGTCGCTAGATGGCGCGCGTCATCATGAAGCCCTCTCTCACTCTCTCGGCAGAGAGAGCGAGTGGGACAGAGAGCGACCTCTAGCGGCAGTTGCAATGCGCATTCGCCATTCCCTACCCCCTCCCCCACCCAACCAACTGCACTTGTGTTGTTTTTGTTTCCTGCACTTTCCTATTTTCGTCCCACTTTGTGTTTTCTTCCCCCTCTCCGCCGTCATTCTCCATTCCCTTTTAGTTTTGGGTTTATTTTTGCCAAGGCGCTTTTCACTTTCCATTGCAGTCAGCCAACGAGTCGCGTTACGTGAATATTTCGCAAATAACAAATAGCAAATCGTTTAGGGGTCTGTTTTTATGTTTTGTTTCGGCAAAAACCGCTGAACCTTTTTCGCCGTCTTCCTTTTGTCCCTTTCAGGCTAACATGCTAATGTAGCGAATCGCAAGAGCCACGAAAATTGTCAAACGAAAGTGAAACTCGAACAGCCCAGCAAACAAATTGTTGCTCCAGCCGCCGCCGCAGTCGCCGCCGAGCAGAGAAGAGCCGAAGCGTGGTGTGGATATTTCCATAAAAAAGGCATATAAATAATTAATTTCAATAAACCCAAATACATACAAAATGTCGCCATTCATGGAGAAGATGCTGTTGTTGTTAGGCATGCTCTGCTGCATACAAGGTAAGCTCAGCCCCAAAGTTTATGCAATGCAAAAATGAAACACAACCACATATGCACACACACGCACACACACACACACACATAGGCCTGACATTTAGTTGTATGTGTGTTGTATTCCGGAGATGGGAGAAAGTGCCCGTTATGTCTGTCTAAATTTCTTTTTGTCTATTTTCCCTAAAAAGTATCAGAAAACAAGTAAGAATCTACCTTCGGAAGACCGAAGTTTGTATACTCTTGCAGTTGGATCAGGGGTCGAAATTCGATCAATCATAACTAAGCCAAAATTTAAACAATTTGATGTTTTGTGATAGTTTTTATAAGTTTAAGAACTCTGCTAATTTAAATTAAAGTTTAAAAAATCTGAACAGTTTTTCGATTTTTGACAATTTACCGATTTTAACCCCTTATAAAATGTTGAAAAACTGAGCTGTTGATGCTGATCAAAAATATATATGGTTTTTAGTGTCGGAAAGGCCTTCTTCACTGTGTTGCAAGCTTTTGACTAAAATTGTAATACTCTGCAAGGGTATAAATATAATGATATCCATTATAATCAAATCTATAGCCCTAAACATTTTGTTTAGTTTCATTTGATTAATTTAAAACCTTTTAAAATGTTACCATTTCCATCTAAAACTGGCCATAAATATCTTCAGTTAATCATATAATTCCATTATTAGTTTTTATGAACCATGCGAAGACGATTTAGTATCAATTAACATTTTTATTTATTGAAGTTATATAAAACCGTAGTCCATAAAAATGCACAGGATAAATAAAAGCCTGCTTGTTCGCTAAAATTAAATTAACATAATCGAAACTGGCAAAAACTTAATCATAGATCATCCATTATGTATAAGCAGCTTACAAGTTAAAGTTTTAAGACAATCAGCCACTTAAGTTTTGACACTAACAAATTGTCAGATCATGGGATTTGTCACTAATCCAATAAGAGAGTTTTTCAAAAATATAAAATATATATAAATAACATTTATGGACAAATGAAATAGAGAACTGTAAATATATCCAATCTTTAATACTTTCTTAATATATTTCAAATTATTTTCAACTTAAATCTTAGTAATAAATACTTATATTCTTATCTAATACTAACTTTTCCTTTTAACTTGTAGTAACCACTGCCCTTATGTGCTATGACTGCAACAGTGAGTTCGATCCTCGCTGCGGCGATCCCTTCGAGCCGTACTCCATTGGCGAGGTGAACTGCAGCAAACAGGAGCCCCTGGAGCACCTCAAGGACAAGTACAAGCCCACCCTGTGCCGCAAAACCGTGCAGAAAAGTGAGTGATCCCACTTAATGCAAAATAAATCACACATTAAACCGATGTATATGTTAATAGTTTACGGCAAGACCCGCATCGTACGTGGCTGTGGATACATTCCGGACGAGCGCACCGACGCCGAGTGCGTGAAGCGCTCAGGTACCCACGACGTGGCCGCCATCTACTGCTCCTGCACCAAGGATCTGTGCAACGGCGCCAACTCCCCACTGGCCCAGTGGATGGTGCTGCCCGTTGTCCTTGCCGCCGGATTGGCGATCCTGTTGAACTCGAGGCACACAATACGATTCCAGAGCTCGTAAATTGAGCTTGTCCTAGCATTTCACAGAGTTTATTTGCCGTACTTATCGTTTTCGGGATTATTTACAATGGTTTTCGATTCAGATCTGCAGTTGATGCTCATTTAGTTGCATAATTTACTTTAATATTTAGTTTAATGTGTTCGTAAGCATAAACATAATGAGAGTAATATGAAAATCAACACACACATAACATAATAAAAAACCACTTTTGGGGGCAGTAATAAATCAACAAATTTTAACGCTTGGTTCGAACAACCTTTTCAGAATACAAACCAACTGCCAGTATATGTCTCCGCCTGAAAAATTAAACATTTCGATCGTAAAACTCTAAAGATGTTATGTAACTTAGACTTATTTTCTCCGGACTAGATTGAAAAACACATTTTCAAGTCACCGAAACTCTATTCCGTTGAAGATTTGAAAGCTTCGCATGAGAACGGAATAGAGAAGGTAGTTTTCCATTAAGGATGGAGTGTGTTTTTCTCGCAGGATATAAGCAATGTATCTGTGTTTTTATTTACGTTTCAATTCTATCAAACAGTTACGATTTTAATTTACGTTTTATTGAAACCAATAAGAAGGTAGGGTAGCCCTAGAAGGTAAACCCTTCACACAACCTATGAGAAAAAATTCTAAAGATGATCATCTATAGTGCATAAAATTTGCAATAATTAGGATTCAGAACTCACATGAAACCAGAAAATTGATTTATATAGAGAGAAAGTAAGAGAAACATATTAAAAAATATATATATGAATTAAATAAATGGAAGAAAACTATTTACAAAACAAAAACGAAGGGAAAGCGAATCCATGAAGGGGAATAAATCACATTTTGTCCATTTTAAGCTTCATACAAACGAAAACACAAAAATCAAGTAAATATGATCCATGATCTCGATTCCATTTCCGAAAGTGTTCTCCGACAGTACGGTCCATTTACTCCGCGAAAGTCTTGGCGAATTGGAATCGACCACATGGCTAATATAAATAAATCTTCCTAATATTTTAGACGGAAAATGCATAAACAGTTTGATTTGTGTCCCCAACATAAAACATACAACACACACACACACACACGAACCGAGGTACAGTCAACACAAAGCATGGCAAGATTATCTTAATAAACCAAAGACACTAGCCAACATATAACAGAAATGCAGTTGCAAACACATAATTTTGTGTAGAAAACAAAAATTATATGTATATATATATACATGAAGATGAATTGCATAAATTATACACATTATAATTATTTAGTTAAATATTATTAAGAATTATATGGAAGGATAATAGGACAAGAGCCGAAAGGGAAGCGTGAGCATATGTAGATAAACCTAACTAATTTTAATTTATAACGAGAATAACAAACACTAGCCGTTGTATCGTAATTGAGAAAACCAAAGCCACACAAGAAAATATGAAACGACAGCAACAACCAATTTCAAATCAATAATCCATTAACTAAATAGGATTTCGCAACTAAACAAACTATAATAAATTTCTTTTCTCTGATTTCTTCTCTCTTTCTTTTCCATTGGAATAATATTTTCGATCAATTTATTACAACTCAAGCACACCCAAAAAACCACAAAATAAAACACAACCACATCACGCAACGATAAAACCACTTAACACTTATTCCAATAACAAATAAAGAAACCAAAAACCATTCAGCGTGAATCATATCATTGAGCTTTGCTTCACTAACGACGGGAAGACATTCTAAAGTAAAGATAAAACCTAACAAAAATGGCGAAAATACAACATATATTTCAAACTATTTAATGCAATTGAAATATGATAAAACATAACGATAATACAAACGTTTTCAAAACAAGTTACTGGAACTTAAAAAGGAGTTTCTCGATTAAGTAAGCAACATATTAAACTCACTGAAAGAACACACACACCAGAAAAGCTTTGGCCTGCGCTGGCTGAGTCGAATATTCTATAACCATTAATATAATAATCTATATCAATATCATTTCCATTCGATTCTTATACTTTCGAGTCACAGCAACCAGAAGAGAACAGTCACGAGTATGGGAAACATATTATGCAAGAAAACTATAACAGAAAACCGAAACACAGCAGAAAATAATAGAATAAAATCCATGAGCAAAAAATAATGATGCGAAAAACAAGAAATGAAAATAATGTGAACTTGTTAATTTTTAGCATTTAAGTCTGTAAAGCTCCGCTTGTAGATGAAAAATCAATAAATAAACTAAATACAAAGAATAAATTCAATAAATGGAGACATCAAAGCTATAAGCTTTCACAACAGAAACCCAATTTAAGTCAGAGAAACATTATATACAGGCAGAAAATCGGGGATTTATGTTTGTCACACCTTTAATTATAAAGATAGCTCCTCCCTAAGTTGGATAAATCCACTTATAAAAGGTACAATTTAATTCTAAACTAAAGTTCACTTGGTTGAAATTACAATAAAAATAAGTTAGTCCTTTCAGGCCAGAATGGTGGGGAATATGGCATTCTTGGCAATGGGCTGATTGGCCCTTCGCACAATCCTGATGTAGCCATCCTCGCCCCACCGCTCTCCGAAGGAGTTCAGGCAACGCCAGTAGTCCAAATTGGTGTCCTCGTCATGGTCATAGCCCACAACGACCAGGAACTGCGAGCTCCGCGGATTGGTCAGGACACTCGTGTCCTGCACATAGACGCCGCTGGAGTACTGCATGAACCCAAAGGTGGCTGGATTATATTCGACAATCACGGGGAATCCATTGGACACATAAAGCATGACAGCATTGTCGTCACCATCGGCCACTGTGGAGTAGTTGGCCAGTCTGACGCCCACGGCAACCGAGGATGCGGGTTGGCACATGCCCGGTGTCTTGGAGATATTGTCGTTCCGATAGTCCGCCTCCGGGTACAGATACGACTCCGTCAGCTGGGTGAGATAGTCCAGGGCTGCCTGCGGCTCTTGGGTGGTGCAGCCGGTGCCCATGCCGGCACAATCGATGAGCTGCTGGGCGGAGAGCGAGGCAGGAGCGGCATTGGCCGACTGGACGGCATTCAGGATCTCGACAGCCTTGGCCGCGGCATAGGCCCAGCTGCTGCTGCAGTTCTGCCCCTGATCCTCCACCGTGACGGTCAGTCCGAAGTCGGAAATGATGTCGTAGGTGGCGGATGCCACTTGCGTGGTCGGAGGATCACTGGCCTGCGAGGTGGTCAGGGAGACAGCCTTGGGCAGCAGGGCTGCGAACTGGATGAGTCGGATGTCGGAAAACTGATTCACTGCCTCGCGGTAGCTACTCCTATTCCGATCCGCCTGGACATTGTGCTGGGCCACCTGGTTGCGGTTGTAGATGAAATAGTAGTTGGCAAAGTTGCGTGCGGAACCTGGCACATATGACTTGCCGTAGCTGTCCTATTTAAATACAAAGAAACAGAGCTCAAGTTTTAATTTAAAATGATCTTAAGAAACTGTTTCCAGATCACTTACCACATAGGCATTGAAGTCCGCCAAGTCCTGGCCATGATTAAAGGCCCATCCGCCACCGATGGCCAGCAGAAGACAGCAGAACAGCAACTTGAACATGACTAAAACCGAAAATCGACACAACTGATGATGGCTAGAACCATGGAATGGTCTTTTATAGGCGCCGGGAACTCTCCTTCTGATTGCCAAAGCAAATAGAAGTTTACCATGCCGAGTTACTTTCGCAAGAAAAGTGCAAATAGATTTCTACGGGGCCTTGAATTCGCACTTGGCCTACAGACAGATACAAGCATGTAGTACTGGTAACTATGAGTCTGGGTCCCGGTGGTCTCGATAAGCCCCCGTTAGAGGGAAAATGTCTGGGTGCGCTTTGTTTGTCCAATAAACTTGTCAACTGCGCTCCGTTTCGTTTCGTTGCGATTCGCTGGGTTCTGGTATCTCTGTTAATTCGAAGTCATCACTGGCCCAGTTCAGATATAGGCATGTACTACCCCTCCTTGGCGTCGTAAAAGCGTCGTCGTGTCTCTAATGCCAACTTATTGTCACTTGTTTTGGCCTTTTTGTCACCTCTCCAGGCCTGACTAAACACATTCATACTTTCATGGCGCCCATAAAAATTGCAACATGGTGTTTGGTAGGCTCGTTTGATGTCTTGTCTTGGGTTGTCTAGGCCAAATCGATGTAAACAAAGTGCTGAATGAGCTATTTGGCAATTTCAATTGACCTGGTGCTAATGGTTACTTAAACAGGCCTACGGGAAGATTCTTGGAAGTCTGCAAAAGTGGGCCTCGAAGTGGCTGTCAATGAACTTGTTAGTTGCTAATATATACGACTACGAATCTGTTAATTGAACTGCAAATAAATGGCTCATTTTGCATTTTGGTATGAGTATAAATTTAAATGATATTTTTAATATTTCTCATTTGGTTTGATTTTAAATTTAATATAGTTTAACAAACCAGAACAGATTTATGTGACATTAAGTGCTGCTAATAACAATAAAACGTTTATACAAATATAAATAGTTTTCGTCAAGCATTTTCGAGACTTAAACATATCTTATAATACACTGAAACAGGAAATCTGAAAAACACAATAAATATTGCTATATTTATAATATATTATGCGAATTTCTTTGTTTTTGTGGTTATGCTTTCATAAATTATAAACTAGTTTCGGGCCGCATGGATCATGTAATGCCGATCAATCCCATTAATTAATTATTTTCCACTTTGTAAAATTTCTCCTGCTTAAAGATACATTAATTTATGTAGTTATAGACACCATTTCTATTGGCCAACGAACAATTACTAAACACGCATAAAATTAAGACAGGCCAGATTATAATGCCATAAACCAGAAAGCCAGCCTGCCAAATGAAGACGAATACGTTTTTGGTCGTCTCAAAAAAGATTCGAACTGGCGCTCATCTGGTTTCGGCCAGATAGACGTCTGAGCCCGGACTCTGGGCCTGGACCCTATAAAACCGAGGTGTGCGGGTCGAGAGCCGCTTAAAACCTCGCCGGTCTCCGAGTCTGCGCCATCTTCGCACAGATTTCCGAACGCGGAAGATACATCTACCATAAAGTCGTAAAAGGTGATTGAGCCACGCTTTCAACATATGGGTGTCGTGTGTGTTTCTTTTGTGATATTTGTGTGGCGTTTCATTACACCGAAAACAAGTTAAATGAGAATATAGCACCTGTTGTATAACAACTGCTATTTGGTTTATTTGTGAAGTTTTACTAACGTTTTCAAAGAAATTTTGAATATAAATAAACCATGGAACGAGCTGAGATCAATATCAAAATATACATTTAAATTGGACTAAATTAGTGTGGTTGCATTCCCATAAAACAAACATAATATTAAACCTATATTATTTACAATTTAAAAGACAGATTCTATATTGACTATTTAAGTCTTTGAAGAGCCTCAAAAAATAAAGGATATATCTTTACATATAAATATTTCGTTGTTAGATAGTATCTTTCGGTTTTTGAAATACATAATGGTAAAAATCTTAAAGTTTCTTGTGTGATCTTTATCAATAAAGTCTTCAAAAATTTAAAATTCATTTCGAGGTATTGAATTTGTTCGGTGTAATGACACATCAAGCATACAAGAGAACTGCAATTGCAATTAAAGACTATGTACATTCGAATAGAAATCGGGATTTACTCTCAGAGATGAAAGGAAATGGGGTAATCGCCTTTCACCCAGGCCCAGCATGTGATGAATATTTGCGATTGACGGCATCGAAAGTGAAATTTTGGCCTGCGGTTGCCCAATCTAGATTCATTTGGCCCACGGCCAGGCAATCTAAGCCAAAAACGAAATAAAAGGAGAGACCCAGCCATCCACGAAATGATGTATATGCCGAAACTCGAGCGGACCAATGCAGGGCTTGTGTCTTTTTTAATGAGACACCAATGGCCATATGCTAAGCACATGCAAATGGGATTATTCAACCGATAATGATGTTGCATATGTCATCAGTGATCGGATTGGCAAACAGCGTCTCGGAATAACGAACAGCGAATGCTCTGCTAGTTTCCAAACTCATTGAGCTCAGCCAAATTGAGATCGATGGATCGAAGCTGGGCGCGGGAGAAGTGAAGACATGGGTTAAAGCCAACGGGTGATTTATTACCAATTAAGCTGCTCGATTGTCGACAGAAGAAGATGATCTGCGGGATACCAAAGAAGCAGATAAATACCATTAAATCGTCCGACATGTAGTTTTTCGTTAAATCGATCATTAAGTTGTTTCTTTGAAATATATATACATGATGCTGGAAAAAGATAACCTATTAACGGGTTGCTGCAGGAAATATGTTTATTTTAACATTGTTTCTTAAACATATTATTGGTTTTCTTTCTTGATTATCACATGTTCATTAGGGTTTGATTTATAAATGAATGAATTTATGGGGAGCTCAGTGTGATAGATAATATATATTAAAATTTCTAACTAAATTAAGTGTAGTCATACGAAAATGACCAAATTTCCTTTTAAAAATCAAGAAAATATGGTACTATATTTCATTTTAAAATGTCACCTCTTGGCTTAGTTCATTATAAATTCTTTGTTCAACATGATAAGGATGAAATATGTCTTTTTCTGATGAATTTTGTGCTATAGCTGATAAGGAGCATCTTTCATTTTATGGTGCTCATGAATATACATTTATGTGGGGTTTCCCCCCACGTTTTCCTATTAAAAATTCCACGAGCCCTAAAGCCACATGGTTCGTTTCGAGGTGAATGGGCTAAATTCACCTGCAATTAACGGTGACAGATGAGGCTGAAGACTTCGAAAGAGAGAAGGAGGAGGAGGAGGAGGATGGACTGTGTTGGCCAAGAGCGATTATCTAACACTTTCCACTCTTTTCGCTTCATGCAGATGCAGATGCGGATGTGCTCATCGACGTGGCTGCAGCTGGCGACGGGCCTGGCCCTGCTGGGTGCTGTGTCATTGCAGACCCTCCAATCGTTCCCCAAGCTGTGCGACATCCGGAACTTCGACGACTTCCTGCGGCAGACGGGCAAGGTGTACTCCGACGAGGAGCGTGTCTACCGCGAGAGTATCTTCGCCGCCAAGATGTCTCTGATCACGTTGAGCAACAAGAACGCCGACACTGGCATCGCCAGCTTCAGCCTGAGTGTCAATACATTGGCGGATATGACCAGGAAGGAAATCCAAACCTTGCTGGGCTCCAAGGTGTCCGAATCTGGAGAGTAAGTATGCTGTTGCCGCGTGACATGCTGTGACGTAATGCCAACTAGCATAAGGGGAAGCCCATAAGCTTAAGCGTGGAATAATTAACACCTAAACCATAACTCCTAAACGGGTTTTTTAGATATTCTTGTGGGCGCAAAACAATCTGTAACTTGTAAGCCTACGACGGAGATTATGCTGAACTATTTCTCTATCGAAATTAGATAGGTTCCATTTCTGGCGTTTATCTAAATCATTTTCCAAAAAAATTAGTTTATTGCTTAAAAACACAAAAGTTTGTGCCTTTTTATCGTCTGACTGGGTAAGAAGCAATTTGTTATTATCTTGTCTTGTTTGTTCCAAATACTTGGTAAAAAATATCATCACGCACTTGGGAACTTTTATTATCTCTAATTAGCGCAATAATTAAATTGTTTTTGTCTTGTTTATCCGGGAAATCAATAAGCTCATTTTGGGTATTGCTGAATTGAATTTTATTTCAGCTGAAATAAAATTAGTGGTATATAGAATAATCTCCATATATAACAGTATTTCATAAGGTAATTTAATAAAATAATTAACTTGAAGGAATCTTAAATAAAGGATTTTACCCTTACCTTTCCTTAAAGGAAACTAACTTCGGGAAGCCTAAGATTATATACCACTTCAGTTTGGTTTTGAATTAAATCTCTATATATCTATATTTTTATATGACAAATCACATTTTAAAAAACTCATAACTTAGCCAAAAAAGAATAAATTTAAACTCTAAAAGCTTTCCCATGTTAGGTTTTAGAATAATTCATTTGCATACTGAATTTAAAAAATAAGCAATTTCGAATTTTTGAGAAATTTTGAAAATTTTAACAAGGGAACTCCTTATAAAATACTGAATTTTTCTTTGTTTTCTGCAGAAGATGGCTAGATTGACTCGTCTGTTAATGCTGATCAAGAATATATATGATTTATAGGGTCGGAAATGACTATGTCACATCGTTATGAGCTTTTGACTAAAATTATAATACCCTGCTAAGGTATACAAATTCGGTTATATCAACGAGTATAAAACTATACTCATACCCGTGGAAATACCTTCCTAAACTAAAAATAAAAGGTTAACAGAAATTTATTGCTTTATAAGTGTGATGCAAGTTGGGATCGTCATGCCTCGTCACAGTCTATAATTGAGTTATTGTTTTTGTAATGCCCACAACAATTAACCCATTCGAATGTGAACTCACTTCTACCCTTTCCTCTCCGCCTGCAGAAAGTACACCGATGGACACATTAACTTTGTAACTGGCCCCCGGAGTCCAACTGCCGCCAATTTGCCAGAGAAGTTCGACTGGCGGGAGAAGGGAGGCGTGACCCCGCCCGGTTACCAGGGCGTGGGCTGCGGAGCCTGTTGGTCCTTCGCCACGACCGGAGCCCTCGAGGGTCACATCTTCCGGCGGACGGGAGTGCTGCCGTCGCTGTCGCAGCAGAACCTGGTGGACTGTGCCGATGACTACGGCAACATGGGCTGTGACGGTGGCTTCCAGGAGTACGGCTTCGAGTATATCCGCGACCATGGCGTGACCCTGGCCAGCAAGTACCCGTACACGCAGTCGGAGATGCAGTGCCGCCAGAACGAGACAGCCGGACGACCGCCCAGGGAGAGCATCGTGAAGATCCGCGACTATGCCACGATCACTCCCGGCGATGAGGAGAAGATGAAGGAGGTGATCGCCACCCTGGGCCCACTGGCCTGCTCCATGAACGCGGACACCATCTCGTTTGAGCAGTACGGCGGCGGCATCTACGAGGACGACGCCTGCAACCAGGACGAGGTGAACCACTCGGTCACCGTGGTGGGCTATGGGTCGGAGAACGGACGTGACTACTGGATCATCAAGAACTCGTATTCCCAGAACTGGGGCGAGGGCGGCTTCATGCGACTTATCCGCAACGCCGGCGGATTCTGCGGCATCGCTAGCGAGTGCAGCTACCCGATCCTGTAGAGCTTCTCACCCGGGGATGCCCACGTAGTTAGCCTGCGCCATAGATATATAGTATAGTCAATTACAAAACCACGAATTTATTTACTATGTTACTCTAGTTTGTAGCGTTGCAGTGTCGACATCTGTCCAAAATGCAGGGGCATGAGTTACTCGGTCAATAAATAAACAAAAAAGTGCCTTTTAAAGCTTCGGTGTGCACAATAGTGCAATTTATCTACTTAGTATCTACTCAGTTTATCTACTTAGTTTATGCAGTGACTTACATATGTAACTTGTTGATCAGCATATGTATCACTTTGGGAGTGTCCACATTTTTTTTGGTAAGTCCTATTTCTCAGGGACTATTTGGATGCATTCTAAGGATTCTTCAAGCTTATAGATAGCACTTAAAATTTATTGTTTATAATATCGTACAAATTTTTTAAAACTTTTTTACAGTTTGAGCAAAATTGGAGGATACTCTTAGTAGTCAGAAAATAGAGTTTTAAACTTATATCTATTTACTTGTTATAGAATTTATTATACTAAAATATAGAAGATCAGGCCCTTCTATCAAACATAATTATGTTGTTTTTGACTGTACCATACAAACAAGTTTTTTAATTTTATTTAACATTTTGAGAATACCTTATTTTTCTGACAAAACTTTTCAAGCGGAATTATTTATTTTTCTGGCTTTAATAATTAGGGGATTTAATTTACGAACTATATAATTGCGGACTTAAATAGCGAATCACATTCAAATACTTAAAACTTTAAGATGTATTTTTTACTTTGCTAAATTCGTGATAAAATTCACTGCATAAACCAGTCAACCGGCAGTGATCACGTTTTGTTCTCATTTATAAACAAAACAGGTAAGTTCCCCGTGCCTCTCCTGAAACAACGAACAGAGAGAGAATTCATGTAAAAAAAAAAGAGTTCAATAAATATTGCCTTTGTTATCGCTTGCATCTCTCTACTCTCCGCTCGCAATGAGTACTCTGAGTATTTATAGTTAGTCACTCGGTGGCTACGGCTCAGTACGCGAAAAGATTGCAAGATGAGCTTGGCTCACTTCTCCGCCGGCGCCTGCTTGATCGTGTTCTGGACGGGCGCGGCCTTGGCTGCCCCCACAACGCCCTCCGCCGGAACCCAAACTAAAGTCGAAAGCGACTCCCAAATGCATAATGGAATACCTTTTATAAAAGCAACCGCCGAAAATAATGGAACTGAGTCAGCAACAACCCTTTTGGGGGTTGACCTCACATCAGAAATCACAGAAGGGGCCGATTGTCAGAACGCTTGGCAAAAATTCATGGTGAGTTGGCCGATAACGTCTTCCCAGAATCGTGACACATCAAGAAATTGTATTCAGGTCGACTTCGGTGTCCACTACGAAAGCGATACGGAAACCCAGAAACGTCATGGCATCTTCTGCGCCAATTGGCAAGGGATTCAGGAGCACAATTCTGAATACGAAGTGGGAAAAGTGTCCTTTAAAAAGAAAATAAACCAATGGGCTGACCTGACCATTGAGGAGTGGAAGAATAAGCAACGTCCCATCCTTGCACCTGAGTTTGCCGAGGCTAAGCCAACGACTGAGGCATCTGCAGTGGATCAAACAAGGATTAAGTGCGATGCTGCTTGGAAGAAGTTCCTTGTAGGTTACCCTAACTATTGAATATTCATTTATAGTAATTTTCACACTTTACAGACTGATTTCAGTCGGAAATACGAAAATGAGGCAGAGACTGAGAAGCGTCGCAGCATCTTCTGTGACAAATGGCAAAGGATTCAGGAGCACAATGTACAATATGAAGCGGGAAAAGTGTCCTACAAGAAGGATATAAACCAGTGGTCTGATTTGACGTTCGAAGAGTGGAGGCAAATGCAAAAACCTCACTTTCCACCAAATATGGAGACACCAGGAATCAAAACTGAGGCAACTGATGTAAAGGAACATCCTGAAAGGACTCGGTTTCCAGCTAATATGGAAGCACCTGGTACTTATGTTGAGGAAACGACAATGAAACCAACAGCTTTTGAGGAACCAATCCAGATTAAGGAGATTGAGGAAGAAACTAATATGGAACTATCAGGAAACAAAACGGAGGAAGGAGGATCTCAGAAGGTTTGGTTCCCACCTAATATGGAAGAGCCTGGTACCTATCTAATTAAACCAATGGATGCGGAATTCGATCCAAAAAATACTAAGTGTCAGGCTGTCTGGGAGAAATTTCTGGTAAGCTTATAAAATAGTAAACTTTTACTTACATTAACGATTTTTACTTACAGAGTGACTATAGCCCGAAATATGAAAACGATGTCGAGACTAAGATTCGCCGCAGCATTTTCTGTGAAAATTGGCAAAGGATTCAGGAGCACAATACCCTACACGAATCGGGAAAGGTGTCCCAAAAGGAAAGTATAACCAAGTGGTCTGACCTGACTTTAGACGAGCTGAAGAATCAAAGTCCAAATATCCTTCCGCCCAATTTGAAACCATCAGAAATCGAAAGGGAGGATACGGTATTGCAAGTGGGACCACAACAGGCTTGGTTTCCGCCGAATACGGAAGAACCTGGAATATATCTTAAGGAAACGACAATGAAACCCAAATTAGTGGGTGAGAAATCAACCGACGAAGAGTTTAAGAACACTGCTAATTCTAATATATCTGGAAACGTAACTGAGGCAACTACTGTGGAAGTAGGATCGCAGAAGATTTGGTTTCCAGCTAATACGGAAGAGGCCGGAACCTATCTCACTAAACCAAAGAATTCAGAATCTTTAAGTGAAGAATTAACCCACAGGGTTGACACCACATAAGATTCATCTCGAACTGAATTAATGTAAATCTGTAAAGAATTTAAAATATAACAAAACTCCCAAACCCATTGAAAGTACTTGACAGTTGGTTGGTTTTTAAAAATTTGTATTTATATTAATCTGAGGGTTTCCGCTTGAGGATCTGGTTTGAGGAGTTCTTCTGTTACAATAGTGTTCGCAAATGTTAATTTCGCTACTTTTCACTGGCGGTGTTTTGTAATCTCGACCTTAAGTTTTTGAAATGAGTAAATTTGGATTTTTGGTTTCTTTGTCTATCATTGTAACGCACACGAATTCTACACGATTAATTTATATTTGTATATTTGCTCTGAGATCCCCGTCCGCTTGTGGCTTTCAGCAGGGCGCTTCGTATGACATATACAATCCGTAAATATATATAATATATATGTATATATAGTATTTAATTTAACAAATACATTTGTAGGTTATCGCAAGTTGCTGCACTAAGTGAACATTTATGTAATCAATATGTTTACATTCATTGATATTTGAGTGTATTCCAAGGAGCGATCGCACCCAGCCTCTCCAGCGGATGGGACAGCCCCTGCAATGCGTAATGGGTATTGTACATACAAGTATATATTCCCTTTCATCGGCATTATTTTATTATTTACTATACAAATCTCTGGTTGGGAGTTGGGGCAACAACAAGCCTTGAACAAGCCTTAGACACACGTAAGCGAATCTGTAATTCCTGCGCTAATCTAGTTTGAAATACTGTGATCCTTCCCCTACAGGTCGGGGTCCTTATTGTGTACTGTGATGATTACTGTTTACAATTTACATATTGTTTGGCGTTTATTGTTGTTCTTCTAACCAAGCTTAGGCCCTGGCCGCAGGACTCGTGTGTGTGGGGCTGTCCAGAATCGGTTTATTGGATATGTGGCTTGAGCAGTGTCTCGGAATAGCGTTCTGTTTCTGACCAAATTGCTGCTGATGCTGCTGTTTGTGTGTAAATTTATCTAAAAAATCTCATCTGCTTGGATTCCTTCGGTAGCAAGCTATAACTGATCGGGGCGACCAGGACCTGGCACGAACCAAAATCATATATATATATATATAATAAGTACGTACACGTAAACACTAAATAACTAACAACGTTGAAAGCATATATCATATATGTCGAGTAGGCAATGCACTCAACTGGGTAGCCTGAATGCATGTATACATATGAGATACATAACTAGTTGTATATCCGTATAATATATATATATATGTATATATATATTGCAACAAATTTCCACTACAAAAAACTGCACACACTCAACTTAGGGGGCTAGCTTAAGAGTTATATATTCATACTATTCCGACAAATCCTTATATATCCTCTGGTAGCTAAAGCAAGTGCGTGGCATTGTATCTGCAATTGCTTGACTTTTGTATTTGTATCTTTATGCTTTCCTCGATTTAACCAACTGCTTTATTGTTTCTGTTACTTTGTTACTTTTGTTATATGTTCGACATCGGTGTATATGGTAAAGCCAACTGGTGTGTTTGCTGTTTAGTCGTGTAAAACGTTTGCCATTTGCACTACAAAATCGAAGTGAGTGTTCTGTGGACAACGGAGGAGCAAGTGGGAGAAAATCCTTAATAGGTGGGCTGCTGGTACTCCATGCCGGATTGCTGCTGCTGCTCCATACCACCTGGAGAATATATATGAGCATTTATATTATTTATACGACACTGAAAGACTGTAAAGGATGTGTGGGAGTGTAAAGGGTCCTCTATTTACCCTGCTGCGGCTGACCAAAGGGCGAGGCGCTATATTGATCATTGTCATTGTCCATGGAGTAGCCGTAGGCCTGCTGGTGCACCACGTTGGCCGGGTCCGTTTCGAAGGCCGAGGTGAACTCATCGCCGGCGCCAATCAGGAATCGCTTGTAGGCCATCAGAGCGCAGAGGGCCTGAAGCACAAAGGAATAATAGAAAACTACATTTCCATTCAGCGATTAACAGGTGACAAGTGTTACGCACCCAGGTGACTATCGAGAAAAGGCAGAACCAGATGGCGGTCTTCATGCTGCCAGCTCCGATGCCCAGCGGCGGCGGGGGCGCCGAGCTCCACTGGGACCACAAATAGAGGAAGGCCACAAAGTACATGAAGGTCCAGAAGGCTGCAATGGGGGATTGTTGTGAATGTCCCAGTTAGGGCCATGGATGGGAGGAGCTTACCCGAGAAAGCCATATCGGCCATGACGTAACGCTTTCTACTCTTCACCGATGACATCCTTTCGAACAGGAACTCGCCTCCCATGAAGCCCATGGAGGCCAGGAACCCGAAGACGCCGACCATGTTGCCGAACTTGCAGGCCATACCGTCGCCACTAAACAGGCAGTATTCCTTGCCATCCTTCTCCGTCCAGCCCTCGGAGGATATGCAGCCGAAGACGACGACTGAGAAGAGCTATCAAATGGGAGAAATTCCTTGTGAGTGAGGGCAGAATTCTTTGCATATCAAGCATTCTTGAGATGAGTTAATGAGCAATGAAAAACGCAATTTACTCAAATCTTGAGCTCTGGTTAGTTGAAGTATTATCAGTTTGACTAAGGATACCTCCTATGACTTGCCTTCATTCTTCCTGATTTAATTGGTTATCAGAGTTAATTGTTTTTATGCTTGGCAATAAAAAAGTCCCACCTCCTTGCCAGTGCAAAAACTTAGTTTATGTTTTTTTCACAACTCCCACTCTTGGCTATCGATTTTCCGGGCAGGTGCAACAAGCGACAAGAAGTTCAAGTACACAGACAACGAGGCAGACACGTACTTATGTTTGTGACCCAATTCGCGGAATGAAGGCCAAGTTTAGTTTGTTTGGCCAGGAATGCCGGAGGGAGGGAGGGGGAGGACTGCAATCGCAAGGACCAAGTGTCCTTGGTCAGCAGAGTGGGCAAATATTACGTATACACAAATGGAAAGCAAACTTGAACCCCTCCTCGCCACTCGGTTATCGCATATTTCCCGCTTCGCTGGCTGACGCACATCAAATCGCTGGTATAATAAAGTCCTATAAGTTCCAAGTCCTGCGCCAGTGGCCGCTCGAGTCCTTTACGACATTTAATTATAAAGCTTTCATGGGCGTGAGAGTTTTTATGGCGCCGCTGCAGCTGATCCCGGTTACCCCCTCTAATGGAGCGCACCTAAGCCCCTGGCACACTCGGGTAAACAAATCCCAGAACACTATTCCTAAACTACGGGGTTGTCACTACGTTTATGCGCTGTGACATCCCGGGATTACTAAGTTTGCGAATGTCACGTACGGTTTATGGGTATTTTTGCAATGAGCAGGCTTTCTGTTTGGTAGTAAACAGGTGAGAAATCTGCAAAAGTTATTTTAATGGGCTCTTATAGAAGGTGTTTCGAAAACGTTTATTTTTCCTGGAGACTTTTATGACTTCAAATATTTATAGCTCCACGAAGGTTAGCCACGACTTATTTAAAGCTCTTAAGAACTGGACCAAAAATATAAAAGGAAGTTATAAGAATAGGATTATAGTTACTTAAGGCTTAATATACTAGTAGCTCAGTGCTCATAATGGGTGTTTAAGGATTTTAAAAAATTAAAGTTGCGCTCCGAAGTATGCTAAACAAAATGTAAATTTATTTTATAGGGCTTGTATGTATCCTTTTGGGCAACTTTTCAATTTATTACCATTTCTCACAGGCATTTTTATGAAAATACTTCGTAATACTGTTTCCAGTGTAAGCCAAAATTCATGAATCCCTATTTGGGGACACTTTCGTAAACTACTTAAGTGCCGTGCAAACAGCGCGATAATCATCAAGTCGTGTGAGTGGCGCGTGTGTGCTTTCGGGGGTCCGAGATTTCCCAGCATTTCCCCGAGCGGAGCACTCAGCCGGAGTCCCCGGAGTACTACTTACCCAGCAGAGCGCCCGGATGACAACCTGGGGCTTCATGGCGAACGTGACCGGATCGAAGGCGCCGCCCGCCTTGCCGCCCCCATAGGCGCCGCCGTTGTTGATGCTGAGTATCTGGTTGAGCATGTCCATGGTGCTGGCTATTGGCTAGTGGCGTTTTCAGTTCGGTTTAGAGTTCGATTCAGCGTTTTCGCAGCTTGTTGTGAAAAATCGAACGCTGGCTTCGGTTCGTGGGGCCAAGGGCAATGCGGGGGCGTCTCACCCACTCTCAAAACTGCTGTGTGTGTCTATACCGAGTGTGTGTGTGTGTGTTTGCAGGTCTCTTTTCTTTTCTCGCAATTATGGATTACGGCACCATGCGAATTTTGAGTGTTTTTGAAACTCGAAACTTTGATTTTCGAAATGCGCTTTTCGGTTGCGGAGCTGCGCTCTGTTAAATGTCACTGTGTTTTGCTTTGTCCTAATCAATGCATAATTGATGAACACGAATTTCAAGGGCCTGATTTTCACTTTTACTTTTTTCGCCAGCTACGCTCTCAACGGTACTTCGACTGTCAACGCGCAGGACTCGTAACAGTGTTGTCAGTTTAGCTGATTTTCGGCTAGATCTAGCACATTTAAAAAACGGAAAAGCTCATGACATTTTTAAATAATCAAATAGACCTATTTTAATATTCAGACTAGATTATTCTGACAAGATTGCATTCGTGATATTAACTATTTATTTTATATATATTTATTTTATTTTATAGGAAAGAAATCATTTCTGACCCTATAAATCATATATATTCTTGATCAGAATCAACAGCCGGGTCTATCTGGACATGTTCGAAAGAAAAAAATGTTATATTTTTTAAAAATTTAATAAGGGGTTACATCATTAAGATTGTCAAAAATTCACAAAAAATTCAAACTTCCAAAATTTTAAAATCAATATGGTGATTTGTTAATAAAATATAGCATTCCGAAATGAAATTAATGGATTTTTTACTTAGTTATGATCGATTTTCCTTTCTATCTTGTTACTATTTAAAAAAACTTTACATTTAAGAATGAATGTAAACAATTTTCCCCTAAAATTTGTACCACTATACCCATAAGCATACCCAAATAACCTTACTTAACATTACTTGGCGAAAATTCAAAAGATTTTAGTAATTAAAAAAATTTGCATAATTATAAATGCCATTTATTTTATTGACCAGTCTGTTATGCAGCATAAGCCACGAAACTGCTCATAAGTGTTTTCTGAACTTCTTTATTCCAAATTCACAGTATCGAAATAGTACAATTATCAATAAAGTTAACTTGTAAATAAAAGTGCGCCAAGGTTCGGCGAATTGATGAGGGCTGCGAAGGCTGAATTCGCTCTGCCCAGTTCTGTTAAGTTTACAGTGTTCTGCCAGTGTGACCACCCTTGAGTTAAAATTCAAAATAAATACATTTTTGATTTTTGTGCATAAAATTGATTGTGTTTGATAAATAAATTATGTCGGCGTTAAGGAGTCGCAATGGATGTAATTGTCCTAGGCAGCCAAAGTCGTTGAAAGAGATAAAATGGAAGATGGGAAAACTAAATTACAGTGATGAATGGGCTTTCTCGAAGGTAAATATAATATTTATTTTTTTGTAAGAATAAAAAGCCAAATAGAACAACAGAGTTGTTAAAATTTTGACAATCTTGTGCAATGTTTCCAAATTTTCTTTCAATTTTACTTTTACGAATCTTTCCTAGATCCCTGAATATCCATCTATTTCTAAAGAAATTGAAGCCGATAAACATGCCTACGAGGTTTGCTGTGGAAACAGGAAAAACAGAACTAAAGCCCCTAGACGGAAAAATCTGATCCCCAGCCAACCTGAAGAACTTCGGAAAAGTAAACCTTCACTTGGAGAGGCCAACGAAAGGCTATGCAAAATCTACAATTGTCCGCTCGCCCGGAGCTCCTTCCCTACTAAAAAGCAGCCCAAGTGGCGGCAAGAGCTCGAGCACAGTCTTGAGAAGGAGGCCAAGGCAGAGGAGGAGAAGAACTTGTTGGCAAGGTTTCAGAGTGAAGTTAAGAAACTCGAGGCACAAGAAAGGTTCCAGCGGCTCTTGGAGCAAAATCAAAGCCGATCCATTCGATGGAGACTCGAGAAGCAGGAGAAGCTTAAAAACCAAGAAAAGAATCTCTATGGTAAAGAAAAAACCAAAGAAGAAAAGAAGGAAAAGCCAACGCCCGAACTGGTAGAGAAAGAACTTATGAAGGTATTTAGAAAGGTAGGAAGAATTGTCAGGGACAGGAAGAAGGTAGGCACTGAAAGTCCTGAAGAAGTATTAAATATCCCACTTGGAACGTATGAGAAGCGTCATAGCTTCAGGGATGATGAGAGGTTTCGAGAGTTTGTTACCGACCTGTATCTAACTGAGAAGAATGTCAAAAAGAGAAAAGCCGAGAAGTCTCCTGCCCTCTCGGCTTGGGATCTTCAAAATCTTCGCCAGGACGGCTCATTTGCTTTTGTTAATAAAACCGTTCCTCTCCCATATGCTCTCGATCAAATGGCAGAGGCTACGGCTGTAAAGGTTCCCCAATTTTATTCGCTTCGGGAAAATCCGAATTTAACGGTTGATATTAAAAGAAATAAAACTACCAATGTGGGAGCCAAGTTTTCATGGAACTTTAGAAAGTTGGTGAAGGCTAAGGATGTGCTCAAGCCTAAGATGTCTAAGCCCTTCAATAAACTGGTAACAGGAAAGCACGTCCAGATCCCCGAACTGCTGCCTTCTCTCAAGAGTCGTGATAAAATTCTCGAAGAAAGGAAAAAGGAAGCCAAACCCCTTCCTCACAAATCTAGACGGGAAGTCGACTCCGAGCCCAATTACGGAGTTTCAAAAACCGGAAGATCTTTGCACATGCCTATCGGCGAAATAAAACCAAAATTTACTGAACACTTCAACAAAATGCTAAAGGGTAAAGAAGAGAATATTCCCGAGCTGAATGAGATCCTGAAGAGCCATCATGATATATTACCCGATATGAAGAGAGCAGGAAAATCCTCTTCCGGACAGCGGAAGTTTAAACAAAATGCGGAGTCCAATCCGAATTATGGAGTTTCCAAAACCAATAAATCCAACCACTTGCCCTTCGGTAAAATAGAACCAAAATTTAGCAAACAATTCCATAAAACGTTTAGGGGCAAGGAAGCCACTATGCCCGAACTAAAAGGGGCCCTCATGAGCCATCACGAAATATTCCCGGACGTAAACAGAGCAGGAAAGTCCTCTTCCGGACTCCCTAAGGGTAAACTTAGACACAAATTCGACTCGACCTACCGAGTATCCAAAACAGACACATCCGCGGAGAAGCACGGATACGAAAATGTTTCGCTACGTAGTATCTTGAAATCAACGGCTCCTTACCACCAAACGCAACACGATAAGGACAAAAGGGGCTTGAGCTTGCCTTCAAAGGACAAGAAAGTACGGCGCTCTACCATGTCCCATATCGGGAAAAAGCTGGAAAGGTTTAAGTATTACATCAGAGACTCAGAGGCGGATCAAAGAATAATGGAGCAGAGAGACTCAAAGAATGCGATTTCCTATCTGAACAGAAAGAGTATTACCAGCCTGACGAGTACAAAATCGGGTCCGATCAGGTACAGTGAAACATCAGAAATGGCAGGTCAGAGCGGTCAGCAGAAAGCTACGGACCCTACACAGTGCTTCATGGACGTAACTGAGAAGGAGCAGACATCAAAGGTGTGTAAGGATGACATTATGTTCGACACCGTCCCGGAGGACTACCAGCCCCCTATCAACCAAGATACAGTCTTGAAAAAGACACTGAGCGAACTAATCGGCAGCATTGTCGAGTCACATATTGCCAAGAAAACATCCAAACCGAAGAATGCACTGATGCCAAAAGTATGTCCATCGGACTCGGAGCAGAACGTCCACAGGAACAGTTCCGTTTCACTGAAATCGGTACACGACGAGATCAAGCAGTTCGAGCAACAAGCCCTCAAGGAATACGCCGTGCTAGAGCAATACCAGGAGTTCGTGGTTGTGGAGAAGGCCGCCGTACAGGCACGCATCCAGGAGCTGATGAAGTATGTAGTTATCCGTGAGGATTTTAAGCCCCCGAAACCCCCAAGGGATTTCATAACGGAAAACATCGAAATCCTCCAGAAAATGCGACCACGGAAGATAGGAGAAACCAAAAAAAATCGAAAGCCCAATCAAAAGTACCCCAAAACGAAGAAGCAGCAGATGCCGGGGTTCTCTGACTTTTCCGAATGCCGGCGACCATGAAGAAACCACTAAAAAACGATGCTTCAGTAGCCAGGATCAGCAGGAACAGGCAAAGCCAAAAGCACCAGCAGAGGTTGTGGCTAGGGAGGCCCAGAAATGCGACACACTTGATGTGGGTACATGTGGTAAGAGAATAACTCTACTATTTATAATAGTTATCTCATATCTACAATCTGCAGAATATTAAAAGCCAGACTCTAATTTCGACAGGAAGACGAAGTCCATTCGAATGGGAAAAACGGAAAAGGTTTTAAATAATAAGGAGAATAAGGAGGAATGGTGTCCTAGAGACTGTTAAATTCTGGGATATTTGATATCCCTAACTCAAACCCCTTGAGGAGAAAAATAATCCTTGAATAATCATTAGAGAAACGATGCATTTTGTCATCTTATGATTGTCCAAAGATTATTTTTCCATTCAAGGTAGTTGTTCAGTGTTTTTAGTATAAAAGTGTGACTGAATAGAATTTTTGTAATCTGGATTTTGACACTTATTTCTTGGTTTATTTTTTAACATTTGGTTTTAATTTTATATACAAAATTGCCCTCCTTTCACAAGGGAAATAATAAATGCATTAAAGGCCAAGAAGCTAAACTCACAGATAACCTGCACTTCCTACTACGATTTTCTCACCAAGGAGCGTGTCTCCCTGGAAGCGATGAACTGCATGGATATGCAGCGCGATCCTTTTACCGTCACGGTCATGGATAGTGCAAAGTACTACGATGTGGATGACAATGCGACGAAGTGGTATCTGAGTACCCGAGCATTACCAGTCAAAAATCCATTGGTATGCCAACGGCAACGGAGAGTCAAGGCGACCTCTTACTCTGTCCCGGGACGACGTGTCTCCCCGGAGTTCCTGACCCTTCTCAAGCAACACCATGCCAGGATGCAAGGGCATCTGGTGTGCAAGGGCAGGCGCCCCAAGGTGAGCTTTTCCTACTACAAGTACGATGCGAAGGGCAAGAGGCGTCACATGCGTCCGGGCATTGATACCGCGGCTCCCTTGGAGTTCTCACATCCCATGGGAAAAGATGACCTGGAGTATCGCTTGCTGGGACAAGTGTTAGATATTGGTCCACCTTCTCCATTCTCTTCCAGATCCAGAAATACCAAGAACCGCGTGGTTCGGCATGCCAGAGATAAGTGGAATCCGGATAGGAATATTACCCGAAATGATCTATCGTGGCTATATGTCGATGACTTGGAGTTCCCCTCTACCACAGAAGAAGCCAGAGAATGTGGTGCCAACACCAAACACAAGGACTTAGATAATAAGGATAATTTGAAGGAAAATATAGAAAATTGTGATCAAAAATTCCTTACCCCCAATGCTTCAGATATCATGCCGCCCCGTTTGGATAAGCCTTCCCTGCTAAAAATGTTCAAAAACCGACTAACAAAATGTAGACCTTCACGTCAAGGGGTAGCTCCGTCCAATCGATGCGGTAGAGACAGAAGAGACCGGGATCCCCGAATCATTAACTACTTGAAAAGTGCGTTCCTCAAGGCCCTCCAAGGTTACAGCGACGAAGAAAATCCACAAAATACGGGTTCTAAACAAAGCAGATGCACTCAGTGCCCCAGCAATGCTAATAATAACTGTGGAAAGACGGTATGCGGTCGTCCTGTTTGTAAAAATCACCCGGTTAATTGCTCCCAAAGAACCGGTCCTACGAACAAAAACAGCAGGGGGACTCTTCGGAGCAGACCTTTCTGCAAAGCAACCGCTTTCGATTCTAATTTTTGTCAAAGGAAAAATGTATACATTACAATTTGCCAAAAGCGGACACTGAAAAATGCGAATGGGAAAATGAAACCAAAGATAACGGAACAAGAAGACTCACGATTTGCTGACATAGAGGACGAAAACCCCAACTCTAGCTGCAATAGTCAGGATCATTTTAGAACACCTATCCCCAGTAATGGATCCTTAAGCTTCCGGACCGTTGCTGAACGCACTTCCGGCCACCACTTAAAGACCAACCAATCGAATGGGGACTATCCTTCCAATAGCAGCAATATCGAGAATCCAAAAATTAACGCCGAAATTCGAAATGCTCATCCAACTTCTGAGGCGAAGCAACCTCCAAAAAAGGGTCGGACAGATCTTCCAAAAGAAGATTCGGACAGTCGTCAAGAGAAGTCTTGGACCCAAAAAAAACTGAAGCCATCCGGCGCCAAAATGAAACCGGAGACTGCGGAACAAGAAAAGTTAAGGTTATCGGGAAGAGAGAATGAAAAACCCAAAATTTGCAGCAATAGACCGGATAATTGTATAAGACCTTTCCCTAGTAAGAGATCCTCATGCATCCGGCCTGTTGCTGAACCCAGTTCTGGTTGTCATTTACAGACCAACCAATCAAAGAAGGTACATTTCGACTGTATCAATGAAGTGGAGCAATCACAAGTAACACCAAATGTAGATCCTAAGTGTAATAAAAGAAAGATCCCAGTTAGGCCTCCGGTAAACAGAAGACTCGTTAACAATGAAAAGCTCAGAAAATGTGTACCATGTCCTAGAGATTGCAAAGCAAGCAAGAGAAACGAATGTCCGCAACTCCATCGAAATATAAAGCGGTGTCCAGCTAAACCTATTCCTATCCGTTTCGATCCAAAGGCGAAAAAATGTGGCCCCTTTCCACAACTCCATCGAAATTTAAAGCGGTGTCCAGCTAAACCTATTCCTATCCGTTTCGATCCAAAGACGAAAAAATGTGGCCCCTTTCCGCAACTTCATCGAAATTTAAAGCGGTGTCCAGCTAAACCTATTCCTATCCGTTGCGATCCAAAAACGAAAAAATGTGTCCCCTTTCCGCACTCATCCGGGGACGAAAGAACTGACTTCTTAAGATGGCTATATCCAAGGACAAATTCAGGAAGGAGGAAGAGGTATACTAAAACCAGAAGAACTCCACGTAAGGGTTGTCGGGCTACAAGCAGTGACTCCAGTTTGAGTTGTGATCCATGCAGAGTGCAGCACCACGAAAAACAAAAAGGATGGTGGGCAACAAGCGAGTCATGTTGTAGATGCCCCTGTTGTTCGTTCGTGATTCCACCAAGATGCAAACGCTTTCAGGAACCGCAATTTCCCTCAGCCTCTCGAGGCCAAGAAAACTTCCAACGAATGTGTCCTCATAGGAAGCGTTGGCATTGTAAAGAAACATGTCAAGAAGACAACCAAGGATCGTTTCCTTGTGACCAACCTAGCTATGCCTCAACCATTTCCAGACAGTTTACCAGGTACTGTAGGTCGGGAAGAATGCGGGGAGGTGTCGATTTTCCAGAAAGAAACTTTATTCCAGAAAGAAAACGAGACGTTCCGCACAGCTCTTCAACTAACCTGATCTCCGATTCAGACCAGAATGTGAGATTCACAAAGCCTCGGAAGTGGTCTATGCACGCGTTTAGTTTTGATTAGAAGCAGATTTGTTTCTGGACATTGAGACTGACTGCCAGGTGGGAGTATCACCTGTATATTACACTCAACCTGGCAGCCAGCCTTGCCGTTCCTCTTACAGTTTTAAGTTATCACGATTAAATTTTTAATTGCTTACAAAAAACAACGGCTTTTGTTACAAGAATATAAATGCAATGCTGGCGTCTGGCAGGAATCCGGATAATATCCAGGGCCTTACTCGTTGGTGAACTTGGCTGGGCGCTTCTCGGCGAAGGCGGTCATGCCCTCCTTGCGATCAGCCTGGGAAATATAAACAAATCGAATAAGATGGCATAACCCTTTTCGTAACGACAAAACCAACCGTTGAGAACGTGGCATGGAAGGTGCGACGCTCGAACTTGAGGCCCTCCTGGAGCGTGGTCTCGTAGGCAGTGTTCACGGACTCCTTGCACAGCTGCACAATCAGGTTGGAGTGGGTGCCGATCTTCTCGCCCAGCTTGACGGCTTCTGCGAGCAGCTGGTCGGCAGGCACCACCTTGCTGGCCAGACCCAGCTTCTCTGCCTCCTGGGCGCCGATCATGTTGCCAGTGAGGCACATCTCCATGGCCTTGGACTTGCCAACCACGCGGGTCAGACGTTGAGTGCCGCCGGCTCCGGGAATGGTGCCCAGGGCAATCTCAGGCTGGCCGAACTTGGCCTTGTCACCGGCATAGATGATGTCGCACATCATGGCCAGCTCACAGCCACCGCCCAGGGCGTAGCCATTGACGGCCGCAATGATGGGCTTCTGGGTGCGGGCCACCTCGGTCCAGTCATTGAGGAAGTTGCCCTGAATGCATTGCGAGTAGGTGTTGGGCAACATCTCCTTGATATCGGCTCCAGCGGCGAAGGCCTTCTCACTGCCCGTCAAGACAATGGCGGCGATGCTCTTGTCCTTGCCGAACTGCTTCAAGGCGGTGGACAGCTCCTTCATCAGTCCATTGCAGAGGGCGTTCAGAGCCTTGGGGCGGTTGAGGGTGATCACGGCCACATTCTGGCCCTCGCCAGCCACCTCGGTCTTGATGTACTCCCAGGTGTTGGTCGCTGTTGGGGAGCAAACGAGAGAGATAGAGAGGGGTGATGAGGTGATCGTTGTGTTGTTACGCAATCAATGTTTTGGACCGGCCATGGAAAAGTACCCAAGATCTCTGGCGAGTAGCCGGCATCTGGTTAATTGGAATAATAATTCTCGGGAGGGATGGAGACCGCGTGGACTTTGATCTTGTGTAAATCCCTACTATACTTACAGGAGCTGCTGAAGCGGGTGGCCACCTGTGGCTGCCGGGCGGCTGCCTGCAGCACACCCTGGGCACGGGAGGCGAAGAGTTTAGCAATGTTGGCCATTTTCAAGGAGACGATGACACCGGCTGAAAGTGAAATATGTTATCTAATCAAAGGAGGGATCGATCTGGAGCCACTTAAGAAGGTTACTTACGCGTTGGAGCACTGGAGCAATATGGGGGCTCCGACGAATAGTGTGAACGTGCTTTTGTAACGCCAAAATCCCATGAAGACTGAACTTTTGCTATTTTAACGGTTTTTTTAAAATTGCAGCAGCGTTCCGCGGATTTATTATTGTTATTATATATGTTTATTGAATATAATTTATTTATATAATGCTAGTGCAAACAATGGATTTGAGCAACAGCTGCTAGGGCCTTCGGCTCAATATATATTTTAAATCCTTGCGGAGCGTATTATAATTTTAGTCAGTGAACGACTCATTTCCGACCCTAAAATCATATATATTCTTAATCAGCATCAACAGGAGAATCTATATAGTCAAGTCCGAAAGAAACAAATTTTTGCTAATTAATCATCGTCAAAATTGTCAAAAATTAAAAAATTGAAAATATTTTAAAATATTAAATTCAGTATGCAGACTTGTTAGAAAGGCGGAATTAAAATTCATGAATTTTTGACTTAGTTATGGTATTTTTAAAATTTGAATTCTCCAAAAAATATATACAAAATACAAATTTTAAGAATGCGCATATTTCAGGTCTCATCAAAATCATAAGAATTATATATATAATGGATATATGTAATGGATTAGTAGTAGTTTCCTTTCTTATTATTTATTTATTTATAAACTATGGGAAAATGTATTTTTTTTATCGTTATTGTGATGCTTCTTAACGAATAAGAGCGCTAGAATTGTAGTGGGGGATAAGCCTAGAACTGGACAAAAAAAGGGTAGGAAAAGGTGGGCTGTATAGCATTTCATTGTATAAAATAAAATCTAATTAACAATATTATCACTACTTTTATCTTAAATGTATATATTTATTTTAGACCTTTGGTATGTCAGGCTGTACTGGGGGATGAACAGTATTGGTCTCCACCAACCAAATGTGCTCCTCACGCCTGCGCCTTCCGTTGTTATCCCGTCGAACCCGCCAAATTAGGAAAAGCAAGACGACTATCAGAAAGGAGAATAAGGTGATCACAAGACTAAATACGAATGCTGTGGGAGCTAAAAGGAAATTATTTAAAAGTAAATATTGTAGAAGGTTTCTCTTCATCCTCTCTCCATACTTACTTTCACAGTACGGAAACTGTGCAATCCACATTGATTCCAAGCAAAGGTTCTCGTGCTCCCCTTTCAGAAAGTGATCCGCAGGACAGTCATAGGAGATACGAGTGCCGTTGGGTACTTTTGAGCCTGCATACAGGACGGCATTGCTTAAATGCTTAACTATCACATTCGGCAGCTGGGGGACAACGCATTCTTTTGCTTCCTCAAAGGAATTTGGTATCCGCCTTATACCCGTCGTGGAGGTCATGATGACATTTGATTCAGTGGTCACCGTAGTTGATCTGGCAGTTGTAGTCGGTATGGCGACACCATCACACAGAGAGTCCAGCTCATCGTCGCCTCCAGGGCAATCCTTGACACCGTTGCACAGCTTAGAGTAGGGCATGCACTGGCCAGAGGAGCAGTACAACTCCCAGTTATCGCAGTTGGCCTGCTGCATTTGCGCCCGGCACAGCCAGCCTTCCTCGTCTGACCCGTCCACACAGTCTCGAGTGCCGTCACACACCGCCGTGCTGGCTACGCACGCTCCGTAGCTGCAGCGAAATCCGTAGCCCGGACACCAGACCTTCTCGCACATGGTCTTCGTTTCGTCGGAGGCATCCAAACAGTTCGCCTTGCCATCGCATAGCTGATCCAGTTCGATGCACTCGCCGCTTCCGCAACGATGACTGCATTTCGTAGCGTTTGGCGATGCGGAGCAGCATCCGATCATCGCCAGGGAGAGAAGAATCAGCAGCTGGAGAGAACGATCGTTGAACATTCCTACTGGCTTTCGGTAGACAGACTGCCGGATTCCAAGTTGTGGCCAGAGGGTATTATTGTCAGGGTATCGAAAACCCGTTTGATGATGATATGATGATAGCTGTGCAAGTGCTGTGCCCATGTCATGGGCTTTTCTGAGCGGCGTTGATTATTGTTTTGCCTGTATTGGGGGAGGCTGTACAAACCGAGCTGCTTTTTATTCGTAGATAAGCTGTACTTCCCATATAAAATCTAAATGTTGCACTAGTAAACCGTTAAATATATAGTTTATATAAAATATAGTGAATGAAATTTGCATTAATCTTATTGTAGTTTTATTCAAATGCTTTTCAAAATCCATATCTTACTTTATTTCTCATTCAAGGCGAGTATACTCATTTTAGTTAGAATAAAGAGTTCTTGTTTTATAATTGAACGCATTAATTATAAAGAAAAACATATCCTATGATGGGTTAGTGGGGTACAAAATATAAGTACAGCTCGGAAATTGCTGTGGCCGGACACAAAAACTGCAAATACTTTAAGTAAACTTAAGTAACACGTCAAATGCTTTCCCAAAGGCGGAAAGAAAATGTTATTTCTTATGCGCAGACTGAGGCGGCGGCGTGCCATAGAATTTGCGCTTCTTTATGGTGCCGCCCTTGAAGGGAGTGGCTGCAAGGAAACATGGTCTTAGAAAACGGCATTTCTTTTTACCCCCAATATATATTACTTACCATATAGCGAAAGTAAGTCGTTCTTGCTGCTAGGCACTCGTTTAATCACTGTCGCTGGCGTGGGGTTCATATCGATGGCTATGTACTGCTCCCAAAACGAAGCAGACAGCTCGAGCAGCGCCTTCATCACCTGCTTCTGGGTGAAGACCTCCGTGTATATGGCGTGAGGATCTGGATCCGCCGATGAATAGCCCACAATGGTGGGGCCAAAGATGAGAGCGATATTATCGATGGGCATCAGAACCACGGGGCACTCGGCAATACGCTGGAAGTGCAGCACTAGGAAGGCCAGCGTGTCCCGATTGGCCTGTGGCAGCTGTTTCACCGACTTACACAGCATATCCTGAGCTGCATTTATGTCCGGATTCTGCACGGCGTTGGCAAAATCTTTCCACTGGCTGGTCGGGATAAGGGGCTCTGTGAGGGACCTTAGGAAATCCTTGACACAACAGCACAACACATAGACGTCTGTGTTGCCCAAATGAGGAGTGGTCTTTCCTCGTAAGAACTGCTCCTTGAGCGCCTTGTACTCGCGCTCCGAAGACGAGGCTCGATACAGGCCCACCTCGGTGAGGCCACGCGCCTCGATCTCATTAACACAGTGCACAATCAGAGCCGGTATCATGGGTGCAATGGACGGGGCAAAATCACTGACGTAACCGGTTAGCGTCTTGGTTGTGGGTGTTCCCGTCTGCGGAACACAACTTACGGTTAGCAGATACCAGCAGTCGAGGTGACAGCGTACTGGGCAATCCCGGCAACGCAAGCCAACCGATCCAAATCGAATTCTTTGAAATAAGGGAATATTTAAAGTTAAAAACTGTACTTTCCTTTAATGGAAATATCAGTCTTACCGCTTCTGACACTGCACACAGTTGTCACCCCGCAAGAAAGTCTTTTGGGTAAAGCTGTGCTTCCTCATCAACGGACGGTGCTGGGTCGGAGTGGCCGAGTCGGCGGCCATCAGAGGAGTCTTCTTGTTCAAAGGCGTTAGGGGCGGAGCATTTGCCTCTTTCAGTACCGAGCGACGCGGCGTCGAGGACAGGCCATCGCCGATCCTATCTGGGCCGCCTATCACCGGCAGGGACTCGATGGTGGACTCTGCCCGGATCACGCCCTGCCCGTCCTGGGGTATTGTGACCTTGGTGGTGGCACAAAAGCGCTCAGCGCCCTGACCCACGTCCACTGTGTGCTGCTCCACTCCGATACCGACGCCCGAGCGCCGTGACTTTGTCGTGGTGGTCGGCGTATTCACCGACATGCTGGCATTCAGTCCCGAGCTGAGGCGCGATCTCTTGTTTCCCACACTGGGAATGGGGTTCTTTGGCAGCGAGGGGCGATGCTCGCGCCAGGACTTGGACCGGCGCACATCCAGAAAGTCGTCCTCGGAGTGCGTAATGGACAGATCGGACAGCAGCGAGCCGGTAGAGTTGATGTCGCCATAAGACTTGTCCTCGCGCACTGTGTTCAGGGATTTTCGCTTCCTGGATGAGGGCAGCGTATTGAGGAAGGCCAGCTTATCGCGGGTCTCATTGTTCAGATTACGCTCGTGGCGCAGCAGATCCGCCACTGCCATGATCTTGCCCTCCATGGCGTCGCGCTCATGCTCCGCCTGGCGACGAGCCTTCATCTCTGTGTCAATGATACGACGAGCGTGAAACAGCTTTCCCTCCAGATCGCCCATCTTTGTCAGCGACTTGTCCAGCTCGCTTTGGATCCTCGCCGTCTCCGCCGCGTAGCCAGCACACTTTTCGTGGTAATGCTCGAAGATCCGCAGGAACCGAAGAAATTCTAGGGCGACAACGCAGTTGTAGGTACTGTCACTCGCACAGCATCCGGTTACATTTACTCACCCTCCTCGGCCGTTCCATCGGTCAATACCTGCATGCAGCGTCGCAGATCATCATACGACGCCAAAGCGGAGAGCTCCATTTTCCGTATGATCTCGATAGCTACGGATATAATTTTACGTTCACGAGCTGCCCGCACACTAGTGCCCTTTTTTCCACACTAATATTAATGAAACACTGTAATATTTTCACAGTAAATGCGTGGCAAAGGAAACACGCTGCAAAGGACGCGATAAAATTTTCAGGTTCCGTTGTTTTCAAATTGACGCCAACCCGCAGTGTGACCGTTTGCCGAGCGACCGAAAAAACGCAGGGTTGTCAAGTATTCACGGAAATATCTTAATGGTTGAATTCTATGTACTACAGTTAGTTTCAATTAATATTATTTTAAAATTTGTTAATAAAATTACTTATTACATTTGTTATATTTTAATAGATTAAAAAAATACAAATTGATTTTTGTATAAACTATGAATAAAGTTCACAATAACCTTGTTATATTTGTAATACACAATTTACTGTCAAAGTTTATTAAAAATATATCATACAATAAATAAATAAACTATCGGGAAAACTTATAACTGTGCGATACCTAGCAACTCTGACTCAAGCAGTGTTGCAAAACGTGGCGCTGTTTCCGCGGAAAACAATTTGTCTTGGATTTGTTTTGAGCTTAAAAAATGTCTGTTCCCTCGCCAAATCCCGCTGTTATTCTGCAAAGTAAGCGCTTTAACGCGCTGCGTAATGTCCTGGAGCGCGAGGGACCCTTCTGCAAGGACGACTTTTCATCGTCGCCTGACAACTTGGAGTTTCTGCAGACCAAGTGCAAGGTTCTGATCATCGGTGCCGGCGGCCTGGGATGCGAGTTGCTCAAGGATTTGGCTCTCATGGGCTTCGGCAATCTGCACGTCATCGACATGGACACCATCGAACTGTCCAATCTGAACCGACAGTTCCTTTTCCGACGGACTGACATAGGGTCATCCAAAGCCGAATGTGCGGCTCGCTTTGTCAACGGGCGAGTGCCCACATGCCGGGTGACGCCGCACTTTAAGAAGATCCAGGATTTCGACGAGACCTTCTACCAGCAGTTCCATCTCATTGTCTGCGGCCTGGACTCTATTGTGGCCCGCCGCTGGATCAACGGCATGCTTCTTTCCATGCTTCGATACGAGGAAGATGGAACTATAGATGCCAGCACCATCATTCCTATGATTGATGGCGGCACCGAGGGATTTAAGGGCAATGCCCGCGTCATTTTGCCCGGCTACACTGCCTGCATCGAGTGCACCTTGGACCTGTTTCCGCCACAAGTCAACTATCCCCTGTGCACCATTGCAAACACTCCCCGACTGCCGGAGCACTGCATTGAGTACGTGAAGATCATACAGTGGGATAAGGAGAGCCCCTTTGGCGTCCCGCTCGATGGCGACGATCCACAGCACATCGGATGGGTGTACGAACGGGCCTTGGAGCGGGCCAACGAGTTCAACATCACCGGCATCACCTACCGCTTGGTCCAGGGCGTCGTCAAGCACATCATTCCAGCTGTGGCCAGTACGAACGCTGCCATAGCCGCCGCCTGTGCCATGGAGATCTTCAAGCTGGCCACCAGCTGCTATGAAAGCATGTCCAACTATCTAAACTTCAACGATCTGGATGGGATCTACACATACACCTATGAGGCTGAGAAATCCGAGGGTTGTTTGGCCTGCAGCAATACGCCCCAAGCGCTACCAGTCGAAGATCCAAATACCACCACTTTGGAGGACGTGATCAAGCTGCTGTGCGACTCGCCTCGCTTCCAACTTAAGAACCCAGCTCTCACCACTGTGATGAAGGATGGCAAGCAGCGCACGCTGTACATGGCCACGGTGAAGAGCATTGAGGAGGCCACTCGGAAGAACCTGACACAGTCGCTGGGCGAACTGGGACTGCAGGACGGCCAGCAGTTGACGGTAACAGATATCACATCGCCCTCAGCCATGACCCTGCAGCTAAAGTATCAGGCGAACGAGGTGGAGATGGTCTGAGTTGTATTTAATCACAGTAGACAACAATTTCACATGTAAATAAAACAATAAAGGCACAGGCTCAGCCTGAAGTTGCGCAGTTATTCGCTCATGTCCAGGATGTATTTTTTGCCAGTGAATCCCTTAAAGTTTAGTGCTGCGGCAGTCGCGTCCTTGAAGTTCTCTAGCGGTACCATCTCGTGGGTTGGGGCCACAAACTTGCCCTGCTCCATGAGGTCAAAGATTTCCTTGAACATCTTAGAGCGTTCGGGAGAACTGTAGTTCTCCTTGGACCAGCGCGTCATCCAGAAGCCTCTAAATGCAATGTCCTTGAAGATAAGAGGCCCAGTGGCCACAGTGACGGGCTCCCGGGACATGCCGCCATAGGTGACTAAAACACCACTGTGGTCCAGGTGTCGGGATACCTCCGTGGCGCTCTTGCCTCCCACGCAATTAAAGGCCAGGCGGGGTTTCTTGAGCTTGCCGGACTTAAATATGTCAGTGGTGCGGATCTCGGCCTCAGTCAGCACCTCGGTAGCCCCCAAGCACTGCAGCATCTGCTTTAAATCGGCAATCTCTGGTCGATCGCGTACAATGCCTATGCTATTGATGCCCCAGGCGCGGCACAATTGATGCACCGCCTGTCCCACGGCGCTGTTGGCTCCGTTCTGGATGACCGTGTCGCCAGGCGACAATTTCACGAAATCCTTGAGCATGCGATAGGCCGTGCAGGGATTCACCGTAACAGTGGCCGCCTCAGCCACACCCACTTTGTTGGACACGGCCAGCAGTTGGTCCTCGTTGTACACCGCATGGGTGGTCCAAGTGCCCAGTCCGGTGGCCAGGGGAATGACATGCTGCCCGGCTTTTAGATCTTTGACCTGGTCTCCCACGCAGAGGACTTCGGCAACACACTCGTTGCCGCCAACAGCTGGAAACTTGGGTTTCACGGGATATTTGCCTGTGTGGGATGAATAGCTTGTCATTTAAGGTACTCCATGGCATGCTTCAAGCTTACCTTGGATGGTGTTTATGTCTGCAGGGTTAATTGGCGCTGCCAAGATCTTCACCAGCACCTGTTTGTCCGTCGGGTCGGACAATTCACTCTCCACCAGCTCCAGTACATCCTGCGGCTCGCCGTGCTGTGTGTACTTCACAGACCTGGCCACCACCGACATTTGCCGGCTCCAAAGGGCGGATTTCACCCCAGGAAGAAGCGTTCTACGCAACATTATTTACCTAAGATTTCCAGCCGTTCGAGGGTTAAAGGTGTCAAAAGTCTTATGCCAGCTAGTGTGACCTTAGCCTTACGACGAGAGAAACTATAATTTTGCTTCTTGAAGCAATTAATTTACAATTACTATTTATTGACTATTGAAACTATTTTTATTATTAACAATATGATTGCCATCACGTAATTGTCACGAATTTAATTTATTTTGTCTCCATTTAAAATTGTATTGCTCTCTTTTCGGCGTTGGAGAACCCGCATTTTGGTATTTTCTTAGTAACGGCGAACGGTCGCCGTGTTTGTCGCAAAATTTCAGGTGTCTCAAATCGATTTTTTTAAGAATTCCCCGAAATACTCAAAACTGAATTAGGAACTGGCCAAATGGACGCGTAAGCATAGAAAACATGGAAACGTCTTGGCTTTCCTGTCACGCTTGTTGATTTTTTGCAGTTTACAAGACGAGGTGGAGTCGCTAGAGGCTATTCTCATGGAAGATGTTTGCATCAAACGCACGGCCAGGTAGGTGGACAGCTCGCCGACTTTGTTTTTAATACTGAAGCGAGTTCATTTATTTTTCAATGAAGCGGCGAGGTCGATCTAATCGAGACGACGGTACTGCCCCTGACCGGTGAAGAGGAAGAACAGCAGTACGTGTGCGTCACCTTGCAGGTGCATCCAACTCCAGATTATCCGGATGCAAGTCCCACATTCAAGCTGCTGCGTCCGCGGGGACTGGACGACGCCCGGCTGGAGGCCATCAGGAGCGCATGCAACGCCAAGATCAAGGAGTCGCTGGGCTTTCCGGTCGTGTTCGACCTAATTGAGGTGGTGCGCGAGCATTTGACCGGCAGCAACCTGCCCAGCGGCCAATGCGTGGTCTGTCTGTATGGATTCGCCGAGGGCGATGAGTTCACCCGTACCGAGTGCTTCCACTACCTGCACAGCTACTGCCTGGCCCGCCACTTGAACGCCCTGAGACGCAACTACCAGGAGGAGTTCGATAAGCTGCCCAACTGGCTGCAAAAGACCGCCGATCCCTTCCAGGCCCTGTGCCCCGTCTGCCGCGAGCATATCGGCGACGATTCGGACAGCCTCAAGTGTGCTATGCCGCCGTCGGAGCTGACCAATGCCCCCGACTTCAAGGTGACCGAGGAGCTGCGTCAGATGCAGCAGCGTATGTCGCAGCTGTATTTGCAGCAAAAAAGCCGCGGCGCCATCATAGACGTGAAGACCGATGGAGCTGCCGTGATCTCCATTGAGACCGAAGAGGATATACGCCGTCGAAGGCGTCGCGAAGAGGCGGAGGCTGCTCGGAAGCTGGAGGGCCCGTCCAAGGAGGAGGTCCCCAAACCCACCACTAGCACTACCACCACCTTTGCGCCCGTGGTTCAAGAGACGCAACGCATCACGCCGGAGCCGACCAACAATAACTATCAGCACCACAATCGGCGGCACTATCGTGGCGGTAGGCGCCACCATCATCATCATCAGCACGGCCATCATCGGGCCGATCGTGATCGCGACCAGACCTCGGGAGCAGGCGCAGCCCAGGCCAGCGGAGGAGGCGGCGGAGGCAACACTTCATCGAATACAGGGACCGGCAAGCAGGCAAAGGCTCAGACAGCCAGCTCCGGACTTGCCAGGTGACGATGGCTTCCGGAAGAGATGGGCAACCGGATACCCATTGCGCTGCCATGCTGCTAATACACAATGAAGCACCCCCAACCGCACCCCACAGCCCAAACGGCACAGGTTTAGTTTCGTGAGGCGCGCTTACTCATTTCTGTGAATTCCTACGTTCGTATGTGTATTTTATGTTTAGTTAGCTTTAGCTTTTAGCGAGCCGGGTTAGCTAATTTCGATTATAATAATTAATGGCGATATTTTAGTTTGTATCTTAACTATAATGATGTATTTGTAATGGTTTACAAGACTTGCGGCATTGTGCCGGAACGATATGACGATATTACGACGACGATGAGTGAGTAGGGCGTTTGATAGCTAGCGATAGCAAGCATGTATGTATTTAGCAGCACCAACTGGCAGCGCTGGCGTTGACACCCCACAGCATTGCAATGATGACCCAGGAGACTACGACGACGATGATGATATTGATATCCACTTACGCATAATCTGCAAACAGCACCTTGAAGTTTAGCATAAATATATGTAATTCCATCTCTGGCAGCCTGTAGCACAAAAGGAAACATAGAGCCAAAGGCAATGTAAATGAAAATTCAAGAAAATCGTGTGGCGATACTTATCTTGTTCATTTACATTGTCTTTGGCGGAACTCAGCTTGGACTCGACGTAAGTCGGTATTTCTAGTCAGTGAATGGAGAGGAACCCGACATACAGGGCATATGCATTAGCATGCACACATATATTTAATAAATATCACAATTAATTGAGTGTCTCTGTGTAGGAAAAACAAGTAGAGATCGATCCGTATTATATCGAAAATTCAATTTCAATGTGTCAAATAATAAATACTACGATTGAGAAACTTAAATGAAAAATAAATCGAATTTGGAAGTCAAACCGGATGCTGTGTTATTGCTTTCCGGAGGTATTCCCAATTAAGAAGCCTGGGCAATTATGTTGTTATTTTTTGTAAATGTTTTTATTTCGCATTTAAATTTGTTTTAATTGAATAGAATTACAAAAAACGTGTTTTAATGCCTTTTTCTTTCGTTTCGTACAACAAAATAATTTAGTATTAGTATTTTACAATATTTATATAAACGGGGGCTTCGTTTCTTCCATTCATTCGCTGCCGTATTGCATATAAAAAACAAAATAATTACGCAATACAAAAAATCTGTGTTTGTTTTTCGCTTAACAGCTAAATTAATTAATTAAACTTATAGTAATGACTTTTAGTATATAATTAAATATTGTTTCTCTTTTCTTTATGCGGCTTACACTTTTTCACTTTCCTATTAGTTTATAATAACAGAACAAAATCAAATTTTAATCCTCTTTCCAAAGGGTTTTTAGTTATTTTTTTGGCCGTGCCACCCACTGCCACGCCCCCTCTTCGCCCCACAGTCATCCACCAGACTGGCGATTCCAATGGAGACCGTAGGAGTCAAGGGTTTTGGGAGCAGAAAGGCGGACACCGACATTTCATTCGAATGTGTTTTTTGTATTTTTTTCTAGGTTTTCTTTTCAATATTTTTTGTTGATTGTATTATAATTTTTTTAATTGCCTTAGAGCACTTGGAGTGTATTTTTTATTAATTTACGCTTGCTCTCCTCTCTATATAAGTATATACAAATCATAATTTTGGAAACTAGTAGAGTGTACAACTAGAGCGAATAAGGGTAGTGGGCATTACAAATTAGTAGTAGCAAAAGGTAGTATTAGTATTAGTAGTACTCGTAAGTAGGTCGGTTGCTTCTCTGATCAACTTTGTGTGCTAGCTATATGTCTGCAGTAATCCTTCTTCGTATCTGAGTGTCTGTGTCTTTTACAAAATATATATATAGTATATAAACATCTATAAATTGTCTCGGATCCTCCACTCCTTTAGGGCACTTCGTAATGTTAGTCTCTTTAGAACTGTGTGTGCTGCTACATTCTTTGCTAATGTAGTCTTCTGTCGCTTCATTTTCAGGAATTTTTAGAGGGTTTGTGTTTAGTTTAGTTTAGAACTTCAGTGCGTAGTTAGTACGTAAAGTTTTGTGGTGTAGATATTGGCATTTTTTGCTTCCTCGTCTCTCTCGTGTCCACCTCATAGCCGGAAGGGTTCACGCTTCTCCGTTGGCGTAGTGCCGCGCGATGTCCGGCGCATCGTCGAGCTGAATGTCGGCTCCGCTGAACTCTTGCGCGGCGTCTGCATGCCGGATGGCGTGGAGCTGCCACTGATGTTCCGTCTATATGCACAGGATCGAAATAGTAGAGGTTAGTTTGCATTTTTACACATTTTTATGGTTCATATAACACATAAGGATAACGAAATTTAAATCGAACTTAAGCATTAATCTCGAAAGCATTGCTCGTTGTCTTTAGGTTTTTGGTTTTCATGGCATGGACGACATTCACATAATCATTAACATGCTTGGACAGGCAGAAATAACCAAAGACAATATAATCTATAAGATGCATAAATATAGAAACAGATACAAATCGAGAATCTTTGAGAATGCGTATGCACTGTTACTTCTCAACAAAACTTCAATAGGAGTACCAATATTCATAAGGCGTTTCGCATCTTATTCTTTACATTTTCTTTGGTCGAACAAACATAGGAAACTTAACGATAAAATTAATAATTAAACGAGTATAAATCATAATTACTTGCTACTAGCAGTAGAGACTCTGAGTTGAAAAATTGACTAGTTAATGTCTGTTGTTTGGTGGTTTGTAAGCTTATCAACTTTACCCCAAGCTGGTTGGATTCGTAGTCGAGCTGGTGGGCGATGTTGACTTGGAATCGAATGAGGGTATCTTAATCGGTATCCGTGATGGCCGGCTTTTTGTTGGATGGGGGTAGTAAGTAAGTAAGTACAATAGTTAGCGAAAGGTAAACCATAACCATAGCTATGCCTGCAGTACATGAGATCTCGAACTTACATCTAGCCTACAGTCTTATGAGTATGTAATTATGTTTAATTATGTCGAGGGTCGCTGTATTACCTAATTGGTTTGAAGCCGAAGCCTGTTAGTGCTGGTATACTGGATGATCTACTCATGCCTCCGTTGCTGTTTTACATACGTGTTTTTATTTTTTTGGGAGGGGTTTCAGGCACAAGTTTCGCATAGTTAGTTGCATTTTTAGTTGCGTTCAAGCAAATTTCAAAAATGGTTCAAATGCCAATTGTAGTTGTTGTAAGTTAGCGTTTTTTTTGTTTGTTTTTCATGATGTTTTGTTGATTGATTTTTGTGTGAGTGGTGTTGTTGGTTGGTCAAGAGTTAATGCGGTGGTCAACCGAAAACGGTGTGGAAATAAAAATAATAAATTAATAAGAGTGTCTGCATAGATCCCGCCCCATCAATGTCCCCACTAATCTCTGGAGTGACTGCATTGCCACCTAAAAGCATACCTTGTGGGCGCCGGACTGGCCGAACCGGAGGCGGTCTTGCGGGTGATGGTGCTGGTGCCGTTGAGACGGCTGCCTGGCGTTGTGGTGGTGGTCACCGAAAGACGCGCCGGACGCGGCGTGGTTCCGCTGGTGGTGCTGGCCGTCGATGGCTTGCGCTGCGGAATGCGTGAGGGCGTGTGATCGTCTAAGGACACAACAAAATAATCATTAATAAGTGAGCTTTCCATTTTAGATTGGGTTTTACTTACCCGTGCTATCCAGCGACAGGGTGGAGCCCTGTCTCGACGGAGGCTTCGATCCTTGTCTGCTGAGCGGGCGCGAGTTGGGCTTGGAGCCGGCGCGAGAGCCTCCTGGCGTGAGGCCCGTTCGCGTGCTCGTGTAGGTGACCTTGCGGGGCGTGTACCGACCCGAGGGTCCTCCGTGGCTGCCCTCGTTGTCGCTCAGAGAGTCGGGTGTGCTGGCCGAGAGAGAGGATCGCGATGGTCGCGACATGGGAATGGAGCGAACGGAACGCTCGCGAACCTGCATCAACACAAAAATAATTGAATATTATCATAGTGTTTCAGGTGATTAGATGAACAGGTATCCCCTCTGAATGGAACCGATGGCGGGGTGCTCCTCCTGGAGTATCTTCTCCTTATCCTTCTTTTCCTTCTGTCGAACTTACCCAGTGTGTTGTTGGATGACAATGCAGCACATGAGGACTCAGCGGCACCGAGCGGCTGGTATTGCAACGAACGAATACCGTGCCGCCGGCGCCCATGTGAATGGGAAAGGCGCATGGAACCTGGTCTTGAGCGCGGATTTTCTCAAAGATTGGCATTAGTTCGGCCAAGTGTTCGTCGGCTAGTTCGGGGAATCAATCAATTTCGATACGTTTAACCAACAATGGACAGACTTATGGCAGTTGGCAAACGGTATATGGTCATTTAGGCCACAAAACAACAACCTAGCATTATGATAGCCTGGCCTAAACTCAATTGCTCAATGATCAAAGTGTAAGGTGTACTCTAGCATCAACTCAAAAGGGCCGCAAAAGCGTATTAAATAATAGTCTTTAAAAAAAAAACACAAGTAAACATATACATATATAGTATCGATACGAAGTATACTCGGTTCTCATGCAGATACAACAAAATCAAGAGTCGGCGGCGCGCAGCAGCGAGAGCTTTTCTTTGTCAACAACACACACACAATAAACCCAATTAAAAAAAAGAACAGGAAGGAAAGGAGCACTTACCTTGTGCCCCCTGCAGGATTAAGGGATGTATGGATGGACAGATGAATTGGTGTAAGGGATTCAGGAATCGGTTTCATTGTGGTTAACACTTAACGTACACCTGGTTTCCTTTATACAATTTTAATCAATATTTGGCGAGATTCGGAATGGATTGAATAGTTTTAACCAATGGCTTCTATTTATATATACCATTATTATTTCACTTTTAAGTTTAATCCTGTTTGCCAGTGATCAAGTTTAAGAATTTTGTAAAACATTTAATTTAATAACAAAATTTAATAGAATCAAACATCTAAATTTCTGGATTAAAGATTAGAAATCTTTAACCAATTTTAAAACTTTTCTAATAAGTCTAATTTAAGGTCTTAGTTCAAACAAACAGTTAAAAAGGTATAGATATATATAGACTTTCGCATGAAATATTTATATCTGAATTGCTACGGTTGGATTAATTTGGTTTGAATATTTACTATTCGGCAGGGTTTTCAGGGAATATTTAAATATATATAATGAAAATATAAAAGAATTATTTAACTATCCATTCCGATTCGAGCCTTTTTGATTAATAAGGGAATCGAAAACAGGTTATCCTTTGGTTTCGTTTTTTTTTTTTAGAGTTTCGGTTACTGTCGTTTGTTTTTCTATTAGATTTACCTTGATGATGGGACCCTGTCCACTCATATATGGCGGCAAGTTGGAGCTACCGCCATTCTGGGCATTGGGTGAGGAGGAGGCAGTGGCGGCCGCATTGGGCGTGGAACGTCTGGGCGTGAATGCGGCCATGCTCTGTGAGACGCCATCGGCCAATATGAATTGTTCGCGCAGCTCAATGTTAGTGCGTCCCTTGGCTGCTCCCGTGGTAAACAGAGTGGCATTTTTTGGTAGCGATTGCAGCAGCGGATTGCAGTGAATGCATCATATATACATTATATGTATGTATATTTGGCATTTTTTGTTTGTATATAACACACAGACAGAGGCGCACACGGGTATGTTTGCAATGTTTTGTTGTAGGGCGAAACATATAAACAACAAACAAATAACAACGAAAGTTTGTTACCGCAGAGTATTTGTCACAGTTTGGTTTTTTCAGTTTTTTTTTCGTGTGTTGGAATTTTCATTCAGTTTCGGTATTGGATTTAGTATTTGTGGTGTGGTATTTTTGTAATTTTTCGGTATTTTTTGTGGGCACAGGCAGGTGCATGTCGGGCGTGGGCGTGGTCGTGGAGCGGGCAGCGCAAGCGAAGAATACACATGTTTGTTTATTGTTTATCGGGATCAGTTTATCAAGATCGGTTATCAATCGATTTTTCGGATTAATAAAGGAAACCATTTCGGAATAAAAAGAAAAAAGGGGTAAACATAAAATTTGATTAGTAAAAAACGAAAAAACAATAACACAAATTATTAAACAAATTTCAAATTTACAAAATTTTGAACGAATAGGACGCACAGCGATATTGGCGAGACTTCAAACATAAATGCATGACATGAAGTACAGTCGGCACAAGCTCTGTTAGTTAACAGAGCTTGCTGGACTGCGCTAAACAAATAAAGCAGGATGTTAGTAGAAAAGCAAATCTGGGGTTAACATAAAAGCATGCTTAATTACTGATTAACAAGTAGATACATGTGGTTATTCCGACTAACACTAAATAATAGTTGGAGAAACCTGGTTAATACCACTAACTAACTACAAAAGAAGAGAAGGTACGGTAGGGAAGCGGCTTGGGTGTGTGTGTGTGTGTTACGCAGTTAGGGTATCGAAGCGACAAAGATGAGCATGAGAGTAGAGCAAATGGCAGAAACCTTGGAGCTAAGTTGAGCTGAGGGTTTCTTGGGGTTCTGGGTTCAGCTGTTGACTTTTGTGGGTTTCTTTGGTTATTGCGTATGAGCACTGGCTGGATGTCAAAAGTAACAACAAATAAGTCTGCAATATGGGCACTGTTAATTTCAGTTTAGCTATGTTTTTAGGCAATCTCTTGGACCAGAATTAATAATGATGAGGTCAGAACTAGTTTTAGGGTTTCTCCTTTTTTAATATCCTGGATTTTTCATTTGCTAGTACAATTTTTAGGCACAGTAGTTTATTGTTGGTTGGTTGTTGGTTTTTGGTTAAATGACCATATCCGTTTGGTATTATTATTATTATTATTATTAATATTTGGCATTATAGATGTGGTATAATTAGTTGTTAAGCACAACTGTACCTATATGTGGTATGAATGCGTTTAAAATGGAATGATCAAACGATGCACAGCATCTGGGTATGGACAAAATGCATGATTCTGGGGTGGAATATATAAGTATTTAAAATGTGGACTACAAGTTTACGCTAGAATATTATTGTATGAATTGTACATGTGACTCGTACTGATGTGGCATGGATGAAGTCCAACAAATTTCGAAAATGTGTGTGTACGCAACACAACTATGTAAAGTGTCTTGGATAGCTTATTATTTTTAAAGCAGATGGTCAACTTACCGCGACAAGGATCGTTCTTCTGCAGGAATTCGTCCAGGGCAACCCAGCCGCCGCCAACGCGCACCATGACAGTGCTGCGAAGGATGCGAACCAGGCGCAGCTTCTGAGAGTCTCCAAACTAAATTAAAATTAAATTAAATCTTCACTTGAACAAATGATATTATGGTAAACTTACCCTGTACTTGCCCTCGCCGACTTGGAACACTCGGAACTTCTGCCGGCACGTACAGAGCATGACCAGACGCTTGACCTCGTCATGTATCTTGTCGGAGTCGTTGGCCGGCTTACGCTCTTGCCAATCGGGACGCAGGGCTGCGATGAACTCCTGCCAGTCAATGAGACCCTCGCCATTGCGATCAAAGAGATCGGCCACAGCCTTCATTTCCAAGCCAGAGGTATCGAATTCTAGGATTATTAAAAAGGTTTACACCGGTTATAGAGGTTAACAGAGGTACTTCTATGCTGAACTTACTCGTGTTGAGTATGCCATCGATAAACACATCGCGGGGAATCATGCCATTGTTGTCCTTGTCCATTTTGCGGAACAGATCCGTCAGTCGCGACTTCTTGTGGTTCATGTACTTGAGGAACTGCAAGCGAGGCATAAAATATGTGTTCGTTTTTAAAAGATTTTCCCTTTCAGATACTTACGCGCTTGCGCCAATCGTCCCAGCTAAAGTTACGGGCACGCTCCACATCCTTCAGATACAACAGATGATCGTTGAGCAGACGCTGGCGCTCCCATGAGAGCATCCAGACATCACGCCACTTGGTCCACAGGAGCTTGGCGCGCGGCGAACGGAAGTCCAGTTCGGGTCCAGAAGTGCTATATATATGGAAAGGTATAATGTCAGAATATTTCCCGAAGAATATAAATGTAAACACGCAGATACAAGAGGATTCAAACTACATACAAACACTGGGCACATGCACGGCTTGAGATGATATCTAAAACATTGTGTGTGACTCCTGATGATCACGACTTACCTTGGCGAGAATCGGGGGCCGTAGTGCGGCAGGCGATCTCTGTCGGGCGTGTCACGTGTGGGCGTAACACGACTGCTCAGAGATTTGATTTTTGGACATACGACAAGAGGCAAAAATAAAGCGGCAAGATGCATAGTTTGATATTCGAGCGATATGAGGAGCAACGTTTACGTAGTAGCGTAGAGATGAAAGTAGAATCGAAAAGAGACAAAACAAAATGGTAAAGTAACGAAACAAAATACGCAATACACAGTAAAAATAACATGGATAACACATAGATTTCAAAATAATGTGTATAGGTTTTTATATATAAACATTTCGAATAGTTGTAGACGCAGCAGCATTTCCAAAAAGTAGTTTTAAAAAGTTGAAAACAAAAGAATTTCGAGTTAACATGCTGAAGTCTATCTATTCTGCGACTGAGCTAAGAATGACGACTCACCTTCCCTTGCGGGCATTGAGTCCTTGATCCCGAGATCCCTTGAAGCTGTGAATAAATAGGAGGACTCATTATTAGTAAGTTATATTTAAAGAGTGTTAAGTAGACTTGGAGGAAGCAACAGTTATATTAAGCAGCAGTGATTAAGCAGAAGTGGATTTGGGTTGCTGGAGAGTGCTCGGTTCTGGTATGATTTGTGTGCGTTAGCTGCTACTGGTTTTAGCGCTACTTTTTGGGGGTTGGGTTCGGGTTCGGGTTTCGGATGTTAGGCAAACACTAAGACCATTCGTAGTGGATGGGATGGTGAGTAAGCGCACATTCGCCACTGGACAATCCAGTGGATGGGACACGAGTAGGCGGGCATTAGAGTATGTTGTGTTGCATATAGAGAAGTTGCGGCCAAACCTTTGACGCCTCAGAGTGCCGTCGGGAGACTGCTCACGCAGATCGTGACTGGAGCCACGACTGTCGATCGTTGGTTGATTGGTTGGTGTGGTTTTTGGATAGGCAGAGAGTAATAGGTGTGCAAGACGTGTTGCGGGGTATTTGGTATTGGTATTTTGATTTTGGAATAGTTGTAGCAATATAAGGTGGAGATACGACAGAGTATATAAAAAAAGAAAATTGGCAAACATAAATATACAAAATAATAATAAACAACGGAGGTTCATATATACAGCCGTTCGAGCCATAATATTCTACTTACACTGGCGTCTTGCCGCTACGCGATGGCTTCCTGGCACCCGGTGGCAGCTGCCTGGGCTTGCAGGCGCGATCCACTTCGTTTTGGCGGCGAGCCGTGTTCTCCATGAACTCCTTGTGGTCTTCAATCAGTTTCTCCACCGGCGGAATCTCATCTGGCAGTTGTTCGTGCTTCAGGTCTGTGGGAATACATAGTTAAATTCTTATAATCCTCAACTCCTCTCGAAAAACTTACTCAACAGCGTGCCCTCAAGTCCGCTGAGCCAGGCCAGCAGCTCCTCAATGGTATCGTCCAGATCCTTGAGCGACTGCAGGTGCTGCTCCAGCTTCGACTCCCGATTGATGGCCCATTGGCGCACCTCCTCCCAGCGTTGCTGAATAATCGACAGCCAGTTCTTGATGATGGGAATGGCATCCGGATAGGCCTTGTTGATGATATCCTCGGCGTACTCGAACGTTTCGGTCTTCTCGCGCTCCCGAATGCGCAGATCCTTCATGAACTCCATATGAATGTCCATCATCTCGCGCGATACCTTCTCATCATCGGGTGCGTTCTTGGCATACCGGAGCTTGTGCTCGGCATGATCCAGCCAGTCGAAGAGAGCTTGGACGCGGGCGTTCAGCTTTTCGGCATCGACCAGAGCCACCTGGAGACGTTCGCCACGCTTGGCAACGGCGCTCTTGACCTCCTCCCAAATGGACTGCATCTCGTCGAGCTGGCGAGCCACCTCCGGGTTGTTGCCAGAGCGTTCCAGATCGCGTCCGGTCTTGAGAACGGCTTGCATCTGCGCGGCGCGCTTCTGCAGGTCCTGTTCGATGTGCTTATGGTGCTCGCACAGACCCTGGACCGTCTCCAGATCACCGTGGACGGGTCCGTTCTCGTTCAGGCGACTCTTGGCCTTCTTCAGCCAGTCGAGGAGCTCACCCAGAGCATCGCTGAACTGGCCCGAGAGGAGCAGAGCTTCCTCCAGCTTCCGCTGGCGCTCGATGCTCTTGGACCACACACGGGTCCACTGCTCCTTCAGCTCCAGCAGCATCTTGTCCAGCACCGGGCGATCGCCCTTGGGTGCACGCTCCATCAGATTCTTGCCGGTTCGCATGGTGCCATCGTAGACGGTTTGCTTGGCGCCCAGCTGACGGTGCGTCTCCTTCAGCTTGCTAATGTACTTCTTGATCTTCTGGGGCTCCTTAGAGGCGGTGGCCTCCTCGATGATCTGGTCCAACACCTGCTCGGTCTCCTGCAGATACTGCATCATGCCACTCCAGGCGTCGTTGAACTCGCGGGCCTCTTTGTAGCCGTGATCCAGAGCACGGGTGCGTTCTGCGGCCTTGCTAACCACTCGCTCCCAGCGATGCTGCACGGACACAAGCAGATTCTTGATCAGGATAACGTCCTGCTTCTGGCTGAAGTACTTCAGGTGCGTTCCCTTCTTGTCCAGCAGCAGCATGGCTTCGCGATGGGTGCTTACGTCCTTCTGCAGCACCTTGTGCTCCTCCATCTGGGCCTGGATGGTCTCCAGGACGCGCGAGACGGGCTCAGCGTTGGACAGCAGCTTCTCGGCCTGGGTCAGCCATTCGACAAAGGCCTGCAGAGTGTCGTGGAACTCGGTAGCCTCCTTGAGGGCAATCTCCAGCTTGATCTTCTTATCGGATGCCCGGGATACAACGGCATCCCAGCGCTGCTTCAGCGTACGCAGTGTATGCTGCAGGTTGCTTGAGGAAACCTTCATCTGGTTCTGACGCTTGATATACTCCTGGCCCTGGGCCTGAATCGTCTCCACCTTCGGTCGGTTCTCGTCCAACTCGTTGTACACCTCCATGAAGCGCTCCAGCTGCTCGGTGGCGGTCTCGGGGAGTCCGCCAACGGGCTTGCTGGCTCCAATAACGGCGTCCACATCGCCCAGCCAGCCCAGAATGTCCTGGACTTCGGAAATGTAACCGTGGGCCTCGCGTAAGGCCTCCTCCAGTTCGTGCTGACGATCGCTGGCCTTCTGCAGCAGCTGCTTCCACTCGTTGTTCAGCTTGCGCAGCTTCTCCTGCGTGGTGGATGCCTCCACGGAGCCCTTCTCCGTTTCAATCAATTGCCTGCCGGCATCGTTCAGCGTGTCCACAGAGTTCTGATGAGCCTGAATGTCGTTGGCCAGCACCTTAAGCTTGGCCAGCTCAACCTCCAGTAGTTGCGGATCGCCGGGGATCTGGACAAGATAAGCCATTAATATTTATCTTTAAAGATGTATTTACTCCAACTTACCGGCTTCAATTGATCCAAAGTTCCGTCTGTCCTATTGATCCAGACCAGCAGCTCGTTGAGGGCATGCTGGAATTGACCCAAGTGCAGCAAGGCGTGCTCCAGTTGCTTCTGGCGCTCAACCATGCCACGCAGAAGAGCCTCCCAGCGTCGGTTAACCACCGACAGGGGTTCGCGGATCGATGCCGCCTGCTCGGGTGAAGTGCGTTCCGTCAGTTCCACAGCTTGTCTGTAAGAAGCCATCAAGGATTAGCTAAGGAACTTGGCGGGACAAAAAAACCATGTGTGGCAAAAGCAAGCGCAAAAATAAGAGTTCATGGCAAACGTATTTTGTGTCTTTGTTTGTTTGTTTTTTTTTTTGCATTGCATGCAACAGGTACAACATGCTCCTGCTTAGCTCAGCTAGGAGATCCCAGAATCAGATCTGGAATCTCTGCAGCAGCATCAGCAGGCACTTATAATACTATTCAATATTCACAACAACGAACGAACGAACGAGAGATTTTTGGAAACTATCTTGCCTTTGGAGACCTCTGCCAATTCACACGTTGAGATACGACACCAAACCGCATTAATGGAACATTATAGATATAATATTTAAGAGATTTGAGGTGAATCCATCACAGTTTCAACGAGAGTCCTTACCTGTTTAATGCTTCTACTTCAACCATGTGCGGATCGACTTCATCCTTGAACGACTTGAGTTGCTCAATCTGTCGCTTGACGGCATCAATGTCCGAACCCACGGCTCCGAGATGGGCAAACTTGTCCTCGGCCTTGGTGAGGAACTTGAGCAGGTTCTGCAGCGTCTCATGGAACTCCATGGCCTTCTCCATGGCATCGATGAGATTCTCCTCGCGCTTGGCATACAGTGCCGTGATGTTGTCCCAGGCATTGTCCAGATCCTCAATGTGCTTCTTCACCTCGGGTTTGTCTGGTTCGCCGCACATGTTCATCAGGTTGCTACCATGACGACGCACCTGCTCCACCTCGGGCTTGGTCTGGTCAATTTCATGACGGATCTCCTGCAGGGCCACTTGTTGCTTCTTGATATCCTGCGGCTGAGCCGCTGGTGGCTCCTGGCAGGACAGAGTCTCCTCCAGATCCTTCAGGGTCTTCATCACGCTGTTCAGCTGCTTCCAGAATGGCTCCGCCACGCTGAGGATGTCATCCAGAGAGCTGCCCCGCTTCTTGGTGGCATTCTGCACATCGTTCCACAGATTGTTGAGCTTCTCCAGCTTGGCCTTGATGTCACGCACGGCGGGATCGGACTTGTTACCGGCCTTGGCGATCACATCGTTGGCCGCACGCTGGACAGCACTGAAGGCATCCTGACGCTTGTCCAAATCGTCCATCAATGCATCATTGTCCTCGATCTGTTCGCGAATCTTCTGCGGCAGGGCGGACAGGGGATCCAGTTGGTTGACCTGATCCACGGTGTTGGCCAAAGCACGCAGCATACCCTCCAGCTTGTCGGAGAACTGACTGGACTCCTGCAGGGCACTCTCCAGCGCCTGCTGGCGTTCACGCAGCTCCAGGCGGAGTGCGGCGTACCGGGCATTGTCCGTATCGAGGATCTCATTGATCTTGGCACTGTCCTCATCGGCAACCAGGGAGCCCAAAGCCTCGCCAGTCTTGTTCAGTTTGTCCAGCAGCGGCTTGTGCTCCGCAATGGACTGAAGAAGACGCTCGTTCTTGTCCTGCTGCAGGGTGATCTGGTCGGGACGCAGAGCCGGCATACTCAGTCGCGAGATCTGCTGCTCCATGTCGTCCAGCCAGGTGGTGAGTCCCTGATGCGAGTCGGCAAAGTGCTCGGACAAAGGCAGAGCTTGTTCCAGGATGCCCAGGCGCTCGCTGCACAGCTGGGCCACAGTGTCGACGATCTCCTTGAGATCATCCAGCTTCTCGCGAAGAGTGGCAGTGTTCTCGCTCTGCGGGGACTCGCGCAGCACCTTCTTGGAGGCAGCAGTCACGTCACGCACGCGTCCCTTCTGGCTGGAGATGTCGTCGTTGATGGAACGATGCTCCTGCAATTGGGCGCGCACCAGCTTAGGCTCCATGGCTGGGGGATCCGCCTCGCGCAAGGTGGTGTCCATTTCGCGGAACCACTCGAGCAGTTCGTCAATGTCGCCGGTCACCTCCTTGGCCCGCTGGTTGCTCAGATGCAGACGCTCCGCCTTGCGTTGGATTTGCTCCACAATCGAATCGAAGCGACGGTTATCCCGGGTCACAATGCTCTCGATGGTGGCAGCACCCTCGCCGGGCGACAGTTGGCACAGCTGAGGACCCACCAAGTTAATGGTGTCCAGAATGGGACGCATATCGGCCAGTTCACCCTCTAGACGAAGCACATCCGCCTGGCGGGGCTCGCTGGGGGCCAGAGCAGCCTCGGCACTCTGCATCCACTCGACGAGGCGGTTGTGCGCCTCATGGAATTGCTGCACCAAAGGCAATGCATTCTGAGCACTCTTTAAGAGATCTCCGCCGCGATTGGTCAGGTCTCCATAGCGACGCTGCAGGGAGTCCAGTTTGTCCTTCAGTTGGATAGCCTCATCGTTGGAAATGTGCTTCATCAGTTCGGCACCAGACTCCACGGTTGATTCCACATTCGATGCGTGGCCGGCAATGTTCTCGTTCAGCTCCAGCAGATGGTCCATCTGCTCCAGCAATTTCTCGGCGTAGACGGGCACGGACTTGAAGCGCTTCAACTCCGCCTCCATGCTCTCCATCCAGGCCACCAGATCCTGGTAGCTCAGGACCAAGTGACGCAGTCCCTGGCGGGACTCGGAGAGCAGAGCTCCGATATTGTCGCTGGCATCCACCAAACCGGTGTACCGTTCGGTAACGCCACGCACCTTCTCGCCCAGGTTGACGGCCTCCTCGTCGCTGACCAAATGCATCAGCTGAGCGGCCACATCGGCGAGATCCGTGAAGTCGGGCTTCTTGCCCAGGATCTCGTCGTGCAGGCGATCGTGCTCCCGGATGCGCTGTTGGATCTTCTCCTCGTCGGTGGGTATCAGCTCCATGGCCTTCACCGAACGCTCGGTGTTGTCCAGCCAGAGCTCGAGGGGACTGATCTTGTCGTGGAAACGCTTGGCCACCTCCATGGCCTCCTCCAGGTCCAGCTCACGCTGCTCAGCGCCGTCGGTCAGGGCATCGAATCGCTTCATCAGATCGTTCAGTTGCTTCTCAATGGAGGCCCGTTCGGCGGGTTCACAGTGATTGGCCACCTCCTTACCGAGATTGGCCAGCGAACCCATCGAGTTCTGGCGATCCAAGAGCATCTTCTTCAGGAATTTCTGTTCCTGCAGCTGGGCCTTCACCACCTTGTAGTCAGAGCTGGGAGGCTTCTGGTTGGCCACCATCTCCTCGGTGTCACTCAGCCACTTGGAGAGACCGGCCAGTGCCTCCTGGAACTTGCCAGATTGCAGCAGGGCCACGTCCAAGCGACGATCACGTTCGTTCATGCGCTCCTTCAGGTCGTTCCAACGGTCGTTCATCTTCTCCAGATCCTTCTCAATGGTCGAGGTGGAGACACCACTGCCAGCTGAGCGCACCAGATCCCGTCCAGCCACGTTGACCTTGTCAACGTTCACGGCAAGTGGTTCAACCTTGCGCTCCCTGAAGTTGCGGAAGTCCTCCTGCTGGCGACGGATCTGATCCAGCTCCGAGCCCACGGGCTTCATGCGCTTGAACTCATCGCTGACGTCCTGGATGTCGTCCATAGTCTGGGATTGGATGTCGTAGAACTGGTGGAGAGCCTTCAACGTGGCCTGGAGATTCTCCTCGTGATCGCGCACTCGGTTATCCAAGCGACCAAGGGTCTTGCGCAGCGTGGAGATTTGCTCACGGGTCTGGGTGGTGTCCGCAGCGAATCCTGCATCCACCAAAACGTCAGCAGCACGATCTGCATCTTCCAGGCGACCCACAAGGCGATCCAGCTTATGCTGGATCTTGCCAACATCATCGATTTGCTGTTGGACGATCTTGATCTCACGGGCCGGAGGCGAAAGTTTCTCGATTTCCGTTTCCAGATCGTTGAGATCGATGCCCAAACTCTTCATCTGCTCGTTGAACTGGGAGACGGCGGTGGCTGCTGACTGCAGTTCACCGCAGCGATCATCCAGGCGTCCCTGCAGCTCCGACATGCGATCGGCCAGTCCATCGACTTCGCTGGTCAAGTGATCGGCATCACCACCAGCAGCCCTAGCCTCAGCACTGATATCCTTGGCCAAAGCCTTAAGCGACTGCAGCGGCTTGCTCAGATTGGTGAGCTCCTCGCGAATTGCCTTAACGCGCTCCAGGAGCTTGGGATCTTTGGCAGCTCCACCCAAGGCGTCGTGGGCAGCAAGGCGATCCTCGCAGCGACCTAACGAGTGATCCAGATTGCGCAACTCATCGTTGAAGTCTCCCAAGCGGCGAGAGCAGTTCTCGATCTCATGGGCTCGGGCAATCAGGTCGTTGTTCAGTCGCTCCCAGCGGTCGCGTATGTCCTGCAGCTCAGCCTTGATCGGCTCCTTGTCGATGTCGCAGCTGGTGAGGAAGGTCTCGCCCAGTCCCTTGGTGTTCTCGAACTCACCAGAATGCTTCCAAACTTCGCTGCGGAAGGTCTGCAGGTCACGCAGACGCGTCTCCAGCTTCGCCTTGGACAGCACACCGGGTGTGAGATCGGCCAGCTTATCCTCGGCGGTACGCAGCCAGGCGAGGAAGGTCTCCGAGGTCTGAGAGTACTTCTTGCAGTGCTCCATGCACGTCTGCAGCCGCGTGTGGCGATCGACAGCTTCGCGGCGCAGTTTCTCCCATTGTTGCTGGATGCGATCCAGGTCGCGCTTCACTCCGCGATCCTGCTGGCGATCGGACAGATCCTTACCCTTGTTGATCAGCATGATTACCTCGTGCTCACGGGCCATCACCTCGCGGTAGATGGGTTCGTGGGTGTCGATCTGGTGCTGCAGGGTCGGCTTGTGGGCAGAGACCAGCAGGCGGTCGGTCAGGTTGGAGAGCTCTCCTCCTAGCCAGCCAAGGGTCTTGGAGCAGTTCTCGGCAAAGTGACGACCGTCGCGCAGCGATGCCTCCGTTTCCGCCTTCTTGGTGTCCAGTTTCTTCTGGAGTGCCAGATACTGCTTCTCCAGGGCAGCCACACGAGAGTTGACATCGGCACGCGAGGCGGGATCGCCGAGAATGTTGCAGAGGGTGGCAGCGGATTGCTCCACGTCGGCCAAGAGGGGACGTTGACCCTCCAACTGACGCTCCAGATTCTCAATCTTGCGCAGATTCTCCTGGTGATCTCCGTCCAAGGGCAGGGCATCCAGATTGTCGCTGATGTTTTGCAGCGCCTCACGCAGACGATTGACGGCCGCATCGAACTCCTTGGAGCTGTCGGCGGCACCGCCCAAGCTGTTGGCGCGATCGTCCAGCTTACCAACCAGATCTTCCCACTTGCCCAGGATGTCCTTGAGCTTCACTTCGACGGCCTGGGCATCGGGAGTGCCGGCCAGGTGGTCGACCACATCGTGTCCCAGCTCCTGGAAGTGCTTCAGCTGCGGCTGCTGGGTGCGGAACTCCTCGCGGAGCACCTGCACCTGCTGCACCTGGCTCTGGACCATGCGAGGATCAGAAGAGATGGGTCCTAGCACTGTCAGCATGCGCTCCTTGCTGTCGAGCCAGCTCTTCAGGTTGCCATGCGTGTCCAGGAAGTCGCGCAGCTTCTCGGCGAAGGCGATGCGGTTCTTGCAGATGTCGTTGAGATTCTTCCACTTCTCCTGGATGTTGTCGTTCTCCTGGCGCAGCTGTTCGGCGCCGGGCACATCGGACTTGCGGCGCAAGATGTCCTTGACCTGGGCCTTTGTGGTGTCCAGCAGGCTCTGCTTCTCGTACATGTCCTCGAGGATCTTACGCGCCTGCTTGATGCAGCGCTCGGCCTCGTCCTTGTTGGAAACGGACTCCTTGGGTACCTGGCGCTGAATGCGCTCCAGGAACTGGGCAAGTCCCTTGAGGTTCTCATACTGCTTACGCAGCTCCTCGCTCAGATTGTCCAACTCGTGCTGGCGATCGTTGAGGCGGACGCCGATCAGCCCGTAGCGGTTGTTGATCTCGCTCAGCTGCTGTTGCACCGGAGACAGCTCCGACAGCTGGAAACCGTCCTGGGAGGACCTGCGGCTACCGAATCCACTGGAACCAGTCGATAGTGGCGACAGGATGCCTCCCTTGGTAGGGCTGGGGCTTCTGGCGTCTCCGGACATGCGACGCAGCGGGCTGGCTCGCTTGATCGGGCTGTAGGTGGAGCGCTTGCGCGAGGCAGGGCTCTCCGGGCGAATCAGGGCATCGTACTGGGCACCAATATCGTTGATCTTGTCAATGGTTGGAGCATAGTCGCGATAGTCCTTGCATATGGGCTTCAGCTCGTCATGCTGCTGCTTGATCCTGTCCAGATCGATGGCCACCGGCGAGAGGCCGTTTACGCGGGCCTCCGTGCTGGACAGCCAGGAGAGCACTTGATCCTTCAGTCCCTCGTAGGCTAGCTGCTGCTCGGCCTTCTGCTTGGACAGCTTGGCGCGCTCATCGATGCTAATGTTGATGTTGCGCCACTGAGATTCCAGCGCCTTGATGCGGTCACGCAGCGCTCCGGTGTCGGTGACATCGCGCAGGCTAATCAGATCCTTGCCGCTGCGCACGCAATCCTCGAACTGCGGCGCCAGGTGATCCTTTTCGCGCGACAGTTCGTTCATGCGGCGGGCCAGCTCCTCGGTGGAGAGCACACTAGTCTCCCGACTATCGAGCGCCTCTTGCAGGCTGGCCATGCGCTGCTCCACGGTGCTAATCTCATCCAGATACCTGCTGAGCCGGTTATAGACGTCGTCCAGGAACTCGCCACGCTTGTTGGCCTTCTCGTAGAGCTTCTCGAACTTGCCGGTCACGTCGTTCAGATTCGATTCCACCTTCTTGGCAATGCGGGCATTCGAGGCGCTGGCCAGCAGATGCTTGGCCGAGATTTGGACGCTGTCGATGCTCGCTTGGTGGGACTGAAGATCGGCCAGTAGCACCTTGTGCTCACGGATCTGCTCCTGCAGACGCTCCTTGATGAGCGAAGCAGGGCGCAGGTTCAGCTTGTACTTGTCCTCGGCCTGGTTAACCCATCCCACAAGACTGTCCAGGGCATCCTGGACGCCCTGCGACTGCACCAGGGTCTTGTCCAGCGTCTTGCAGTGCTCGCCGAGGTTATCCAGCAGTTGCTGGTAGTTGTTCTTCAGATCGGCAATGGGCAGCTCCAGCTGGTTGATCTCCATGGGACTGAGTTGGCCGCCCAGGCTGCGCAGCAGATTGTCGAGTGCCTGCTGGGCATTGTCCACCAGCCGACCGCTGGACAAGAGCTCGTTGTGCAGAGCCTTGGCCTCGTTCATCTGGTCCTGGACTCCCTTCGGGTCGCCGGCTATTGGCTCAGAGATGATGCGCGTGACACGAGGATGCACACTCCTCAGCCACTCGTTGGCCTTGTCGAGGGCATCCTGGTACTCCCGTTGGCGTCCGCCCAAACCAGAGACGCGATCTTGCAGAGCATTGACACGGTTCAGCAGATCCTTGTACTGCGCCGAGACCAGCGACACCTCCTGTCGGATGGGACTCTCGGCACTGGACAGCGGCTCCACATGGGGCAGTCGCTCGGGCAACGAGGTACGGAAATCGTTGAGAATGGCCAGGAATTCCTTGCTCTCGTCCACAAACTTCTGGGCAGCCATGGTGATGAAGCGCAGATCGGCCTGGTGGCCAATCACGTCGCTGACAAACTCCCGAACGGAGTCGGCCTGCGAGGGCAGGCGCGTCAAGTCGGACAGGGAACGCTCCTTGTCCTCGAGAGTGCGTCGGGCCACTTGCAGCCAGTCGGAGAAGACATCCAACTCGCTGCGCAGCTTGGTCAGCTCATCACGACCAGCCTCCAGGCGACGGAGCAGGCGCACTGTGCGATCATTGACACGATCCACACGGGAACGCAGCTCTCGGCCAGAGTTCTCCAGGGTTGTGACTTCGGGGGCAGACAGAACATCGCCACCGGTGAGCACAATCTGACGGATTTGCTCCAGACAAGTGGCCACCGGTCGCTGCTGGGACTCGATCTCGTCCTTGATTTGCTGTAAGAAAATGATTTAATTTTAGATTTCATAAAATTAATAGAGTTGAGAAAGAGTGCTTACCTTGAGAGCATTAATCTGGTTGCGCAGCTCATCGATCTTCTCGCGAGGTCCGCCGACACTTGAGATTTTCTGTTCCACAGTGGTGACCCATTTCAACAGATCGTTCACATTCTCCTCGCACATGTTGAACTTCTCGAATACTGCTTGCTACATGGGCACAAAATCGCGGAGGGCGAAGACAATAAAATCATTAGAATCTTGCAGAAACAGAAAGAGCACATCTTAGCTCGATACGGGTCGCTATATAGGGGGTTTTGTTCATATAAAGATTTCATAGATTTCGTCTATATATATAAATGTCGATAAATAAATGGAACACAAAATATATATATATATATAAATAAAAACACAAAGATAGCTGAAAGAACACACATTGGTTTGTTGAAGCAGAGACATAGGGCAAAAGCAGATTTGTTTATAGCAGGCATTAAAACTAAAGTAGAGTTATAAAAGCGGTAAACATAAACCAGAGTTATAATCAAGACATATACAAACACCAAGGTTTACGGCTACGAGCACTACTTTTGGGGACTAGCAACTACGAGTTGTTTTTACTTTTAGTATTTGCACTAACTACGGTTTAATGGAGTTTTGTTTTTATTGGTTTTGCGGTTAGTGTTAATTTGTTTTGTTTGGTATTTGGTTTGGGTTTCTTTTTCAAATTAAAAACTGCAAACGAAATAATATATGTAAAAAATATTTGTATGCTGAAAATAGGTAGAAAATTGGTATTTAAACAAGATGTAAAAAATAATAAACTAAACTAAAGCCTGGGTTGGAAACGGAAACATTACCTTAGTCCAAAACTAAGAGCAAGGGAATAGGAACTAAATCGGACCAAACTGTAATCTAAAATTGATCATTACACTTTGGTCTGAAAAGGATAGTAATCCTACGTAAATATTCTGCCTAGGATAAGGATACACTATGTGGAGTATATATATAGAGTACAGAAGAGAGATAGAGACGAGAAGGAGTATGTGTATGTGTGCGAATTCGAATGGAAAAGAGATCCGTATGCTAGTGTTATAGACAATCGATAGGGTATATATATATTGAACATGTTGTCCTAGATATTGCCGACGTCATTTATGCGGAGGAGTATGAGACATAATGCTCTTCGGCCTGACAAAGCGCGATCGATGTACGAGTTTTATGGATGTGTGTGATCTGTGATGTACTTGCTGGCTCTGAGATTGCATTATTTTGTGGCTGCTGTGGCGAGCTCAGCGAAAAATACGATATATAGAACATGTATAAAACTGAATGCCATGCGCTGCAATAATAAGAGATTTGCAAAATAATAATAATAAATATGATTTGCAAAGGAAGAATGCTGAATGGTTTTCATTTCTTATTGGAAAGCTCACGTCTGGGTTAGTCTGAGAGATGAGATCGAGTTTTAGATTCGGAGATACAGAGATAGACAGAGAGAAAGTTTGAGATAGAAGACAGCGCGCTGATCAAAAAAAGTCTTAACAAAATATCGAAATCAATATCGATAGAGTAAATAATATATACCAAAACATGCCACGAACAAAGCTTTTTAATTTAGAATTAGAATAATTTTGCTGTAATTTTTCTTGCAAGTGATTTCAGTGAATTTGTTGCATTCGCAATTCCGTTTCCGGTTTCCGGTTTCCGGTTTCGGTTTGGAAATTGAAAGAGGATACACCAGCTTTTCTGGACTGACACTTACCCTCTGTTCTGCCGGCAGGAGCAGACCCTTCTCGGCGGCCTTCACCAGGTCAATGTTGTTCTTCGGCTCATTGGCATCGGTCAGGCGGCCCTCGGTGGCATCGATCAGCTCGCTGCCAATGGCAGCCGCTAGTGGGACAATGACCCCACTGCTGGGGTCTCGCACCACCGTCGACGAGGGATCCACCAGACCCGAGCAAATGGCCTCGGCCAGGGTGAACTTTCGGCGTCGGATGATGTCGGGATGCATTTGGAAGGGATCAACTAGGCAGCCGTTGGTTGGGTTGTACAGGTTGAAGGTGATGGCTTCTAGCAAACCGAATGATCGCTTGGGCGTGCAGATCAGGCCACTCTCGTAGGCCTCCTGCAGTGTGCAGAGCTTGGAGGTCTGCGTGTTCAGTACATTCGCCTTGTTCGCATCCATCAGGCCCTTGCGGAAGGCCTCCGGCAAGCGGACCAGCTTGGCCTTGGCCAGATCCTTGACCAGCGCGGAATCGGGATCGATCACGCCCGCACTGGCGGCCTCCTTCAGCGTGTATACCTTGGGCGTTTCGATGACAGTCAGCGAATCGTTTGCGCTGTCGTCGTTGGCTGGTGCTGGTACTGGTGCGGATCCTGGTCCACTGGCTGGCACATAGGTCAGCATTCCGGTCTGCAAGTCCAAGCACTTGGACTCGGCCGCCTGGTCAAAGGTGACCGGCTCACGAACGTAAACAATTAAAGTGGGATCGAAGGCGAAGTACAGGGCCTTGGGGTCCACGAGTGTGCGCTTGGTGGTGTCCACGAGACCGCGTTCCACGGCCACCGAGTAAGGCAGGAACTTGAAGCTATCGAAATCGCGAACGAGCGCGGTCTTGGGATCGATTATATTGTAACGGATGGCCTCCTCGAGAGACATTTCGCGCGGTTTGCTAATCACAACGCTCACGGGCGTTTGTCCCAACAATTCTACGCTATCCTGCCGGCGAACCACCTCGCTGCGGTCGGTCAGAGGACGGACAACGGTCACGAGTATACCCCGCGCGAGTGCCACGTCATAGTTGTAGGCTGACTTGGACTTGGGATCGAATACCCTACCCTTGGTCACGTCAATGTCCCCGTTTTCAATGGCTTCGGCTAGCGGAAGCTCCTTACCGGTCAGCTGATTCTTAAACACGGTCGTCGCTGGATCTATGAAGCCCGAGTGAATGGCCTCGATCAGGTCGAGATACTCGCCGGTTGTGGGATCGCAGAACTTGCCCGTTTCGGGGCGGTAGAGCTGCTGGCGCAGGACGAGTTCAAGGCTAAGGAGACGGCGATTGGAGACAATCAAACCCCGGGCCCTAGCTGCCTGCAGATCAAGCTGTTCGCTGCCCAAATTATAGACACCCCTAGAGTCGTCGATGAGCTGCTCCTTGATGGCGTTTGCCAGACGCAGGTACTTGCCGCTCTCGTGGTGCTTTACCAAACTGGAGGACAGGCTAACCACATCCTCCACACAGGCTTCGTTCAGGTTGAGCTTGCGATTCGTGACTGGATGCAGAACCTTGCGGGTGTTAACATCATAGAAACCCATGGACAGGAGCTCGTACAGACCGAAACCGGCGTTCTCAATGTCCACGATCAGACCCAGGCTGAGGGCCTCGCCGAGGGGCACAAAGCCACTGCTGCCAGGCTCCCGGAAGACACCTTCTCTCCGGTTGATGATGCCATTGCGACAGGTCTCGCTCAGCGAGTACATCTGCTCATTCTGCTCATCGAAGTAGCACGGCAGGTGCGGATTAATGACGAAACTGCGCATGCTCTCGAGCAGAGTGATCTGGCGACCGCTACGGGGATCGCTCAGCTTGCCAGTCTTGTCATCGAACAGCCCCTGATGGATTGCTCGCTGAATGCTGATGGGTGCATTGACATCCATTAGGATGCCAATGTCAAAGGCGTGCTTGAGGGTCATTGTCTGGTTGTTGTACAGCAGCTTCGAGTTCTGGGCATCAATAATGCCCGTGTCCTTGGCGTGCGTCAGGTTCAATTGCTTGTAAAGACCCGTCTTGAAGTCCCTGATCTGCACACTGTGCTCGTCCAACAAGTTGGTGTTCAAGGCCTCGGCAAAGTTCAGTTTCTCGCCCGACTTGGGATCCACAAAGTGTCCGTCAACCTCATCGTAGACGTTCTTGACCACAGCCTCGATGAGGCGCAGTGGCTTCTTGGCTTCGACTAAGACACCGCGATCGAAGGCCTCCTTAAAGTCAATGGGGTTGTCATCGGCATCCCTCACAGTTCCCTGCCTACTGTCCACTATACCGGTTTCTGTGGCCACCCCGAATGGAATGATCTGGCCAGAGCCCACATTGACGACCGTCGAATCGGGATCGAGGATGCCCCTACGAATGGCACGTTCAGTTGTGAGCTTCTCGCGGGTTACCGTATTGCTGAACTGTCCCGTCTTGGGATCGTACAGACCCCTGTAGACGGCGTCCGGCAGGCTGCGCTTGCGCTTGGGCGGAATGAGAATGCGATTCTCCAGGGCTTCGTGGAGGGACAACTTGGTGGAGGCATAGGGATTGATCACATATCCGCCAATCGGGTCCAGATAACCCTTGGCTATGGCCTCGGTTATGGAAATGATAGACTCTGTCTTCGGGTCGAGCAGCACCAGCTCCTCGGGATTGATGAGCTTCTGGGCAATGGCCGACTTAAGGTCCAGCTGCTTGTCGTCGATGGTGAACTTGGCTGTCGAAGGATCGTAAAGACCACGCAGCAGGCAATCGACCAGGGACAGCGGCTTCTTTGTGCTGATCAGATAGCCCTTGACGAAGGCCTCGTCGAGGCTGATGTTGGGCGAACTAAGCGTGCCACGAACCGTGTCCAGCAGACCCACCTTGGCCGCCTCTTTGCCCGGCACAATCTTGTCATGATCGGCGTCTTTGACTAGTGTTGTGTCCAATTCCACGAAACCCATTTCAATGGCTTGTTGGAGAAGGATCTCCTCGCCGGTGACTGGATTGAGGACCTTGCCAGTGCTGGGCATGTAGTATTCGCGCTGCAGCACCTCCGGCAGGCTCCAGGTGACGCTATCTGTCTTCAGCAGACGCTGCTGCACACCGATATCGAAGGGCACAAGCGTGTTATTCTTGTTGTCCTTAATCTGACCCGTGGCGGGCAGCACTAAGTCATCTTCGATGGCACAGTCCAGCTTCACCTCCTTCTTGGTTACCGTATCTACAATCAGGGATATCTTCGGGTCTACTAGACCAATTTCAATGGACTTTTGCACATCAACTTGGTTCTGACTCTCCGAGTCGAAGAGCTTGCCTGTCTCGGGGTCATAGAGACCCTTGCGAACCGCCGCCTCCAAGGAGATTGGCTTACGTGCGCCGGGCACCAAGAAGCCCAGCTGGAAGGCCAGCTCCATGGGGATCTCCTTGAGCGTCTGAATGTCAATAACCGTGCCCGCTTGCATGTCCACCACTCCCAACTCAATTGCCATACGCAGGGGAATCACCTCACCGCTGACTGGGTCGCGCACCGATATCGACTGAATGTCCAGCTTGCCACTGTTGATGGCCTCAACAATGGAGCAAACCCGACCATCGTCAAGCACCACTTGTCCGGTCTGGGTGTCAATCGTCACGTTCTCGATGCCCGATGGACGCTGCTCTTCGGGATTGGAGCGGATTATCCACTCCCGGGCTATGCATTCGAAGAAGGGAATTTTCTTGCCTGTCTTGGGATCCACCATGTGTCCGGTGTGCCTGTCCAGCAGTGGACGCTCTAGAGCCGTTGTAAGGTTCTCGTATTTACCGGTGCTAAAGTTCTTCACCAAAATGGTCTCCGGATTGAAAATGTTCATGTCAAAGACAAGGGTGTGGAAGGAGATTTTCTGGCCAGTGTTCGGATCAATAAAGTACTGATTCTCGGGATCGTAGATGTTCAGCTCGCTCAGATTCTCGACTGTGAGTTCGGTGTCCACATCCACCAGGTAGGTTATCTGCTGCAGCACAATAAGTTTGTCGTCAATGATCTGCACTTCGTCCAAGGGACTAAGCTGCTCCTCCTTGAGCAGTGTGGAGACAGTCTGAGACTGTTGTTCACCATCCACAATTACCTGGCATTCATCGGGACTGATTAGTTTCTGGGAAATAGCATCGCCTATGGCCAACGTCTTTGGAACCTCTCGTTTAATGGTGGGTTCCACAGATTGAGCTGGCATTTCCACCACATCTCGGGCCTCATCTTCGGGAGTGCCATCTGCACTTGTTGTCGTTATTGTGGTCGTGGTAGTGGACACTTTGGTGGTTAATGTGGTGCTGCCAGTGGAGAACACCTCACTTGGTAGTTCTTCTACATACTCGGTAACCATTTGGGATGTGGTTTGTCCTGGTTTCGGTGCCTTTTCTTTGGTCAAAGCATCCACCAAAGCCTTGCCAGCAAGAACAGGTGCTCCTACAATGGCCAAGGCTCCTAACTTGGCGCCATCCTTGACATTCTGCATGATGTTACTGCCACTTCCCGGCACTTCCTGCGGACCCTTCTCACGCTCAATAAAATCAACAACGGACTGATGTTTGTCCGATGCAGGTTGACTGATCTGTTCGAGATTACCAGGTTGTTGAGGTTGCTTTTCTTCTCTGATGATAGTTGTAACAGTTTCGGTTGTTTGAGTTGTGTCTGTGGGTTTAGCTGCTTCCTCTGCAGGCGTCTCTTTCACTGTTTCTGTGATCACAGTCTTCTGTGGCAGCTGTCCATCATTGCCAGTGGTTGTCGTTGTTGTGGTAATGGTTGTAGTTGTCACTGTAGATTCCGTGATTGTTGGCTCTTCGACAGTGATCACTCTTTCTTCTAGCACTATTGTGCTAGGTTCATTGGTGATCTCACTAGGCTGTTCCAATTCAGAGGGTTCTTGAATGATTGGTTCGTTAATCTGTGCATCCACAATTTTCTCTGGGTCCGACTTTTGGGTAACAGTAACTTCCTGAATAGTTGGTTGTTCTTCTATTGTTCTCACCGTTGTTGTAATAGTAGTGATAGTTTCTGAACTTGTGACAGGTTCTTGAATTTCGGTAGTTACTTCTGTAATCTTTGTCTCAGTGGTAGGTTCAGCGAAGGGAGCCAGTGGGGCCTTGAAGGGTGGCTCTATTTCCGATATCTCCTCCTTTTTAGCACTTCTTGGTTTCGGTTCTGGTTTTGTTGTTGGTTCCGGAGAAGGTTCCTTAACAGCCGGCTCGGGAGTTTTCTCCTTCTTGACTGGCTCTGTAATTTTCTCGGCAGTAGTTTCCTCCCTCTTAACTGGCTCAGGAGTCGTGTCCTTCTTAACTGGCTCAGGTGTAGTGTCCTTCTTAACTGGCTCAGGTGTAGTGTCCTTCTTAACTGGCTTAGGAGTACTCTCCTTCTTTACTGGCTCTGGGCTAGGCTCTTTCTCCGCTGGCTTGGGACTTGCTTCCTTCTTAACTGGCTCTGGTTCTGGTTTCTTTTGGATAGATTCCTGAGAAGTCACTTCCGTAGGAGCTGACTTGACGGGTGCCGTATCTGTTTCCTGAGTTGTTACTGTCGTGACAGTTTCAGTTACCTTAACTATATCAATTTCTTCTGCTGGCACCTCCTTGGGCTTGTCAGAGGTCTGCTCCGGCACTGGCTTCTCCTCCACAAATGTACTAGTCTTTACATCTTCAACCACAACTGGTTCAAGATCACCAGACTCTGTTACTGTTTTTGAGGTAGTAATTGTTGTGACTGTTGTGGTGGTCAGAGTGCTCGTTGACTCCACCGTAGAAGGTTCCAGAGGCTTTGCCTGCTGCTGCTGTTCGTTAGCTATAAAGTTGGCAGTTGTCGAGCTAATGAAATTCTCTGTTTCGCTGAGGAGATTATCCACCTCACTTGGCACTTGTTGCGGCTGTGGCACATTGCGACGCTCCTGGTCAATGAAGGAGGTTTGAGGTTGTTCTGGTTGCTTGGTTGTCTTGGCATCTTCACTGGGAGACTTCACAGACTTGATGAGGCTCTTAACGCCGCTTACGAGGGCTCCTCCGGCCAGCACTGGTGCTGCAATCACTCCCAGTGCTCCCATCTTGGCAGCGTCTTTAACATTTTGTAGAGTTTTCGACGGCTCCTTGCTGCTCTTTGCATCGCCTTCGGTTACAGTTGGAATGGGCGTTTCCTTTGTGGACTGCGTCGTGCTGACCACTTGCATTTCCTGCTTGTGAGTGTCCGAACTGACCACCACTGTCTGGGTTCGCTCTTCTACTACAACTGTTTGATCGCTGGTCGTGGAAAGGTTTGCAACAGCTTCAGGACTCTCTCCCGCTGACGCCTTGGTCTCTCGAGTTGTGGACTCCTCACGCAGGATTCCAAGCTCCTTGGCCTCTTCTAAGCTGCATACTTCGCCGGTGTTTACGTTCTGCACCTCGTTGTTTGAGATGAGGACGTACCCTTGCATCAGTTCAATGGTCTTGGTAGTCACGGTATGGACGGCTCGAACAGTCTCCATTATCTCTGTCTTGGGAATGGGTTTCTGGGTCACCACAAAGTCTGAGAGATGTTTCACCACTAGCACACCATTCTCCATGGCCTGACGTAGGGGCAGACGTTCTCCAGTGGTTGGCACCGTCAGCGTTTGAGCTGCAACATCGATGAGACCCCGTTCCAAGGCAGGCACCACCTCAATGGCATCTGGCTTGGGGGCATAGGGAATGGACATAATGAAATTCTCCTCGATAGCTTGTTTAATGGGGAGAGCCTTCTTCGTACTTGGATGCAGAACCACACGCTTTGACGGCTCCACGAGGCTCTTTTCAACTGCCACTGGGAAGATCATGCCCACCGGCGGAATTTCCACCTTTGATTTATGCTGATCGTAGCTGGGATCAAAGAGTTTAGCTTCGATGGCTTCGGTGATGTTGAGGGTCTTGTTCTTGTAGCTGAAGGTGGAATCATCGGCGTTGACAATTCCCTTGGTGATTGCCTCCTCCAGGGTACATTTCTCGGGCTTGTGCAGTTTCGATTGCGGATCCAAGACCTCGCACACGATAGCCTCGTGAATGCTTAGTGGATATCCACTCTCTGGATGTACAATAGTCTGAGTTTGGGGATCAATTAATCCCTGAGCCGCCAGCCTCGGCACGGACAAGCTCTTGGCCAGTGGCATGAGTATGTGATTGGTCTGCTCCGGATCCAGAATCTTTTGTTCAACGGCTTGCCGGAAATTAAGGACTCGATTGCTTTGGGGATCAATAATTTTTCCAAGACGCCCATCAATTAGTCCTGTGTTGAGAGCCTCAGTTATGTTGACCACTTCGCCCTTGGGATTGGTGAAGTTGCTAGTATTTTCGAGTATCTGGCAGGTCTCCTCATCGATGATTCCCTTGCGCTGGGCATCCTTTGGTTTCAGGATGATCTTCCGCATGCGCTGCAGAACGACCACCTTTTCCTCCACCGTCGTCGTCGATGGTTCACTGTCAAAGGATCGTCCGCGTTGCAGTTGATCCCGTGACACTATACCTCGCTCGTAGGCCACCTCCACGGGTATTTGCTCACCCGTTCGGGGATCAGTGACAAAACGCACCGTTCTCAGAGCTCCTTCAGCGGCAACCAATGGGGCACCAACTACACTCAAGAGTCCCAGTTTGGTGGCTGTGATCAGATCAACTGGCTGTCCTTCGGAATCGAGTATAGTCGCTGTCTTGGGATCGTATATGGCGCGAGCTATTGCCTCCGTCACTGAAATGGGTTGCTTTGTCGTGGGATCAATGATCTTGATCAGCTGCTCGTCAATCAGTCCTTGGCGGGCCGCATCGAAGATGTTCTCCGTTTCCCCGCTCTGCGTGAAGATCACCAAAGCTGTGGACGGATCGTAGATGGCGCCAGGAGCAATTTGCAGGGGCTCCGGAGAAGCTAGTTCTCGCTGGCAGGTGAGCACCTCCACAAACTTGGGAGGGGCATCTTTCAGCGGTGTGGAAACCTCCAGAACATCTGGCATATTATTAACCCGGGTGATCCGAAGGATTGTCTTTTGATTGGCTCCTCTTGTCGCTGGCACTGTCTCCAGAACGATCTTGCCCTCGTCGATGGCACTGCGCATGCCCAGGACTTGCTTCCTGCTGTTGGTATAGTTGCCATAACCATCCAGGATATCACGTTCGAAGGCTGACTGCACGGAGATCTTGTCGCCAGTGCTGGGATCAATAACTGAAACCGATAGATTGTTGATGATCTGCCTGTTGATGCACTCCTCGAAGCTGACCAAGCGATCTGTGCCCTGCACATGGAATACTCCCGTATCGGGATTGAACAGTCGCTGCTCGATGGCATCCTTCAGCCGCCAGCCGCCGGGAGGCAGCTCCATGATCTGACGCTCCGTCACATTTTGCTCGATGTAACTGCTCTTCTCCATGTTGATGAAATCGGAGACTACACGTTGCGGCTTCACCAACTCCTGAGAAATGGGAATCTCCACCGACTTTTCCACATACTTGGTGTGTTGTGTGTTTAGCTTGATGGGCTCAGCTTCTGGTATAATCTGCTTGGTTACAATGGTGATTGTGGACTTTGTCTTCTTCCTATTCGTAGGCTCTGGCACTGTTTGATTGCTGTCGGGCACCAGCAGGCCGTAGTTAAGCGCCTGCTGCACGGAGTAAACGTTGCCTGTCTTGGGGTCCTTGAATAGCTGCCTATCCTCGTCGATGAAACCTTGTCGCACTGCCTCTGTGAAAGTGAGCAGCACACTCTCGCCGCCCGGCTCTTGGGAACCCGCCCTGATTGTCACATACCGATTGATAGTCCGTGTCACCGTCTCTGTAGTCAATGTAATGTTGAGCAAACTGCTCAGGAGAAGAGCTCCCTCGGGTGTGATAAACTTCCGCTCGATGGCGGTGTCCAAAGGCACTGTCTCCCCGGTCTTGGGATCCAGCAAGTAGCCCGTCTTCGGGTCAATCAGATTGTGATAGACCAAATCAAAGACACTGAGCTCCTTGCCACTGGCATTGTGAACCCCGATGCCGCGGCTAAACATCTCGTACACCTCCTGGCGCACCAAACCCTCACCCACGGCCACCTCCAGGGGCACCAGGCTATCCCTACCCGTCTCTAAGGCAAAGCCCGTGCTCTTGCGACGCAGAAGGTCGCGCGAGAGGGCCACATTAAAGCTGACATAGTCGTTGCTCCTCAGATCCTTGAACCCGTCAATATCGAAGATCGAACGCTGCGCCACGGAACTAATTAGGCCGCGCTCTACCGCCTCCGGAATGCTGATTAGTTCGCCGGTCATAAAGTCACGGTACTTGCACTCTGCCGGCAGCACGATGCCGTCGGCAATGGCCTCCTGAAGGGTGACCAGTTCACCCTTTCGCTTGGTGATGCACTTCAGCTGATTCCCGTCGAGCACACCGGCCTCGATGGCCTGCATGATGCTCAGCTTTTCGCGGCGCATGGGACTCGTGATCTGGGCCTGCTTGTCGAGCAGGTTCAAATCGCAGATGTCCTTCAGCGTGTACGGCTTCACGATCAACTGACGGTTGCGCGCCTCCGCGAATGTCAGCTTCTCCTTGGTCACCTCGTTCACGTACCGACCGGTTTTGGCATTTAGGACGCCCGACTGCAGTGCCTCCTGCAGTGTGATCTTCGTATCGCGTTTCGCGTCCACCACTTCGCGCACACTCGCGTCGATCAACTGATTGGCAATGGCCGAGTCCAGCCGGAACTTGTCGCCGGAGTTGCGATCCGCTATCCAGCCGGCGCCATCGACCAGGCCATGCGAAATCGCATCGCTCAGGCACAGCGCATTCGACTTGATTGTCACCGACTCGTGCCGGATGAGGTAGCCACGCTCGTAGGCCTCCGCCAGGCTGATCGTCTGGCCGGATTTGACGCGGTACAGGCCGGTCTTGGTGTCCACACTCCCCGCGGTAATGGCGTCGGCAATGTTGCGCGGATTCTCGGGCGAACCCAGCGCCGCCTCGGGCGACTGCTCTACGGTAGTGTTTACCTTGATCCTCTTCTCGGCCGTCTCATAGCCAGTCTCCGCTTCGGTAATCTCGCGCTGTATAACTTCCAGCAGCGACAGTTCCCGTCCGCTGGCATCACGTCCCGCTCCCGGTTGGAGCAATTGGCGGGCCAGTTGCGCATCGATCAGGCCTTGTTCGGCGGCCTGTTCCAGGCTGATGCGGCGGTCGCTCACCAACATTTCGCCAGTGCGTACGTCCAGGATGCGCAGCTGGATGGCCTCGCCGACAGTCAGGATGCGACCGGTGCGAGGATCGCGGATTCCGGCGATATCCAGCACGGACTGGCCGCCCAACTGCTGGGCGCGCTTGAGCGTCCTAATCTCACTGAACTGGATCTGCGACTGGGGCAGGTTAGCAGCGGAGCTGTTAACCTCCTGACTAGCGGCATCCAAGCCATCGCTACTGTAGACGCTCTTCGTAGAGCTTTTCGTTGTCTTCGTTGAGCTGAATCTGCAAGGGAAGCGAGGGGAGGAGACCTTAGAATCCAATTCGGAGGTTATTGTAACCCGTACTCACTGTGTGGTGCTGTAGGTGGTGGTGTAGAGATCCTCCTGGCGCGCAGCGTAACCATCGCCAGTTGGCACGCTGCCCGCACTGAAGTCAACCCTAAAGGTCTTGAGCGGTTTCTGAAGACTCTCAGCGTATTGCTAAAGGCCAAAATGAAAGCGATTATCATTAGTTTTTGGGCAAAACCATGGTAAAAAAAACTATCTGCGGAAGGTCTTTGCGAGGCGAGGTAGGAGTAGAAAGAAGGAGGAGCTGTGGATGGAGCATTTTTACCTGAAACTCGAACGCAAAGTCGTAGTCACTTTCCTCTGCCACTTGGACAGCTGTGGTCGTGGTCGTGGTCTGGGTTTTGGATTTGGTCGCCTTGCGACCCGATCTATGCTGAGGCATGTCTAAGGCTTTCGTTTGATTCAGTTCGACAAAGTAGTCATAGTCAGCAGTTTGGCTTTGATTCGTTGGCTTAGTGGGGGCCTCTTGAATACACTGCGCGAGATTTAATTGTGACAAAGGCAATTAGAGATTTGCGATTTACGGATACGATTCACGATGGACATAGAGACGCGTCACTTTGAAGTTGCCCTGCCCGTGGAGCCACGAAACAGTGTGGAATGTGTTTATGGCATGCGTGAGAGTGATACGGAGTCGCGAGATAAAGTCACCGGCGATAAAGCAACTAAAAATAATGGAACTTCGCCTCGAAGAAGCTTCTTCTCCTCCCATGGAGGCCATAAAACAATGCTTCGTGGATCTGGTGGAACCTTGGCACTTGGTCTTAAAGTGTCCAGCCTGCCTACTCTCTCGTTGATTCAATTCTCGGCCCACTCACTGGATCCAGTTACACACAGGGAACACATTATTATTATTTTATATTATCAGCACCGAACCGAAGCACACAAATCACAAATAAAGCACACAGAAAAGTAAAAAACAAACGAAAAAAAACACGCACACAAAAAGCCAAAACCCAAAGCCTTTATGAAAATAGAAATGACGCTATGTATAGGGAGCGAGGGTGACCTCCTCCACAGCTCTGCAAATAACTTGGTGCAAACTTGAGCAAGAGTGCAGGGATCCCCCTGAATGGTTAGGAAAAGGGCCTGCTTTTCCTGCAGCTGTTGGTATCTGGAGTACATCTTATCGGTCGGTACATCTGTTAATTTAATTTTTATCTTTATGAACACCGACAGACAGAGTGGTGGTGATTCAATGGCAAAGTGCCCGACAGATGGTTGCAGGTCATAGCTATGGTCTTGAAGTGCATTGACGTCATTGTGGAGTTCCGGTGAAGTATCATCTAACAGATGAAGTCATTGATTGGTGGAGGAGGACTCCGCCTCTCTCCAAACGCGATCATCGTTTGTGATTTGCATTTTCGAATAATAAAAAACAATTCGTTAGCCGCTTTTCAAGGTCGCCCTAGAGTCGGTAAAAGCAACAAATAAATTATAATTAACAAAAACACGCATACAGGAACCAACACACATCGACGGGGACAGGCATTGTATATGAGTGCGAGTTCGAGTACGAGAACAATGATGTCATCAGAGAGGCGAATATTTATTTTGATTATAAATGAAACAAGTTTGCCGAGCTGCGAATTGAGGCTGAACTAGTGTGCAGAGTGTAGAACACAAATTCCCACTTCTCAATGGCTTCTCGAGTGGGTTTGCCGGAGGAGATTAAACGGATTCTGGGCTGGGATGCGCTTGACACTGATAACATGACTAATACGCCACGTTGTGCCGGCTACGAAATGAGGGCACAGGAGAGGACCCAGCCGAGCCGAGCCGAGCCGTGCCGCGCCGCGCCGAGTGACTGAGAGAGAGGAAAGCTTTCCACATGCAGCATGCTGCAGCCTGCATTTGGACCTCGCCTTTGCCGCATCACGAAAATAGAGGCGCCTCCCTTTTATAGCTCGGCAAAGGCAAAGACCCCGAAAACAAAAACGCTCGCTTTCATTCCTGATTTATCGTTAGAATGCCTCTAAAAATATATATAAAATAAGACACACGTATATATATTTATGCATGGCACTAGGCACACACAGAGGCGCCGACTTCTGCGGCACAAGTTTAATCGATAATCGAGCGGAAAAGGAAAAAGTGCACACACTTTCATTTTGGGCTCTCAAAGAACTGTCTCCGGAAAACCTAGAACTGATCGCTCTGGCCCAAGCATGGGATCGCCTCTGATGGATTGCACCTCATAGATTAGATTAGCGCCAGCCCTGACACTCCGGCGATCTCCGGTGTTGATAGGAAGCCATATATCAGGCAAGTCACCGAGTAATTGAGCGAGGAGAGAAATAGAAATGCCTTGCCTCGATTTACTATTGTTATTTCGTTGGAGGAGAGCTCTGGAGCTATTTAACGCCTTTTAGCTGCACTAGGTAATGGTTCATTTTCCCGTTTTATGCAATTTGTAATGAGCTGAAACCAGCTGAGTCACTGCCAAAATGTGTGGCTTTTACTTTTTTCGGTTTTCGTGTGCGTTTATTTTCATTAACACCCAAGCAGACAGACATTCCGATTCTTGTTGCGACATATTCAAGGCTATATTAATAATGTATTTCTTTTATTTTCGGTTTTTTTCACACTCTCAGCGAGAATCGGTTGTGTTTGCGTTTCGGTTATATTTGAGTTGCTTTTCGAGTGACTTCATTTCGACCGAAACCCACTCTTTGCGGGCACTTTTGAGGTTCGCAACGATTTGGTATTTGTATTTGAATTTCTATTAGCATTAAATAAAAGCGGGCCACAACGATTCGCATTCAATTGAAGGCACCACCACGGAGGCACGGACACACTTTCTATCTTTCCGTATGTGACATCATGTCGGCCCATGCGGCGTATGAGCAATGCGTTCTCGCGCGAGGATGTCCCTAGCTTATTTGTGTATTTATTTATTTATTTATCACATCCAGGGGCTCATAATTACACGTATAATTCGTATTGGAATTCAACAATCCAACAAATCCGGGAGGTTCTAAAGGTTTTGGCCTTTGTTTAGTTTCGTTTCACCGGCACAACAGACACACACAGCGGATGCGCGATTCGGTTGCGTCGTTACACAACCACGTCGCTTTCGGAACTGAATGGAGGCACCGCAGCACTCTCTGGTCATGGCCCAGCCGGGCAGAGCGAGCTTTTCAGAGGCCAGAGCAGCACCAGAGCACCAGAGAGGCGGAGAGTGGACGAGAGCTTCCACAAATGCCGGCTAGTTTCGGGGAGAGCATTCCCCCATCGCCAGCTGTTGCGCCAAAATGATAAACAATCCATTTGCAAGGGTTTCTGGGAGGTGACGAGGGACTTTGCCAACGGAGTGGAGTTGGCTCCAAATTAAAGTCGAAAACAATATGCGGAAGTCGAGAACAAAGCTTAGCCTGCCGCCGCAGCCTGTTGATCTTCTGGGCTCGTTATTTTTCTGTTTTTTGTTTTCGGCGAGCAAACCAGTTTGTGCCGCCATCTAACCTTCTAAATAACAAAATACCTAGTTTGCTATCCAGTCTACTTGAGCCAGCTTGAGCTTCTGTCCGCCCCTGCTATGCATATCAAGTTGGCTTGAGTTGAAGGCGAAGTGGTAATGGAGCAGTTATGATGTCACTCGGCGAGGGCAAAACACCTCCGAGAGGTTCCACAGCAAATTGGGATTACATTGGACACGGGCTTCGGTGTGAAACATAAGCTTGAGCAGCTTGAATACCAAACAGAAATTGACATGAACTAGCAGCCGTTTAAACTCGTGTTTACATCATGGGATAACCTCTTCAAGAAGCCCAGATAAATCTCATTACATCTGCTTTTTAGTAAATCACCCAGAGAGTTGATTGAACTTCTGTTTACATCGTATCCGGCGATCCCTACTCTGCCCCTTCATTATGGTAATTGCCAGTTAAATATTTACACCCAACTTATTTAAACAGCAGGCGGCAGGCTCTCTTCTTTTGGAACCAAATAGCCAAGATAATCGACGTTTTTAATTGAATTCCTCTTAGATCCAGCGACGCCAAAATAAAACCAGTTGAACAGAAATGGCCAAAATAAAGAAAAACTACAAATATTTGGACAAAAAGAAAAAGAGTTGACAGATGGAATCATTAATGGCGACAAAGATGTTGATGACGTCCCCCCCGCAGGCATTGAATTTCGCTTGGGAGTAGGTATGCGGCTGAATGGGCCTCATTAATATTTATAGAATTCATCGTCGTCATTCTTAATTTGAAATCTGTCTCCAATTTGCCTAATTGGTCAGCCACATGACAATGTGGCAATGGTTTATCTACCACTTTGTTTGGGGTTCAAAAAACAACAAACGAAAAGCAAAGCTAAGCTCCTGACATAATGCAGCCCAGCGACGCAATATTTATTTATATATTTGAAACATTAAACAAATTGCTGCATCGAATTGACAGTCACGAAAAGCAACAAAAAAATAGTTTAAATTGTTTTTATATAAATTAATCAAGTTGTGATTTATGGCGGCAACATTTCAAGCGTTGACACTCACTCGCTCGCTGGCCATTGACAGAATGTGTTTGGCCAATCCGCTGCGGCATCCGATGTGATGTCATTATTGCCGAAGCCAGAGCTTGTGTCAGCGTGCACCGATTCTGAAGGTTAATTTAATAATACTACCAGCCAGCGGTAACAGATACAGATACAAGCACTGACATCAAGAGAGATACACAGAGAGCAGACACACGGCACAGATGAAGGTGGAGATACAATGAGACACCAGAGATACAGATACAGGTACGTACTCGTATTTGCATTTGAAAACTAGACGCGACGCGTGGAAAAGCGAAAGCAAACGAGTTCGTTAGCTGAACTTGAACCCTGGTTTTATAATGGATAACGACCCAACCTTAGCCAACGATCTGTTACCAAAATAGATTGTGACATCATCCCGACCATTAGCAGAGCTCCTGCTTCCTGCTCCCTGCTCCACCTCGCTAGAGATCCTTCCAAGAGGAGGAGGAGGTTTTGTGGTACTCACCAGACCATCGCTGCCGTTCACCTCGATGGCTGTCTTTAGCCTCTGCGACAGTTGTTCCAGCAACCTGTCGTATTTCGTATTGAGATTGTCCAACCGCTGGCTGTAATACTGTGTGGCGCCCGGATCGCTGTCCGCCGGCCGGAGATCCCGGCGTGGAGGCGAGAACGATGGCCGGGCCTCGAGCAGCCAGTCCACGAAGCGCAGGCACTTGCTGTCGTAGATCTGCTCCAGGAATCCCGCGATGATATTGATTCCCATTCGATTCGATACGTTTCGTTGGTTCGGTTGGTTAATTTCGGTTAAATGTTAGTAATTTTGTGTGTTAAACAAAATGTTGTCAGAGGGGGGTCGCAAGGGGTAGGTAGGAGGGGGTACTATTGATATATTTAGTGCTTTTTATTTGTACTTTTATGTTTATTTTATTGATTAATCATTACGAAATTACTTGGTTTCTTTTGTAAAAATTGCTTTTTAATTGGTTTGTTTTGTAAGTTTTTGTTTGGTTGGTTTGTTGTTGGTTTGAGTTTGAGTTTGAGTTTGAGTTTAAGTTGTTCAAGCTATTGGATCTGTAACCCACCCAAGTGTTATTCACGCACCTTTTGCCCGTCAGGTAAGACTAACATAACTTGGCCTCGCTGGGAGTCCGGTTTAAATGGTTTAAAAAGCATTAAATATATATCTATTTTTAAGGAGTTGTGTCAGAGAAAGGTGTCAGAGAAACAGCTAAGAGGTGTTTGGAAGAAAGGATTTCGGTGTTCGGTCGAAATTTCCACAAGCACTCATTGCAGTCACACGGAAACTAATGCAACTGACCTATGGCAACCCGTCTTCAGGGCAAAGATATATATCCTTTACCGGTAGGATTACAATAGATCAGTTTCTATTATCTAATTAGCACACACACTGTAACAGGCATACAAATTTTTACCTTGGCTTCGCGTATAAGTCGTCCTCCAGCCACGTTGACATTTTCGATTTTTGGTTTTCGTTCGATTGCAGCTCCGAGCAGTTTCTATATGGGTTTTCGAGGGGTATTTTTTGGTTTTCGATTTTTGTTTTTGTTTTCAGGACATTCAGGTATTGTTTATAGTTTTTGATCATTTTTGTGTTGGTTTATAGTGTGTGATAATATTTTGATTGTGAAAATACAAAAATTAGACAAAAATACAATTTTACAATTAGTTTTCAACTACAAATACGATAATACTGGGTGAGATATATATTCAATATAATGTGATGTCCCATATCGTTCGATACGGGTTTATGTGTATAGGTGCGGCTTACATAGCTAAAAGAGGGGACAAAGAGCTACAAAAACATAAAAGTAGTTAAGTTTCAAATGCTACAAACACGAATTTGGTATCAATTTACAGTGTGGCGGAACGGGACGGGACGGGACGGGGATATCTCCCCTATGGACCACGTATATGGGTATTGTTGTGTAGGAGGCGGCGGTGGTCGCCACATTTGGAGGTCTGTCTGATGTGTATATACATGTACATGTGGGGAATGTGTGGGAGGTCCACAGACCGCTGTTGGATTAGACAAGAACTACTGCAAGAGTACGGACAAGGGACTGGAGATTGTTTGATCTTTTGGGGGACAGGTAACATTGGTAAATGGGGTACAAAAACAAAAAACAAAATATACACATAAAGTATAGATATATATATAACTGAGACGTGTCCAACACCGGCGGATTTAGCCCATTAAATATAACTGTGGGAGCAAAGACTACGTTGGGACGCAGGGTCAATCAATGGCTACAGGGAATTCCCTTTAAGGGAGAGGCTACGTATATATACTTTGTGTTTTTTCTTTGTGCCCCGCCCGCAGGGATTACCCCGGGGGAGGGGCTCCTAAAACTGAGCAAAACTGTACAAGGATCTCTAGGTGGGTTCATCTAATGCTAGAGAAAGAGAGACTATCGCTGATCTTTGAATGGGTAATTGAGTTATTACAAGGGGCTGGCAGCGTCTCTGTACTCACGTCTAGTTCGTACGCCGAAGTGGCGGTGGGCATGGCCGAAAGGCGCTCCGTGGTGCCATCCACCCATGATTCCTCCACTTGCACGCTCGACTGGAGATTCTTCATCAGACCGATAGCCGTCTCGCATGAGCGCATTCTGAAAAAGGCGCAATGACATGGCGTTAGAAGAGCAGGTTCAACTCCATCTGTGGCCGCCAATGAGGCGACACACACTAACACGGGGCACAGGTGGCGCCTGGCCAGGTGGACTCACCTCTCGCCCAGTTGGTTGCACACCGCACTCCAGCGTGTGTTTAGACGCTCCACATTCGAGTGCAGGCGCTTCAGGTCGCCCAGCACCTTGGTGGGCACTCCCATGCGTCCCAGCTGGTCAGCTGCATCGTTCATCTTGTCCATCTGCGGCTGCTGCTGTGTGATGATGTCCTGCATGTGATTCAGTTGCTTGAACACCTGCTGCAGGCCCTCGGCCGTCGAAGGCAGATCCTGGTGCTTGGCCAGTTCGTTCTCCAGCTCGGAGATCACATGCTCGTTGTCTTCCAAGCCAGCCAGAGAGGCTTCGAGCAGCTTCAAACGATCCTTGTGCAGTCCGCTCTGCGTATTCAGCTCCTTCCACAGCTCCATCAGGTTGTCCAGGCTCTTCTTCAGCACAGGAGTCTTCAGGGCAATCGTGCGGAAGGTCTCCTGCAGATGCTTCAGCTCCGGCTCCAGCAAATGCAGCCTGCGCTCGTAGTCGGCATGGATTTCGAGCACATGCTCCAGCGAGTCCAGATCCCGTGGCAATGGCGCCAGTATAATCTGGTCCAGCTCACGGGCCATGTCCTCCAGCTTGCTCTTGATGGCAATGCATTCCTCGGTGAAGATGCGGCTGGCCTGTTTGCTCTCCTCTGTGGAAAGATGGAAAATTCAGTTAGTTTGGCTTCGAAAAGAGTTCATTTAGAATTTATAATGTAATCCAATATATTTCGTAAAGGATTACCCCTTGTTTTTACACTCGCGAATAGCTTCTTCATGGTTGACTGGGCTTGACAAGACTAAGACGCGTTCTGGCTTCCTGCCTGTCACTTTGTCGCCGAACACAAACCTCAAGTATTCAAGTATTAAATTCAATTAGCCGCCGTCAATTAACTGTTTCTTTGGGACAGCTGGCGAGCGTCGTCAATTGAAAAGCGAGGCAAAAGCCATCCCCATGGAGAGCCCCGAGTAATAGATACTCCCACACTCACCTTCGGCGCGCGCTCGCTTCTCGAACTCATCGAACAAACGATTGACCTCGTCCATTTCGCGACGCAGACGTCGCAGCTGGGGATCGTTGGGATCGCCCTCGCTCAGCAATTTGTCGGCATCATCGTTGAGGGCCCGCCGGATGGCGGTGCGCTGCTCGGGACCCATGGCCAGGAACTGGTCAAAGTCCCAGCCCTTGACCACGCGAATGGTGGCGAAGATCATGTTCTGGCGCAGGCGCAGATGCTTCTTCTGCCAGAGGGCCACGGAACGGTCGAAGAGTCGCTTCAGGCGCTCGGCGGCATCGATGGCCTCCTGGTCGGGAGGCGGTAGCAGTAGACAGGCACCGGGTATCGGACCCTCCTGTCCACCGGCGGTGCGCACGCGCCACTTCACGCGTCCCGAGTTGTCCAGCAGCGTAACCGTCTCGCCCTTTTCGATCTGCAGCTGACCCTGCTGCTTATACGCGCAGATGGCCTGCACGGGTCCTTGACGATTCACCGGCTGGCGGCGCTTGTTCAGCGGCACCACGGTCTGGGCCCTTCGCTGCAAAGTGGCCACGGTTTCGCCAAAGGCATTCAACTCCTCACGCAAGTCCTGCATGCCCCTCAATAGGGTTTCACCCTGATCGAGGCCAAAGTCCGATTGCGAGAACTTGCTGTTGAGTATTTCGTCGCGCTTGGCCAGCCACTGTTCGGCATCCTTGATCTCGCCAAAGAACTGATGGTACTCGGTGGCGTGCTTCAGATGGACCTCCAGGCAGAGTGTCAGCTGCAACAGCCAGGCCCACTGCTGCTGCAAGGCAGTCAGATGGGCCTCGATGCACTTGGAAGCAGGATGCTGTTGGTTCAACAGGGCCTCGCCGCGATCCAGAATGGTGGCAAAGTGCATTTCACGCTTCTCCAGTTCGGACATAAGGTTCTGTGTGGGCATCAAAAATATATATTAGTTAGTAAGCTATAGGAAACTGTACTTAAGAAGTGCACTTGGTTGGATTTGCTCTTTTTTCGGAAATAGAAAATTTATCTCTTGGTATTTAACGAAACCAATTGGGATCTCTTACCTCGTCGCCATTACCAAATGCACGCTTGTAATATAGATAGATAGAAGCACAACACAAATATGTAAAACTAGCTCTAGGAGGGTTTCTAGGAAGGGATGCCATCGTCGCCACTTACCTCATAGTATCTGTGCACGGAGGGCAGATCGAGTTGCTTGTCCGCCCAGTCGCGCGTAATCTCCACCTGCTCCTTCTCGTTGAGCCACTGCAGCTCCGCCGAGGCCTGGCCCAGGAAATGCTGCAGTGAGTCCAGATCGGATAGGCGCTTCGTCGAGGTGCTGAGCAGCTCGGCGTACACCTTTTGCAGCTGATTGAGGCGCTGCTGATACAGGGCCAGCTCATCGCCGGAGAACTTGGTCTGCTGGCGTTCGTCGTTGAGTATTTTGGAGTGGAACTGATCGATGATCTTGTGCTCGTGCTGTTGACGATCCAGTTCCTCCTTGACCGATGGCAGGTCGCTGCCGTAATCAGCGGCAAGCAATTGTTTCTGCAAAAATAGATCAGTTTTAGATTTGTATAAATAAAGGATAGAAGGATAAACAAGAAACTAGACGGATAAGAGGATACAGGAGCATAAAGTAGAATTGAGCCTACTCACCAACTTGTTCTGGCACCATTCAATGTGCTCCTGCAGATCGCGGAAATGGGGATTCGTGTCGATCTGACGGGACTCAACCACCATGCGCGTTTGACGCGTCACCGTGGTCTCATGGACGGGATACTTCAAACCGGACAGCTTCTGTACCAGGTTCGTGTGGAAATTGGTGCGCAGCTGGGCCCAACGCTGGTGCAGCTTGTTGACCTTCTTGTGCAGCTCGCTGACATGGGGATAGCGTCCCTCGTTGAGCACGTGACAGTCCTGATTCATGTCCTGGATGGGCTCCTCCAGATGACGGATCTCCGTCTCGAGTGCCTCCACGATACTCTTGGCGTCCACGGGATGCAGTCGCTCGATGCGCCGTCCCTCCTCGCCGATACGCGTCTCCAGATCGGTCAGTTTCTGATCCACATGCTTGATCTCGCGCTGCACCTTGTCGGCCAAGCGCTGCAGCCTTTCCAGCCGCTCGATCTCCTGCTGCAGAATAACCTCGCGATCCTGCAGGGCAGTGTTCATGCGATACCAGGCCTTCTCGATGGCATCTGGCCTCAGTTCGGCCTCCACATCCACTTCTCCCACTGTCTCGAAGTAGCGCTCCAACTCCTTGTAGATCTGAATGAGCTTGGATTTCTCGCGCTTGCGGGCGCTCACCTCCTCGCTGCGGAAGCGCTGCAGATCGCTCAGCAGACGCTTCATCTCAATGAGCGTCGGCGGGAAGGAGCGCTCCTGCAAATAAGCTGTCTTCTCGCGGCACCAGTAGATGAACTGCTGGGCCAAATCGCGGTACTCGTGGACGCGACGCTGCGACTCCATGTCGAACAGTGGATGGATAGATGGTGGCTCCGGGAACACATCGTACAGCGATGAGATGTACGTGATGAGAGACTTCTCATCCGGCTCGTTGGTGTCCACATCTGTGAGGAAATCATGCCATTAGATTTAGCGTCAAATAAATAGATAATTCGACCTACCCTCGGGATCCAGTAGACGCGTCACTCCGTACTCCTTCTCCACAATGTGGAAGGCCGTCTCCAGGCGCTCGCGCGGCCGATCGTTCCTTGCCTTTCGCCAGTCAAGCAAGTCCGGTCGGTTGCGGTGCACCAACGCCGAGAAGGCCAATCCATCCCGCCACGACGATGTAAAGTCGTTGACACGCACGCCCGGATACCGAGCAGTGGAGCGGCGTGCCCAGCGCAGCAGGGCCTCCCGAGCGGATACGTTGTCCTCCTTGCCCACAACAATATCGGAGATCTGTTAAAGGGTACGAGAATAATTAATTATGAACAACAGAATTAATATTAGTAATATATTTAATATAAGATAAATCCTCAATTGGAGCAAAGCTGTGTCTGAAAGTCCCCCTACATCCTTCGGAGCTGCGTTTACCTCTCTGCGCTGCGTGGACGATTCTATAGCCGGTGGCAGGGCACGACGGTACTCCAGCTCCGAGCTACGAATCATTTTGGCCGGCGGCAGCAGATCCTCGGCGGGCTGTGCATTCTCCTCGGCCCGACTCAAAGTGGTCACCTTACGGACAATGTGCGTGGTCACACGCCGATGGCCATTCGGAGCACGTTGCGATGTCTTGGTGCTCTCCACACTCGATCCCAAGACCTCGGTGGAGATACGCTTATTCCGCGTCACCTGCTGATAGTGCTGGGCCGATGATGAGGAGATACCACCACTGGATGGGACCAAGGCTCGAGTCTCGGAGACACGGCGGGAATTCCCCGAGGGATCTTGGAAGGTAACAGTGCGCTCGAAATTCGTTCGCTCGTGAGGCACACTGCCCAACGGAGACACGCCCGGATAGTCCGTGATCACCGCCTCCACGGTGCGCTCTCGCTTGGTCTCGTGACGATATCGCAGACTGCTGGAGTCATCGATATTGGTGGTTATCGCCGGACCCCGGGAGGAGTGCACCACCTCGGATCCGCTGCTTAGGACATCACCTCGGCCGCCATTCGTCTGCCGCACCAGTTGTTGAGTGCGCTTCAGCGTCGATTGGGAGCTGGAGTGCATGTTATCGCCGTTATCGGCCAAATATCGCAGTTATCGCTGCGCTATCGTTTCGTTTCGTTTCAGTTTCACTTGATTTCGTTGTTTCAACTAGTGTTTCGTTAAGGGTTCGTTTCGTTTTTGCCGCGTTGCTTTTGCCACCGATTTTCGTAATTCTGCGTGATTTTCGAAATGGGTTTAATTATTTGCCTCTTCAGTCCGCACAATTTGCGTTTAATTAAGGCAAAGCCAAAGCCAAAGCCAGTATAAGCCGTAGAGCCAAGTCGAATCTCAAACCGGCACCGGATGTCTTGTTCTATGCGGCATTGGCCTAGACATTGTCAGAAACCCCATCGAGAACTGAAGCAGAGTAAAATTAACTGAACGGAGCCAAAGTGGAGTGGAGTAGAGGGCCCCACCATTGTTGCTGCGAATTATTTATTGTGTTGTACGTACACATAATTATCCCAACTGTCTGTCTTGCTCTTGGCGCTATTTTGTTGCTTTTCCAGCCGCTACCACCGCTTGTTCGTCTTTTTTTTTTACTTTTTGCAAAAAACACACACACATTCATGGCAAAAAGTTAATGTACATCGCGCTGATTCATGGGCAGAGATTCATTAGTTTCGGAACACGCAAGCCTATTTTGCATAGGGAAATGGGCAGGCGGAACGCTATGGGAATGGAACAGGGAACACACGGGAATAGTGAGTTCACCGTTGCTTTTAGGGATGCTATGCACTGTAGGAAGTGAACGAAAAGCGGGCAAATATTTGGGGTCAATATAATAAATGTAAACAAAGCTAAATGCTTAAATGAGAAAGCAAATACATAGTTCTCTGGAGAACACTAAGGGAATGCAGCATACCCTATATGCAGCGAAAGTTTAAGGGCTTTTATAAACTACGTAATCAAACAGGAAGTACAACAGAACTGGCTAAATATTAAGGGTGTTTTTATAATATGTTTACAGCCCATATATAGGAGGAAGTAATGCCAATATTAAGGGTCAATATAACCAAACGAAAACAAGCACTAATTGCTCAAATGAAAGAGCCAACAATTCACAGTAACAATTTTCCATTGCATCAAATTCTATTGACCGTAAAGCAATTGAAATGGAAATCTCTAGACTAATCTATATGGCTCAAGATCAATAAAACACTGTTGGCCATAGCCTGGCCAAAAAGATCGCCCACCGAAACGACGAGGGCACGATGAAATGTTTGCTTTGCATTGGTAATGGAGACCAGAGACCTGGTACCCCCGACTGGAGGTTGTTGCTGCTGCGTTCTACGCCTGCGCAGCACCGTGACAAACAAATACTATATATAATGCCATAACCAGCACATCCACACACTACCAAAAATGCTAATTGCAGCGCTTTAAGCACACTATAAACGATCTGTGTTGTTTTTATGTGATTATGCCAAAAACAAAAAACGATAGAGAGCTAAGAAAAATACCTCGGGCTGAAAACTAAAAAAAAAGTGTCTGTGGAGGCGTCTCTAAGAGGCGTTAATAGCTTGACATTCTCAATGGCAGCCCCATCTGGTCGTTGCCTATTTGGGTTTTGTGGCTACTGTTCGAAGTTTGGAGATGGTGACTTTCCGAGTTGCCTGGCAATTTGCATTGCTCAATCCGACAGCAGAGACAAGGAGCATTAATTCAATAAATTATTTGATTTCAGGCATATAAATTAAAGTTAATAAAGCAAAGAGTGCACTTGGAATTCTCAAGTACGAATTCGGGGACACACAAGTACGTGAAATCGGGGAAAATAATGATGATTAGGGAAGTCGCTGCTGCAATAAGTGTGAGATCTGGCATACTGTCAGTCTATATATTCAATTCTTAATAAATTCTATTTAAATTTCAGATATTTAAATCAATTCCCATTTAGTTTAACAAATGATTCAATGCCCCCTCATCAAAAGCAAATTGCAAAATACGTTCATAACTCCGTCTTCAACAATGGAACATTAATTCTACAAATTGTCAGATTTCTGGGGATTTGTGACCAAATAAATTAAAATTAATAAAGCATCCAAGACAAACGAGACGAGACACACACACAATAAACCACTTTGAGGAGAGCGTTAAAAATTGCAAAATAAAATGCGAGACACAGTCCAAAATAAAAATACAAAAAATGTATTTTTCAAAGCTCTGAACTGGAACAACGGCGAATAAAGCTAAACCGAAACGAGATGGAATCGGAGACGGAGGAGCAGCTGGGCGAGGGGACAGAGCACCAGAGATCGGAGATCGGGGAGTACGTCATTATTTTTACAGCTACTTGGACGCTATTTGCTCTTGCTGGGCATTTTTTGTTTGCAAACAAACGAACGAATTGAGGCACAGACCGGGCAAGCACTTTGGTAATAAAGTCGTCGTTAAAAAATAATTGAACGCGGATTGAAAATTCGAAATGGAACTCAATTGCGAGAGATTGAAATCAATTGAAATTGGCGGCATTTAATAAATCAAACGAGAAGCGATTATAACGCAAGACAAGATTCTCTGACATCATGCCAAGCCTGAATTAATTGAACTTAAGATCACTTTGGCTTTGGCTTCGATTTGGATTTTTTTTGGTTATGGTTTTGGTTTTTTGCAATCCACTTGCTTTTCGAGAACGCTTTTTTCGAATATTTTCCGGGGGGGACTTCTACGCGCGTTACAGGGTGTTCACTGTTCCGGGGTTCCTCGGACTACGGAATGGAACGGGAAAAACATGCGAATGGCGAATTTTTGTTTTTTTGCGAATAATAATAGAGAGAGAAGAAGCGTGAAATGTGTGCGGCGGCGCGTCTCGACAACAACTAAAAGCGATCGGGCCAAGTTAAAACGCTTAAAGTGTGGCTTTGGCCAGGTGTTGAAGCCTCTGCCGGCGTTGACGTCGCTGCTTTTCGTTTCTGTTACAAGCGAGAACACCGCACAACAGAAAATAGAAACGTTGAAACAAAGTGGAATTGGCACATGTGATGTTGTTGTTATTATTATTCTTCGCTGCCTGCGTTGGCGTTGTCGTCGGCGTCAGAAGTCGGGCTTGGAATCGCGATCGTGCTGACAGCTGTGCGTGTGTGTGTGTGTGCATGTGTTGGTGTCTCTGCCATTCCCCGTTATGGATTGCTGGCTTCGCTGCCTCAGCCGGCGTCTCTGCAGCCGCCGTTCCACCTGATTCTGCCGCCGCTGCTGGTCCCTCGATGACGTATTTGCAACCAACACCTGTGTTTGTGGCGGCAACCATGGCAACGCCAACGCCAGCAGCGACGCCTACGCCAACGCATACGTATGGATATGTAACGCAGCAGCAGCGGCAGCAACAAGGCGAAGAATTCAACAACAAAAAAGGGCAACGAACATTGTAATACCCTTTCAAAACCATTATTTAAAGATCTTTTGGATTTTGTTTAAGGTTTTCATGACTGATATATGAATATACATATGCATGCCAAAGATTCCAAAATGTATTAAAGCTTTCATTAGATCTTTTCTGAATTCTTAAAATTTTATATAATGTGAACTTTGTTATCCAATAACTTACTTAATTCAATTTAAACCTCTTAATTTTGACAAAGAATGGAAATATCTAAATGAAGAACCTGCAGTCGCAATATAAGAAGAATAAGAAAAGGGGTTACTCCAAAAAACTATAATACCCTTCCTTCGGCTTCCCATTAACCCTCCACCAAAAAAGTCAGAGGTTCGGGGAAGAAAAAAACGAAAGGAAAGGGGTTAAATTACACAACACCGGCTCAGACTGTTCCCTCTCTCATTCGCAATTTTGTTGTGGTAGCCACGCATTCGGCCCCAAACCCAACCTCGGAGGTAGTACGTCATCCCAGGTACTCAGAAGTACAAGAATACCAAGACGTAGAATAATAATAACAATGGGAATCAGAAGGAGAATTTGAGAAAGATGATGGAAAAGAACAGAACGCTAAAGGTACAGTATAACAACAAGTAGAAGTAGTCAAAACGGTAGTGGAATGTGACTAACAAGAGTGGTAACAACGAGTTTGGCTTAAAAATAAGACGAAAAACACAACAAAAAAGTGAACACACACTAAAAATAGTCAAAGAATAAGGAGAAATGAAAGAACTGCGATTTGGTATGACCCCATGGTATTTTTGGGTCTTCACAATTTGAATTTAAATCTCATAAGACATCACGACCAACTCATTACATTACATTACAGAGTGACCCAAAAACCCGGCAAAAACAGAAATGACCAATGATGTTAACAGGTTTACCACCAAGAAGAACATACTACTGCCGGTAAGAGTTGGGAAAATAACAAAAGAAACTAGTGGAAAGGGCAGGCGAAGAAAAACCACTTGCAGAAAATGGTAAGAAGTATACCTACGACTCTATTTAGACTTCTTGAAATTAAGATTTTCAACACAATTTGATGATGTAGAAAACGATGAAACTCAGTCATGAATGAATCATGATATATGATTAAAAAATCAGAAACGATTCTAATCTTATTACAATAATCTATTACAATTATTCCTGATCATTTCTATCAATTAAAAAGTGTACCGATCCCTATCAAGCTACAGTGAAATATTGCACCATACTATTGCCCAAGGGTAGCGCTAAAATATAATTAATGCAAATTAGCAACAATTACCGACACATTGCATGCATTTCCCCCATCAATCTCCGGCCAAATAAGGTGGCTCAGAGAACTGTTGCACTTGCACTTGGAAAGTCCGATTCATTATTCGAGTGGGTGTCTTGGAATCTATATGCGAGTCTGAGCTAACCAGACGGAAGTGCCTGCCTGTGATTCCCGGTTGTGTGCAAGACACAAATACTCGACACACTCGCCGCGTACTGCCAACATGGGTTAATTAGCATGTTACATGCCTTAAACCCTTCCCCCTCTATTGGCGATGGCGATGCCCTATATGGAGTAAAAGGCAGCTGGTTGGGCCGGCATATTTGCTGGCCATATTTATGTATGGGTAATAAATACTCTTAACTGCTGTCAGTTGTTTTTCGATTCACACACACTCTCGAATCGCAACAGTCAACACACACACACACACACCGCAGACCCCACACCTTGAGGCCCCTCTGCAAGTGTGCAACTAAATTGCAAATCTAATTAGCCGCTGCCCCAGGAGGGGGAGGAGGACGAGGAGGAGGAGGAGGGGAGGTACTGGTAAGTAGCACTCGCACTCGGTGTATTGGACATATATGCTTATTAATACCGATATGATGCAACCCAGTAAACAAATGCGGCATTATGTTTGCCACTATTCGTAATTTGAGCAGTGTTTTGCACTTGAAATGTGTTGTTTGTGGTGGGAAAACAAAGTGGAACCAGTAGCTCTGTCAATGATCAGTAACCCCTGCGAAACTAACTATCCCCTAGGGAAATATTCCTCAAAAAAAATATGGAATTAAAGATCAACTGAAGAGTGTAAAAATGTGTTTTAATCTTTTGTAAATATTGATTCAACGTAATTATTTATTATTATTATTTGTAAATAGAAGTGCAGAAATTTTGTACTTTTAATAATTCCCTCTCAATGTGTTTAAGTCTTGAAAGTATGATCATTAAATTGTAATACATTTTTTTGCTAAAAAGCTATGATTCTCAATAAGTCATATTTTTGAAACAGATAATAGTAAAAAGTTCAACTTAATTTACTATTTTCATTTAGTACGTTCTTAATAAATGTTTTCCTCTGGTTACCTATAATTACCAATACGTTCTAGACTTAAATAATCGATCAACTTTAATGTAACCTTTTGTTCATAATTCTAGAAACTGAATAAATGTATTTTATATATTAAATATGATTGTAATACTGTATTTTTATAGTTCAATGTTCATCCCATGTTCTAGTTATTAAACCCCAAACGGAACTAGTGGGTGAGTATCATATAGTGTCGTAGGTGTCACACCAAATACGTCCAAGCATTCCTTGGGATATCACCGTGTGGGCTCATCATCAATATTGGCAGTTAGCTAAGGCTATTTACCTGACCGCTCACTCGCTTGTAATTTCATCTACATACTTGAAATAAATAGGTATCTATCTCCATTGGAAATTAATTACAAGTCATTTGAAACACGCTTACACGCTTGTAAACGCTCAGTGAGTGCAAACAACAATTCTCTATTTTGACAGCAGCAGCAGCAGATCTTGATGGATTTGCATACCTTCGAAAGAGATGGCAAATCATTACGAGAAAGAGAGGGGAAGAGAGAGTCGCTGCTCGTTACCTTATTTGAGCATGGCCCAGCTATCGATTTATTAATGAAACTCTGTTTGTTTTTATCTGCGATGGCTATAGATAGATTCCGAGACTCAAACAAGATCGAGATCGAGATCGAGATCTCGGCGAAGCAACCCACACACCACACCGAAAGCTATTCAAAAATTCAGTCATCAATGTCATAAATTAAGACGAATAAGTGCATCTATATTTGTTGCTGTTAGCATTCCATTTTGGCCATTCGATATGCTCCACAGCCACAGCTGGTCAAGTTCGTTGCCTGCGTTGAAGTCTTTCGATTCGACAGTGGCAAGAATCTCCCACTGAAAAGATCGCTGATGTCATGGACCCGGGCAGGGGCAGAAACACATCAGCATCTCGTCTTTTATTTCCACCTGATTTTTATAAAGTAATTCTCCGTCTGCCATTGGCATTGACTTTATTGTAACACATACCAAACAGAAATCCCCCAGCGAAATAAACAAAAATAATAATAATAATCTTTTCAACTTCGAACGATGACGTGAGAATATGCCTGGTCTTTCGACCATTCAATCCATTGTACGTACATCCGAGGAGTAGTATTTTTGGCTTTCTTCCGAGGCGTTACTTTTCATGCCTGGGCGACCTGGCTAAACACCAAGTTAGTTATGGCATCTTGGCCAAATATAAACGGCCGGCACACATATCCGCGCCACTCCTCCAACTGGGAGAGCTACTCCCCAGCTAACGAGCAATGAAAAATGGCAAATTGTTCGGAAAATTATCTCGATGCCTTCTCATCATAATGAAAACGTTTGTCAGAATAATTCGACACACAGATCTCAACGATTCGGCACACCGAGTCCCCCTTGGGGGACTCTGTCGCTGTTGTTCGTAGCAATTTATTATTTAAATTTAGCAATTGAGCCGGCTTAGGAAGTTAACGTGGCAGCCACAAGGTTATGCCAAGATTTGTGGCTCTCGATACGGTGCTAAAAGGGTACTGAAAGCAGTAAATCGCGTAACACATGGGGCCCAGATAAAATAAATTATAATCCAAATTAAAATGTTTAATATGAGCACGTAGTTAAGGCTTTAAAATATGTCCCACCCCCGCAGCACAGCACGTAGAAACTTTACTACGTTGCGGAAAGCCAAATTTAGATACAAAAACTAACATCTATTCAGTCTGTTTTTTAGTTTTACCTATAGGCAAACCCAGAATTATCGGTTTTAATAGAACAAGCTATCAGTTAATCATAATTTATGTGCTAAAAGTAACTTAATTCATTTGGGTTTTGTAGAGCTTGTGTAAAACCTGTAATAATTAAGCTAAAAGGTGCCATAAATATGCACTTGAAAGCCCATTGAAGAGCTATAGGAAAATGCAGTGGGGAAACTCAGCTTTTATGTCTCAAGTAAAAGGTTAAAGTCACTGATTGATTGCCTTGTTTTGGTTGTTGCTATTGTTGCTATTGTTGCTGCGGGTGGTTCATAGATCAAATCGATTTGCTTGAACAATTTATAACTTAATTACAAGCCAAGCAGCGTTACAAACTGCCGGCGGCTGCCGTTTTAGAAAATTGCACCAGCTCTCGCAAACTAATAATATTGTTATTATTATTATTTTGCCTGGCTCCTAACTATTGACCCACAAAGCGCTGATCCTCCGAGCACAGATCATTAATTGAATATACAAAACAGCTTGTCACACCCGAATGGAAATAGGAATTATGTCATATTTGCAAAATGTCGATTACGTTTTCGCTTTCGATTCGGATTTGCATTTGGATAACTGAAAATTAAACGAGACTGAGAACAGAGCGGTAATTGTGTTTGGATTTGGATTTGGTATGCAAAACCAGAAATATCCTTTTAAGTCGCAGAGCAACAGTCGCCTTTGGCGTTGGAATTTGCATACATTTTTGCCAATGTGTAAGATCGGATGACATCAGACACCCGCAACAAACAAATGCAGCAGAAATATACATAAATCCTTGGCGGCAGACAAGAAATAATGAATAAGCCAGAAAACAGTAAGTGAAGCGCGATTGAGTTTCACATTGTCAAGTGATTTACAATTCATTCGATCGTTCGTTCGTTCGTTCGATCGATCGATCGTTGTTCTCCTCAATCGAATCGAGCGCCATTTGGCAGCCTCTGTTGTTGCGTGTTGCCGCTGCCTCATGGTCGGTGAACTGGCAGCATCATTGAGCATTTATGTGCCCCATCGATCAAGTCGCAGTCCAAGTCCAAGTCGAAGTCAAGCCGCAGCCACAGCGACACATCCACACAGCCACATCCAGCAGCTACTCGAAAAATGCATCTCAGTTCGTTGCGAATTACGAAATATCCAAGCTAGTTACTGCTGACACACATACTGCGGAAATGTATCTCCTCGATGAGTCAGTGATGAAAAAGATTCAAGCTCGTGCCCCAGATTTAACAGCGATTTTTTTTGAGAAGGATTTTGTAAGTTTTGAAGGGAAATGATTTCTGTGTTTTTTTATAGATATTATGTGCACTTTCAGTATTATTCTTACATTAAGAAAGATCGTATTTTGAATTTCTCTTACATTGATAAATTGATTTGAAGTATTTTTCAAATTTTTAAATGTATTTAATGTCTCCGATAATTTTAATAAATATTTCAGCTGGTATTTTGAATTTCTCTTACTTTGATGAATAAAGTTAATAACGATTTTTGAAGTATTTTTCAAGCTTTGAAAGGTATTTAATGACTTTGTCTGTTGATAAATATTATGTTAACTTTAAGAATTATTCTTACAGTACGAAAGATCATTTTAAATCAATATTTTAGCTCATATTCTGAATTTCTGTTAATTTAATGAATAGATTTAACAGCAATGTTTTAAGGTTATTGTAAGTTTTGAAAGGAATTTAAATTCTCTGATAGGTATGCTATATATGTACTTTCAAGATTATTTTTACAGTCCGAAAATAGTTTATATAAATTTGTAAACTCATTTCTAAAAGTTTTCCCTTTCTTTAACGAAAAGTTATAAAAGTGATTAATTAATTTTGAATTGAATTTGTACTTTCACCATTAATCTAAGAGTTCAAAAATAATTTAAGCACATATATTTCCTTTTATCTTGAGCATAAAATAATGGAGAACATAACCCATATATTCTCTTCTTTCTTTAATCAACAATACATTGATTTCTAAGCTTGTTTCTATATGAAACAAATACCCAAAATCATTGCAATATTTATGTTGTTTGTCTAATGAAAGATATTAATAATACTTTCAGCATTATTACTTTATCAATATAATTTAAATACATATTTCAGCTTGTACCCTGAGCATAAGAATATCTTCTTTCTTTGACCAAAATTATATTGTCCCCCAAGTTTTTTTCTATTTAAAACAAAGACCCCAAATCCTTGTGTTGTTTATGTTGTTTCTGTTCGAGCTAATAAATTCCAAGTGTAGTGTTTGGCTTTAAAATGCAGCCCAGCCGGCTTGCCTTGCCTGTTTTGTTGTGTAGGTGGCCAAAACCCCCTCCCACTCCTCCCGCACTCCGTGCCACCGTTCGGGCCAACTCGCGGCCTTGCTGCCAACAAACTGTAGCACAGCCAGCCGAGATCTGTAGCCGTGTGCTATGTGTGTCAGTCAGTCGGCGCGGCGGCGGTGGCAAAGAGAAGGCAATCGAGTTGCCTTAAAAGGCAGAGCCGCGTTCGCCAAAAATTCAGAGAGCTACGCCGAGTGCGAGTAGATCGCGTCGCTCGTAGCGTGTCAAGACTGTGGCCGTTGTGTGGGCTCAATGAATCGATGAAACGCCAAGACGCCGCCGCCGCCGAACGCCCAAATGAAACCAAGACCCGACTCCAGACCGAGGGGGTCACCTTCGGCGGTACGTGGGCGGTATTGCGCTGCCTCGTTGACTTTGAATCGCTGCCCACCCAGAGGCAGCGAGCGCCCACAGCTTTGCTCCAGTTGCTCAATCGATTCGGACTTTGTGTGATGTAAGTGAGCCACTCACCTGGAAGTGCAATATGATGGTCCAGATCAGGCCCAGCGTCAGCTTGGGATTGCCGTCGACAATGTCCTCGGCGCGTATGTTCACCAGCTTGATCTTCTTGTAGCGCAGAAAGTCCAGTGCCATTTGTGCATTCTGCAGCATGTGGAAACGCATTTTACCCTTCTCGCGTGGCTGTCGGAATACCAAGTGAAAACCGGCGATGAGAGCGTGACAAAACTGCCAAGAAATCAATTGAAGAAAGGCCACAAACAACTCACCAGGTGTTCGCCAGATAGCACCTCCAGGAGTGAAAGTAAATTGTGACCATCGCGCAGATCTTCGAACAAGTCCACCACACGACGATTGGCCTGCAGGTTCGTTCGGGGGAGGATTTCGGAGGTTGAAAGTGAATTCAATGTGGTCAATAAATTAGAGAGTAAAAATAATACAAAAAACCATGCAAACAAACAAAAAAACAACTCAAACACTGAGCAGTTAAGTAAATTAATAATGTTGGACTCTAATGGCCCCAGGATAAGCAGCGATAAAAACTCAACAAGACAACATTTAAAAAGTAAAATCTCATCAAGACTCTCAACTCGACTTACTGACTGAGAACAACAGGGTATGCCATTTGTGGTGACACAAACATGTAGCATAGTGTAGGTCTGAAAATCGAAGCAATATCAGTTAGCTAAAGTCTCTTGCAAAAAAAAAGCTATTAAATTTAATGTTTATGGCTTAATACCTTAGCATACTTCCAATGCTGCTTGTGTAGGGAAAAGGGAAAGAAATTATGATACTTTTTAGATCTACACATCTAAACAGAGTTTAATTTTTGTTTGTGCAACGCCATATAGAGCTTAGATTTCTGATTTAACTCACCTTTTTCAGATGTTTGTTAACCCATTTTGTGAAAGTCTTCTTCTGAATGGCATCGCGTTCATCTAAAGTGGGAATTTGTAGAAAAAGAGATCACAAGAGATGAAAAAATATTCCAAACTCTAGATTAAATATTCAAAAATCATGCAAAGCCTGAGAAGTTTTGTGCCAAAAGAAGAATCAGCCTAAATATCGAATGGCGTCATCATTAATTGAGAAATGTATATTTTATGTAAACTGAGAAAAAACTCAATTTCAACGCCCACAATCGTGGGCGAGCATAACAAAGTTATTAATTTACCGCCAAGATTATTTTTTTTAGATTTTTTTGGCAATGATTTCTGGCCACTTTCAAGTGCGGGCGTTGAATAATCAGGCCTAGGGCCTTAATTAACTTGTTTGAACAAATGTTTCCACTGTGGCTAATTAATGGTTTATTAAAGTTGTGTGATTTCCCAGTTTGTAACCCTCTCCCTCGCTCTCTCCCTACCTATCGGTGTTTTTCGATTTTCAGGGCCTTCGGTAAACTTTGGTCAATGTTTTTCTTTGGCCTGATAAATACGTTCGTAAAAAATCGATAAGAAGCGGTAGGAAGAGGGAGTTAGCTTTGATTTGTTGCTCTGACACATGATGTGTGTGTGAGTAGGTGTGTGTTTGTGTGTCGTTGTTCGTGGGAATAACCCATCGAATAGATAAGCTAATGGTCATGTTTCCACCCAAAACTTTCGGCACAAAACCCGCCCCAAGCATTTCCGATTTGTTAGACATTTTTTTGCGGCAATTAAAGAGGTAAGAAACATGATAACTCCATGCAGGCACAAGGGTATTGCAATGATCATTTATTTCCAATTAAATCCCCTCTTTTGCTTTTTTACTCTATAATCTTATCAGGTGAGAACAAAGAAACAGGGTTCTGCAGATCCATAAAAAACAAACAAACCCTGTGACGAGACTCGATCGCACAACGTCTCAAGTCTATTGTAAATGTATTAAATCGGTTGATAAACCCGATAAATTCAAGTGCCAAACAAATAAAACAATAAACGTAGTAACAAATAATAAAAAAACAAGTCATATAATGAACAACTCAAAGCAGAAGCTAAAAAGCAAAACAAAAGCGCTTAAAGATAAAAAAAAGAGGTGTAAAAGTGTCAGAGAACCCCGAGTACTCTGAGTAACAATCCAACCAGTTTAATTCTCTTTCCTGCAATTTCTCATTCTCTTAAGCTCGTTAAAAACAATCCACTCAGTAAAGAAGTTTAAATACCCTTGGAAAAGAGTTTACTATAAATCCCAAGGTCCATTAGGCACCCATTTTAAATTACTTAATCTCTTTCGGCGACAATAAGTCTAACGAGCTGAAAATTAACCTAGTTGTGGTCAACAAAAGAATCGTGTTTGCTGATAAACAAAATTGGTTGAAGAGATAGACCAAAACTAATTGGCAAATATGTGATGGATCGAGTGGGAGAATTGATGGTAAACATGTTCTGGTTAATTTCAAATCGAAATATAGATACGTAGTAGGAGCTCCTTTGAACGGACAACTCTCTTGAGCGGACAAGCTTCTTAGAAAGTGGGATAACAGAAACATCTGTGCTTTAGATTCTTACAATAATTACTTATAAAAGTAAGAAAATTAGCCCAAGGTTTACTAGTCAGTTCTAACTTGAAAGTTAATAAAAGTTTCCTTATGACGGACAACTCTCTTGGGCGGACAAAGTTCATAGAAAGAAGGTTTTGAATAGCATATTTTTTTTTAGATTATTATATTATTTATTTATTTATTTATTTAATTATTAAGCTTAATAAGATACCAAAAGGCTTTATGATCAGTTAAGATCGAAATAAATGTAATAATTCCTTTAAGCGGACAAAGTTCTCAGAAAGAAATAAGAAATTTCTTATTAAGTTTAATAAAATATCACAAGGCTATCTGTTCAGTTCTGAAACGAAATGCATATGTATGTATAATAAAAAGTTTCTTTTGCCGGAAAACTCTCTTAAGCGGACAAAGTTGTAAGAAACTGGTATTAAGAAAAATGTTTCTGCTTTATATTCTTACATTAATCAATTATTAAGTTTTGTAAACTACCAAAAGACTTTATATTCTATTCTAGGTGGAAATATAATACATACATAAACTCTCTTAAGCGGACAAGTTCTTCGAACTTGAAATACATGAAATTCGGTAACAAATTTCTTGAATCATTATTCCTTTTAATTAACTAAAGATTGATTCTAAGAAAAACATTACTTCCAGGAACTAATATTTAGTCACATGTTTTCAAATAAATTCTTATTGAATATGAATCTTAGTGATTATGAATCACACCATTTAAGACAACAAATATATTGTTTGTCAAACACTTTCTAATGAATCACTAGCAATTCCAGCAACCTTCAATACCCTTCCAACTAAGTATTTTCCTACTCTCCAGTTACACAAGTACAGAAGATTAACCCGACTCTCTCTCTTAACGATCGTGAACTTGTTCGAATAGCCCGCTGACTCATCTGTTTGCAATTCTCCCCCCATTCAAGTGGAGATTCTACCAAGATCAAGATGATGATTGCCCATTAAATATACCCATTCATTGAGGGACTCTTTGGGGATCTTTCTGCACGATTGCATGCAAAAAAGTTAACGCGACTTTTGTCGTAATCGAGCTTATTTTTATCTCTGCTCCTCTGAGCCAGGCCAAGAACAACGCCACAGAGTTCATAAATATTCACACAAATAATGATTGTGCAAAGGTGTACGACTTTGGACGGCACAAATACCACCACCACCACAGTGGCATACCATGGGTATAGGCACAGGTAAGCATACACAGGTACACTATCAGGGGGAACTCGTATTTGTATGGGGTTTGGGGCTTGGGGCTTGGAGAGCGCGTGATGATGTCACGTTCTAAGTTGAACGTTTTCGACGATTAAATGTTCGTTAAGTATTTGCTGTTGTATTCCCTCTGTTCTGGCAGCAGAAGAGTTCGGAGCAGAGCGAGGCTTCTATTTGATATTTGTTAATGTTTATTTTTGCATTTAGTCATTGTCATTGATTAGCACACTTCACGAAGAAATGTGGCCCCAAAGTTGTACAATTGTTGCCGGCTTCTTTTTTATTATTTTTCATGAAGGCCGTTTGGTTCATCGGGGCGATAAGGGAGTTTGCCCGATATAAACTATGAACTCACTACAGGGAAATGCACTTCATAAGCGGAATTTGAGCTATTTCTTCATATCTACAAATAATATTAAAAGCAGAAATCAACAACAGGCTAACGGCGCCAGCAAATTAGTGACTGGCAATCGAAAACGTATAACAATCAGCATAAAAAGCCAATATAAATGTTTACAAAAGTCAATAAGCATAAACCCGTTTGGCCGGACAAATGAGTTCACTTTGAAATTCGTGGAATTCTGAGTCCAAAAATTTGTTAATTTGCCAACACGGTTTCGGGGTGTTGGTTGGGATGACCAAGAGGATCGGGTTCCGGTGACATTAATCCAAACTAGTTAGTCATTCGGCAGCAAGAAAAACCCTATTTATTCAGCACATTCTAAGGGGTGTGAATTGACCTTTAATGAACAATCTTTTCTTACATATATCTTTATAGATACTATATAGACAGACTCAAGGTCGGGCTGGGCAGAAGACTGTTGTTTGGACACCATTTGATGTGCCAAGAAAGGTGCGGACGCGCTGCAAATGTCTGCCGAGTGTGTTTGCCCAAGAAGTGTCAACAAAATTATTTGGCGATTGTCGGAACTCGATCGTAATTATATATACTCCTGCCTATATCTATAGCATTTGACAGATAAGGCCTTGAAATATCCGCAATGTCAACACCTACCTAAAGATACGAATTGCATTGCAGAAAAGTGAGGTAATTCATACATTTTTGGTTATTATGCATAACTTAACTTTGTTTGCTCTTGGAGATCTATTTCAAATTCCTTCCAGCTTAGTGCGATTTTGCATAAATTCTGTCTTAACCAGTTGGGAAGCAGTGAGTTTTCAAATATGGACTCTGAGCCAGTATTCAAAGAGGGTTTTGCGTTTTTTAAGTTTTAAAAGCTACCGTCACGACCTTGACCCTATATAATTTGCTCCCCAGCTCCGCTTCCGTCATTTATAATCATGGAAAACATGTTTTCGCGCGGGGGCAAGGGGTTAAGTTAGTTAAGCTCCAAGTATTTAATGAAACCGCGACGGATTCATAATTGAAATTCATACAAACAAGATACAAACAAGAGAGCGCGAACTTGAAATGCAAATGATTTCCGCCCGGGCAATTAATAAATCTTTGTTAGCGTCAACATCAAGGAACTGGGAACAGAACGGCATGCCTGACTGAAGAGAGATCCTGCCTCTCGCCCACTTACGCATTATGTCCCAATCTTCTATAAAATGGTCCCAAATGGACATGCTACCTTTGAACTGGGTGAGGGCATCCTCATAGCCGCCCTGCGGCTGTGCCTGGGTGGACGAGTGCTTGGCCTTTTTGGGGGCCGCTGGACTGGATCCGGTCTCGTACAGCGGCGAGGATGCACTGCCCGTGGCCGAGTGCCGATGGTGCTGGTGCTGGTGCTGATGATGATGACTGTGGTGGTGGTTGTTGCTATACAGCTCGCGATCCCTCTGCTCCCGCTGCACCTGATGGTACTCCAGTGTCCCATTGTTGCCGCCAGCTGACGCTGCACCCGGGGAAACGGAGATTCTTGCCGGCGACTGGCTGCTACTGGTGGCATGATGGTAGCTCTGATGATGGTGCGTCGTCTGCCGCGAGCTGCTCCGCTTCATCGAGTTGGTGGCGGCACCATGCTGGTGGTGGCCATGCTCGGACTGCTGCTCGTTGGGATCGAAGCCCAGGCGGTCTTTATAGTAGGAATGCGATGTCATCTTGCGGGTGGCACATTAAGAGACTCAGATACACACACACACGGCACTCTCAGATCTTTCTTGTAGATTTTTAGCACGTTTCGGGAGTTTATGTTTGTTTAATGGCACTTTGTGATTTTACTTTTTATTGCTCACAATCGGCAAATGGATGAACTCCGCGGCTGTGTTCAGCTGCTGCTCGGCTGATCGGTTGGCTGGAAACTGAAGTTGGAGTCGGGTTGACGAATTTAAATTTAAATGCGAGTTTGTTTGCTTGCACACTTAATTTAGCTGCGATGATTCAGGCTCGCGTTTCGCGTACTTGAACGTGAAATCATCGGAGAACAGCGATCGCAAATGCTTTGTAATTAGCGGGAAACCAAAGAGAAATGCACTGACACTAAACTAAATTTAAGTAAAAGTTCTTGCACACGAAAAAAATTAATTAGCAGAGTCTTTTAACAGCCTTTTTAATTCCCTAAAGTTCCTCAAAGTAACTGAATAACTATTAAATACTACCAAGTTTAAAAACTACTCTTTACTTTTCATTATCCCTTTAATTCCACAGTATTAATAGCCTTTTATTTATTTATTTTTGTAACATTTAACTATACAAATATAAACAATTTGTTATAGACTTTCTTCCTGGTGTAGCCCAAGATGCGTTCGTTCCTATATAAACGAATGTATTTGGCTTTATGTTTTGCCGGCATTTTGTTCCAATTGGCCGGTGGCCAAAAGAAAACGTGCTAGCGCGAAATGTATCTGGCAGATACTACACTGGCATACATGGTGCATTTGTCGCCAAGGGGCGAACGAACTGGCGACGCCATCTAGCCGACAGTTACTCAGATACAGATACAGATACAGATACGGATACAAATACTGAGATACAATGGAAGAAGGGCGTGCTGCGCGATCACTTTTACCCGGCAGCCAAATTGAAATTTATAAAGATAAATTGAAGCTGAAATCGGACGCAGCTGCTGCACACACAAAAAGCTCAAGTAAAAGCGAGCACTTAAATCATTTCATTCCGTGTCCACTTTTTAAATTTATTTCTGCAATCTGTACAATGACAAAACTGCTCGTACTTTCATTTGCCGAAAGAGAAATATAATGGCCTTTTTTTGCTTCATTTTGTATTCTGTGGGATCTATTTGTGCCCTGATTTGAGAGCTATTTTTTGTGGGTGACTCCATTGAATTCATGAGGTCAGCTTGGAGCTGGCTCGGACTCTCTCTAGCTGCTGCCGCCTCTCGTAAGCGCAATAAGTATAAATAAATAAATAAATAAATGCCCCGGACACGCAACCAGCTGCGGGCCCAGGAGACGGGCTGTCGCTCTGATTAGATACGAATATAATTATATATATGTATATATACCTATCCGCATATGTAGATATGAACAGACACATTTCACATTCGCTCTCTCAGCCAATAATTTTTCATTGAGAGTTGTTTTTCTGATTTTTTTCAACACTCTCAATGCCTGAAGTGCAATAAAGAAAGTGTTTTGCAAGTTACTACTGGCGTGTCCGTATGTCCGTTTTGTCCGTCAATTTGGTTATATACGAAGCTTCGAAGCTAATAAAATAAAAGTATTTCAGTCGATACAATTTGTCTGTAAGTAGCGTATACTTAATAAAATAACAGATCGGACAATCATTTTATATTGCTCTCCAATTTAGTTTATATTCGATTTAATTATTGATTTTGTTTCAAAGCTAAACTTTTTTCAGACTATTTTGTAAGTAAGTAGTATATATTTATTAATTAATAAGTAATTAATAAATAAGTAAATAATAACAGATCGGATTGCTATTGTATTGCTCACATTTAGATAAGGACATTTGTCCATTTGTCCGTCAATTTAATGTATATTTCATTTATTTGTTCAATTTGAAAACTAGCTAAATGCTCATTATACTTTTACATATACTTTTTAATTTAACAAATGACGCAATTGGTATTATTATAAACTTATCCACACATCTCTAAGGTAATTTGTCCGTATGTCCGTTTGTCCGTCAATTAAGTTTATACTCGATACATTTATTAAATTTCAAAACTAGCTAAACAAAACTTTCTCACAGAATTATTGTCAATAATTTTTCTTTGGTCTCAAAACTCAACTAAACGGAATACTTTTTACTCTTTACACTATATCCTTTAATTATTTTCTTGTTATCATACTTTTTTTATAAAAGAAGAGTATACAAAATTCGCCTATCCAAAACTAACTTTCTTTCTCGTATATTTTTTCGACTTGTTTGCATTGTCTGCCAAACATTTTGAAATTTATTTATGTAAATGCTGGGCGGAACGTAGCTTCAAGACAAAACACAAACATTTTCCGCCTCTGCTTTTTTTTTTGGGAACTTTTACTTGAATTTTAGTTTCGGTGATTTTTCTTTGGCTAATTTGTTTTTTAGTGCAAATCTTTGGGTTTTCATGGTTTTTGTTTATTTTCCAAAGTCAACAGTGTTTTTTTTCTTCAACTCTGGCATCTTTCACTTTGCTGCAAGTGGCTTTCAATAATTTTCACTCATATTTTTGTTGCTTGTTATTGTTTTGTTATTGTTATTGTTGTTTGCTGGCTGGCTGGCTGCTTGTTCCGTGTGCATTTTTCCATTCACATGCAAAATTTCACACAATAAACTCATGGAAAATATTTCTTCACATTTTCGCCACTGTCTGAACTTGGCTTTTCGCCTTGCCACTCTCTTTCTACGGGTCTTTTCCGCCCCCGACCTCCGCCTTTTTGTGGCACAGTTATGCGAGCTGTTGCATTTTCTCTCCTCTCTCCCTCTCTCTCTCTCTCACTCTGCTCTAAGCCAGGCTTAAATGCAAGAGCCAGAATTAAGTATGCCTGGCATGCCGAGAAAACTATCTTTGAGAACGAACTACAGGTAGAATGTGAGAGAGAGACAAGTTAAGAGAGACAGAGAGAGAGGAGGAGGTAGAACGTTTGATACACAGAGAAAAAGATTTGGGTTATTCTAAGCATTATTTATAAGATTTTTAAATTAATTTAGCAAACAAATTTATTAAATTTAAATAGTAGTATTAAAAATCTTCAAATAAATTTGTCATATTTAAAAAATGCACATTACTCCACATTTCTAAATAATTTGAGCTAACTACAACACTTTTAATGAACTTTCTTTTTTAATAGTATTAAAAAATATTGTAAATAGATTTTTAAGATTTTAAAAATGAACATTAATCAACTTATTTCATATATTTTGAGCAAAATACAACACTTTTCATGGACTTTCCTTATTCAAACTATCTAAAAACCATATTTTTAGAGATTCTTGTCTAGAATTTCCAGAAACTAATAATTTTTCTCTGTGTATAGAGGACAGTGCATGCGTTTGGCATGACTAATTTGTCTTTGGAAAGACACAAAACCCAATTGAAAAACTTTGCTGGATTTTGTGCGTGTGCAATGATCAGAAGAAAAAAATCAGAGACCCGACCAGATCGCCCCTAAAGAGCAATTCAAGCTCACCAAAAACTAAGAAAAAAAAATTATATACGAAAAAATCGGACAAAACTGGTTATTGAATGAAAAGCCAGACAACAAACAAAAAAAAAACAGCAGCAGAAAAATGTGCAAAAACAACAAGAACAACGCACAAGAAGTTGGGAGAAGTTGAAATTTCTTGAACTGGGTTTGGGTTCGGTTTCTTCTTTTTTTTGGGCAAATATTTAGAAAATGCAACACAGCTGCTTTTTTTATGGGGCGGCGAGAGTAGTTCTGAGTTTCAGGCTGTGAATTCTTATTTCTCCGCTTGTTTTCCATTCCATTTATTATTTCCTTTTTGCAGGGCAACATCGGTTTATTTAGGACGATAACAAACGGCGGTCATTCATTCAGTCACTTGTTTATTTTTATAGTGTTTTTTTTTCACGTTGTCGCCGTCGGTTTTTTGTAGGTTTTATTTTTTGCTGCTTAACACTTTCGCACTAAAGATAAACGCGGCTTTTTTGTTGTTTTTATTTTCTGATTATGCCTGCCGACTGACTGACCGAGTGCTGTTCCTCGTTCTGCGAATATTCCTGAGTATTTTCGAATCAACAGTTCGCCTTTTTGCACTCGAAAAGAAGACATTCACAAACACTCGGGTTTTCTTCCGCTTCTCACTTTTTAGGGCCAAGTTAGACCAAACGCGTTGTTGCGTTCGTTAACTGTGCGCGAGCGTGTGTGTGTGTATTAACAAATTGTTGTTGTTGTTGCTGCTGCTGCCACACACACCGCACACTCATATGGAGACACAACGCACGCACACACACACACTGAATCACTGGTAAGAGAATCCCAATCTCGTTCTTTCAGCAGGAGAAACAGAAAGCCCATCCGCTCGGTATCGTGGTTCGTTCACATTTGACTGAGTGCGTCCAAGACGATTCAGTTCACTTCGGTTCGGCTGCGAGTCTGCCTAAGCTAAGAGAGCGCACTGTGGGACGCTCAGAGCAAGTGCCGCACTGCGATATGGCGAGAGTGGGAGAGCAAGGTACGAAATGGGTGAGTGTGAGTGAGCGGAGCAGGTGTACGATGCCGTTGCACAATGGGATCCATTGAGCGCCATTTAATTCAATTTGAAACGGAGGAATTCTTTATCTATCTATTTTGAATATCAAATAAACTTATATATCAAAATTTATTGTGAGTGTTTTATTGCATTCTAGGCTTAAGCTTTCAGATGGAGAATATGTTTCAGCTAGTGGTGGATTACCTATGAATCCGTAAATAAAATCAAGTTTATCCCTAAACTAAGAAACTGAGTAAATTGACTTTAAAAAAATGAGAATAAAGTGAACAAGATCACCTACTTTAACAATATATGGATGTGGATCAGCTAGATCCACTGTTTCACCCACTGTGCATTGGCTCAACTGACTGCGTGGCCGCTTGTGTGGGAAGAGCAATCGAGTGGAGGAGCGGCAGCAAAGAGAGAGAGAGAGAGAGAGAGAGAGAGAGAGAGAGAGAGAGAGAGACAAAGCCACTAACCATGCGAAGTGAGAGGAGCGAGTCGTCGTTAGCGATCGTCGCTCTTTGAGCGCGACTTAAAGCTCAGACCGCCGCATGAATGACCAAAATTGTCGCTCTGCCGGGCGAGCCAGTTGAGTTTAGTGCACAGCGAGAAAAATAAGTCGGTAATAATAATAGTTGCAGGTTTTAGAAAACACAAATTTCACACAAAGAAACAGCAGGATTTTATGAATGACATATGTACATATGTAAGTGTCAAAGTTCCCCCCAATATATGTATATTAATAATAATTAACTTTTATGTGGATTAAATTAATTAATTTAAATCTACTAGACCTCCAATAAGTGAAGAAACCCATATAATAATGCATTAAATCAGCTAATTAAAGGCTGATTATTAAGCCAATATAACACAGAAAAAACACGAACTACATGTCGAATCTCTAAGGCAATATAAAGTTCAAAAGACCACCTAAAAGCGTACACATAAAATTCTCAAGTGAAAATTCAGCTCAGCATTGGTATATACACTACTGGCCAAAATAATAAGTACACCCGTGTACGGTTTCTTTAACTTCTCGTAAAACTTCTTTAATGATCATAAAGAAAAACTCAAATTTACTTATAGCTTTGTTATATATATTAGATTATAAAAATAGTTAACATAGGCAATTTTCAATTCATTTATAAAGTTTGTGGTTGATTATATCTAAAAAACATAAAAAAGGGTTGGTCAAAATAATAAGTACACCAATTCTACAAACTCAAAAACTCAAAACTTAATAACAATTTTTCAAAATTTTCTTGATTTCCCTAATCTATAACTAGTATCCAGTATAGCCACCCTTATTTTGTAAAACTTTGGCGATTCGTTTTGGTATACTAGCAATAAGCTTGCGACAAGTCTCCACTGGAATGTCATACCAGGTTTTTTGGACAAATGTCCACAATTCTTCGGCATTTCGAAAAGTATTTGTGCCGATACGACGTTTTAAGTGTTCCCATAGGTTCTCGATCGGATTTAAGTCCGGAGACTGGCTTGGCCAACTCATAAGATTTACTTTGTTTTCGGTAAACCAAGCCTTGATCAGCTTTGAGGTGTGTTTTGGGTCGTTGTCTTGTTGAAAGACCCATCTCAAAGGCATGTTTTCCTCAGAATATGGTGGCATAACGTCAGCAAAGTATACTTTTATACCCAAATCGGGTCATAATATCAGTTATGCGATGTATCGGACCAACGCCATGCCAAGAAAAACAGCCCCAAACCATTATGCATCCGCCTCCGTGCTTAACGGTCTTCTTTGTGTACCGGGGGTCGAATTCTTTACCTTTTGGGCGTCGTACAGAACGTCTAGAGTCGTTACCAAAAAGGTTTATTTTTGATTCGTCGCTCCATAACACATTGTTCCATTTTTTAGAACCTTCTGGTCCAGACCATGCAAAATGATTTTGTGCAAACTTTCGCCTCATCTGTAAATTTTTTTTCCGAAGTAAAGGAACTTTTCTGGCTATATGTCCTGTTAGGCCGGCTTTTTTAAGTCTACGCCGAACCGTTCGAGATGATATTTCATTGCCAATTTCAGCGGCAATGGACTTTGAAGACATAAAGGGTTCCTTTTTTGCCAGACTGACGATGCGGGTGTCCGTCGTTTGGGAAGATTTCTTCTTCCTTCCTCGTTTTTCGGTAGGATCTTTCGATTTTAAGGCATTCTGAACGAAACACACCGATCGTTCAAGGCTTGTCGCAATTTCTCGTAGACTTTTTCCTTCTTGTTGAAGATTCAAGGCAATCTTCTTTTCTTCCGGGGTACAATGCTTTTTTCGGCCCATCTAAAGAATTTTTTGTAGCCCGAATATACTTAAAAAGTAAGAAATCATTAAAAATCAACATACCGTAGTCCAATTCTAAACTTAATCCTTTCAAATTTGTGAATAATGGAAGTGTACTTATTATTTTGACCAGACCAAAAACGACCATCCAGAACAAATTTAGGCTTAGCACTGGATAAATGAGGTTCCCCGTTTTCATTTTTGATTCAAATGTTTTAAAACACTATAACCTTTCAAAATATAATCAACTAGCAGCCCTGCATTCGATAGCTTTCGAGCTATGTCTCAAGAAATGATACCTATAACTATGTACTTATTATTTTGGCCAGTAGTGTACATTCGCAAAATGTTCACTCAATAAATTAGTTATGGCGCTGATACAACTCTCAGGACTAGGGAACTAAAGCAATTATTATTATTATTACTTTATTAGCGTCATTTTTAGATGTAATTATTATTAAAATAGCCTCAGAAATGATCATATCTAATGTATTTGTAGGTTTATCCTACTTTTAAGATACATTTTGTAGCTGGTCATAAAAATAATGCAAACAGTGACTTCATTCAATAAGAGAATTAAAGAGATGAAGGCCTCCGAACTCAAACAATTTGAAATAAATACATACGAAAATATATGTATTTGATTAATTAATATAATTTGTTATTTGCTGCCTCCCCGAAACTAATTCATGAATTTCTTCCACACTTTCTCGCTCAGTGCATGCGAAATGAAAAGAAATTCCTCATATTTGGTCAGAGTTTCTTGGCATTTTTGTTCTTTTCTGCGGGCCAAAGGAAGCACCGAAGCCGCTTAAACATGTGGGCTCCCCCGAAAAAAAAAACAAAAATAAAATAAAAAACAAGAAACAACGAGAATAAAAGAAAAATAAAATAAACCGCTAATGGTCATGGCCGTTAATAAACAGAAAGCCCTAATTTGGCTCTCGTCTTTGGCTGTCTTGTGGTTTATTAGCCAAGCCGCAAACACACACCAAAATTGAAGTAAAAAAGAAAATAAGAATAGAAATAGAAGTGGAGCGGCGATCGACACGCACTTGTAAACAAATTTTCTTTTGGGAGAACTGCAGTTGAAGGAACTCTTCACAAACTGCCAAGAAAAACAAACAAGCCGCGTCGGCCAAAAATAAGTTATTATGTGTGTAAAAATAGTAAAAGAATCCATAAAAATGTACTCGTAAAGTGTAAAAGATTATGGAGAGGAGTGCTTTGAGTTTTGAGTGAAATAATCGTGATCGCTCCTCTGCCGCTCTTCTCACTCAAAGAGAGCGACGAGCTAAGAGAAAACCCCCGATCAGCTGGGCTGTGCGATGTGCGTGAGATGCAATCTCTTGGCTCTGGGCGATTTTCAAACCATTTTCCATTTGGGCAATCACAAAAACAACGAGCCGTTATGAAAATGGAAAGTGGTATTGCACAAACATTCACACACAATCACAAACACAAACCATGTATATAAAGTAAGCTGATCCCACAGAAACAGCTGTTTGCCAGCCAGCGGAAATGCTCGGCAATGCAGACACGGGGACTTTAGGTGAATGGGCGGCGTCGTGTGAGTGCCGCTGCATACACTCAAACTCAAGCACTCACATTCATTCACTCACATCATATTCGATCATCATTGCCGTGTGACTCAGGCGCCATCGAAATGTGACTAAGCCGCTGTCCATAAATGAGTATCCGATTTTTGGCGTAGGCTTAATGCGACCAAGTTGGCTTTTTTCGGTTCTTTTGGCCAAAATAATACACATGAACCAAAAAAGAAATGAGAAGCGCACACACAAGCGCAGCTTACACTGAGAAATATTAGTTGCAGATTTACATGTCGCTTAATTCGTTAATCAACCAAATGAATGGTTATAAAGCTTAAGTATTGCCAGAAGTAATAAACATAGCATTGGAACATAACAGCAAAGTTGCAGATTGAAGGATTTGAAGGATAAATATACATATATAAAATATATTAAATATAAAATATATTAAATATAAAATATATCAAATATAGAATATATGTATATTTTAGTTTTAGTCCAAAAAACCTCATAATTACTAATTTTGGTAACTAATTTAATCTTTACCTATTATGTTGTTAACATGGTTAAAAATTATGAAAATCTCATCTCATCTGATCTCATTATTTACAATATATTGTGAAAATGTAGATAATTGATTTAGTGTTTTACTATTTAACTATTTCTACTATTATATATATATATAATAGTTTCTTATTAGACCATTAAAGAGACTTCCTAATTTTCAGAAAATAAAATGAAAATCTTTTCCAAAAAGTTTGCCTAAATTTGAAACATTTTCCCTTAGCTTTTTTTATGGTCTAATTAAAGCGCCTTCAATTTGTAATATATACTTTATTCCATGATTAATAAATTATTTTAATTTCAAAGTAAATTCCTAATGACTAATTTGTAGTTTAACTGAACAACATTTTTTAACAAAATCTCTAAAAAATTTAAAAACTTTTCTTCAGTGTTATTGTTCAATATCATAATATTGGATATCTACTTATTCTATAGTCTTTAAATTATTGTAATTTCAAAGAAAATATATAGTTTTTAATTTAACAGAACAATATTTTTAAAAGGTTTCTCTAATTGAAACATTTTTCCTCAGTGTTTTGAATGTCTAAGCGCCTTATCTTGGAAATATCTATTTTATTCAATCGTTTATAACTTATTTTAGTTTCTGAGTAAATTCCTAATTTTAAGTTTAAATGAAAATCTTTTTAATAGGTTCCCCTAATTTAAACATTTTCCCTCAGTGTTTTGATTGTCTAATTAAAGCGCCTTCTTTTGGTAATATCTACTCTACTCTATGGTTTATAAATTATTTTAATTTCTGAGTAAATTCCTAATTTTAATTTTAAACGAAAATCTTGTTAACAAGTTCCCTTAATTTAAAAAATTTCTCTCACTGTTATGATTGTCTGGCTAACCCGCCTTCATGCATTTGCATGTCTCTCGTCCGCCCGAGTCTCGATCTCCGTCTGGGTTCGCGTCTCAGTCGAGTGATTGCCGCATCTAGATAATCCCCTCCAATCCAATCCAATCCCATCCAATCCCATCCAACACTTGGCCGTCATCTAGTTTCCCTCTTGGCCAGTCTGCGTCTCTGCTCCGAGTGCGAGTTGCCCGGTCAACCCACTTCCTCAAGTGGACCTACGTACGCCCAGCACAATCGATCCGATATATACTATATACTATATACAATACACATGTACTCAGTGCAACTGTTTTCCATGCACTTGCCGTTGTGGTTTTAATTAGTAATTGGCAATCGCGCACATCGTTGAGCAGATTTTGAATTACCATTGCCAGAGGCAGATATTGAGGGGGTTGGGAGCTACTGGGAGGGGGCGCCCCTGGCTTAATTGCCAACTGATTGCTTATGGCACTTTGAATTGCATTCTGGCACGCCAAGGGTGGCAGTTGAGGCTTGAATAAAACGCCTAAAAATAATCAGCAGAAGGAGGTAGCGATTTGCATGTCCATCAAGCGAGGATTTTGTTAGCCAAGGTGTTTTGGCATATACACACAAGTTGGTAGCAATGACTTAACACGGGCTTAAACGATTTAAATGGGTGTGTTTTCCCTCAATTAGTCACTTATATTTAAGGGCCTCTTTCGATTATCTTGTATTCACTTTGAGCACATTTTTATTTGAGTTTTATTTATGGTATTATTAGATCATTAAAGGTAAGAAATGATTTTCCATTAGAATTCTTCAAGTATAATATCAGATTTATTAATTATTAACCTATAAACTATAGGTTAATGGAATAAATATTATATTTCCCACCAAAAAGATTCTTTCAAAATTAAAAACATGAATATAAAATTTTAACTCCATACTTTTAATGCATTTTTGACATATTTTAAACTGTTTATTTCCAACATTCTTGTCCAGAAATATTTTAACCTATAAAATGCATAAAATATCTAAAGTTTCTTGACTTGTTTCACTCCCAATAAACCAAAATTGGCCACACAACTAATTCATTTCAACTTGTTTACTAATATTGAATAAACATTTGCTTAAAATGTATGATTTTTATATTTATTTTCAAACTATTTAAGGTAATTGGCACACCATTGATGTGGTAGGTATTGATTGAGTGGACTCACCCACTTAGTCACACAAAGATCAAAAATAATAATAAAAAATATATGTATCTCTGCTGGGCAGCTGTCGCCTGGCTTTAACTATTTGGCTTGCGAGTATTACTAAGCCACTGCCCACGCTTCACTCACGCCCAACCGAGTCTTCGGAATTCCGCCTGTCACAGCCAACATCCGTCTCAAGGCAACTAAACGGCCGCCCATCGCCCCCAGTTTTCAGTTTCGAATTAAAAAAGATACAACAAATAAGACTCAACGCAAAAAATACAAGTAAAACAAAGACACTCAGACTGAGACACAGACTGCAGACTGCAGACAATTTCCCGTTTTTCCAAGGAATGCCGGCGAGTTGCAATTGCCATTTTCAATCGCAGAGAAGGCAGAGAGCAATAATAAAAATTATTCGCACAACGTCATGTGCTTAACTCTCGCATAAATTAAGATAAATATTAAGAAATGATTTGCAGAATAGATAGCTTTTAAATGCATAGAAAATCGTATAAAAAATCGCAATATAAATTAGTGATTGTTTGATTATTATTTTCTTTTAAATCAACTTCATTTTTAAGCCTTAAAAAGCACAAAATGTATTTCAAATGTCAATTCTAAATGACGTTATTTTAATTCCTAAGCCAAGAATAAATGAATAAATTTAGTTCTGCTATTTAAATATTCAGTAATAAAAGCTAACAGACTTTGCATAGATTTTATAGCTTAACACATTCTTTTTGTGTTGTATTAATAAATAAACATATATGTTAAGCCTAAAAATAGGTTAATTCATTAAACCACTTAAAGGGAATAATAAATGCCATATATAACCTTATAATATTAATTCTTTAGGGTGTAAATTATTATTATTCAGGCAAATATTAAAGCCATTGTTTATCATATGACTCATAAAATCCATAATTTGTCAAGAGATCCATATTCTTTTGTAAAATGCAAATCTTTTCAGTAAACACTCAAAAAGGCTGACAAATGCAATTGTTTCATGTGAGTAATGAATGCCTGAAAGGTTTTGGGGGGGGGAATGGAGACATTATCCGACATTACTTCTGTATTTTTTGCAACTGTCGAAATTGCGAGAAGAAATATGTGTGTCAATGTGGCATTTGTCGCGACTTATTACGAGCCACAACAGTCACAGTCACAGAGTAAACAAGGCAGTTGGAAATGCCGGTTAAGTGGACTTCCCTCCCCATATTTATGGATACATATGTATGTATATTCCCCCCAAACTTCCCTTTCCAAAAATAAACTCTAAAACCCAAAACTGAAAAGAGTTTCAGTTTCAGTTTCGGCTTCGGCTTCCACTATTTGCGCAAACCGCGAAGGCGGAAAGAAAAACAATGGCGAGTATATGGAATATTCGTGTAAGTTCACTTCACCTCAAGGGTGAGCCATGGCCCAGCCCAGCCCAGTGTGGAATACGGGTGACCCACTGACAACAGACAGTACCCAGTATTACCCATCCCCCAAAAAATGGAAATAAAAAACAGGTTTACAATACTAAGTTGTGGGCGTTAATACTGGGATTCAGATTCGTATTCATATTCGTATTCGTATTCGCCTGTTGTTCACTTTTATTTGCGTGTAATGTCATTTAAATGATTGCTCGATCGCTGACAAAGGCCAACTTGTTTCGCGGCAGCAACAACAGTGACGTCATGGTCACTCCACCCACACCAACCGAGAGATACTCGCTGTGATATATATAACAGGTCATAAAAATCCATAAAGTGATATTGGATGTAGCTGAGATCATTGCAATTTCTGTGAAAGCCACAAAACCGGGAACGCCTTGAATGAAACTCCCACAGAGCAAAAAAAAAAGTAATGCCACTCGATCTAGCGAAAACATTGCACAAAAAACATCTGTATACAGAAAGAGAAATTTGTTGTGATAAGGTAAAATTAATTTTATATTAATTTCAGGGTTTTTTTTGTGGTAAATATGTAACACCATGAAGTGGGACCTAATTCCACACTATCGTGTTGTAAATATGAGCAGCTTATCATTTGAATTTGGTAAAAACTTCAGCTGAAAGGCTCAAGGAGACATTTCTGTCTCAAATAAAACAAATAGGAAAGCTAAAATCAAGTGTAATGAATAGTAAGATACCTAGTACCCTAAACATTGCAATATGCAATTAAAAGGAATTAATTAAGCTAAAAAATATAAAAAACTTTAATTAAACAGAGCGACATGCAGAGGAAAATGTTGATAAATAATGGTAAATGTTGCTAGAAACATGTTGCGCAACACTTACATCAAGAGAAGTGTTCCTGGAAAAATGATGAGCTGAACCCCAATGTAAATGTGGCTTAATTTCAATCTAAACCACAACTTTACTGTCTAATAACACTTATGTTTAAGGCCTTATTCAACCACACTTTTTGATCTAGCAAAAACATTTCACAAAAAAACATCTGTACATAGAAAGATATATTTTTGTGATAAGGTAAGATTCATTTTATATTCATTTAAGGGGATATTTTGTGGTAAATATGTAACACCATGAAGTGGGACCTAATTCCACAATATCATGTTATAAATATGAGCAGTTTATGACTTGAATTTGGTAGAATCTTCAGCTGAAAGGCTCAAGGATACATTCTTCTCTCAAATAAAACAAATCGGAAAGCTAGAATCAAGTGTAATTAACAGTAAAATACCTAGTACCCTAAACATTATTTATGCAATTAAAAGGAATTAATTAAGCTCAAAAATAAAGAAAACTTTAATTAAACAGAGCGACAGGAAGAGGTAAATGTTGACAAATAATGGGAAATATTGCTAGAAACATGTTGCGCAACACTTATATTAAAAGAAGTGTTCCTCGAAACATGATGAGTTGAATTTCAATCTAAACCACAACTTTACTGCCTAATAACACCCGTTCTTAAGGCCACTTAAGCCACCCTTTCTCTCTGTGTACCAGGGGGAGTATCTGTCAGCTCGTCTCCCCTTCGATATCGCTCAAAAGTTAAAGTATCTTGACCTCGCCATGCCAGAGTGTTTCATTCCATTGCTGTTGATCGTCACTGGCAATTAGTAGCGTAATTAAATATTTGTGTACAAATAATTTGGTACGTCAGTGTGCGTACATTTTATATAGATTTTATATTTATATTCAAGTGCGCCAAGCGGAGGGGCGGTCCCCGGCTTTGATCCCAAAAGACGCTCCGCTGCCAGAGAATTGCGTTATGTTTCTCTTTTGGAGTTGACAAATTGACACACGAAATTGCTTATCTTAATGAGTCAGAGTCTCAGTTTCTGTGGATGTTGTCGGGGGAGGTACTATATCTGTTAGTACGCATATAATGGAGGACGAGGGACCTGCCGCTGCTGCTGCTGCTGCTGGAGTGGGAGACAATTGTCTGGGAAAGGTGCCATATGGCCACATGGCTGTGCAGCCTTGGGGCAACGTTAGATACGAGATATATTTACTGCATTTGCGTGTGAATGGAATTCACGAATGTCACCTGCCACCGACAGATGGGGGAACCAAAGTCTTTATTTGACTTTGACTGTCCAAATTATATTCTCGAATGTCAGACACATTTTCGGTAATTATTTATTGTACTTTATTAATAGCTTTTAAAGCACCGCCGAAAATAGAAATTTATTCTCCAATTACAGCCGCATATTTGGTAATTACTTTAGAGGAGGTATCAGTTTCTGAGGTTTATTTTTCAAGTGTCATCATTGGTAATTGTTTGATCTTGAATAATTAAATAATTTGTATTATTTAGTGGATTCCATTTAAGAGATTAGCATAGGAAAATCTCTGATTAGAGAACTCCTTAGCTTATGATTTTATAAGTTAAAAATTCTCATTAACATGGCCTTGTGATTTTATTAGTAAAATATATTGAAAATGCTAAGTATATTCGAATGTTATCAATTGATTTATTGATTTATCCTGACTATCCATGTTTTAGTTAATATTTAAATGTGTATTTTAAATTTCATACACTCTAATACCTCTCCAGATATCCAAATTAAATCTAAACATTCTCCTTTTCAGCCAGTTAATTGCCAAACTTAAAATCATTAAAAACCACAGACTTAAACATGATAATAATCAGGAGAGGAGGAACTCAATGGGAAGCTCGTGATTTGCTGCACATAAAAAACTCAACAACCACTGTTGGGGGTAAAAATAAAATAAAAAACACGCTAAAACAGCCAATCATCGTATCAATATAACCAGATGTTTCACTGGCTATAGTCATTCGATTCCAGAACACTTAAAAGTGTCATAACTTAAGACGAATAATTACCGAAAGCAGTCGCAAATGGGAGGGCACCGAAATAGAGACATAAAGATAGCAACGAGGGGAGCAGGCGAAACGAGAAATGCAAATTGAATTGAAAACTAATTAGAGATATCTACACACTCACAGCACACACCCTACCCCATTCAGATACAGATACGGATACACAGCTGCAGATACGCGATATGGAGATACGAATATACATAACGACAATTAAAAAACCAAAAAGCCAAAGGAGAATACATCGCCGAAATACGAATGCGAATAGCTGCAAAGGAAACAGAAGCAGAAGCAAACAGCAGGCTCGAACAGAGAAACAGTTATCAGTTTTCAATTAACAACATCGTGTTATGTCGGTGGGCGTATCTGTATCTTCCAGATACAACGCAGAATGCCGAAAATAAAAGCAACCCCTGCAAGTGATAAAATTACAAACACTGAAAAGTAACTTCTTATTTGACGTACTTATAGTTTTTTTAAAGGTGAGGTACTCTGACTCATAGATATTGTATATGAGACAAAAAGGTGGCAACTCTTACGAAAATAAAATAAATTAGATTCTTAAATTAAAAGAAGTCTAACTATTATTATATTACTTTTAAAAATATAACCTAGACCCCGAATAGTGTTCTTATTCGCCTTTTACAGAAGCTTTTCCCGATCTAATTACATCTTCTATTAGAAATACAACTCTGTCGCACGCGACTTCCTTGTGGCAACTGTACTTCCGGTGTCAGCTGTTGCCGGGCTAATTCTCCCATTAAAACCGATCGTGTGTACGTGAATGTGTGAACGAGTGTGCCTCGAATGTCTAAACGATAAACTCGACTCACAGAAACAGAACTTACGACACACTCGCATGGATTTATAAATGAAACCTAGACTATGCGATGCAGGGATTGGAAGCTAACTGGGGCTTGGCGCCTAACCTAACCGCATACACATAGTTTTGTTGCTATTTTCGGGCCAAGCCTTGACAGGTTACGGAAAACTTCGATAACGATAACGATAATGCCAGGGCACTTGAAAACTGCGTCGATTAATGGTAATGGGACAGGCGGTGCGATGATAACACTCGTCTAAAAATAAATGCTGTCGAATGCTGTCAAAATAATCCAAAATCGAAATCGAAAATGGCTCGATGAGAGTATTATAACTTGGCCAAAAGCAAAAACAGCCCCACGCCTACACATGACGAAAAAGACTCAATCGATTCACTATATAGATTCGAATTCAAAGACCAAAATTGGTTCACTTTGCGCAGGCGTAGCCGAAAAAGAGTGAGAAAATCGAACAGGGGGAGAATTGGGTTTAAAAATATCCACAAAACAATTGTAAATAAAAGAAACCGTAAGCAAATATTATTTAATCGAGGCATTAACACGTCTTTCACATGGCAATTCAATGGCAACCATTACGGTTCATCTAATCGATCCGCGGGGGCGTCCTCTTTGCCTTTTCATTAGCTAGCTGCGAGCTGTGAGTTTTTTCCACTATTTTCCATTATTTTTTCCTATTGCAGAGCTGGCTTAACCATTGTTAGTGCTTTTTTCTGGGCAAGTTTTTCCGTTACATGCAGTTTGGCCAAATTGTGTGTGGGCTAACTGGCTCAGGGCTAATTAAAACTCGGCAAATGGGGGATAAAAAAAGAGTAAACTTTTCATTTCGCATGTGAAATCGACTTGGAGTCGGTTTTCGGTGCTGGGATTTGTCTGGGGAATGGGAACACGGATTGTGGAGGTGTCTCCCACTCCATTTCTCCCTCTCTCACACTGTCGGGGGCCTTACTTAATCCCAGACATCAATCTCAATTTATAAATATTCGTACGAGTACGAGTATATATATGTAAACACATATTTATTCGGCCCGTTAAGGTAAAACGAGTTTTGTTTTCAGTTTCATTGACAAGATCTTGGGCGTTTCTCTTATTGAATCAATTTCAATTGAAAGTAATTACAACTGAATTGCGATGAGAAGGAGGAGGAGGACAGTGCTGACGCATTGTGTGCATTGTCATTTTGAAATATTTTGTACTTAAAAACGACCTCAGAGGGTTTTCCGGTTCTGAAATTCTAACGATTTGGTTATCAGAACATTGTAACTTTAAAACATATGGTTTGCATCAGGAAAGGATATTTAGGATATAGTTTAAACTTTAAAGTTTACAGTTGTATTAAAAAAAAAGGCAGAAAACCAAAGACCATAGCAAAAGCATTCTTAAAATCATTAGTTAAATTGTATATAACACTGATTGTAGGTCGAAATTTTTGTTTTTATTAATCTTAAAGAACACTACTTTCTATTACGCTTCAAAGATTTCGTTTTTATACGTCTGCAACTTTGTTCTCCTAAAAGAAAACTCTCAAAAGGATATTTTTCGTACACAATTATAAGTTCGACAAGTTTTAATAATTGTTTTATAAACAATACTTCCTTAAATATCACCTTAAAAGGTGTTCCTTCAGTCATTGCTCCAAAAAAGATTCACTAACTTAAATAAAACATTAAAGAAAACACCATATAATCAAATGAAATTGAATATTGTTGCAACTTAAACAATTAGATCCAGAAAACAGCTATATATATTTCTCCCCTGATCCAAACACTGATTCTAGGTGTAAGTATTGCTTTTATAAGGCTTAGAGGGCACTACTTTCCTTGACGATTTAAAGATTTCGTTTTTATATGTGTGCAACTTTTATCTCCTAAAAGAAAACTCTAAAAAGGACATTTTTCCGACACAATTATAAGTTCGACAGGTTCTAATAATTGTTTTATAAACAATACTTCCTTAAATGCCTCCTTAAAGGGTGTTCTTTCAGTGATTGATCCAAAAAAGATTCACTAACTTAAATAAAACATTAAGGAAAACACCATATAATCAAATGAAATTGAGTATTGTTGCAACTTAAACAATTTGATCCAGGAAAAAACTATATATATTCCTCCCCTAATCCAAAATGTAATTTATTTGTGCATCCTTTGATCTGACAGTATCTCATTCCTTGCGTTGTTGGCCACATCCCGTGAACTCCTCGTCGTCCTAACTTATAATAGACATTCTCCCTGGGCACACAATGCGACAAGTATTCAATAGACTTCAGTCTGCCTCCATTTTAGCCTTTTTTTTTATAATGTTTTCTGTGTTGTTGTGCGGGACTAACAATGCCCTCGGGACTGCAACTGCAAACGACGACATAAATTTCGATTTTTGCAGTTGTATGTACGTTGCAATATGCACACATAGTTCTGTGGGCCGGCAGAAACTCCGTTGGCGGAACAGAAATAGAATCGCACCCAAGTGACTGACAGACAAAACGGCAGAGCTGGCACAGAGACGGGATATATACATGTAGTATAAATGGTCTATATGGGAGACGGGGTTCATGGGCGGAGGCTGCCACCGTTAGTGCGGAATTAGCGCATAATAATGCCGCACCAGAGCAGCAACTGGGAGCATACAGTTTTGTGGACTCGGCTGTGTGTAAGCTCCAAGTGCAATGAACCGCCGAGCGGTGCTCTTTATGGGGGGTGGGTGATGGGGGGAGGCGTGCCTCTCGAGGGGGGGGGGAGTGCCACTGCGAGTGGGTTGGCCAAATATTTGCTCAACATATTGCCATTTGAATGGAGCCATCAGTCGGTGGGATTACCCCAATTGCCCCACTACAGTGTTGACTTGAATGGGAGGAAATTTATATTGCCATTTACAATTTGTTGCTTTTCAAGATGCACAATAACTCTCAGATAGATTTCAGCTTTAAAATTTATAGTTTAATAAGAAAAGTTTATGATTTTCTAGGAGTTTTAATACCAGAAGTTAAGCACAAGTAATACGTAGCCACAATTATATTTCTGTTTTTAAATAGATAATAAAGAATGCTTTAAAAATCACTGTAAATTGGAAATCAACTAAAGTGATAGGAATCTTTTCTTAATATTATTATATTTTTATATTAAATTATATTATTATAAGATTAAGTTGTCACTAGGCAAGGTGAAAGTACTTTAATACACTAATAGTGTACTATATTAAAGTACTGTCACCTTGCCCAGAGACAACTTAATCTTATCTGTATAAGGAAACCTTTAAAATTATAATGTTTACTAGTTAACTCTCTTTTAATTATATATTTAAACGCCTAACAATTAAAACTAATAAACATGTAAGAAAGCTCTGAGGAAGGAAGTACTTCGTGCAACCGAAATTTCTATACCCTTGCAGTAAAAATCCATCGTGACTTAATAAAAAATTTATTAATATCCAATTGGAAAGCTTTTCTGTGTTAGTTTTTGTTAGGTCAGGAAATATGCATATTAATTATTCAATTTTAAAATTGTAATTTATTATAATTTATTGGAATTTTTTATCATTTTAACAATGTAACCCCTTATAAAATGTTGAAAAAATGGGTAGTTTTCTTTTCTTTCGGACATAGCTAGATCGATTCGTCGGGTAATGCTGATCATTAATATGAAATGAATCGGAAATGAATCGGAAATGAATGAGAAATGAATCGGAAATTAATCATTCACAACGCTACATGCTTCTAACTGGAATTACAATACCCTGCAAGTGCATAAAAATCCAAAAAGGATCAAAATATATTCGTAGAAAAACTGCAAAATCAATTTCCCTTTTATCCTAGCCACCACTATATCTTTTTTATATATACAAAAATTCCTTAACAATTATTATTTTAAGTGCATTAAGCTCACCTGCTATGCGTAGAACGGCCCGATCCGCCGGATCCAGCTGCAGGATGCTGAGCGGCTTGTCCTTAGCCCATTCGCTAAGGGATTCGCGATCCATCATGATGTTGGCGGCACTCCCCGTGGACGCATAGATCCGCCGGCGCTGGCACAGCTGCTGCTCCGAGTGATGCAGGCGCGGCTGCAGCTGCAGCGTGGGGCACGATGGCGAGGGCGACGATGGCGATGGCGACGGGGACGGGGAATGGTGGTGCTGGTGACCGTGATGACCGTGCTGGGATCTGCCGCCGCCGAGGAGTGCCGCCTGCGGGGAGTGTGGCGACTGCGGGGTGGAGCGTGAGCGGACGTAGCTGCGAGGGGACGCCGTTTTGGCTGCTTTTGTGCCGCGGGGCGGATGGAGGATGGAGGACGGAGTACGGAGTACGGCGGAAATTCCTTTGGATTCTTCTAGGAGTGGTGGCGACAGGTGGCTGTATGGATTACAGGCCTTGGGATTGCACTCTCCACAACTTAAGCCTAATCTTCTTAGCTATCTAGAATTGGGCTAGCAACATATTTGCTAAACTTTAATACTTCTTTCAACTGCAAGGAAACAAAATTGAAACAAAAATGGTATCACTTGATATGTGGGGAAATTATTAAATTTTTTAGTTATAGTGTGAATTTTATGGTTTTGTCTATTGTTTATTGTTTTTATTATAGTTTGGCACACAATCTTGTCTTCGATTTAATTGAAAACTTCACAGGAACTGTTGAAAATCATTTGTACACTTGTAATTTGTTAGTTAGAAGTAGAAGCAGCACACAACACAATAAAAGATGTATAATAATATAATTATATTATTATTATAACAATTTTATATATTTTATAGTTCATTTATTTCCCTCTAAAACTTATTCTTTCTTTTCGTTGCCTACTTTCAGGCTGCCCACCAACCAAGTTCGAGTTCGAAAGCCGCCTCCGGCACCTTTGCTTATTTGCATAATTTGTGGGTGAAATAAGTGCACATAAAGGGGGGGAGAAGGAAGAAGTGAGAGGCATTTCCATTACCTTATCGCTGCGTTCTCATTCCGCGCCAGTAGGTCATTGCCAAATTAAGCGGAAAGCAATGAGCGTCAAGAAACGAAATGGAAACACAATTGCTGATAATTGAGCGCAGTTTGGCAGTCACTGTGTCTCGGCTAAGTTTGTTTTCTTCGAGTTCGAAAGGCAACACCAACAATGAATGAAAAGACAACGGAAACTAACAACCGCAAACACAAAAACAACAGCTGTGTTTATGTGTGTGTGGGAAGTGCAGCAAAATGTCAACAAAAACCGCAAAGAGAGGTGCGGAGATAGCAAGAGAGAGAGAGAGAGAGAGAGAGCGCGACCGGTTTTTTTCCTGTTAGAAGAGAATACGCATGCGCAAAGTTTTCACACCGGAAATAAAAAGGAAGAAAAAGACAACAGTTTTTTTTAAGAAAGAGAGAGGTACTACAGGTAGTGGTGGGGCGGGAGGGGGGGGCGATGCAGCTGGCCAAAAGCCATAAAAGAAACGAGATAAAGATGTAGAATTGTTATTGCTTTTGGCCCGTTATTGTGGACTTAATTCTTCTGTCTCGTTCTGCAATTGTCTTCCTCTATTGCCAATTACAGACGAGTTCAAGACTATAGCAGTAATATTAATTGAAAATTATTCTTAAAATAAATTTTAGTTTTTTTTGTAAACAAAAAATATATAACATTCTTTTTCAAAATAGTTTTAAAATAACCTTTTTAAAATGTAACACAAATTAATAGTGTTTCCAGGAATAAATATTTATCTTCGTTAATATCTTTTTTTGAATTTAATTTTTAAATATTTGATTATTATTACTTTTTATAGAAAAGCCACCCTCGGGAATTTAATATTAAGCTCAGCAATGTATGCAAATTAAGCTTATGCCAATAAAGCTTAATTTATTAAATAAATTCTTATTTCTTTATGGATTGATAGAAATAAAGAAAATAAATGTAATCAATCCTTAAATATTGAAAAATAATAAACAATGTTATTCTAAAATATGCCTAACACCTTTTTAACTTCACAAAATGTAATACTGTTTTCTGAAATAAAATTATTATTCTATTCTTTAAGATCTTCTATTCAAAACCATTCTTAAATTTTGGAAAATATAGACTCTCTTCTCTTTTTAATAATCTAAAAAAATGCTTTACTCTTGGGATTCAATGTTAAAAAAAATAACACTTTTTACTCCACAAAAGTTAAACTGTTTTCTGGACTAAAATTATCTTTCTATTCTATAAGATCTTGTATTCAAAACCATTCTTGAATAGTGGAAAAAATAGCCTTTCTCTTTTTAATAATCTAAAAAATACTTTATACTCTTAGGAGTATAAATTAATTAGTTGAATATAAATAATAAAAGTCTTAAGAATTCACTGAAATTTGTATAAAAAGAACCCTTTCCTATAACAAAATCTTTGTAAAATAGTCATGAAAAAACCCGAATTCCCAAATTCGCACTGCTATTTACATGCCCGTGTCTGTTCCCGTAAGAGAGGTGCTTGATCGGTTTGGCTTTTCGCTTCGGCTCGATGGCCAATTATCGCTGCTAAATTGAATTATTATTGGGTATATCGGCAGCGGCTCGATGGCCGCGTGGGATCCGGCGACTCGAGGCTTTTATCAGCTGCTGCCGCCGGCGGAGCATAAACAAACGCTAACTGTACAACTGTGCGGAGCGTGAAGCAAAGTAAATCGTTCCATAAATGCCAGCAAAGCGACTAAATTTGGAATCTTAAATGGAGGGGCGTGCGGAGGAGGGGGCCGTGATCAGATTGTTAAACAGTGGCTGCCAAACTGCACAGCTAACTCACAGAACGCGGCAAACAGGTTGACAGACTGCTGACGGCCTTTGAATAATAATAATAGAAAAAAAAGAGTTATCAAACGACACAAATAGAAAAAACGGTTGTTTTTTCGGCTTTTCTGGCGTTTTTGTTACCTTTCCTGTATGTGCGTGAGTCGGTTCGCTTATCAGCAGATAAGCAGGGCAATGTGTTTGATTGCGCCCATGCCTTGATAAGTCCCACAGCGCTTACGAAACTGTGATACTCTCGAGGGTTTCTTCTATGAAACTGAAATATTTGATTGCTTGCGAGACCGGATATTATAGGGGAAAAATGCATTGCATTTGAATGGGAAATAACAACCATTTCCTAGGGGTTTGTATTTGTTCTCTATTAAATTGCAAAGTAAAACTGAGTATTTTTGTGAAAAAGTATCTGCTGAAGCCAGAATACTCTTATATTCATCTTTATATAATATATTAACTAAGGTTCTTTAAGCCCTAGGGATATCTGTAGAAACAACCTCATAATAATACATTATTTATGTATGTTAGTAAGACCCAATGACTCTCTATATAATAATATAACCTATTCTTTCTTGTAAAGTATTTATTTAATAGCCTATAAAAAAGTATTATTAAACATTACATTTTATTTGTAATTTAAAAAACCCATAAAACTTATATTCCTTTGATTAAATTGCCACAAATTGCTAGAGTTTTGAGATCTCTTAAAAATGTATCCAAAACTAAGCAACTAAATCTAAAAACAACAAAAACTACTACTTGGCAAGTTTAAAATGTTTATCTTTTAAACTTAAAATAAATTTAATACTTTCTATGATTAACTGATCCAATAACCTAAAACTATAAGATTTTCAATATTTATTTTACAACTTGGTGGTAGGTATTACTTACTCAATCTATATGTTTATATCTGACTACCTGAACAACGGAACCTGAACCCGTGAGCCCGAATCCAATCCGAAACCTGGCGCTGATCTAATCGAGGGGGAGAGACCTTCTACCTTTATTTTTTGTGTGTTTTCAGCTGATTTACGATTCCTCCCTTCCGGCGTGTAAGACGCGGCAGTTCCACATTTAGTCTTAATTTGAACAAAGCCACTCGGAATTAAACTTGCAAATTAGCTGCGCAAATTGAACGAAAAATAGCGAATGAAAACGAAATCGAAGAGACAACAAACGACAGCCGACCGATAGTAGCTCGCATTGCCCTCAAACTGAGCGCTGCTTCAACTAAAAATAAAACAAATGCGATGCCGGCCAAAGCAAAAATACACACACACAACACACACCCGAGTTGAAGGCCAAGGGCTTGTGGCAATAAAAAAAACACTTGGCTGCAGTCTAAGGGACTCAATGCAAACGGAATGCGTCTAGACTTTAGGGTCTAGACTCTAGACACTAGACAGACTTCTTTGCTAGAACTGCCAAGCGGAATTCCCCTTAAAGAATTAAATCTTTCAGCAAAGTCAACTGGGAATGTTTGAGGATTATTGAAATAGCAAAAGTCCTCTCCTAAGAATACGCCTTTAAACCTATTTGAGATGTAGCAAAACACTGCCAATACTTCAGAGTTTTAAGTTGTTCCATTAAAAACCATCTAGGGAATACCTTTTAGCACAAGGAAATATGGCAAAAACGTGGAATACCATTTGAAATGCTTAACTAAATTCATAAAGTGATTCTTAGAAGAACTCAAGTGTATCATAAAACAACATTTGCATAAATAGATCGTTGTATTCAAACCATTTTGGGTAATATCTTTTAAGAAACTTCCCACCAAAAATGCGAAATATACAAAATCCAACCAATTAGACCCTGTGCTCTAAAACCAATAACTCCAAAATCGAAATGTAAAGCCCAGAAAACATAAAATCTCAAAGAAAAGAATTCAAATTTTTCCACCAAACAAAATAAAGTGGCAAAAACATTAAGTAAATATATTCAAAAAGCACACAAATTTATCGATATTTGCCAATTAGACCCCTGTACTCAAAAAATACATAATTTCAAAGCGATCACATTTATCTCTAAATCAGAAAAGAGGAATGTAAAGCCAAGAAAACATATAACCATAAGGAATGAATTTGAATTTTTCCACCAACCAAAATAAAGTGGCAAAAACATCAAGTAAATATATATACAAAAAGTACACAAATTTATCGATATTTGCCAATTAGAACCCTGTACCCAAAAATACATAATTTCAAAGCGATCACTTTTATTTTTAAAGCAGAACAATAACAAGAATGTAAAGCCAAGGAAACATATAACCCTAAGGAAAGAATTCCAATTTTTCCACCAACCAAAATAAAGTGGCAAAAACATTATGTAAATATATATTCAACAAAAAAGTGGCAAAAACATCAAGTAAATATATACAAAAAGTACACAAATTTATCGATATTTGCCAATTAGAACCCTGTACCCAAAAATACATAATTTCAAAGCGATCACTTTTATTTTTAAAGCAGAACAATAACAAGAATGTAAAGCCAAGGAAACATATAACCCTAAGGAAAGAATTCCAATTTTTCCACCAACCAAAATAAAGTGGCAAAAACATTATGTAAATATATATTCAACAAAAAAGTGGCAAAAACATCAAGTAAATATATACAAAAAGTACACAAATTTATCGATATTTACCAATTGGAACCCTGTACCCAAAAAATACATCATTTCAAAGCGATCACTTTTATCTTTAAAGCAGAAAACAAGAATGTAAAGCCAAGAAAACATACATATAACCCTAAGGGAAGAATCTAAATTTTTCCATTGACCAAAATAAAGTGGCAAAAACATTATGTAAATATATGTACATATATACAACAAAAAGTACACAAATTTATCGATATTTGCCAATTAGACCCCTGTACTCAGCAATACATAATTTCAAAGCGATCACTTTCATATTTAAAGCAGAAAACAAAAATGTAAAGCCAAAAAAACATATAACCTTAAGGGAAGAATTTGAATTTTTCCACCAACCAACATAGAGTGGCAAAAACATTAAGTAAATATATATATTCAACAAAAAAGTGGCAAAAACATAAAGTAAATATATTCAAAAAGTACACAAATTTATCGATATTTGCCAATTAGAAGCCTGTACCCAAAAAATACATAATTTCAAAGCGATCACTTTTATCTTTAAAGCATAAGAATAACAACAATTTCTCAGCTTTATGATCCAATGCCACTCAAAGTCCCATTCGAGCTGGCCGATATGGGGGAAAAAGGCCCTTGAGATAACGCTAACAATGCGGAATTCTGTATGGTTATTTTGTGGAGGTGTCCCCAGTTCTCACAGGGTTCGTTGAGGGAGGGGTTCCCACCCCGTGGAGGTGGCGGAGGAGGAGCATTATGCGAGACACAACCAAGTCAATTAAGCGACAGTTGAAAAAGGCAATAAACGGCAACCGCAAAAGTCACTAAACAATAAACGTTGATAAAAAAAAAAGAAACAAAATGAAGGGAGGGAATAATGTGTCCAGGGCAGTTCTGGAGAATGAAACAAGTTTGACAACGTCATCGCTCGGAAATAGAAAACCCAGAGGGGTGGGGGAAAGGGATCAGCTCCATGGGAAACACAAACGATCGAGTTGAAAAATTGTCTACTTATCAACAAAAGGGGGATTTATCAAATGCGAAACTAGGCCCCGAGCTCCGCAATGAAATCATATTTGAAATTGCATTGATTGCTCCATTAGATCATGCCCGAGGCTGAGACTGTGACTCCCATATTCTGTTAACTGGGATTATGTCATGGCTGAAACTCACTCGCTGAGCACAATTTGCATGGCAAATTGCTAAACGGGTTCAATTGAATTGATATTCGACATGTTTCAAATTAAATCGATTCGAGGGGCGCGCGCGCTCTCTCAAGGTTCGTGGAACTGCCCCTCTGGTCGCTCCATTAGTTAGTTGTGCGTGCTAATTGATAAATGGCCAGACGATCTACGATCTACGGACTAATTAGGCTCCGAAATTCTTTGTGGGCGTCGCCTGACGAGCGGCGAGCTTAACTTAAATTAACCACTCAAAAGGGCAAAGATCGGAGGAGGGGAAAAGTCCCCAGCTCTGTTCTGTTCTGTTCCTCGGAGCTCTGACTTCCTCCGCCGATCTTTCGTGGGGAAATCAAGCGGTTGATTGCATTGTGTTTCGCTTATCACAGATGCCACACACCAGATATGGCCCCGACAAGAGACTCTGGGATGCAGAAAGGCATCTGGTTGGCACTCCCCCCGACAGCGTGTGAAAAACATTAGCTAATGGAGCGCAACCAAGTCAATTTGACACACAACCCGGTCGGTCTCTAACCTTTCTTTGGGCCTACCGAATGGAGACAGACAGACACATCTTTATAGGGCACTTGTACACTCATTGGTACATTAAAAAAAGAAATTAACAATTATTGAGAAGGGAAACGAAGTTAACATTCCATTCTTGAACTCAATTTAATAGTTTAAAATTTAGAGCTTCTTGGGCTGAAAAATGTATAATGCATTAAGATATGTGACCAAGTTTTATAGAGAAACTATTCAGAAAATATATTCCATCTAGGATAAAATATAAATGCTTGAATATTTGTATTGTAATATAGTTCACAAGCATTTTTTTTTTAAAGAAAGAAGAAAAAAGAAATTAACAATTATTGAGAAGGGAAACGAAGTTAACATTCCATTCTTTAACTCAATTTAATAGTTTAAAATGTAGAGCTTCTTGGGCTGAAGAATGTATAATGCATTAAGATGTGTGACTATGTTTTATAGAAAAACTATTCAGAAAATATATTCCATCTTGAGTAAAATATAAATGTTGGAATATTTTCATTGTAACATAGTTCACAAGCGTTTTTTTTTATAAAAAACTAGTGGCTATAAATATTATAGTTCTATATCTTAATGGTTTTTTTAAGTGGCATTCCATAAACTGGCCATAAACTTGCACCGATAAAAGTATCTCAGTGTGAACTAGAATTATGAGGTGCTCTCTCTCTCTCTATCCGTATCTCTTTTTATATCTTAAAAGCATCTCATGGATACATGCTTCTGTACTTATACACCCAATTCTCCCAAGTAAATAATCAAATTGTTGTATTGTTTAAAAGTGTAAATAAATGGGAACACATCAGCCAGGCCTCTACACCAACTTTTCCTTCAATTAGCCCCAATCTGATGCTAACCAAATTCAACTGTAATACCTGCGGAGACGCCTCCGTTTTGTGGCAGAAACCAAAAAGAGCAGAACTTTGAGACATCTAGATTTCCACGACCGATGGATGGGATGGCCACTTTGCAGTGCAGCCGCGACCTCGATGGAGTTTTTCCAACTGCCGACGCCAAGTGCATGTCGCTGCCAATCGGGGGAAACACTACAAAAACCTGAAACTTGTCAGACGGCCCAGCAAAGTAAGTAATAAAAAAACGCAGTCATTGGGGAGGAATGGAAACACAACGCTGAAGAGGAGCTCGGGGCCCAAACGCTTGAGTGCATTTTCCAGGCCGACAAACACCACTAGACAACTAGTAACAGCTAAAAAAGTACTTCACCAGCAACTAAGACAGCGGCAACAACGGCGATAATAACAACAGCCACAAAGGCAACAACCCCTTTGGCCGTGCTCCGGGCCAGAGCTGGATGTATAGACAAAAAACAGTCTGATTATGTTGCATTCATAGAGCTAGAGCGAGCTGTCAGGGTGCGTCCTCATCCTCTGGGATCCATTACAAAACAAAATGGGAAAAGGACATCTACTTTGCCTGCCTGAGATATGTAAATGAGCTAAAGTCATTTCAATTTCAAATAGAAAGTTCTATCTATCCCATGAGTTTCAAGTTTCATTTGAGTATTACTTCATTTGCAGAAATAAATTTCAATAAAATAGTCCAAGGATAATGTCTTGTTTTACAACAATTGATTACTAAAGGGGGTTAAAAGATACACAAATAGCTCAACGCTTGGTTTTACAATAATAATAATAAGGATTTTAATGCGCAATTCGGATTGTAAAATGTATTCTAATGTTTTAAATTATTGGGATGAGTACAGATTAAACTAAAGTGTAAAGTAATTATTTAAAAGTTCCCAGAAATATCTTTTCCAAAGTGGGGACATAAAAACGTTTTTATTATTTAAAGCTTCTTGGAAATGAATCCAACTTTTTGGAAAATATAGGTTACTGTTAGAGTTCTAAGAAATAATACTTGGGGAAGGTTAGGTTTCAGTAAATATAACTGAAATAAATGTAACTAAAGCATCTAAAATATGTTCGAATATTCAAATGATTCAAAATCTTGTTTAAATACACAATATACCGAATAAAGTATTTTTTTAATGAGTTTTAATAGAAATTAAACCAAGTGTATGTTTAAAAGAAATAAATGCAATGCACCTTTGTAGCCTGAACACTTTTCTCACGTATTCCAATTATGTATAATTTGTATAGGTTTAAGAATAATGTGTGTGGGAAATGGTATAATTGGGAAAAATGAAAATTCGAAACTGGGCCTGCCGCCAAATGGTGTTTCCTTTTTCGGGGGTTGCTCTTTGCCTGCTGCTCACCAAAACAAATGAAATTGTAAACAGAAAAGACCGGCAAAAGGAAGGCAAAGGAGAGAAGCAGAGAGAGAGACAGGGAGAGAGAGCCAAAAGGTGAGTGGCGCCGCTCTCTTTACCTGTGGTCAGTGTCAGTGTCAGGCTCACGCACACGTTTTTTTGAGTGCGTGTGTGTGTAGCCTGTCCGCGATTGAATGAATGATGAAAGAGAATGAGGAATAAGGAACGGCACATGGACTTTATGGATGTGTCACCCACCACTCAAAAAACGATGACTGCCCCACACACTCCTCTCTCCACCCTCCCCCCCTCCCCCCTCCAACACCTCTTTCACTATCGATTTTTTCCAGTGATGAGAAATATGCGACAAAGAAACTGAAGCATTTGCTAATTAGAACAAGTCTTTGATAAAACCACAAGGGCGAATGTGTTAGCAGATAGACGGAAGATACAAGGAACTGGAGTGGACCAAGATAGGCTGCGACCGAGAGAAGAGAGAGAAGAATGGGGCTTTATGGCGCTGACTTTACTTTGATTAGCCGGCCAGCGACCAAGCTATTGTACAGCAAAGCTTCCCTAAGATGGCTTATAATAAGATATATAATATTTGCCATTCAGCAAAAGATTATCTTTGCACATCCAAGTTTATAAACAAATTCTAGAAATTTAGAAATAAAACTAACAACAGTTAACGAAGTGTTCTCGTTAAGGAAGCTCGACTGTCGAAAAACGCACCTACGTCACACAGGGGAGCGGGTTAAACGGAACATATGAATGACTCTTGCTCTGACACAGTTTTATAAACAAATTATTTAATTTGTTTGCCCGCCCCCGCGGCAACAAAAGGCAGCGGCTGTTTAGTTAAAAATTCCACTCACACACACACACACACACACGCAATCGGCGAACGGGGATGGGGCGGAAAAACAAAAACGAAACGAACACGAAACGCGGGCCAAAAGGAACAAACAAATAACGCCTTTTATTCTGGCAATTAGCACAATGCACTTTGCCTTTGAATTTCGCTTAAGTTTGCTAAATTGTCGCTGTTGTTTTTTCCCGTTGGCACTGTCACCTCTTTTTTCCACAAATTCCTTTTATTTTACACCGTTTCGCCCCCGCGCGCCTTGCTCGTGACTCATGGAAGGAGGAAAGGAAAAGGGCACAAGAATTGCACTGTGTTTTCGAGAGAGCCGGGAGAGAGCGCATGTCAGGTTTCTGCTGAAACGGATCTCAGCGGGTGTTAGAGGGAGATGGCGATTTACGAGTGAGGAACCTGGCGGGGAAAAGGACGCAAGAGGGTGGCTCACTGATGGCGTGTCAGTGTGTGTGTGTGTATGTGTGTTTGTAAGTGCAGCAGCGAGCGTTTTAGTTTTTTCCATCCTCCACTTCTTTTTTCTCGAACTACTCTCTTTTTGTTGCGGCTGCTTCCACTGTTTTCCTGGTTTTTCATGGGATTTCGCTCCAGCTCCATGTTAATTTTCACAAATCACTGTTATATACACACACAACATTTTCCACTATTTCCTTTTGGGCGCTTTTCATTGGCCACAGCACTGTTTTTCTTTCATCACGCAAAACCTTATAGCAGTATAAATTATGGCAATTTATTTCGTGTGCACTGTTGTAGTTGTTGTTGTTGTTGCTGCTGCCTTTGCAGTTTGAATGAACCTGCGCCTCTTTCGGTTTTTGTTTTCTCGCGCTTCTGGTTACAAACAATTTACATGCTTTAGTTGTTGCATTTCTTGAAAACCGTTACACTTGTGCAATTTACCAAAAAGAACAGCGGCGGATTTAATGACCCGTCTGCACTCACACTCACACACCGGTCGAACACACACGGAAACAACACACATACAGACGCGGACTGCAAGAGTGCAACAACAAACGGTTACAATTGGCGGCGAACTAGAAACAGTAAACTTATTATTATTGGAATTTATGCAACACCACAACTGCGGCAGTCCGTTTTCCGCGACGTTATGCCTTTACTTATTTACGTTTATGTTCGATTTTGAAAAAACACTCACGCCGGATCGAAGGATCGTGCACCGGCCGAGATGTGAAATTTGGAGTTTTTTTTGTGCGCGCTTGCACTCGTACTTATAGTCTTTGGAAGAGCTTTCCGAGTTGTCAGCTTAGCTAATTTCAGGCTATATCTGGCTTGGAAACGGAATGCTTTATCTTTTGGTCACTCTGAATTCCAAAGCTGTAATCTAAAATTTTACATCTTACACGCCAAGATAAACATTTTACACGTTTACAGATACATGGGGTAGAACTCTCGCCTTTGAGGTAGTATTCTTAAGTAGGAAGTAGAATTCATGTAGGAAGTAAAATTCAATAACAGATCTGCTCTCATTCAGACAGAAAGAGCGTAAATGAACGGAATTCTCTCTCGTTGGCTGTCGGATGCAAGACTGCCACTACAGCTTTTTTCCGGCCAAATATTGTTTTTTTTTGAAGATCAGACGCGGGGAAAAAAATTGAGAATTGCGGGAATTCTGAATTTTTTTACAACGTATTGGGCGATTTTTTTTACCATCATTGCCATTTGAGTATCTTATGCAGAAAGTATTTTGATAAAGGATGTTAAATATATACAGTAATGTCAATATACCGATATTTTATAGTGATATTTTGTATTATTTTTTTATTTATACAAAAAATATCATCGATACAATGTTATTTTAAAATATCCGAAAGCCCTAGCTTATAACCAGTTGTTACTTGGGCGGAAAGCGAGAAGAATCTGAAACCGCGAGCTCAAAAATCAACTTATGTGTATTCCAAAGATGCAAGATCTACTAGATACAAAAGTATTTAACTATGCAAAAGCCCAGTAAATCCGTTTATTCTGTAGCTATTTTTCCACTAGATCTACCGTTTTTATTTTCAAAATGTGTTTTTTTCGGAGCGAGTCTGGCTAATTTTTACTTTAAATAATTAAGAAAATAAAAAAATAATGTATATATTCTTGGATATACTTTAGCTTTAATCAGGCTAGATTTCCCAGAACTAGTTATATCAATTCGTCAGAAGAGTTCACCCTTTTCTGTTTTATTTATTTTGGCGCGCTTTTCATTTTTTCAAAATGTACTAAATAAATACTAATAACGGCTTTTTTAAAATGTTAATAGAATATAATTGAGAACAAAATTGTATCCTTGTTGTAATACATAAAAAATGATATAAATTAACAAATACATAATTTTTTTAATAAGCTTAAGTTTCTTTACAGATACAATTTAATTAAACAGTGTATCACTATAAGGCAAACAAATCTTTTTGTATATAATATTAATTATTATATAAATTAAAACAAAAAACAGTAATATTTTAAGATGCTAAATATTTTTTTGTATCACTAATATGCTAAAATAAATCAAGAAAAATTAAACTGTTTTATTTAATTTATTTATTAGAATCAGAACGTTTTAGAGTAAATTACTTCCACAAGTTTCTCCATACACTTCCATATTAAATTCTGTAACTATTTCAGGTGAATGTGCCATCTATTAGTCAGCAGGACATTGGCGAATATATTAACCTCCATTTCCTCAGCTCCTGAAGCCAGGATCATAAGAGCATTGTTTGTCTTCCTGGCTGTTCATGGTCCGTTTGACCAGAGAATGGGCGAAGGCGCGCACAGGAAACCGGAAATAGGTTAGCATTTGAAGCAAAAGTTAAAACACACCATGTTTAGTTAAATATATAATTTTTATTGAACAAAAATGAATTGTATATGCTGTTCACTTATTTTTAAACGCCAACTGAAATTATTTTTTTATATATATTTTTTTTATTTAAGGGCTCGGTTTTTTTTTTGTTCAGCTTTTTGCCAATGTTTAGAAACTCAAACTCGGATTGAATAAAAATCGCAAAAACTTGATAAAAATAATTGTAATTTGTATAAAACATATACATTTTGTTAAATATAATTGTGTTTTCTCATTAACTTAATTGAGTTTGTTATTTGTTTTGTTTTTAATGGTATTTGTATTGAAGCGCTTAGAACTAATTGTTAGACAGCTTGACAGAATTCTATCGAAAAGATCATCGATTTCCATTGAATTGCAATATGTGACAAACTCTGATCGATCTCATGTTACATATAATATGCTTGTTGTGTGGAAAAAATGTCGATTACGTCGTATTTTAAGTCACATTTAAAACTGGTTTGATTTGTATTCGTCTTTAAACTTGATTTTTTTTGTTTTTGTTTTACTAATAACATTTAAAAAGATCACCAAAGTTACAAGTTTCCCATATTTTACGTTGCTCACGTTGCTCATTTATCTTTAGATTTAGATTTATCCGTATGTTGATGTATCTTGCTTACTCAGCTTATATATTAGCACTAATATTATGTATTTTATTGATTAATTACCCGGCATTTTGGTTGATTTCTAAAGTAAGGGATGTACCAGATGATGATCTCTCTCTCTCTTTCTCTTCTATCTCTAACTCTCTCCATCGTCCTACAATCATTTAGATTTTTGCTAGTCGAATTTCAGCTAAGGGTTATCGTTAATCTGATTCGTATTTGGAACACTACGTCAAGAGTGGAGGAGGACAGTGACAGTGAGTGTGTGTTGCGACTTGGGGGGGGGGGGGGAGGGGAGGACTTTCAATGGGGCTTTAATTGGAAGAGTATAGAGTACACACACACATATCATAATATAACGTTTATAATTGCTTGGAGTTAGTCCATGTCACTTGTTTTGAAATCTCGGTAATTGTGGCATACATAATTTTAATCGTTAGATTTGTATTTATTTTTATTTCCTTTAGGAAGAGTTGTGCAAATTGCTGTTCTAGCTTCGATTTCGATCTGATTATATATCATATATCTATGTATAATCTATATATTTGTTGTATATAATTGTAGACATCTATAAACGGCACATTTATAAGTAATATATGTAGAAACAATGCGATCCGAATTCTATCCCTTACTTGTCTCTCGTTTTTTGTGTTGTTTTTTTTTTTTTTTTTTTGTTTTGCATATTTTTCACATCGATCTCTATCTTTAGTTTAAAGCTCAATTGAATTTTGACAGATAAAAGATACAAGTTCCCGGCTTTCAATATTGTGTTGTCTTTATATTAAGGGGCCTTGAGTCTGAGCAGAACATATACATATGTACGAAGGTTGGAAATGATATACACATAAGGCTTTCCGGCGGTCTCCAACCTTCCCGTTCGTCTTCCCACTTCATTCTTCGTTTAGCTGCACGACACTGAAGAAACCATTGAAATTGTTGCGTGTGTCAGTAGGGGGAAAATCGGAGTTATCTAGTATATAGTAGGGACTACTCTTACAGCCCATTGTTCTGGATGGGAGGGGGGCTAGTAGCTATAGGTTGTTGTTGGCATTTTTCGATTTTTGGGGACTTCCCCGCGTCAACTTTCAGTTTACGTTTCTTCCTTGCGAGTAGTTAAAGCTTATGGACTTTTCTCACACACATACATACATACATTAATATTGTGTGCTCTTGCTGGTAAAGTAAATTATTATTGTTGAATATTATCGCTCATTTTTAACAACTACGAGATGCATTCATTGTCGGCACACATTTTCAGCTTAAACTTATTGAATAATCATCATTACATGGTTTGGATTGATCTGTTCGACCTCGAACTCATTACTTGCATTGATTCGTTTTCCATCGTCTTTGCTTACTAACTAAAGTTGGTAGATTTTTGTATTTTTTCTTTTTGTATTTGCTTGGGCTTGCTTGGGTTTAAGTAAGTCATTAAGAAATAAGTTTAATTTTAAATTTTAATCCCTTGTGTTGAAACGTGGTTAGTAACAAACAAATTGGAAAATTAATAGTTACAAATGAAGAAATCAACAGATACGGACGAACCACACACTTAGATTGATTGATTGATTAATTGGGAGGTGGTGCAACCTGGCCTTAGCCGTGTTGCCACCATCAATCTCCCCTCGTTTCTATATGTATTTCTTAGTTCTTTTTCAGATATTACCAACTAATTTGTAAGTGCAATAGAGGATTAAATATAGTAAGCATATATCGATTTAAATATTATGTATTTTATAATGCTCTCTCACAAAATGTACGATTGGATGGGCAAAACATACATGCTCGCAAACTAAAACTAAAATTAAAGGGATCTGTAAAGGATTGTACACAAGTATAAATAAGGTTCCGGTGCACCGACGCACCGCACCGAATAAATATATAACAACTCATCATAATGTTAACTTGAACTGTGTCCTCGATATAGTACAATTATTAAGCATACGTTTCTCTCATACATCATGATATTTGTTTATGGTTGCTTTTGTTGGTTGATTGATTGATTGAATTGGCAAAGAAAACTAAAGACTACTTTGTAAAATATTGAAATGTAATTGCCATCATCTCTCGCTCTCTAGCTTGTTTAGATTATTATATTACCCGTACACCACTTGGCTCTAAAGTTAATAATTAATACAGAGTTTACAGTGAAGAAACAAGGCCTGTTCGTTTCGCGCTTTTTAAAAAATATTTATAAAGTACAAACTAAATATCGTTAGGAGGTACATAAATAAGAGGACATTGAGTGATATGCCTTGCAGGGAGGGGACAAGAGGTTCAGATTGTGTGTGTGTGTGTGGAGGCTCGACTAAAGACTAACATAAAAATATCTGCACTTCTACCGTGTTTTATTTGCACTTTCGAATTTTTAAGTATTTCCCACATTATGTCGCATCGGTTAAAAACTTTAACTTAGTTTGGTTATATGTATTATCTGCTCTATTTAATAGTATATAGCCTATTGTTTGACCAAAAATGATGTCTGTCCCTTGTTGAAATTGCAGTTCTCGTTACTCATCATCTATAATCTGATCCGCGCTGGCGTTCCCCCAACGTACTTACAAACTATTAAATGTTCTTCTTGCTCGGTTTTTAAATATCCGCTTTTAGTTATTGAAGTAATTTCCATTCGTTTAGTACATGCTAAGTTGCTCTCGCTTGGTTTCAATGCTGCTGCTAGTGGTTCTTGTTTCTTGTTAATTATTTTGGTGGTGGTCTTCGTTCACAGTACAGAGAATCCGAGTTGATGTTGTGTGTTTTGTGTTGTGGTTCGAGTCAATCAGCAACTTATTCACTTTTGTATACTAAAAAACCTTTGGTTGTATGCATTCATTCATCTCATCTCAGCTCCTTTATGTCTTCAATTTCGTATCGTGTAAAAATATATTGTACAATTTAATCGTAATAATCCTATTAGAAAAAGTTCTCTCCTCTCGTTTGTTAATGACGCTCTTTGCTTTTCGCTTTTCCCTTTCCCTCTGGTTTTTTATTGGTTGGTGCTGCTGTCGTAGTTCGCTTTTGTTCCCTTTTAGTTGATTTCTATTTGCTTTTATTATTTGTTTGCTACGCTTGTTGTTTCTTTTGTATTTTGCTTTTGTTTTTTTTTTTTTTTTTGTTGAGAATTTTCTTTTTCACATTTTACGTTCGCTTTCGTTTCGTTTATTCTTCTTTCAGTTGCGCAAACTTGTGCTTAACATTCGATTCCCTATATACTTATAATTTCTCACTTGCTGCTCTTTGTGTGGATGCATATGAGTGGGCTTGGCTTTTGTGTCTTTGTGGGTTATCTTTCAGCTTACTAAATAACTAATTGCATGCAAGATAGATGCTCGCGCTATCTCTCAACCTAAAATATATATAACTTTTAAACTTATTTATACAATTCTATGCTTGGCTTTCATTCGCTCGTGTGATCGGAGGAGGACTGAGGATTGGGGGAGGAGTTAGCTTATTCGAATCGAATTTCGAAATTGATTTTGTATTCTCTTTAGCTTTTTGGTGTTCGGTGTGGGGTGGTTGCTTGGTTGCTTGCTTGGTGTTCGATATACTTTTTAGGCAAAGTACATGACCTTCTTGGTGTCCGCGTGCACTGTGATGGCCCTGGCCATGGCACCCGGCGTACGGTCCTCCGAGCAGCCGCTCTGGTGCGATCCCTCGCCCGAGTCGTGCTCCTTCTCCACCAAATGGTATCTGCAAGGGAAGCAACGCATAAATCAAACTCTCACGGGAAAGCAAGGCAAAGCAGGAGACTCACCTGGCCCGGAAGGCCACCAAATGGGCGTAGTAGGCTGGCGCCGGTATGCTGACGGAGCGGGTGCAGCGAACGTACGTGTGACAGAGCTGGTACGTCAGGCACTGCAGCTCGTCCGAGTCAAAGTGATTGTCATCCCAGAGGACGTGATAGTGCGAGGGGCGACTGGTGCCCTGGATGCCCTGGTGGCTGCACAGATAGAAATCGAATTCGGTGGGGTGTGTAATGCCCACGTCGACGGTGGTGCCAGCGGGAATGTTGCCCGACTTGCCGCTCTGCTCCTTCTTCTCGGCGCAGAAGAGACGCGTATGGTGACGCTTTTGCACTACGATGAACGTAATGCCCGGCCGGTACTCCGGCTCCAGCTTGATGCATGCCTCCCTAATAGCTGTCAGTTCGTGCTGGAGGACATGTGGGAACTGACCCTCGGAGACGCCATCGCGGTAGAGAATGATGCGGTGGGGCTTGTAGCCACCCGTCGATTTGTAAAACATGATCAGAAGCTCGCGCACCATGCTGCTCAGTTCCTGGATGATTTCCTGGCGATGCTGCTGCACCCGCACCGTGGCCGCATAACGCGACGGATGGGCGTCCATGGAGCCAACAACGGCGGCAATCGATGGTTTCTTATTGTCGCCAGCTGGCGGATGGGTCACATCGGCACCCAGAAAGATGACGGGCTCGTTAAAGACCTTGGGCCGAATGGAGGGCACCAGGATCGAATTGATGCCACCCAACTTGACGTTGATCTTGAGACACAGATTGGACAGCGTCTGCGGCGACGTCTTGTTCACATTCTTTGCCTGCACACACTGGGTGGCCATGCCCAGAACAGTGTCTCCGACGCGCTTTACCTCTGCATACACCGGCGTCTTGCCGGGCAGCACCACCACGACGAGTTGCAGTCCGGGGAAGGTGATCTTTAAGTAGCGGAACATTGGCTCAACCTGATCCGGCCCCGTGGCGTACTTGCAGAAACACGGCTGTCCTATGATCGGCATGCCGGCATCGTTCGAGATCTTCTGCAATTGCTGGGTGAAGTTGCGCAGCGCATCCTCACGCACTGTGCGCTGCGGAGCGAAGCAAGCGATCGCCCAAATACGGATCTCTACGCCGGTGAAGAACTGCTTGCCGCGCATATCCCAGACACCCTGATTGGGCGAGGCCAGGCTGACCTTGTTCTGCGGCGGGAACAACTGTTGGCCGGTGATGCCGGTGGACACACGTCCCCCATACTGAAGCTTGGGTGGAGGCAACACCCGACCGCGCACTTCCATCATCGAATTTGAGATGGTCAGGCCGAACTCCTGCACATACGAGTCGTTGTTAAAGTCGGCCCGCTTGACCAGGTTGTTGATTTCGCGCTCACGATCCGGAGCCGAACGAGCGGTGGCCTTGATCATGGTCGAGGTCTGCATGTCGGTCAGCTTCTTAATGCAACGTTGCCCAGCCACAATATTGCACACCTCCAGGGGAAGGTAAGTGTGCTTGTGCTCCTGACCCACCTGCAGGCAGGGCAAGTGAGGATAACGCAGCTTCATGCGGTACTTGTCGAGGAAATACTTGGCCACGGTACACTCCACGGTCTGGCCGTTCTCCAGTTGCAGTGGGAAGCTAATAAGATCGAGGATGAGGAGGGTTAGCAGGAACATTAGAGTGAATTATGGTCAGGAAATCCTTACGATTGCATCTGGGCGGGACGACGGGTGACATTGCAGACACGATACTTGCGACGCATCTGGCCGCAGTGCGTGATCTCGATCTTGAGGCCCTTGATCTCCTTGGTGAACTTGACGCGCTGCGAATCGGTGAGCGGTTTGCGTTGCTCGTTGATGTCGCGAATATCCAGAACCTCGCACATAAAGTCAATGACGGGTTGAGCCTTGTAGAAAGCGGTGGCCGAAACTGAATGGAGTAAACGCATTAGTAAGATAATCCTTTAATTCCGAGGCGATGCCACAACTCACCATCAATGTTGAGCATCATCTTCCACTGCGAGGGCCTCACGCTCTGATGGAAACCAAACCACACCTCGCGTCCACCGCCCAGAGGATGGTAGTAACCATCCGGGGAGCTGAAGAAGCTCCTTCCCACCGGAGTGTACGTCATGCTGGGCAGATGACGCATGACCACATCGAGGGCCAAGATGGCATCGTAGGGTATCTGCCGGGTACGGCCTTCGAGGGCCTCCTCGAGATTAAAGAGCGACACCTGAGCCTGCCACTTAATGGTGACACGGAAGATGCGATCCTTGCCCTCGCCGGGCAGTGTCACCTCCAGCTCCAACCGCTCGTTGCCAATGGGCAAGGGATCGCGGGTGTACAAATTGTTACGACCATCGAACACGGGCTTAAGCACGCCGAATATCTTGCTGTAGGCATGCACCATGGTCTCGATAATCTCACGGTTCACCTTCCGCGGACACTTGTCCGGCTGGATGTTGATATCATAATGGTGCACATAGCCGCGGGGCATCGTCACCTGGAAGTGATTGGCGCGCAGCACAATCGGTCGACCCTCGCGACCCAGATTCGGACGACGTGGGCACGTGAAGACGGGCATATCCGGTTGGGCGGCTGGCGTGGCGGTGGCAATGGCTGCCGTCACGCTACCGGTGGTGGTGGCACCCAAGGCGGAGGCCACCTGAGCGGCAGCTGCTGCGGCACCGGCCACAGTGGCTCCGCCAGCTGCCACATTTTGGGCACTTGGACTGGTGACAGCGGTGGGATTTACCGAAGAGCCGGGCGTTGGTGGTGCTGCAATCGGTCAGTTTGAACAGTTAGTTTCATCGAGACCCCAGCAAAATTTTTAAGAGGATAAAAAAGGTAACGAAATTATTGTAAAATAAAAAAATAAACTAGTCTAAATACACTAATTGTGGTAATAATTTTCAGGTGCTTAGATACTTCTTATAAAATATTCCTTTGAAGTCTTTTGTTTTGGTTTTAATTGTTGTTTAAAGGCCTTCCTAATTATATTTAAGCAGTTTTAAATCTGTAAATTTTAATCTCATACTCTCTTTCATATTCCTATTTTTTATTCAGATATAATTAAATAAGTTTAACGATTAAGAAGAGACAAGAACTTATGGTTCTAAGAATATTGTTTCAGCATTTATTCATGAAGCCTTATAAGTATTAATTTAAAAGATTATATAAGATTAGCCCTAAAATTGATCGTTCTGCTTTAAATGTGGAGCTGAATTCGGACTTGGGAATTGCAAGACTTTTGCAAAACTACTTCAATGGCTATAAAATAATCTCTTTTTCTTCATAAGATTATACCTAAGCACAGAATTACTTCCATCTATATAGCTACAAGTAAAAAAAGGCATGCAACGAGCCGACAAAAAAAAACACAAAATGTTATAAGTACATACTCAAAGTTCAAACATAGTTTTGAGGTGTCTTTAATTTAGGTGTAAGAGTTAATACTTCAAAGTGCACTTTGCATGGTACGAAACAAACATTTACATGAAACTAAAATTAATTTGTAGTTTTTTGTTAGTAATTATTACGGCAAAAGGGGTTAGTAGTTTGTGTTCAATTTTTCAAAGGATTAGTTAGTAAGTGGAGGAGAGCTTTTGTTAGGATAACACCAAACTAAAAAACATAAACACAAACAAACAGTTTCGTTGCTTTCTCGAATCAAATTCAAATCAATTGCATAAGGTTCTTAGTAGTTTTAGTAGATCATTTTTGGTTTGGAGAGAAATTTACATGTGAGCGTGTCGAAGCTAGTCTGCGCCTGAGAGGGACTCTGAGGCCGAGTGGGCGAGGGGGTCCACTGTGACTCTATAAAAAGAAAATGTAATCAAATAAACGCAAGGTAAATCAATGAAATGAAAATGCAGAGGTATTCAAATCAAGAGGGTAATGGCCAATCGATGGTTGTTTCGTTCGATGATCGAGAATCGAAATCAATAATGTCAGAAGTGGTGGGGTGGGTGATGAAATGATGAGGGAACCGAAAAACGAGAGGCGGTATTGTAACAAACGAAAAGAAAATGAAATAAAGGTGCGTTAATAATATTTTAGTTACAGTTTTCTTTCATCATCGCCATCAATAAATATAAATATATAGGTATTTTTGTTACAGGTGTGTGTTTTCTTGTGTGTGTGCCTCGCTGCCACAAGTCCATCCCCATTTGGTCAGTGGAATCTGTTGGGGCTCGGGTTTGGGGTTTGGGGTTTGGGTGTTTGTATTGCATAGGTACACCAGGGTGTCGGGTTAGCCACCATTTTGTTAATAGTTCTGTTATTGCACCATTCAACCCTTGGATTTGGAGGAGGAGGGACCGACCCGCTTTGATGTTCTACAAAGGTTCTACCAATGGTACGAAAATCTGGCTCTTATCCAAGCTATATTATATAAGGCTAATAAAGATTTTATTTAACAGACGGTTATCCAAAAATTAAGTTTTCTATGGAGATTGAATATCTTTAGATTTCCATTCACATAAAAAGGAACAGGAAAAGTTTTGAACTAATCATAATAACTAACCTTGGTGTCCAAATATTTAAAATATGTGGATTTTCAGGTGTTTTATGGGAAGTGCAAACAATATTATAAAACTAGAGACTTCTTCAAGTTATATCATTATATTTAAATAAGACTACAAAAGCATTTACATCTATTATTTCGATCTTTCCCTGTTAAAATGCAATAGGAATTAAGTAATTCCAAAGTAGATTTTGAATATAGGAATATGTAAGAATGGGTATTGATTTTATCTTAAAAGATATTCCTTCTTATAAGGTTACAATTCTGAATTTTTTCAAGGGAAACGGACGATATCTCAATAGGAACTTAGTAACTTTAAAACATGTTTGAAATACACCGTTTTCGAACTCATAATAATTAAGGTCATTATGTATCGAATATCTATCCGATTTTGAAGGCTAAACATTTCCATCCCTCATATTTACCATTTCTCCTATTTCCACCCCTCTCGGACTCTGTAAATATTGAAAAGAAATACGCACAATAAGCTGTAAATTGCGACGCAATTAGACGATGTCTGCTCTTGAATCACACATGGGGTGCATGGAAACTAGAGAAGCCGGAGACGGAAAATCTGAATGGATCGTTGTAAAAGCCCCAAAATCAACCCTCAGAGCAGGAAGGTAAAGAAAAGGGGGGAAAACTATTGCGACGCGACGGTCGTTGACCCAATTTTTTGCGCATTTTCAACTCTCCACGCACGTGTCTGTGACGTATGCACATAGGTGTGTTTGTGCCTGACTGCATGTGTGTGCAACTGAAGTTGCCCACACATACACATTTGCAAGTAGAACATCAAAAACTTGATTAGTGGGCGGGGAGGCGGGGTTTCTTGGAGACTTGTGGCAGCAGCGGGTATTCTTTCTTTTCTTCCTCTCTCTTGAATTGTCTTTCGTGTTGTTTCTTTTTTTTTTGCTCGCTTTGCAACTTACGTTGTCCGACTGGATACATGTTTTTGCACTAAGTTTTAAGGTTTTTGTTTTAAGAAAAATAATTAATGTATAAAAAGGTTGTTGTTGTTTGTTTGATGTTTCTTCGTGTTTTGGTGTATAAATGTATTGATTGTTTGATTGGTTTGTTGTTTTCTTTGTGGTTGTTGTTGTTGTTTCTTGTTGCTGCTGTTGATGCTTTTGGTTTTCTACTAATTATTTAGTTTTTGTTTTGTTTTGATTTCAGCCTTTTTGCTTATCACACTTTAAAGTAGTTTAAAGTTTTATTCGTTTGGTTGATTTTTGCATTTGTTGTTTGTTTGTTTATTTATTTATTATTGGTGTTGCGCGTGGGCGTGGCATAGGCGTATTTTTTCTTTATATAAATTGGAATTTAGCAACAGACAAGTGGGAATCTCGTCTCTCTCTTGTTATCTCTCTCTTTTATTTGCATTTATGGTATTTATATTAGTATCATTGTTGTTATTTTAGTATTGGAAAAGAACACAAATGTAGGCACAGCTTTCGTTTAATATATATGTATTTCTTTATGTACACACTTAGGCGCGTGTGTATATATGTATATTTATATACTTATGTATATATGTATCTAATGCTCTTGTAATACAACTAAGAAAAAATTCTTCTTTATGCTCGCATATCTCGTGAGTGTAATTGTTTGTGTGTATTGTATGTGTGTGTCTGCTTGCGCGTGTGAGAGTGACTGACTGATCCTGCGTCGGTGTGTGTGAAAACTGCTGCTGCTGTTCCTCCGCTATACAGCGAGAAAATGCGTTTGTATGCGTTTTTATATATGGCAGCCCAAAAAATGTGTGCACGTAGAATTCTTGGATTTTCGAGACGTGATTTTTGTGCACCAAACACGTTCGCGCCGCCCGCTCTTACGCACAAACCGTGGCCAGACTATTGAATTTTGATTTTCCACAACTTTTGTTAGCTTTTCACGCCGCGCATTATGCAAAAAATGCAATTTTCTTCAGCTTTTCCCACAGCAGCCACACACTGGACGTCCACACAAAAATTGTACTCGCGACGTGTGAGCGTGACGCATATCTTAACCACACTTAAATGAGGGCAAAGCACTCTCGCCCCGCGACGTGCGAGTGAGCGGGACGACCATAGCAACCACCACTATGCGATGTCTGCCCGCACAGTGTTGGAAAGGAGCGGCATTATCGATATGGCTTTTTGTTAGCTAGGTAGCGGAAAGCACGCCAAGTGTTGGAAAGCAATAGTGGCAATCGTTATCGTCAGCTGTTACGTAGCGTGTTTATTACGTCTCCTTTCGCAGAAAAGTTTTCCTTTATTTTCGCGGGAGAAAAACAAAGTTTTTCCTGCGCAAAATGTCGGTGCCTTTCAGCGGCGCCCTCCGCAAGTCGGGCGGCATAGTCTCCGCCATTGGCAAGCAGCTGAAAAGCGTCAACTTGAAGGGCGTGAAGCGGATAACGGTGCAGTTCGATCCGTTTGCGGAAAATGTTAAGTCGACACGGTGAGTCGGAAAAGCGCTTTTCTTGCCCACAGCGCGCGACTATCGATAGCTGGGCATGCGCACTGCCCGCCGCCTCCCCCTTAGAATTGGAAAATTTTCTCGGAACCAAAAGTGCGTAAGAGAACCGAAGGAAAAGGAAAAGCGAAAAAAAACGAAAACAAAAGACAACTGGGGTGAAAAATCGAAAAGGTGCACGGATGTGAAGTATGACACAAAGAAGATCCCTTTTCGGGATGTCAGGATGATGGAATGAGCATGAATAAGGCCATCAGCACACACTTACCGTACACCTTGCCGATAATGCCCACGGCGGACGTCATCTGGAGATCCGGGAACGTCAGCGGCAGCGTGTGCGGATGGAGCTGAGCTGGCCCCCCGGGAGCCAGCTCACGCTCCGTTGACATCTTGGTCGGTGTCGGCGTCAGTTTGAGGCGGCGGTGCTGCTCCTAGAAAATTAGATAAAGAAAAATCAATAATGCACTCTAATCGCTTAATTTTATCGTATCGCCCGCAGCGAGTTCCTCTTTCTGCTCTCCACACCTAAGGTGGCCCAAACCAATCCCAAGTGCGTGGTCAAGTCGGACATTGTGTGCGATCGCCAGCCGTCCTGCATTAAGTTTGCGTTAATCGATTCGGCGCAAGGTGAGGCAATAGTTTCCTCTAATAGTAAAGCTTATTGTAATCCTTAAAATCCCATCCACAGAACAAGCCAAAGTGAAAGAGATTCGCTTCAACAGCGATAACTTGAACACATTAGAGCTCCTCCAGTTGTGCAACAGACACGTTTCCAGCTTGGCACCCGTTGAGGAGATCACTAACAAGGTCCTGACCAAAGCGGAGAAACAGAAGCTGGGAGGCGGCGCCGGTGCTGGCAAGAAGGCAACCAAAAAGAAGTAGAGTGTCATGGTGAAGAAAAACAAAGGGACGCTGGCGGTGATCGAGCAGATCTACCAGGATATACCAGCCTTCTCCGACATCTTCACGGAGGAGACCTTCTACATGTTCGCCTTCTGTTTCGTTTGCGCCACCATCCTGATGGCGTTCATTCTCTCCCGGTTCATCACCATCAAGCCCGTCGACTTCTAAGTCAAACTTTCTATTTTGTCCTCGTTCGCACATTTGGACGTACATTTGGAAATATATAAGCTTTAACATGTACCACTCCGCACTGTATTCTCTTTTGGGGACGACTGTGGTGCGAAAGGGCACGGGTCCCGACTTTCAGTTCGGTCCGTCAGCCTGAGCAAGTATTTCTTTTTTTTTTTTTGTAGAAACCTGTTTTTGGGCCCTGGTAAACCGGAAAATCATCTGCTCCTGGTGCCGCGGCTGCTGGCTGTGCTGCTGTTGCAAATATCAGCAGATGAGAGAGTCGCCTGCCGGGCAGAGCTTATAATCACAATGGGCGGGAGGAGCCGTTGATAATTGGACCAGAGGAAGTCAAGCAAATGTGCCAGAGATGCGATGCAAAGCGGACGTAGTTTGGGGTGGACCCAGAAGTTGATCTTGCATTATAGGAAATAAATACTTATTTATATGGATTATTATAAAGATTATCTCAGTTTAGTTTCAATGTTTTTTAAACTCCTCTCCAGATTATATTTCCACAGAGAGTAGGAAAGAATAAATCTGTGTCTTTTCATTTTCGTTTCTTTAGATACATTAATAAGGATAAGTATTATCATTTATACTAATCATAAATATAGTTTTGCTTTTTACAACCAACCAATGCGTTATTTTAGACTTAACATAGTACTTTTTATACAAATCCTGCACATTCGTGGATATAAAAACACAATATGCATATGGTGGTATTACGATAACAAAATCTAAACAAGTATGGGACTTAATTTTAATTCATGTATTATTATTATTAATATTCATAATTTATCAGGAATTTAAGTAATAACGAGCTCCAGCCATTCCAGAAATATGAAGTATCCAACACTTCTATAGATTTTTAATTTTACTTCTAAGGGTATTTTCTATTAAAAGGCAACTAAGGGAGATAACTTTAAAAAAGTTAATCAATAAATTAAATAAAAATAAATAAACCATTAAACCTTTCGGATAATTTTTAAAATGTATTCCTTCATTAAAATCCGATCAAGACCTAAAACTTAGTTAGACAGGCAAAGGATCAACAGGCTGCGGGAAAGCGGGAAAAGCTTCTAGAAAATGCCAAGACAGCTGTTGAGATTGAGTTGGATTTCTTCGGTCCAAGCGGGAAATTTCCCTCACATGTACAAACTATTTCAAAAACGAGGAAAGTGCACTCGTCACTCGAAGCTTTGAGCTAAAGTTTATAAAATGGCGCGATGTTTGGTTGTGTGAGTGTGTGTGTTCGACTTGCCACAGCCGAAAAATGCAGGCGACAAACTGTTGAAGTGGTTGAGGGGCAGCAGCTGCAAATGTTTTCGGTGAAAGTTGTTCGTGAGCACCCTGTGTCTGTGATTAATCGAATTCAATTCGGAGTTGGCAAGTTCAATGTCGGGCCAACAACAGGAGCTTTGCCCCCCTTGCTCCGCCTCTCTCTACGGCTGGTCAGCCATGTTGAAGGAGTCGCTGTCGCGTCGGAACTTTCGCCACCCACTCGGAAACTTTGTCGCCTGACGTAATGGAAGCGCGGGGCGAGAAGGTAACGAGCGAACTAACGGAACGGTGTTCTATTGGAAGCTAAGGATGTGAATGTGACCTTTCTACCAAAACATAAACACAGAGGCAGTATGGTTGTCCTGCTTGCACCCGCTGCAAGTCCGCTGCTCTTGAAATTTCTTATAGCATATGCTCAGGCGCCATTTGTGTGTTTTGTTTTTTTCCTTCCTTTCCTTCTTTCTTTTAAGATTTTCCTTTTTTTATTCCCATTTGAGTGGGCGCTTGCAGATTTCGTTTTGGATTTTCCTGCAGCTGTTCTGGGAGCCTCTTATGCAGCCGGCAGAGACGGAAACCCTTTATCATCCCCCCTCCTCTTCTGTTTACTCACCTTATCGCAAAATTGCAGCTGACTTTATGGTTGCCTTTTTGTAGTTTTATCAGCTTTATCAGCGGCAAATCGAGCGTTTTTGTTTGCGAATTCCGATTATTTGAGTGGAACTCATTAAGGAAACACGTTGGGCTTGGCGTCCTCACCGAATAAACGTTGCGGGTGCACTAACTGCGGGAGTTATGGTTCAAAAAGGCGAGAAATATAAGTGCAGGAAATGGTTAAAACGCAATTTCTTTCGTGGGACTGTTGTTGTTGGTGTTGCCAGATCGCCGCACTCACAGATACAAGTCACGCACACAGCCGCAGCCGCCGTCGCCGCCGCGGTATGGCAACAAAATTTGCGAATTCCAAAAGCTTTTTGTTTATTTTGTTACTTGACAACATGCACACATATGTACCATTTGGAGTGGAACTCTTATTTTATTTAATTTTATTTTTTTGCAAGCTTCTACGCCGCCTTATGTGTGTGTTGGTTCGTATGCGAATGAGTCAAAGTCAAAGGTTGCAAGTGTGTGAGAGAGCGCTCTCGCTCTCTGTCACAATTGCTATCTCCCTCGCTCGCAGAAGCTAATTGTGGTTGTTGTTTTGCTACTGCCGTGTTTTTTCTTGTTACTTTTGATTTTGTTTTTGCCGCGGCTTTTAACTTTTATATGGCAACAACTTTGAACGGAAAAAGCTTTCCCTACCAAAAACGCGGAGCAGTCATTGGAAAAAAACATACAGACTGCCACAAAAACACACACACACACACACGCACGCACATTAGCCAAAGCACCAGCGCTCACTCACACACGCACGCCGAGATTGCTGCAAAATGAAAGCACCAACAACAACAGATACAAAACATACACGCAAAAATTGCACAAAAAATATGGACAATTACGCAGAGTTTGGGTTATTGATATATTTTGTCGATATATTTCCTTATCCGCTGTCAGTGGAGAGATCGTATGAGATCGCGTTATGTATGAGAATCGAGAGCCAACTACAGAAAATTGCAAACGCGCGCGATTTGCACAAACACAACTTATAGGCTGGCCGTTTTGGAATTGAATAAAATAAATATTGTTGCGAGAGCGCGCGCCCATCTGTGTGTGCGTGTGGTTCGCGAGAGCGTGTATCTGTGTGTTTTTGGCTAGAGAGCGAGTATCTGTGTGAAACTTGGCGATTCGGAAAGCGGCGGCGCCGAAAAGCACGAAGAGCAACAGTGCCAGCCAAAATTGTATGTCTGTTCCGTGCCAGACAGGGACAACCATAAGGGGTGGTTGCGCGAGCAGAGTGGCAAGCTTTTCGTTAGGGGGACGCGACGACACCCAAAATGATGACCTTGACGATTACTATTACCGTTACTGGCCATAAATCAGCCAATTTGGCATTTGGTAGCTTACCAATATTTTGTTGCCATCAAAATAAGCAGGGGTACTCATTATTTGCTATAGTTTTGTTTTTAAAATCGAGTGACGAAAGCTAGGAACAAAAGTGTGAATCGTATGGGGATATTATAGTTTTTATAGAATTTCAGTTTAGTTCTTGGAAAGATAAAGAATTATTCATAAAATTAGGTATTAAATTGGCAAAATAAAACTTAAACATTTAAACACAAGTACAGTACAGTCTCAGATTATTATTAAGCAATTGAGAGCCTCGAAAATAACATAACTGATAATCAATAAAAATACACTTTATATTCTTTATTAACTTAAAATTGTTTAAGTTGAGATATTAAAAAAAATAACCTCAAAACTATTTAAACTTTTAAAATTTGCTGCGCAATCGGATTTGCTAGTATAATTTTATAGTTCTATCTTTGCCTATGTTTATTTTGTATATTTTTTAGGAATCTATTTTAAAAATTTCTTTGAGTTGAGTTTATTATAATGAGTTCAATCCCAAGATTTCGTTGCCTTAGCGGCTAAATCGAATTGGCTGTTGATTTTGCTTACTTTTACAAAAGTTTCACATCAAACGACTATTCATTTTAGCTGCATGGGTTACAAAAAACGTTCTTAACTGGCTACAAATAACTTAATACAGGTAAAATTACAAGGTTTATATCTTTAAACGACCTTCCCCTTTACTTGCAAGTAAATTTTTATCAGCAAAATAAAACAATTTTCTTTGTAATGCTTCTGTAACTTGCTTGCTAATTTATTCCGAATCGAAAAATACTTAAAAACGTGAAAAAATATGCTGACGACGAACGCATTTGGATTATTGTCGTTTACACAAGCGAAAGCTATTTCTGCTTCTCCTCCTGCTTCTCGGCGGGATCGGTGTTCTCATCCCGAGCGACAGCGGTGGCCTCCCCTTCGCCCTTCTTCTCACTGGGCGGATCGCCGCTCATGGTGGCGCCGGCAGGGAGGCTCTTCTCCAGGGCGCGGACAAATTCCTCCAAGTTACCGGAATAGGCGGCGGCCACGGCGTCATTAGACAGTTCGAACTGCTTAACCACTGGACCCAGTTGGGCCGACTGCAGGGCGTTGGAGAACTGGGCCAGGGCCTGCTGGAACTGCGGGGAGGTGATGTGGTCCTTGATCTGCTGCTTGCGATCCTCGTCCGCATCCTCCGACTCAGGCAGGTGCACGATCAGCGACTTGACGCGCTCCGGATCGGCGATGAGCTGATTGATGGCCTCGGCGCCGGAAAGCGCTGTCGAAAGGTCAATGTTCAGAGATCGTCCTGCGCCATGTTCGGGGGAGAGATTGGATAAGTAGGCTTGGAATGGGTTGGCATAGGCTCCGGTCGATTCTGACGCCGTTGTGGTCGATGTGGTTGAGTTCTTACCGGAGGCATCCGCATCTAGGGACGATCCGGCACTGCCGGCGGCCTCACCGGCCTGCGAGTTCACATTGCTGCTGCTGCGGCTGCTGCCCGACTTCGAGCTCTTGGACGGGGCAGACGGGGTGCGTGGCACAGTGACATTCTCGGGCGTTTGCAATGCAGAGGCACCGCCGCCGCCGCCACCCGAAGACGAGGTGTTGCGAGAGGATGGCGTACGGGAGCTGTGGGGAAGAGCAGACACGTAGAAATGTGAATCAGATAATATGCGAGAGGGAAATACCCTTTAAAATATAGTAATTAGAGCCTAGAAACTCACTTCATTTGGCCCAGCAGCGAGCTGAGACCTCCCATTTGACCCACTCCTCCGAACAGCTGCATCAGCTGCTGCTGCGACATGTTGTTGAGCATGTACTGCAGGTCGCCATCGTTGCTGCCGCCACCACCGCGCTGATGGGCAGCCGGGGGATTGTTCATCAGCTCGTTGATTCGGCGGCAATGCTCCTCATCCTTGTCTGTCTTGGGCTCCTGCAGCCAGAAGAACATGCGGCGCGTCGACGACTTGAACTTGAGCACGTAGACGCGGCCGGTCTTGCACTGCTCGACGCGCTTGTACTCAAAGTCGTCGGGAAAGACGATCAGGTCGTCCTCCACCTTGCCAGAGGTGCGATCCTTCCAGCAAAAGTGCATCAGGCCGTCGTCGCTCTGGGTCATGTAGACCAGGCCCTTGCGGGTGTCCGGATGCACCATTTTGCCAACCATGTTCATGCGACCTGCGCGGAACTCCACCAGGTTGCTGCTGTTGCTGGAACTGCCCAGTCCACTTTGTCTGCCGAACATGATGCGAGCGCTTCTCGAGAGCTACAAAATAGAAAATTGTGTCGTAAAGGCGCTGTGTCTCTGCAATAACCGTGTTTTCCGCGGCTTTGCGATTACCTATAAGGTTATACTCACAGGATATATAATGCGTCGAATTTAAAGAGTTTTTGAAAATATTTTAAGAATTCGACTTCTTCGATGACTAGCAAGTTTTTTTGTTAGAGATGTGGAATGATGTGTAATCGATAGTTGCATCGGTATTTTCTAGAGGTGGATAGTAGCGACACAGTATTACGTTTTTGATAAGATTACGTATATATTACGTTTCTTTTGCTGAAAATACTGCTCTATTGGCCGCTCACGGGAGAATTTTGTTAATTTTCGTTCACCCGACAGCAAACGAGAGAGATATTTGTCAACTTACGCTCTCCTCTCTGGATGAGAGCAGATCTGTTAATGAATTTTACTTCCCACGAGAGAATTCTACCCCAAGGGCGAAGGTGAAATTGCTATGTACTCGTGCAAAATTTAAATCTAACCACGATGATGTTAATTATTACTTACTAAAAGGATTAAATAGGGGTGAAAATGTAAGAATTATACATATTAAAGGGTTGATTATAAAATACAATGAAACGGAAAGTTGATTGATCTTATTTCTTAAGTCAAAAGTTCAACTAGTATAAGTCTGATATAAATAGATATTTATTAAAGTAAGTTTGGCTATAGCTAGTTGCAAACTTTATTCAATTTTCAAATATGCCAGAAATAGCCTTTGGTATTTTCGTCCCGCCAACATACGGTATCACTTCGCAAGATTTCTTCCAAACAACAATTTCTGAAAGTTATTATTTAAAAGGCTGAGGCCTCCGCGAACAGTTAATTTTAATTGCGACTTACAAAAGAAATTGTCTACTTGCACTTTGGTGTAAGATCAGGCTATCATAGTGTTACAGTGGTGAAATCGGTGATTACTCTGCTTTTCTTGCGACGCAGTTTGGTAAGTGGGAAAACACTTTCCAGTTGTACAATTTAATTCCGATTGTTCTAAAGCGCAAATATACCTGCCCTGCATCAACGGGTAAATAAATATTTAATTATGGTGCTTGATCGGCAGTGAGGCTTGTTAAACGCAGTTGCGTCATGCCTTTGTCTCCGCTTATTTGCTATTTAATTGCACTCCAGACGACATCTTTCTAGTCTCTGTGTTTCTCGTCTATTCTCATTCCGCTTCCCTATTCTTCCATATTCTTCTGTTGCGCTTCTTTGTTTAGTTGTTTACTGACTGGTCTGCTTCGACCCCTCTTCGCTGTGCTGACCCATTTTCTAGTCTTTGTTTGCTTTATCTCACCTGTTAGGTAAATGAATCACCTTGGGTGTTTGAAACCCGTTTTAGCCCTCGAACTTGGCACGCATTACGAGCGGCAATAATAAATAAATATATAGCAATTTTTATCAAATGCCTCTCACGTTCCTCAAAATGGTGGCAAAAAAACAACAGCTAAATCAGTCAGACCAAAATGGCAGACGGCAGTTTTCGAAACTAACTGAAAACAAAAAAGGCAACACGAAAGCAAAACGAAAGTGGAATGGCCGATAAGATAAGGCACCGTTCATTCGAATTCAAAAACAACAAACTAAACAACAATATAGCAAAGCAAAGACCGATATAACATTATATTGTATGTACAGGCATATATGTATGCCCCCTAATTAGTTAGGCAGGAATAAAACAATTCAATAAAGTCTCTGTTTTTGGATAGAACTTGATATACCTTAAATTTAAACCTTCTTTATTGCAATTGTAATCTAAAACTTTGTAAATATTAAAGAAAAAAATTATTTTAAAATCTGTAAAATGTTTATAAGAGTATATGCCAATAATTGTATTTAATTTTAATTCAGATAAGTTCTTTCCATCATATTCCAATAGCTGTAACGGCCACAGAAATCAGGTTTATGACAGCTGGGCTATCTTTTCACGTGACTTCCAGTTTCTCTGACTTTTGCTAATACTAATTTTATGATTTTTGTTGTACTTTTTCAGACTCAACACAATGCGCACAGCTGTGGTACTTCCCCTTTTGGCTCTGCTGGCAGTTGCCCAGGCCGTTTCCTTCGCCGATGTGGTCAAGGAGGAGTGGCAAACGTTCAAGGTGAGTTCTTCTATGATCTAGAATCTAGATTTGTCACACCCCAGGAAATCAGAGCTCCCGATCAATACAAGTGTTCTCCGGTGACAAGGGCTTCCTACTACCGATGATTATTCATTAAATTCGCATTTAATTTTTGGGGCCTTTGTCTTGCACAGACTTTTGTTTGCTTAGTTGGGTCGCTGCGCATTGCATTCTTCCGTTTGTGACGCGATTCTTCGCGAGCTGAGTCACGAATGCGAATGTGAATGCACCAAGCCAGGCGGGCTCATCAAAAAAAGTCCAGATAAGTCCAGAAGTCTAGCTTCCAGCAGTCACATGTCGCCGCCGACTCACATGACCAAGCGGCGGCGGAGATGGGGCTTAGGCTCATCCGTAAACATCGGATGAATGGACAGGCTGACTGTCAATCGGTCGCCCACTTTTGCTCCATCGCGGGTCACTCGCGCTGATAACTGGTCCACATTGATAAGCACCGGGACAATAGTATCATTTTGCACCACTTTTGCGGCAGTCCACGATGTTTCCTAATCATCATCGTCATGCGGCCAGGCCGACGACTTTGGTGCCTGCCCCGGTTCTGAATAATTGCATTTAGCATTGGAATCAATGGATTTATTGAGTTTATAGATTCTCTGCATCCGCAATATTAATTAATGATCATTTGCTGGGCGAGTGAAAGGTCGCCCCTTTTTTGTACATATGTATGTATGTATATTTGTTAGGTTTTTTTCTATAATGCCGTGCCAAGCGCCATTAGTTCCAAATGGGGGCGTATAATTATAAATTTGTTGTGCAGATCTCGTTTGATAAATCCCACAGGCATTGAGTACACACATGTAATTGCTTTTGATATATTTATACTAAATAGTGTATTGTTCCACATCGAATTGTTTCTAAAATATGACATGGTCTCTTCCTGAATACCCGCATATTTCACTGATTTAATCTCTTGTATAAGATGTGGGATTCCCCATTCTTTATCCAGTTGAGTTTTAGCTGAATAGAAAATCTAGATTGGGTTCTTTTTTGAATAAATATGTAATGTTGATGTGAGTGTGAATCATTGCTGAAGATCGCTTTCGGGGAAATTATTCTTTATTATTTAAACATAATCTTTTAGTAGAAATCCCAGTAATACGAGGAGTATGACGATTTGTTTTCGTACTGAATTTAAAATATTAAAACAATGTAGATGTATTTTGGCTATAGAGAAAATCAAAATGAGTGGAATTAGCACAAACATAGCATTTAATTTATCTTTTTTAGTGGGATTTAATTCCTGGAAATATTCAGATTGATATAGTATCAACGTTTTCGTGATTGCTCAGAATTTGTAATTAATATTTAATATATAATAATATTAATATTTAGTTTGTTTAGAAAATGGTTTTTATATTAAATGTTTCAGGCTTAGTTTTTATTAGTCAGGGTAAGACCCATAACAGATGTGTAGAGACGGCCACACTGATATAAAAGTGCTGCCCATTCAATGTTGAATTGATAAGCCGCGCAATTCAAATACGATTGCTAACGCTTGCGTTTCAAAAGGCTGGTCTGAAGCAAAGCGAAACTGTAGTTTGTAATCTGTGCGATGTCCAAAGTTGCAAATGCACAGCTGCGAGTTGCACCAAGCGTACTGTACTTCAGCACTGATAAGCTTCAATTAGTTTTAATGCGTTTCAGCAGTCTCATCGCATTCCGCGAACAAAGACAAAAGCAGAATCAAACTCAAATACGGGTTCCGGGGGGTCGTCCGAGCCAAGCGTTGTTTTGGAAATGACGCGCGACGCCGCTCTTATCAAATTGGCATTAAAAATTCACTGTCAGGCGTTTTTTATTTTGTTTCGAGAGCCGAAAAGCTTTCAGAGAGTAACCCGAACGATGAGCAGCAAGTGCACACGACGAAGAATGTATTGAATAAATAAATAGAATCGCGGGCTGTAAATAAACAAGTGGGGAAAAATTTGGCTGACTTGCAAAAGCAGAAGGGGCATTAATACTTTGATTTTTGTGCTATAATCGCCCCACTCTTTGCGAACCGGTTGGTATTTTTTGAATACATTGCCGGACATCCTTATAAATCATGCAGCTGTGTGAAAACCGGTTGCCTTTTTGAACCGTTCCATTATATGCGCGCGCTGCAGAAAGAAATATGGAATAAGAAATGAAAAAGGAAGTGAATTTATAAGTGACGAAGTGGTAATACCCTTAAGTTTATAAGAAAACTATATTTTATATTTTACATGAATTTGTTGGAAAGTTTTAAGTCAAATAACTTCAAACTTGTAGCGTTGGGAAAACAATTTACCAATAAAATCAAATCAAATCTATACAAAGGTATAGGACGAGAGTTTCAACCATATTTGCCAGGACAGCTATGATATTTACTTGTTAGATCTGTTAGTTGTTAATATATGGCATGTAAAAAAGAATACTTGGAAAAGTTATGTTGTGATTTCATAATTTGCCCTAGAAGCAAAATTGGCGGGCAAACGAACAAGATTTACATAAAAATATATGAGATAAATATAATGAAGTATTATAAAGTAGTTGCTTACAGATTGGGAAAGTTTTGCTATATCTTTGAATAAATAGAGAAAAATCTAATTTGACGGGAAAACAGACCTACGAACAAGTCTTATACCCAAAGCCTCACTTTAATACCTAAAGTAAGAGTAAAGTTGAGGTACTCTCTGGTGAGGGCATAACAAGAAGTGTGTACAGCGACGATGTTTGAGTTCGCCTACGTAGGTTGCTCGCTCTGGCTTCGGCTCGGCGATAGAGGATTGTGGCATTGTGTGCGTGCGAGCACAACACCACCACCATCGGAGGCAGTCTCTGCTGTGAATTTTCGTTATTTCCCGCCCGACACTCCAAGCAAGCGGTCGAGTCGAACCAAGAACAGCAGCAGCAAACGCTCGCAAGAGAGGAAAGAAATAAAAGGAGACCCCGCCAGACAGCCAGCCAGCCAGCCAGCCAGCCAGCACCGGCCCCCACCAGCGAAAGCAAGAAAAGCACGCGCGTCATCGAAAATACAAAAAAACGTGCTAATAAAACAAGAGACTAGAGCAAATACCGATTTTGGGAACTTACATAAAGCCATGGCCGATGCAAACACTCTGAGTTTCTCCGTGGATGTGGTGTGGCCCTCAATCATTGTCTTAGCCATGCTGGGGATCAATGGTCTCGTCCTTGCCTACATCCTGCGAAAGCGCAAGGAGTTCAGCAAGCACCTGTCGGAGGAGCATCCACACACGTCCTACGCAGCCACCAGCAGCCAGGCGGTGGTCTTTGCGCCGCTGGAGGAGCCCGAGGACGACTCCTGCGCCATCCAAATGGAGCGGCTGTAGTCGTAGCTGTTCTACTAGTAGGTCTCAGACAGATACTCACCATCCCTCGTCCAGGCTCATCATCAATTGCAACGAATTTTCCTAAAACCGCAGAAAGCTGAATAGTTCAAAGATATGATGCTCTCTATTACTGCGAAAAATCTTGCTAATACTGTTTAGATAGATATAAACAGAGCGTATACGTATCGCATCGAGTGCCTAGAACGCACATGCATTTAGTTATGGTTCTTAAGTTGTTAATTTTTCTACAAAGAGTATATTTACAATAATAATAAAACGTGTGAATTTTATCATGCATTTGTCGAAAAATCAAACTGGATTGTGTGTGTCAAGTGAGTGGTTCGTTCGTCGCCGAGTTCGAGTAAAATCAATAAGTCGTTGCTACCGCTGCAGGCCTTCAAAAGGCTTCCATCCCCTCAAAAGTGGGTAAACGGGCGTGGATATGGTGGATGCATGTCGTCTTAAATTCGAATCAATTATGTCAATTATGCGAGTCCAGCCGTGGACTGCTCGGGGTCCCCATCCGGCCTATTTGGGGCGACAATTGGTTGGCCCGTCGGCTTCGAGAGCTTGGGCGCTCTGTTATTCGTTCGGCTTTGATGTCCAAAATAATTACATATGCATGTTTTTTCACACATGACAGAGTCACTCAGAGTTACTCAGCTTATGGTGACGAGCTAAAAGTACCCTATATTACTCTTTAGTTCTTTGTTTAACTGAAAAACCACAAAAACGATAAGGAATTCTTGAAAAAAAAAATATATATTATCAGACTGTTTTTATAAATAATTGAATTTTAATATGCGTATGGGTACACGAAAAGTTCTTTAAAAGAAAATTTACCATGCTATAGCTTTAAATATGAAATACTAAATCAAAGAAGAGTTTACAAACAAAATGATTAGTTTTTGAACTGTCTGCCTTATAAACTTCCATTTATCTAAATTAAGACTATAAATCTTTGTTATTTCAACTTTAGCTTTGCTTTATGAGACTCTAATTTATACTTTATTTAATCAATGAAAAGCAATGAATTTTTCTAGGAAACTAGAAAACATGGATTTTTTCTTATGAAACATTTTCGAAAGAAGTCCCTGGTGCAGTGACAAAATCTATAGTTTATTTATTGACTCTCAATTAAAATCAACCTCAGAGATGTCGAAACTGTTTTTATTTACTCAAAAGTAATAGATATCACCCCGGTCGACTGCTGGCTTTAGACGTTGGGAGCTATTTTCATTTGTAGCTATCATTTGTTCAGTTTCCGTAGCTATTTTCGTGCTGTTCAAATGTGCGGGTCGGCACGGATAAACAACCCTGAACTGGGACCGAGTCCAAGACCAATGCAGCGAGACGGGATCAGGGCGCATTTCGTGTCGTGCTACCTGCGGTGGAGCTGTTTTTGTTTTTGTTTATTACCTGGAACATTAACACCATTGCCTAGGTCTTCGTTCCTGTTGTCGTTGAACATACTTTTATGGTCGTGCTGGGTTTATGGACGCGACTACTGTTCCATAACACAGAGCATGGCGCTCGTGCCAGGTTGACGTCTCCGTGATAAGGTTATCTCGAGATTAAGAACTTTTGGTCAGATCGTAAATCTGGTTTACGTAAACTTTTATTCGCTTGCTTGGTATAAGTGATTTCCAAACCGATTTATTGCCCGAGAGAATTGCATTTAAATGTTGCTACCTTTCCTGAACTTTGTATCTAATCGCGGCTGATAATTGATAAGAGCTAACACGGTGATAAGAGTGACACTATCTAAACGAGACTCTCTTTCTATACATATATGCAGCTGGAGCACCGCAAGAACTACAACGATGATACCGAGGAGCGTTTCCGTTTCAAGATCTTCAACGAGAACAAGCACAAGATTGCCAAGCACAACCAGAATTGGGCCTCCGGCAAGGTGAGCTTCAAGCTGGCTGTGAACAAGTATGCCGATATGCTGCACCACGAGTTCCGTCAGGTGATGAACGGCTTCAACTACACCCTGCACAAGGAGCTGCGGTAAGAAAGGGAATCCTCATCAAGAGTAGAACTCTGAACTTAATTTGCGGTTTATTCTCTTCTTGTAGCGCCGCCGATGACAGCTTTGCGGGCGTCACCTTCATCTCGCCGGCTCATGTCACCCTGCCCAAGTCTGTGGACTGGCGCACAAAGGGAGCTGTTACCGAGGTCAAGGATCAGGGACACTGCGGCAGCTGCTGGTCCTTCTCCAGCACTGGAGCTCTGGAGGGTCAGCATTATCGCAAGACCGGCGTCCTGGTCTCGCTGTCCGAACAGAACCTGGTCGACTGCTCCACCAAGTATGGCAACAATGGATGCAACGGTGGTCTCATGGACAACGCCTTCCGCTACATCAAGGACAATGGTGGCATCGACACCGAGAAGTCGTATCCTTATGAGGCCATCGATGACTCGTGCCACTTCAACAAGGCGACAATTGGAGCCACCGATCGTGGATTTGTCGATGTGCCCCAGAAGAATGAGAAGAAGCTGGCCGAGGCTCTGGCCACCATTGGTCCCGTTTCCGTTGCCATTGATGCTTCCCACGAGTCCTTCCAGTTCTACTCCGAGGGCGTCTACGACGAGCCTTCCTGCGATGATGAGAACCTGGATCACGGTGTCCTCGCGGTTGGCTTTGGCACCGATGAGTCCGGAGTGGACTACTGGCTGGTGAAGAACTCGTGGGGTACCACCTGGGGCGACAAGGGCTTCATCAAGATGGCGCGTAACAAGAAGAACCAGTGCGGTATCGCCACTGCCGCCAGTTATCCCCTGGTCTAAGGTCCAGAACTGATTTATTTACTAGCCACAGTCCCCTCATATTAGGAAAAACTGAGAGAAAAACAAGAAATTCCCAACGCAAGCATCTCAAATGAACTTTAATTAACTTCTTATCGTTTCCTTAGTTGAAACTTCTTACTTTAATCTTTGATTTTATATTACCTCACCATGTCTCCCATTACATTCATATGTTCTGCCATCACATACAATCTAAGTGAACTCTTGCTGTGTTGATGTTTGTAGACAAATAAATAAAAATGATGTAAAATTTGTATATATATTTGATAAATTAATTACGGTTCGAAATGCGGAACGGAATATAAGTAACATGTTTTTTATATATTCAAACGTCGCGGGGGAACTGTTCTCACCAGAATTATTTAGGATAAATCTATTTTCTAATCTTCTGGTCACACTTATAATAGGCTAATGACATTACCGTTGCCAGATTTCTCATTATTTACTTGGAGCTTACTATAAAGTTTATAAAGTAATTTATTTAATTTTCCGAAATTTCAATAAAAAATGATTTGATATATATAATTATTTGCGTAATTTTATAGCAAATATCAGCTGTTTATAGGAACCAAAACGGGTGTGACCATTTGTTCTTATTGATATTTTTTCGGACAAAAGGGAATTTACAATAACCAGACCTGGTCGCACTGCAAAAGTTGGGCAATAAGTTTCTGAAAATGCAAAAGTAAATACTAGTTTATGCAGCCAATTAATTAAGAATCCCTCCAAAGATGCTGTTGACACTTCGTGTGCAGGGAACACGGCTCTGCTCGCGTCCCGGGAGCGCCACCCGAAGTCTGGCTAGCAGCGTGGCGGCTGAAAAGTCGTCGCCACCCCCAGTCCAACCCCAGCTGGAGGTCAACGGGAGCACGTACGCCACCGACAGCTGGACGAATGTAACGCCCAAAATCCTGTCCTACCTGGGAGCCAACAAGCACCTGCAGACGGACCACCCGCTGTCCATCATCCGCCAGCGAATTGTTAATTACTTTTATGGCGCCTACCGTAATCAGCGCGGAAATCCGCTGTTTTCAGTGTACGACAAACTGAACCCGGTGGTCACCGTGCAGCAGAACTTTGACAATCTGCTGATACCCAGTGACCATGTGAGTCGCCAGAAGTCGGACTGCTACTATGTCAATCAGCAGCACTTGCTGCGCGCCCACACCACCGCCCATCAGGTGGAGTTAATCTCCGGCGGGTTGGACAACTTCCTGGTGGTCGGAGAGGTGTTCAGGCGCGACGAGATCGACAGCACCCATTACCCGGTGTTCCATCAGGCAGATGCCGTGCGGCTGGTCACCAAGGATAAGCTATTCGAGCGCAATCCTGGCCTGGAGTTGTTCGAGGAGACGTGGTCGGGGCAGCTGGCCGACCCCAAGCGCATCCTGCCCTCCTCAAAGTTCATGGACCAGACCAAGCAGCCCTGCCACACGCTGGAGGCCGTCAAGCTGATGGAGCACGAAATGAAGCACGTGCTTGTGGGCCTGACCAAGGATCTCTTCGGACCGCGCATCAAGTATCGCTGGGTGGACACCTACTTCCCCTTTACGCAGCCCTCGTGGGAGCTGGAGATTTACTTCAAGGACAACTGGCTGGAGGTCCTGGGTTGTGGTATTATGCGTCATGAGATTCTACAACGCGCCGGCGTCCATCAGTCAATGGGCTACGCCTTTGGTGTAGGCCTGGAACGCCTTGCCATGGTGCTGTTCGACATCCCGGACATTAGGCTATTCTGGTCGAACGACAGCGGTTTCCTATCGCAGTTCAGCGAGAAGGATCTCCAAAATCTGCCCAAGTACAAACCCATCTCGCACTACCCGCAGTGTACGAACGACCTATCTTTCTGGCTGCCGGAGGATGTGCAGGTGGACGCCGGCTTCTCGCCAAACGACTTTTACGATCTGGTCCGTTCGGTGGCCGGTGATATGGTGGAGCAGGTGGGTCATCATGGAGGTTCAACCTCTTCCTTCAGTTGTAAATATTCACTTGTATTTGCAGATTAGCCTGGTGGACAGGTTCAAGCACCCGAAGACGGGCAAGTGGAGTGTGTGCTTCCGCATTGTTTACCGCCACATGGAGCGGACCCTCACCCAGGCGGAGGTCAACGAGGTACACAAGCTGATAGCCAGCGCCAGTGTGGATAGTTTCAATGTGCAAATACGTTAGTTAGTTATAGTTCCTAGTTCAGTTTTCAATTTAAACCAAAAACAAACAGTAAAACTTAGCCATCAAAGTCAGTTTATATAGTTTTAAAGCACTTTAGATTCTGTTCGATCCATTCGTTGGCATTAACGAGAAGACTGGGATTATCGATGAACTCCTTTTGCGGCTGACATTCTGTTTTACAGCCCTTTCGCACAAAACCCGCCTCTCCCTCGTTGAGAATGCCCACGGAGGCCATTTCGTGCATGTTAACCGACTTGTTATTCCGGAAATTCTGAATGCTCAGGTGATCGAGCAGCCTGTCCATGTCCTTAGCCTTTGGAGGGCACTCCAGAAAGCTGGCAATGCTATGAATAGTGCCTGGTAGATCCACTAGCATATCCTCGTAACGCAGGAACAGCACATTATCCAGATGGGCGTGCGCGCGAGCTTCCCTTACATGACTGTAGTAAGGCAGCCAAGGATCTGCAAGGATTCACATATAGAGAGTTTACAATGTTAGATATAACCCAAAGATCACCGACTTAGTCCTCGCTGAAAGTAGCGCCAGTACCGCTCGAAATCTCCCACATAGCCTTGGGTTCGGAAAAGCCTGTTCAAATGGTAGTAGGAGACTGCCACATCCTTGGGATCGCGCACCACATAAATGACCTTGCACTTCTTCTCCATGACACTGGGAGGCATTAGGGAAAAGGGAAAGTGCGTTTTAATAAAGCGTCGTTTGGTGTGCGGTACCTCGGTTAGGACCTCGTAGCCCGGCCGAGAGATCTTCTCTATGAACTCCAAGGCACTATCCGATGCCTTGTTCTTGTCCAGCAACTCCATCTTCACCTGGGGATGCATAAACACGGGAAACCTGAAAGGGAGAAGATATCATCTTTTCATTTTGGATTTTTATGTTGTGGCCTTACTCGAAAAATGGAAAACGCTCAGGGAGCGGGCGTCGCTGGGCCTGCTCAAAATCCAGGCCATTGGTCAGCAGCCAAATGAGTTCCTGTGTCCACGTGGTGCCTGATCTGGGCACGGTGGCTATCCATACATCATCCGCCCGTGCCTCGAAGTTGTAATACATCTCCGCCTCTTCCCTGTACTTGTGGGGGAAAAAGTATCCCTCGGACCCGACCTGCACGAAGCCAGTTCGCTCACCTAAGAGTTTTGGAGTGGAAAGTCTGAGGATAAGCTGGGAAACCTGAAACGGATAGACAAACCATGGAAGTACTTCATCAATTCCGCATTGGTGGACTCCTCAACATCGCGAATTTCGTGGGGAAACTTTAGAGCTGATTTTTCCATTGCACGCGCGACCAGTTGCCAGAGTTGACTGCGGACCAGAGAGCGTTTTTTCCGTTGAGAAAGCTTGACCCCGCTTTCGGGCCGCAGAGAAAGTGGCGGCCGTTGCTTAGCTTAGCTCAGCGCAATTTAAATAACGTCTTGATGATACTTGTTGTTTGATTTTAGTACAAAGTGCTACTTGCTGGACAAGCACAAGCTGCGTCTAGTCTAACATTGGGTTGGGCTTAGTGCAAGGTATGTATAGTGCATATGTGTGTACACACACGGGTGTGTCCCAAACCAGATTCTACTTTTGAGGTAGAAATGGAGAACGAATAGAACCAGAGGTTTTAGGGCTCTAAGCTTTGATTGAAGTTAAATTATAAAAACAAAAAACAGCAAACTTTGGTACTGTATTACATCGGTCATTTGTTTGTCTAGCGGACATGGCTAGATCGACTCGACTGATTAACAGTGACCCCTTCATTGCATTGCAAGCTTCTGAAATAGAAAATTACAATTTTAAAATTAAAAGTTGTCTATTTAAGACTCTTAAATCCCCAAAAATATTATACTGTACACATTTTATATTCTAAAATTTAACATTAAATCAATATACATTGCCGTCTACATATAATTTTAAATACTTGTGTTTACTCGTCCCCCTTAACATCGTCAAATAGGTTCAATAGCTCCTGCTCCTTGCGCTTAATGCGCTCCTGGATATTGGCCACCGGCTCCGACTTGGGCACCTCGCGGCTGAAGAACTCGTCCATGGATTTGAAGACGTTCTGGTACTGGTTGTCGTACGTGGCGTATGAGATCGACGGCAACTTCTTCGGTAAGCGCTTGGTGATGGCATTCCTATCGGAAAACTCCCTCAGCTCATCCAGATGCAGCTCCTCGTCTTGCTCATGGCTAGCGAACCGACGCGCCGCCAGGCGATCATTCCGAGCCTTTCGCTCACACCGCTCGCGATCGATCTGCTCGACAAGCTGCATCGACGGGCTTACCATGTTGACGTAGCCGAGCAGTAGGCGATGGTCAAGGATCTCCGCCTCGTTGGTCTGGATGCCCGTCTCCAACAGCTCTTTCTCGTTGGTCCTGGCCTCCTCCGCCAGCAGCATCTGGTACTCCTCCGGAGGCCTGGGTTCCGACACACTTGTCGATTGCATCTCCTTGCGCACCTTGGGTACCATGCTATCGGCCGTCTGTCTGGTTGGCCACAGACGCGCCCGTGCCGCTTGTTTGGCCGCTTGAGACATCACCCGCTGCTTAGTTGGTTTTTTCACCTCACCCTCAGTGCCCTTCAATTGGGAAGTCGACGCCTGGGTCTTCCCCTGGACAGCTTGATCCGACTGCTGTTTGGCCGTCTGCCTGGCTCTCAGGGCCGAGCTTATGGTGGACTGAACCAACCGAGCGGGGGGAGGGTTGCTGTTGACCTGGCGACGACCTGGTTGCTTCGGAGCCGCACCGGTGCCGCCTCCATCGCCCGCTCCGCCGTGAACTGCCTTGCGTGTTCCCGCCGACTGCGTCGATAGAGGCTCCGTCACCAACTTGGCCCTGACTGTCACCCCAGAGGTGGCGTTGCCACGACCTCGTGGAGTTACAAGCGTTGCAGCACTCCAGCCGCCGGTTTTGCCGGAGGAATTCATTTTCCGGCCTGGTAAAGACGCGCTATCCTATCGAACCGAAATCTTGCCTGGCTTTGGAAATTCCTGGGGTTATTTGTTACTGGAGGAGGATCTACTATAATTTTTACAATATTTTCGAACAGAATTGTTTTATTTTGAACTGGTTGGAAGCAATGGCGAAAATGTATATGAGATGATCCTTTGATTTTGTTCACCCCACATACTGGGATCGCTTCAAAGGCTTAAAGGCTTATCATTTTAATTTAGATTAAAAAACATAATAAATTAATAAAAATAATCATTAATGGGCACCAAAAGTTAACATGAACCTAACGTTAAATTGCGCCTCAGGAACCATTGGCCACAAGAGTAATTCCGTTTTCCGTAAATTGACAAGTCTCACGATAGACCCGAAAAGAACAATCACTGAGCACTACCAAAGTGCTCCTTATATTTGCCACCAATGAGAAGAACTTAACGCCTTTATATGAATCACTCTTAAATATTAAAAGATATTAAAATAGTGGTCGATGTTTGGTTTTTGTGGCGATGATGGGGTGTCTGGACTAGACTCGACTACATCCCCAAATTTGGTATGTTACCCTATTACAGTGAATTGTTTTAGTGAAAGTTCGGTTCGAGTTCATATATGTACATAATACTTGACTCTAAGCTAAGATTACACACTATCATTATAGAAAAGGGGTTTGCATGTTGAGTTTAAGCTCTGAAGCTCTATGAAGAACACAAATACATACAGATGATAATGTGGAATATTTATTGAAATCAAAATGTCTTTCTTTACATATTAAATACACAGGTGGATAAACATATACGCTGTCAATTGAGGTGCATTTTTTTTAGACTTTTATATATTTAAGTCATAGTCGTACATAGATATGGAACAGTTAAAGAACTTTAATAGTGCCGAATATAAATTAAATGACACGAGAAGGAACTTAGTTTAATCTTAAGATCCCTTACCCATGAAAATAACTATACAAACACCCAAAGTCAAAAACTAATCACACACATTTTGCGGTTTATATTACAGACGTGGGCCATCCATGATGGACGGCCGTAGTCCGTATTATAAATCGAAAACGCTGCGGACCGTTGCAACCGAAGTGTTCACTTTGAGGGCTCCATGTCTATGCTCGAATCAAAAACATTCGCATGTGATGGCGCAAAGCGGGAAGGTCAGAAAAGGAAGGAAGGTTCCATTTTCCGCCTTTCTCTGCTCTTCTCGTGGGCGCTCATCAAGTGCGAATTTATTTGGTAAGTTGTTTTGCTAATTGGCGCATGGATGATCGCAGATCGCACAAATGCCAATAGCAATGTCAAAAAAAGGACCGCACTATCGCTTGTAAGCAACAGCGTAATCCTCATAGATTGGAGATAGCTACTCTCCTAAAAAGCTACACTCTTATGAAATGACACACTTCGACTTCTTTTCCGCTTGAGGCGGCGGAGTTGGCGGCCAATCAACTCTGGTCCAATTGTCGCGGGGCTCGTAGAAGGGTGGCGGTCGCCGGTATTCCTCGGACATGGGACGCAAATTCTCGAATCTGTGATTATCGCTTCGAATGTAACTGTAAGTGCTTTTTGGCGGAGATAATTGTGGAGCACTCGGCTGGTACGACACTTCAATGCCACAGGGCACTCCATTAATGTAGCGTTGCTCGGTTATGGACGGCGATGTTGCTGGTATATTTTGCCTTGGGTTCTGCTCGCTTCTTTTTGGCGGCATTGCCTTTATACACATCGGCTTGGAGTCCTTCTTAACCGTTGATTTTTGCTCTCTTCTAAATGCCGATACTGGCATTATATTGTTTGGAGTGTTTTCGTCTGAGGGTAGCCTAAAGGGCGTATTGACCGGCAGATTCAAGGGTTTTGGATGCTTTGACAGAGTTGCGGAAGTTGAACCCTTTCCCTGGCCCCATTTTTTCAATTTTAAATCCTTCAGTTGGGCCGTAATCTCACGAGTGGCATCGCAGTTTTGGTTTACGTAACGTGGTCCCTGGCCTGGAACCGTTGGCAACTCGTCAAATATCTTGTCCAGCTCGGTCTTATGGGCAGTCTTTAATTCTGTGCCGAGTTTAAGCAACTGCTCCTTGTTGTAGAACAGCCTAACCGCCTGAGCCGGGGTCTTCGTGTTGGAAGCAGCTAAATAAATAAAAGAATGGAATTAGCATTGGCAAAGCGACACCAGAGAAACAATAAATCGTGGAAAGTACAAAGATTGCCGATTTATTATGCAAATGCGGGTAAGGAGTGATCAACATTGATTTGCATTCAAATCCTATTATCCTTGTGCACGATTTTTGTTTCTCTGGAGATATTGGTTTTTGGTTTTGATATTATTACTTCGCTTCAGGGTCTGTCCCAGGCCAGGCGGTGCGGCAGCCTGCTGCTGGTGCTCAACAGCAGCACCGTTACGTGCACCTCCAGGTGTGGTATTCTGCTTATTCTGAAAGTTAACTTCCTCGCGAAAGTATGGCATTCCCACAAGCGTCTTGCGATCACGGCACATTTCAATAATTCGCCGGAAGTCATTATTCTGGCTGAGCGTTCGCGGATTACCGATTAGAATAAGCAGGGATATCGGACGCGAGAGCAGGACGTTCAGGCGCTTCGGGAAACAGAAAAGAATGCAGTTAAAACATTTAATCTATCAAAATTGTAATCACTAACATAAAAAACTATTTTAAAAACAACATTTTAAAGCAAAACACAGATCTGTCATTTTTGATTTGTTCTAAATACACTTACCCGTTGGTTGTTTAGAAAACCCAACTTAGGCGTAAAGGAACGCACAAAGGACACTATGATCACCTGCTTCTCCTTGCCCTGAAACAGCTCCACAGACCCACAATCGATCTCCGACCAGTTCCGCATGTTCAACTGCTCCTGAATGCGTTGATACTGGCTCTTATAGGGCGATATGACTCCGATATCAGATTGCGAAACCTTCTCTCCGTTTAAGCCAAAGTACATGAGATCCTTGACATAGTCCATGACAGCATCGATTTCCTTGTTGTTGCACAGACTGTTAAATAATAAATTACATAGGAGATTCATGGTAATATAGTAGGAATTATGGGCACTACCTCACGGAGCTCTTGGTGTTCATCACGGTGCCAAATACAGAATGGAACATGATCGGAAAGTCGGCATTGGGGGTGTGGAACCAAGTTTTGAAGCGGCAAACAGCATCTTTAAAGGAAATAAATGTCACTTTTCAGGATTCGTTAATGGTCTATTAGCTTGTAACTACTTACCCATTGGAGCATTGGCCTTAAGATTTCCATTGTAGTAGAGCTCGTTGTACAGCGAAACGATCTCCGGATGGGAGCGGAAGTTACGAATAAGACGTGTTTGAATCGTCTTGTTGTAGCTCCCGTCCTCATCAACCTGGTAGCACTTCCTCTCCAAGAGCCGCTCGAATAAGGATACATCCAGACCCCACTCACTGGCCCGCTGCGACTGCAACACTGGTCCCAGCTGCTTGTGATCCCCGGATAGGATCAGATTCATCGACGGCGACAACGTGCAAGTGATGCCCATCAGTGCTTCCGCCTCTGTCGAGGCGGCTGCCTCATCCAGAAACACATGCGAAAAGATGTCGCCACGTGCGAATCCACCCGTTGACAACTTTCCGGCCAAACTGAGAGTGCAGACCACGATGCGATACTGGTGCAAGGCCTGTACGGCCGGATAAAAGTGCACGGCGTACATGTTAGAGTACTCAAGCAGCAGGTCGTCAATGTTGTCGATGCGTCGATCGCAACTGGCGGCGAAGATGCGGGCCAAGGGGCGCGGTTGACTCTCCGGAGCCTTGGCAATCGCCTGGAGCAGACGCAGAGCAACCTCGTCGCAGGCCGTATTCGAGCCAGCCAGCACCAGAATGTTTGTCTTCGGACGGTTGACGTACAGTTGGTAGATGGCCTCGCATATGGTTGAGGTCTTGCCAGTCCCCGGCGGTCCGAATACGATATACGGAGCGGGAAGCTTTTTGCAGAGAGTTATCTGCTTTACAGCGTCCAGCTGCTCGGGATTGCTCGCAATCCGTTCGTTGTTCAGCTTTATGGCGCCCAGTGGCACTGACTCCCGCGGAATGTCGCCGGGAAAGAGGATCCTCTGCACGTCCTCGGCGCGAGTCAATGCCAACTGCTGAAGAGCCCGATACTGGTAACGCATCACTGCTCTCAGCGGACGGAAAATCAGCGTGTACGTGGTGTTGTCCGCCAGCTGGCGTTCACATGTAATATTCACGCGCTGCGTCGAGACGCCTAGGATGCGCGCAAAGTAGACGCGCGGCGGTTTGTCCAATGATCCAAACCGTTCGTCCACCATCCGGCCCCACTGCACGATCGAGTCGAAGTCCTTGAGGGCCAATTCCAGCACCTGGTTGTTGCTCTCCAGCAGTTGCCGCACACCTGCCTCGGGAATGCCGCGCTCGTTGATAATCAAGACATCGTCGCCCGGCGAGACAATATCCTCCACGCTCATACTGTTTGCACCCTGCTGCAACTTCACCGAGAGCTCCCGCCCGAATTGATGCAGCTCCATCTTGGACTGCTTGAGAGCCAAATAATGCTGCAACCGTTCGATGTCCTCCACTTGAAGCAAAGTGCGCAGGGTACCACTAATGTTCTCCTGGGTGAGGTCCTTGCCACGCTCGCAAAAGTTGCGATAGTGCTTGTCAAAATCAGCCAGCCGCACCTGAGCATCCTCGTGCTTCAGGGCACGCACAACCTCGGTGGGAGGATTGGCCGGAGCCAGACGCTGACTCTTGAAGGTCTCATTGCTAGACAGCCGGTACGGATTTATGTTGAAGCAGGCCTTGGGCAGCGCCTCCGTTCGCATGAAGTGGTGCTGCTCCACATACCTAACCCCGTTGCACGTAAACCCAATTACGATGGGCATCTCCCGAAGGATCATGAAGACGTGCGAGTCCACAAAGAAGACCAGTTCCCCTTTCTCGGACACCTCTAACGGCATACGTGCATTGTTCACGTAGTAGAACTGCCGCGACTGCACAATAATGAATTTGTTTATCATCAAATCCTTGATTTCGGTCTTCAGAGTGAAACCAAAGTAATGACTGTCCACGCAGGTCTGATAGGACAGTGTCAGTTTGGGGGAAGAGCTGCAAAGAAAGGGAGATTAAATAATCACCTGGAATCCAACCATCCATCTAAACTTACAGCTTCTCCATCTTTTTCAGCGACTTGAAATCGGACTCATCGCCATGATACTCCACATGCTCCTCGTACTTCTCTATGGTTTCAAAGTTCACCTGACAAATAAAGCAGCCCATGGTGTCCAGCTCAAAGTGCTTAGGCGGCATCTGCACCTGGGTTTTTTGATATTTTAATATTGTAGCCGGGGCCTCCGAATCAAGTTTATACTCTACAAACAAAGCGCTCTATAGCTGTGAACACCGTAATGGCGGATGATTGGTCCTACCTTCGGTTATCGCCTCACCAGTACCCTTAACCGGAACTCCTCCGGAAATAGTGTCCTTTGTTGGCGCACTGACATCCCGCTGACGGTGGTTCTCATCCATCAAGTTGTACTTCTCCTTGCGAAATTCCATCAAGGCGAAGTTCTTGATGCGATAGTTGTTATTTCCACGCGGCGTATTGATCAGAAAGTTGGTCCGATGCAGTAGAGATCCGATCTGTCGCGAAAACAAAAAAAAAGCAGACGATGTGCATTATTTCTTTATTTATTTACATTGACCGCCTACGAGGGATTACATTATCGATCGTCGATCCAATACCCGCAGGCTTGAAGTGCGATATCTGGGCGATCAACAATCTGCAGCAAAGTCACATGAAGCAGATAAAGGCACTAGGTTTTTTTTTTAAACAAAGCAAAAATGGGGATTCACATGATTTTATTTATTTTAAAAGAGACAGATTATTCGAGATGTGAGAAAAAAAAATATTCTAATATAACTTTAGGTTGATCAAACATCTGTATTTATAAAAATTAGAAGTTGGAATTAGGTTTTTCCAAGAAAATTATCCCTATCCTGTCTTGCTATTGTTCTGCTAAAACACAAATAAGTAGAACTGCATAAGTCACTTCGTATATTTCCATTTGTGTTTTTATCTCAGGTGCTGTGTTGTATTTAAAGAGTATTGTATATAAATTTAAATAATTTTATAACTTTACTTAACAAACATATGTATGTATGCTTATTAACCGGTAGTTAATTGTTAATTAAATGACAGATAAGCCCAACAGATTTAATTGCACCTGGGATTCCCATAATAAAATTCTTTAACCCTATACAGCCGCATTTGAATTAAGTGGAATTCATTAAAAAATCGTATCAAATGTTGGCTATAGAAACCTATACGTAATACTTGTAGATTACATTGAAATGGCTTCCGCTTTACCAAACAAATGTTTGCCTAACCAAAAGAGATGCATTTATTTCTAGATATAATGAGGGGTTTAACCCATTTGCGAATTTGGATTAGCCAGAGATGAAATCCAGCGGGACAAACCCGCGAACAGAACCCGAATGAGTCATATGCCAGAGTCGGTTTAGAGTACATATGTATGTCTAGCCGGCTATTTGAGAGTGCTTGTTACAGTCGTTGAGTTGATAATGCGAAACGAATTGTTTGGAGCTCACAGACTGAAAACAAAGGAAAATCGTAATGCACAATTCTTATCGCGGTGGGGTTCGTGAATCTGTGTGGGTGTGACTTTATTCTAGATTTTCAACCAGAAATACAGCTACAAATAAAAACTTATATATCAAAATTATTATAACAGTAGTTGTTAAACTTTTTCCTTACGAAAGTTTACGTTTAAGGTAAATTTGAGCAGATTTCAAGGTGCTATAAATTTTAGTAGATTTAATTAACTTTTAACCGATGAGGAAACTCAGAAAATGGAATACCATATAATCAAAATAACCAGAAACCTTTAAACTTGGTCATAGACATATACAATTTATACATTTAATCATGATTCACTGCTTGAAAAATATTAATTTGATGTACGGATATTTAAAACAATTTTTTTAATAGGAATTACTATAATCTCAATATATGTATTTGAAGCAATACGCTTGAATCATAAGTTACTTTAAAATATTTAAAAACTAAAAGATTTAAACATTTTCAATTAGGTATATTTAACACTCTAACGGATTTGTTTTCGCTCAGAGTACGTGTACTTACATTCCAGGCTCCCTGGATGGAGAGCTTTAGCCGCACCTCCCCATTCTTGGGCTGTGATGCGATATGAGCTTCGAACATTTGCCGCATCTTGGTCTTGTCCACATACCACTCTGACCTAGCAGAGATCACCTGTCGATCGGCCATTTCCAGCAGAAACGTTCCGATAAACTCGCGCTCTGTCAAATAAATACATTAAGTGAAATTTTTATGGAATATATACATAACTTAATAAATATGCATTGAGCTTGACTTACCCCATGGCACTGGCGGCTTCCGAGCTGTTCCATTTGGATAGGTCCCGGGGCCGGCTATTTTTTTCGTTCCCACTTCATTGCTGGAAGGCGGCGTTGCCGGCGGCGACAAAATGTTATCCGGCGGACTGATATTGTTAATTTGTTTTGCGACTACTGCTGCTGCCGCCTTCTTTTGATTTTTATTCTTTGTCATTTTTCCAAATCGTTGTCTTTATCAAGTATATTTTTTATCCCCCATTAAAAGGGAATGTGCACACGTTGCCTAAATATGTAGTTTTCGCTGAATTGTAAGCAATTACAAGTTAGTTACTTAACGAGATCACAAAGCACACAGCACATACACACACACACACGCAGGGATATATAGACTATATAGTTTACAGCTATTGCAGCTGATCGAAGTGCACGACACGGGTTCCAGAAAAAATAAAGCGAACGGGAACCGATCGCGGCTTTTATATATCTGTGCGAGTGTGTGCGGGTTTGAATGTGTGCAGCGGCAGCGAGCCTTTCGCAGTTACGGAGATTGCTGGAATGGCTTTCCTGCTTTCCAGCCAACTTCATGCAGCAGGCGTACTTACGTATCACTGCGAATTTGAAATGTATAATTGTTTTTAACGTTTTTCGCCTTTGCGGCCCCTCAATAATGCTTGACCTTTTAATGTGTTCTCTTTTTCTGTCTGTATGCTTTTGTATATTTTTTATTAGAATTTTCGTGGGGTATACTTGGTATAAAATTGAACTGTAACGAACGTCTGACTTAAAATTCGTGGAAATCCCGATGTGCGTCAAATTAGCGTCGGTGAGTTAGCGTCGATATGGAACGGTGGGAAAACGGAACACGTGGCGCTTTTTTAATTTTAATTTATTTCGTAATTAAGGCACCAATTCGAACAAAATAAAGTTTTTATATGCTAAAAAATGAATTTACTATTGATTTTTACTGGGTTTGAGAGTGTTTGACCTTTATGTACATTAAAAAAAAGCCTGTGAAAAATCATGTCTTCACGGATTTCCTTATATCTCGGCTTATCGAACGCGTGCAGCAATACCCGATATGCCAGACCCGATATGCCAGCCTGCAAAGTTTCATTAATTTCAAACCCTATGATTTTGAGAAAATCGCATAACAGTGAACCAACCTCGGGGTCGGCCCCATACAAAACAGGACGAAAAAACTTGGATGGCTGATAACTTCGATATACGAACGCGTGCACTTATGCACGGTATATAGGCTAACTAGGGGAATATTAAGGAATATCTGGTGAAAATTTCATTTATTTTTAACCCACAGATTTTGAGAAAATCAAATAACAGTGGGTGGTGCATTTGGGCTGATAAGTGAGGCGCGAACTATGAAAATGGAACCAGATATGAATGTGCAGAGAACCAGTTGAACCAGCTCATGATAATAAAATACTGAATTCAATAACAATAACAAATTGTTGACTGAAACATTCACTAAAGTGACTGGCCAATAAATGAAAACGTCATTCAAATCAATTTGGCAAGCGTTTTAGTAAAAGACGTTCACTCGTTATCGCACGGTATCTTAAACGATAGAGAAAAGTATTCTCTAACTTCATATAAAATCTCAATTAATTCTAACCCACAGATTTTTAGAAATTTCCGTTTTCTTTTTCCGAACCCATTGACAAACACTGGCAGTCTCCAATCGATATTTCGACGCTAACTTTTTAAACGCGTGCAAACTTGCACGGTATCTCAAACGAAAGAGAAAAGTATTCTCTAACTTTATATAAAATCTCAATTAATTCTAACCCACAGATTTTTAGAAATTTCCGTTTTCCTTTTCCGAACCCATTGACAAACACTGGCAGTCTCCAATCGATATTTCGACGCTAACTTTTTGAACGCGTGCAAACTTGCACGGTATCTCAAACGATAGAGAAAAGTATTCTCTAACTTCATATAAAATCTCAATTAATTCTAACCCACAGATTTTTAGAAATTTCCGTTTTCTTTTTCTGAACTCATCGGTGTTCACTTAATTTGTTTTATTAGAAGTTGTATACTCTTAATCAGAGTGATTGCAGGGTAATAAATAACAACATAATTCGGTTATATTCGATTGGAAATGGGTACATTATTTGTTTCGGAAATTAGTTTTGACATATCTTAATCAATTTGCTTTGAACTTATTCTTGTATGCTTAAACCTACGTTAACAATCTACGCTTAGTATTACTTCTTGGCCAGCTTTAGTTTCTCGGAGCCGAAGATTACTCCAGTGTCTCCCAGCTTGCGCTTCATGGCAAACGGATTAACCGAATTTAGGGGAGTTCTTTGCTCTGCACTTTTACCCAGCGGAATCTCGGGCTCCGATTCCCCGAATATGTTTTCCTGGGTATCCAGCGGAGACTGTGTGATCTCTGGAGTCGAGGGGCGCGATGCCGCTTTAAACATATTTGGCGAGTTGGTGAATCGCTTCAGGGTTCCCCGTTTAGCCGAGCTCAGTTCGATTGCCTTCGGCTTGGGTCCACTCTGGCTTCCCGCTGTCGGCGTCATGGGCAGGACAATTGTGGCGGCAATGCCGCTAGCCCCCAGAAGCGTCTGCTGCTTGCGGGCCTCCTGGACGGCCTCCAGTTGCGGGAGCAACTCGCACAGGCGATCCGACAGATGTATGCGTCCGCGCTTGGTAGCGTACTTCACGGCCAGCTGAAGCAGCTCTGTGCAGGCTATCGATTCAATCAGTTCCCTGGCTCGCGTCTCGCACTCGCTGCTGCAGGCCAAAGCAAACAGCTTGATGGCAGTCTCCTTTTGCATTTTCTCCGCACCGTCGACCTGCATCAGACTCGAACGCAGCAGTGCGTCTTCTAGCTCTGATTTCTCCACCTCGATGTCGCACAAGGGGATCTGCATGCGCAGCTCCTGCAGCATGGGCCGCGGATTGGTCATTGGATAAGAGGTTCCGCGACACAGCGCTGCCTGCACGATCTGTCGACGCTCGGAAACGGCAACTACGAAGAAGTTGTGCGACACACTAGTACTGTGCTTCATGGTGTCACAGATGGGAAACCAGGCGTTACTGCTACGGCGATACAGCTGCAGCAGTCCCATGTTGTCCGCGATGCTCGGCGAGCCGGTGTCGCTGTAGCCCAGCCAAGAGAGCTGCCGGCCCGGAGTCAGCGGCACTGGCAGATACTCCTGACGCAGACTCAGGCCATTGATGTTAACTAGCATGGCAGAAAGGTGCTGCTGCGTCTGGCTGGGAGCTGAGCTGTGGTACGCCACCATTAGGCTGTGCTCGTGCCCGGCGAGAGCTACCACAGGTCCCGGAATGGTCAGAACCTCGCGCTGTGTGCCCATGACGCTGAAGATGCGCAGAAAATGGGCGCTCGTGGCAACAGCGACCAAATGACTGGTGGCCACCAAAGCGTCTACACTCTCGCAGTCCGGCAAACTGAGCGACCATTCCTTGTTTCCAGCGGCTGCCAGAGCAATCACCACCAACTTGCTAGACTCGTTGGAAGCCAAGGCCAAGGCTCCACTGCTTAGACTGGCCAAATTGTGGTGATTATAGTTACTGATATGCAGGGCATGATGGATGCTGGCATCGTGGAACTCCACGTCGATGGCTCCGTCTCCCGAGGGCTCCACATGAGCAGTAACGATGCCCACGTCGTTCCAGGCCATGTAGCGATGTTCCAGATCGCTGGGAGTGGAACTGGGCTGAAAGGGAGCCTGCTGCTTAAAGAGCTTGATTTGCGGAGCAGCTGCAACAGGAGCAGTTCTGCTGCTACTGGCCATGGACTGGTTGGAGGCATCGTCGTGGTCCACAGGGTCTGCGAACTTCATCACTTTGCGCTTTAGTTGCTCCAAGCTTACACCATCGCCATCGTCCACGGGGGCTTCCACATCCTCGTCGCCCTCAAACTCATAATCGCCGAGCAGCTCAGCCTGATCGTCCTCCAAACCCTCCTCACCGCCCGTTGCGGCTGCATCGGTGAAGAACACAGTTCCCAACTGGCCAGTGGCATCGCAGAAGGCCACCTCCTCTTCGCCGGATCGGTTCCAGGCCAGACAAGTGATGGAATTGCAGTCGTTTGGCGGCATCTCCACCGAAACTGGCCTTCGCTTCTTAACATCGAAGATGCTAATCTCACCCTTGGTCGTTCCGGCCGCCAGCTTTTCGCCGTTCGCGGAAAATTGGCAGCAGCTGTAGTTGCTAGAAACCGCGTCGTCGCGTAGTGTGAAGGCCACCTCCCAGTTGGCCGTGTTAAGCACCACGATCTGGTTGTCCACGGCATAAGCGAGGAGTTCACCGCTGTGCGGATCAAAAGTGGGAGTGCCATAGTGACTGGCGCTCTCGAAACTGTTCACCTTGGGCAAACCAGATATGGTCTTCAACTCCTTACCCTCCTCAAAGTTCCACACCTTAAGATTGCCATCGCCCGCCACGGATGCTAGGAGCTTCCGCTCGGCAAACATGTCCAGGGCCAACAGTGGACCCGTGTGTCCTTCCAGAACGGTCTCATTGCCGGCGACGTCTCCCTTCAACACCTTAATGGTGGTATCCTCGCTGCCAGCAGCCGTGAAACCATCCTGGACTTTGAGACAGGTCGCCGGGGCCGTGAATCGCATAAGGATGCCGTCGCTGTCCATGTCCGGGAAGGTGTACGCATGCACCGTGTTGCGATCCGTGGAGGCCAGCAGGCGGGTGCCCGTGTGGGCAAGACACATAACGAATTCGCCCAGGCAGCTGGAGCGGGGATCGTCGTCGCTGATGCAGGTCCAGTGCCGGATGTCGCCATCGGTGCCGCACGTGATGATAAACTCCCCGCGCGGTGTGTATAGTAATCCTGTGTAGCCGTTGGTGTGCGCATAGCGCAGGGCACTGCGCGAGAAACTCATTTTTGTGGAACAATAAGTTGAAGATTAAATAATATTTCGTGCTGATCTTGCCAACTTTTGGCGCTAAAATAGGCGCCTGACAGACAGTGTGGGTAACGCGAGAGAATAACGCTATTTTTCAACACTATCGGAACAGCTGTTGGTCAGCTGGGACTTACAACACCCTTAAATGGCGGCGTTTCTTCGATTTTGATAACAACTTTGTGACACATATAAAAAGTTCACTTATTTAAATTTATTAAATTAAAATATTTAAAACTATATTAAAATATTTAACCTAAAAAACCTTAGATAAAGCCATAGATTTGCACTTTATTCTATTTTCCTCGGATATATCTTATGAAAAATGTGTGAATAAAAATTAGTGTATCTCCGACTTCGCATTGTATATATAGAATTTTATTCCCTTGCCGGTGGCTTATTACAGCATTGTGTTAATTCTGCTATAATAATGTTAAGGAAATTAACTAAATTATCGACTTTAAAATTGCGAAATGAGTTGCGACCTCTTGCCTCTCTGGCACAAAGCTCGCAAAACATTTTTGACCGAAACGCAAAGCGCTTGCAAAAGGAAAGAGCCGCTCTCAGGTGAGTTTTTACTTCAAAACAAACGAAAATCCGTAACAAAGTTTTGCATTAAATAGCGAAGATGTAGGACTCTATGATTATCTCAAGGAGGAGGTGGGCTTCCGCCTGGCGGATCGAGTATTTGACATTAAACGAGAGTTCAAGGCGGCGGCTGATATTGGATGTAGTCGTGGATACCTCTCCAAGCACATTCTGGCGGAGAGCGTGGAGCACCTGACTCTGACGGACACCAGTACCGCCATGCTGCAGCAGGCGCAGGGCACTCCAGGCCTCAAAATGCTGAAGCTGGTCAAGGATGAGGAGAAGTTGGACGTGGGTAAATATGGTGTTGACTCTACTTCACGATTATGACCAAAAAATCGCTACAGTTTGAGGAGAACTCGCTAGATCTGGTCATCTCCAGCCTGAGTCTGCACTGGGTGAATGACTTGCCTGGCTGCTTTGCCAAGATCAAGCGCAGTCTGAAGCCAGACGGCGTCTTCATAGCCTCTATGTTCGGCGGGGACACACTGTATGAACTGCGCTCCTCCCTCCAACTGGCGGAACTAGAGCGGAAGGGAGGCATTTCTCCACATATATCACCCTTCACCCAGATCCGGGACATAGGCTCTCTGCTGAATCGCGCCGGCTTCACCATGCTTACAATAGACACCGACGAGCTTGTCATCGGATATCCCAGCATGTTCGAGTTGATGTGGGATCTCAAGGGAATGGCGGAGAACAACGCGGCGTTCAATCGGCCAGCACATCTCAGTCGGGAGACTATGCTGGCAGCCAGTGCCATCTACCAGGAGATGTATGCCAAGGCAGGCGAGAAGGGTGTACCGGCGACATTTCAGATTATTTACTTTGTGGGCTGGAAGCCGGGTCCCAATCAACCTCAGCCCCTGGAAAGGGGTTCGGCCGAGGTATCGCTCAAGGATCTGGGCACAATCATAGAAAAGGGCGGCAAGCTGGACACCAAGGCGGCGGATTAAGTTTAGACCGTGTTTTTACTTTTTATTTCTTGAAACGCAATTCAACATAAATATAAATCTTAAATAAAAATAATTCCGTGTTGCTGAGAAACTTAGGCTAAATAATTCATCATGTTTCGTGGAGCGATTAATCATGAAATCAATTATAAATACTCATTTGTCAGTGTATTTTTTGGTTGCCATAACTATACATGTATATATAAATATCTAGCGTAATCATTCGATTTCTATAGCTATGTCTAGCTTTCAAGTAATTTTTGGTTGACTTCCATCCGTCTTTACATGCTATTCGTGCTCATTTTATTTCATGGACGTAACTTTTTAACGTTGCTTTGTATTTTCGTTCGGTACGTATATATATACAAGTACAATTTACAACAATTTCTATCCTCTATAATATAATATATATTACGCTTAGGTTTAATTCAATATGCAATGCAATTAAATAGATTTCTAACCGCTTTCTTTTAGTTTTGTATTAGATACGATTTGCTCTTGCTTCAATATATATTGTTCCTCTAGCATTTTTTTGCGTATGTAATTCTCGATTGCTTTCTTTCTGTTTATCAATTGTTTTAAACTCGTAACTGTTGTAAATTTAATTTGGCGCATATATCCCAGCAACTGGTTCCCACTCTGCAAGCCAATAAGTTCGTTCTCCGGCGGCGGCGGCGAATGTATATACAAAAATGGATTCACTTTGGACTCTCTCCTGGGTTACTGGAGGCCTGCTAGTTCTCCTAGTTCTAGGGCTAATTTCAGCGGTGGCAGGGCAAGAAGACTTAAGGCAAGGCAAAGGCAAACGGCTGCTGATAGCACCAGGAACTAGGTGATCCCGCTCTGGTTCGCCGCCGCCGTCGATGCCTTTTCCTTTGCCAGTCATCCAAGCGCCAGAGGAGATCTCGGAGGAACTGGCGGAGGTGTGGGCGTGGCTCTGGGCGAAGATGTGGGGCTAACTCTCGATGCTCCTCCACCTCCTCCGCTGGCGGTTGTGGAAAGTGTGTGGCGGATATCTGCAGCTGCCTGCGCCGTAGAAGACGACGCAGGCGGCAGCCGTCAGGTGCCCAGGAGCAACTCACGCTGCGGTGTGTTGTTCTGCAGCATGTTGGCGGTTTTCAAGTGAACACTGAAAAAATAATAATATGATTAGTTTATGCGATTTGCTATCATATTATATTAACTACTCACTTATTGTCCTCCAACGACATGGTCTCAGACGAGCCGTGCGAGGCAACTGAAGTACCTGCAAGCGAACTTCTTATTGAGTGCGTGTCCTCGGGAACAGTAAGCGTAACTAATAAATTGCGTTTGCATATATATATATATGTTTTTGCGAGATTTTTGATCGAGATTTCAATTTGTTTAGCGAACGCGTTGTAGTCGTCAGTACCAATCCCAGTTCGTTGTCGTTGCCAATGTGCGTTTGAAAAGAGTTTTTGTTTTGGAATAAATTGCATTTAGTTTATTTTTGAGTTGTGATTGTGTAAAAATTTTGGTTAGCAGTGTTAGTGTTGTTGTGTTTGTTTGTTGTTTGTTGTTTGTGAGGTGCAAATCGAATTGAATTTAGAACCAAAGAGAGCATGAAACACATCTCTCTGGCAGTGCAATTCTATAAAAAATATAATATAACATTAATAATAAATTCCTATTCTCTACTCAGGCTATAGGTACATTTTCATAGTTTAACAAGTGTCGAGTAGGCAAACAACGGATTTAATTATTTATAGAGAAAACCGGTATTAAATAAAATATTTCAAACTGCAAATAATTTTTGTAAGCTTTCGGTAATCGCTTTCTGCGATTAATAATAAATATATCATAAACATGCTGGCCAAAGTGGTTTCCGTTCGTTTTCAGTACAAAATCATATTTATTTGTGTGTTACTTTTGCTAAGAATATATTATATATATTTATAATGATACAAATTATTTGCTAATCAAGGTTTACAAACTACCATTTTAATTTGGCTTTAAGATAAACTAAAGTTGAGTTTCGTTTCTTTGTTTTTAAAGCAAACATAAAGTAAATGCAAATAGCTTAAAGTACATAAGTATTACGGGGTAGTAAGTAGGTAATAAATTGTGGAAAGTTAAGCGGTTACAATAAATTATTAATTGTTGTACGGAATCGTTGGAGTCTTAGGAGTTATCAGGTTTTTTTGGAATACAAACTCTCTATGAGTTAGATAATATCAGAGAGTAAGAGGACAAGAAAGGTGGAAAACAAGATCGAGATACAAAAACATCGATAAATGCTAGCAAATAACAATTTTCAATTTCCTATCGATTTGACAAAAATACAAAAATTAAAGCTAAGTACGTGAAGATGTTACACTAGCGAATGTTCGTGGGTTTCATGGGAAAGGATAATCGTTATTGGCATATGCGTTTTTAAACCAAAAGGAAGAACATTTACTACATAAAGAAAGATTACGAATCAACTAAAATTAGAGGCGCGTGTTCTCCACGCTCAGCGCATCATCGTCGTCGTCGTTGTTTGCTATGTGCGTGCCGCCGCCTCCATTTTGGATGATGTAAACCTTTTGGCTGCTGGGGGACTTCGACGAGTGCATGTACACCTGCTGGCGCTGGAGCACCTCCAGGGCCTGATCCAGATCGAGGCGATTGCGACTATCGCTATCGCTACTGAAGCTATGCCGCATGTGGTGCCCATTGGACATAGCGGAGGCTGTGGCTGGATGCGTTGGCTGCTGCTGCTGCTGGGCAAGATAACTGAGATTGTGGATACTCTGGCTGCGAGCTGGGTCTTGGGCACTCTCGGGAGTGGTAACCACAAATCCGTTGCTGTACAGCGAGTAGCTACTGTTTGCCGGCGAGGTGGCTAAGCTAGTGATACTCTGAAACGTTTTCATTGAGTATCCGTCACCTACAGAACAACAGAAGCGATTGCGGATTAGGATCAAATCTGATATCAGTTTTTGTTTATTTTTTGTTTGCAGCTCCGATTTGCCGGGAAGACGCAGACGCAGAAAAGCGATGGGAAACGGATATATTTATATATATGTACACGGAGCGGACAATGTTAGATAGTAATGGTTACAAGATGGAGCGCGTCCGGTTGATTACACATGACATGAACGTCGAGGGGCGTATTTAATAAGCGTATATATGATCTGGTTGTGGTTGTGGTTTCGTTCGGTTATTGGCTTGGCTTGGGCCCTTAAAAACTATTATTTTACACAGTTAGACAGTTAGAATTAGTGCCCATTTACTAGTACTTGGTATATTTCATCCAGAACCACTATCCACACTCTTGCCGCTCCCAATTACATATGAGAGAGATGCTCTCAACCCACCCCCGCCTCCAACGTACAAAAGGTCAATATATTAGCATTTTATCCAATTATTAACGCCTGTTCTGCCAGTCGAGATGATGATGCGCACTTGGACTGGCGATGCATCGCTGAAAGTGGCTACGATCATAGCACAAACTCAAAATAAAGGAAATTCTAGACATTTCTACTCAAATTAAACAAATAAACATATGCCATATCTCATATTCTAGAACTAAATAGGACTTTGTACATGGGGATTTACCAAATTACAAACTAAGGCAACGACGACGACACCAATGCAAGTTCGTTTTGGGAAACTGTCTGTGTTTACACGCAAAATTGTGATAAACTTGCACCACACAATACAAAAATAAATATAAACAAAGGAATATTGCAGAGATTAAAGATTATTATAGAGTTACAGTCGGGTTAGAAGTTGGTTTGTTTGGAAGCAAGCATAAGTTAAGTTAAGTTAAGTTAGTAGATTAAGTGAGTGTAAGGATAAGTGTGTGCTGCCAATGACTCACCCGTGGCGCACTCTGAAGTCTCATACGACACCGTCGATTGAACCTCAATCGCGTTCTGTTCTTGTCTGCAAAGCAAAGTGAAACAAAAAATACATTATCATGAGCCAGTTATCTTCAACTCAAAAGCCCACCTTGATATCACATCTGTAATGACTTGCTTCTCGTTGTCTGTATAATCGTTGCGTCTGCGCCCAATCTTTTTCTCCATATCTGCCTCGACAAAGTCGCCCAGCTTGCGGGAGGGGAACTCATTTGACTTGGCCGGCGGCGGCACATCCAGCTTCAGGTCCTTTAGTTTCTTCATTACACGCTCTAAGGCCTGAATGGCATCGTCGTCGTTGTAGCCAAAGTTCTTGTGCAGCTTCACCTGCAAGTACTCAATGATGGCGTCCATGTCCTTCAGGCGGATCAGTTCGTCCTTGTGCAGATAGAGAATGGTGATAGCCATGGATAGTATTACGCGATCGCCGTCCAGCATAAAAATATCCCAGACGCGCAGGCTTAAACTGAACGGGACACGTTCCACGAAGACGACAAAAAACCACTTGATGGCGTAGAGCAGGGCGTCAACGTTGTGTTTGGTAAAATGCTTGTGTAGCTTGCGCATTATCTTGGACATGATGCGGTCGTGGTGGGCAATAAAGCGCGTGAGCTTGGGAAATCCCTCGATAAACAAGCCGTGCATGCCGTACTTGGGATCCGTAATCAGGGTGTTCAGTGCCCAGAAGGCCTCCTCCTCCTCGACCATGTAGAGCAACAGGACGCCGGCCACACAGGCCATACCTTGGCAGTAGCCCAGCTCCGAGTTGTAGATACTGTAGGCATTGAGCACGTTGAAGAGCGACACCTGCTTGGTGCAGTAGCGCTCCCGGTAGGCAAGATTGTCGCGAAACTGTCGGTTTACATCCGCATCAATCTGGCGCGCCTCCGTCGAATACTTTCTCGCCAGCTGCAGCATGCGGGCATAGACGCCAATATTGCTGGCGATCGAGTGCTCGACATTGAGCAGACGCTTCCACGCCTGCCAGCGCACGCGATCCGGTATTCCCTTGTAGACACGCTTGTGCAGTTTGTCCACTGGCGGCGGCCAGTGGCCGAGCATTTTCAACCACTTCTTGTCGCGCTCCGCCTCGATGTTATTGCGATGCAGCTCCTGGGCGTTGCGCGTCGTCGGCAGGCGAGAGTCGTGCATGAATCCATATCTGCAGGAAACCGGGTATCGTATATATAAGAAATAAGAGGAAATACATTAAATTAAGGCCACCTACTTGTCGGTTATGTGATAGATCTCGAATGTGGGATTCTCCCAGGAGTCAACCACGTTGCTGGGATCCAGGCCCAGTTCGTAGCGCCTGAAGATCTCCTCCCGCTCGTCCTCAGCCCGCTTGACAAGCGCCTCCTGCTGTTCCCCTTCGTCCGTCATTTTAGGAACAACGGATTAGCTATAGCTGGAGGAGGAGGAGCAGCCAGAGGAGAAGCAATTGGAGGAGGTGGTAGCCAGCGCAGGGGTTTCCACGCTCTCAGTTGGGGAGCGGCTGCTGCTGCTTCTTGGCTGGCTGGGCGATAGCGCGAAACTTTGATAAAGACAAAAGCACGGCAGGCATTATTATTAACAATTGTAATCTATAATTTATGCAAACAGTCATCGCACACGCTTTTACACACTCACTCTCACACACGCACATGCATGGCAACGCGCTATTGTCGCATGATATTTAAATGCAGCCACAGAATCGATTTCACTGACTAAAACACCAATAAGAAAGACAACGAATGAACGAGCGTGGCAGAAATGACGTGATTTTCCACAATATTCAAATCACAGCGCATCAAAACATGACAGCAGCGCAGGCAACCGTCAAGAAGCACGCCCCCTTAAGTCGCAGCGAAAGCGGTCCAGATAAGTTTAATATATGAAAGCAAGTCCCTGGCCGCCACTATTAGTCAGTTATTTTAATGCACTTTATGTTTTATCGCTCACACACTTCCTGTTTTCGCTGCGATTTGTTGTATTTTTGTCAACACACAGACATGCACACACACACAAACACACACACGCACGCATAGCCAGCGAAGAGAGTGCTCGTTCTGTGGCTGCTTTCACCGAAAACTATTTGTTCAATCGGTCCGATCTGATTGCCGCCGCTTTACCATTTAATTTTGCTTTTTATATTCCTATAATCCGCGCCGACCCAGGGTGTTTTGCAACTTATTTTTTCACTATTTTAACGCGGCTGCATGTTTTCGATTGTTACACGCGATAGACCATCGATTGCGTCCTATGGCATAGTATCGATAGTAGCATCGTGAGCGCAACAATGCAATTTTTGATCTGTTAAATCTTTCTACTTCATTTGCGCTCAGAACATGGTTCATTCGTAATTTTACGCAAATTATCATAAACAGTTTTAAGAAGTGACAAATTGTCCTTCTTCCAGTTAAAAAGTTAGGATATTTTCCCGCAAATGTGCAATATATCTTATAAACAGTACATATTTTATATCAAAGTGGGTAGAGCAGACAAAAATCGATCAGAGATCAGATTTGTTAATGAGTATTACTTTCTACATGAGAATTCTTCGCCAAAGGCGAGAGTTGTATTTCATTTAAACGTGTAAAATTGTTATTTACTCATGTAAGATGTAAAATAACAAAATTTTGTTCAACACATCGATAGTGCAAAAAAATCGATGTCTTAAAAAACCAACCACTGATAGTATAAATGCACTTATCTTTTTACACCACTAGTATATAATAGAGGTACAAAAAGATCGATTTATAGAGACATCGATGTTGTCGATACTTTTCAACCAAAACGAATGTTTCATAGATGTTTAAAAAAATAAGAACAAAAATTTAACAATCATTGAAAAGCACACTTATGGTTGTATTAAAAATAAAAATAAACAAATTTTTATTTACTTGGGCTCATAAAATAAACTTAGAAAACTGATAGGTAAGATCTTATAAGGATTTAAAGATTATTTAAAATTGGTGATTCTCATTGAAAACATTAGCTTATCAACAATGTGTGGGTTTAGGCACATCCTACGGTCAAATAAAATTTCTCCAGCTTTGCCGAAGGCAAAAAAAATTTTTAATCACTTGGGCTCATAAAATAAACTTAGAAAACTGATAACTAAGATCTTACAAAGGTCTTAAAGATTATTTAAAAATTGGTGATTCTCGTTGAAAAACATTAGTTTATCAACAATGTGTGGGTTTAGGCACATCCTACGGTCATTTCTCCAGCTTTGCCGAAGGCTATTTCCGACTCCCATAACATAATTCAAAAATAAAAAAAGTTATCTTGATAGTGACGGCACAGAAACATCGTTGGTTGCAAAAGAACATCGATGATTTAGAAAATTCGAAAAACATCGATGCATCGCTATTTCAATCGATGTTTTTGCACCTCTAGTATATAGGTTTAATTTGTGCTCGAAAAAAAAACGGAGTTAAAGTGAATGTCAGCGTCCAGCAAAAGTTCTCAAAAGTATCCAGATCCAAGCTACGCACCTTGGGCTACCAAGAAACGAGGGACAAGCGATGCCAATGCAAGAATAATAGCAATAAAACGGGTACGAAGCGAGGCCAGTTCGTTGGAAGTGCGTAGCGCAGAGTAGAATTTCGACCAAAAACCGAAAAAGAGCAAAAGAGACGCTCAATAGAGCGCACATATACATGACGATATTTACGATATATATATGCATATTCACGATTGGGAAAACTAACGAATGCCCTATATGTTGTTGTGTATATTCCGTAGCTTTTCGTAGACGCTGTTGCCGAGAATTAATTCTGTCCATTGCCATAGACCAGCAGTAAAACGAGCCCCCGAGCCCCAACGCCTCTGGGAAGATGGTGTCCACCCGCCAAATGTGCGGCAGTGCCGCCAATGGAAGCCCTTCAGCCTCGGGATCGGGTTCGGGAACTGCAGATTCGCAGGAGGCGGTACCTGCTGGTATCCCTCCCTTGCCAGTCGCCCTCCAGGAGCTGGAATCCACGGCAGCCCGTACTTCCGTCCTGCGGCGCACGGCCAGTTACCAGGGCAATCCCGCCCAGTCGCCGGCCAGCCTGGCCTTCTCCGCCAGCGTGGTGACGCGCCACCACTCGTACAACATTCAGATGCAGCGGAGCGGTCAGCTGGATGGGATGGTTCCCTCGGGCTCGGGCGTCCCAGTGCAGGTCGCTTCTGTTGGGTTGTTGGATTTGCCCAATGAGCTGATTGAGAAGATTCTCGGCTACGTGGACTACAAGAAAATCTCACATCTCAGAATGGTAAGTGCAACCTGTGCCCCCTAGGCTCCCCCCCCCCCATTTCTCTCCCACCAAGCGCTGGTGGCTATTAAATCAATAAAAAGCAATTTCCCAAGTGCAGGCGTGTGGGACGGGCGCAGAGTTGGTTATCCAACGACTACCTGCACTCGTAGTCTGCCTGTGCCATGGGTCTCTTGGTATTATTTTCGCGCCGACATCATTGGCCTGGCCCATGCGTTCCCTCGGTGATGTTCTGTCCCTCTCTTGGCAGGAGGCAATTAAAACTTTGTCACGAGGGCACGGCACATGCACTTGTGATTGTTTATATTTAGCGGAGGAATATGCTGTTGATCTTGATTTCCACGGGGAGGGTCAAGCCTAGACATATCTATCGTAGGTCCATCTGTAATAGTTTAATGAAGTCAGTTAACCCTTTCAGTTAACATAATGGTATGGTACATTATACGATTTGTAAACAACAGGAATGACTTTAATGTACAAACAATGACTTAATGACTTTAGGAACAAGCGCTTTCTAAAGTAAAACTCACTAAGTGTCGGAACGGGCCGGATCGGACGAGTATATCATATAGCTGCCATAGGATCGATCGGAAAATTGTTAGAAATACATTATTACTTTTCCAGTTTTCAACAGATTTCCATTAAATTTAAGATATGGCCATTTTGTGTTAATTTAAAATTTCGATTTTAATTTTATGAAAAATCTACTACTATATCAGCTATAGCAGCTATACCAAAGAAACTATCATTAAATATAGATCAAAATGGGAAACTGTGATTTTAAAACTGTAGCTGTACAACTGTAAATATAATAAGTTTAGGTGACTGTCATAAAAGTAGGGATTACTTCCTTGATTTTTAAAAGAAATGTATGTAATTTATATTGTATAAATTATTAATGATCGAATTCCAGCCTGCAAGGGTATACAAACTTCGGCATGCCGAAGTCAGCTTCCTTTCTTGTTTATTAATATTTTATTATTAATTCTAAATGTGAATTGCACTAATGCAAGTGGCTTGTTAATATATGTTGCTTAAATGCATATAAAAAGATCACAAGATGAGCTATGTTTGTGTAGATGGACGAATTTGAATTAAAAGGTACATTTTAAAGAAAAATTCGTGATACTTAGTAATAAAGAATAAAAAAGAATGCTAAAATCATACATAAAATCACTCAATTTCATTGAAAGAAGCTATAAATGTTATTTAAATGCAATATAATATAAACTTATTTTAAAAAGTAAACTAAAAAAATATTATTTATGTATGATGGGATAATTAAGCATAACACAAATTTCCGGTGAACTATTTTGGGTTCAAGACCTTGAGGAAGGTATCTACACCTCGGTGTGTCTTTGTGTTTTTGGGTCTTGATGGCATTTTTGCCTGCACCATGCTTCTCCCTTTTCCCTGGTGTGTGTTTGTATGTATGCAGCGGGGTTACTTGTCGTAGGTAGCGGCGACAAATGTAATCTGATATAATTTAATAACAGGCAGACCACTGCCTCGTGAATGGATGGATGGATGGATGGAGGATGTACGTATGCGGGCACAGCAGCCGAACCTGAAAAATCTCTGACCAAAATTGTATACTCATTTTACTCAGACTCCTAAATTTTGGATGCTTATCCGTGTGTTTGCAGGTGTGCCACCGCATGAACGACATTTGCATGGCAATGCTGAACGCCGCCTTCTCCAGGCAGATCAATACCACGTTTAGCCGCTTCCAGGCCATCAAGGCGAGCATGCCACGCCGGGAGTCGGCTCGACGCAGTCATCCGCTGGCCTGCCAGTGCGACATCATCGAGACGTGCTACATGCGCCTCTCACTGCTGCAGATGTCCATGGGCAAGCACATGGAGCGGGGCCATTGCTGCTTCTTTCCGGGATCTGTGAGTCGAGCTCTCCAACTAATTGGCTTTCAAATACTAATACGGATATTTCCCACAGATATTGGACGAGGTGCACGGGATTTTGAACTATATCAATTTTACGCCTCAGCTGCAGCGACCCTATCGGGTGACCGATGAGCTCTTCGATCTCTCCACCATGGCCATGGAGTACTTTAAGGACCGCATTGAGCCGACTCTTCCCGGCCTGGCCTACTTTAACAAGGACTTCTATACGCTGCCCACCACCACCAAGCGACGTAAGCCTATAGTCCCCCGGATGTAACAGTCAGTGTCATCAGTACTTTCCCCCACAGCCACGCTTGCCATCAGTTCAGATCTCGAGGACAGTGCCAGCAACTCGCCGCCTCAGAACCACATGGTGCTCCGCAAGGGCATCCGCAAGATCAAGCAGGGCATGAAGATCTACAACAACCAGCTGTCGGTGCTGCGCACCGAGCTTCGCACCTGCAAGCGCAAGGCCGCCGAGCAGGGCAAGCAGCTGGCCGAGCAGCAGAATCTCCTGGCGGAGCAGCAGAAGCAGACTCTGGAGTATGCAAATCGGTTGGACGAGAATGATAAGAAGAACGAGGAGATGACTCGCAAGTTCTCCACCCTCTTGCAGGTTTGTAAATATCGTTGCATTTAACCAAAGATCTGGCATTAATTTTCCTTTGACTTGGACTTACGCAGGAGCTCAACAAGTGCAAAACCGAGCTGCAGTTCTGGCGCTCCAAGAGTCCGGCCATTCCGGTCATGTGCAGTTCGTGCAATCAGAAAGTGACGCCTCTGGTGCCTCCAGAGGATTTCCAAGTGCTCGTTAACCAGGGCGTTGATCCGGAGCACATCATCATCAGCAATGAGGACGCTGACGCCGAGGAGAGCGACGTGAGCGTGGGTGAACTGAAAGAGTTCGCCTCGCCGGATGAGTCCACCACAGCTAAGCTGCTGGCCGTTAGCACCGCAGCCAAGAATCTGAAGCGCAAGCTTCCGTCAGAGACCCAGTCGTCCAATGCCATTGCGTCCACATCGAAGCCAGTGGAGGCCGTCCAATCCCAGCCACAGCCACCGGCTGCAGTTAATGGAGGTGGAGGTGGAGGAGCTGTTAAGGCCGCCGCCGCCGCCGGAGGATACTCGCCGAAGCTCTTCTATGGCAATCACCAACGCAGCGGCGTGATTGTAAGCCTCGTCTCCATGAAGCCAACGGCAGCTCCGCTCGAGGCATCTGGATCGGAGGCAGCCATCGAGGAGCCGGAGGAGGCGAAGAAAGCACGTAGAGTACAAAAGGCCAACAGATATGTAAATACGTCGTCTGGCAAACGCAGTAAGCATTAGGACATACGCATATATACACATTACATATTTTTTACCACTTATTTACATAAACAAAACCACAAATAAAGAACACGTCCATGCCCCACGCTCTCATCTGGCTGGGGCAGGCGTCATGTAGTGTTAACAGAAGAATCAAATATATACACATATATCTATTAACGTCAAAATGCATTAGGCATTACGAATATTATCATTATAATTATTATTATCAAGTACAACAACAAGTGTGTCTGTATGTTCTTCGGTTTTAACGACCCCCTTCCCCCACAAAAGAACAACTCAAGTTAACCAACAACACACACAAAACACCATACAACACACTCGTCGAATCCAGTAGTTATTGGCAGAGCAAACAAAACAGATAATAATAATTTAAAAGCAAATTAATTTTAACTAAGAACCACAAGAAAGGCAAAACAAAAACGGCAAAGAAATATTTTAAATAAAACTTTAAAAGCATTTGAAATCAAAAGGGATTTCCCGATGTGTTTTTTGTACAACAGAAATACATTTATTTACAAGTTAACGAGGTCAACACAAATATGACTAAATTATAGCTTCTGGGAGCGATCCCCTCCAGCCAGTGGCTTGTTGCGCTCATCCCACAGTGTGACGCCATCGCAGGCACAGATTCTCTTAAAGTTTTCCAGTATACCCGCCGAACGGGCAATTATCCCACATGCTATCCTGCAGAAAAGCGTAAACCGTAAAAAAAATTGTCAAAAATAAGGATATACTACAAACCTATCCCCAGAGTTGCCATCGATGAGACTTTGTTGGTTGCCACCGTTTCCCAGGTCATCGGCACTGGCTGTTATCACAATGGCCCTGCCAATGATGTCCCACACCTCCAGGATTGGATCCACAAATCGGAATGTGGCTCTGCCGCTCTCATCAGCCCCAATGTTACCTAGGTCGCCGGCATGGCGTTCTGCAGCCGCTGCTGTTTGACTTCCGTGCGGCGACTGGCGGGGATTGTAGTGCGAGCCAACGGAGGCGCATCCCGCGGACACATCGCCGCTCTCGTGGATGTGGAAACCGTGGAGACCGGGCGCCAGGCCATCCACCACGCCATCGACCACTACTCCAGGCTCCCGCGCCGTGATTGTTGTGAAGCGCACTACGCCCTGGACGGGCGTTCGGTCCACAACACTGCCCGTTGTGTTGATGAGAGCCACAGCCGACTGGCCGCCGAATCCCGACAATACCGCCTTGCGTCCGGTTGCCTCGATCTTATCGTGTACCTCTGACCAAGGTCGTTGGGTTTGGACAATCACTCTGCCCTCCTTGGTGTCGATTTCCACTTGGCCCACTCCATCCAGCGCTGTTCGGAGAACGCTGGCGTACGCCTCGTCATCTTTGCGCATTTGAACTGCAAATTCAATCTAAACTTTAACATGATAGAATGCCTCCTGGTCGCTAATTTACCTTAATGGAGCTCATTTTTATGGTAAAATTGCCGAATAAGAATGATAAACAAACTTTGTCCCTTTGGAGCAGTGCTGGCAATTTGGATTTTTTCCCGTCAAAACTGTTTTTTTTAAGGCTTACAGCGGGAAAAATTTGAGAATTGCGGGAATTTTGAAAAGCGGGAATTTTGTTTTTTATCGATAGATCGATCCTTTCCCACGGAGCGAATTCTGTTAGGTTACTCTCAACCCCTGTTAAGTTGCGCTCTCTCCTCCGATCTGTTAATTTCTACATGAGAATTCGACGCCAAACATCTTCAAACATGAGAATTCGACCCCAAACATGAGAATTCGACGCCAAACATCTGTAAACGTGTAGAAGCTTTCTGTAACGGTAAATAAAATGTAAGCCTACGTCCAGGAAGAGTTGTGAGGATCCTAAGGATTAATATTTATAATCAGCAGAATCTACGGTTTCCTATTAAACCACTGGCGACAAGGCTTCCCAAAATCCAGATGATGAATCTTCCAATTTATCATTGTTTATGCAGTCATTTGTGTTGGATTTATGATTTGATGTTAACTTTTGCGTGACTTTAAAAATACACTGCCCGTGTTTCTGATTATTTATTTAGTATGAATTATTAAGAAACCCTCTTGTTCTTTTATGAAAAATATTTAAAAACTGAAAATTGAATATTAATGGTTTATTTGGAACTTTGCGAAGGTTATCTTCTATGAATATTTATCTTTTTTAAAAATAAATAATAAAAATAATAACAAAAATTAACTTAATAAATTGACAAATTTTCGATTTTTTATACATTTGTTTTTAGGTTTTTATTGGATTTTTTAATATTTTTTAAGCTTATTTCTTCATTCTGCCCTTAAAAACAGCTTTTTTTGTTGGTCAAAAGTTGGCACCACTGCTTTGGAGCTTTCATGGAGCAATCGATTTAGATTTTTTAGTGGTCTGGTCACACCTAAATCGATAGGAAGTCGCTAAGAAATCGAGTTGTTACCAGATGGCGAGAAAATTCGAAGTTTTTATTATTTTTTACTCTTGCAGCCAGTTTTTATGATTAAAAACCCATTGTGGGCTGCATAGTCATGGATTTTCTGAGAACCAAACTTTGAAAAACCCAAACCCTTGTGAAGGGCCATTGATACGACGTTGCCAGATATTTTGTACAACTTTCTTAGCTTTTGGCGCCCCATTTAAAATTCAATCTGCGGTGCTGCTAATAAATATTAAATTTCTATGCTAATTTGTTGGACATAAAACTCCATTCAGCTCAAATTACGCCTTATCATTTTTTTTTTCAACCTCTTTTTTAATTTCCCGCCAGCAGCCTAATCAATGGCCATAAAGTATATTTTTAAGCAAAATGATGCTAATTTTTGCAAATTAACAGCGCTAAATGAAGCGTCCTAAGCGCTAACTTAAGCCACAGATGGGTATGTCTGCTCGAAGATAAAGAAAAAAAAAACTGATAAAAAACGTGCAACAAAATAGCGATGAAGCGTTTTCATGCGCGGCAAATTCATTGCATCAAATTGCGTCTTTGACTTTCATTGTGCAAAATAAATTAATTTCACTTGGAGACCGTTATTGATGGCAATTTAAAAACAATTGAAAAATATTTAATTCGCTCGCCATATTGCGATCAATTGAAGAAATGTAAAAAGAAGCATCGAAAGGGGCTAATAATGCCGATTCCCGAATGCCAATTCTCATTTTTCGGCACTGCGCGCATGGCTTTCATCAATTAAGACTCAATTAGCAGAAAGCAGGCATCTTAAAATGAATGAAAATCGGTGGACAGTAATTATTCCAAATTAGTAGTACATTATAAGGTCCACCCTAGCAATAGATCGACGACTCGCTCTGAAAAACGCTCACCCACAAGTCCCCATGAACAGGTGCAGCTCTCTTATCTTACTCTCTGCCTACTCTTTTTAATGAAGTCTGCTCTTTAAGCAACGGAGACTAACGGCAACAGCTGTTCTTGTTGATAAATAGCATTCTTTGTTGCTTTTTTTCATTTGCATGCAAGTGCAAGTCAGGCCCCAAAAAGTGGGTTGCAATGGAACCCAGTCAAGCGGGAGCAAGATGGGGCTATGAAAGGTCGCCAAGAAAGTGCGTGCCATAGCAAAATTGCTATTTGCTTTTTGCCTTTGTTTTTATTGCATTCCATACACGCACGCACACAGTCGCATGGCAGCAAAGAGCGCCGTTGGACGCGCGAGAGCCAGAGCGGGAAAGAGATAGTAAGAGCACCCGGGGAGAGATGTGAGAGCGAAAGAGAGTATGGCTTACTAGTCGTATACTTATTATTAATATTAGCGTGAGACACCAAATCGGTATAGTACTTTTTAAACCATTGGCGTTAAAGCACGCGATTTATGCGGAGTGTAAACTAATCTGAAAGAGCAACAACTACAACTACAACTACAACAACAGCAGCAGCAACAGCAGCAACAGCAAAAATATTAACACGTTGACGCTTTTTGTGTTTATCGCGAGCGGAAAAGCTTAATTAGCGAGCGTACAAACGCATTTTGGCTGGCCGAAAACTTATATTCTTTGAGTGCCAAATACGTCATCGACGCGCGCAGTGAAAATCGGTCCAAAACTAATACACACACAAAGGCGAGCAGCATAGAATTTAATTCAATTGCAGGAGCAATAAAAGACGCCGAATCAACGCAATTCAAGGAATACTTTCACACACCAACTCGAATTAATAATTTTGTTTTTGTATCTGCGCTAGTACTTCTCCTTTTTCTATTTCGTCTCCGCCGTCCCATTCTTCTCCTCGCCAGGCTTTGCCATTCGCCGCGAAGCGCTGACAAAGACAAAAAGAACGTGCAAAACAGCTGAGCTGAGACCGAGAGTAACGGAACGTAGCGTCGACGTCGGCAGCGAGCAGCAAAGCAACAAGTGCAGCAGCAGCAACAACAACACAAAGCCCTTTCAATTGAGAGCCCAAGAGAGTGTGTGTGTGCGTTCACATTGTTGTTGTCACAATCAATTAGAGTGATAGCAGACGGCAGAGCACCAGCTTCGGCAGAGCAGCAGCAGCAGCAGCAGCAGCATCCGCATCAATTTCGCTGGCAGCAGCAGCAGAAGCAGCATCATCTTCGCATCGCATCTTCGGGCTGGCTTAATTCCGAAAGTGTATCTGTGAGCGTAGTTGCTCCCGTTCCGCCTTCGTAATCGCAAGTGGCTTGTTGTTATTGTCGCACTCGGTCGATCTCTCTGCGTGTCTGTCTGTGTGGCAGCCAGCGCCAGCGCCGTCGGCTCTTGATTGGGCTTGTTTGATTCCGAAACTGTATCCCGTAGTTTCCCGCTAACGGCGAAAATTCACACAACTCATTGATATTTTAACCTCGTGTCCGCGTTGGCCGCCGCTCGACCAAGGTTCTGCCGCACAAAATGCTCGTCTCCTTGGGCTCTCCGAAGCCTGGCTTCGTCGGACTAAAAGTGCTCCTCTAGCACGCTGCGAGCAGTCCGCCGTACATAGCACACAAAAGTCAAACTCTACGCGACAGGCAGAACCGAAAGGCCTAACTATATACGTATAACCCACTGAATTGGCAGCAAAAAAAGTTATCACCACCTCACCAACCAACCAAATCGTAATCGCTATCGTTATCGCGAGACAAGAAAATCCAACAACAACAAAGTTAAACGATAATATACAGTGTGCAAGTCGAAGCAAACAAAAACTCCTATTCTCTCGCTAATGAAATCCGATCGCTTTTTTGTGAATAATTAGCCCCCAAAAAACCCGTTTAGTCGCCGCAGAAATCAGAAATTAGGCCCTCCATAAAGGCGACGACGACGATCCAAGAAACTGGCATCCATCTCGCTGCCGCTGATATATAACACCCCAATATACTCACAGGCGTAAAGTGCAAAAACGTAAAGCCGCGATAACACCCATACACTCGCGAGCAGAGCGAAGAATCCGATCAGCGAATATATCAACTTGACAGTAGCGTCGGAAAGTCAGTGCAAGTCAGAGCTAAATCGTCGAGCGTTCCGAATAGTTGTGCTTAACAAATCGTTGCCGATTCGCGAAAAGATTATCAGTAATCAGTGATCAACATCGGTCTCCAGAAGTGTACAACTGCGAAATAATGTCAGCCTTCTGACAGTGGCCCAAAAAACCGAAACCCACACAAAAGTTACATAACGCGGAAAATAAATCCCATTTTCGGAAGCGAAATATAAGCAAGAGGAGACCCAGCGAAACCCTGCAAGTGACTTGTTAATTGGAATGTCGCCTATCTGACAGTGACTAAATCAAAACGAAAAAAAACACCCCAAAAGAACTCAAAACACAGTTGGAATTACAACAGCGAAATAAATAGTATCAGCCAACAAGGAGTGCAGCCTGTGTTATCAGTGAAGCATATGTACAAACTTATATAGTCGATTAGAGCGCAAACAACTGCTGTATAATGTTCACCGCCATCTGACAGTGGTCTAAAAAACCAAAAAAAAAAACAGAGCTTACAACTAGAGCGTCGAAGGATCGCCGCTGCTACAGACAAGGAGTCTTACACGTGCCAGTGGGACCTGTACCGTAACGCCCACCATCCATTCAAACTGCACCCAGTAACGTGAATTCAGCGATAAATGGAGAAATCTGAAATACGACTGCAGCGCATGTCAAATGAATATCAGTCGCAATCGAGCTATATGTATCTCCGGACCAAGATGCTGTTAAAAATCGAAAATACCCTACTTCGAAGCCACCGTCAGCGCGAGACCACCGGTATCAAGAAACTATACAATTCGTTTTTCGTATTGTTTTAATTTGCCTCGCCCGGCCCCCGATCCCCCTCCGAAGGCCCCAAGAACACATTACGCACAACGCAACAATTCCAATTCCACTCAATTGTGAGCCAAGCTAGAGAAAAGTTACAAAAAGCAAGTTATACATGTTTTACCTACATTAAATATATGAATAAACTAGATATATTATTTGGTTGTTAGTAGAACTCAACGTCAAGTGCATATTGTTAGCCCTCGTATATCCAAGTGCTGTGCGACGAACGATTAGTAAAGTGTGTCATACGAGCATTTTGATCAAGCCAAAATGTTAACCTAAGCAAGAAGCCGTATTTAAGTCTCCGGGTCGATCAATAACTGTTTCTACTTCGAATATTACTATTACAATTAATCACAATCACCTTTGCATTTCGTGTTGCATCGAAAAAACTTGAGAAAAATTGCTGCTGGCGAAAGTCCGGTCGGAACAGTAAAAAACTTTGGTCGCCCAAATATATATCGTATAATCTATCGGTTGAAAAACAACAACAACAAAACTTCAATACTCCAAAAATTACAAGGAATTAGGGAACAGAAAGCGATTACAACGCCTTTAATTCACGTACCGAATGGCGCTTTCGTTTCTATCGCAAAACTCCGGTCTGTTGGATTTACAAAGCATATTTGATCCACAATATTCTCATCAACATCAACAACAACAACTACAACAACATTTGAGCCACCACCCCCAACATCATATTCAACAAAATCAACAACAAAATCAACACCAACAACAAGCGGAACAAATTCAACAACATCAACAATCACGCACCCTTTCAACAAAGTTCGATTTGAACATTTTCAACGAATTCGACCAAATGGAATTCAACAACAATTTAAATCGCAATCAATATCAGAACAACAGCAACAATAATAATATCAACAACAATCAGAATCATAACACCAACACCAACACTAATAACAGTGTGAGTGAAAATCTAAATCAGGTGAGTTCAAAGGTCACTCCTCTCAGAGGAAATTTGCCTATGAGAAACACTTAACAAAACGCGAGATAGTTTAAGTGATATAAATTGTATCAGGACATAGAAGTTTTTTGAAATTCTGTAACATTTGGCACTTGGTTTACTATACTCATCTTTAGTCTGAACATTCCAGTTATTAGTAAGTAAACAATTCGGGCTAATTAACGACACATTGACACAACTGTTTTCTAAGGCATCTTTTATAGATTGATTTTCTTAATGGAATGTTCGACATTAAGGAGTCTCCTACTTACGACTGAGTGAATCAAGGAAACTTTTCAAGATCCCCTGCTCATGAGGCTCCCCAGCTAATTCTGTTTGCCTTGAGGCAAATATAAATATATAGTTCAATTGCTAATTATACTATACAGTGACAGTGCGGAGTGTATCATATAACAAATTTGTGGTGTACAGATAGAGGGAAAACAACAGAACAGCGCTTAATAAATAGTTGCAAGCGAATGTTACGTCACCAGTGACGACTCACTCGCACTCAATCCTCGAGGTATCCAAGAGTAGATACTTCTGTTTACCTTCCTTATTTTTGGAATTTCTCATAGATATAGCTGCATTTTGTTCTTGGTCTGGGTCTTCTTTGCCCAGCTCTCCAGGCTGTGTCTTTTTCCATTTGTTTACACACTGCGAGCGTGTTGGAACTTATCTTTCTCCTAATGGAACCAAGCCAAGTCAGAGTCCTCATCGGCAAATAAACACCACGGAATGCAATGAATCGATGGGTGTTTTTCTGGCTCTCTCTCTGCCTCCGGGAGAAACCGAGGGATTGGGAGAGTGAAGCCGAGATTGTAGGCGACCTTATCAGCAAGGTTCGGACCCACATATAGTATTTCAGCTGGACTGTAGAGATAATGGTGAGAGGGCATAGCCTCGATGGCGGCTAGACACGCTTTGTTGGTGCTTTCGATTCGGTTCCAGAATTGATACGCCGTCGAAATTCAGTTTTCGAACTAAAAGCCTCTCCGTGCGGTTTCGGTTTTCCAGCTCCAGAACCGCCACTTCATCAGCGGCTACCACCATCAGCATATTGGGTCGGATTATGAGCAAGTGATCAACTTTGTTGACTCGCCGCCAAACTCTGAGGAATCGTGGACAGGTAAGGCAGCGCCTATCAGTTCAATCATCAGCTCAACTCGGCTCAGCTCAGCTCACCTCATCTCAATTCTCCATCAATCCTTCCATCAACCAACAACATCATTGAAGAGACCAGCTCTTTAATCGAACAAATCACCATTGTCGTAGACGCCCAATCGAAGGACTCGCCGGGACCGCAGATCATCGACGTGCAAACCATTTACCTGAACAGCGGCTCACGCAAAAGACGAATGGATTGGGATTCCCTGGACATTGGCCAAAGTGAGAACTCACCAACAGCATCGCAGAGCGGCGAGCTGCCCACCAAAGTGGCCCACCAGGAAAAGGATAAGCACAAGCGCGAGAAGAACTCGGGTAAGGATCATCCATATATTGTCAGGGTTAATAGGACTGACTTTCTGTTAAAGTAAATAATCGAGCTTAAAGAAAGTGGATAGGTATATCTAGATTTAGTGGTCAATATAGATTCTGATGAGATACTATCAAGAAAGGCTTTAGTTTTTAAGTCATCCATTTTCATTCATAGACTTTTATTAAAACCCAAAAGCTTCTTTTGAAAAATAAACAGGTTAGCAATGCTTTAATGATTAGCCCATCAATTAGTTGAATAAAAATATAAAATATGAAGTCTAAATTGTCACACTTTCCAGCTAAAAAGTTGGAATATTAAAAGTTATTCATTTAACCACAATAAAAGCTTGAATTAAACCCAGAGAGATGGCTACAAAAGTGCGATTATAATGATAGCTGTTTTGTTAATGGCTGATTTGCATAAAATGTGTGTTGTGGTGACCCAAAATTAATGAAAGCGGCTGAAAAGAATAAAAGAAATTGGTACTGGAATTAAGACTTCCTTCTGGGATGGCACTGAGGGAGCGCGTCAGAAACCCGTTTCCGTTCTCTGTCCCTTAACGTTTCTTGGCAAAATTAGAAGTATTCGTAATTGAGAAACCCGTTTCCGACTTGAGCCTCTTTGATTGTATACTGCGGCACGGGATATATGGATATAGAAATGAGTATATATACATGTAGATTGGTTTGCCTAGACCGATTTACCCGATCTAACGACTAATTCGATCGTTCGTAAGACAAACGTGAGTCTTTTTGCTTGTGGTGTCCTCGCAGGTGCTAAGTGGCGTATAAACACGGGTATATGATCGCTAATTAGTCTGTATCTATCAGACATGAAGTTATACGACATACATATTCGTGAAATGGCAATTAAAGGCTAAAAACCTTAAAAAGGGTAGGACATTGAGGTGTTTGAAACATGAAGGGTTTGGCGCAGACGGAGTTGTAATGTGAAAGAGATTCAGTCCCTAAATAGTTTCAGAAACTGATTAACATGCAGGGACCGTCTGAACTATGCCTCTTAATTTCGGATTTCGGGGGTCTTAATGAAATTAACAGCCTGGCAATGGTTAAAACTTGGCATAAAACATTAATTAACTTAGCACCTTCTCTTGTGTTAATGAATAGAGCTTTAATAATAGAATCTCTCGGCTGGCCAATAAAGGGAATCAATCTTGCCCCGGTACTTTTCCTATGGCCAATGGGAGGCGAACAAGCCCCTAACCGAAAACCCTTTAAGCTCCACAAGATCTGTCTCCGAGATTGCAGCTCCGGTTCCAGCTCAAATCACGCAGGGCCCCCCAACTAATTACCCCGAAATGAGTGACCGCGGCATGACACTGGCACTGGCACTGGCACTGGCACACTGATATACTTTGGAGCAAACAGTACTTGTGCCTAGGCCGGGACCTGGCCATATAATTTGGACTCCAATCTGGAGCACAGCCAGCCAGCCCCTCTCGCTGATGGCTTATCTTCGTGGGCCAGGCGGGCCTCGTCGCAGATAAGACTGAATGGCCCACGTTTTTGGCATACAACAATCCGCTATTAGGCGTACTTTTTCCATAGAGACTCTTAGATCATCCAAACAAACAAGCTGCCTTTTTTCCCGGCTTTTTCCCACATTTGTTTTTATATAATCAAAGGCAATGAGATGATTTTGAAGCCATTACTCCTGGCTATTTGGGCAAAGATATCATCTAGTATATTCACATTTACAGATACTTTTAATCAAACAATTAGCTGTCACACTATCGCGAATGTGGAATTAGTGAGCAGTACATGCGTCATTCCGTTGTGGATAACTCGGAATCAATTGTGTTTGTCCAGTGGAATATCTGTACATAGATTAAATCAATTAATCAAGCTTCACAAACAGTTTATTTTTCCATTGGAAAACATATTACTTTTTGGGAGGCATTTTGTTAAACAATTGAAAGTAATGGCGTGACTGTTTTGAACTTACTTTTTTTTGGTTATTATATATTTGGATTTACTAAAAGCCCCCATTATATATATTAGCTTTGAATACAAGACACTTAGAGCCGCTGTACAAAGAACATACATCATCAACACACATGATTTGTTTTTGCAATCTCGAGAGACTGGCGTTAAACCATTTTGGCCGCCTAAAGAGAGGCATAATTTAACTATATATTTATATAAAAAGAATACTCTATAATGTATGATAATAATTTAGGATAATACGGAATAAGTCTTCTATTTGATCCTACAACCTGTATTGTGATATTTTTGTATTAAAGACTCCTATAAATAGATAATTATGACCCATATTCTAACAGTATACAAAAATATAGTTTATCAATTAATTATAAATTGGCCTTTCAAAATGTCGCATGCTGTAAATTCTTCACACACATTTTGTTTTGGCCAAGACCCACAAGTTTGACGTCAAAACAGTTTGAGGTCATCCACGGCTCTTGAGAGCGTCGTCGTCACTTGATGATAACAGTTCGGCAGAAAATCTAAAAGAAATAACAAACGTGTAGATATGGATTAAAATATATAGCTTTTATTATTATTTATTCTTCGGTTTTACAGGTCGCAGCAGCTGGAGCGATGATATTGGCTTCGATCTGAGTGCTGAGTTCAACAGCAACTCGTACTTGAACAAGTAAGCAAATCCGAAGAAAGTCCTTTGATTAAATGTTACCCCCGACCTCTCTTGTAACTATCCCCTCTCTTAGTGAGAACTTCCTGTCGTTCTCGCCTTCGCTGACCACCCTGAAGCAGGAGCCGCAGACGGATCAGATCAAGGCCAGTCCTAAGATATCGTTGGACAATGCCGCTGGTTCTCCGTCGGTGGCCATTGCCAAGCTGGATGAGTCCCAGAACTCCCCGCAACAGGCCAACCCTGGGCAGGACTCAACACCGGGCAATGGTTCGGCCAATGGCAATGGCAAGCACGATGTGAACGCGGGTCTCATCTGTGGCTGTGGCTCTCCGCAGGGATCCCCCTTGGCCAGCAGCGAGTATGAGTTGAACGAGAAGGGTGCCAAGGTCCATCCCCAGCAGCAGCAGCTCAGTGTTTTGGATCCGGCCAAGATTGAGCTTGCATCGGCCAATGGAGCTACCCACTCCGAGGACCACAAGTAAGTATCAGGCTAGGTTTGCCCTCAAAGCTTATAGCTATTACTCCGCCTGCTCGTTCAGATTTCAGTACATTTTGGCAGCGGCCACTTCGATTGCCACCAAGAACAACGAGGAGACCCTGACGTATCTCAACCAGGGCCAGAGCTATGAGATCAAGCTGAAGAAGATCGGCGACTTGTCCCTCTACAGGGATAAGATACTGAAGGTGAGTCTTGAGGTCCGAGTTTCCGAGTCCAAAGTCTCTGCCCATGTCCACGGCCTCCAATTGACTCGCCGAGTCATGTGATGGCGGTGAATTATACGACTGTCGAGTGAGCGACTTGCCTCTTGACCAACAGTATGTGTATCTGTATCCCTCGTATCTGTATCTGGGGCTCAATTGATTTTAATAAGCGCCAATTAAGCCGCTCGACTTGAGAGATGCCACTGGCTACTAGGCAAAGGCCTCTGTGTACATGTGCAACCTGCGTGTGCGAAAACTTTCCGAGTGAAGTCATAGCCACCACTCACTCATCCGTCCCTCCCTCTGACTTCTTCCCCACTTGCAGAGCGTGATCAAAATCTGTTTCCATGAGCGCCGCCTCCAGTTCATGGAGCGCGAACAGATGCAGCAATGGCAGCAATCCCGCCCAGGCGAACGCATCATTGAGGTGGACGTACCGCTGTCGTATGGCCTCTGCCACGTGTCGCAGCCGCTCAGCTCCAACTCGCTGAACACCGTCGAGATCTTCTGGGATCCCCTGAAGGAGGTCGGCGTCTACATCAAGGTCAATTGCATTTCAACCGAATTTACCCCAAAGAAGCACGGCGGCGAGAAGGGAGTGCCCTTCCGACTGCAGATTGAAACCTATATAGAAAACACAAACAGCACCAATACCGGCTCTGGTGCCGGTTCCGGTCTAGGATCTGCTGGCAACATCGCCAGCAACTGTGGCAGTGGTAACAGTGGTAACAACGGCAGTGGCACAACCAGTGGCTCCACAGCTCCAGCATCACCGGAACGATCGCTCAATGGCGGCGGACAGGCCAAGCAGGCGGTCCATGCCGCTGCATGCCAGATTAAGGTGAGCATTGGAAGGATTCATATTCATATTCATTCAATTTGAATATAATTGTGGCATTCTTTTTGAATGTACTTTTTATTTGTAAGTCTGTACATGTAAGTCTATGTACATTAGTTTATTAGGCCAATAATGTATTTGTTATTTATATATGTTTGAAATAGGAAAACGTGTATTAATTGTGAATTTGTGATTCATTTTCCTTAGTAATTCTGTTAACAAACTAGCCTCATAATCTACATATGTATATAGCCATATTTGTATGGTTAAGAGTCAGCCTTGACTTACAAAAGTTCCTAATTAATGAAGATATTTAGTTAGGCCTTTTTTTTGGTTAATATGTGGGATGTGTTTTAAGATTCTGAAGAACTACTGATGCTTTGAATATGCAAAATGTACATATTTGTTATTTAATTAATACATCAGTAGGGGGTCTCTCTCTCTATTCTTCGTTCGGAATTTAATCTTTCAGTTAAACTGGCATTAAATCAAGTTTCTATATTTTTTAGGTTTTTAAGCTAAAGGGCGCTGATCGCAAGCACAAGCAGGATCGTGAGAAGATCCAGAAGCGTCCGCAATCGGAGCAGGAAAAGTTCCAGCCCAGCTACGAGTGTACCATCATGAATGACATATCCCTGGATCTGGTGATGCCCGCCACTACCACTGGCTGCTACAGTCCTGAATAGTGAGTATTTCTGTCCTTTTCCAGATGACTTTCCCTTGGGAAAAATAGGGATACTTGTGCGGGGCTAGGAAGTATCATTTCTCTCCCTTACTTGGCATATGTGCTCCGGAATTAAGTAACAATTTATTTCGTTTCGTGGACCCGCTGTTTTCCAATTGAGTTCGCCAATTTTTCCACAAGTCTTATTTGTGTGACAGCTACGGTCCGGGCTTTTTGATTTACGAACCAAGCTACGAGCAACTGCAGTCTCCAGCCATTTACATAACATCCAGTTAAGATCAAGTGCATATTACGTATCACGTAGATATACTTGTTCTTTATGTCACTATAGTTTGTACAGTGCGTTTCGGGGCTTTAAGTTAGGGATTTTTAGTGTTATGATAATGATATGATTTACAATTATATTGCCTTCAATACCATATTGAAATTATGGTAGAGTTTGTTATATCGTAATAGGAAATATCAAGAAACAATGGTTTTAAAGTTAAAATATTAAAAATGTGAATAAACTGTATGTTTGGAGATATCAAACAGAATTAAATGAATGTAACATATTTTGCAATGTCAAATAATATAAATAGTTCAAGTCAATTTGCATTCGTTGGATATATTTATATTTGTCGGGATGTAAATGTGGTTATTCTTGACTATTTCCTACAATTTAGAATTTATGTATATTTGACAGTAATTTTATATTGAACAAAATAGCAGTAGCTTAAGGTATTTCATTGATTTAATTAGGATATGGAATGCTATAAGTATTGTTTATTTGATGTTTTCATCCATTTTGGTTATAGAAATAGTCAATAAAAATCATTGATTATTAATGCATTCAATAATGAACTTCAGATGTATATATGGTATATCAACCCTGAGTACAGTCTTCAACCATTTCCAATAATTTGTTTTGCATTTGTTTTGAAAGACTCCGACTTATCCGGAAGCGTAAATGTGAATAAAATCAAACATGTTTATTTGTGGTCTTCGATTATAAACAAAGATTCCTTCTCAATAAACGTTCGATCATCAATTTGAGAACGTTTCAGAAGAGTTGGGAACAAATAAAAGCGAACCACCTTAGCCAAATTTGGCAAGGTGCCCTCCGCAAACAATGTATGTATCATACAATTACGGCACGCACTTTCCCAATGGAATTTTCCTAGCGTAACCAGGCGGCGAGAGGAAATCATTTTGTTTGTGTCATTTACATTTGAATGATCAGCAAAAGTCAAAATGATATCGAATCGAGAGCGAATAGCTGAGAGAGTGATCGTTGTTGGGGGGCGACTAAGAGCGACAGCGAGCGGCAGAGAGATCTCTAGAGAGGAAGAGATTTCCCCCAACTGAAGGATCTTTTGCAGTGCTAAGAGAAAGATCACCAAAGAGAAGACAGCTTTCGGCTTTGGGTCATTTGTTGTTTTTGCCAGTCAGCTCCAAGCTATTTTTACTTTAAAGTTGCTTTTAACCGGTTTTCAGGTTTTCGTTTTCGCTCAAATGATTCTGTTTTGTTTGCAAAGAGACAGAGGCCACTTTTGTTGATAATAATTGCAAATATTATTATGGGGACTGTTTTTTGTGTATTGTTAGGGTAACGATTAATTATATCGATTGGAAAACACATCCCATTTTAAGTATTTGGCCCATACAAATAACAGGAAATGGCTGCGGCTGAAAGTCTGGAAAAGTTCCCACTACTCATTCAATAATTCAAAGATACTCCAAACGGGTTTGCGCCTGGCCAATCGACCGCAACAGGCCGTATCGGGTATCGGCCTTAATCGTAGTCGTAAACAAACCAGATTCCCATTTATCGGCGGGGGGCAGTGGGAAATCTGGAAAGCTGAAAGATGCCCGAGTCCCGCGCATTCGTGAACATGCGCTTGCATCTGAAGGATCGTCGCTCCTGCCCGCGTCAGATACTCAACGAGCTATACTGGATTTGTAGGACGGGACTCTAGCTACAACACGAATCCTTATTAACTGCACTTGTTTTCTACCCTTGCAGTATGAAACTCTGGCCCAATTCCCCCGTACATATACCCAAGTACGATGGAGTACTTCCCTTTGCCCCAAGTGCAGCATCGCCGGCCACCAGCAGCAGCAGTCCCATTGCCATCAACTCGGTGACGTCCACCAACTCACCGACTCTGAAGCTGATGGACACCACCAATATGGTATCGCCCCAGCATGTGCCCGCTGACATGGACGACTATGTAGGTCCCACTATGCCAGAGGAAGAGTAACATCCAACTAACTAATCTAATTCCAAACAGAACCAGAACATAATGCCGGAATCGACGCCCGCCCAAGTGACGCAGTGGCTCACCAATCATCGCCTCACGGCGTATCTATCAACTTTTGCACATTTCTCGGGAGCAGATATTATGCGGTATGTATATTTAGTTATAGTTATATTTTATAAATTGCGTTATAGGTAGATTTTTAAATACGTTTTTCATTTAAAAATTTGTGTATTAGTTTTTAACGTAAACCAAGATTTTCTGTAATCAGTGATAACTAAAAGAGTTTAAATTCATAATAAAAAGGTACCTTGCAGAGTTTCCGTAGAATCTACACATAATTCCTTAATTTATAGACTTTTAGTTATCTGAACTACAGTGATTTTTTCCATTAAAATCTGTTAACTTCTGTTATTTTCCATTTTCTTTCATCCAAATTAATTTATTTATTAACTTACTGCTTCTGTCGGTGTTAAGTTAACACTAAGATTAGTTAGATCTTAACTTCTTAGTGACCCATTTTTATGGCTACCAGTTTCGTTGAAATTCTCCTTCCTCCTCCTTAGTTTAATCAAACAAGCTTAGTTGATAAACAATAATTGATAGTTTCTGTTATAATAGTTACAGCTCAGTAACCTTATAAAATAACTTAATGGTTAATTTATCTAATTCTCAGACCATTTTGCAATACAGTAAAGAAAAGCTTGAGGGAAATATATAACTATTTATTTCAATCAGTTTATTACCATTTTGTATAATCTTATGGATAGACATCTGAAAGATAGCGACCGCTTCTATAGGATAACTTGATTTGCCAAGCAACTACAATACAACTAACCTTTTTTATTGATAAATTATCCGATAAGATAGAGTGTGCCTCCTTAGTGAGCTGATATATCTAGGTATTTCACTATGGTATAAATGGAAAGAAAATATCATTAAATCGATAATGTAACAATATTTTAAACAGTGCTATATTAAAGTTTCTATATTCAAAGGTGCAATAAATTATTATTCTGAATAATGTATCTAACTGTGTTTGTTTTGAAGATTTTTTAGTTTATCTTGACAAAAAATCAAATAAATTAAATACAAATTCGTATGTTTTTCGAATATATCGATATCTTAACAATAAATTTTACATTTTGTTTATTTTTGTCGATACTGTAAATTTCGATATAGCAAATTTAATTGTAGTTCCAATTTTTGATACATCTTAATGTTGATACATCTTAATTAACTTTTGCTTTCGGTACCTAAGCCATAGCGTTCTGTATAAGATATATTCTATAATTAAACGGTTTCGAAACGCATTTTTATTTTGGTCGCTGATTTATTCGAATTGATTTCTAATAATTGTCCGCTCTCTTGGTTTATTTATAGCATGTCCAAGGAGGATTTGATACAAATCTGCGGCCTGGCCGATGGCATTCGCATGTTCAACATTTTGCGTGCCAAGTAAGTTAATATTCAGCACCAAATTCCATCTGGAAACATTATTTACATTCTGACAATTGTTTTCTAGGACCATTGCGCCTAGGCTTACGTTGTACGCCAGCTTGGACGGCTGCAGCTACAATGCCATTTACTTGCTCTCGAACACGGCCAAGGAGCTGCAGCAGAAGCTGTTCAAGATGCCCGGCTTCTATGAGTTTATGGCCAAGGCCAGTGCCCAGGAGAATGGAGGCGGCGGAGGTAGTGCCGCTGCTGCAGCTGCAGCTGCCCTGTACAACAACTGGAGCATGCACTCGAAGTACTCGGGCAGCGGCTCGAACATCTTCAATGATGCCAACAAGAGCTGCGTGTACATCTCGGGGCCATCGGCCATCTTGGTCAGCGTCACCGACGAGGTGCTCAACAACGAGATCAAGGACGGCAGCCTCTACGCCATGGAGGTGCAGGCCGGCAAGGTGATCCTCAAGCTGATCAACAAGCCGGACAACAATTGATCCCCCCTTAGAGACCACCATCTCCGAGCAAAATCAAGTATAGAGTTTTTAGCATTTACACGCGATGCGAAACGTAGTTTTCGATATAAGATTCAATGTGTACGAGATATTTCGCGCAGCAATTTTGAACAAGTAACGACAAGCAAGCGACCCGAACCCCTAATCCCCAACGTATATTTTTGTTAAAGAACTAGTGCAAAATATTTAAGTTTTTGATTTTCGGTCCTCACCTTTAGGTTTTATTATACTTTACATTGTATTTTATACCACCTACGATATACGACAACATATGCACATTTAATTCTCCGATGCGATTGCATTTCTATTCGTTCTTTAATCTACTTTTAATTTTCCTTTTTCTATTTGTACGGCGTATGCTTATATAACACTTATATATTTGTTTGTAGAACCCCAGTCAATCAATCAATTATTTGAAGTAGAAAGAAAAAAACGCAAAAAAAAAAGAAAAATAATTTTACTATAATGATTATTATTATTATCTTCAAGTACAGTACCACGAATACAAGAATTGAGCAATTGTTTCGAAGCAGAGTTCGACTAGCAACCAAACAACAACTTTTGTATGTGATAGAAGCAATAAAGTGTTATCCACAAGTGGACTGTCAAAAAAACCATTTGAAATAGTTTTTATTTTTGGGAATTTAATATGTAAAGTAAGTATTTAACAAATATTTATTGGCACTCAAATAGAATCCTTAATAGAGATTTATTGGAATGAATTTGGTCAGACTACTGCGTTTTCTTATATTAAATTGAAGAGCTATAATTCGGGGGCTCCCCCAAAATTTTAGTATTTAGTTTTCTTTTAGATATATTTTCAAAATTTTAAAGTAAAGTAAAATAAATAGTTCAAGATAAAAATGGATGTTTACCATATCATTCTGCTCTTCGTTTGCACTTCAGGTGAGCTTAATAAATTATTATATTCCCTTAAAAAATTCTCACTCATATCTAAGGAGCAGTTTGGCAAGTGCAAGGCGATTGTCGTATAACTCAGTATATGGTGGAGCAAACGAACCGCATATTCACGTATAGCGATGCCAGTAGTTCCATCCAATTGCAGCGTAAGGAGACCGTACCAAACGGTGTCACCCTATTCATGTACTGTAATCCCTCGGACATGGTGGAGACCCAGTGTCTGGACAACGGACAGTTCTCCAACCCGCTGCCCATGCGATGCGGCAATCCGAAGCAGCCAATGCTGATGCAGATCCGGGGTAATGATTGTCCCGGAACCTTGTATTCCGTTGGCTACGAGATTCAGGGGCGGAGCCTGGAGCTGTATCGCACCTGTTTCGATGCACGACTTGGACAGGTTTTATACTCGCAGAGTGATGTCTACTACAAGAGCTTCTGTAAGTTATCCTTATAGGGATTTGCTTTCAAATCCCTTTTATTATCAGTATAAACCCCACAGTTCCGAGAAGACCTTTCGTGGAGTTTGTGGCTGATCAAATGTTCAGTCCCCAAGAGGCGTCAGCGTACCTAAAGTCGAACATATACTTTGCCTTCAATTGCATCTATGGCAATGGTCAGACCTACTTGCAAAATGTTGGATCTCTGGTCATTAATCGAGGTCATTTGGTGGCTTCGGCGGACTTCCTGTTCCTAGATCAGATGGGCAGTACCTTTCGCTATCTGAATGTGGTGCCGCAATTCAAGTCCATTAACGACGGCAACTGGGAGAAGATCGAGCGCTGGGTGCGCAGTCAGGTGCCGCCATCGAGCTATTTCCGTGTCAAGTCCGGTGGGATCGGCATCCTGGAGTTACCAGATGACAATGGTGTCTATAAGGCTGCTTTCCTGGCCGGCTCTAAGATACCAGTGCCGGAGTGGACGTACAAGGTGGTGCGTGATGACCAAGGCAATGGACTTTACGTCTTCCTCACCTACAATAATACTTTCAAAAGCGAGAAACCGCCATGCCCGAATATTTGCAGACAAGTTAACTGCCCTCTGAGTCTTCAGAATAATCACTATAATGGATACACCTTCTGCTGCGATCCCAAGCATTTTCCATTCTGAGAACATGGGGGGGAGGTCCTATATGCATATTGTAGGAAGGACTCTTTGCCCAATTGGCCTGCGTAATAATCACCGTTTGAATAATTTAATATTTTTATTTAACACACACGCACTTAAGCTGAAAATGCGAAAATTCGTTGGCTAAGAGGGCATACACCGTGACAAAGAAGTTTTATTAGCTGCAATATAAAATTAGTTAGTACTAATAATGAAAAATAATATTAAATTTATGACATTTGTATTTGATAATTGTCAAGGAACTGAAACATTCTTAAAGTTATTATTTAACTGATTATTTCTTTGTTAAATTTCCCCAAAAAGCGCTTAATTATTGCCCAGTGAAAGCCACGCCAGAGCGATTAGCTAACCGATTAGAACTCTCCTAATGACATTTTAAGCGCTCCTAGAAAAGCCATAAAAAGGCTTCCCCCAATCGGTGAATTCAAATGGAAAATCGAGTGGAAATCTTCTACACGGGTCAGAAGGCCTTCCTGAACATCTTCTCGCTGTGGCCGCAGAAGGAACGCTGGCGGAGAATCCTTCATCAGGTTAACTTTGTGCACGTAATGGGCTTCTGGGTGCTGCTCTTTGACTTCATCCTAGTCCTGCACGTGGTAGGCAACTTACGCCACATGTCCGAGGTGGTCAGGGCCATCTTTGTGCTGGCCACCAGTGCGGGGCACACCACCAAGCTGATCAGCGTTAAGGTCAACAGTGTGGCTCTGGAGAAGCTCTTCAAGCGGTTGGACGATGAGGATTTCCGACCGCAGAGTCCCGAGGAAGAGATTGCATTCACGGCTGCCTGTGAAACGAGTCGCAAACAGCGTGACTACTATGCATCTTTGTCCTTCACCGCCTTGGGCATGATCCTTGGGACACAATTGTTGTTGGATTGGTCCCAACTCCCACTGAGCACCTTTAATCCCTTTGGCGACCATCCTGGCTCGCCCGGTTATTGGTGCCTGTACTGCTACCAGTGTCTGGCCCTTTCCATCTCCTGCGTAACGAACATAGCCTTTGATTCCCTGTGCTCCTCCCTGTTCATCTTCATCAAGTGTCAGCTGGACATTTTGGCAGTGCGCTTGAATAAGATGGGACGAGGTCCGTGCTCGGGTAGAGGCGTCGTGGAGAGGCAGCTGAAGCAGTGCATCCGATATCACACAACCATCGTGGAGTTGACCGAAACCGTTGAGCTTTTGCTCTGCAAACCAATTTCGATTCAGATCTTCTGTTCGGTGTTGGTCCTGACGGCCAACTTTTATGCCATTGCCTTGGTGAGTCCTTAATACCAACTTTTATTTGGGAAAATTATTAGCATCCATCCCTCTCTCTGTAGCTCTCCGAAGGTAATATCGTCACGTTTAAAATGATTACCTACCAGGCTTGCATGCTGATGCAGATCTTTATGTTGTGCTACTTTGCCGGGTGAGCAGGGGAGTTATTAAATGTATTTATAAGAGGGCTAATTGTTAACCCTCCAGCGAGGTCACCAATCGCAGCATGGAGCTGCCCCACGAACTGTACAAGACGAGTTGGATGGACTGGGACCGTTCCAACCGCCGTATTTTGTTGATGCTCATGCAACGTTTGCACTCGAGTCTACGCATAAGGACCTTAAATCCCAGCCTTGGCTTCGACCTGCAATTATTCGGCTCGGTAGGTTTGCCCGTGATTTTTTTTGCAGTGTTGTCAATTTCCATAATGAGCCTTATTAGTTAGCATTAGCTAATGGAAGTGTGTGGGAACTCGTGGGCTATATAAGGCTTTTGTCGAGGGGACTCTCGAAAAGTCAAAGACAGTCAAATCGCCAGCATGGATCAGCATCAGAGGATAACGGAGCACTTCTACAAGTACCAGATGTGGTACTTTCAGGTCCTGGGAGTTTGGAAACTGCCCATTTGGGCTAGTGGCCAGGAGCGTCGCTTCCAAGCCATGCGATTCGCCTTCCTGCTGGTTTGTCTCTGCATCATGCTGCTGCTGTTTGCCCTGGAGCTGTTGACCAATATTTCCGATGTGCGGGAGATCCTAAAGGTGTTCTTTATGTTCGCCACCGAAATGTCCTGCATGACCAAACTGATGCACCTGAAGATGAAGTGTCAGAAACTGGCAGGTCTTGTTGAGATGATAAGGTCCCGAGGGTTTGCCACAAAGTCCGAGGAGGAGCAGGAGCTTATGGAATCGGCAAAAGTGGTGGCAGTTCTCATGAGGAACTTCTATGGCGTCATGTCAATTTTAACGGCTTCATTGATTCTCTTGGTTCCCTGCTTCACTGGCTATGAGGAGCTCCCGCTGACTATGTTCGAGGTGTGCAACATCCAGGGGAGGATCTGCTACGGAGTGCAGTTCCTCTTCCAATCGGTCTGCCTGCTGCCCACTTGTGTCCTGAACATCACCTATGACACGGTGGCCTTTTCTTTGCTTCGATTCCTAAAGCTGCAGCTTGAGATGCTGGAGTTGCGGCTGGAGAAGTTGGGTTCAGCTTCTAGCCCCGAGGAGAACGAGAGAATCTCAGAGGAATTGCGGGAGTGTGCCAATTATTACAACAGCATTGTGGAGTATAAAAATCTGGTGGAGCTCTTCATCCAAGTGCCGGGCTCCGTGCAGCTCATGTGCTCCGTTCTCGTCCTGGTCTCCAATCTGTTTGGCCTCTCAACCATGTCCGTGGCCAACGGTGACGCCATCCAAATGGCCAAGATCTGTATTTACCAACTTGTGATGGTCTGGCAGATTTTCATCATTTGTTTTGCCTCCAACGAGGTGACTCTGCACAGTTCTAGGCTCTGCAACGCCGTCTACAGGTCCCAGTGGACGGGATGGAACCGAGAGAACCGTCGGATAATCCTGCTCATGATGCAGCGCTTTAATTTGCCGCTACAGTTGCGCACCTTTAATCCCACCTTCACCTTCAGCCTGGAGGCCTTTGGCTCTGTAGGGTTTTATACATCAATTCTTTTGTTATTTATTTATTTGCATATTTATTAATGTATTTTTTGTAATTGTTTCATTTCAGATTGTCAACTGCTCATACAGCTATTTTGCCCTACTAAAGCGAGTCAACAGTTAAGGTATATTAATGGAAAGTATTTAGTTACCATCTTGCAGAAGTGGAATAAATCTTGATTAACGGGCTATAAGGATTCAAGGAATGTTAAAACTTATAACATATATATGCATATAATTCTATAAAGCAATTTTGTAGTTGGTGTTTCTGTAGATGATTTGTTAACACTTGTCTTGTAGATTGTTAAATAAAACATATTTTAAAAATACTCAAAATAATAAGGTTTGCCTAAAAATTGTTAAGCCGTTTTACTAGCTGGTTTTTTTTTAACATGAATTCATAAACATAAGGAAATAAATACGTAAACTTAAATTTTCTAAAAAAAAACTATATTAACTTTGAGTAAAAGGAAATGTTTTATAAATTTGTTGGTAATTTTAAAAGGATTTTGCTTCTTGTTTTTAATTTTTAAAGAATGTCCGTGTAAATAAATATTACAATGTTTTATTTTCAAAAAACGTGAAAAACGGTCACTCTGGCGCCTCTATTAAAATACCAGATTTTCTGGCTCGAATAAAACACCGGTGGTCTGTGAGTATACCAAAAATAAAACCCTAACGCCACAATTGTGCTGATGGACAAAGATTAAGATGTCGGAAAACCAGAAAAACAATAGCTGCCTGCATTGTAGTGTTTTCAATACAAAATACCGGTACCAGGAGATCTTCGATGAGTTCGGCACGGAGCTGGGCCTGCAATCGCTGCTGGCCAAGCACTTCCAGCTGGACGTGGCGCCCGATCCGCGGGAGCGCCAGCTTCTGTGCGAGGTGTGCATCAACACGCTCATCCGGCTCTTCGATATTGATGAATTGCAGCGCCAACAGGATGCGGCGAAGGCTAGGAACAAGGATCCGAGCCCTGAGCCACCCGTTCACGCTGTCATTCCGGTCGTTGTCAAGCCTGACGCTAAACCTGCAGCCACTGTAGCAGCTTTCAAGAAGGAAAAGATTGCGAAGCCCTCAGCGGCAGCTCCTCCTCCTCTTCCTACCAGGGAACCAAGTGCTCGGATTAGCAAGAGGGTTCCGCCACCTCAGGTATTGCCTGCTCCATCCAAGCCTTCAGGACGAGCCAGAGAGCCGATGAAACCCACCAAGGAAGCATCGCCTGCCAAGCCAAAGGACACAGAACAGGAACAAATTAGTGTCCTGATACAAAACCTCCTCGACGAAGATGAGGCTATGTGCAAGGAAGTAGCAGAGGAAAGTGAGCCTTTCTGCGAGGAAGTAAAAGCAATCGAAGTTGCTTCCATGCCAGAGCAGCCCCAAACCAAAAGGAAAATTGTCCTCTTAAACAAGAAAGCCGTGCTGCAGCCTAGTCTAGATGAAGATGTATACGTATACGAGCATGAAGGTTCGTTTAACACCTGACAAGTCCCAATTATATTCCCAAACTAACCCTTAATTGTTTCAGATATTTTGGAGCCAGCTATGGAGAAGGTAAAGATCGAAGCCACGGATCGATCATCAGCTAAGTTAACAGTTCAAGCGGAGGAGAGCCAGAGTGAGGGAGAAACCGAGGAGAGCCATGTGGTTCTCTTCGACTTTGTTATGATCAAAGAAAGTATGTAATCACCTAAACCAAACTATTATGTATTGTAACACATTTTCTGTTGCAGAGGATGACATTGGTGATATTGCCGAGTACTTGTCCACGGTGGTGAAGACCAGCTTTGAGAAACTGACCTTTGAATGGCCCACGGTGTGCAATCACTGTTCCCAGAAGTTTACCACATTTGAGAGTCTTCTAAGTCATATGGTCAAGTCGCACAGATCTCGGGGTAATGGCTACAAGTGTCCCATTGATGGCTGCAACAAAGAGTTGAAGGGTAGCAAATTTCTGGCCATGCATCTGGTTCTATTGCATGCTCCCGTAGCTGAGTGAGTGCTATAAATCTCTAAAAAAAAGGGAGATAATTAATAGTAATCATTTCTCATTTCAGAATCCCCATATACGGCAGCTGTCCGGAGTGCAAGATGACTTTCTCAAACATTTTGCAGTATAACAAACACTCTTGCGCTCATATGATCAAAAAGAAGCGCGGTGTTCGTCTATTTTGTGAAATGTGTGCGCAGGAGTTTCCCTCCTGGAAGCGGTAGGTGTGCCTCCTAATCTTAAACGCATTGAGTACTACAAATATAGTTTATTTGTCTTTCAGTTTTAATTTTCACAATCAATTCCATTTGGAGAAGCATAGGCCTCGCGCCTGCTTCGTCTGTGATTATGCCAGCACCAATATCGATGAGCTCTTCCAGCACTTAAACTACTCCCATGAGCCTGTGGGCACCTTGTTTTGCGACCTGTAAGTACTCTTACTCTTCGAATATAATCGCGAATCCATTTAATCAATTTGTTTTTATCTATTCAGTTGCGATCGCACTTTCCGGGATCCCGCCGTGTTTATGGAGCACAATAAGTCGCATGCCAATGTAAGCAGCACAACCTATCCCTGCGGCGAATGCATGGCGGTATTTGAGTCCCGAGGTCGCCTAACTGGACACATGGCAAGTCTATATTAAAGATCAGAACATAAGATATGCTTATGGATTGTGGTTTTTAATTTTCAGCGCTCCATGCATGGCAGCATCATTAGTTGCGAACTTTGCTCCCGCGAGTTTGGCAGCGAGGCTACCTACAGCATTCATATGAAGAAGCATCTAATAATTGAGCGGGATTTGCACGTATGCCACAATTGCGGCCTCCTAAACGATAGCCAAGAAAAGTTGGCTGAACACGCGGAAACCAAGAATTCGCCCTGTTTTGGTGTCAAGATCTATACGGAGCTGCTCCGCGATGCCTATGTCTGTGAATACTGTTCCTCGTACTTTAAGCAAAAGTCCGATCTGCAAGCACATCGCGCATCGGGAATTCATAAGAATGGATTATTCTGGTGCCAGCCGTGTGGCAAGGATTTCCCTCATATGAAACTATATCGTCATCACCTGCGCAACTTTCAGAAACTGCGATCGGATTCGACGCATCGGAAGCTGGAGATTTGTGTCTTCTACATGTGCGATCAGCAGGTGAGCAGCAACAACTTACAAATACGACTATTGAGTAAGTTCAATTAATATTTGCAGGACTGCATGGAGGCTTATGTGAACTGGAACTCGTTGTACACCCACAAGCGGCGCACCCACGAATCTTCGGACAAGCAGACGGAGAAGGCCTTAAAATCTGGTCAGGATTGGATTTGCCAGTTCTGCTCAAAGCAGTGTCGCTCCAAGATGTCTTTGTCTGTGCATGTGGCAAGGAGCCATAATAATGGTGTGTTCATTAGCACCTTACCACCTCTCATTTTGTTAAGCTTATCTGTTTCCTTTTTATTTCCCAGACAACGTTGTATGTTCATTGTGTAATGCCTCTTATAAGAGCCAGGATGCTTTGGACAAGCACCATGCCTACTGGCATGAACCAATCGAGTGCCCGCAGTGCTTTAAGATTGTCAAAAATCGTCGAAATTACGACACGCATGTTAATGTCGTGCATTCAAACAAGAAACGATATACCTGCGGTGTTTGCGAGAAGGGATTCTATCATAAAAGCGAAATGGAGGCTCATCAAAAGGTAACTATTAATGACTGTTATAATTTTATATCGAGAAGATAAAGATTTATATACTGCCTTAAATAACAGCGTTAACTTAAATTTCGTACCCTTCCAGCTCCATGGCCAGTTGTACAGCTGCGAGAAGTGCAGCTTCACCACGAGGAACAAAAAGTCTCTGTCCGTTCATGTCCTGGGTCAGCACTACAAGCGTTTCGCCTTTGAATGCAAGGTGTGCAACAAGAGATTCGGACGCCGTCAGGGCCTGACTACGCACATCCAGCGGGCTCATGGTTCCAAGTACGTTTGCCGAGATTATTTTGAGGGCGGCTGCGGGCGCACCTTCGTCAGCAGTTCCCAGCTGAATGTTCACGTGAGGAAAGTGCACGAAGGGACTATTCTTCTGCAGGAGGAGGAAGAAGAGGACAGCGATGGGCCATCCACATCCAAGAAGCGCTGCTATCGCATTGACGACGATAGCAATATTGAGTTTGTAGAAATTGGAGACGGCGAGGATGAGGAGGAGGTTGAGGGAGAGGAGGAAGATTATATTGATGAGTCCAATTAGCATACTATGCATCGAGTCAACCTTAAAGTAACTTTTCCTTTGCTAAAGCAGATTTATTTGATTTAAATTTCATTTTTGTTTTTTTTGCTACTCCATACTTGAACACAAATGATGTCCGAAAATGACATTAATATGTATTCCATAGTACACATAATACTATATTCTAATGATAATAATAATAGCTACGTTTTAGGCTAAACTTCAATTGCAATTAACTAGCCAGAGTCTGGCGGAAGCAAATTTGATTTATTAAGCGTTGTGGTTTGGTCATTTAACTGCTGAAGATTGTGTGCGGAGCTTACCTGCAAAAGAGAATATATTAATATGTAATTTATAATATAATATGTATCTTAAATGTATACGCCAAACTTACTGGGCTAATTGGTGTTATAACAATGGCTGTGCGCGTGGCACACTGCAGCAGGGCTGTGTCCTCAGTGGACTCATCACAGTCACCATCGGCATCCGCATCCACGTCCACATCTACTCCAATATCACTGTCGATCTCCCAGGAGGGGAAGTGTTCCATTTCGCCTTCACAGTTCAGATCCTCCTCCTCGAAATCCTCGTACTCATCAATTAGTATAACTAAATGGAAGATTATTTTAACGTTTGTTATTCTGTTTGTTAAGTGAGATTGCCCCATATTCAACCACAAATGTGACTCACATAATGTCAATGTCTGACGAATGTGTTAAAAAATTAAGTTTAGAGTCCCAATGAAGCAAAATGAGTTATTCAATGTTTTTAAATCATTCAATCGCAAAAGAAAAAATAAATCTAAATAAAAATAACGAACAATTGAACAGGTACACATGCGTTTATTAAAATCTTTTGAAGTTGGGCAAGAATGTAAAATAAATTAAAACGTAAATGATGAGGTGAGTTAAGTTAGCTCTTGAACCAAATTATTAACAAATTTAATTACTTGAACTATCTGGCGGCGTGGGCTTAGCACTGCTGTCCAGGGATTCGGCTCCCTCATCGGGTATGTTGATGCGTTGCTCCTGCTTGCTATACGGCTCCGATGTGGACCTTTGTAGGCTGTAACAAGGAATATATGTAATTTTACTATATATATTTCACTAATATCAATAATCACCTTAACGTAACACGTTTTTTTGTTCTATTCTCTAATTCAGTCATAAAAACATCATTGTGCTGCTGCTTGTCAGACCCCAGCTGATATGAGTTAAGCACGGAAGACTGCACATAATAATTATATAATTTATACATCTTGTTTATAAAATATTTAAGTATTGTCATCACCTTTGTATTGGTCGCTGTATGCTGCATGTGCGGCGGCATGGGGGTTTGTGTGGCGATCGCATCGGTTGTCGTCGTGGCCGTTTGTGTGGCGGTCAGGGATCGCAGCTCGGTGCCATCGGTCACCGAGGAGGGATTCAGCAGCGGAGTGGTGATGGCTGCGGTGGTCACCTGCTCCGGATGCACACTGAGGGCCGCGGTGCGTTTCCACACATCGATCATGGCCAGGTTGTGGGCGTGATGCAGGGGCTTGTGGTTAGGACTAATGGAATGTATTTTGGGCTTGGCTGGCAGCGGAAGAGCCAGGAATCTATCACGATCCTCCATGTACGCCTTGATCAGCACGTCCAGCTTCTCTTCGATATCAGCGACCTATATTTTGGGTATAATTTACACATATATTCAAATTCGTTTATTTTATAACTAAGATCTCACCTGCCGCTCGACTTTAACTACGCGGGAGGCTAAGCTTATTTTAGACGCATAAACGTCCTTGGCTTTGGACCCTTGTTTGCCCAGGATTTGATCCAAACTGTTGGTATATAATAATATATTAAAATATCATTAAATTGTTTTGCATTTATTATTATTGAGTCAATTTAATTCTAGTCAAAAGCTTGCAACTCAGTAATGGAGTCATTTCCGACCATATAAAGTAACTATAGCTGCCATAGACGATCTTTCCCTGTCTCTCTTTTACTCTATTTCTCTATCTCTATCTCTTTCTTTTCTCTCTATCGTTTCCTCTCTCTCCCTGTCTCTCTCTTTTTCTCTTCCTCACTCCCTTTCTCTCTCTTTTCCTCTCACTCTCTCTCTTTATATCTTTTTTTTTAGGTATGTCTCTCTGTGTTTCTATAGAGATATTTCTTTCTCTCTATCTTTCCCTGCCCATCTCTATGGTATCTCTTTCTCTTTCGCTATCGTAGCAGTACCAGGTCTAGATCTAGAATTAGTTTTGCTAGGTTTGTATTTACTTTCCAATTGATTCGCTTGTTGCTAATTGCTAAAAATTCAAAAAATATATGTTTTTTTCCAAATTGAGATTAATGTATCTTTGGCTCAGTTATCAACGATTCCACATCCGAAATCATGATCCTATGGGTAACTCCAAGGGTAAACACACTTCGGTCTTACAAAGTTAGCTTTCTTTCTTTATTTTAGATTTAATTTTGTTAAAATTCTTACCGCAAATGTAGCATCTTAACGCGACCCAACAAGTCAACGTGACCTGAAATATAATTGTGTTTTATAGCATAATATAAATAAAATAGAGTTCAATATTAGCTTAAGATGGAACCTTTTAATACAATCATCTTTAATTATAAAATTTAAAAAATATATTTTTTTAATCCTTTTTATTTCGATTATACTTTAAATGTAAATAACTACAGACATTAATCCTTTAATTCTACAATAGTTATCTTTTACGAAAACCGAATTAAGTCTTTTAGTTTTCTTTGCTTCAAGACTCAGAAATTTGAAGCCAATAATTATTAATTATCTTGTGATTTAGACTTCGAAATTTGGGGAAATTGATTAAAATGTGAGCTTATCCAACAATTTACGAATTTTTAGTCATAAATAATTAATGATTAATAATTATTAATCAATCATAAAATAATTAATGACTTGAATGAAAACTCACCGGCCGCATATTGCTCCATGACATCCTTGACGTCGTAGGGCTTCAAGGCCTCCTTGAATTTCCTTCGCGCCACAAAGTACTTGAGCTGCAAGAGAGGAACAGTGGCCACAGTAAAGATTTGAATCCCAAGGGACTGGGGGAATCCCCAAACCAAGCCCAGACTCACTCACCTTACGTATAAATCGAATGGCGGTCTTGTGCCGATTGGTTAGCTGCGTGCAGCGCGGCTCCTCATCCTCATCTGCGGGCAATTTGTGAATCAGAGAGATTGACTTGTGCGTTAGGTTTTGGTTGCTAGCTTCGCTTGTTGGTTATTTTTGGTTTGGTTTTTGTTTTTTGGTTTGGATATGGTTAATCAAGTCAACGTCAACGCAAATATACAACAACACATACAAAATTACCGTTACACACACATATGGAACAATTAGTAAATACACATGGATTATCATTAATATGTCAACGAGAGATAAAGACGTAGATATATAGTTATAGATGTAGATAAAGATATATAGAGAGAGAGCCTCGGTTAGTTAGTTGGGTAAATGCGAGGCCGAAGGATCATGATCATAATCCTTCGGCCTGGAGATACTGAAGCAAGCGTTGTGGCGTGAGGTGTCGCTGTGTGATGGATGGTTGGGATTCGGATGTGGATGTGGATATGGATAGTCGTCGGGTGGAGATTCAAGTGGCACCGATTACCTACTACGACTACAAATCAAGCTGCTGCCGGGAAGGGACACTTTTCTACTATTTCTTTGGGAGGGGAATTGTGAAGGTCTTCATGCAATCCTAGCACAGGCAGAGGACTGGACGCTACTCCTGGCGATACTCTCCGCACACGCACTTGCCGCTTCGGTGGGCTGTGAGAATCCAGTTTCCAGGAAGTGTGTGGCCGCCGCAAAGAAGCGACCCGTTCGTCCATGGCCAGGACTGTTGCCCGGACTCGCCTTGGTGACGGGCAGCGGCAGGGTGTTGCTCCGCTGGCACGTATCCTGCTGACCTCGGGCCGCATCCTCCAGGTCCGTCTCGTTGGCCGGCGCCACTCGTGGCGAGCGCAGGGAAAACGTGGAGCCCAGGAAGTTGCCGGCAAGGAAGCCGTAGAGCACCACCGGTATGGTTAGGTGTCGGTTCTCGCGCTTGGCCTGCTCCTCGGCTCCGGCCTGTTGATCCCCGGAACCAGTCGGATCTTCGTCCACCTCGATGACGCAGTCCGTCGAGGGCTGATCCTCGGGAAACTGGGCCAGGGAGCCGGCACTGGCGCTGAGCTGGCTGCTGGTGTTGCCCAGCGTCGATGGCTGCTGGCTGGCTGAGTGTGTCAAGTCAAGACAACTGTCTGGATTATAGGAGGTAGGAGCCCGGGGCGGGATGTCGAGGGGAGTCGTGTTAGGCAACCAACCAACAAACAACATCAATTCAAAGTTCAATCAATCTTATCTCTGGGATGCATTGGATTCACAACATTGACACAACCACAACACTCAAATACAATATAGTGTGAGATATAGTAATCTGATATTGGATATTCGTATTGTAGGACCTGGGGGAGAGGACCTTGTAGACTTACCGTCTGAATTTTTAATATTTTTTAAGCAAGTGGTTTCAGCAACTGAATCTTCGCTGAAACTTGGATTCATGGATTTGCCGTTTTGTACTACCTCTGCAAAATTTTCAAATCGAAACAATTAAACTCGACAATCGAACTCCGCCCTGGGGAGCTGCGTTTTGGTAACTGTAACTGGAATCGGATTGGTTGCCAATATGTATATGGGTTGATATATATATATATCTGCGATTCGAGAGACACGGTACACGGTACACTCTATACTCTATGGGTCGTACAATATTGGAACATTCAACACGGTTGCGAAAATAAATACAGGAAAAGAAAACCAATATAATGCGCCACAGGTGAGAAATCAAAACATCCAACTTCTAAGTACAACAACGAAAATTCTTTTCATGTTTTTCTTTTTTTTTTTTTGTGGTTAAAAGTTATTTAAACATTGCTTTAGTAAATGCATTGTTTGTTGGTAAATTTAAGTAAGGCTTTGAGCTTTATACGCATGTTTTCGATGGGGTTTATGTTAGGGTTTTACAACAAATGAGATTATTATAACTCCTAATTGGGAATTTATTATTATTTCTCTTCAAAGTTTATCAAGTTTTAGTTATTGGAAATATGTTTTAGTATATTTTCTAAGCTACGCTTCTTAATTTCCCTTTAGCTTAAGTAGATTTCAACAATGAATTGAATAATTATTCAATATTTTATGATTCCAACTACTCAATCTGTAATTAATTAATGCGTAACGTCCCCTGAAGGAAACATAGATTAATATGGCAATTCAAAAGCTATTTTTATAGTCTTCCAAAGACATTTAAAGAGCCGCAATGTTTCAATTAATATCACATCAATGCTGACTAGAATTGTTTATTGTTTGATTAATGGCTAGTTTAATGACAATTTGTTTAAGTGGAATTTATTGCAGAACGTTGCATGCATAACAAAAAACAAAGCGAAAGAAAGCATATATTCCTCAAAATAAAGTGTTGTAAATTTCTGTCAATTTAATTTAATTTTGTATTAATTTCGCTTGCCATCCCTTGTGTGGGAGGAGTGTGATTTGTCTTGTTTGAGGGAAAATTGGTGGAACTGCGTAAATAGCAAAAGAAATCCTGATTTTTCTTTTATTATTTGCTCAGAAATAATAAAGTTGAAAAGAACAACATGCTGGGGTCGAACAGTGCGTTTCGTTACTGTAGGTCGGAGTTTGATTAGCCTTCATTTAACACAGAAACTATTTTAATAATATATTCGCATTTTGCAGAGACATCAAACCACAGGTAATAGAAAATGTACAAAACAATAGATATTTTTCGACTATGAAATTATTTAAAAAGTAATAGAAAAACCCTCTAAATTTTTTTGAGATTTCAAATCTCCTGATATTTCTGTAAACCCATTAAAAACTCTGCCTTACAGTCACGAAACGCACTTTGATATCCTCTTAAGATCTGTAAGAGTTCAGTGTTTCGTGTGTGTGCATATGTGTGAGGACTGTGTGCAAACAGAAATTCGCAATGGAATGGAAATGGGGAAACATAAACGGAAATAGGAAAGGAGGCCCCCAGGATGGCCCCAGCAACTTACCCAGATTCTCCACGGACGCATTGATGTCCCGTATGGTGCGGGTGTACCTCGTGGAGGCCCGCGAGGAGCCCGGCGGCTTGGAGATGCCGCTGCCGTCGCCTCCGCCCGGAGTCTGGATCGTCTGGCTCTTGTGCCGCCGGATGGTGGGCAGCCGGGCCACGAAGGATGTGTTGTGCTTGAAGCTGGACGACGCCCGTCTGGTGGGAAGAAACGCTGTGTTAGCCCTCGGATATTTGCACATTTCAAACAGTTGGATTTCCAAAGGGGGGTAAAGATAGAAGGGGGTTATCTGGCAAAAGTAGGTAACGAGATACGACTGTGTTTCATAGTTAAAGTGTGCGTGTAGCGGTGTGTGTGTGTTTTGTGTAGTTGCGCATACATACAAACATTCAGGGGTGAGGAATAAAAAACATTTAAAGAATTGGTGCTGAGGCAGAACAAAAGAATTATTTGGGATTATTTCCAACATTTAAAAGTTATAAATGAGGTGTTTGGCAGAGTCGATCTCATGCCGACTGCCCCGACACTCAAAGATGAGCCTGAAATAATGGCTTTTATCTCATATTGCCTATTTAATTTCGTACTATCTTAAATCTTACCTAGGCATTATCTGTTTTTGCGTACTATCTGTGATTCACAAGCCCTAGACTTTATCTGTGCCACTTAAGTATCTTGAGAGCTTCTCATAAACCCATTGACCTCAACAGACTTGTTGTCTTTCTTTGGGAAATAAAATCTGTTTACTGATAAACTAATTTGATGTTAGTCAGCTAGAATTGTCAAGAAATAGAACTAATGTTTATAAATAATTGAAAATATCGATTGTTATAGGGAATAATTTTGTCCTTTTCATACAAAATAACACTTAATCCAGCGAAACTGGCTGTTTCCTATAGTCATAAGAGGTACGTTTTGGAGCATACTTTTAAGCGCATTTTAAAAGGATCTCAAAATTACTTTAATACAGTCTAGAAACTTTTTAAATTTTATATTTTCTTCAGGCTATTTTGCAATATGTTAGGTTAAGTTTTTGTAATTCAGTTTTAAACTTCAACTGTCAATAAAAAATATATCTCTAAGGTTGAATCCCTTAAATGTAATGACATTTTCGAAGTACCATATTAATTGATAATGTGTTTTTTACAATGTGAAAATTGGTATTCCAATATTTGAAACCTTTTATGTTCTTTTTTATTTTTTTTAATTATGGTGAATTCGGAGCACCCTTTACTAAACAGAAACTTCTAAAAAAAAAAAACCCCAAAACCTATAGCTGATCATATTGCATCATTACATGAATTCTTTCAGACATTCAGACAATTAAACTCTATAATTATGAATTCTGATCAATAAAAAATTGGCTTTTCCATTTTGAGCATCGGGATTTCAAAGAACTAGGCGACGAGGTGCTGGGGGAGGGACAATTATCATATAAGGCCGGGCGTAAAAGGGGTGAGTGGGTGGTGGGATATACAAGGTGTCTTCGTTTGGCTTGGATTAACGGGGTAAGGGGAGCGAGATAGAAACAGAGAGATAAACAGAGAGAGAGAGATAGAAAATCGAATAAAAAGCTTTAGACTCATTTGGCTTCATTGAACTCACGTGTTAATTATAGATTACACACACATTTATATGCATTTTTTATGAAGTTGGGTTTTTTTTGGTAGGACGCGCGGGCAGCAGAACACACAAAATGAGAATCAATTTGTATTTCATATTGATTAAAATCGTATGTACTTCGTTCATTGAGGAGAATTTCACAAAAAATTTAGCAAAGAATTCTTTCGAATGCGGCGGAAGACAAAGATGGATAGATCAGATCGAGGCGACAGCGAGAGAGAGATAGACAGAGCGAAAGATATAGATCGAGAGACTGGTGCGGATGGTAGAAAAGCTGCGAATTAACTTTTTGATTCGATTTAAATGTGGGCGCCATATGTCTACGGATGTGGGTGCTTTCAGGGGGCTGAGAGGAGCACCCCCGTATTTTATAGAAAATGATTGGCAATTGCTTTGAGTCTTGCTTGGCTTGATTTTAATTGCTTTTTGTTATGGTTGGTTATTCAAGGTTTACCTATATTCAGTTATGTTTTTTAATAATCGCTCCCAGTTTTCAGAACTGAAAATGTTTACAAAAATTATATTATCTATGGGAAAAAGTAAATGATATAGAACTTAAGTGGTTAATCGGGGTGGCAAAAAGAGAGACAGATAGAGAGAGATAGAGTCGGGGGGTGGATTCGATTTGATTTGATTTGATTCGATTGATCGGGCTACACTCTATGTAGATATATGCTATAGTATATCTCTAGTTCTACCTACGCCGAGTGTGTCAGGTTGATCAGTAGTGTTCTTGTTCTGTACACAGTAAATATATATTTCAGAGTTTTCAATTTTTTGTTGAGCCATGAGCTGATTTTACCAAAAGGCGCCGTTCTATGCGCTTCTCAAAATTTCTAGCTGCTCAGCTCATGAACACACTCAAGTGTTTTTTTTTTTTTTGGTTATACACACCAATGCAGAATGTGTGTAGTGTGTGTGTGTGTGTGCGAGTGTCTGTGACTGTGTAAGTGTATATCGTTTCTGTACAATAGTTGGTGGCACTTCTTCTCTGCAAAACACACCCCCAAAGAGACTTAAGTATCATACAGATGCCCCGCCCACGAAATGGATCAATGGAGCCGTCGAGGATAATACTTACGAAGCCGGCGGACTGGGCAGTGCCACCTGGTGGATCTTCCATGTGGCCACCGACACGGAATGCTCGTCGGCCGCATAGCATCGCCACACGGCCTGGATGAGAGTGGCCGCCGGCTGGCGGCGCCGGATCATGTGCTTCTGGCGCTGCTGCTGTTGGACCTTCAGGGCAAACCCACTGCCCAGGATACCCTAAAAACAATATACAAAAATATATATAATAAATAAAATATATAATAACAATAAAATATGTTAAATTCTTAATTATTTATAAAAGTTTAACCATCAAAAATGTGATATAATTGATATGTTACAACATTAAGATTACCTTACTTTACTTGGCATTTATTTTTACCATAAATGTGAAATAAAGTTATATTTTTAATTGAATTTATTTGATTATTTTATTGTTGTTAATTATTCTACCACTTTTTAGTAGTTATTCATTAAATGTACTTACCGCTGGCAGTGCAAAGAAGGAGATTCCCAAAAGAGCGCAACACGAGGCAATTAGCTTGCCCTGCCAGGTGATCGGCACCATGTCTCCATACCCAACGGTGCAAAGGGTAATCTATACAATAATGTTTGCTTAATTTATTAATTTATTATTAATTTCAGGGTTTACGACTTACCACACCCCACCAAAGGGCCTGGGCGAAGTTGCTGAACTTGTCATTGACGTCCTTCTCCCACATGTAGACTAGGAATGATGCAAAGATTAGACCTAAGAATCCTATGTACATGGTTGTGATCAGCTCCTGGAATTAAAAAGTCGACGAAGATGTTTGCATAGTAAATTATATTAGAGTTAATTATTTAATCATATTTTTAATTCTTTACTTTAAAGGCTTTAAAGACTTTATTTTAACTATAAAAGCCGCATTATCACCTCTTTGATATTAGATAAAAATGTATAAAACAGAAAAGGAAGGTTAATTAGAGAGGCAATTAATAAAGTGAGATAATTAACTAATTAATACTACAAACAATGTTTACCTGACTATTCCAAACAACACAATATATCACATATTAATTCTTTGGAATTTAAATTAAAATTAAATATAATTCTTCTTGCTAGAATCTCTTCAAATAGATTTTAATATCTTAAATATTTTTAAAATTTCTTTGGTAAACTGCTTGGTAAATACTATTCCTAAATTTTAACACTGTTATGAATAAATACATTCTTTGACTCACCTGCCTGTGTGCGTATACAACCGAGCCGAGCAACTTCCAGGTGCCGCCGCGACGATCCATGCGTACCATCCGGAGGATCTGAAAGAACCGGAGGCCACGCAAGGCACTCGTGGCGAACACCTGGCCGGAGGTGCCCATGCCTAATACTACAATTGAGGCTAAAATGGTGATAATATCTAAAAAAGCCAACGCCAATTAGCATTATCCTTGCTTCATTCTTTTGTCAGGTTTACCTATAATACAGAATGGTCGCTTCACGAACTTCAGCCGCCCCAGGCAGCCTTGGTAACGCGATCGGCAGCCCGACGACCACAAACGGGCTCCGAACTCCATGGTGAACCAGATGACCACCAGGATCTCCATGCGGAACAGGATATACACTGCGTCGTCCTCGTACTCCTTGATGGTGGAAAACACGCTCAGGGCCAGGCATGTGAACACCATCAGGAATCTGTAGAAAATAATTCATATATTTAAAAAATATTAACAAATTATAATTATCCTTTATAGATATGTGACTTCTTTAAATTGTATATAAATTACTCATGACTTATGGATATAAAAAGTGATTTGTTAACTTTTTTTTTGTTTGTAAAATGAACATAGAAAACGTTTCCTTGTTTTTTTATATAGAAAATAATTCATATATTTAAAAAATATTAATCAATTATAAAAATTTCCTTTATATATAGGTGACTTCTTCAACTTGTATATTACTCATGATTTATGGATTTAATTTTGCTATGTTTACTTGTTTTTGTTTGTAAAATAAACATAGAAAACGTAGCCTTGTTTTTTCTATAGTTTTCTCTTTAATTTTTTGTAGAATTTTAAGTTTTAAGCTTAAATTAAAATTGTACTTACACCATCACATGGTAGAAGATGGCATGCAGGCCGCGCGGCCGCTCCAGGAAGTTGTAGAGGCGACTCTGGAGGCGCCGGTAGCGAACATCGCGGCGGGTGCCGCGATTGTAGTTCAGCGGCTTCCCTAGGAGTGACATTCGCGGTTGCAGGATACGTGCCGAGTTCAGCCTGCCCGGTCTACATTTCCTGTAATCCACAAGCACAGAGGACGAGCCATTAGTTTCTATTCCCTCGCTAAGAATGTAAGTTATGTAAGAGTTACTGGTACCCCTTGTACCCCTTGATGTCGTAGAAGGCATATATATCGTTGTCCGGATCCATTCCGATCTCATTCCAGCCCGGCTAACTCTCGGAAAAATCTCGGTTAAAATGTAAATGACACTTGGAGACACGTCTGGTTCGAACGGCGCTTGAACCACAACTCGATCGACGCCTCAGCGTTGGCCGGTTAAAAAACCTTCCCTAACAACTCGACTTTCAAAAACCCCATGTGTAAATTTTATTAATTATCTACATAAACAGTTTTTTTTTTGGCGTTCTACACACCTTGCATTTTTACGACAAGCCATCGTTGGCCGACGTCTACGTAGACCTCTATTTGATTTTATTTTGATACCGCCCCGAAATATGTGTGTGGATCCACAGCGAGTGTATATTGCACCTCGTCATCAACAACAAAAGTGCCATAAAAATTCGCGTATTTTAGCGACGTTTTCGTTTTGGTTCTCCTCCGCCACAGTGGGCGGGTCAGGCTCTTTAGTCACGATCTCCCGACTTTGTCTTTGCCCAACGTGTCGTCTAGCGATCGTACGTCATTAACATTGGGCACTTGGCACTTGCCGTACCCCACAAATTGGCCAGAAAAATGGGTGAGTGAGGGAGTGCTGGAAAATTACCAGTCGCCGAACGGTGGTGGGAGCAGGGTTCTACACACTTCAGCTTCAAATTGCTAAATAACATTTTGCATGCTTTGAGAAACAAAACGTTTCTCAGTAACACTTCTCTCAAGCAGGTAAGTAGCGCTTGACAATAATATTTAGAGAAGGTAAAGATTTCTGACTTCTACTTTTTAATCAAATATGTAATTTGTTTATTAAGTATAAATTATATATTTTTTTAATAAAAAAAAATAAAGTTGTACTTTCTTCATTATCTAAATTATTTATTTAAATTTTATTTACATATATAAACAGTATTTATCTACTACCAATTAAACTCCATCAGATACATGTGAGCTTCAGAAATCACGAAAGTTATTAATGCCCTTTAAAATGTGAAAGAACATATTTTTTATGTACCAAATTCTGTAGCACCCTGGTACTATATATTATGATTGAGTTAAGCAGGTTTTAGATCAAATATTTTGCAAATAAAATGTTGATAATAATAGTTGATAATAATAGTATTTTCGAAATAAGTCTTAGTGTTCCTAGTTCCAATTTATACCCTTGCAGAGTGTATTATAATTTTAGACAATGAGGATGTCATTTCTGACCCTAAAAATCATAAATAATACTAATCAGCATCAACAGGGGAAACTATTTAGACAAGTTGGAAAGAAAATAGAAATTTTATATTTGTTCAAAATTTTATAAATTCAGTATGCAGATTTATTAACCTTCTAACTTTTATTTACCTTAGGTATGCTTTTTTTAACTTTGATTTATCCAACAAAAATATCAATAAAAATATAAATAAATAGCGATTTAAAGAATGCGAATATTTCAGGCCTACTCGACGGCATAAGAGTCATATTTAGTCCGATTCGGAATTAAAATCCTAACAAATGAATTTTCAAATATATTTTTAAATCCTTACATATTTTTCGGTTGATTCTGAGAGCAATTTCAGATAAATATGTATTTAAATGTTGTTTTTCTAAAGCGCAGTTTGATCACATTTTTTGTGTATTAAAAACAGGCACCTAATAAAGTATTTACTCATTGAAATTCCAATTTATTTTGTTGCAAATTTTAATGCATTTTGCATGATAAAAAACAAAACAAAACTTATTTAATTACTTGATAATTATTTATATTTAATGACAATTGCAAAGAGCTTAAAAAAACAAAGAAATGGCATATAAGGAAAGAGTTACGGACTCATCTCTGATTTATTTTACAAATTGAAACCAATTAGATATGAATCAGCTAACATAACATCAATAGATGAAAGTCATTGGCAATTATCATGATTTCACTGGCTACGCTCCGAAGAGAACACAAAGCTATATATTTGTCTATATGCTAAATGGACAAATAGCCATCATAAGCAGTTATTACTCTGCTAATTTAATGTGGGAAGTGGGAGAGCCAGTTCTCGGATTATATTTTATTCGCCCCCACCAAACAAACGACTTTTCAAAGCTTTCAGGCAAAGTAATGGAAGTGTCGAAGTCGGTTATCGACACAGACATCGATATAGTCGTCAGTCCGCCAGTCGGCCAGCTCTCTTGGAAAGCTTTCCATGGATCCAGAGAGTACCTTCGCCTGTGTTGGGTTGTTTTGGTTTCACCAGTGCGCCACCATGAGTCATTCCCATATCTTATCTTCCAGCGGAGCCTCCCCCCCGCCCGGCATCCAGACCCCACTGAAGAGTGCTGCCCATCGTGTGCCATTGAATCACTTAACGAGATCGGTAAATTTAAAATTTCTTTTAATGCTTCCTCGCTGGTTGTTTTGTGAGTGCTTCGTTGAGTAAGTGTATATGTGGCTTAGGTTAGGCAGTAATTAAAATATATGTACGATGTGGGTGCGCAATGCTCGCTTGGCCGTCTCAGAACGTATGTACACGGTAGTGGTTCGCAGGGCAAAACGGAAACGCGTTAACAGTAGAAGTAAAATACGTTAAGTATAAATGTTTCGTGTACAAGATCACAAGTTGTAGCACCGCCCGAAGCGGGGTATGGTTCCTCCCATGTGGGGGAGTTGCGCTCCCCGTTCACTTCTTGGCATCGATGATGATCTCGTCGCCCGACTGCAGGTTGTAGCTGTAGAGCTGCTTGTTGGGGAATCGCATCTCCTCGGGGCCGAACTCCTTGTAGTCCTGGTCCAGGTAGAACAGGCGCATCTTGTTGGGCGCCAGGCCCACCAGCTTCTCCAGCTTGGCCTTCAGGTCGTTGACGGTCAGGTAGATGTCCACGAAGCGGCTCTCGCTCACATCGTTGTACGTGAAGACGACCTTGACCCGCTTGTCCGGCTTCAGGCTGACGTTCACCAGGGGATCCAGCTTGCCGTGCACCTGGAGCAGCTCCTCGTAGCGCTCGGGCCGCTCCTCCTCGGGCTTGTCCATGTAATACCTCACAAAGGCCCGCTCGGCATCTATCCGCTCGTCGGTGCTGATCTTGCCGCCGCCATTGAGCATCTCCACATTGGGCAGCCGGGCGATGAGGAGCTGCCTCCGCTCGTGCTCCGTGCACTCCAGACTCTCCCAGAGGGGCCAGTGCTTCACACGGAGATTGCGCAGTTGCCCGAACTTGGCCAGCTGGTCGATGGCACTCCAGCTGTTGAGCTGCGCGGAGCTGAGGTTGAGCAGCTTGAGGCTGGGGAAGTATCTGTGGGTGTCCTCCTGGCACTCCTCGGCCTGCAGGGATCGGATGGGGCAGTCGGCCAGGACCAGGGCCTCCAGGCTGGGAAACAACCGGCCCAGGCGACAGATCTCCTGCCAGTGCTCGACGGGATTGCCCGTGAAATGCAGTGTCTTGAGGGCTGGATGGGCTTTGGTGATTCTCCGTTCCGTTTCCTCCGGCGTTTCCGTGGCCTGCAGTCGCTGCTCGGCCTCCTCGGCATCGATCAGCACCTGCTTGTAGTTGTTCAGGCTGAGATGGAGTTCCTGGAGCACGGGCAGGTTCTGGAGCAGCGCATCCACGCACGCCCAGTCCAGGTATGTGCCGTTCAGCACCAGACTCTTGAGGTTCACCGTGGGAGCGGTGGCGGGCAAGGCACTGATGGGGCTGGCCAGCTGGTTCTTGCTCAGATTGAGGAACTCGATGCGCGGCATGTGCTCCAGTATGCTGAACACCTCCGCCCAGTCGCTGAGCTTGTTCTGGGCGAGATCCAGTTCCCTCACCCGCTGGCACTTCTCCCGGATGCTCTCGAAGTCGCCAGCCGAGTCGATGTCGCAGTCGTTGAGCACCAGCAGGGCCGGGACGCTGGTCAGGGGCGAGAGGCGGGGTATGAAGATGGAGAACTCCATGCGACCGCCGCACTTGGTCACCGTAAAGTCATTGGGCAGATCGCTCCGCTTGTGCAGTTCCGGCTGGTGGGCGTTCTCGAACTCGCACTCGGCGAAGTACTTGCGCTCCAGCGCCTCCAAAAGGGAAGGCATGATCCTGGTCCGGGTCCTGGTCTCGTGATGGCTCCTCCGCCGCCGTCTCCTGCTCCCAAGGTGGCAATTTAGTCCGGGGTTCTATTGATTTTCCCCACTCTCTCAGGCATAGACTTTTCTAGTTTCGCGTTCTGTGATGCAATTAGTTTTTTGTTCAGTTTTGCGCAGTTGCAGTCTTCATTGATTTTTAAACAAATTATTGCGCACGTTTCGAGTTCGTTGTTGTTGTTGTTGTTGTTGCTGATGTTGCTAATATTGCGCACTAATTCGAATCGTTTTTTACGTGCTTCGATGTTCACAAAAAAGAGTCGTAACAAAGAAACCAAAGTGCGTCCGCTGGTCTCGGCTTATTCAGAGTCTCTCTCCTGAGCCAGCTTAGATGCGTTTTCCCTTTGTTTGTTGATTGGTTGATTTGTTTTTGTTGCTGTTGCTGTTGCTGCTGCTGCTTAACCTTTGTCGCAGTGGCTGCTTTTCCACTTTTCCTCTTTTCCACGCTTCCACAAAACGCTCTCCGTCCGCTCGCAGTGCCACCAAACGCTCAACTAACCACCGAGAACGCGCGAACTCCGCATCGGTCGGTCGGTGGCATGGAATGGAATGGTATTATGGCGACTATATAGACTCTATGTGCCTTACATGAGACCGAAGCGCACTGTATGGGTGAGTCGTGCTCGGGCTGGGGGACTCTCGGATTCGTATTCGGACTCGGATTCTGGCCTGTTTAGTGCTTTTTCTGTGTAGGTCGCTCGACATGCGCACAGGAGCGGTTCGCGCCACTAGCCGGGTGGTGGTGGGCTACCAGCGAATTTCGGAGCACTGCGGACGGTGAGAATGTCCCCTATAAGGGTATAATAGTATGCGATAGGTTCTTGTCTTTAGACAGAACTTATCGTATAATTTTGATAAAGGCCCAGAGAGTACTGAAAATATCCGATAATTGTCACAAGAACACAATTCTCTAAGCCTCATATTTGTTGGGTGGATATTTCTTTAAAGAGAAAGTAAGCAGCTAGGAGTAGAATGGCCTAGTTCATTTTTTGTTTAAATTGAATAACAAAATATTTTGTTTTTTTTTTTAATATAAAAATTTAATATATTTGTATACTTTTTTAAAATCCATATTATTTGGCCCGTTTTCGGGCGCTCTTTCTAGCCGCCCCCCATGTAAAAGATTTGACAGCGACCTTGCGGCTGAAAATAAATACACTTTTCAATTTCGAAATTTAGTTTAAACTAAGACGGCAGAACAAATTATTTGTTTGGTTGCTCTCGCTTTTTTTTCTGCGTTTCTGGCGCAGGTCAGAGCAGAAATAGAATATAGAATGCAGAGCAGGGCAACAGATTATTGAAAATAAACACACATTTACAATGACCTTGTCGTGTGCACTTGACAGGGCCCTAGAAAACATATATAGAATATGGAACAAGAATTTCTGACAACTGTCAATTTGGGCGCCCACCTTCCCCGCGGAAGGTGAGTGCGCCTCTGGCGGGCCGTGAGGAAAACCAGTTATAAAGTCAATGGTCATGCCACAGTAGGCACTCATTACGAGTGACAGGTCGCCATTTTTGATGGTGACTGACAGGCGAACAATTGGCAAATGCAACTTTGCGGGGCGACTAAATAAATTAGAAAAGTGCGAATAAATAAATGTAAATTTGGAGTGACCTTGCTGCTCATAAAGTGCCGTTACATGAGCGCTTCGTGCCAGTCGAAGGGGTGTCCACTTTGCCTTTCAGCTTGAAAGGTGCGCAATAGATTGCCCAGAGAGCAGATAGCAGAGAGAGCTGTAAGAGAGAGCGCGCGCCAATTCACAAAGCTCTTGCACACACAGCTGTGCTTTGTTGTCCCACGATTGCCAACCTCCATCTCCCTCTGGCTCGTTGTAATAACAAACAGCGGGACTCAGCGGAAGGCGCACTCATATGTTTGTTTGCATTACCGTGCTTTTGCTTACAACAAAAAAAAAATTACGCAGCAATTGTGCTGTAGAAGAGCTTTGGCAGCCACCAGCTGATTGTGTTTGGGCAGGAAAGCTTTGCCTCTTTCCCCCCACAATTTGCATCCGCCCCCCAAAAAGCTTACCAGCCATGTGCCACACACAGAAACAACAACAGCACACAAACAAAGCCCCAAAACAGATGGCAGGTTTGCTCCACTCATTGTCGCTCTCTTTGTGCTTTTTTTTTTTGTCGTTATGATTTCCATATCGAAGGCTGCGCTTTACAGTCAGACCTCTTTATGGTGAACTTAATATAAGCAAAATAAATATTATTACTTATTTTCCTGGAAACTTTTATACATATTATTTTTTTCCAAGAAACTTTTTTTGTTTTTAATCAATTTTAATTGTTTCGTTCTATTATTCTGTTAAAATAAATAAAAGTTTTACATAATTTTTTAAAACATCATTATATTTATGAACAATTTTAAGTCCTCCTTTTCAAATTTAAATTAAATCAATTCGGTTTTCTTTAAACGTTTAAAAGTATTTTTAGTTTGCTCAAAATTTATTTAAAAAATATGGCTAAGGATCCAATAAGCTGAATGTATAATTGAACCTAATAGCAGTAAAAATGATCAAAAATTTATTTTAAAATATTGTTCAGAAAATGTTTAAAGATTTAAAAGATTTTGTCTTTAAAATATTTAACAAACCATTACTATTTAAAAAAGAGGTTTATAGCCTAGATTAATATAAAATGTTATTAATCTAGGCTATACATCCTTCAATGCATACAATATTATTTTTAAAATAATTTATTTAATGATTATAATTTTTCTTATTCAAAGTTTTAGGTAAAATTAAACATTTTTTATATAGATGTATTAAATTACTCGTTTTGGTCTCATTTTATCTTTTCTTAAGGACTTTTTAACACAACTTTGGTTTAAAACTTAAGGTAAGGTATTTATAGTTTAAGACTTCGGACTGTAACTGTTTTTATTTTATTTGCACGCCACCGTTCCGCTCGACTGAAGTCAATTTGCGAATATTTCACTGTGCACACGGCCATAAATATGGCTGATAGATAAAAGTGCTTTGTGAACACATCACACACGGACGCATGCAAGCTAATATTTTGGATTGACAGCTTGTTGCAAATTGGTCAATGTCTGAGAAGGGTTCAATCAAGTTGCAGCATTTTTTTGTTCGCCATCCATTCTTTTCCTCTTTTTTACTTTTCAGCAGCTCGTGTGTGAAAAGCATGAGAAATGGAACATACAAAAGCCAATGCAGGTGGAAAAGTCTCTGATATTTACATAAACTTAAATCAAATGGGTTATTCAATGTGTTAAAGGGTTATTTAAATAAATGTTTGTACTTATTTATTGTAAAGGAAAATTAAAATTAAAAGAGGTAGGTATGTTATTTTTTGGTTTGATAAATGTCATGTATCTTTACTTTAAGGGGTCTTTTTAATGATGCGAAATCATTAAATATATCACATCGTATGTAAGACAAAATAATGTCTTTTTGGTAACTTTAAGCCTCAATGTAATTATTAATTACTGCTATTTACAATTCCTTATAGAGTCAAACCCTTAATTCCCCAAATCCTACAAGTGCCTTAGGCAAATAAATTTATAATTTGTCAAAGAAACATAATATTATTCAAAAGTTCCCAAGAGTATAAAGTGCTCAGCCACCCGAAAACACACTTAGCCGCCGAAAAGCATTAAGAGCCTCTCGGTGGGAAGTGGGCAATGTCCCGCTGACCATTCCCTATACGATTCATATACTATTCACTTTATGGGGCTCTTAACCCCAGAAGTCAATCACTTAGGCGGGCCTGAACCTGGGCCACATACTCCGCCTCGGACCCGTGTGTGTTTGCATCTATCAAGTCATCAATTATGTGGACGAGCCACATCGCTCATTAGCTATATGCGTTCTTCTCGTACGATATAGAGCAGTCTGTTCCCGCTGCCATTGGGTCTATATTTAACCAAAATCGTTGGGACTTTTGCCTTTGCGCTTAGACTTGCTGGCACTCAAAAATATATGCATATAATATATAATTTTCTGCTCTTTGCTGGCAGCCGGCGAAAGCAGAGCGGCAAATAAGTCATTTGTCAATAGAATTTTCATTTCACTTGACTGTCTTGGCCCCGAAGACTTTTCCCCAGCGACCGGACACGGACACGGAAACGGACATAATTCAGACGGGTCCTTTGGGCCACAGGTCACTTGGCCTGTCAGTACATCCCTATATCATATATCATGCATCGGAGAATTTATTATTTGCTGATCTATATGCGCATTGATTTGCTTTTATTGGGGGGCTTTTCATGAAGATGGATGCGCTTGGCGGTAATTAGGAATTTTCTGTTGCTTTCCAGCGATATAAATATTGCTTTTATGGCCACAAAAACGCTGGCTTTTGTTTACAAATCGGAGCGATGTGTGTGTGTACAAAGGCTCTGGTATAATCCAGCCCATCGAATTTTCAAATCGATTGCGTCAATTAATGCAGAAACTAAACGAGTTGTTGCTGTTCTTGCTGCTGCTGCTCGTAAAGTTTCTGAAAATTGTAAATTTTGCGACGTTTAACGACTTTAAAGCGAGTGAATGGCACACAGAAACCTCAGAAATGGCAGCGTAAACAACAATGACCAAAGATATGAAAATGGTTTGATATTTTCCCTCGGCAGCATCTTCATTTTGCGCTTGGTTCGTCCTTGTCTTTGTCTCTGGTCGAGTCTAGACAGTATTTTGAATTATTGCACGTTACCCAGTGTCAACAGCATCGCTCCGAGGCGGTTCGGAGTACATGGATGTGTCTGGTCTTTTCGGCTAACCTTGCGTATGAGTAATTTCATTATGATTAGCCGACGTCGCCGTTGCCGCCGCCTTGTGCTGCATTTAAAATGAGGTCTGCCAGACCATTGAATGTGCATGATATATGAGCAATTGGGGACACAAAAATAATATAAGGGTAAGGATGGGTTAATATATTAACCAACTAATATATACAGGGATTTACATTTAAATAACTAAAAAATGTAGTTCAATGCTACCATAAATTTGTTCAATTCAATAATTTAATAAATCTGTAAGTAACTAAATATTATAAACAAGTAATAAATATGGCGTACGGATGTTTGTAGATTGAGATAGATCGAGGTTAGAAATTATATATCGTTCAATATATCGAGCTTAATGTAAGATAGAAATTTTAATGAAGTACTTTTTATAAAGTTGATGCATTATTTTTAAAATTAAACAAAAAAAATATATATATTTTCATTTTAAGAATATCGATTTTTATCGATAAATTATGCATGAAATAATGATTTTTAGCGATTATCAAAACATGAAAGTAAAGAATGAAAGTAAAGTATTGGCAACATATTCATATATATTTAAAACAATGATATTTTAAACAGAATGCGGCTCTTCTTTGGCATAGTTAGAGTTAGTTAGAATGGCAATTTATCGTGCATTTATCAACTATCGATTCAGTATCGATACATATATTTTTCTAAGGTCTTATGACATTATGACCATTATTACCATGACATTAAACTTACGTTTTAATAAAAGACTATTTTCTTTAGAATTTAGTAAAGAAAATTTGTAAAAATTTATCTTTATCTTTAATGAATTTTCCCTCCTAACCCGTATCTTTTACTGTTCGTTATTTATTGCTATTATTTTTCCCTTAGCTGTATGTATTCATCTTTGACACATTTCTCAGATGGCAAAAACTTGTCTCGTAAATTTCTGACTGAGAAGAGAATCGAATCATAATAAAAGAAAACGTTTTTCGTTCTGAAGCGATAAGGGCAAACAAATTGTTTAAATGATTGAGTGCTCTGTGTGTTGTGCCGGCGTTGACAAGTCAATATTCAATATTCGATACTGTCGATACTGTCGATAAGCAATTTATAATTTCATTTTTAGTCATTGTTCTTTGCCGTAACTGTTATTCTTTGGTTTTTCACGCTTCGACTAATTTGGCTTCGACCTCGGCGAGGGTTGGGGCTGAGGTGTCTGTCAACTAGCGTTAATTTAATATGCGACATTTGCACTTTTCGGTCAGCGCTTCATCCCCCTCCCCTCGTTGCTTAAACAATTCAGCAGAGACACCCTTCCCGAGTTGGGGTTCATCGGTTGCGCTGGTATCGCTGGCAGTGTCATGTTCGAGGGGGGAGGCAATCGTTGGTTCAAAGGTGGCTCTGTCGAGGTTCCAACTTGGGGTGGCTTTTCCCGGGGCAACGGCGACTGGGGCCGTCGCGTTGTGTCTCTGCGGTGGCAGATGGTGCTGCCAGCGGAAAGTTCAATTTAAGCAATGCACTTTATGCACTTTCGCTGGTCTACCCAAACGAGCGCGGGGGGGAAAATGCCGGGAAAATGGGTGTTATATTGCTCATGGTTTGTCATCATCATCACTATCATCATGATATGATGATGATGGCGGTTGGCATAGCTGAGCATCACGCATTTTTATGAAATTTACGCACTCTGAGAGCAGGGACTTATTTTTCGAGGAGTAAAGTGAGTCTGTGAGGCAGACAAAATTGTATTTTTTATGAAATATACTTAATAAGAGTTATAAAAAATGTTTTTGGCATGGATATGTAAAGTTAAAGTCGAAAATATTATATGACAAGCTTAAATTGCTTCACGAATACTATCAAAACTTTAGATACATTTATTGTTTATATATATTTTGCTTATTTACCAATTTAATTTATATATATATATATTATATAAATAACAAAAATATACAGAGAATTAGAGGTAGCTCCTGATTTTTCCACAAACAAATGAGAGACTGTATTTGGTAACCTTTTTTAGTCCTTAAAATGAGCATCATTACAATTAATACCTAAACTCTCTAAATGTTTACATACTTGTTTAAATATTAATGACCAAAAGTTCAGTTTTTAGAAGTTAATTAAATGACTAGATACCCTTTTAATACAAATCTAAACTGACTTGTATCTACTCAAAGTTAAAAAGTCAACACGACCCCGACTAAGTCCTGTTTACACTTTTTGAATCTCTTGATAAATTCCGTTGTTTAACTGCCCGGAAATAAGTGTCCGCTTGAAAGTTGTTCGTGAGTGATTCCCCCACGCGTTTTGGAGTATTTCCTCTCCCACAATAATCCCATCTTTTGCTTATTGGGATTTTACTTTTGCCTTGGAGAAGGATTTTTCCCGCTTGACTGCTTTCCGACCCGCCTTATATAGTACAACCCTCCCCCAAGTTTCTCCCTCTCCCTGTTATCAGCTTAAAGTAACATTTTTATGGCCATAATATTCGGCTTAGTCACTGCTACCAGTCTCGCACTCTCTCAGCCTAAGATAAGGCTTATGCTCGATGGTTGGCTGGTTTTTCCTTAGAAGCTCCCTGAAAAGTTTGCAGATAATGTCTGGGAACGTCTCGTATAAAACAGTCAACTTGATTAGGCTGGAAATAACTTAACTGCATCAAACGGGGCAGCAGGAGGTCTTTAAGGAAACGGTGGCAATGTCACAAAACCCTTTTCTTGGCCAACTTTATAGTGGCTCATTACAGGCAATTAGTAGTCGCCGTCGTCCTACGGCAGGCGTGGTCGGTCAAGCCAACAGCAAACAGAATTATTCATAAGGCATTGAGGTATATGGATGCACTCGGAAAAAGGGGAAAACCTAATACCTTTACTCTTTTTAAATTAAATGCAGGCGTTTTAAATACCTTCATTAGTATCTCTTTAGGCATATCATAAGGCAAGAAGTTGCAATAAGCTTTAAAATATTTTAAAGCCTATCACAAAATGTTCTTTTTACATACATATTCGGTTAATATATCTTTAATGATAATTTGTCTTGTCAAAAATCCAACATATTTTCCTTTTAAAAATGTCCTTAATTTTTTTTCTGAGCGTTGTGGCAACAAACAGGTTGTGTTGGGCTCGGTGTGCAATTAATTTGCTGGCAATAATGAAATCTAGGACAAAATGCTAGCAAAAGGAAAATCGTTGACAGTTGACTGCATGCGCCACTCAGTTTTCCCTCCGAGTCGAGCCACTCTCTTCCCAACTTTTCCCATTTGTGTGTGAATATGGAAAAAGTTGCCAGTGTTACTTGGAATCAAATGAAATGAAATTATTTTCCAGAGCCGTGTAACATATATGAGTGTGAGCTAAGACATTGCCATGGCCCACTTAGCAACCCTGGCAGATGGCTGATGCAGAGTTGCCAAGGTGTTGTTGCCAGCAAATCCAACTCCGTCCGGGCACAGACACACACATATCTGCATATCAATTGCCGGCAGGCGCAGACTGATGGTACTTGTAGGTATTATAGATTATACTCACTCCCGGGCCGGGGCAGTGCTCCTTCTTAAGCAGTTTGCTTTGCATTTGGGCCATGTTTTTAATCAAACTAAAATGCCAGGCAACGTCGTTGAGCATACTCAGCTCCCACTCAGTCCCAGGGAGCTTTCCCGCCTCAGTGTTTTCCGATTTTCCCCGAATGGGGATGGGCAGACCCTGCGCTTCCTGCCAGGACATTTGTGCAAACAGCAGGCAGCACTCAATCGTTCAAGGCGAGCGAAGGCGACTGGCAAATGAGCCACACTTTTTAATTTGTTTACTTTAAATGTTAATTTTAATTAAAATACAAGTATGCCTGTTTCGTTTCTGTTTATATTTGGTGATCCATGTCTTGGATAAAAGGCCAAGTTGTTGCTTACTAACATTTGTAAGCCTTTGCAGTACAGTTTCTTTAATAAGCTTCCTAAGCCTTAAAAAGAGGTTTTCACGTGGGCGAAACTTAAAAATATTGATCCTTAACAGGACTCACAGCTTAGGGATTCAGTCAACCAAAGAGGGAATGTCATTCAAAGTGACTTAGCGGGTAACTCTAATGGAAAGCCAGCCACTTAGTCCGTCAATCCAGATCAGTTGCATCTGCCAAAAGTGTGATTAGAAGGCCGATTTAACTGTGCCATTACACAGACCCTGATTACACCCAATGCCATTAACCCATTAGCTATTCACCTGAAGCCGCAATAGACCCCCCACGTGCTGCATTTTAGAGCGTTGCATCGCGTCGCCTCGCCCTGCCTCACCTCCGTTGGTTTTTGGCCCAGTTCGATGGCGTGTGACACTGATTAGACCACCACTGGCTGATGATGATGACGGTGATGGGGGATTATAACCATATATAGACCTTGTCGGTTGGCGTGCCAAAAAGTTATCAATGAATCACTTTAAGTGCGCTAATTTCCCAGACTACCCCGAGTGCCCTCCTTTCCAGGCATTTGCATTTTGTAGCTCACATTTATTCCCGGTGTTTGTTGATTTAAATTGTTAAGATCTTAATGCCATTGTTGCCGGCTGTACACTGTACTTGTTGATGCCTTTCATCAATCAAATGTCCGCCGCTCTCGCTCCTCCAAACAATTGCGAATTTATTGTAATTTGTTTGAGCAGCTGCCAAAGGCAAACATCAAACGGGCGGGGGTTTTGGCTTTTGTTTGGCCAGAGATTAGTCTTGCCCTTTACCGTGTTGTCCGGGGATTCAGAGCCAGGAGTCCCGGGAACCCAGAGTCCCGCCGTACTCGCCCAGTCCGGGGTAACGTGTACGTGCGGACACGCAAAAATTGTTCAGCAATGTCTCTACTAATGATAATTACATTCGACGTGGCCTTGCTCCTTTCGAGGGCGGTGCCGGGGTGTTGTTTGGAGGTCCTGTAAGCCGCTTAAAGCGTTATTCGTGACACATTCCCTCTTCGCCTTGCCCCCCTTGGATCTGGACTTGCCAACAGCAGGCATAATTTTAATTATCGTCAAATTGCGTTACATTCTCAGCAGGCTTCGCCAAGCAATTATTTTGTGTCCACATATTTGATTAGCTCAGGGTATATACACAGTGCGACTCATCACAGCAGTTGACATTAGTTGTCAGCAAACTTCATAAGCGGAAGGTGTGCTAAGTATATCCCTTCTCCTGGATATTTAAACTTTAAACAACACAAATACACTTTAAAGTTTTTTGAATGAGAAAAATGGTTATAAATGAATAAAAATGTCTAAATTCCTTACAATTATTTTGTTATCCATCACACTTTCTTAAATATTGTAAATTAGGAACGCTACTATCAGGCCCTGATGAAAATACTTTGGTCCTTCGAGCCGGATCTCTCACTAAAAAGTAATCCTACCAAATTGTTTTCTACCAAATCTTTTCATTTTAAATTTTAAAGTTAAATCTAACCAAATGATAATCCTTAAAACCCTTTCCATAAACTGTCCATACATTTCCGTCGCAATGTCTGAGATTTCCAGATTTTAATTGATCTACCAACATTAAGCAAACAAACATTTCGCTTCAATCAAATGGCAAATATTGCCCTTGAAGAATTTCATAATTAGATTTTCCCTTCAGTTTCGCTTCGCTCAATTGGAAAACTTTCTCTCTGGCTCGATGATTTGTGTAAACTGAACGTCATTATTCAGGGCTCTTAAATTGAAAGTTCTCAAAAGGTCACATAACTCCTTTTTCCTTTTCCCTTTCCCCAACGACGCAACTAAATTGATTAAAAAATTGTTCAACTATTTTATGGTTTGATGTGATATTTTGTTGGGTTTTGTTGTAACCTTTTCGCTGCCAAGTTATTGGGCCAAGTGACAATGGCCAAAATGCAATTTATATTGTCAGCAAAATATTCCGGAACACACACACACTCCCTCCCACACACACACACACTCCCTCGTTCACTTTATTACGTTCCACGTCAAGTGGCAGGAGCAGAGATATATATGAAAGTATGGAAGGAATATGGAAGGGCGGAGTGAGCGCACCGCAGAGCAGCGCCATTGAAGTGAGTTAATTATTCAAAGTTGCTCATACGCAACGTTGTCGCTGGCTCCGCTATGCACCATATACCGCGATATGCATATATGCACCGTCGCTATATATAGTACTTTGAGAGGGGTTACGCAACCGCCAGGTAGCCAGGAATTGGCGGCATCTCTCAACCCACTCACTCTGATACGCGGCGTATCATGAAAGTTAAATAAGCTCGATTTTGATTGACAATTAAGATTTCGCCGACATTGTGCAACGAAAAAGAGGGGACGGAGGGACTGGCCAACAGGTTGAAATAACCGCCCTTCAATTAGTTCATTTAGATAGCTTCGCTTAATTAATTAACAACAAGGGTAAAGGTCAATTGGCCATCTGGTTAGGGTTGGGAATGAGTTATGAGATGGTTTATTGAGAAAGGAATAACTTATAGAAACCTATTTAATTTGTAATGGGAGTAGGATTTAAATCTAGGACCTTGTGGGTATTTATTGATAAGACATGAGAATTATCTTTTTAAATAAATTTATTACAATTAAAATACTGGATGTAGCTTTAAAAATGAATCAGAATGAAATGAATTATAAAGATATATATAAATAAAATAAAAGACTGAGGAGTAGTTCAATTTTATTTTAAGTTTACATTTATCTTCTGGTCATGAAGTTATTATTAATGCCTAATATTTTCTTCCTTAAGCCTTACTAAGCATTTCTTTATTCTATCATAAGAAATGATTATTTGTTGCTAACAAAATTAATAAATGAACTCTAAGAACTAATAACAATGCAACAATAAGAATAAAGAGAAATTTTTTAAAGAACTTAAGGCAAGTTCAATGAATAATAAATTCAATCTCGTGGGAGTCTTCGGTTATGTTTGAATTTTCTCTCAACTTTTCCTACCAAAACTATATATTTATTTCTGCATCATAAATATATTTTCCTAGCAAATTAAGAAAATTCAAAGAACATTTCGAATATGCATAAGTAATAAGCAAACAACTAAGATTATTATTCACAAATAGTCAAAAGGTCGAATGATAAAATACAAACAGAACAGTAAAGACATTGAATATTCATAAATTCCAAAACATCTTGCAATTGTAATAAAAAGAAAAATAAATCTTTAAGCGGAGCTCTTGAGCACTTGCAACTAGCAATTGATGAATTTATTGGACAACCTTTGGAAGGAAGCCAAGTGCCGGATAATGGAATGCCACTCTTTTTTATCGTTCAACGAATTCCTTGCGCTTGACAAACCCTCGACGCTTCTCTGCATTGCAACAATTATAGAATTGTAACATGATGGGAATAATTTATACTCATGAATATATACATGTGTATCGTATTGTGTGCGGGGACCCATGAAGGCTGAGATCGATATTATTGATTCCATTTTTGCACGAAGTCTTAGTGCTATTTTCCCTTTCTTCATGCATTATGGCGCGACTGGGTGGGCGAGTGGGTTGGCTGGATGATTTGAGAAAATATTTGCACTGTTTGTCATTACAATTGATTGCCGGCAATCAAAAAAGCTCAAAGCACATGTCAATTTTTCCGGAACACCTCTGTGGATGAAAATGATTCCAAGGCGTAGGAAATGGGTATGGAATGGGACTGGTAATTACCACAAAGGCCAATTGCGAGCCATTAAAATGTGGCATCAAAGAACATTTCGCCTTGCGCCTGGCGGAAATCAAAACAAGCCCGAGACATATGCACCGATTCGGAATTTCCCCTCCCTCTCAGGAAGACGAGTCTTTCTATATCTTGACAAAAGTTAGTTTGGCGTGAATAATTCCACTAAATACAATAAAAACATTTTTAGCCTGCGGCATTAGGAATTTGCATAGAAATGAAGGCCTCGCAGCCGGAACTGTGCCACAAAAAAAGAAAAGAGGAGAAAATGCAGAAAAAAAAATAAAGAAAATAAAGAAACGTTGATGAGTTTGCGGTTAGAAAAGAGAGGGGAGGAGTGAGGGGTATGGGGAGATACAGAGAAAGAAAAGGAGGGTCAGGGGTGGTGCACTTTCCAAAAAATTTCACTACTTTTCGGATGGATTTTGGATTTAAGGGGAATGTTTATAGTTAAGGTAAAAGTACTTTTAAAATGTACATTTCCAAATTAATATTGATTTTGTAATATATTCTTGGTAATAAATAATATTTGAAAATATTTAGAAATACATTTTTGAAATGCCTTAATTTGTTTCATGTAATTTTAACATTTTAAAATATTTTTATACATTTACAGCAAATTTAATAAAGCAAAAGAAGCCTCATTCAATGTAATTACGATTTTCCCTGTAATTATTTTTAATTAGTAACATAAATAACATAAATAAATATAAATAACAAATTTGTAGACATACAAAAGGTAACAAAATATTTGATTTTAAAATTTTCCCACACTTGGCTTAAATGATGCCTAGTTTTTGTGGTCTTTAAGCTTCCTTTTTATTCCCAGTGTTTTGGCTCCTGTTTGTTAGAGACCTGGCTTGCCTTGCTCCTCGGGCCGCGGATGTAAATAATAAAAAACACATTAAACAGCATTTTCTTTCATTTCGAAACGAAAACGAAACAATTTCCCACTCGGACTAGGCCAAACACACACAACTGCGCCACAAGAGTGTGTGTTTTTATATTACGTATACGTACACTCGCGTACACTGACCGCTCCGAAAGTATGCTACACTTGCGGCTGCGGCGACGCTTTGACACTCCGGCAGACGAACTACTTAGAGCGTCGAGTGGGCCAACGTCGGTCCATTTTCCGCATTTTCCATGCACCCTGACGCCCAGCAGGGTAGCTCAAAAGCCCCCTGAACTTTGGCCATAAATATTAGTTCTCTTTTCCCGGAAAATCCTTAGCGAGCCCTGCCACTTTCTCGGACTGAGACTTGAGAAATAATATAAGTTTAGCGGGAAATGTTAACAGTATTTTAAGAAGGATTTCATTGATTGATATTGTTTCCTTATTCTATATTTTTTCAAATTCTAAAGTCTATATGCATTCGCTTTGAGCATCCTTTGATTGAGTTCCTGCCCATCTGTGGTCGGTCACCTAATTTGGGTTACCAAATTCCTTGAGGGCATTGCTAGTTCGTTAGGAAGGCAGGCTCCTGTTTCGCATTGCTGCAAAATTGTGGCAGCTGCTACTTGTGCCACTTGCTGTTGCATTACTGCCACGTTCCTAGCGGTGCCTTGCCGCCTTTTCCGCCGCGGAAAAAGCCTCACCCCCTTGGAGCCTTTCATTTTCATGTCCAATTTCCACAGGCTGCGCCTAAAAGGGCTGGCTGCACTTGAAAATTTAGCAGTCTCTGCGCCACCTGACTGTCTGCTGCCAGTTCGCCAGTTTTTGGCTTTTCCAAAAGGAAACCCATCCAAATGTTGCGGGCTGTGGGGGCAAATGAAATGAAATGTGAAATGAAATGTAATCCAGTGTCATGTGCCATGTTTATTTGCCTGCTGGCTGCTTCTGCTCCTGCTTCTGTTCCTCCTGATACTGGTCCTGCTCCTGCTCCTGCTGTTGCTGGGAAAACCCCATCTCCCTGTGGTGGCCGTGCCAATTGCGTTTAATTCGCTGAATGCTTTTTGACAGATTTCCAAATTAACTGATACCACACTCGAGTGCACCGTCAAAGCCACGCGGAGTGCCTGCAACTCGATGCCCAATATTCCACTTGAAACAGATTGATGACTCTTGCACAGATGAGGCTTTGATGCAGGTTTATAAATATTCTTATTACAATAAAAAAAAGCTAACAAGCAGAATATATTTCTAATTTTTAAATTTATCATCAGGGGAGTCGATTTAGCCCCAGTAAAGGGTATAGAGTATGTACTATAATCAGTTGCTCAATAATTTGTTTTTAGCAACATTTGTTTAGTATCGTTTGCTACATGTCCCTTATTTGTTTAGGAACATTTTCCTAGCAAATATTTTCTTGTGCCTAAAAAACACAGCCGTGTACATAATTTAATGTGTATTTTTTTTCTTGGTGTTGGATATGATGGTAAAGTTTAATGAAAATATTTATATTTCATTCGTTATTTTTATCTTTCAATATAAGTATTATTAAAGAGTCAAAATCAGTATGCGAATATTTCTATAATGTCGTAGATTTAATGTTAAATGCAATACTTTTTAAATTTAATATATAAACCTTTCAGATATTATCAGCCACAAAATTTGATTTTGGCGTTTTCACTCTCTATATATTTATATCATGGTCAGCACACTGGACTCTTAAATCTTTTTAAAGTGAAATTTAATCACTCTCTATTTCCACAGCAACCTGAATTTTCATTTAATTTTAATATATTCCAATTTACTTTCATTTCATTGCAAAGCTTTGTCTCTCTCTGTTTCTTTAAAAATGGTAAAAACGTATCTCTTAAATGTAATGCCCTAAAATAAAACCCCACCCTTCGTTCGTTAACTTTAAGAGAACAAATATTCACCTGAAAAGGTGCGTTCAATAGGCGGGAAAATGTTTCATATTAACATAATATGGTGCTTATAACCCTCCTCCATTCAGGCAAATTCCCATTTTGTTAACAAGTGTAGGGGGCGAGGTTGTCCATGATCAGCCAGCTGACAGAGTGCCATGTGTGTGGTGAAGGCGAATTTCCCAACTGTTTTTCCGGCTAGTTTTTGGGGGTAATCATTTGGTTTACCTTAACTTTGGCAAACTCTAATCCGATTATGGGTTTCCTTGTGTTGCCGCATTCTCGGGACTTGGGACTCGGGCGGGAAATCGGTTTAAGCTGATTTAAGCAACTAAACGGGTTGGAAAAGCGTCGAATTGCATTTTCATGTTCGAACTTTCAAGTTTGTTTTGGCCAGCAAAGTTTTCATTTTTTTTTCAAGTCGTAATCTTGGCCCGGCCAAAATTTGTAATGCAAGTCAAGTAATCAAGAATTCAACCAGCGTCTGAGTAAATTTGCATTTCCGCTACGCGTTTCTTTAAGCGGCTTTTCCTTCGCTTCGTTATACTCAATTAATAATTAAAATGATTTAAACGAGCTGGGAATAATTGATTTCGGGTTGAGAATAAGAAGGAAACGGAAACTGTCGAAGGGAATTAAGGGCAAGACGGGAGGCTCAAGTGAAAATTCGATGATAATTGTTTTCGTTGTGCATCCAAAATGGGTAAAGATGCACTTTCCATCGAATCCTGCGGCAACTTTGGCTCCTTCAACCACGCATACACAAGCTGCAAAGTTTTTCCTGAACAACTTTCAAAGAGGTTTATGCTTGTTCGTCATTTAATTTGAATCTTATGGGTATATCTTATGCCTTTTGTAGGTACTTTAGAATTTGAATAATATACTCACATTGATTGTGGATAATTATGGGAGAAGGCTGAACAATTTTGGTAATTAATATTTGAAGAAGTAGAGCTTATGGTATTTCCATTTTATATTTACAATTTGATTGAGATGTCAGTTACTTTCTTGGGTAATTATTATGTTTCTAGATAAAGATATATTTCCCTTTTACTTGGGTGAATTTCAACAAAGTTTTCCGACAAAATCTCTTGAACTCAACCGTTAAATAATCACCTAAAGAATCTGAGAAAATGTCCAAGGATGTTTCCTGATTCATTAGCTGAAAATGCAAATTTAATTAACGCACACAATTCAGATGCTTCTTTCCCTTACCAGTAAATGCTATTAATAAGTGATTGTTAGAATGTATCTTATGATTTGTTTGCTCGACCATTCCCTAATTGGCTTTGCCGTGGTGATGACTCTTTTGAGTCTCAAATATAGATCCCAGAGCTGTTGAAATAGATACAAACGTGCAATCCTATTTGCCAGAATCAAATATTTCTCCCTCTCTTCGCTCATATTAAGCATTAGCATAATCTGCTGACCTATGATAGATAGTTTGCTCCTCACATTTGCATAAGCCGATGCCGCAGTGCAGAAAGCAATCTGCTTCCGACCATCCGGCATATATTGCCTGCCCCTCGCTCCTGGCTGTTGTTTATCCATCTTATGTTTGTATATCTATCTATATCTATATGCCCCGTGTAGCTTTCTAATGGCCAAGTACAACACAGAAACGGAGTCAAGTGCAGATTTCCTTTGGCAGCCATGGCAGACCCATTTCCGACAGTGAATTTTGATGAGCGGCAAGTGCAGTTAGCTGGCTGGCTGACTAAAAATAAAGTGCGGAAAAGCTGGGGGAAATTGAAAGTGCCGGGGCAAGATGGATGGCGGAAAACTCGAGTGACTTTGCTAAATATGCAAATTAATGAAACCAAGCCGAAATGTTGCCTGCGGTGCCTGCCAGCCAGCGCCAATTGCAGGTGAGTTTTCCCTTTGAACTATTTTCAGGTCGCTAACAAATGTGCCAAAACGCGGCTAGAACAACTGCAGCTAACAATGCCACATCGGAAGGAGAAGAACTGGGTAGCAGAATGATATAGTTGAGTGATTCGACTATGAAATACCCGGTGATTAACTAAAGTGTGGCATATTTCAAGGGGTAAGCATGTACTTGGGTAGGAGTTGCAGTTAAAATAAGTTTCTGGTGTTTAGTAAGATCTCTGTGGGTTCTAGGTATATATTTGTAGGGTATTTTTATTATTCTGTTACCTTAAAATTACTGCATTCTAAGTTTTAATGCATGTAAGAAATAAATAAATAATCTAGTCTTCTAGGAACCCTTCATATCCTTGTTTACTCTTCGGTCTGGCCATAAAAATACTATAGAAAGTGGGGGAAAATTTGTCAGCAACACTTGACACAACAGCCGCAGCAGCGACTAACTGGGAAAACACCAAACAGAAGCCAAAGGACGAACTGCACTAATAACTAACGCCCCGGCAGGGCGAGGCAACAACAATGAGCGACCGCAGGGACCGCAGGAAATAGTTCTAATAAACACTTGAAAGCATGTTCTTCCCCACACTCACGTGCTTTGGCCAAAACCCAATAATAACCGTGACCGCATTGCGTATACGTCATGTGTTGCAGTCAGCAGAAAACCATGTGATTTGAACGTCAGCAACAATAAACGGGTAGGGTGAACTTTTTAATTTCCGGTATAAATTTATTTTAATTGCAGCAACTAGCGCAGCACACAAAATTACTGGGAGCTGCTGTGGCTTTTTAATTAATGAATAGTTAATGCCGCCAAAGTTGAGTTCTGCGAAATGCAGGCAAGTGCAGGCGCCTCACTCTCATTAACGTGAAATGCTGGCTAGAATTGTGTAGTTGTTTACTGTTGCCTCAGATGCTAATTGAGTAATTTGTTTGCCTGGCATTTTATTTCATTATGATTGAATTGCAATTTTCGGTCGCCGTTGTTGTATGTCTTGTTTTTGCTAATTGTTCAATTATAACTGCGGCCGCATGCCACCGAAGGTTATTATAAATGTAATTTGCCTGACACATGTTTAGTTCTGAATAAATTATAGCATTTCCTTTCTTACAGGATGTTGAAGCTCAAATAACTGTGCCTTTATATAATGTTAACGAGGCTCTGGAGAGTACAGGTGAGCTTGAGCTATCGAAATACTCTGGAGATTCAATGAAAAATCAATGTTTTACGTGTTATAAATAAGCAACCTGAGAACAGAAACAAGCATATATAATAATCACAGTAAAGCCTCTTACTCTGATTTGAAATATGTGTATTTACCTAGTTCCAAGATATTCTTTTGAGGAATATCCTTTAAAGCTTGTTGCTTTATCTTGAGAACTATTGTTTTTTAGGGCCTACTTAGACCGATAGATATCTTCGAATAGTAATAAATTATTTTCTAATGTGCCCAGCACTCTCGTATCTTCACGTCATTTGTCATTCCGTAATGGGCGCGATATAGACGTTATCGTTACCCGCCGACTGCACTTCGAACACTACTAATACAATATGGCTCGATATGTTTGTTTTTATTCCATGTTCGATTCTAATCGTCAATATAAATCACTTAGCACTCGGGCTGCCATCGAATTCGGCCCACGCCACTTAGCATTTGGCCAAAAATGAGATTGGTAATGGTTCATAAATGGAAATGTTCGAATGTGTAAATGTATATAGATTTTGGTTTTCACCTGTGCTTAGAGCTTACTTGGTGCTTCAATAAAAAGGTATCAAGTTTTTAATTGAGTTTGTTTTACCAAAGTTAATTTATGATATTGTTTTTCAAAGGTTATTAATTAAATGTGAGCAATCATTTTGAGAAACATATTTCCTTTTGATTGGTAAACGTATTTATAGTGTAAAATAATATATATTAAATGGGAAACTAATTTTATCTTGGGTTTTATTTTATGGTAATAATCTTATGACTTGTCTGTTTCATTTATAAAATTTGTGTGTGTTTTCCAGGAAAGTTAATTGAAATAGATAGTTCAGATACCATCATTTGTTGCTTTATTTATTCTCTTATTTACTATTTAAGTTTTTAAGAGATACCTTACTTAATTGACTTATAAAATTAAATTTCTAAAGAATATTTACCTTCGGGTAGAAAATTATTAATTACAGGGATTTTATTTACAAAGTGTACTATTAAAGAAATCCATCTATGTACATAGTTTTTAATATAATTCATATATATTTTTCCTAATTTCTTTTTAAATGTCTCTCAAAATGTACCTCATGTATTAGCACTTTATTTTAGCATACTCATAAAGTTATTTACCTTTTAGCCCACACCTTACTAATTAACTTGTTTTTAATTACATTCGCTGCGCGAAGCGATTAATATGTGTCCTCCTGATGGCGCTAATTGCCGACCAGAAACGCCCACGAGGCGCAGGGGAATTACCTGAAATTGATGGTGCTCAGATCCCGTTGGGCAGGGGTTAAAATTGTAAATTTATACTAAAGTTAGCAGCGCCTCGGCTACCTCAACAATCGATCCCCGGCCCACACACACACCGCACACACACACTGCACTCCCTGCGGAGTGGAGCCAAGGAGGATATGTGTGGCAAAGCTCGACACTGATTTGGCTTAAACGATAAAGCCAGGAGAAGGGTCCTTTGTGCCCGCAACAGACCCCAGCAGCAGTCCGAGCAGTCCGGAGCAGTCCCGAGCAGACCAGAGACCAGGCCAAGCATAACAGTTTAAATGCGAGCAGGGTCTATTAAAAAACCAAATGGAGTACACACCGGCACATATCCACTTAGGCGGAGGGACTGGTCGGGATTGGGGGCGGGCGACATGCCAACACAAAAGCCAACATGCAATTTATGAACAGCTTTTTGCTGGCGGGCCCGAAATGCTCGTTTGAAGCTAACGAAATGCTCTAGTCCTGGCTTCGTCGTCCTCGTCCTCGTCCTCGTCCTGCGTATAAAATGGAGCTGAATTCACGGGGGGACGACACCGGGCGTAAGCAAGAAAGTGTATAAAAAAACGAAGCATCAAGTACAAGAATGCCATTTGGATCGCCGCTGAGCCAACGAAGCGGAAATGCCCTTTCAATATGCAATTGGTCACTCGCCTGCCCTTTTCCCCCCTTTTTTTTCGTTGACCATTTTCCGCGATTTTCACCACTGGGCGGGAATCGAATGCCAAAATATTCAGTGGAATGTTAGTGCACGGTAGTTTCAATGCATATTTAAGCAGGAAATCAATTCAATTTCTGGTGTAAACGGGAGGAGAGTTCATCAACTAAGTATTTGTGATTCCGAAACAATGGGAGGCTAATATTGAATGCTAAATAGTAATAAATAATTTATTTAAATCCTTATATATATGATTTGTTCAATTTACATGGAAATTAAATACATTAAGTGCATGGTATACGGGAAATAATACAATTGTTGAATGTAATTAATTTGTAGCCCAAAAAGAAGAAGAGTTTTATTAAATCCCAAGCCCTACCTAATTAAAATAGATTCAATAAATACAATATCTACCCTAATCCAATTAGACTTACCTTCCTTTATCCGCTTACTAATTTAATTTGAATCACATAAATTAAATAAATCGCAGGCCAAGTACCTTAATTTGATTTTCAATTTAAATTCAATTTCCCAACCTCAACAAATGCTGCTGAACACACAAAAAAGTGCAACTTTGCCGAGGAGGAAAGGGTATTTCACACACCAGACAGAGGTGAGTAGGGCAGGTCCTTAAGCCAGGAGGTTGGGGCCCTCGCAGCTGGAGGATTGAGGACTTGGGAGGCGGCCAAAGTGGAGTACAGCGGGCGCTCTCAGGGGAACGCAGTGGAGTCGTGGCACGTTCCTTCCTCCAGAGCCCATTGTTTGCCGGAACGAACAGCCATAGAAATTGCAAGAACTCTCTAATTTACAAGACTCGTGAATTTATCAGGTTCGTACGCCTAATCAATATCAACAGAGACACGGTATGTGGAGCATCCCAATTCTTTGTTCATTTATCGAGAAACCAAGCTGAGATAGCAAAGGTATTTTGTTGAATATTTTACACTGAAAGAAGTGCGGCTTAAGATGGGTGGATTACATAAAAAAAAAGGAAAATTGGGATAAATCTTTTATTAAAAAAAGATATTTTGGGATACATCTATTAAATTAATATGAATTCGTATATTATAAAAATAAATAAGAAATATATAGGGATGATGACGAAAAACGGTAGGATTTTAAAGACTCATAAAGAGGCGTCAAAAAGTATGCTATAAAATGTTAACGAGTTAAAAACAATTTACACTGAATTTATTATCATATTTACAGTATGGCTGCAGGGAATAAATAGAACTATCATCTTTTTTATGGGGAAAAATATTAAGTTTTATTTTATCTTTGTTGAAAACAAATACTTTATTTTGCATAATTTCATAGAGTGAAGTGATTTCAAACCCCTTTTTAAGTTCTTTACCAGCATTCTGATTTTAATACAACACTTTATCTTAAATATAAAAGAATAAAAATGTAATTTCTGTAATTTATGAAAAATACTTTAAAAGCACAGATGAATTATATATGTAAATGGCATTTAATTATTTACACATCTAGGCCATAATTAGCTAAATACAAAATATAATTTTATTTATTTTATTTTAACTTTATCAATCGGAAGCACTGTTCCCTGTTTTTCATCCCGAATTTCCGCTCCCGGAACAAATTTTCCCTGTGGAAACTGTTGCATACGCTTCATCGCATTCCAATTTGTCTATCCATTCTATGCACATTTTCTATCTGATAATTGCCCCATATAGAAGAAGAACACGCAGCAACATAGATTTTGCACAAAAATTCAGACCATGAAACTGAGCCCCAACATGCAGTTATTAAAGTTATTTAAGCTGCGGCTCGGACCTCCGAAATCCGTAACTTTTTCACGTGGCATCCGAGATCCGTATCTCACGGAAGTCGGGTCCGAAAGTTGCATGGGGGAAATTATATGTGTGTCAGGTCAGGGAAAGTGCCTGCAGAGGTCCCGAACTCCACTCGCCACTCGAGTGGCGAAGCCAGGTCTGGCATTATTCCTCGATTCGATACACATATCGATGCGGGGTCCGTGGTGCCTGCCAGCGCACTCTTTCCATTGATGCATTTATTACGGCCGCAATGTTGCAAAAGTTATTTTCCACCAACACACCAACATACACACACATTGAAGGGCTTTGCTTGTTTAGTTTTCATGTTTCATATTTTATGGATGGCCACAACAAAAGGCGGCTCTGAAATTGCTTTCGTGTCGAAGGCAACACTGCAACGCTTTGAGTTTCCATTTCAAGTTCGTTGCTATTTTGCTTGGTCTTTTTTTGGCAATTTAATTACAGTCTCTTTCGTGTCCAGAAAATAGCTTCACAAAAGTAGTTCTTTTGTATTTAGATTTGTGAGCAACTTTTTCAATTGCATTTGGAGCGAGCGAAAGTTCGTAACGAGAGTTTACGTTCAATTATATCGTGTGTTGACTTTAAGCTTAATTTTTGGGGAAGCTGGGGCTGAAATAATTGCAGCCATTAGTAAATGAAAAGCATATTGGTCTCTAAAGTTGTTTCTAAATGTGTAAAAAGTGGTTTCATTACTGAAATAAGTAGTTTAAATGTCAGACTTTAAATTGATTGCATTTATTTACAACTAGGAAACATTCATCAAAGGGAATTCCTTTGGCAGCCATCCGTTAATTATACTAGTATACTCTTCTACTGATGACACATAAATTATTCATTATGTCATATAGATTAATAGAGAAGTTTAAAAATAATGTTCCAATCTAATTAAACTTTCTAATTGTATAAAAAGTAGTTTAACTTCTCACAAATATATGTGCAAGGCTTTCAATTAATTGCCTTTTGAATTTATTTATTGTCAAGAAACATAAATTAATAAATTAGATTCAGTAATTTAATTATACTTGTACGAGTAGATTTAAAATCATTTCATTGCGATTATTATTGATTGTTTAATATGGAATGCCAAAAAGGTTAAAAAGGAATTCCATTAATATTAAACAATTGGGTAATGTCAAATTGTTTATTTGCCAACAAAAGGTTCATCAATGAAATGTCAAATGAACATCAATCCGTATCCTTTAAGTGCTAAGCTTTATTTTAGCTTTTCGCTCCCTTTTTATGGTCACAACTTGTGTGTCCTTTTTAGCGCCTAAAAGTATACTCCTTGCTTTTTGAGTCTATATCAAAAAAAGGGTTCGTCCTGGCCTCATTTCCTCACTTTCGACGACCAGCAAACAATTGTCCGCGACCTAGAGCGGAAAGCAAATAATTTTTGGCAGGGAAATGTCACATTTTATTGTTTGTTTCATCATAGTCGGGAGCCCAAGCCCAAGGAAAGCGGCAATGGGCCGGGACAGAGGGAAAGTGGAGCAGTAACTTCGGTCAAAGTCAGAGGAATTTCATGCCAGGGGCTAATAAAAGTGCGAACCTGGCGGGAAAGCCGGAAAAGGCGGCAGCACGGGTGGGAGGAAGGGGAAAGTTTCGCCATGAACATTTCAAGCAAAACACGACCCAATTCCAGACGTGCCTTATCGCTGCCTCGACTCAAAGTCTCGGGACTTCCCAAACAAAAGACCCACAAAAACAGCAGTATAATAATACTGAAAATGAAAACAAAAATGTGTCACGAATCAAGACTGCCAGCCAGCCAGCCAGCCAGCCAGCCAGGCAGTCAGCAACAACTACACGTCAACAATTTACTAATTATTATGTAGGTTTATTATGTAGATTTAGCTCTAGTGAAATTCCAATGAATTTCGCTAACCTATTTTCTTAGGCACGGGGCCGGGGCCGGGGATAACCCAGGAGTTTTATCCAATTAAGAGCTATATCCGCGACTCCCGGGCACACGCGACGTTAAATCAATTATACAAATTGCACACCCCTCCCGGTCCGGGGTCCGGGGTCCGGGAGGGAATCAATCTGATTACAATTGAACATAAATTTAGGCTCCCTCGACTCGTTTACCCCTACGGATGTGTGCAATATTTTAATAATCACGCATATACATGTTTAGGTACATGGGAAGAAAAAATCGTAGACAAGAAAGTTGCAAAAGCAATTTCTTATTTATTTTGCAATTTTTGCATTTAATTACAACCTATTATTAACAAATCTGATTAATAGCAGGAAGTTTGGGCTTGAATTGCAATGATATTTCTTCGGAATGGTGAAAGGTGAAAGGATTTTATAATTAGGTATTTTAATTATTCCCATATGGTATAAAGAAAATATATCTATGATAATTAATAATATATATAATATATAATATATATATATAATATACAAATTTATATAATATATTTATATAAGTGGAAAATTATATTTATTAAATTATTTATGGATATTGTACTAGGAAATTAGAGTAAGAAACCATAAATTTCTGCTCCATGAACCCCAGGGGTTCCTTAAAATCTTAAAAGGTTATAACATTTTGCTAAAACATTTAACATTGTAAATTAATACTAAATAATATACCCTTAAAATTGTAAATCCTATTTTTAGGCACTTTATTACGGGGTTTACAAACTATAGTAATATTCAAAGTATCGTGGTGATTCCTATCATTCGATTATCTATATTTAAAATTAGAGTCTTTTACAGGTAAATTTATATAAATAAATTAATAAATATTAAACCTCAATAATTAAAATATAAAATAATTTATACAAAAAATATTAAATAATAATTAAAACAATGAAATTTAAATATCTCAGTAAATGAAACTCAATATATTTATTCACTACCCTCAACCTTAAGTCGCAGCCTTAAAATAAAGTATTTCAATTTGTAAGACGCCGTTTAAAGCGATTTAAAAACGCTATGATAATTTTCTGTGTAAGGCTGCTGGCTTTATATGCTAAAATACTTTGATAAGAGAAAGGTTTATGTTCCCCGTCTCGGGACACCCTGTTTACGACAGGGTGTGTCTCAGCCGAGCCTTGGCGGGCAGGCGACTGCCTTGTGTGCCAGGCAGCACACAAATTAAAACCGAAAATAAAGTTGGGCGTAAATTTTCAATTTCGTGCAAAATGATGGGAAAATTATATTGAAAATTCAGCGCCGCTCCGACCCCCTCTGCCGTCGCGAACTGCCCTTGGTCTCAGTATCTGAAGGGTTTCCTCGACGCCGCAAAAGCCGACAACATTAAAAGTTTTCATTCATCAACGGAAAATAGCTTTGAAGTTTCGCAGGGAAGACGAAGGAAGTTCTGGCTGAAAACTACGAGCGAGATGGAAATTAACTTGGAACTTTGATGGCTTTGCTTGGTTTTTTTGTCGGCTTGGTACTGACATCTTGTGACGTCATCGACATAATTACGCATACGCCGCGTGGCCCGACAAGGGGAAAAGTCTGCCATTGAATGTCATAAAAGTGTGTTTGAGGTAAGGTTAACAATAACAAATAAACACGTGTCTCAGTGTGTGTCCCGGGCCCGAATAAACACACATGCAAATGTGCCGACAGAAGAGAGCCCAGAAGAGGAGAGCAAAAATTGTAAACAAACATAAAGTGTGTTGTGTGTGTGTGGAAAATTCCTGTGTGAGTGTGTGCTCCTATTCATTTACAAAATGCTGGCAATAAGACCAAGATGACGGCCACGGCGTCAAAAAATAAAGAATGAAAGGTAAGGAGCAATCCTGTCAGGAGCAGGAGCAGGAGCAGGAGCAGGAGCCTCCTTTCCCATCATCCTTTCGCTCCTGTCAACGATTTTTAAAGTCTAACGCGCTTATTTACACATCCTGGCGCAGCTGTGGGCGCCTATTTACATATGTATGGGTTACGCTACCCGTCTGCCTGCGAATAAAAACGCAGCAATATGCCAAAGCGAATATTTCTTATTATTATTATTGGACCCTCGGCCGGTGAAAGTGGGGGGAAAATGTATTCATGCCATCCGATATATACATATATAGTATATATATATATATATATATCAATATTGAAATGGAACTCTCTGGCACCTACATTTATTTTTATTCTTTGATTATCCAGAGTAAACATATATTGCTTTTGTAAATATATGTATGAAATAGTTGTGGATAAGCAAGACTTTTTCTTGATTACTCCAAAAGGTTTGCAAAGGAGCAAAATGTTAAGGGTATTCCTAGAGATAATAAATAATTTATTTTCTATAATATATTTGTAAAAAATTCAATGCATTTAAGTCTCTAAAAAATCATAATGATAGACTTACTGATTCTACAGTACTCTAACAATTCTTATTTATGGATCTTAAGTATTAAACTAATGGTTATTCTCTGCATAAAAAATAATATATATATTTTTCTTAGATCATTTGAATATTTGTCTTAAGTTTCTCTATATTTCTTTTTTTTTTACAGAAACTTTGTTTTAATGAGAAGGAATATAAAAAGGCTTTTTTACTTCTTTTTTTTTTACAAAGTGGCCATATTTTTCCATTTCAAATTGCAACCCTTGTAAAAGCCTTACGAAATACTGGATCTAATCAAACTTAAACTATATTATTACTAAGAATTTTGTAATAATTATTAATTTCATATTAATGATATTAAGCCAGGGCTTTCTTAATTGAAAATTCATCTTATTTCATGTTGGGATTCCCTTTATGGTTTCATTAATTTTAATACAAATAAATATATAATAATAAGTAAATAAAACTGTAAACAAGAATTTATGTTTACAGCTCAATAGCTAAAATTTTCATTTAAGAATTTACTGCTATTCAAATTGATCTCTATTGGCAATATAAAGTTAAACCAATAAATAGAGCTGAGCTTTAATAGCCTCGATTCCTGCCAGCACTTTAACAATATTTGCATTGGGGGGGAGCCAAAAATCAAATGCCCCAAATGGTTTAGCTAAAAAATATGAATAATATTTGTAGGCATTTATTTAAAATGCACCTAACCCCCGGCATTTACACCAAAAATGCAAAAAACCACAATCAATTGAATTTGGTTAATATATTCCGGTTTTTGTGTGTGGCCAAAATGGCGACACACCATACACCCCCTGGGTTTTCATATAGTATTCCCCGATGCCTCCGCGGGGATAGGGGAGATTTGCTTGCCTGGAAATGCTTTTAATTTTTGTGATGCCCTCGCAGAAATTTGCACAAATAATTTCAAGTTGCTACATCTCGCGATGAATTCCTCTTTTGTGATATGAAACATGTATACTGTACACACACACGGAGGATGTGGCACAACAATTAAGTGAGAACGAAACTCTTTGGCTCCGGAAAAGGAAGGGAAAACGAAAACGGAGAAGATGAAAATGAGGGAAAGGCAGCTTGGCAGACAGCAGGCACTTGCTTAAGCGCTTTTCTTTGGCGAAAATTATGTATACATGTGCGAACATATCAGCATAATTCCAGAAAGTCTGCCTAAGGACCAAGAACATGTCTATTTGGCTTCACTTCTGGCCTGGTTCCATTCATCCCGCCCTCCGAGGAGCACGTGGGCGTGTTCATAATTTATTTCTAGGCAATTGACAGCCAGGCTAAATGCCCTACGCAGTGCCGACTGCCGAGTGCCCCATAACCTTCTTATTTCACCTTAAAAGAATCAAGGAAAGTACCTCATCCTACCTCCTGCCTCGTCCTGCTAAATGGCGCGTAAAATTTCACACTCAATTTGCTATCCTGCCGGCATTATGCTCGTGGTTTATTAATGTCAAATTTATGTAAATACTTCAAAATTGACAGCCGTGGACTATCAAATTAATTAATGCCCCATTGGGCATTTTGCACTTTGCAGCAGTGACAGCCCAGGACTTGCTGAAATCCTTGTGGTCAGCTCCCGAAGAACAGGTGGGGAAATCGGCAAGTTCCGCACTCTACTGCAAACTTTTTTTTGTTTTCCCCGACTTTTGTGTTCTGAACTTGTGCCGGAATAAAAGTTTTCCTTACTTGAACATAAGTTGTGGACTCTCTTTTTTCCCTCTCGCCTTTCTTGCTGAAAGAATCTCGAGAAGAATGCAGCGTGGAAATGCACAAAGTGAATTAATTCTGGCCGAAGGTAACGAGCGATGATAAATAGTTGCCAAGTCAAGGAAAGGAAGGTTTCGTTAGAGGGAAAAAGTCCTTTTGGCATTGCTGGTACTAAATCTTTTATTTCTACTATAAACTTTCGAACCTTTTTGTTCTCATTTATATTTTTGCATAGTATCAGAGCAAATGATTAATCATGCCGAAATATGTATTCGTAATGTCTTTATAACAAAGGAAAATATGGCTAATATGCCGTGAATTCATTTCATATTGCGTGCTACTCGAATTTCTATTCGTTTTTGTTTTTAAATGAGGTCATTAATCTAAGCGAAATATTTTCATAATAGGATCAAAACGTTTCTCTTATTTGCTCCCCCTAAATCAAGATAAAAGTAATATAGTCTAAGGTATTTCTAACAGCCAAGTCTAGACAGCAATCAGTAATATAAATCTTTATAAAAATGTCGTTCAATGTAGCTGCCCTCGCTCGTACGTATATATCCATCGATTTTGGATTTATGCGATTATGCAAAAGTTCTCGAACTTAACTCCCTCTCCGCCGCTAACCCCGGCAATTAAAAATTGCTTAGGGGCAACATTTTACTCGAGTTTTGATTAACCCAAATACAGTATTCTGCAGGCGAAACAAAATTTTAATTGTTTTGGAGGAAAATAGCTTGTGATTTTCAACGGCAAATCCAATTGAGTAGCTTTTCCCTCTCTGGTTAACGACACTTTGATGCCATTTCAAGTCATTCTCATTTTTCAAGTAAATGCAGTTTGACAAGTTCGTTTTCGTTTTCGATTTGCGCTGACTAAGAAGCATTTCAAACTTACTTATAGTGGTTATTTAATACCCTTCTATTCAGAAAGAGAAACCCAAATAAATATATAGCACAGATGCGACTTTTTGCTCATTAGATTTTATCACTGAGGGAATTAAGTGGGCTTACTCTATCTATTTCAGTTGTGGAAGTAATCAGCGGAATGCATGAATTAATCCATCACAAAAAATATGTTTTATTCCTGTCAGGGATTTATTTACACTCCCACTGATGTATTTCCACCTTTCGTGGTTTGGGTTTATATTTAGAAGAGCTTTCCCCCTTTTTTTACTGCACTCGTAAAGGCTAGCCCGGGAAATTGGAAGTTCGGGGTCGCACGATGGCATCATCCCTGACATTTGTCAGCTGCGAAATGGCCAAAGAAGCAGCTTACCATGGCCAACATGGCTAACCAGGCCAGGCCAGGCCCGGCCTGGCCGGCAGCTATGCGACGGATGGATGGTTGGCTGGCATTGTCTCTGGGATTAGCCACAAACCAATCGAGTAGTAGATTGTAATTGGTACCCCAGACATATATCTGGATATACTATATCCCCCAGCTGCTGATTGATGGGTGCAAACGTGTGAAGTGCAGGGCTACCCTGTCCCCCGGAAAATGACCTTGGGCTATGGAGTAAAATCCCATTCCCATTCCCATTTCCATTCCCATTCCCCTCTGTTGGTGTGTAATTGATTTACCAAATGCAAATGCCTTCATCTCGCTCTCAGCTTTTCCGAATTGTGTCCCCAATTTGGTTGTCAGACAGCAGGCGATATAATTTCAGGCACGTACACAGCCCTTTCCTTCTAATTTCCCCTCGCATTTCCACCTCACTTTCAATTCTTTAAATTTTCGTCTCGGTTTCAGTTCGAGTTTCTGTTTCGGTTGCTGTTTTTGGTGACTGTTTCTATTGCTGTATCGGTTGTAATTGCCATATCGCTGGTGCCTTAGTGTGAATGGGGGTTAAGTAAATTGGTTTGACAACCGCAAGGGGCAGGAAAAGCTGGGGCGGGGCAAACAGGAGGAGGAGGTTTACCCCAGCATAGGCCCAGTTCCATTTGCCTCTCCCTGTCTCTGGGTGACAATCCCCAGCACGTTCCGGCCATGAAAATACTTTTTTGGACAAGGAATCCAACACGTTTCAATACCCTGCGGACAGTCTGTTATAGTTCTGTGTCAGTTTTGTGACATATTCCCTGAAATAGAGCTGAGAATTTAAGGTGTAAGGGATTTGGGATTTTATTTTAGTAAAATAAATAAACTTTTTGCTTAAATAATAAATAAGTCTATCAATTTTATGTGTATTATTATAAATATATTAAAGTTTTTGTTATCCAAAATCAGCTTGACTTATAGATGTACTAATTTTGTATGGCAAATAAATTAATATAAAGAAGCATTTATAAGATATATAAATGAACATTATTTTAAATAGAAAAGCCTATTAACAATATTCAATTTTAACTTAATATTTAAAAACACTTCGATTTAGACCTAGAAAAAAGTGTATCAAAATATATGGATATATAGATATATATATGGATAGATAATATATGGATATATAGATATATAGAAATAAACCAACTTTAGCTTTATTTAAATATAATAGGATTAAGTTACCAATAAAGATACTTCACAGTCTTGCTAAAACATGAAATTTAATAACTTTATTAAAAAAAAAAAAAAAACAAAGCTCAAAGTATCGTTTGAAAGCAAATAACTGTTAGCATTTGTATTGTAAATAAATAAACAAACCTATGTTTAATTTAAATATAATAATAATTTAATTTACATGTAAAAGATTTAAATTTCAGATTATGAAACAGAGGAATTTACGAATGAATAAAACAAATAAAGAAACCTGGCTTCTACTGATATTTAATCAATTTGTAATTCAAACCTAGAAAATAAAGGCTTTACGTTATGAAAACTCTAACATCTCTCAGTTTGAGTCACGGTTTTATGACAATTGAATATTGTTTGTACCTGGTAAACAAGGTGAGATGATAAAGCAGCTGTTTAAGGCAAATGCTAAGACCAACTATGGCCTTAAATGTTTGTGTTTGCCACCATTTAATAAGATAAGATTTGTTTGAAATGTCAATAAGCCACAGCTGCATTAAATAAGGTTATTAATAATAAAATGGAAAAGGCAAAAGCATATCTTTGAGCCTCAGCTGAAAGGGGGCGTAAAAAACCACATTATTTATAATAGAAAAATATATCATAAGAGAAATATGTACTGCAGAAAACTACGTTATAAGCTCAAACAGGAAACTTTATCTTAAAGTGTCAGTTCGAGGTTGTGAGTCTTATGAGTATGAAGATTCTATAAAAGGGGCCATATATTTCTCATTTCTCAACTCAGATTAGATGTGTCTAGAAAACCGAGATAAATACCGACTTTGACACAAGCAGATATCAAAATCATTCACATTTTTCGAGTGCCCAGCCAGGGTATTCAGTGTGTCGCTTCCCCTGCAGTTTGTTTTATCAAAATTTGAACTCTTTATATATTTTTGTGTTTTATGAGCAGCACATTTGTTGTCGTTGGCGCTTACTTGGCAAATTCTTTGGAATTTTTAATGATTATTTTGTATTTGGGATTTTCTATAGAGTAGACCGCGTGTGTTGCCATCTCGATTTGCGAACTTTTCTCTCATTTTCATTAATTTCTTTTTTAAACTTACAAATCCAAATCGAGCATGGGAATAATAATAATGGATCGCACTGACGAATGTGTTATTTTCTGCGTTATTTTCTGCTGGCCAAGAAGGCTGCAATTTGCTTTAACGAGCCGTTAACAACTGAATATTTGAATATTTAAATAAAATCTTATAAATACGAATTGGTTCTTGTGGTGTATACAAAAAAAGCCCTGCTGCCCGCCCCCAAAGCACGCATATATTTATATATTGGATCCAAATGCAGGGGGCAGACATATAGAGCTGTATATCCAATAAAATCGGACGTTGTTTCCGCCGCCAAAAAGACCGAGAAACGTTCTTCAGCCAGAAAACAAAAAGAAAAAAATGAAAAACAAAATAAATTCCCCGTCTTTCAGCTTCGAAATTTTGTTACTGCAATATTTGCAATATTTGCTTAGCTGAACCTCAACTTGCCGTGTTTATTATTTATTTGAGTAAGCTTTGGATTTATTCTCTCTGTGCACGCACCTTTCTGACTGGATTTTTGTGGTGTTGTTAGCTGCTAAAGGCCAAAGATACTTGTTTGTTTACACAATTCTTGTTTGATGAGTATTATAACTTTAATTTTCTATTTGGTTTTTATTCCTCTTCTCACTGGCACACTCTCACAAATTCGGAACACTTGCTTTACGATCTTTTGTTATTTTTACTGCGTTGCCTTTTTCAGGCCTCGCCGCGCACACTTTGCATTCGGCGATAATTTTCACGCTTCTGATACGGCCGTCCGCCGGCTTCTTATCCGCGAGGCGAGATCGCGGAAAATCCGTATGGCGGAAAAGCGGCGGAAAATCGGAACGGACCGAGGGAGCACACGAGGAGCAGCCAGCAGCAGCGTTGCCGAGCGAGTGAGCGAAAATGCGAAATTAACTCGCACGGCCAGAACGTTGCGACGTCGAACATCAGCGTCTCCGTATCCGTCTCCGTCGTCGTCGTCGTTGGCATCGTCATCGACGTTCGTTACTTTTGCGAAAAAAGTGTTGTTTTCTCGGCAAGACCAAGAAAAAAAAAATATGTACAACAAAAATATACGAAGAACCGAAAAGATGCCGCCAATACTTGACGCTGCTTGCTGCCTTCGAGCGACAACAATACCAAATATCAACCTCCCGCCCTGTTGGCCCGTTGCGCATACGTCACCGTTGCGGCCAACATGTTCGATGTTGCGGCTCGAAACTGTTGCCCGTTCTTTGTAGGTTGGTAGGTCACTGTTCTAACGTATCTGCATCTGTATCTGTATCGGCACCAGGCGTATCTGTACGAAGCGTATCTGTATCTGTACGCCATGTTCCACTCATAAGTTCATTAACGCAACAGTTCCAATGGAGTGCACTCAGAGAAAATAATGCATATTTTCGAATTTTATGATTTTTTAAGGCAAGCTATGTAGATTTTTTAATTACATTTTAAATAAATTTCGTAGATATTATACCAGCAAGTATAACAATAATTTATATATTTATGAAGATAGTGTAAGAAGTTATTCAACTTCAACATATTGATTGCCTAGGTTTTTTAAACGCCTTAAAATGAGCCAAAATTAGGGAATCAGTTTTTAGAACGTAAAATTAAACAACTTAACATTGAATTCGGTACAATAAAATCATATTGCATACATTGAGACACATTCGAAAACCCGAGTGGTTTCTAGAGCACCCACCCCAAAATATTTTTGAAGCTTGTTAAAGACCGAATCTATTTCGTTATAAGTTTTTAAACAAATATATATGATACCAAATAGGGGTATCCAAGCCCTTTAGCTATGCTTTAGTTATTCCGTTTTCCGTAATCTTGGCATCTCCTCAAAATTTAAATAAAAGAATTACTAACTTTAAGCTCATTGCAGGAAGAATCTAAAGAATATAAGGCTGAAATAGGAATATTGCAGTTAGATTTTTATTAAAGCAATATCTTTTCTCAAAATGATAAATTGTATATTACCAATATTCCCCCAGCGATTTCCCCCAGTGTATGTTTTTGTGCGTCGGTGGCTTGTATCTGTTACTTGCTACAAGCCGCCACCCACTTAGCCCCCCGAAAACATACCAAAATTTTGGGTAATTGCTTGAGGCCAAAACAGCAAAGGCGTATTAATGAATCCCCCCGATTTGCACGTGATGCCGCAGTTTCCTTTGTGCGGTTTTTGGTGTCCTCGAAAGGGTTCGGTTTCGGTATCGTTGTCGTTTATTTACTGTACCCGGAATAATGACATTCGGGGAACTGCCAAAACTAACCAGAGTTAGTTTAAGAACGGGTTGAACAGACGCCGCACAATCCATCAATGAATACAAATAAGATCCTGATTGCAAGGGTTTCTATTGGGTTTTGGTCTTGTTTAGTTGGGCAATTCTTTGGGCATGTGTATTTACCCCCAGGATCACAATTATTTTGACGAATATTGGATTGAGGAACAGCCAAGGAGCAGCTTGCTTTTCGTTTAATTAATTGTCAGCGGAAAGAATAATTGTGCGTTGCCCTTTTAATAATTCAAAGTAACTCAAGGGAATTCGGCATAAAGACCGACCTTGAAGAAAATAATCCTATTAGAAAGGTGCAAATATAATCACTTTTGGGGCAAAAGGTTTAAATATTTCATTAATGTGAATGGTTAAAGGTAAAGGTCAACATTTGTCTGGCTGCAAAAAATTTAATTTAATGCAGGAAAAGTGTGATTTATTAAATTAAGTAATGACTACAAATTTATTTAATCATAAGAAATATTTATTTAGTTCTTAAGAGATAATTGTTCTCTTCATTTGTCGAATAAATACACCTTTTACACATATGTATATTAAGAAGTCTTTCGTTTATTTGAAAATCTTTACCTAGAAAATTAGCATCGATTAGTATTAGTACCAATCTAATGTCACTAAAATACACACATTTTAAGGTTCCTTTATGGTTCAACAAGCCAAAAAGCCAATGATTGCCAAAAGTCAATATGCAAGTATTCTAATAGAAGACATAACAAAACAGCTTTCCAAATTGAGATTAAATACATTTTATTAAATTAAATACAATATTCTGAAAATCCTTAAAGGGCGGCTTTATATCTTTTATTTTGGTTTAACTCAGGTTTCTATAACATTTAAATGTTTTATATTATCTATCTTAATTTTAAGAACCTTTTTTTATCCATATTTGTACAAGAATTCTCCTATTCCCTATTGTGTTTATAAACCCATACTTTCGTAATCGATTTTCAAGCTGAATTCGTATTGATTTCCCCTCGAAAACGAGTAATATTTCTGTTTGTTTAAGGCTGCACAAAGTTCTCCCCCATTCGCACCTCGAAGAGCCACCAATGTAAATATATGTTCCATCGTACACATTTCACATTTTGCGAAAACTGAAAAATTCCATTTTCCCCATAATGAGTCGCCAATTCGTTGGCTTTTGTAATGGTGCATTTTGTTTTCCCCGGGCCGCTGTTGCTGTTGGGCTTGAAACTTTCCCTGGCAGGCCGTAAAATATGCAACTAAATTTCGGCTTTTCCAGCTGGTGGAACATACAAATCGTAATTAATATGTGCATGTGACGAACGCATTCATTTTGCCCGAAATTGCGGCGGAGGTGGTGCAGATGGTGCCACCGCCGGATTGGTGGGATTCGCATTGGCAAACCGGCGGCATTTAGCATTTAGCGGCCGTTTTATGGCTGTCTAATTAACTGGCCGGAGAGCATTGGCCAAAGCCCAAATTAATTGGGAATTAAACGGGCCGGGGAGCAGCACTAAAGTTCTCATCGCTAAATGGGCCCATAAAACCAGTATGCAAATAATAAAACCAAGGCCCGACATTGATTCCGTTCTGGCATTGAACCGGGACTTCCTCCTGCTCCCGCTTGCTCCTGCTCCCTCCCAGAGGCAATAAAATCGCAGCCCATCCCAGGACTAAGCCCGGGACTCTTCTGCCCATTCAGCTCGACATCCTCTCGGAATCGTAAAAGAAAATATGAAAAGTCGAGGCACGCATAAGTGACCAGCAGCGGCAAGCAGGCGAGCTTTCCCTTTTTCGGGGGGCCTGCGGCATAAACTATATTTAACAATCTGTTTATATGGACTATGTTTGCCTCCCGCTTTATGCACTGAAGTCAGCAAATCTGTACTTTTATGTTTGTATTTCAAATATGCCAGGGAGAGGGTCCTGGACCACGTCCACTCGAGACAAATGTCCTGTTTGGCCAAGCTGCCGCTGCTGTTATTTTTGGCCAACTAGAAAATTATGGCTGTTGGGTGAGGTGGAATGATGTATACCCTGGGGCAGAGTTGGCCTAATCCAAGCATAATAAAATTGATTTTTTTGCGTCAAAGGGTAACTTGCAATGAATGACCCTGATATTTATGGTTGAAAGAGTTTAAGTTGCTCAGAGAATAAGTAATTTGGTTCGTAAAGTAAAAATGTAAATAAAATAGGTTAATAATACATAACAAAATACATATTTTGCTAGTAGGAAATGAATAAAGTTTAAAGATAAATTGTGAGTCATCTTTAAATTATTTTATTCGAAAGTATTGTCATGTATCTAAGGTTATTATTCTTCGAAATACTGTAATAAATCTATTCATTTAATTGAATAATTTAATAAAACAATAAAGTATATATACAAAATATTTTTCTCTCTTAAATTTCCTATTCAAAATAATTAACAATCAACCATTATCAGACTTAACTTTCCTTGTCTTAGACTAACTTATTGCTCCAAAGGCTTAGAATTGAATTGAGGTCCGTATATATTCCTCAATGATGGGAAATTAGTTAACGGATTTGTAAGTTGGCCAACAAAGTTGGTGTCGCAACTAATCCGCAAATCCAGTTCCCATTTGATTAGCCAGCATATTTATCACTAAGTAGCCGAAAAGTAGTTTATCTACGCCATTTCCATTCTCTAATACAAACGAAAAAAGAAAAATACAAGCCTCATTCCCCGTTTTTCCCTCCTGAAATGCCCAAATGTTTTCTCATTGTTATGCGTGCTATGCACAATTTTTGTATTTGTATTTGTGTTATTGCCTGTGTATGAGTGCCGAGTGCAGGTGTATGCGTGAGTGGGTGGTGGGGCGGCGGGACACATGCGTGCGATTTATTTGCTGTCACCACAAACACAAACATCAGCGGAGATAGGCCAACTTACAGTGGTTGTCAATTGAATAGGGAAATAATGTATAATTAATTGTATAATATATATTCCTAAAGTGATCAATGATATGTTAATTAACAATAAAATAATAAATTATCAGAAAGACAACTTTCCTCAAGAGCCTCGACCATTAAAAACATGGTGGTTTCTAAAACGTTGCCTACTTTTTAGCGCCCGCAGACTCTCTGGATTTAAGGGATAGCAAAGTTTTAGCTACCATTTAATATATTTTTCTAAGTGATTAATAGTAATTTTAATATAACACTAAAAACATGTTAAATTTCCAAAATTTTTTCATCTATTTCCCTGACTCAAGCTGTTAAAATATACCCATATAGTATAGCCACAGTAACAATGACTTTCGCACCCTCAGCCGACACTTGGGCCCACAAATTAACCCAGGCACGTAGCTCGCTTAGGCGGCCTAATCAAATAGAAGCGCCCAAATCAAACAACAACAAGTGAAGAGGCAGCACAAGCAGCAGGCAGCAGGCAACAGCTACAGCCGAAGCTGAAGCTAAAACCTAAAGCTGAAGCAGCCACATGAAGAGCTAAGTAAATATATGGGCTTCACACCCACAAATTGGCGGGGGATTTCCTTTCAGACACCAGGTCCAAGTCCTTGGCTCGCTGGATTCCCACGAGCGACTGGCAGGCCATTGATTTGCCAGACATTCAACGCACGGGATCCATGCTCCTGTCAATTCCAGACGAGATCATTCAACTCATTTGACACTCATTAAAATGAGAAATAAATACAAATCAAATAACAATCTGATTTAATTTGAATAAAGCGATAATCTTGAGCAGGCTCCTTTGATAATAAAATCATTAAATAATATATATAGTGTTGGTGGAGCACAGTTTATTTGTTTGAGGTCAATAAATATACTTATTTGCTTATATTTAAGCCCCTTTATTTTATTAAAACTCTTTTTCTAACAAAAAAAGGAAACAACATAATTATAGGGGATGAAGACAATTTTGTAGAATAACAAAATATCATAGATTTCCTTTAAAACACACATACAAATGTTAATAATAATAACACTAATCCGCCATAAAAACTATTAAGACCCTTTACGAATAATAAATATAACATAATTATTTTACAATCAATTATAAGTTTTTTCTGAACAATATAATAATATCTTAATGATATAAATAATAATAATAAAACGCAAAAATCTTTGTCAAATATTCTGTGCATAATTTTTATAAATAACTTTTATAAAAACTATGTATCTGGAAGAAAAATTTTAAAAAATATAAGCCGATTATTATCAGTATATAACTGTTACAAACATATGTTCAATAATATTTTCATACTATTTTTAAATAAAAGAAATAACATTTGAAATCTAGTAACATGGAAGCAAAGCACTTAACAGCGCCTTAGCCTCTGCATACAGTAACGTTACTGTTTTATACCACATTACCGACCAGATTTCCGTTTCCGCTTCTGATTGCAGCCATTTTTCTTTAGGTAATAAATAAAATGGTCTTATGCTTTCTTTTGAATGATTTAAATGCTCTACACGTCATTATATTTGCAGCTGATACAAAAATTAGTAAGGGAAATAAAAATAAAAATAATTCACATTTGTTGTAAAGCTTAAGTCAATAATTATAAATTTTTTTTTTTGCAATTCTTTCGACAAATCAGTGCTCAAAATTCTCGTAACATAAAGGATTTATTTTAATTCGGAAAACTTTCTTAAGACGGCTAGATCGACTATCCTGTTGATGCTGATCAAGAATATATATGATTTATAGAATCGGAAATTACTCCTTCACAGCGTTACAAGCTGCTGGCTAAAATTATAATACCCTGATAGGGTATAAAAAGTGAATTAATTTAACAGCGGCTCAGACTCTTCTGTCCGCTAACAGAGCTTCAACCCGCTGTTGGCCACTGCTTTATCGACCCGGTCTACTGGCAGCTTGAGGTAATTAAGTTTCTTTGCTTCTTTTTTTGTTTCTTTGCACACCATACACACACTCTTAAGTGTACCAGTGGGTGGTGTGTAGTGGCTGGCGGTAGGCGCTTATATTAATTAGGCCCCCCGCCTGGCCCTCCCGCAGATTTTTCGCAGAGCGGCTGAGTGCTAAGTAAATTGAGTGGCTCTACATGACGAGTGGCGTTTGCCTTTGTTGGCCGTGTTGTAGCTGCTGCTGGTGGTGTAGCCACTGTTGCTGCCTTTGTAGCTGCTTATGGCTTGCCTCCTCTTTGAGTGGCTGCCACTTGAGTGGCGCTAAAGTCGTGGAAAATGAGCCATCAACAGCTGCCGCCCCAAGGCCTGTTTGCTTGGGCGAAAGGAAAACAGGCAGGGGCACTGTGGAAAAATATACAGAGAAAAACTATTTAAAATAGATATATATATGTGTTTTAATTGACTTACGGTTCTTAGTTTTGTGAAATTTTAATGGCACTAAAAAAATAAACACAGAAATTAAAAGTTCAATGAATTTTGAGGAAAAAAAGCTATCTAGATATGGCACAAAATATCAATTTATCAAAAAAGGTATCGATATGTGTGTATACTCTATTTGATATATAGGATAAATTTATATAGTATACAACTTTTTACAACTGCTGACTTTTTCCAATGCCGTAATTTTGGAGTACATAAATCATCGAGAAAAATATTTACCCATTTTTCAAATTATATATTTTTAATGTTACATCATTAAAATGTCCATGAATTCCCTAAAAATTGAAAATTGTATTCTGAAATGTTAACATAGTTAAAAACAACAAAATATCTATCGGAATTTAATTAAGTAAATATATTATTATTTGAACTCGGACCCCTGATTGAATTATGAATTGCAAGAATATACAAGCTACGGCTTCCCGAAATTACTTTTCGCATTTTTCGATAATATAGATAATGTGATAGTTTTAGATACTTAAGAATTCTATATATCAAAGTTTAGAATACTTTCGATATAATATTGATACGTACATGAATAAAGTCGCATTTTTTCTGTCGACATTCTTCTGTAATTATGAACCTTACCTCTTACGAGTTGTAGGTTAAATTTGTTGTATTAAACAGCTCCCCTTAATTTTATATTATTTAAAATTTTCAAGATTTGTATTAAATTATTTTCAGTGCCGCTTTGGGACCAACGGCCAACAGGCAACAGGCGGCGCAGCATGCCCGGCAAGCCAGTTGTTGACATTCTTTCTTAGCCTGGCTGTTTGACTAGACGCCCCAGCACGTGCTGCTGCTGCTGCTGCTACTGCTGGCGCGAATGGGACGGAGCAACGCTGGGGGAGGAGCGGAGGCCAGCTGGGCATGCATATTTCATGGCGTAAGCCAGCTCCTGTCCCAGTCCCCAATCTCCTGGCGGAGGATGCGGCGGCAGGGCCACAACATCATTACAAGCAGCCAGCTCTCGGCTGCGGGTTTACTTTGCTGTTTCGCATGTCGCACGCTTCATTTATTTATGCACAAATATCCCACAGAAGGTGCAGGTGGCAAGGCAGCTTGCTCTGGCAGCAACATCACCAGCAGCAGGAGCAGCAACAGCAGCAACATCCACTTCAGCAGCAGCAACATCAGTGACAGCAACAGCTGGAAATTTTCAATTCAATCAGTTTAAATCTCACTGCCGAGAGTTCCCACAAAAAAGGCAATTTTCCTGCGATTTTTCAGGCATTTCATCACTACAGAGATTTAGTTTATACATTTTATATTATTCAGAACATTCAGCTAAGAGATTCTGCCAAATAAAAATGTTTAAGACTGCAATAAAGTTGGAGGTATTGCATTATTTTATAAAGTTTTTACATTTATATATGTTTTTATATAAGAAATACCTTTTGAAGAACTTGTAATTTTGTAAATTGAATCATCAAAATGCTAAAAAATACATTTCTTTTATTTTAAGATTGAAATAAAAAGTTTAACTTATAAAAATGCAAACAAAGTCCGATTTAGTGACAGTTTGAATAATATCTAAAGGAAAGCTGTGATAAAACAGACATTGTTTTTTAGCTTTCCCAATTTTAAAGTCAATTTGTAGTTCTATATCTCAAAGTAAAAACATTTATTTAATGTCTTTAACTCATATACAAACAATTGACCTTTCGTTGCCCCCTGAAAACACACTCAAACACATGTTTACTTGCCAAAAACTTTGCCGTGACTGAAATGCCAATGAATGGAGAACCGAAAGCCATATAAAAGAAGAGCTCTTAGACGCCGGTTTTAAATTGTGCTTAAGTATAATATTTGTTTATTTTATTGCACAGAAATGTTTGTAGCTCCCTTTGCCTTTTAGCTTCTCCCTAGCCACATCTCTCTCTTATTTTTACGTATTTTTCTTACACACTAAAAACAGTGACAAATCAGACCCAGGCTTGTGTTGCTGCTGCTGCTTGTGTGTTTCCTTTTTTACTCTCTGCGGCCTCGCCTCGTATTTTGGTTTATTTTCATCTTAATCTGCGTAAATTGTATTTCATTTGATTTCATTTTCCCCGCTGTGTGGGCGGCGGATGTGGACCCTCGGAGCGGGTGGCTCAGACAAAGGGATGCCGCGTACGCCGCTTGGCCTTGATGGGATACTCGTAGCCCTCAAAGTCATCGTCCAGCTCGTCCTCCTGGTGATTGTGGTGGTGATGGTGGTGGCTGCGGCTGCTGTGGTGCTTCTTCGGCTCGTGGTGGTGCTCCTTGACCGGCACCGGAATGGGCAGTGGTACCTTCTTAATGACCGTCTTCGTGTGCACATGTGTGTGATGCTTCACCGGCACGTGTATTCGGATCCTGTGAATGGAGGCCATCAAAAGTGTTACACAGAGACAAAAAAGTAAGGAATATGTGGGGTAAATAATCTAGACATTAATTGAATACTAAATTTTGACTTTTTAGGTTCTTAAATGTGCCTAAAACCGCATTAAGTTATTGACAGTTGCTTTACAATTCCATAAAAGGACTTTTATGGTTAGAAATTTACTAGACAGTATCACAGAATATTGTATTTAGGTAAAATAATTTACTAAAAATTATATTTTAGGTATTATTAGCTAAGTATTTCTCTTAGTGCAATCGTTAAAGGGGCGTGTACTTGGGGGCTGGGTCTTACTTCAGCTTGTCGCTTGATGGATGGCCGCCTGCCAGCGCGAACATCATGCAAGTGATGAACAGAAAGCTTAATGCCTGCAACGGAAACAAGTATAAAGATTACGGATTCAAGGTTATTGCCCTCTCTTAAATATATATATATATTTAATTTTTTCTACCAAACAGCTCATAAACAGCCAAACAATACAATTAGCATAATAATACGCATTCAGGGACCTTATTTTATATTGGCAGGCCCCGTCTAACGATGATGGGACCTCCTTCATTCGCAGGACACTTTCTTTTGGTGGGCGTGACGGAAGCTGTCAGCCGCACAAAGACTTGAATGAGGACAATTTTGAGTCCTGGTCATCTTGAAATTAGAAAACAATTTCTGGCAGGCTCCTCGCTTGGTGGTCGATTACCCGGAGTTCTGAGGCAATTGCTACTTTTGGCAACAACTGCGATGCCTTAAATCAAATGGTTATTCATTTTCGCTGATTGCTTGAAAAGCGAGGAAACCCAGAAACAAATTTCTTAAGAAAGGGCATTTCCATGAGGGCTTTGTGTTGGAAAATGTCGATTAGATGGTGGGAAAATAATGTTTACAATTTTCTGTAGCACTTAAAAGCTTTACAAACATTTTAGGAATGTTATATAAAATTAAATTGAAATAGAATGAACCATTCAAAAATTGGCTTGCAAAAATCTAAGTAATTTTGCTTTGTTTAAAACCATTAAGTAAATGTCAAAGTAAATTAGATGTTCCATATTAAGAAAAATGTCTAAATGTATTATTAAACCTTTCAAATGATAAACAAAAATAAATTAAAAAAAAAAATATAAGTTGAAGCAATTTCTTTGTTTAAATTTGACTTTTTTTTACAATACATAGAATCTTGGCCAACATGGGATTATTTTTATTATAAATTAGAAAAGATATATACAATACATTTTTTTTTTTGTTTAATTTTTTTGTTTAATTTTCTGGCTTTTCCACAATCACTAAGCGAGTGCCTTTCACTTTCTATGTGTGTGTGCTGCTCCCTTTACTATTGTCCAAATATGACTTTCCCTTTGTTGCACATTTCTGTTCAATTAACCGTTTATGGCCCACTTGAGAGTTCTTTTCATGTTTCAACAATTGGCGGTTGTAAAAAAGCAAATTAAGTTTTTGTGGTCATTTTCCGTCTCGTTTCGTTATATTCATTTCCCGCGCGATTGGAGTCAATGAATTCGTTGCAAAATGAAAGCGTTTTGTTTTTTATTATTTGCATATTTCCCGCACACAAATTATTTGGGGACTTTCTAAGCCGGATTTCGTTTTAAATATTTATCTTTATTATATATGTTTTTCCCCGGCTCGCTGCGAGTTTTCCCCGTGAAATAATTTCGAGTGTTTGCATATCGTAGAGTTTGTTTTTCCGCGCCTCCCACAACTGTTTGTTCGTTTTGCGAAACGTAATTAACACTTACTCCTTGGGGCAAATGCATTGTTGTTAGCGGTTTTTGCACTGTTTTTTATTTGTTTTTTATTTTGTACTTTTGCTATTTGATATTGCTTAATTGGATTAAAGCAGCGGATTTCGGTTAACCAGCGTCGACGGGCGTAGAAATGGAATTGCTCTGGGACCCGCCGCCTGCATCCGCTTAAATATGAGGCAAAAAGCAAAGAAAAAAGTTATGAGCTACAGTGAAACGTGCCACCGACTGGAAGCGCCAGCGCACACGCCGCCGAGCTGAAGTTGCTGAGTTGGAAACAAAGTAAAAAAAGCGTTGGTAAGTAAAAGAAAAAAACCAAACAAAAACATAATCAAGTCGCTTTCAGGGTGCCGGCGGTGCGGTGCGGAAGTGGCCAAGTTGTCCAAGTTGTTGCCTCAAACTGCCACTGCGGCAGGTTGCCGCTGCACCTCTCCATCTCCTCTGATTCCCTCCCTGAATCCGACTCGGAATCGGACTCGGAGTCGGACTTGTGGCCATGTTAACTGCCGCCTGGCTCTGAGCTTTGAGCCAGGTCGCACTACGTCGACTTGGACAAGACGCTGCATTGCAATATCTATCAAACTAAATTAACAAGAAAGGGAACTAGCTTCGAGAAGCCCAACCTCATATACCCTACCAGCTTGCAATTTAATTATTTGATAGTATCGGAAATCGATCATAACTAAGCTTTGAATCGATATATATCAATATTATTATATGACAATTTTTTCTACAAATCAAAGTTTAAAAACTCATAACTAATCCAAAAATGCATTTATTTTAATTCAGACAGCTTTCCTATGTTAGTTTTTGGTAGGTTAATAAATCTGCATACTCAATTTAAAATTTAAAAAACTCAAATTTTTGTCAGTTTTTGAAAATTTTAACGATGTAACAAAATATTGCAAAAATTTATAATATTTTTTTCGGCCTAAGATGGCCAGATCGACTTAGCTGTTGATGCTGATCAGAAATGTATATGATTTATAGTTTTGGAAATGACTCCTTCACTAAGTTACATGCTTCTGAGTTAAATTATATTATTCTGGAATAAAATAGTTAAATTTAGCGGAATTTTTAAAATAAAAAATATGCCCTTGACTTTAAAATATCGCTGTTATCGACATCATTATGTATATCGAGAGAAGTCCAATATGATGTGTCGATTAAAATACTGTGTTCACTATCATATTGGTCATATCGAACACATCTAAAGATTAAATATAAATATAAAATAATCAGTATTTTAAATATCAAACATTATCGCATTTAAGTTAAAATTTCAATATCATAGACATCTTCAAAACTGCATTTTAATAGCATTTTACAGTTATTGTGTATAATAATAGTTAAAGCTACGTTTCTTTAACAAGGCATAAAAAGAAAAAACATTAAAATTGGTTATTATCGGCATCTTTAAAATGTTTTCTTACTAATTAATTATTTTATAAAATGATTGTTTACATTAAGATTAAGCCCGTCTCATACATGTAAGAAATTTAAAACCAATAAATATCCGATTTATTTCGATTTTACTTACATCAAGGCATTAAAAAACCACTTAATAATTACTTTCTATTGTAATAGTTTAGGCTCTTTTTCGACCTAAATTAAAATATTGAATTATTTATTCGCTAATATTGAGAAAGTATCAAAATATTGATATTTTCTGTCTTCCCCATGCAGCACTGTATATTAATTGAGAACAAGAAACATATTCTAATCGGCTTTTAATGTTTTTTTGGTAAATTATAATATATATTAAAGTCTTTAAATTTAATTATCCTTCTGATGCAGGAAGCTGAATAGAATTACTTAAGATCCTCTGTAGTAATTAGGAATAAAGTTTGATTCAAGGCTTCACTATAGACATAGATCTGAGCTTATATTTATCTCGTTAAATAATTAGTTTCTTCTTGCTGGATTTAGGATTAAGGCTTGGGATATTTAAAGCCTCATTATGACCCCAATATACCCCGTATACCTTATCTTAGGGTAGGGTGCCTTACCACCCTGACATGATAGTGAAAACAGATGCCGCAAATAAACCGAGAGCCAAAACAGAAACGAGACCCGCCAAAGTAACCAGCAAAGTCAAGCGCCAGCGGCAGCCCAAGCTCAAAGCCACAAGCACAAGCTTCGCCTTGGCCGGGGAATCCCCTTCATGCCGAAATCCAACTCGACTGAGGCAGGGCCCGGGGGGTTCAGGGGTGCTGGGGCGCCGTACATAGGTGTAATTGAAGCCTATGCCTCTGCCTCTCAGTTTAAACGCAGCGATTATGTCGGTCTGCCCGCCTCCAGCGGTCGAAAGGGGGCGGCGCTGGGGCAGGGTGAGTTGGCGCCGGCAGCAGGTTGCCTCTGCAACTCGCAGTTTTCAGTTTCGGTTGCACTTTCAGTGGCAGCGGCAAGGATTTTGGATTTGGCCAGCTTCCTGGTCAGGCACTCGGTCTCGGTCTTGCATTCGTTTGTCGCAAATTGAGTTGTGCGCTGAAATATGTCGTCGTGTCAAGCGGAATAGAGCACTGAGAGAAACGTATTGGAGGGGAAACTTAAATATTGATTAGGAATATTGATCATATGAGTTGGGATTGAAATAGTAATTCAGCAAAATAAGTTTTAAACATTAACATACATTGTTTTGTATTTCATTATCAATATTTTTGAAGGAGCATATAAAAATAAAATACTAATTTATAATAATAAACAATTAATAACGGCAATAAAACATTTATTGAGTAATAAATTTGGGGAAAGAAATGTGTAAACTTTAATAATATTAATTTTATTATTATATACAGAATAGTATTAAATGAACAAATATATATTTAGTAAAGGCTTAAAAATATGAAAATAAAATGCATACATTAGAAGCTAAAGGGGAAGTTTTAATATAAGTATAATTTTGATTGAATTATTTATTCAATAAATATAATTTATAAACTTTAATATACGTATATTTAAGTTTATTTTAGTTTATTAGATGGAAAAAATATTAAAGGTCCTTTCAATGTATTTCGTTTTAAAAAATCAAAAAAGAAACCCTAAATGTAATGAAAACCTATAAACAATATTGTAGATCTCAAGACAGAAATGTTTCTAAACAGATAGAAAGGAGATGTTGCGCCTTCTCTAGCTGAGCCTAAAGGAATGCAGCACCTGGAAACGTGTCCTGACAATCAAAGGATCCCTGGCTCAGTCGTTTTACATTAAGTTTGCTCCTTATTTTGTTTTGTATACAAGTATAAAGTATAATGGGTACTGTATGGTATGCCAGATAATTATCTGCAACATGGTGGCTCCCGATTTGATTGCAGTGTACTCCTGCACCCGCACCGACCTGCATTCGATTGCAATTTAAATGTGCTGCTCCGCGATGGCAATCCATTTGATTGGCCCATTCTGGCCGCTGGGCCCGCACTTTGGCCATTTAAGTCAGTCGGCGGGCAGGCCAATGAATGTAAAATGTAATGCAGGAAGCGCTCCATTTCGGCCAGCTAATCAACTGGTTTCGTGGCACGCCGCCGCTGCGATTGCATAACAATGACAAATCCAGACCAGACCAGGCCAGACCAGAGCCGCACGACACTTGGTCATTGTCTTCGCCACGGCGGTGGCTCATCCGACTTCCAACGGGTTTCTGGACGGCGCTGTTCCGCCTGACATGATATAACCGTGCTTTTGATACATCCACTTATTGGCCTGCAATTGTAATTGCGGAAAGTTTGAGGAGTTTTTCTCTTGGGGCCTCGTTTTCTTTATATTTTCGCGGGCTCCCACAGCCAGAAGTTGGGCAATTAACGGGCACACTTTGATGATATAATCACAAAAGCCAGAAATATGATCGGACCACTTGACCGGTTGGTTAGTTAGCTGGCTGGCTGGCTGCCTTTTTGTGGCCACTTTTCCAGCATGATCGCGCAATTGCGAAAAAGTGTCAAAATTAATTGCATACAAAGTGGTTCGATCCGATCCGATCCGATCCGATCCACCCGGTTGGTCCGCCAACGGGTCATTAGCACCACATTCGAGGGGATGGTGGCAACAATCAAGTTGAAAGCCTCTTCCTCTGAGTGAAAATAGAAACGATGAATGTTGCACAGCCAAAAACATGATATAAATAGTGGTAGTCATAATAATCATAATAACCATAATAATAATATCATAAAATCTAGTTTATTAAGCCTGAAAACGCTTTATGAAAATCATTTTGTAGTTTACAATTTTTTCCTAAGAGGCTTTTTCAATAAACAACTATCTCATGGTCAACATATATTTAAAAACCAATAAAAACTTTACAATTTACTGGCACAGTCAGCAATCAAAAGCTAAAGCCAATTTGGAAATTTATAGACTCAGATGATTCAGGAATTTTATGGGTATTCATTCTCATCCTTGTCAAAAATTTCAAAATTGAGTCAATTTTTAGTTAGATAGTATATATAGTAAATAAGGTGAAAAGATTCATTTACATATATTTCACTTGAGCAGAAATCGAATATTAAAAGTAGTGATAACACAAAATATCTATATAAATCTATATTTTATTTCTGTTCATATTCAATTTCTGTTTTATATGTAGGACCATTATAATTGGGAAAGAGGCTAATAAATTATTAAACATCCTATAGATATTTTAAAGTCAAATGGGTTATATTTGAATATTTTATTTGATGCATTTATTTAATATCCTGACGCTAGAAATATAATACTTTAAAACAACTGCGCCAGCCACAAAATAATTAACGTTATAAATTAAAAAAAATAACTTAATATTAACAAGATTTCATTTTCGTATATTTCTTCTTTTATGATTTAGAATTAAAGAGTAAATTTAAAAAGTATCCAAGTCTCTGATAATTTCAATGTTATATGTAGCACTATCTTTATATGTACGTATTTTGTACCAATAGAAAATTATAAAGCATCAGACATAGCTCTATTTGTTGTCCTTCAGAAATTTCTTTAAAATCAAATTTTAAAAATAATTATCAGCTACCCATATATCTTAAGAATATTTCTTATAAATATGCGAAACTCAAGTAGTAACTGTACAAACTTAATATTTTTAATTACCAAATTGATTGCTAGAACCATTTAGAAATCAGTTAGGTAAATTGCAGTGCACTTAAGTACTTTGTGGATTTTTCGACTCTTTTTTTTTTTTTTTGCTCTGCCACAATTCCCATTATGGAGGCAATTTTTGAAGATCCAATATTTGTGGGCGAGATTGCGTGGAGTTCAAACAAAAAGCAAAAATAACTGGCGCAAGGACTTCGCCCAGGGGTGGCACTTTCCACCTCGTCCGCAGATTAATATTGGAGATGGCCAGCGGCAGGAGGCGGGCGGTCGGGCAGAGAAACGAAAACGGCCAAAGCCAAATTTGCTTAACCTGTTGTGTTGTGTTACGGCCTTTCACTGCTGCGGAATGGCCTGGCAAGGATTATCCAACCGAAAGCCCCGGAAACCGATACATCAGGCCTGTTGTCTCCCCGTCCGCCATCCATTTCCTTTACCAATAAATTTTCACTTAACTATGTCGATCATCGCCCAACGAGACCCGACCACTGCATGCATACATGCGTCTCAGTATGAGTATGCAACATGCAACATTCATGTGCAGCAAGCCAACCCAAAATGCCACCCTATCCTCATGCCCGGTGGGTGGAACTGGGCGGGTTTTGTGTGTGACACAATTTTCCAGTTTGCCAGTTACGCCTCGTAAGTTTAATTGACGGAAGCGCGTTAAAATTGCAGAGCCAAACCAAAACTGAAAACAACACAAACATACAAAAACAAAGTAGAAAAAAAAGATTGTGGAAAACTGTATGAAAAAATGTCTGGGGAAAATGAAAACAGAGTGAAAATTTGTGTATGCATTATGCATTTGCATATGCCAGTCGCCGCCAGAGTTTCCCATACGTAATTGATGTCCACATTAAAGAGTTTAATGCGGGATTAAGCCCCCAGTTGATCCAATCGAGTTTCGAAATAAGGAAGGTGCTTTCTGATATAATACTTTAAGGCTTTGCCTTAATCAGACCACAACTTGTACTAGTTTTAATTACTTATGTATTAATCGTTAGTTTAATCTTTAATTAGTGTCTGCATTTTTTGATTTTCAGGCTGTACAATTTTTAAAGAGTTGCTCGACTTTAGATTTGGATTTCTCGTATTGCAATTTTTAAAAAGTTGCTCGACTTTAAATTTGGATTTCTTGTATGGACTGGCAGTGGGTTTTCACAGTTTCCTAAATGCCACATATATCTTAAGAGTTAATGCACTCGCATTAGCTGGGGCAATCGGTCAACAATGAACGTAATCCTTGTATTAAATAACACAGTTTTAAGGAGACTAAAAATTACATGTAATTTAATTTGACAATGCAATGATATAAAGCCATACTTAAAATGTACTTTCAAATATCTGTGATTATATATATTATTATATATTGATATCATTAATTTGTTGAATTAAATTCCTTGCATTACAGTCACATTCACATTTAAATTTGTCAGCAATGCCAACGGTAGCAACTACCACTGCCTTTTGATTACCTGTACACTTTCTTTAAAAAACTAACGAACTTAAGAAAGACATTACTGTTTTACTGTTTTTGTCTCAGAAAAAAATATTTAAATATTTTCATTACTTAAATCAATGTTAATCTATGAGAAATTAATGTTTAAAAAACAAAAATGCATACATTTTAATTCGATAAGCTGTTCTAGCTTAGTTGTTTAATAATATCTTCACATAAAGTAATAAAATTATATTTTAAAATTGTTCAATACAATGAAGTCATAAAATTGTATATTGTAGTTGGAACAATGGAAAGTGTCTAGATTACTTCGGCTTTTAGTACTAATAAAACATATATTTATATGATTTATAGAAAAGGAAATTACTTTTGACTAAAAACATAATACCTCTCAGAAGGTAATTTTTGGGACAGGCAAGGAAACTCAAAGAAATCTTATTTACAATTTATTTTAACAACTTGAAAACATGAACTATCAATAAATAAAGGAAGTGTTATTATAGCACCTTAAGTAAATTTATTAAAATCCAAAATTCATTTAAAAGGAAGCCATTTAACAAACTACAATAAATATATTTCCTGCAATTAAAGCCAAAGAATATCCTCTCTCAGCTGCATTCCTAGCATCCTGTAGACTTCATTAAATTATTACCTTAAAGAATACAATAGCAGTCAAGTAATTTTCTAATATATCCTATTTCCAATATTACTTTTAAATTTATTTAAATTACAAACTCGGCAATAATGCAGATACCATTTCCATGCTGCAACCCAGCTGCTGCTAAATCAATTGTTTAGATTTAAGACTAAAGTTTGAGCATTTCTCGTTGGCTTTGCTGACTTCATCAAAAGCGACCTTGCCACAAGCTAACATACTAACAGCCGTATTTGTGCAAGTGGCCATAAATCTGCTTCTAACCAAAAGCCAATATATATGGGTGTGTGTGTGTGTTTGTGTGTGGCTCTATATAGTGTGGCAAAAAGTTGTACTTTGCCACAAACATGGATTTGCGTTTAACGGGGCACGCAGGTGTCGTTGCTGTTGTTACTGTTATTGCGTATTGAAAAGCCACACACAAGATTCTCGACTCCGAGCTGGACTTTTGTATGCAGCACGTTTTATGGCCTCGGGGACTGGACGGCCGATTTGGACCGCCGGAGGGGTGCCTTAATTTATGGCCATCATAAGCGAGTTAGACGATTGACCATTTCTGCCTCGACGGCTTCGGTGTTCTGTGTTCGGTTTGCCGCAAAAGTTTGCTGAACTTGGCAGAAATGTCTTGGCCTTCTGGAGACATTTCGGTGGCGCAGCAGGGCGTCCCCTTCGACCTCGAATCACTCATGATCGCATACACATGACTGCAATTGACCCAAATAAAGTGCGGTGGTTATTTGCGATTTCCCCGAGTGTCGAGTGTACACGCACTTTCCTCAAAACTCCAACTCGTAACTTATTAAATTTAATGTGAATTGCCTGTTTATGTGGGGGATTCTGTGAGGTTTGGCCTGGGAAATGGTGTGTTAATGATTAAATAGGAGTATATAAATGTGTATGAATATACATATTACATTAAAGTAATTAAGATAGATTCTAGGTATAAGATCCTAGGTATAAGGTTCCGATATTATAAAAAAGCTAATAATTATAATGATAATGTAATGATAAAAAATAAGGAATAAATAAATAAGTTATAAGAAATTTTATTTATCAATATAATTATGTTGCAATAATCTACAACAAATATGTCATAACAATATATTACAAAATTGGTTAAATGAAATAACAAGAAACGAAGCTAATGATGTAATTTGCCATTTTCTTTTACCTTTCGGACATTGATAGATCGACTCGGCTCTTTATGATTTATACGATAGGAAATGAAAATTAGAACATCCTGCAAGTGTATAAAAATACTAAAGTTATTCTAATTTATAAAGAGTGTATAAATTTTTAAACATGAAGAAAAGCAATGATACAAAGAAACGGAAGCAAAATATACCCTAAAAAATTCAATTAAAAATATTAAAATATTGAAAAATATATAAGCCTAAAGTCTAGTTAAAAATTTACATCAATAAAACAAAATTATTCCACTTTCGTATATCTTTACCTTGTTGATCATTGCTTTATATTAAAATAAAGCCACACAAATCAAACAAGTTGTTAAAAACTTAAAAATCTCCACTTTTACCATAAATCCATCTTAAATCACTTATGGCTCAGCTTTTCAGTTAACAATTTTCCCATTGATCATGCATGTGTTTGGTGTGCGACATCTTCCTGTTAACTTCCGTGGAAATATCTCGGCATATTTCCTGCATTCGATTTACAGAGCCTGACTGCCTGCAAATTGATTGACGTTTTATTAATGAGAATACGACGCCTCATAAATGGAAAATTGAGCTGCAAACAATGCCGTTGATAAATTAATACAATTTTTAATTGGAAAATGCGCATAATAAAGTCAATTAAACGGATCACTTCCCCTTGACCCCCCACCAGCCAAGAGTTTCCCAAGTAAAACGGTATACAGTATTTTTTTTCTTTATGATTTTCTTTTGTTTTCTCTTTTGGTTTGCTTGGTTTTTGTTTTTTGTTTTTCGTTTTTGTATAATTCAGATTACATTTTATTGTTAAGAATGAATTGAATTATTTGTTTTCTGTTGTTGTTGTTTTATTTCCCCGATTTCGGCATCTTTAACTACTGTTTCGTCAGTTTGCAGCGGCTTGAACGGCTTGTTTTTCCGGCTTTTCTCGGATGCTTTTCACCATTTGATGCTTGCCTTGTTCTGGTTTCTGTTACTGTGTCGTTTTGCTGTTGTTGAATCATAATAATCGTAATAATGCAGTATGACATAATATATATATATATAATCTGTTCCATATAATTGCATGTATATGCTAGAAGATTATATATCTAATTCGATTTACCTAAAAACAATTTACAAATATATAAAAACGAATTCACCTAGTAAACTAAAGCTACATCATGTGTCAATGTCTCGTGTAGTTTTTCTCTGTGTGATGATAGTTTATAAAAAATGATTTCCTTTCCTGTTTTAAGGGCGCATGTATATATATATGTATATCTTTGATTCCTGTTCGAAAGCTGATGATGTGTGTGTTTTTCTGTTATATTTTTTTTGCTCTTTTTGCGGATTGTGCAACCAACATTTGTGTGCTAACTCTCCCCCTGCTCGCGGATGCTGTCCCCCTTAACCATTTTGTTTACAACTCAGCTGTACATACACAAATAATATATTGGTTTATCTGTTGATTTCAGTTTTATTTATGTTCGTGTTCAGGCATTAAAAAACTGAATAGAACTGTTTGAAATAAAACATGCTCCGACGAGTCTAGCTCGTCCAAAATATAAATAAAGCAAAGCGTAGCAATGTTACTCATACGCCGTGGTGTACGCACGCCCAAGGGGAAAGTCACAAAAGTTGATGCAAGGTGTAAGAGTGTCTACAGTACAGTGGTTTTTGGGCTCATATATTTTGTTTAAAATAAGAATTTTGAATATATAAAAATAGCTCAAAGAAAAATCAATTTTACCCAATTTTTAAGTTAGTCCAATAGCAATGTTACTCATACGCCGTGTTGTACGTATGCCCTAGGGGAAAGTCACAAATGTTGATGCAACGTGTAAGAGTGTGTACTGTACAGTAGATAAAAAAATTAAAAAAAACTTAAATATACACTAGCTCAAAGAAAATTCAATTTTACCCAATTGCAAAGTTACTCATACGCCCTGGTGTACGTATGCCCAAGGGGAAAGTCACAAATGTTGATGCAAGGTGAAAGAGTGTCTACAGTACAGTGATTTCAGGGCTTAAGAAAAGCAATAGCTTCTTAGTAATTGAATTTTTAATATAAAAAATAACTCAAGTTTTGAAAGATAAAGTTTTCCCAATCTTTAAGTACTTTTCTGAGCTAAGGATCAGTCTATTCTAGCCCATCTCCACTGTGCCCTGCCTGCCCCTTTGACAATTCAGATATTGCTTATTTTTTGTGAACCCAAAAAGAGAATGTTTTGTGTGTGTGAAAGCTCCTTTTTGCAATTGATCATTTGTAACTGTCAATGCCAGCTTACTTTTTAGCTGCAACTTTTGCCATTAGCAAGTGTTTGTGTGTGTGTGTCTCTGTGTATGAGTGTGTGTTGTGAGGTGTGTATGTGCAACAGTCGGCCTAAAGCTACTTAATCATATATATAATATATAATTTGCCTTCTTTTCATATATAAGTTTTTGTATGTATAATTAATTTTTTACCTTCGGTTTTCTGGTTTTTGAATTTTTCTTCAGATTCAGATTCAGTTTATATCTTCTGTTCATTTTATTTCGATTTCTTTTCATGTTACCTCTTTACGGGGGATGTTCTGATCTCTGTTTTTGTTTTTTGTTTTATATATAAATGTAAATATCGTAACATAATAATTATGCCGTATATATGCTAAATTTAAATTTAAATGTACTCCATTTTACACCTTGTCGAGTTCGCGATTTCGTTTTGTTATTATTTAAAAATGTAACCGTTTCTCTCACTAAAAACTTAGCATAAAAATTTAACAATACATATATCATTTATAGATACATTTATGTTGTTCTTGTTGTCCGCTCAAACCAACTTAACTTCAATTTTTAGTTCTTCCTTTGTTTTCATAGATTAACTTTGTGTCTTCCGTTTATTTAATTCATTTCTTTATTATGGATAATTTTTAACAAAGTTTCTGTTTCGTTTTTTGGGGGATATTCATTTTGTTTGTTTTTTGTTTTGTTTTGAGTTTGAAAGCTGCTCCCTTGCTTTGTATAAATTAAAACTAGTTTTGTATTCTCTATATTGTATATATGGTTTGTATATATATAAAGTACTTTAGGTTTCATTTTCCTTTTATGTTTTCTTTGTGGTTTTGTCATTTGTTTATATTAAGGCCAAAAATGTCGAACTTAAGTGTGTCCAAATCGATCGATTACAGTAATTATAAGGATATTATCAATTGAGATATTGTTGTCCTCGTCCCAGTTCTATGTAAGCTAGTGTAAATATTTCTTGCACGGATTCAGGTAAGGGGGTATTTTCTTCATTTCGTTCGTCAGAAAACTTGCAAAATAATGCTTGTTGTTTTATTTGTGGAATTTGCAAAATGTAATTTATTTAATTTTTTTTTTTAGTTTGTTTAGTTTTTATTGTATACATTTTATTTATAATTTTCCTTGCTATAATTAAGGTTAATTAATAATTATGCCTGCCTGCTGAAATGGTTCTTGAATAGTTTTCTTGACCAAAAAATCATTTTGATTTATTAAGCTTTAAATTTAGTAAAAAATGTTTTTGGGGGGATTTTCGTGGATGGGGTGGGGTGTGGGCGTTGGGTGGGGCAAAGGAGGGGCTTGGGGAGGGGGTATTTAAGACACACCAATTATCACCTACTATCCAATGTGTTTGTTGGTTTTTTTCTCATTTACTCTAAGTTTTAACTAATTTATGTAATGTTAGCATGTGTGTGAATGCGCGTGTGTATGTGTGTGTATGTGTATGCGTGTGTGTGTATCGTCTTTGTATAGTCAGTCAGTTATATAATTGTATATATTTAAATGTATCAACCAAAAAAGTTGCCGTTTTTTGCATTGTCTTTATTTTTAGAAGATTTTCTTATTTGTTTGTATTTTTGAATTTTATCATCAATTATTATTTTCTTTTTGCTTTAAGATTTCTGCATGGAAAATGAGGGAAATGGGGGAAATGGAGGATTTGGGGGGCTTTAAGGGAGGGCGGCATGCTGTCGGTTTCGGTCCGTCAGTCTGTTTTGGTTTTCATTTTTTGTTTATTTAAGTTGTAATCTTAGAAACAATACAAGTTTTTGTCGTAATTATGCGTAGGATTTCATATCAAAAATGTTTTGTTTTTTGTGTTTTTTACGTTTTATTTGTTTCTTTATTTTCTTGTATGTTTTTTTTTACTAAACCTTGGAACCGGATTGGGATTTGTCTATCATGCTTTAATATATAGAGCCCTAGATATACGTGTGTGTTTATGTACGTAATTAATTATTGTTTATATATATATTTATATATATAATAAGAAACTAATAAAGAATTGTTTTTAAACAAAAATATTGCATACTTTTATGTGCTTGCTTGAAATTTCCATCTTCTCGCTCACGTTTCTAACTCCTATTCATCGTCGCATCCTTCTCGCCTCATCTTTATCGTCGTCGATTTATGTTTAGCTTTACTTAATCATTCTGCTTTACCTCATCTTATGTAAAATGTAAAAACGTAACGGTAAATTGTAAATATATATTGTAATTGCATTAATCAATATAATTATAAGAACACATTTTCCGAGATATTCGATTTTGTTGTTGTTGTTTACAAAGAAATAATTGTTTTGTTTTGCTTTTTTTTTTGTTAGGCATTAAAACCGATATATATATATATAAGACATAGTTATACATTCATCTCCTGTATATAAAATACACAATATACTTTAGTTACAACATAAGGCAAAGACAACCTAGGCGGGATCGGAATCGGAATCTGGATCGGGATCGGGATCGGGACCGGGACCGGGTCAAGGGGAAACAGAGAAACTGATTTTGGGATATATCCTTGTGTGTATATCTGGGCAATGGGTTCGCTTTTTAAGTACTTAGTCAGGGCTTGGGGGGGCCTGGGGGATATATAGTTACTCATCTGCTCGGGATCTGGATATGAGAAGTCGAAGGTTACGTATCGTACATATACATAGTATAACTTCGTAAATCAGAGTTTGATGCCCTTTGCTCGAAATGCAATCGGTTTCGGTTACGGTTTCTGTTTCGGTTTCGGTTTTTTAGTTTTTTCTCTACGAAGCAAAAAAGTCTTAACTGAGTTAACAATATTTTTGAAATATTTTCCCATCCCTTTGCTATCTCATATATATATATGTGTGTATATATAAGAGTTCTGTGTGTTTTTAAGTGAGTCCTTGGCGAGGATCACATCCTTGGTTGTATGCTAGCTTAAATCATGATAAAGTTCTTGTATCCGCGCAGTGGTTACTCAAATAATTATTGTTGCTGCCACCGCCGCCGCCGTTGCCGTTGCCGTATCCTTTGCCATCCTTAATCCCTCAGTCCTCGAGCAGCTGCTGCTGCGGCTGCTGCTGCTGCTGTGTCTGCTGCGGGGGTCCAGCGGGTGACGCCACCAGCGGCAGGGCACATCCCGTGGCAGCCGCATCCTCGGCAACCTCATCCGCGGTCGTCTCCAGGAACGGTTGCTGTTGCTGCTCTTGTTATGTCAGGTCCTGCTGCGAATCTATCGAGAACAGCTCCTTGTACAGCGCCGGAAAGACGACATTCGGATGCTGTTGCTTGAACTTGCTCAGCGCCTCCATGTGCAAGATGGAAATGTCGCTGGAAAATTGAGGGGGAAATTTGAATTTTTATGAGGATATTTTCCCAGGATTTTAGTATCCCTGTAGACATACCGGAAATTGGGTATATTATTTAGCAGTGTGTCCAGCACGGTGACATCGCCCTTGAGCGGCGCATGATTCGTTTCCAGCTCCTGCCGAATCGCATTCATGCTCAGATTGAAAAGCCTCTGTATTTCCGTATTTCCACGCACTCCATTGCGTTCTACAAGAAAGGATATGTATCAAAAGTAACTATAAGCTGCGAAGGATGTGTTTTACCTGGCCAGAGCAGCACTAAGCTCTGATACAGCGCCAGTTCGGTTTCAGTCAGTTTGAGTTCGGCTATCGACTTGGCCGTTTGGAAGATGCGCGACACCAGGCGCATCTCCTCCGAGTCGGATGTGTAGAACGCCTCCTGGGGCAGCATTACATCGCCGTAGAGTACCGCGTTCTGGGAGAGATCTAGCAGTCTGGACATGCGAACAATCGCCAGCTCAAAGGAGCCCGTCTTCAGCAGTAATATCTAATGGAATCATTAGAGAATCGTTAACTATCTGGCCAATTAATATTTATCCCTCTTAGCCTCACCTGATCGTCCTGACTCAGGCGCATGAATCCCGGTATTAGCTTAGCAAATTCGATTATGTTCTGTATCATTTGAGTAAGCTTCTCGGCGCAGTCCAGCCAGAGTTCCTCCTGGCCCAGATTCTTGTAGTAGAGAATGCGTGACACATCCTGACAAAATCATCAATCATTATGTAAGACATACTTTTAGGCACTTCAAAGTGATCAACACTCACCGGCTGCTTTCGGAACATGTCGTGCACAGCTTCCAGTTTGGTATTTGTGTTGGCATGCGCCTCCGCCAGCGTCTTGATCAGCACATCATTAATATCGCCATCCGCTGAGGGCAGAGACCAGAGATTAGTGACTCCTTTGAATCCTTCAAGGACCATAACCCACCGTGACTAATAAATTCGGGATCGATTATTGTACTCCGCGGCTCGTAGGTGGTGCTGTCCACATAGTCCGCCGAGATGTCGTACTGCATGGTCTGCTGGGGCGTCACGGAGGCCGAGTAGCCGTAGGGACTGCCGTAGCCCACCTCGTTGCTCGAATAGCCGCCGCTGTAGCTGAGTGACAAGAAGGGCATTACGGGTCGGGGAGATCGATGGTTCGGTGGAGACGGTGGAGACGGTGGTGGCGGGAAGAGAAGAGCAGACAAAGACGGGGGAGATAAAGAACATGGACCAAGAACCAGGAACCAGGAGCAGGGAGGAGCACGGGCACAGAGATAGTATCAGGGGCATTGAGATCACGGATACATCAATATGGAGGATCATTCTCATATCGGTCATACTGCACCTATTGTAGTTGTTGTGATGCAGCTGGTCGCTGCTCGAGGGCGTCTGTGTGTCGTACACGGAGCTGTCGGGTGCCGCATCGCTTTGGGCCCTCATCTGGGCCCGGTGGAAGCGCACCTCGTCCTCGACCTTCTCGCGTTGCTTCTTGGACATCCTGCCGAATTTTACAGCTGCAGGGATATGCAATGGGAGGGTTTAACGCAAGGTCAAATTTAATATAGGGTACATAGAGAAGAAAGTAGGGAAATTAAATTATATAGGAGTTAAACTATCAAAAAAAAAATACAAATAAATAAGAAAAACTATGTAACTAGATAATCCTAATTTAACTTAGTTAAATAAGAGATTTAAATGCATTAATTCCGTTTTTTTTTAATGCAAGCAACTTAATATAATACGATTTTTTACCCTTGCAGGATATTTTAGTTAGAGGTTTGCAATGCTGTGAGGAAGTCGTTACCGACCCTATATGATCGTCATCAACAGGCGTGTAGATCTAGCCATGTCTCTTAGTCTACGTTTCTAAATAAACTAGTTTCTACGTAAACTAGTCCCTCAGTTTTGAAGCTAAATCTAAATGAAACTTTGTAGTTACTTATCAATTTACTCTCACTAGTATATAAGTCTGAACGGGCCGAATCGGACAACTATATTATAGCATATAGTACATTTTTACAAAAACAAAATTATAACTTTTCTAGTTTTTAACATATTTTCTTCTAGAGATATAGCTATTTTAGATTATTTTATCATTTTGGTTTTAATTCTATGTAAATGGTGCGTCTATATTGTATAGCTGCCATAGGAACAATCGAGAAGTTAATAAAAAAATATTAGAACTCCGATATTTTTCAAAATCTTTGCATCTACTCAGAATTTCAATTTAATTTTATTTTAATCGGACGACTATAGGATATACTATCGTATCATTTAGCTGCTATAGGAGCCTATAATATCTATAGGTGAATGTAAGGAAAGTAGGAATACTACATTGTTTTTATTTTATATAAATATATATAAATTATATTGTATTATCGAATGACAATATCTGCAAAGGTATTCCAACTTCGGCGTGCCGAAAGTTAGCTTTCTTTCTTTGTTACAAATAAATAATTTAGATTCCTGCTTAGACTTAGACTTAGACTTGCTACAGACCATCACGACTCATTCCCAATTTTAGGCACTTTTGCAGTCTACAGTATTGACAGCGATTGCGATTAACGCGATCCACCACGCATTGCTTGTTCCGAGGACACTGGTAGTTCACCACGGAGCTCTGCGAGCGCCGGAAGAATCCTTTACAGCCCTCGCAGGTGATTACGCCGTAGTGCACGCCCGATGACTTGTCGCCGCAGACTTTGCATGGAATTATCTCGATTTGAGCTGTAAAGAAAAGAGAAAAATACAGATTTAATACAGATTCAAAGAGATTTTAAATAGTATTTTTAACTTCAAAAAATATATATAAAAAACTATGATAAATACGCTATTTATGTGTCTTTATAGATATTAAAATACCAAATCCATAAGGATTACTTCTTGCTTTGTTTAAGATATTCTCTCATATTCTCCTCAAACAGTTTCCCGAGTCTTTTTTCTTTAAATTTTCCCATCGTGAAACGCCCAACAATTACAATCAATGGATTTTCCGCTGACAGCCCCGCCCTGCCTCTACCCTGCCTCTACCCTGCGTCTGGGTTCCGCCGACTCTCAGACAATGCCACTTCGACCCCGGAGAACTATTGCGCAATATTGCAGTGCATTATCCATGCGGCACAATGCACCGGCCACGCGGTACCTTAAGCCACTTGTCTGCCGCACAATAAGAATGCCCCGCCCGGTGGTGGTGGCAAGCGGCAGGGAAGGGAGCGGGACGTGGGGAGGGAGATAGTGCGACAGCTGTTTGGGCTTCCCTTGCCGCAATCGCAATCCTTTTCAGCGGCAAATATGATGCAATTTCCTGATCGGCAGCAGAAGTGTGTGGCACCATCGCTGAGAACTGGTTCACACACTGAGAATCATAGTGTGCTGCAATTTACACTAGTCAACATGAAAGTGCCACTAAATTGGGCATTCTGGATTTGCTTCTTAACTAATTAAGTTCAGATTAATAGCATAAACTTTGTTATCTTCTCAAAATAAAAATAAATACAATACAATTAGAGTTTACTTTGAAATTAAATTATTTGTTACAAATTTTCTGTCTTACACTTTTATAAAACTAACTACTTTACAATAACAGAAAACAATATTTCTGCATTACAATATATTAATAACTACCAAAATGAATTACGATTTTGGAATAACCTTTTTAAATAAATTCTTGAACGATTATATTTTTTGTTATCTATTTATCATAAATATACATATAAAATGCATTACCATTAAAGTTTAGATAAAAATGAACTTTTTTAATACAACTTTTGGGTATTCTGAATTTATTATTATTATTTTTCTTTTGTTAATAAAATAAACTTATATTTATAATGAATAATATGCCAATTTGTTTTTCTAATTATCATAAAAAGTATACCACTACAGTTTAGTTTGCAAATAATAATAAAATAATAATAATATAATAATAATAAAATAAATAAAATAATAAACCGTTGTCTAAATTTTAGTTTGGCAATTGTTTTACATTTATTGTGTTATTCTTTTAATAGAATTAATCTAAAAATTTACAAATATTATTTCCGAAGTAAAGTTTTTATAAGTAAGACATTCTTTTGGCATACTTAACATAAATTGATATTATGTTAAATAAGCCAATTAGCAATTTAATTTGACATTTTAAGAGATAAATAACATTTAAAATTATCTCTCTTTAAATAGCATATTTTATAAATTTGCACAATACTTTTACATATATTTCATTCCCAAAGTTCCCAACTCTTGTAGCCCAGTGTTGGACTTAAAAGCCAGCGGAAGAGAGAGCGAGAGAGATGGGAGAGCGCGATTGGTCTCGTCTGGCGGCTGTATTGTGTAATCTAGGCGCTTTGCTGTTGCTGTTGCTTTGCGTATTTACCCACGAGGATGAAAGATGCGCGCTGAACCGAACGCACACAAACACAGACGCAGACTCAGACGCCGCAGCATCCAGCGGCAGCGGCAGCAGCGACGCCGGCGGCGCGGCCAGCACCCAGCGGCAGCGACGCCGGCTGAGCACAATCAAAACACAGCGCACAGCGCAGCTTGAAAAATGTGCCAAGCGGCCGCTGCCCAGCCGCCGCTGCTGCGCTGCCGGCCGCGCGTTCGGATCGCATTGGAGAAATGTGTGACAGATGATGAGTGAGTGAGTGAGTGAGTAAGCGAGGCGGCGCTCTGTGTGAGTGAGTGACTGAAATGAAATGTTTTTCAAGTGTCAATGAACTTTCCCAACACGGCAGTATCTCACAGATACAGATACCGCTACACACACACACACACACACACAACAGCATGTCCGTAAACATTCTCGGCGAGCGAAGGAAAAGAAAACAAAAACAAAATCGAAAAGAAAGTTCTCTCGCGCCCCACTCTCTTTGTTGGTTCTCTCTTAGCCCCCAAAAGAGCGCTGCTAGCAGCAAAGCTCTCTCTTTCGCTGCAGACAGATATTTAATTATGGCAGAATGTGTGTCGTCATCACTGGGCTATGTAATGGCGGAAGAAGGGGGGGTTTTGGGACAATCCGTACTTAAACCGCTTTAAACTTTTTATCGTTCTCGGGCATTACGAAATACTCGAAATACTGGCACGCAAAATGCAGTAAATGCGAGCCGACTCTTTCTTTTTTTCCCCGAAAGGAAAGCTAACATAAATCTTTATCTTGAAGTACGGGAATGCGTGTGTGCGTGTTTATGAGTCTTCAAGGCAGATAAGACAACTACTGCACTCAAGAGAGACAGAGAGAGAGAGTAAGAGAGGGGGCGAGCAAACATACCGTTATGTCAAGTCGAAGCCTCAAAGTTTACAGGCAGTTTGTAGCTCATTTGTATGCAGTTCAGGAAATCGATAAGTCAACCGATAACATTTACATGTGTCGCTTTAAAGGCACTGTACATAACCGAAAAAAATACTGAGTATATACAATATATTTTTAAACCCTTGTAAAGTATTATTATTTCAATTAGAAGCTTGTAACCCTGCGAAGAAGTCTTTTCCGACCGTATAAATCATATATGTATATTCTTGATCAGCATCAACCAGCCGAGTCGAGTTGGACAGAAAACATTTTGTTTTAATTTTTGCAATAATTTTTAAAAGGGTTACATATTTAAAATTTGTTAAATTGATAAAAACATACAATTTTTTTTTTAAATTTTAAATGAAATATGCTTATTTATTAGCCAAATCAAAACTAACGTGGGAAAGCTTTTCGAATAAAAATGAAGGATTTTTTTTTTGCTTAGTTAAGAGTTTATTGATATAAGATTTATAAAAAAAATGTGCAAAAAAATGGTGAAAATATTTTCTTTTCTTGTTCCTTTTTAATTTTACTTGGGGTAATAAGATTTAATTGCTTACTATCAAGGAAATTAAAACAAATTTATATTTTTAAATAATAAAATATAAAGTATTAATTTATCTAAAAATCCGCTAGTGGAATAAACAATTTTGAGTAACTAAATGATATAATTAGTATTAACACCTTGTAAATGCAGGTTAAAAACTATCTTTCAAAATCCATTATAAAGTTTATTTATAGTTTATTTCTATTATATTCAAGCTGACTTAATAAACCTGTCCTGAAACCTATCCTTTACTAAAAAATTAATGATTATCACTGGAAAAACATAAGTTTAATATAAGGTTAGCCGGAAAATACACAGAAGACTAATGAATTGCATACATTTTTATACGAGTTGTATTTCTCCTATTTTTCCGAAGTTTTCTTTAATTTCCTAGAACTTTTGTTGACTCATTTAACCTCTTTTAAGAACCAACAAAAAGTTTACAAGACAACAGGTTACCTTAAGGCAATTAACTTTTAACCTACGCACATATTCGCCGACATTTGGGTTAACAAATAGCAGGCTCAAATATTTACTTAATACGCGTCGCGGAAAAGTGTGTCATGAAATACATTTTATTGTCTTATTTGGCGTTTTTAACGCTGTGTACTTTGACGGCGAGAAAACAAAATTTATGACATACTTTTCTCGAAATGAAGGCAAATATTGGGTGAAATTGTTTGCTTATCAGAGGCGAGAAAAAAGCGGCACGAATTCGGTGCTGAATTTTTTAGTGTCTTAACGGAGTACGTACAAATAAGTAACGAAATGCATCATTCCTGTTTTTAATCAATTTTTAATTAACCGGTGCCGTTTTTTATTGATTTTCTGCCAGCCTGGGACCGCCTCTGCTCAATGAAAACGCATCCATTGAGTTATGTTAGGTAATTCCACATTATCGCAGCACTCGCATCACGTACACGCACCGTTGCCGGGCAGAAACAAGTTGCGGAAAATCAACTAAAGTAAGTAAAGTAAGTAAGCCTGCGTTTTATTATTGACTGCGAAAATGCGAAGGAAAAACGAATTGAATGCTGTCGGAAAACCGCTTAATAAAATAAATTCTGAATGGCCAAAATGGCCAAAATGGCAGCGGGAAAGCGCTGAAATATTTTTGCAAATGCAATTTATTTGCACTGCCCCCAGGGGCTTTCTTTTTTCGCTGGCTCTCCTGCTTTTGCTGGGTGCAGCAATAACCAGAAGTCAAAATTAATATGTTCTTCTTTATGGCGAATGCATGCCCGCAAAAAAACAAAAAAAGAAATGCAGTTTGCGGCATGCATGTGTGTGCACTCGCTTAAAAAATTAATATGCAACGACATGTGCTAACGAAAAAAATGCATAAAAAGTATCAAAAACCCGGGAGACCGGGCGAGACGTAAGGCTGTCAGCTGGGCGGCCGCAGGAGGGGGGCCAGGGGCGAGTTGCATATGAATTGCAGTTTTTGGCACTGCGGCGAACGGCAAAGTCAAATAAAATAACAATAACAACGCCAGAAACTATAGCAATAATATAAGAGAGAGAAAAAACCCCCAAACATACACATAACACCTCACGAACAGTGTGACGAAAGTACAGAAAATACTGTGATATCAGAAGATAATGATAAAATAATAATATTCTAAAAATAGTATATAATATTCTCATAAAATTAAAAAAATAATAAATAATAAAATATATAAAAAAGTTTTAAATTTTAAATATATCGAACTTTAAACACTGTAAGTATTAGTATTGGTCTGTGCTTCCTAAACGATGGGAATTATTGAGCTTAGCAAGATGTTGAGTTTTGATAGGTTCCAAGAATTTATTTCGAATCTAAGTAACAGAAACTGTAACACTCTTTATTCTGTTTACTAAAGTATTTGGTTGTGGTGCACAACAATGCTGTTATTTGCATTTATTTTTAATAATAAAAAACCCTTAAATTGAATAATATTGATTTTAATTTGATCTTTTTGTAGGTTCTAATTTATTTATTATTTATTCGTATAGTAAATGTCT